>JALAZF010000145.1:10000000-12400000 GCA_022829125.1 Lathyrus tuberosus
AGATACGAAGTTTTCTAGGATTAGCGGGGTACTACCACAAGTTTATTGAAGGCTTTTTTTAAGTTAGCATTACCTCTGACTCAATTGACTCGAAAGGGTCAAACTTTTGTGTGGGATGTAGCTTGTGAAGAGAGTTTTGTGGAATTGAAGAAGAAATTGACTACTGCTCCAGTGTTGATTTTGCCTAATCTGAGTGAATTTTTTGTGGTGTATTGTGACGCGTCGAAGATGGGTCTTGGTGGAGTATTGATGCATAATGGACAAGTGGTTGCCTGTGCTTCGAGACAATTGCGAGTTTATGAGAGGAATTATCCTACACATGACTTGGAGTTGGCCGCGATTGTGTTTGTGTTGAAAATTTGGAGACATTATCTGTTTGGCTCTAAATTTGAAGTGTTCAGTGACCATAAAAGTTTGAAGTACTTATTTAATCAGAAGGAATTGAATATGAGGCAGAGAAGGTGCTTAGAGCTGTTGAAGGGTTTTGATTTTGATTTGAGTTATCATCTGGGCAAAGCAAATGTAGTGGCCGACGCATTGAGCAGAAAGTCATTGCATATATCGATGCTTATGGTGAAAGAGTTGGAACTAATTGAGCAATTCAGAGATTTGAGTTTGGTGTGTGAAGCGACTCCTGACAGTGTGAAATTGGGAATGTTGAAGTTGACTAGTGGTATTCTAGAAGTGATCAGAGTGGGACAGCAATCTGATTTAAAGTTGGTTGACCAATTGACTTTGATTAACCAAGGTAAGGGAGGTGACTTCCGGATTGACGAGGATGGTGTGATGAGGTTTCGAGATAGAGTATGTGTTCCGGATGTTCCAGATATTAAGAAGAGCATTCTTGAAGAAGGACATCGAAGTAGGTTGAGTATTCATCCCGGTGCTACGAAGATGTACCAAGATTTGAAAAAGTTGTTTTGGTGGCCAGGTATGAAGAAGGATTTTGCGGAGTTTGTTTATGCGTGTTTGACTTGTCAGAAGTCAAAGGTTGAGCATCAGAAGCCTTTAGGTATGATGCAGCCGTTGAGGATTCCAGAATGGAAATAAGATAGTATTTCCATGGATTTTATGGTGGGATTGCCGAAGACTGCTAAGGGAAATGATTCAATTTGGGTGATCGTGGATAGATTAACTAAGTCGGCTCATTTCTTACCGATGAAGATTAATCATTCCATGCAGAAGCTAGCTGAGATGTATATTGAGGAGATTGTGAAGTTACATGGGGTACCTTCGAGTATTATGTCAGATAGAGATCTGAGGTTTACGTCGAGGTTCTGGAAGAGTTTGCAAGATGGGTTGGGTACCAAGTTGAGGATGAGTTCTCGCAGATGGACGGTCAGACAGAAAGGACGATCTAATCTTTAGAGGATTTGCTGAGGGCTTGTGTGTTGGATCATGGAGGATCGTGGGATAGCCATTTGCCGTTGATTGAGTTCACGTACAATAACAGTTTTCATGCTAGTATTGGAATGGCGCCCTACGAAGCTTTGTATGGGAGAAGGTGTAGGACTCCATTGTGTTGGTATGAATCGGGCGAGAGTGCTGTACTCGGACCTGAAATTGTGCAAGAGAAGACTGAGAAGATTAAGAAGATCCAAGAGAGGATGAAAGCTTCACAGAGTCGTCAGAAGAGCTACCATGATAAGAGGAGGAAAGCACTTGAATTCCAAGAGGGAGATCACGTGTTTTTGAGAGTGACGCCAGTGACTGGTGTGGGTCGAGCTTTGAAGTCTAGGAAGCTCACTCCATGTTTCATTGGTCCATATCAGATATCGCAGAGGATAGGAGAGGTATCCTATCGAATTGCTTTACCGCCGTCACTTGCGAATTTGCATGACGTGTTCCATGTGTCTCAGTTGAGGAAGTACATTCTGGATCCGTCGCATGTGATCCAGATAGATGATGTACAAGTGAGGGATAATCTGACTGTGGAAGCATTGCCTGTGCGTGTCGACGGTCGAGAGATGAAGCAATTACGGGGTAAAGACATAACCTTTGTGATGGTGTTGTGGGGTGGACTAGCTGGCGAAAGTTGAACTTGGGAACGGGGAGATCAGATGAGGGAGTCGTAACCGACTCTATTTCCTTGAGGTAATTTTCGAGGGCGAAAATTCTTTAAGTGGGGGAGAGTTGTAACACCATAAATTTATGAGAAATATTGATTTAATTTATTTAAATATAATATTTATGAATTTTCCGTGAATTTTGGTGGTCCGTGTCGATGTCGGTGTTTTGTGGAGTTTTGGTTATTTTAATTAAATAATAGTATATAATATGAATATATTAGTATTATTATTAATTAAAAATAATATTAGAGGAATTAAGGGCAAAGTGGACAATTCAAGAGAATTAGTGAGGGTATTATGGAGAAAGCCCATATTTGAGGCCCAAGAGTTAAATTAACCAAAAAGGAGGAATTGAGGAGAATTAGGATTCATTTGTGGAGATCGTGAAAATAAGGAGAAAGTGCAGAGCTCTGAGGAAAAAGGGAGAAGGCGAGGATTTTCATGAAGGTTTCCAAAGGCTCAAGAGAGAACTCATCGGATAGACAATCTAAGGTATGGGGAGTAATTTCCTTTCATTGTTTTCATTATAGGATTCGATTGATTAAAGTGGACTTTGGGGTTTTTTTGGGTTATGGGGTTTGAGGTAAATTGATGATTTTAAGGGAATTTTTGTGAATCGATCAATAACGTGGAATTGAACCGCTAAAGTAGACCTTGGGGCTGATTTCACCGTCGTTATTGTAGTTTTAACCTTATGGGAAAGATTTATGGAGTTTATATGAAGTTTGAGAGTTTGCGAAGGTTTAGGTGATTTCGAGTTGGAATAGTGAAATTAATCGACCTAATAGTTGTAGGTTTTGTGTCCTTAATGGTTGTAATGCCTTAGGAATGTTGTAGGGATGTTTTTGGGCGAACTGAGGTTGAATTTGTAATGTAATGGGGGTCTGGTATGCTACTGATGCGTAGCAGCGATTCCCTGCAATTGCTAGTTCGCAAAGCGAATGAAACACTTGCAAGGCGAATGTTCGCCTGGACTCGCAAAGCGAGTAGCGCAGCGAATGCGCGATAAATGTGATGATTCTGGGTTTATTTATGAGAAGTGGTGTCGTGGGTTCGCACAGCGAAGGGCTTCACAAAGCGTATGAAGTGGCGAAGAGAGGCAGAATGGGAGCTTTGTTGAGATTCTGGGATTCGCTAGAGCTTCGCAAGGTGAAGGTCCCAGCGAATGTGTTCGCACAGCGAACTCAGCAGCGAACCGTGCTATTTTGTGAAATTTGTTTATGATGATGTGATGATCTGAGGTTTTGGTGTTGTGATATTTTGATGATTTATTATGATGTTATTGATGATATTGATGATGATGATTTGTGATGTTTTGATGAATATATGATTACGTGATTAACATGACGTTTTGGTGAATGGTGATGCACATAATGATAATTTTTACGATGATGATTAATGATGTTGTGTATCATATATTCATATGCATACTCTGTGACGACGTTTCATTCCTATTGTGCGGATATGAGGTAATTATGACGTGCTCCGGTTCCGATTGCGGGATCGATCCTATTGACGAGGATCTTTGGAGGATTGATGGCCTAGTGTCCATCTATTATGACGATTGGTACCACATGCATGAGTCTTGTTATGCATTGCATTTTATGTGGCATTGATGAATTTGTGATATGATGTTTCCTGATGTTTTCCTTGATAATGACCTTGATGATGTCGTTTATGAAGTTAAAGCCATTTTATGTATATCTTGTTTTATAATGATTATTATGAATTATGATTACCTACCCTTCCTGTTTGAATGTTGCCTCCACGTGGGTAACGTGCAGGTGTTCATGTTTAGCTGTGGATGCTTCGAGGACCTTGAAGTTTATTTGCTTTTGGTCAATTTAGAGGGTCTTGCTCTGATAGTGTAACATCGGGTTGGGGTCCTTTGAGTCGAACTATGTTTTTCCTTATTTTGTTGTCATTTGATGATATGGTTTTATATGTTGAAAACCTTTTTGGATTATTACGATGTTTGTTGAAAACCTTTTAATTGAGAATTTTGAGTTCCGCTGCCAGTTGAAGGTTTTGAGTTATTTTGAGGAAATCCCTTGTTTACTGGGCAAGTGTATTATTTTGATTTAAATGAGAAATGTGCACCCTTTGAGGGAACTTTTATGTTTTACTCTGATATTTGAGTTATTTCTGCTGCAACATTTGCGGGGGTAGAAAAGGGTGTTACATATTGCACAAATATTGACAAATGCATATTCAGATCGTCCTTAGCATTGCCTAAAAATTGGTTTTGTTGAACTGCTGATATCATCGAAGGTTTTAGTTCAAAATCATTTCGGTTAATAGCGGGGGCAATAATGTTGTTATGTGGTTCTTCTTGTGATGGAACAGCATAATACTTCTGAGGACGGTTCTCAGTCCTTCGGCCATGATTCTTTCTGGTTCTGATTCGGTTTTCGAATTTGAGTAGGGAATAATAGGGTCTGGGATGTTATATCTAAGAAGGAAATCATTAATTCGACGTCTCAGACTTATATAACATTCTATTTCGTTGATTGGTTGCTCCAACTCTTCGCCTTGTGAGCGAGAGCTTGGCATACAATCGACAATTTCAAAGATAAAATAGTTTCCTTAGTCTATACTGCCCAACAAAAGATTCACAATATTGACTAAATAGGTCCCCGGCGACGGCGCCAAAAACTTGATCGGTCGACACTGACGGATAAATCTGCAAGTATACAGTTGACCGTGTAGTCTTAAAAAGGTTGTCGAACCCACAGGGACATATTTGTCAAACTAATGTTATCCAAGGTTGTTGTGCAAAGCTAAGGCTAGATGGGAACAAAAATTTAACGGGAAATAAGGACTGAAATTGGAAACTGAAATTTAATACTAAAACGAGCCTGAAATGTGATTCTCGTTCACCGACGGGACTTATAGAAAACAGGTGCTAACTACGAATATGCTGCCAATCCGTAGGATAAACCGTCTTAAACGCACCGCCTCACGCTCTCACAGTCTCGACAAGAGCCATGCTTCCTAATCCCAAGATTTTGCTCTCGCTCGCCCGGTAACTAAGAAACACGGTTTAGAACCCGATATTACCCTAAACAACATCTAAAGCGCTCTCGCTGTATTTAGATATGCTGTATATTTCCCACTATTCGGTTCACTCCTCACGCTCTCGCGGATCTCGGCTTGAACCTTAATATGCTTCTCACTCTCGTGACAAACCAATGTTAAACAACCTCTCACTCTTGTGACAAGGCCACTTAAACTAGATTTGGAAATTATAACCAAAATAACATACATTCTTAATATCACACCTATTATTTCTACGGAGTCCCGCCCAATACGACAGTCCTCATATAACAGACTCCAATTGTTTACTTAGACATAATTAATCCTAAGTCTACCATTTTCAAACACATAGAATCTGAATTTAACATGCTAAGCAAATTAAAAATGACAATTATAGCAAGAATGCGGTAAAGTAAATAAACCTGAAAATAAAATGCGATAACGTAAATCGGACGGAAAGGAAATGAACTTGAATTAAATTTTTAATTATGTCTCAATGTGAGTTATTGTTGCTTTTAGAGTAATTTATGCTTAGAATTCTAATACAATTTCACCAGCGCTTCCGCCTATGTTTTCCGACACTAAAATCTGCTCCAAAGGGTCCTATATATAGAGGGTCAAACTTAACAACTGCCAAGTTCAAATTCTAGAGGGAAAGGGAGTTAGAAAACTCCTCAAAACTGCCAGAAACGAATTCGGCAGTGAAGAACTGCTCCCGCGTCTGTACGGCAAACACCATGGGGGCATGGGGAATTCCATGCTCTGTAATCAACAAGGAGCGCCATCAGGAACTGATAGCGAACACCATGAGGGCATGGTGAATGCCATATCAGCTGGGACTAAACAAATTCTGCTTTGCTGGATTTTTCTCTTCCTTTTGCTTCTTTTCTCCGAGTCTTCCGGGATCTCGATTATTATTCCTGCAAACATAAAACATGATAAAAAAAAGTAAGAACATCAAGACTCGATAAAAATACAGACTAAAAATGCGCAATGTGAGCCTAAAAATATGGTATAAATTCGTGTCGTCAACCATAAATAAAGGCAAAAAATATAAAGACGGAAAATATAAAGTAAAGACTTAAAATAAATGGAGACTTGTTAGGATTGGATCTCATTATTTGATAACATGTGCATTCTTCTAACCAATTAAACACAAATCAATCATTCGTCTAATATCCCCACGCATCACCCACAACAGAGGTTATGTCAAACGCAACGTCGAGAGAACAACTGTATTGTCTCATTGGTGATGTCTCACGCAACTCAACAACCCAGAGCATTAAGAACTGGTACTTACGCAAATGTTAAGCCTAAATCTATTTCTAGAGTCTTGAACCTAACAGAAAATCAACCTAGATCCAGATCTGAAGAGTATATTTCTATAGCGGTTCAAATCAAAGATAAACAGGTAAACAAAGATAACATCCATATCAGATTCATGATTGTTTCACATAAAACGTAATGATCAGAATACGTACATACGTTTAGCCCTTTTTACATGCATTCAACTAATTTACCAAATGTAAGTGAACATAGTTTCTCATCTCGATTATCATGCATCCTCACAATACCATATTGATTGCTACTCATGCTACTCATGCTAATAATCAACAAAATAAAATCAAAGATACTAGTGAATATCAACTTACAAGACTATGTCAAAAGTTTGCTCATTTATAGATGAATATATAAGATCTAAGATTTGAAAAGAGTTTTGTCAAGGCCCACAAATAAGAAATCAAAGACAACATCAATATTGAATCAAAACTAGTTCACAAAATATAGATTAAATGAAATACATAGGGTATCAATAGACTACATCCAAACCCAACAATAAATCGATTTGTGCTTTTCCCTCTTAGAGTTTATGTTTCTCTATCTAGAATATACTTGGAATGAAGAGAGATAAAGTTCTATTCTGAAAATACAAGTTTTATTCTAAAAAGTGAGAAAAGTACATAAATAGTAAAACAAAAATCTGTCTTGTTCACCTAGCGAACACCTTCTTCGCACAGCGAAGACCACTTTTAGGCATATCAAGTGCCTTAGAAACAAGTAAACCACCCTTGGAAGATATCTGAGTTCGAAGTGAGAACACTTCTTTGCACATCGAACTTCTTCGCTATGGCTTCGCACAACAAAATTTGGGTCCTTTACATACTGCCTTCCAAGGTTTCCTCTTCGCTGGGACCTTACTGAAACTTCGCACAATGAACATTCACTGGCTTCTCGCTGGTGTTCGCACAACGAACATGCTTATTCTTCTTTATTTCTTTGGCTTCCTTGTCCAATCATTTGTGTCTTAATCATTGATGTTTTTTGCCAATATCCAGAACCATAACACACATATCAAAGAATCCAAAGGTATTTGAAATATAATTGAAGAATCACACAAGAAAATGGAATAAATTCATTAAAACATGAGAAATGAGTTGAAAAATGCCAAGAAAGATGGTTCAAATTAAGTCAAAATTTGCACTTAACAAACTCTCCCTAACTAGATTTTTTTCTTGTCCTTAAGCAAACTATGCTAGTCATGAAAACAAGAGGATTTGGTCAAGCATAAGAAACAACCAACAAAGGATTAACGGTTCAAATTTAAACAAGATAGATTTGCTCAAACAAGAGGATTTGCTCAAGCATTAGAATGTGCACAAGCAATGTTCACCACTCAATACAATTGAACAATGCTAAAGAATTTAGTTCTTAAACAAATATCATGCAATGTTTTAACTAACAGCTAAATTCTCACGCTTGAATCACTCTAACACTCCTATTCAAATAAGAATGAAGAAATTAACACGTTTGCAACCGCGGGGCAATTTCACTCACCCGACAAACTTCATTCACCAACTTCTTTTCTCTATTGCTCACCCTTTCCAAACTTCCTTTACACAATTATTTTTCATTCTCTATTTTTCTTTTTCAAACAAGCATTCTTTTTCTTTTGTTTTTCACATTCATATTCACACTTTTTTCAATGCTTGCTTCAAATTTTTCAAATTTTTTTTGTAACCTACCATTTTTATTTTCATTCTCCCCAAATTGAATTCAACCAAACCTCAAGTGAATGGTCGTTGCTTTTTATTTCAAGGAAATAAATTTAAAACATTGTTTAAAGGTTCCAGAAATTTTTTTAGAATCTCACAAAATTCAATGATGAACTAAACTTTCAAATTATGTACATATACCAAGTTCGTCACTAAAATGAGATCTAAACTGTTTAGGTTCAAAGGGGTTAACAAATTCTCACTACTCACGGGTAAGTTATTTTTGGATATGGTTGTGTTCAATATAAACAAATGCCTTAATCATTTCTAATACTTCCACAAAATCACAATAATCAAAAGATTAAGCATGAATCAAATGAATTAAACAATGTTTATCAGTCATCCTAGCATATAGTAAACAATGGAGGTTTCTCACAAATTGTGGCTATTGGACCTAAGTGAAACAAGCATTCAAACAAAGTTGCAAAATGAAACAAAAATACACATTTGCACTAAGCACAAAATTCTTAAATCATTCTAACATTCTATAAAGCCATACAATTTACCTTGCTTGCATTCACATGTTTAACATCCTACCATCACCATCCAAACTTGGGAGAATCTTCATTGGATACTTTTATACAAATAATAACCAATCTAGGAAACAAGTATAAATACAATATAAACAACTGTACAAAGCTCAAAAATATAGAAACTATTGCAATTCGATTCAATATCTAAACACCAATCCTCAACAACGACGCCATTTTGTTTGAACTGCAGTAAAGAGGAAAGAAGCAAAAATTTAGTTTGGGAAGCATTCCCTCCAGGATTTATATCGTTTCCACAGGGATCAGTGCGGGGGAAAGAATGTCGTTCAACGGTCTCTACATTTCTAAGCTTTTTGATTATACTTAGTTGAAAGATCAAAGCTACCATAAATAAAGGCAGAAAATATAAAGACGGAAAATATAAAGTCAAGACTTAAAATAAATGGAGCCTTGTTGGGATTGGATCTCACCATTTGATAACATGTGCATTCTTCTAACCAGTTAAACACAAATCAATTATTCATCTAATATCCTCACGGATCACCCACAACACAGGTTATGTCTAATGCAACGTCGAGAGAACAACCATAATATATCATTGGTGATGTCTCACGCAACTCAATAACACTGAGCATTAAGAACTGATACTCACTCAAATGTTAAGCCTAAATCTATTTCTAGAGTCTTGAACTTAACAGATAATCACCCTAGATCCAGATCTGAAGAGTATATTTCTATAGAGGTTCAAATCAAAGATAAAAGGTAAACAAAGATAACATCCATATCAGATCCATGATTGTTTCATATAAAACCCCATGACCAAAATACGTACATACGGTTAACCATTTTTACTTGCATTCAACTAATTTGCCAAATGTAAGTGAACATGTAGCGTGCGATTTTTTTCAGTGACGCGACCACTTTATCGCCATGGGTTTCTCCTCACCGCAATGGTAGGAGTGGGGTATTACTTTCTGATTTCTTATTTATCCTATGATGCTGGAAAGGAAAGGGAAGCTATCTAAAACTAACCTTGCACGTAAATGTTTAACTGAACAAATGCTTTAAAGAGATTTGGGGAGTTCGGGGTCAGGTTATACAATGTTGAGTTGTCAGTTACCCATCCTATATGTGGTTATCCACAGGTTGTTAGCAATTTTCCTTACTGCTTTCCACTTACTGGTGTTTGTTTGTCGTGGGTTGGGAAAGTTTCTCCTTGGGAGTATTAGATAGAGAATTTTTGTTGATTTTGGGTTTTTCGATGTTTTTGGTGAGGTACTAAACCTAAAGTTTTTGATTGGTGTGAAGGTACTGGACCTAAAGTTTTTCATTGGTGTGCTCACTAAGATTTTGTAATCTTATGCCTACGTATTCCCGTTAAAGATAAATAGGGAAATCAGAGCAATCGTAATTCCTCCTATTCTATGGGAGGAAAAAGATGTTTGGTGTGTTGTTCAAAGCCCAAGATTGAAGCTAAAGGAATATTTATGTCTTGTTCAAAGCCCAAGATTGAAGCTAAAAGATTGATTGACTCCACTGGGGAAGTCCTTATACAAAGCCTAAGAGGAGGCTGGAAAAGACTGACTCAACAAGAGAGTGTTTATCTGTCTTGTACAAAGCCCAAGATTTAGGCTAAAAAGATATTGACTCTTTTGGGAAAAATCATTATATAAAGACTAAGAGGAGGCTAAAAGTTGACTTTTCTGGGGAAATATTTTGTCTGTCTTGTACAAAGCCCAAGATTGTGGCTAAAAAGGGAAACTAACTCTACTGGTGAGAGGTTTTATCTGTCTTGTACAAAGCCCAAGATTGTGGCTGAAAGAAGATGACTGACTCAGTTGGAGAGTATTATTTGTTTTATATAAAGCCTTAGATTGAGGCTGAAAAGAGGATTGACTCTGCTTAGGGAGATTTATATGTGTCTTGTACAAAGCCCAAGATTGAGGGTAAAAGATATTTGACTGACTCAACTGAAAATATTTATGGGTGTCTTGTACAAAGCCCAAGATTGAGGCTGGAAAGAGGATTGACTCTGCTTAGGGATATTAATTCCCAAAGCCTAAAAGAAGGATGGGAGGAATTGACTCCGCTGGGAAGAT
The DNA here is from genome assembly GCA_022829125.1 of Lathyrus tuberosus. Classification (NCBI taxonomy): domain Eukaryota; kingdom Viridiplantae; phylum Streptophyta; class Magnoliopsida; order Fabales; family Fabaceae; genus Lathyrus; species Lathyrus tuberosus. Next base: position 10,010,749 of record JALAZF010000145.1, read on the forward strand.
ATTTATCCAGAGCTTAAGAGAAGGTTATGAAGATTTTGACTTTGTGGAGAAAGTTTATATATTTCTTGTACAAGGCCCAAGATTGAGGCTGAAAAAAGCTGGGGAAAAGTCATTATACAAAGCCTAAGAGGAGACTAGAAAGGGTTGACACAACAAGAGAGTCCCTTAAAGTGATTGACTCAACAAGAGAGTGCTTTTTCAAAAAGAATATTTACTCAACAAGAGAGTGTTTTTAGGAGATTGACTCAACAAGAGAGTGTTAAAAAGGTGATTGACTCAACAAGAGAGTGTTTTTGAGGTTAATTCTGCTGAGGAAAATCATTATACAAAGCCTAAGAGGAGGTTGGCTTCTGCTGAGGATTATTGAGATCCAGAGGCGGGTCCAAAATGGGGAATTAACTCTTGCTGAGGGTTACAGAAGAGTTGAGGTATAAGATACCTTGAGGTTTTGATAGGCTAGCATGGTATTAATGATGAGATGACCTTAGCTAGGGGAATTTAGGATAAAGATTGAGTTTTAGATCCTGTGAGGATTTTAAACTCTACTGGAGATTGATCGAATGATCAGGGTTTCTCCTATATTTATAGGGAACTTGAAAATGCCTTTGAGATCCAGGAGGATATTAGTCTGTCCAAGTCTACTGGTATGGAAGAGTTTGCCTTTGTATAATGCCCAAGAGGAGGCTGGTGTTTTAAGGGATAAGAATCAACCCTAAAATCGGTCTGAGATTTTGGACTCTTTGGAAAGACGACTCTAACAAAGGATGACTAAGTTCTGTCTTATACCTTTAAGAGGTCTTCAGGGTCCTTGTATTAAGCCCAAGAGAAGGCATGATAACTTCTAAGAAGCCGGAGGATCCTTGTACAAAGCCCAAGAGGAGGCGGGGATGCTTTTAGGAAGCCCGTGGGTCCAAAATTAAGAAGAGTTCAAGAAAAGTTTCACTGGGAATAATCTTTTCTTTAGTGAACAATTCTAGGGTTTGAAGAAATTCAAGATAGGTTTCACCAGGAATTAATCCTCTATGGGGGAATGAACTTCTTTGACAATTTTTTAATAGTGACAGTCTGAGAAAAGTTTCACCGGGAATAATGCCTTTCTCTTTGTTCCATATTGTATAATCCCAAGAGGAGGAAGGACTGTATCTGGAACTCTTATGGGGAACTAGTTTTGACTGTGTTGAAGGAGTGACCACTGGCTTTATCTAGTTCTAGAGCTAATTGCCAGGGAAAACTCTAAGCAGATAATATACAGGCATATATATTCAGATGAAATATATATTGTATGTAAAAGAGGGTAGGAGGACTTACATATGAGCAAGCTTCCAGCACAAACAAATATATCTATGTGCAAGTATGTAAAAGAAAACTGTTTAAAACTTACAGGCGAGCAAGCTTCCATTGTAACAGCTGTATGGTTAGTTATTCAAGAAATTAAAGAAAGTTTTGATAACAACTATGATTTTGAACCTAAATCAAAAGGGAACGTTGTTTTTGAAAAGAATATTGGGGCTTATACTCAAGGAGAGGCCCAGATGAAAAGACAATGATTGCACCGTCGTTTTTGAAAACTGTACTGGGACTTAAACAATGACTGAGGTCCAAAATTATTTATGTACAAAAGAGGGTTGGGTCTTACACTCTATTAGAGGCCCAAAGTGTTTAAAAAAGAAAAGTAATGAGACTTACAACACAAGGGTAGGCCCAGATGGTTTTGTTTTGAAATTGACGATCGCACCGAGATTTTGAAATCACAGTGGGACTTATATAATGACCGAGGCCCAAATTATTTATATTTATAAGGGATGGGTCTTACACTCTATTAGAGGCCCAAAATGTATTTACAAAGAAGAAAAATGGGACTTACAACCAAAGGGAGGCCCAGTTGAAAAATTGTTTTGAAAATGGCGATCGCGCCGAGATTTTTTAAATTCGTATTGGGACTTATACAATGACTGAGGCCCAAAATAGTTATTTGTTTACAAGGAATGGGTCTTACACTCTATTAGAGGCCCAAAAGTGTTTGAAAATTTAAAATCGAGAGGAAACCCTAATTTTAAATTAAAGTGTCATTTTTCAAAGGAAATTAAATGAAAAAAAATGATATAAAATACCAAATATATTCAAAAACAAGTTGTACACTTTGAAAAATATTTTGAAAAATCATGATTAATCACATGAAAGTTTGAAATTCAATTGGTTTTGAAAGATCAAAGTGGGAATTTCATTTAAAAATGTTTAAAAACAAATAAAATGAAATTAATTACAAAAACTCTAACTCTATTAAAAAAATAATATAAATTGGAGTTTTTTGTAAAATAAAATATTTAAACATTTTTGTGAATTTTGAGAAAAAGAATCAATTCAAAAACACAAATATTCAGAGAGAAATTAATTTTTGAATTAATTAACAAAAATATCAAAATATTCAAATATTTGAAAATTTAAAAAAGGCGCCAACGACCACATGAAGAACACGCGCGACCCTGTTTCTGCAGATTTATGTTTTCTCACATTTCTCCATGATTTCTCAATGGTTTTGCACGATTCAAGTACTAATCTTGTTCGTTTTTGAACAAGGATCTCAACCATATAGTTTAATTGCATTTATATTAAGTATGGAGGAAGAAATCAACAGAAAACCTCAAGAACCCTAATTTCAGCATGAACACAATGAAATTCTATACACGATGGATTCATGGCAATTGATTGAGGGTTATTACTCTACCAACATGCATAAACAAGATGGTAACTCAAAAATTCATTCACGATGCATGAATCATAGAGTTTGAAGGGTTCAGGTCTACCTCTTGCAGCTGGTGATCGAGTTTGATGATGGAGGTGTTGCAGCTAGGTTCCAATGATCTAGACAGCTTCTTTAGGTGCCAAGGAGTGTCTTTGAATGCTTGGAGTGGATTGAAATGAGCTGGAACTGGTTGTGGTACCTCAACTGCAACTCTGTCAAGAACTTGAGCAATTGGCTGGTGATTTTGTGAATTTGATGTTCCAGATGTGATTTTTTGTTATGAATCACTCATACATGATGTTTATGAGGTGTGTGTGTGATTGGTTTAGTTGGAATCACTCTCAATCTCAAAATCCGATAGTGACTTGAGGTAGAAGGCAAAATTGGAGTGAAGAAGAGATTTTGAGGAAAGCATCCATTTGGGTGCTTTTGTGTACTCAAACTGATCACAAATGAGCTTTATTTATAGTGTGTCAAGTTTGTTTTGGCAGCAATAGTGTGTGGCAAATGCAGCAGGTCTGTGGCCAATGTGGACCAAATAGAAACTCAAGTCTCCTCTAGCCATTGACTTGAGGTTAGAGCACAGGCCTATGGTCTTTTGGTTCAGAGATAAGGCTTGACTCATTCAATTAAGTTTGCCTCAATTCATGCCACCTTGATGCATCCATTGAATGCATTGAAAAAAAATTGGAGTCTTGGTTCCTTTTAGCCTTTTTAGGTTTGTTAGGGCTATATGTAGATTCTTGGACTTAGGAGGCTTGGGGATCAGATCATTCCCCTTTGAAAAGGCTTGAAGTTATCCAAATTTGCCAAATCGAGCAAAACACCAAATTCTGCCTTGTACAAGACAGTTGGAAATGGTGATTTTGAGAGGATCATATCTCCTTGCTCATGTTGAGTTATGGGAGGCTCTTGTGCTTTTTAGAAAGCCCTCATATGATACAACACATGTGTGATCATAGTTTGTCTTGAAACTATTTGAATCCAACTGAAAAATTCTCATGAACATTGGTGTCCAAAGCTGATAACTTAGGCAGATTTTCACTAAGTGTTGAAAAAGTGTCATTTTCTTCATTTTTGTCTTTTTGATCACTCCATAACTTAAAATCCATGAAGAATTGGAATTTGAGGTAGTTTAAGCTTTTGTAGAGTGTAGGAAGATCTACAAATCAGGCTTTGGATCACCTAAAATGGCTGCTTGGATCACAAGTTATGATCCTTGGAAGTTGGTACCAAAATCATTCAAACTTAGTAACTTAGAAAAATTTTCAATTTTTCAAGGTTACCCCTTTTACAAGTTATCATGATTTCTTGATAAATTCTTGTCCAAATGTCATTATAAGTCATATTTTATGAAAATACGAATCATAAGGATTATTTTTGCCAAAAAAGTCATGTTTTGACTTTTGGCTCCGGAGCGGTTCGGCGCGTAAAACCCTAATTCCCGACTTTTGAGGAATGCATCCTCTAAGGGCCATTCATCTTTGCAAATGGATCCCTAGGGTTATTTTGAGCATATTGAGTCACATGTTGGAGTCTTGGCTCATCCTCTTGTGAAAATTTCACTCTGGAGGCCTCGGTCGTCCAAATCCCTAATTTGGTGACATCGGGTGTTTCGAGGCTCAAAACACTTGGAATGTCACAACTTTGTGCTTGATTCTTGATGTGGGATTCCTATTGATCCTTTGTGGATGTTTTAAGAGGTTAGACAAGTTGAAGATCATGTCATTCCTTGATTGATACTTTGTCTAAGTGTTCAAGGAGGGCTTAAAACCCTAATTCTTGACTGCAGTGAATGCTCCACCATCTTTGAGGAGATTGATGAGGCATGAAGGTACATCCATATTGTGGTAACAATTTGTACAATGATGGGAAATCTTGGTGGTCAAAATTTGGGGTATGACAGATGCCCCTATTTAATCTTCTTGGACCCGAAGGTGTGAATTGCGAAGGTATTCGGGCATTCGGGGTGCAAGAGGATTAAATATCGGAGTACCCAAATTTTTGACGGTTGTTTATGAATGGAAATTCGCTCATCCATCTTCTTTCACTAAGCAATGATAGTCAGAAAAGGGTGAAACTTCCCCTCAATCCTAGTTTTCAGCCACGGAACTGGTCTCAGTTTCTGATATAAACTTCCCCTCGATCCTAGTCTTCAGCCAAAGAATTGGTCTTAGTTTCTTCTTGTCGAGTTTCTTCCTTGACAAGGGACGCTATGTGTAGCGGTCTTTATCAAACTTCTCACCAAATTTTCCTGGGGGAGATGCCATTTGATGGGAAAAAGTTTTGATGTTAGACTTGCTGGGGAAACCCATTTGTCTGAGCTGTAGAGGTGTACAAACTTCTCTGTTGGAGATGTCATTTGTTGACTCTACTCGGGAAAAACGAGTCTCTTGAAAGATTGCTTTTCGCTTAGGGATATTACATCATACTTTTCTTCGAGATCTTCTCGGAGAAATGTCATATGAAGCAATCCAATTTTGAGGTGCTGATGACTTCATTAACATTGACTTTCTTGGGAGAAAAACCAATGTGTTGCTGAGAGTCTTTGGTTGAGAGGCTTCCTTTGGGGATTTTCCTTAATCTGGGAAAGGAAAAACATCATCTACAAGGGTGAAGAGTGACATTTGTTGAATGTTTTCTTACCTTTTAGAGGTTCAAGTTATCAAAATGGTCGAGGACCGACTCCAATCTGGGGAGAAATTGCTCAGACACTGTATTTCCTAACGAGGAAAAGACTGACAACTCGATTGAGAAGACTTTACCACTTGGGGATAAGATTGACTAGAGTAATAGTAATGCAATATGAATATGAATATGAATCAATTATGCATGATGTATGTATGTTTATGCTGACAAAACCGATGCGTCATACAGACTAATGAATGAACACGACTGGATACTCGGCCACAGTAGGGGACAAAAAGTATCAATGTTCCAAGATAGTAATCCTGCCTTGCTTAGGAGAGATGGTCCCTGTGGGGAGAATGAATTGTTCAATCGGTCTTAAGAGATACGTACTCTGCTGGGGATGTCAGATGAAACATGGTCTCTGACACAGTTGATCCTTCATTCAGGCATACTGGTTTAGAAGGAGTACTTTGATTCTGCGTTTTGAGGTTCAACCACCTTCGGAGAAGCTATCGATGTTCTTTTTGAAATTCACAGTCAAAAAGGAAATGTCATCTTTATTTTAAAAGCAGAAATTTTTTTGACAATTAAATTCATTTTTGTTTTATTTCAAGAATCATTGATCATGTTAAAAATGTCATCTTGTAAAGCTAAAACAAATGAGAAATGCAAACAAAAGCACTAGGGCTCAAATTTTATTTATAGGATGGAAATCAGCCAAGCGCGTGATTCCATAGAGTATTTACAAAGTTTAGAAAATGGTAATTTAAGGGAAAAGGGCTGCATTGAAACATAACAACCGTTATCCTTCTACCAAGTTTGAGTTCTGGACATCTTGAGCTTCTGTCGAAGATGACCTTGATTAGAGTTTTTTGACGAATAGTGTTATCGCTGAGGGATTTAACCTTGTCGAACGTATTTACTTGCCATGAATCCCTAACTTTTGCCTGGATTGTCCTTTGAGGTTTCCAATCCATCAGGATGATTTTTGCTTGTGTCTCTAATTTTTGCCTGGACCGCCCTTTTGGGTTTTCAATCCACCGAGATGGTTTTTTTATTTATTTATTAAGGCGAAGTATTTCTTGACTATGTCAACATTCGTGGGGTAGGTAAACTCCTCTCCATCCATGGTTGCGAGTCTCAAGGCGCCACCTGAGAAGGCTTTCTTGACCACATAGGGGCCATCATAATTCGGAGTCCATTTGCCCCGGGAATCAGTGAACTCAAGGCTTTTTTGAGCACAAGGTCTCCATTCCTGAGGACACGGGGTCGAACCTTTTTGTCGAATGCATTCTTCATCCTTTACTGATATAACTGACGATGGCATAGTGCCGTTATTCACTTTTCTTCTATTAGATTCAGTTCATTGTGTCGACTTTGACACCATTCAGCCTCTGTTAGCTTAGCTTCCATCAATACTCTGATTGATGGGATCTCTACTTCTATGGGGAGTACTGCCTCCATGCTATATACTAGAGAGAAAGGGGTTGCCCCTGTAAAAGTACGGACAAATGTGCGATAACCGTGAAGAGCAAAGGGTAGCATCTTGTGCCAGTCTTTGTAGGTTACAACCATCTTTTGAATGATCTTCTTGATGTTCTTGTTAGTCGCTTCTACCACTCCATTCATCTTAGGTCGGTAGGGAAATGAGTTATGGTGTTCGATCTTGAACTCATCACATAACTCTTTCATCATCTTATTGTTTAAGTTGGATTCATTATCAGTAATGATCTGGCTTGGAACACTATAACGGCATATGAGATTGTTCTTGATAAAGCGGACCACCACTTGTCGGGTTACATTGGCGTATGACGTTGCTTCAACCCATTTGGTGAAGTAGTCAATGGCTACCAGGATGAATCGATGTCCGTTCGAAGACTTGGGTTCGATCATGCCAATCATGTTGATTCCCCATATAGAAAATGGCCATGGGGAAGAAAGAAATTTGAGATGTGTTGGTGGTACATGGATTTTATCAGCGTATATTTGACACTTGTGACATTTCCTCGTGTACTTATAACAATCAAATTCCATTATCAACCAATAGTATACTGCTCTTAGAATTTTTCTCGCCATAGTGTGTCTGTTGGCATGAGTGCCAAAGGATCCTTCGTGAATTTCTTTCATCAGCGTGTTTGCTTCTGGTCTGTCTACGCATCGGAGCAAAGCCATGTCAAAGTTTCTCTTATAGAGTGTATCACCACTCAGGAAGAAGTTGCCAGCTGTAACATCTCAAAATTTGCCCTCTTATTTTTCTCCAATAATTGGCTTATGCTTCATCTTTTGCATTGCATGTAGGTCATACAAATCATACATACATCATTGGTTGCAAGGCATGGGATCTGGTATATCAAGGTATGGACAGGGCAAAGCCAAAGGACAAGAGACAAACCTTTCCAAACAAGTCACAAGGGCTCCTCATATCTCAACTCATTTCATTTGAGCCCTCAAGTCATCAAAAGACGGGAATTCAACAAAGGATTGAAGCAGTTCATCATTTCCTAACATGGTGTTCAAATTAGGGTTTTGGAATTCTTGAGTATAACACCTCAATGAGCAATATCCTTCAGATTTTACCACCACCAAATGACATATCTCATCTTTGTTTGAGAGGATACACTTCTTATTCAGAGGAATTTGTATTTGGAGGATGTGCTAATTTCTCCTAGACTGAGGGTACAAAGCTAGGGTTTACCATAAAATCAGTTTATTTCTGATTTTTTGGGCAAAACTTGACTTCATGGTATTCTACATGTCCTTAAGTGTCTAAGGTGGGATAATTGTCCATCAATTTGGTTGGGAAGGTTTTCAATTGATCAATTAATTGAAAATCAAGAGAATTGGGGGAAAGTCAAGTGTGTAGAGGAAAATGTCAACTCTTGACTTTTTGAGGTCAAAATATTGTTCCTCGTGTCAAATATGTCTATTGGTGAAGATTTGATCAAGGAATGTCTAGGGTTTCATCAAAAATCAAGAAGGATTCAAATTTGCCAAATTTAGAAACTTAAGGTTTCCATTTATGACAAGTTTTATCAAGTTAAAGGGTCACTTTTGAGGCATTCTTTTTCCATGTTCCAAACTTCAAACTCAAAGGTTATGGAGGCCTATCAAAAGTTCACATTTCAAGCTTCAAGACCATAACAAGAACATATTCATTGGATCAAAATTGAGGGAGATATGATCATTTAAAGTTAAGGGTTTTCAAGGCATTTTGGGTTTGTCAACCAAGTCAAGACCAGCCAGCTCAGAGTAAATTAATCAAACATCTGGTGTACATGCAGAGGTACATGTTCAAGGTGGATTTTCTCCATGATGTAATTGTTATTTGAAAAAGTGCTCAACATGAAAGTTGTTCATCTCATGGCCCTCTACAACTTTGATGTTGTGTGTTTGTCATTTTGACAAATGTACCTCAAGATATAGCAAGATCAAGTCACGGGTATCAAAGATGGAGTTTTTCCCCAACATGAGCAGCCCATGCACGCATGCAGTCTGCCTAGCCAAATCATTTTCCTCTCAACTTTGGACCAACATATCTCTCTCATCTGAGCTCCAATTGGAATGATTCAAAGCACAATTGGAAGCTCATTATGAGATCTCTTGAAAGGTCTCTCAAATACCAAAAATGCACCTGCCATTTGTGAGATACTTGAGCAACAAGCTAGCTGGTCACTTGGATGTTAGTAAGGCAGTTTTATGCACATGTAGATTTTGGTGTGTGTTCAGATCTTTGGTCACAAAATACACCTCATTCTCATTGCCTAAATAAGTTAAACCAACCTCTTACGCACATTACATGGTCAAGTACATCCTTTCCCCAAGTGTTCAAACAATGCAAAGAAGAGAAGCTTGCAAAGCAAGCTGTTGTAGCTGCAGCTTTATACCATCATACATCACCACCTCTTATCATTAATCCATACCATAACATGTAATACTCTTCTCCACACATGAACAAAAACCCGTGCACACTTCATTCTTACACTTCTCACTCTCTTTTCCATATCAAATTCACTCAACTCCTTTCAACTAACCTCACTCCCTAAACCATGGTTCTAACTATTAACCAAGGTGGTTAACAGTTAACCCAAGGATATAAATAGAAACTCTAACTAACTTTTCAGGAGACTGGTTCATTTCTACACTTTTCACCATTTCATACTCTTCTCTCTCTGAAACTTTCTTTCTCTCAAAATTCTCTTAAATCAACTCTCTGAGTTCTCTCTTCATCCTTCATCAATAAGCCTCATTGAACTCTATGGATGCATTGGAATAAAGCAGTGGATCGAGTAGCATTGAATCAACTTCCAAACCTCCATTTTCTTCACTGCGAGTTTCAAGCAAGTTTAAGCTTCTCATTGCCTTTATTTGGCCAATCATAAGCTCAAGAGATCAAGGAACCTCTGGTTTTCTTCTTGAGATTGAAAGCATCTTCAGATCAGCAGGTTTTTATCTCAAGTCTTTCTTGTATATTTCTTTGAATTTTAAGCTTGTTTTGATGTTGTCGAGCTCAATAGGAGCCATGTGATCACCGACTAGTTGATATGCACTATAGGTGCATAGATTCAAAACTTAGGGCAAACTGTTTGGCTTCGATCTGCATTATGTGTGCATTGTTTGTGAATTCTAGTGGTAGATTCATGATCTACGTTGTGAGAGGATTATTTTGATGTAAGATTTGCACGTTTCTAGAATGTTTGAGGACTGAGCACGGCGGAGGCTCACCGGAGAAGACGACCGGAGTCTTCTCCAGCCACTGGAGAGTTTAAACTCACATAAACCCTAGTTTTCCTCAGTTTTAATTGTGTGCGTTGATTGTTTCTTGATCCAATGGATATAACGCTGCCATCACATTAATGAGGAGGCTCCTCATCACGTGCCTCATTTTTCTGATCCTTGTGATTCCACGTGGTTGATACACCATTACTTATCATGTGCGTCCTTGATTATTCATTTGATTGCCTTACTTTTGTTATCATCGTGTATTGACTTGATCCATTGGCTCTTGTTGAGTCAAATGTTTGACTGCTGAGCATGCTATGCACCTCTCTGATCCACGCGCCCTGGGCCTGGTTGTTTATTGATTTACGCACCCCTTGTTTTAAAGCCCAACGCAACTATAACTGGATTATTGCTAGTGTGGCACCCCCTGGCCCAATTTTCTTTATTTTTTATTTTCTTTTTCATATTTGATCCATTTCTAATTTCTAAAATTACTTCCATGCATCCAAAAATGCCACAAAAATTCATGAAGCATTATAAGGCATTTAAACAATTTTGGCATATTTTATTTTCTGGTTTTATCATATTTTGACATGTTTCCATGAATTTTCTTTTAATTTCTTTTGTTTGTGCATCTATTCATGATACATACTTCATTTCTAATTTATTTGACATAGTTTTGTGTTTAATTTTCACCTGATAATTGATACATGCCTCCATGATATATTGATACATCTCATGCCTTTTTTCATAGATTTTTAGGACATTGTTTGATTGACTTTTGAATGAGGTCTTTGAGCCATTTGTTTGTGTGATTGGTATGAGATTGTGAAGCATTTTTTAGCATGTGTGGTAATTGCTTTTGAGCTATCTTTTGAAACATGTTTGCATACTGGTTGCCCTTCAAAGTTCTTGCATTTTCCAATTTTTATTATCCTCTTAACATGTTCTTTTGGAAATCATAAAAGCATGCTTGTTTTTGTGAATGTTAGAGATCATGTGCTAGTATTTTAATGTGCATTGTATGCAACTTTCTTTGAAAATTGTTGAGACCTTTTAATCCATGTTGCATGAATATTATAGGTCACTTTTATCATGTTATAGGTCACTCAAATTTCATCCTTTCATGACTTGTATGCACATGTTTTCACTTGAAATGTGTTGTGTAATTGTGCATTCTCACTTGACCTTCTTTGAGCACATGTTTGTGTCAACTCTTGTTTGATCTTGCACATTCATTTTGACCTAATTCCACTTCTGTTTGTGATCATTTACAACCATATTCCATGACCTATAATTGCACATGACATGTTTCTTAAGTTCATAAATCTTTGCATGTTTGTTTGAACTTGTTTGAACTATGCTTGCTTCTAATCTTCAATGTGCTTCAACATGATACTTGTGTAAACTTTGTGCATACATTCTTGACTTCTAAATATCATTTCAAATGGCATGTGCTACTGACTTGTGTCCATTAGACATGTATGATCTCATTTCATTTTTGTCTTTGACTTGCATTACAAGTATGCTTCATTGTTGAACTTCAATTGTGTTTGTTCAGTTCTTCTTGCTTCATTTCTTTAAATGCTTGCATCCATGACTTGTATGTTCATTCATTGACATCCCCATGCTTTAATAAATGTCATTAGCCTCTGACTTTGATGTTTACATATGCATTTATCCATGTTTATGAACCATTTGCATTCATCTTGCATAGTTATTGCATAACTTGCACTTGTGTGAACTTTTAATGCATAGTTTAACATTGTTTGATTTCATTTGGTATGTTTACTTTAGTTGGGATCCTTAGCATGTACCTACTGACTTTGAAGCATCCTTAACCCTTAGGACCTTTCTCTTTTGATTTGAACCTTTGTTTGCTTTTCAAATTGTCTTCTTAAAGCAACTAGCACTTGTTTGGTTTACTTTTGATACATGTATTCATTACTTGTATTCATTTGATACTAACCTTTTATGTAGGGGAAGAGCTAAGGTGCTTAAACATGTGGATGGTTATCCATGTTCATCTCTTCTTTCATCCCTCATCTATCTTACTTGTCTTTTACTTTTGTGAATAGCATGATATAATGCTTTGTGTATGACTTTCTCATACCCCTTTGGGATCCTAGCCCATCCTTAACTTTTGATTAAGGTGAGGTAGGATAAGCATTAGGTAGTGCTATCCCTCTCTTCTTTTAGACTTAGGTTCTCAAACCTCCCCTTAGGGCCATCTTTTGCATGACAACTTTAAGATAGAATTCCCCTTAGTGTTTTCTTTTCCTTGAGTCTTCTCCTAATCTCATAATCCTTCTAAAACACTTAATAAAGGTTAAACGTGCATTGCACTTGAGCCTTATATATGGTAAATGAGGTATAGGGGGTTTCCCTTCATTCTTCTAGGTTACTTAGTGTACGTCCTGTTGGGGAGGATGCGCGACGTATTCGTTCCTATGTTGTAGACTTGGGTGCAATGCAAGTTATAAATTAACTTCAATCCACTTCTATCTAAAAAACACAAAACAAATTCAAAACCTTTTCATCCTTCGGGATTGATAAGTTTCAAACTATTTTCAGAAAAAGGGCATGTTATTTTCTGTCTCGTCGCAAACAGGCATCGACCCTAACTGCCGGACGCGAATCTAATGTCCCTCATAAAAAACACAGACTTGGTTAGGTCGAACTACGACTGCTCTGATTTCCTCCTTCTGGTTAGATTGAGGATACCTAGGCACAAGACGACGATGTCTTGGCGGGCAACCTCCCCCCTTAGTTCGTGTCCGAACTACGTTGACTTTGGCTTTCCCATTGCACGAGGGAATACGTAGGCATGGGTCGGGTGATGTCCTATCGAGTTACTTTTTTCTCTTTTCTCCCCCGTTTCTTCATTCTCTTCCGTTCCCATTCCTTCTCCTTTCCAGTAGCAGTGGAGCTCCAGATGACGACACCCTTTGATCGAGACAACAAGCGTGGATCCCATCGAGTACGATGGACACGTGGGGGTTCAAACAGCTTCCCCTCGCGTAACCGATTCCCTTACCTGTTTCTCTTGGTCGCGAGACCATGTTTTTCCTTCCCTCAGGTATACGCACTATTTCCTTTCCCTCTCTTGGGATAAATACACATTGATGGCGACTCTGTTTCTGCGCCACTTTCGCGTTTGTACATGGATGAAAATCCCGGGAGCGACAGTTGGTGACTCTGCTGGGGAAAGATTGACCTCTTGTTGGTCCATCCTCTATGCGAGTCAATTGTAGCGCTTGGTTATTTATTTTCATTGGTGTTTTTTGTTGTGCTTTATTTTGCTGTATTACTGTTTTACTGTTTTACTTTATTTACCGCATTTATTGCATTAACATTTCATTATTATACTGGACTGTACTGTGCTGTACTGGCTTTCTGTTTGGCAGGTTAGAATTTCTGAGAGATAAGTCCACTACCCAGGCTTGAACATACACGTAGGTATTAAAGTGGATAGTCGTGACGCTTGCGTGGTGGTGACCACGTATTGTTGTTCACAAGACCCACAACCAGACGAGGTTCTATCGGGAGCTATCTGCTACTGTATGTTGATACAGGCCAGTGGATATTCTCTTGAGGAACTGTCGACTCTGGTGACCATTCCTGAGGACTCAGCAACGATACTCCTCCCGAGACGTGATAATGGCAGACCAGAAATGGCAAACCCATTACACTTCTTGATTCAAGGACCCAATGCTGGGAACTTGCTATATGATATCCTTTTGAGGGGAATCAGTTGAGGCCTCCTTGTTTGATGATGATGCCAAACCAGAAATGGTGAATGTATCATCATTCCTCGACCAGAGAGTCTGTGATATTGAGGATCCTCGCCTTTTTAGTACCCACATGTGAGGATGGGCGGGTGTTTGCAGGTTTGCAGGTAACCATAACCTCCCACATACCCGGTGTAATACCCCAAAATTTGCCCTCTCGTTTCTTCATATCATTTAGCATGAGCTTTCATTTCATTGCATTGCATTCAAGCATAGAAAAACAAAACATCAAGCATTGCATTGCATCTTGCATAAGGGCATGTGATCAGTTGTTTATCAAAGGTGTTAATCATCCAAAGCTAAAGAATAAGAGCCAAGTGTTTCTCACAAGTCTCAAGGGTTCCTTAAGCCATATATCATCTCACTTTGATCCACAAGGCATGGGAAGAGAAGAATTCATCAAGAAGATTGGCCAGTGTATCATCTCCTACACAAGGCAGTCAAGAATTGGGATCTGACCCACAAATGGGCAAGCTTCTTGAGTTTTAATCATCCCCAAATGACACATCTCATCATTGTTTGAGAGGATGCACATCATATTCAGAGGAATTTGGATTTGGAGGATGTGCTATTTCCTCCTAACCAGAGGGTGCCAAAATTAGGGTTTGACCTAAAAGCAGTTTATCTCTGATTTTTTGGGCAAGGCTTGATCTCATGGTGTTCCTTATATTCTTAAGTGTGTATGGATGTAAAATTGCTCATCAATTGGTTTCAGAGGAGTTTCAATTGGTCAGTTGCTAGATAATCAAAAAATTGGGGAAAATGTCAACTGTGCAGTGAAAAAGTCAACTCCTAACCTTTTAAGGTCAAATTCATGAAATTCATGTTATATATGTTCAATGGACAAAGTTTGATCAAGAAATGATGGAAGAATAATGAAAAATCAAGAAATCACAAAATTGCCAAAAATGGAAACTTTAGGGTTGCCAAAAATAGTAAGTTTGGACCATTTTGCACCCTACTTTGAGGCTCTCTTTCTCCAATATGAAAGCTTCAAACCTCAGGCCCAAGTTGAGCCAATTAAATTTCATGTTCTAAGCTTCAAATCCATATAAAGAACATCTCCATTGGATAAAAATTGAGTGAGTTATGGCTGATCAAAGTTTGAGAAAACTAGGTCCAAAACCAAGTCATGACCAAGCGTGACCAAGCCCACCGGCCATCATTTTGTCAAACACTTGATGTGCCAAATGTTCACTCATTTTTCTCAATGATAAAAGCTCCAAATTAAAAACTTTTCAACATCAAGGTTGTTCCTTGCCATTCCCTCTTCAATGTTGATGTTGTACAAATTTTGATTTGATCAAGTTATGAGATAGTTCTAAGGGTTCAAAGTCATGGTGATCATGCTAAAAACCCAGGCTCCATGTTGCCTTGCCATGCCACATCTTGTCACGCCTTCAACCAGTTCCAAACCTTTGGGTTCCAACCTATTTTGCATCCTTTTCCAAACCTCATTTCAACTCAAAATCAACACCAAACTTATTCTATGATCCACTCTCTTTCCAATGACACATAAATTTCATAATTTCATACACTAGAGTGAGAGAATTTCCTTCACAAAGTTCCATGTTTCAAGCTGTTAAATCAGAAAGAAATGAGTTGTTATTGATGTTAGCTTAGCATTCACACGTACACACCCTATATTCCTTTCCACTTTTAACCAAGCACCTTCTTTACACTATCTTCATCATGCTTTAACATACACTAAAGAGGAAGAATATAAACTTGCGAAGCAAGTTTCTTTTACAGTTGCTACTTCAGAACAACACATCACCACCACTGATTCACTCAACCTCCACCATAACACACCATAAACCACCATCACCATATCACAGCCAAGCTAGCTCGCCCTAACTAACTTGACTCAGTTAGTTAGAGGCAGCTCAGTTAACTCTACTCAGTGAATCAGTTAACCATGAGTTAAGTCACTAAACTCAACATATAAATCTAAACTTCACTCACAAATTCATTTTCCAACTTCATTTTTCACTCTCCCTCTCGAACACTTCAAGCTTTTTCTCTCAATTTCTCTCTATTCTCTCTGAGTTTACACGAATTCACCATCACTCATCTTCATCATTGCTTGGCATTGAAGCAAGGATACATTGAATCAATATCATTCTCCAAGTGAAGTTTCATCAACATTTGATTTTCTCTCTGTTTTCCATTCCAAGATTCTACAGCATTTGTTTTGCTTAGATTGAAGTTCCAAAGGTGAAGATCAATTGTATATCTCTGGTTTTCTCAACTGTTCCAAGATCTACAAGTTTCAGGTTCAAATTTTCTTCACCTTATTCTGCTCATTTAGATTGTTTTGAAGCTTGTTTTTAGCTCATTAGGAGCTCTGTTAACTCCGGCTAGTTGATAGGCCTCTTAGAGGCATAGTTTCAAAACCTAGGGCATATTTTAATCTCCTCTGTTCTCTATGTATGTGCTTGTTATGTGAAAAATGATGGTGGATTCATGATGTACGTAGTGTCAGCTTCATTTTGATACCATGTTTGTGCATTTCTGGAGATTTTGAGATTTACAGGTGGTGGTTGCTCGCCGGAGAAGATGACTGGAGGTCCTTCTCCGGCCGGTGGTTTTAATTGTTAGGGTTTCTGAGTTTTAAACATGGTAGTTGATGTGTTCTCATCGTGTGGTTGATAATACGCCAACGCATTAATGAAGTTGTTGCATGTGTGTGATTGTATGATAATTAGTGTGTGCCTGCATTGGTGTCCACGTGATTGCTTTGATTTTGTTGATCTTGACCGTTTGATTGATCTAACGTCCATAACATTGCCAACACATTAATGAAAACCTGTGCACCTCACATGTTCTGCTTTTTGAATTCTGATGATTGTGTGTGTGTGCGTGTAAGGGAGCTATCATGTGCCTTCCTCATGGACTGTTGGATAAGCATATTTTAATGATTGATGTGGGTTGACCTAGATGTATGATTAGGATTGCATATGTATGCTGACTGCATGCACGCGCGCCACACTCAACCACATTTTTAATTGGATTGGACCTAATTTCTATGTGCACCCCCACCCTGAGCCCATTGGGAATGTTGAGCGTGTTATTTTACTTCTTTGCACCCCTGCTTTCTTTTCTTTTTTTTTAATTTCTTTTTATTATATGTGTTTCATAATTGATTTTTAAAAATACCAAAACATAATGGAAAATTCTACAAAAATTCATGTGATGTCATAACATGTTTATCTAATTTCCTATAATTTTTAATTTTGATTTTGTGAAAATTTTCACGTTATTCCATATTTTTCTTTTATTTCTTTTGAAATTTGTTTCTATGTTCATATGTGCATTTCAAAGATTTATTTCTCATAGTTCCTTAAATATTTTTTCATCAATCTTTTTGAATCCTTTCAATAACATCCAAAAATTCATAAAAATATTTTTTTTTCATTTTTATAACTTTATTTTATTGCATTTAGGTCCCCATCTTTGCACTTTGGTTCATGATTCATAAGTGACTATTGTTTGATTGTTTGAGGTCCTTCCTTTCTGAATTTTTGCATAGACTTTTGGTATGATGTGTGTCTCTGGTTGACGTCTCTTGAGACTTGAGTTGATGTTTTTCACATCATGTTTACTATTTCTTTGATGACTCTTGTTTGAGGTCCCTTTTTGTGAATTTCTTTGACCATGTTTGTTTACTTGCTTGAAAAGGCACTTGTGCCATTGTATGAGATCATTTTTCTTGACTTCTTGAGCTATGCTTAGATCATTATAGATCTTTTGAATGCAATTATAGGTCATTGGTTTGAAGTTGATGTTTTCTTTTTGTACAAGTTCAATACTTGTTTCACATGTCTTTTTTGACCTATCTTCTCATTCTTTTGCATCTAGGCTTCTACTTGAATTATAATTGGCTTGTTTATGTTATGTCATACTATCCATTTGTATTTCATATAATGTATGCTTCTGACTTTGAAGTATTGTATTCATTCCATATGCCATTTATGTTTTACTTTGCATACTTGTACATGTTTCATCCAAATGCATGTTTCTTTTGCTTTTAGCTTCTAAATGACTTGCAATTGCTTGAATGTGATTGGTTTGTGCATTTTATCTTCATCCTAATATGACATATCACTTATGACTTTGGAACTTGAGTTTCATCTTGAACTTTTGTAGGTTTGACTTATGCCATGAATGTTTCCTTTCCATGTTTAATTCATGATTCATATCTTCTCATTTCTTCTCCTAATTACTCTTAATGCTTGGATGCTTGATTGTATGCCTCCTATGACATTTATATATCATGTTTAGTCACATGTTTAAGTCATCCACATTCTGACTTTGATATTATTTGAAGCATAATTGCATGATCACTTTACATGTTCACTCTTTCTTCTTCTATTTCTTCCATGATTCACTTCTTTGATGATTAGTGCTTTGATTGTGCATGATTCATTTGTGTTTGGTATTTTAACATTAGAGGTCCCTTTTATTGTTTAGATTCTGACTTCGATTAGTTTGTGTCTCTTAAGATCTTGGTTCCCTAGTCCTTAATTGATTTGATCATTACTTGTTGTTTCTCCCATTATTTCCTATTTGTAAATAATTTTATGAGCTAACATTTTCATGTAGGTGCTAAAGGTAAGTAAGAGTGTGGACTTAGTTCCACATACACTTTTTTCTCTTATGTTCTCTTATTTCTTTTAAACTTTCAATTTGTGTTTGATAAGCATTTACATGCTTCCTTTGAATAACTTCTTCTTCAACCCTCTTTAAGATCAACTTAACTTCCATTTTGGGAAGTAAGTTGTTTCTTTTGCTCTTTTTCTTCTTTCTTTTAGAAGTAAGTTTGTTAAACCCCATTGACCAATAGGATGGACGTGAGGACGTGAGGAGTGCTAATCCTTTCCTTACACCCTTTGATCGAGCCAAGCAAGCGTGGATCCCATCGGGTACGATGGACGTGAGGGGGTGCTAATACCTTCCTCTCGCGTAACCGACTCCCGAACCCGGTTTTCTTGGTCGCAAGACCATGCTCTTTCCTTCCCCCAGGTTTATGCAGTGTTTCCTTTCCCTCTCATGGGATAAATACACATTGCTGGCGACTCTGTTTCCGTGCCACTTTCGCGTTTGTACTTGGATGAAAATCCCTGGAGCGACAGCTGGCGACTCTGTTGGGGATAGAACCCAGAATCTCTGGTTTCCTTAGCGAGTCAATCCTTGCGCTTGTGTGTTTTCTTTCATTGGGTGTTTACCGTGGTGCTGTGTTGTGTTTACTATTGTACTGTATTTCTATTTACTGTATTATTGTTTAATGTACTTTACTGTATTTATCGCATTTTACTGCATTACATATCATTATTATACTGTGCTGTGCTGGACTTTTCAGTTTGGTGGGCAGGGTGTTCTGAGAGATAAGCCCACTACCTAGGCTTGAGTATACACATAGGTATTAGAGTGGATAGTCATGACGCTTGCGTGGTGGTGACCACATATTGTTGTTCATGTGACCCACAACCAGACGAGGTTCTATCAGGAGCTTTCTGCTACTGCATGTTATGCAGGCCAGTAGTTATTCTCCTGAGGAACTGTCGACTCTGGTGACCATTCCCGAGGACTCAGTTGCGGAACTCCTCCCGAGATGTGACAGTGGCAGACCACGTTATGTGGCAAACCCATTGCATATTCTCGATCCGAGGACCTAATGTTGAGAACTTGCTATAGGATATTCTTTTTGAAAGAGAATCAGTGGAGGCACTCCTCGATTGACAATAGTACTGTACCCCGAGGGATGAATGTACTATTGCTTCTCGACCTCAGTGTCAGAAGCTGAGGACCTTTCATTTTGGAGAATCAGTTGAGGCCTCCTCGATTGATGATGATGCCAACCAGAAATGGTGAACGTATCATCATTTCTCAACCTGAGAGCCCGGGATACTGAACATCCTAGCACCCACATGTGAGAAGGGCGGGTTGTTTACAGGTTTGCAGGTAGCCATAACCTCCTATATACCTGGTTTTCTGTCATCATTACACAAAAGGAGAATTCATCATATTGTATTCAGATGGTTCTTATCTATGGTTCTATATTGATCTCAGAGCTACATTGACACCGTTCACAGTCCAGCACAGACACTTGGCACCTTGATACAATGCCCTTTGCATTGCATTTACATATCCTAACATACATGTTTTTCATTTCCAAGTGCATATTTTATCCCTGATTCCAGTCGGCAGGTTCTCACGAAGATGAATACCAAAGAGAGGAAGAATATTATCAGTTACAAGTTCCTCACGCCTACTCTAGGCCATATTTTTGCCCTGAAGGGAATGGCGAGCCCTGAAGTGCAAGCAGATTTTGAAGAGAAATATGGGTGGATTTTATCTGTTGTCTGCAATGTCAGTGAGTACGAATACAGAGGTCTCCATACATTGATGCAGTTCTACGATCCGCCTCTGAGGTGTTTTGTATTTCCAGACTATGAGCTGGTACCAACTTTAGAGGAGTACTCCAACATGTTGGGGATTGCTATTAAGGAGGAACCTCCTTTCTTTGGGTCTGTGGGTGATCTTGACTTTGGAAATGTGGCTGATGCTCTTTATTTGAGCAAGTCCGAGGTAGAAGCCAATATCTCCAACAAGGGAAAGATTCGAGGTTACAAGCAGGGGTATTTGGTAAAGAAGGCTCTAGAGGCTGCAAAAGACGGGAACTGAGTTATTTTTAATGCTTTGCTATCCCTCTGTGTATATGGCATTGTATTGTTTCTCAATGAGCCTGATTTTGTTGATACGGGCGCCATTCAGATATTCATGATGAAAAATCTGGTACCAACACTGCTGGGGGATCTTCACTACTCCTTGTACAACAGAAATGAGAAGAAAAGAGGTGGGATAGTTCGTTGCTACGCACCTTTGTTATACAGGTGGTTTGCAAGTCGCTTACCGCAATCAGGAGCTTTTGAGGATTCTAAGTATTCTCTAGAATGGAGTCAGCGTTTAATGGGATTGGTTGCCAAGGACATCATATGGGTAGATCATGGGCTAATCGAAAAGAATATTATCCACAGCTGTGGTGAGTTCCCTAATGTTCCACTGATAGGAAGAAAGGGAGGAATTATTTACAACCCTTCCTTGGCTATCCGGCAATTTGGGTACGCTCTGACGGGTCCGCCTATTAAGAGAGATGTGGAGGAGTCCCTGTACTTTCACATATCAGACGGTTGGGAAACAACACAAAAAGCCTTTGAAAGTTGGGTTAGCGTAATGAAGAAAGGGAAAGTTTCTCTAGGCAAACCCAACAATAGGGTCTATCCAACATATGAAGAGTGGGTGAAGAAAAGAGTTGAAGATTTTTACTTGCCTTTTGGTGATGAGCCCCGTTTATACCCGGATGATGGGAAAGAAAGAAGTACTGCCACTGTGGAAGAATTCGATAAGTTGCAAGCCTCTGTGAAAAAACTACAAGAAGAGAATGCTGAGTTGACCAGTCGTTTGTAAGAAGCGCTATATACCAACAAAAGATTGGAACAGAAAGCCCAAGAAGCTAAAAAAACCTTAGCAGTGAAAGAAAAGGATTTTGCTGAAAGAGCTCAACATTTTCAGAAGATTAGTAAAGGTGCCAATGATACTACTCAAGCTCATAAAACGACCAAGTAGGCTTTAGCCCAGACCAAAGACAAGCTAGCTAAGCTTCAGCAAGCCTGGGATGAGGTCAGAATGGAGAATACAGAGTTGCGAGAGTGATCAAAGGCCAAAGATGATGAGCTTCTTAGAGCATATGAACAACGCAGAAAGCATAGGGAAGACTGTGGAAAAAGCCAAGAGATGCTGAAGAGTGTTAATGATGAGTTGACAGCTTCCAAGGCAAAGCTTTAGGATGCCATGGTCGAAATGAGAAAACTCAAGATACAAGCTGGGGTGAAAAGGTTTAAGGAAGTGAGTACTGATGAAGCCCTCCTGATGCATGCAGATTCATTAACCCAAGCGCTGAATAGGAGAGACATTTTGATCAAGGATTTGATTGAAAAGCCGGGTCATCAATGCATTAGAATCCTTTTTGAAGAAATCAAGCATTCTAGTGAGAAATTGAAAGATGTGGAATTAGATGTTTGATCTTATTTCCTGTCCTTTTAATGTAGTTTTGTTGATGTATTGTTGGCTACCATCAGGCTTATTGATGGAGTCATCTTCTTGATGTATTCCCTTTTTGCAAACTCATTGTAAAATATTCCAGCACTTATTAGCTTTCTGTTCAATGAATGGCTTATTCAAAGGGGTTTCTTCGGCATCGATTATTCACCAGCACATTATCACAACACAATTCTTCGCAATATTTTTCTCTCAATATTATGTGACTATCATTGAGACTCTTGTGATTAAGACTGGAATCAGGGTGTGAAATGCTTTGGGAGTGATAAACATGGCATTTGCATTACATATCATTTTGCATCTTGGTTGCTTGTTTTTCAGGTACTCATGGCAGGGTCTCTAACCTTTATTTGGTTTCAGGCATTATAGCTGAGAATCACGTACACCGATACTCAACTCGAAGAAATCAAGCAAGGATTATGGATCAAATGCAGAATGATTTGGCTGAAATGAGGGCACGCATGGACCAGTTTATGACTCTCATGACTAGTATGGTACAAGCTCAGGAAAGATTGAGGCTTCTGGTGGAGCGTCCAGAAACTACGCCTGAAGGTAATCAAGTGGATAATTTGCAGACAAGGGTCACTCCTCCCCGTGGTGGTAATCCTCCTCCTGGTGGCAACCCTCCTTCTGGTGGTAATCTGGGTAATGGAAATGGCAGAAATCTTGGTGGGTTTCCAGAAGATGTTCTGGAAGATCAATTTACCCAACTGGATGCTGATATGGGTAACCCTGGTGACCGAAGTTATGATGAGTTAGATGAGAAGATCCGGGCCATAGAGTGCAAGAATTCTATGGGTATTGATGTTACTAGTTTGGGGCTGGTACCAGGAGTCAGGATTCCTCCAAAATTCAAGCCTCCTACTTTCGACAAATATCATGGCAATACGTGTCCCCGGACACATATTCAAGCTTATTTTGGGAGGATTTCAGCCCATACAGATGATGAGAAGTTATAGATGCATTACTTTCAAGACAGTCTGGCTGGAGCTTCCTTGACCTGGTATATGAAATTGAACAGAGCTGCTGTAAGAAGTTGGAAGGATCTGGCAGAAGCATTCCTAAGTCAGTACCAATACAATATTGACATGGCGCCCAACCGCACTTAATTGCAGGGGTTGTCACAGAATGCTAAGGAAAGTTTCAAGGAATATGCTCAAAGGTGGAGAGAGATGGCTACACAGGTTCAACCTACTTTGTTGGATAGAGAAATGGTAGACATGTTTATGGGCACCTTGCAAGGGGAATTTCTTGAAAGCTTGGCTGCGTGTCCATCAACCGGATTTGCTAATATCGTGATTGCTGGAGAAAGAATAGAGAGTCTGTTGAAACTTGGAAAGATCCAAGATGTAAGTGGGGCTGGCTCTTCTGGGACGAAGAAACTATTTGCTAGTGGCCAGAAAAGAAGAGAAAGTGATACAAATGCTGTATATAGAGGACGGGGCAGGGGACGTTCTCAGGGTTACCATCAAGTAGGTGCAGTGACAATCCCAGTACCATCTGTTCAACAACAACAACCACAACAGCAAGCTCAGCAGCAGCAGCAGCAACCTCCTTTCCAGCAAAGGTCTAGGCAGAGGGATCGTAAGATTGACCCTCTCCCTATGACTTATTCAGCGTTGTTACCAATGTTACTCAAGTTGAATTTGGTTGAGCTACGTACTATGAGACCTCCTGCCGCTGGAAACTTGCCACCTAATTGTGATGTTAACGGTCGATGCGAGTTCTACTCAGGTGCTTAAGGGCACTCCATTGAAAAATGTTGGGCATTTCATCATAAGGTGCAAGACTTGATTAACGCTAAAGCAATCAATTTCTCGTTACCTCCTAATGTTCTCCAGAACCCCATGCCTGATCATGGTGTGGCAGATGTGCATGCTATTGAAGAAGGAAAGAGGTTAAATTTGGTAATGGATGTCAGTCAGGTGAAGACTCCGTTGCAGATGGTGAAGGATCGTTTGGTGAAGGGACAGGTGTTCCCGGGTTGTGATCAAAATTGTTCTGAATGTATGAGTCAGAAGAATGGCTGTGATAAGTTGAGAATTGGTTTGCAGAGTCTGATTGACGAGGGATGTCTACAGTTTGACCGGGTTGTGAAAGAAACTGACGAGGTGTCAACTGTGACCATCTATTATACTCCCGCTGAGATTCAGGTGCCCGCAAGTACGACTCCTATAGCAAGTGTTGTGCAAGAAAGACCCACTCCTGTTACCATCACGGTGTCAGGACCTGTTTCGTTTACATCTACGAAGGCAATCCCATGGCACTATAGGGCATACATGTATTATGAAGGGAAAATGTAAGAAGTCGGGACATCAGCCAGTTCAGATATTGACAATGTGGGTGGTGTAGGTGGCTTTACTCGGAGCAGAAGGTTGTTTGCTCCCCAAACTTTGCGAAGTGATAAAGAAGCTGAAGCTGCAGCAAAAGCTAAAGGAAAACAGCTGGTCGAGAGTGTGCCTGTACCTGAAATAGAGACAAAGATTACCTTTGACAATGAGGTGGAAGAGTTCATGAAGATAATAAAGAAAAGTGATTATAAGATTGTCGATCAACTGAACCAGACGCCCTCGAAAATTTCAATTTTGTCATTATTGATGTGTTCTGACACGCACCGCGAGGCTTTATTGAAAGTGTTGAAGAGAGCATATGTTCCACAAGAAATCACTGTTAATCAGCTTGAAGGTGTGATTTCCAACGTCAATGTCAGCCACGGATTGGGTTTCACAAGTAGAGATTTGACGTCTGAAGGGAGAAACCACAATAAAGCTTTGCACATTACAATGGAATGTAGGGGTGCAGTGTTGTCTCACGTATTGGTAGACACTGGTTCCTCGTTCAATGTCTTGCCTAAGAAGGCGTTAATGAAGCTAGAGGTTGATGGTTTGATTTTAAGGCCCAGTGAGTTGGTTGTCCGAGCGTTCGATGGAACGAAAAGATCTGTGTTTGGTGAAGTGGAATTTCCCGTGCAAATTGGACCGCAAGTGTTCAAATCTACATTCCATGTGATGGACATATAGCCTGCGTATAACTTCTTATTAGGCCGCCCTTGGATTCATGCGGCCGGGGCTGTTACATCCACCTTACACCAAAAGCTGAAGTACGAGTTTGAGGGACAAGTTGTGAAAGTGTGTGGTGAGGAAGACATTTTTGTTAGTCATTTGTCCACGTTCAAGTATATATTGAGATGGATAGGGAAATTCACGAGATGCTTTGCCAGTCATTTGAAGCGGTGAATATTGACAACGTGCCTGAATCTTCCCTTGCACCAGATAGAGCCGGTACATCCATTTCTTTCTATAAATAAGCTGTCGAGGTCGTCAGAGCGGGCAACGCCCAGGGCTGGGGCAAGCTGATAGAGACACCAATGAAGGAGGACAAGTTTGGTATTGGATATCATTCCTCTATGACTTCTGCTGCAGAGAACAGTGGACCTGTCACTTTCAGTAGTGGGGGAATCATTTACCCAGATCAGTGTTGTGCAGCTACAGAAGATGGTGTTGACAGTGACTGTGACTTGGATAACTGGGTACGCCCACGCGCTCCGGGACAACCATTGCAGAATTGGTCTGTTGAAGAAGTCATCCGGGTTACTCTTCAAACAGAGTAATTTTCTTTGTTTTTCTAACCATAGTGCATATTAAAATCTTGCGCTCGGCCCAAGGCGTATAGATTCATTTGTAGGGCCACCCTGTTTGCATTTGCAATTTTAATCATCAATAAAGGACATTTTGCAATCAAATTTCGTTCTCTGTCTTTCATTTTTATTTTTGCACAAAAAATAATAAAATGGCAATGTTTCATTTCTTTTTATTTAAAAAAAAATAAATTCTAAAATAAAGCATGAACCCATTCGTGCAGACTTGATCCTCCGGATTTCATTGATAACGGTTCTGCTATGGCTATGTATGACTTTGACAAACCGATTTATCAAGCCGAAGAAGGGGATGAGAAGGGTTGTGAACTCCCTGAGGAACTGGCCAGATTGTTAAAACAAGAGGAAAGGACTATCCAGCCTCATCAAGAGACCATAGAGATCATCAATATTGGTACCGAGGACGCTAAGAAAGAGATCAAGATTGGCGCTAGCCTGCAAGCAGATGTGAAGAAGGCTTTGATTGAGATGTTGTGTGAATATGTTGATATCTTCGCCTGGTCGTATCAAGACATGCCAGGGTTAGATACTGATATAGTTGTGCACAGGCTTCCATTGAGAGAAGAATGTTCGCCAGTCAAGCAGAAACTTCGTCGGACTCATCCCGATATGGCTATAAAGATCAAAGAAGAAGTTCAGAAGCAGTGGGACGCATGGTTTCTTGCTGTGAGTAACTATCCTCCCTGGGTTGCCAACATCGTGCCAGTGCCAAAGAAAGACGGAAAGGTTAGAATGTGTGTGGATTATCGAGATCTTAACAATGCTAGCCCAAAAGATGATTTTCCACTGCCCCACATCGATGTACTGGTTGACAATACAGCTCAGTTTTCAGTGTTCTCGTTTATGGATGGTTTCTCCGGGTACAACCAGATCAAGATGGCACCTGAGGATATGGAGAAGACCACGTTCATTACTCCGTGGGGTACATATTGTTATAAGGTGATGCCTTTTGGGTTGAAAAACGCAGGGGCAACGTACCAGCGGGCAATCGTAACCTTGTTTCATGACTTGATTCATAAAGAGATTGAATGTTATGTAGATGATATGATTGCCAAGTCGAGAATAGAAGAAGAACATCCGATTAACTTGAAAAAGCTGCTTGAAAGGTTGCGAAAGTTCCGTTTGAGATTAAATCCAAACAAGTGCACTTTTGGGGTGCGTTCTGGAAAGCTGCTGGGTTTCATTGTGAGCGAGAAACGGATTGAGGTTGATCCTGCCAAAGTGAAAGCAATACAAGATATGCCTGAACCGAGAACGAAAAAAGAGGTTCGTGGTTTTTTGGGTAGATTGAACTACATTGCAAGGTTCATATCTCACCTAACAGCCACGTGCGAACCAATATTCAAGCTGCTAAGAAAAGATCAAACGGTCAGGTGGAATGACGATTGCCAATTGGCATTCGATAAAATAAAAGAATACTTGCAGGAACCTCCAATCCTCATGCCTCTAATGTCAGGAAGGCCTTTGATAATGTATTTGACAGTGCTTGAAGGTTCTATGGGTTGTGTTCTTGGTCAACACGATGAGACAGGTAGGAAGGAGCATGCTATCTACTACCTGAGCAAAAAGTTCAATGACTGCGAGTCCTGATACTCAATGCTTGAGAAGACATGTTGTGCATTTGCATGGGCCGCTAAGCGATTGAGGCAGTATATTATCAGGCACACAACTTTGTTGATTTCAAAAATGGATCCTATCAAATACATTTCCGAGAAACTAGCACTAACAGGCAGAGTTGCAAGGTGGCAAATGGTTTTGACAGAGTATGATATCCAGTATACTTCCCAAAAGGCCATCAAAGGAAGTATCTTGTCAAACTATCTTGCGCAATAGCCAATTGATGATTACCAACCCATGAAATTTGATTTCCCTGATGAGGACATCATGTTTCTCAAAGCTAAAGACTGCGAGGAACCACTCCCGGAGGATGGGCCAAACCCTGAATCCAAATGGAGTCTGATGTTTGATGAGGCTGTCAACATGAATGGGTGCGGAGTTGGAGCAGTTCTTATCACGCCGAAAGGTGTTCATATGCCTTTCACTGCCCGAATAACTTTCGGATGTACCAACAATGAGGCAGAGTATAAAGCTTGTATAATGGGAATTGAGGAGGCGATTAATTTGCGAATTAAGACCCTTGATATTTTCGGTGATTCAGCTTTGGTAATCAATCAAGTGAAAGAGAGTTGGTACACGCACCAAGCAAATCTGGTTCCGTATAGAGATTATACAAGGAGATTGCTGACATTTTTCATAACAGTGAAGCTGTACCATATTCCACGAGATGAGAATAAATTTGCTGATGCCCTGGCCACATTGTCTTCCATGATCAAAGTGCAAGGGTGGAATCATGTACCTAAGATTGAAGTGTCTCGTCTTGACAGACCTGCATTTGTGTTTGCTGTTGATTCAACGTCCGATGACAAGCCATGGTTTCACGACATCAAGTGTTTCTTGAAAAGACAAGAGTACCCGCTAGGGGCATCTACCAAAGATAAGAAGACGTTGAGAAGATTATCTAGTAGCTTCTTCTTGAATCAAGATGACGTGCTGTACAAACGGAATTTTGACATGGTTCTTCTTAGATGGTGGATAGACACGAAGCAGACCTGTTAATGCAGGAAGTACATGAAGGCTCTTTCGGTACCCATGCCGGAGGACATGCAATGGCTAAGAAGTTATTGAGGTCGGGGTATTATTGGTTGACCATGGAGTCAGATTATTGCAAGTACGCCTGTAAGTGTCACAAGCGCCAAATTTATGCAGACAAAGTGCATGTACCACCAAATCCGTTGAGTGTCATGTCCTCTCCTTGGCCCTTTGCAATGTGGGGCATTGACATGATCGGAAAGATTGAGCCTACTGCTTCAAATGACCAACGTTTGATTGCCATTGATTATTTCACTAAATGGGTTGAAGCAGCATCTTATGCCAACGTCACTAAGCAGGTGGTAGCTCGTTTCTTGAAACGGGATATCATTTGTCGCTATGGAGTGCCCGAGAGAATCATTACTGATAATGGTTCTAATCTGAACAACAAAATGATGGCTGAGCTGTGCCGGGACTTCAAAATTGAACATCACAATTCTTCTCCGTATCGCCCGAAGATGAATGGCGTTGTGGAGGCGGCCAACAAGAATATTAAGAAGATTGTGCAGAAAATGGTGGTCACATATAAAGATTGGCATGAGATGTTACCATTTGCTTTGCATGGGTACCGAACGTTAGTACGCACATCCACTAGGGCAACACCATTCTCACTTGTATATGGTATGGAGGCAGTACTACCAGTCGAAGTTGAAATTCCATCCCTCAGAGTCATGATGGATGTCAAGTTAGATGAAGCTGAGTGGGTTCGTGCCAGATTTAATCAGTTGAGCCTCATTGAGGAGAAACGACTTGCAGCGGTGTGTCATGGGCAGTTATACCAGTGGAGGATGAAGCAAGTATTCGACCAAAAGGTGCGTCCTCGGGTTTACAAAGTGGGAGATGTGGTACTCAAAAGGATCCTTCCTCCTACTACAGATCACAGGGGCAAATGGAATCCCAACTATGAAGGTCCATTCGTGGTTAAGAAGGTCTTCTCGGGCGGAGCCTTGTTACTTACAGCCATGGATGGCGAAGACTTTTCATCCCCTGTCAATTCAGACATAGTAAAAAAATACTTCGCATAAATAGACCCGCTGGACAAAAAAAGGAAAAGTCCAGGCAAAAAAGGGCATCCCGGGGAACCACAAAAACATAATAAAAAAAAAGGTTCGGGCAAAAATTAGGGATAATAAATAAAAATTTGTACACCTGGTGAGTTGAAAATCCGCAAGGACAACTCAGGCAAAAAAGGGTATCCCGATGGATTGAAAACCCGAAAGGGCGGTCCATGCAAAAGAGGGATTTAAGCGAATGACTATGGGCTGGGTTATCTGTACTCCATCACCGTTTCAACAACTGACATTCCAAAGGGTAAGAATCAGTCTGATTATTCCTCAGAAGGCAAGGTCGGGGAGTCTTGAAGACATATTGGCCATAGCAGAATCGAAACTCAGTGGAATGCCATTTTCACATTGCCATTATGATAGTTTCTTTTCTCAATTTTCAGCAATCACCTCTTTCCAGGGATTGCTTCCTGATGTAATTGCCTATTCTGGGCTTTTCTTCAATAAATTGAATTTCAGTAAAAAGCTTCTTATTTTGTTTTATTGCTTTGTTTGCAAACCGAATTGTTGATAAAATATTGCATTTGAAAACACTATAGCCTTGCAAATAACATGCGCAGAAAAGCATTTAAAATTACTTTGAATGTCGAACAATCCTGGATGGTGGATTCAAACCACGTAATATTCCGGGGCATGTGTGTGTATGCTTTTGTTGTAGGTAACAGGTCCAGATGATTTCAAGCACAAGACGAGTAGTCACTTATTCCCACGCAGAAGACTGGGGCAATCATGTTCAGGAAAGGGTTCACATGTCACCCTTTTATCACAACGTTTACTAATTGAGTACATCATTCGGTCGGCGGCCGGTCACGACGTTTCGGTATCAGTGAATTGAGTAAACTGGGTATTGTTGTATCTTATTAAGTCGATTCTCTCATTCAGTACTTCCAACAGCTATAAGCTTTTCTGTGTCGATAACAGTTGTGAATTCTACAGTAGATTTGTTTTGCAGACACTGAAGTTGACAGTCAATCCCCAGTGAAGTCGCCCGGAGTTTGAAGGTGCTTAATCTTCTGTAAAATCCTCTTATGACGTTTCTTCAGGTAAGTCTTGTATTATGGAGAAGGAAACAAGTTGTTGACCTTCCCAAGCATGGGGCATATTGAATTTCCCCAGCAGGAGATTTTCTTGATCTATTATCCTCAGTAGAGTTTGAGGACGTTTGGTCTTCTGTAAAATCCTCTCAAGAGACGTTCCCCTGCACGAGATATTGGAAGCGGTTCTCCCCAACAGAGTTTGTTATAAACTCGTCATCCCCAACGGAGTCGTAAAACGGAAAGTTCACCTAATGTGGGGCATTGTGGCACTTATCCTAAGCTCGACAATATTATTCCTCTGCAGACTACCGTGGAGTTGTTTCGGTTTCCCCAGCAGATCTCTAGGGACTTTTTCTCATCATGTTGCAATGGAAGGTTCTAACTAGGATTTGCATACCCCCGGCAGAGTAGCCCTAATCCCCAGCAAGGTCGCATCTCAGATAATTGTACTCCCCAAAGAGTTCAACATTGAAGCTTGTCAACAATACTCCCCAGCTGAGTTGTTTTCTCCCCGCAAGAGACATATTGATCAACATAATTTCTTCCTCAGCAAGGTGATAGTAAATTCTTTCCCCAGCGAGGTTAGCAGGTTGATTCTCCCCGCAAAGGATCTCGGGTTTGATAAACCCTCATGCAGAGTTTTAATGACTTTTCTTCCTTAGCAAGATGTCATTCAAAAATTCTTATCCCCAGTGGAGTTGCTATGACCAGAATTCATCCTCAAGCGGATGAAGTAATTCCTGGCAGAATCATCACTCCCCTCATATTTCAAAGTCCAATTTATTTTTGGCAGGCGTAATGATTCGAAGCAGACGGATTGTTCATTCATTCTCCAGCAGAGATATCGTCCTTTCAGGAGTCTCTGAAGTCAAATCATTGATCATTGTTCCTCAGCAGAGTCAGCAGAGATGTCTGACACGGATGCAGAGAGTAATCCAGTATTGGAATTCTTAAAGTCCAACCGTAGATTGGAAAAAGGTCCATCCAAGGGTGGCAAATTCTTAAAGTCCAACCGTAGATTGGCAAAAGTCCGCCCGTAGCGTGGCAAGTCAGTAGTCGTCTGACTCCCTTTAAAAGACCGCAGCTAAGTCCAACCGTAGATTGGAAAAAGTCCATCCAAGGGTGGCAAATCATTGGCAAGTCCAACCATAGATTGGCAAAAGTCCACCCGCAGTGTGGCAATTTAGCTGCAAAGTCCAACCGTAGATTGGCAAAAGTCCACCCACAGTGTGGTAGGTCAGTAGTCGTCTGACTCCATTCAAAAAGACAGTTCAAGTCCAACCGTAGATTGACAAAAGTCCACCCGCAGTGTGGCAGGTCAGTAGTCGTCTGACTCCATTCAAAAAGACAGTTCAAGTCCAACCGTAGATTGGCAAAAGTCCACCCGCAGTGTGGCAAGTCAGTAGTCGTCTGACTCCATTCAAAAAGACAGGTCAAGACCAACCATAGATTGACAAAAGTCCACCCGCAGTGTGGCAGGCCAGTAGTCATCTGGCATTGTAAAAAAGATGTTGCTAAAGTCCACCCGTAGTGTGGTAAGCGAGTAGTTGTCTGGCGTTGTGCAAAAGACATTGTTAAAGTCCACCCGTAGTGTGGCAGGCCAGTAGTCGTCTGGAGTTGTTCAAAAAGAAATTGCAAAAGTCCACCCGTAGTGTGGCAGGCCAGTAGTCGTCTGGCGTCGTTCAAAGAGACATCTCTTCGGTGTTATGCTTCCCATCAGAGTTTTATTCAAGCAGAATTCATTTGGTTCAGTTTATATCCATTTTCTTCTTCTCTACACAGTGCAAATTTTCTGGTTATTTTTGGTATTCAATCTCTCCATACCTTGAAAGTCTGACAGCAATCGCTATCATCCATTCAGGTCTACAGTGATTGAATAGGGGCAGCTGTAATACCCCAAAATTTTCCCTCTCATTTCTTCATATCATTTAGCATGAGCTTTCATTTCATTGCATTGCATTCAAGCATAGAAAAACAAAGCATCAAGCATTGCATTGCATCTTGCATAAGGGCATGTGATCAGTTGTTTCTCAAAGGTGTTGATCATCCAAAGCTAAAGAATAAGAGCCAAGTGTTTCTCACAAGTCTCAAGGGTTCCTTAAGCCATATATCATCTCACTTTGATCCACAAGGCATGGGAAGAGAAGAATTCATCAAGAAGATTGGGCAGTGTATCATCTCCTACACAAGACAGTCAAGAATTGGGATCTGACCCACAAATGGGCAAGCTCCTTGAGTTTTTATCATCCCTAAATGACACATCTCATCATTGTTTGAGAGGACGCACATCATATTCAGATGAATTTGGATTTGGAGGATGTGTTATTTCCTCCTAACTAGAGGGTGCCAAAATTAGGGTTTGACCTAAAAGCAATTTATCTCTGATTTTTTTGGCAAGGCTTGATCTCATGGTATTCCTTATGTTCTTAAGTGTGTATGGATGGAAAATTGCTCATCAATTGGTTTCAGAGGAGTTTCAATTGGTCAGTTGCTTGATAATCAAGAAATTGGGGAAAAAGTCAACTGTGCAGTGAAAAAGTCAACTCCTGACTTTTTAAGGTCAAATTCATGAAATTCATGTTATATATGTTCAATGGACAAAGTTTAATCAAGAAATGATGGAGGAATAATGAAAAATGAAGAAATCACAAAACTGCAAAAAATGGAAACTTTAGGGTTGCCAAAAATAGTAAGTTTGGACCATTTTGCACCCTACTTTGAGGCTCTCTTTCTCCAATATGAAAGCTTCAAACCTCAGGCCCAAGTTGAGCCAATTAAAGTTCATGTTCTAAGCTTCAAATCCATATAAAGAACATCTCCATTGGATAAAAATTGAGTGAGTTATGGCTGATCAAAGTTTGAGAAAACTAGGTCCAAAACCAAGTCATGACCAAGCGTGACCAAGCCCACCGGCCATCATTTTGTCAAACACTTGGTGTGCCAAATGTTCACCCATTTTTCTCAATGATAAAAGCTCCAAATTAAAAACTTTTCAACATCAAGGTTATTCCTTGCCATGCCCTCTTCAATGTTGATGTTGGACAAATTTTGATTTGATCAAGTTATGAGATAGTTCTAAGGGTTCAAAGTCATGGTGATCATGCTAAAAACCCAGGCGCCATGTTGCCTTGCCATGCCACATCTTGTCACGCCTTCCACCAGTTCCAAACCTTTGGGTTCCAACCTATTTTGCATCCTTTTCCAAACCTCATTTCAATTCAAAATCAACACCAAACTTATTATATGATCCACTCTCTTTCCAATGACACATAAATTTCATAATTTCATACACTAGAGTGAGAGAATTTCCTTCACAAAGTTCCATGTTTCAAGCTGTTAAAATCAGAAAGAAATGAGTTGTTATTGATGTTGACTTAGCATTCACACGTACACACCCTATATTCCTTTCCACTTTAAACAAACACCTTATTTACACTATCTTCATCATGCTTTGCCATACACTAAAGAGGAAGAATATAAACTTGCGAAGCAAGTTTCTTTTGTAGCTGCTACTTTAGAACAACACATCACCACCACTGATTCACTCAAACTCCACCATAACACACCCTAAACCACCATCACCATATCACAGCCAAGCTAGCTCGCCCTAACTAACTTGACTCAGTTAGTTAGAGGCAGCTCAGTTAATTCTACCCAGTGACTCAGTTAACCATGTGTTAAGTCACTAAACTCAACATATAAATCTAAACTTCACTCACAAATTCATTTTCCAACTTCATTTTTCACTCTCCCTCTCAAACACTTCAAGCTTTCTCTCTCAATTTCTCTCTATTCTCTCTGAATTTACACGAATTCACCATCACTCATCTTCATCATTGCTTGGCATTGAAGCAAGGATACATTGAATCAATATCATACTCCAAGTGAAGTTTCTTCAACATTTTGATTTTCTCTCTGTTTTCCAATCCAAGATTCTACAGCATTTATTTTTCTTAGATTGAAGTTCCAAAGGTGAAGATCAATTGGATATCTCTGGTTTTCTCAACTGTTCCAAGATCTACAAGTTTCAGGTTCAAATTTTCTTCACCTTATTCTTCTCATTTAGATTGTTTTGAAGCTTGTTTTTAGCTCATTAGGAGCTCTGTTAACTCCGGCTAGTTGATAGGCCTCTTAGAGGCATAGTTTCAAAACCTAGGGCATATTTTAATCTCCTCTGTTCTCTATGTATGTGCTTGTTATGTGAAAAGTGATGGTGGATTCATGATGTACGTAGTGTCAGCTTCATTTTGATACCATGTTTGTGCATTTCTGGAGATTTTGAGGTTTACAGGTGGTGGTTGCTCGCCGGAGAAGATGACCGGAGGTCCTTCTCCGGCCGGTGGTTTTAATTGTTAGGGTTTCTGAGTTTTAAACGTGGCCGTTGATGTTTCTCATCGTGTGGTTGATAATACACCAACGTATTAATGAAGTTATTGCATGTGTGTGATTATATGATAATTAGTGTGTGTCTGCATTGGTGTCCACGTGATTGCTTTGATTTTGTTGATCTTGACTGTTTGATTGATCTAACGTCCATAACATTGCCAA
Organism: Lathyrus tuberosus; assembly: GCA_022829125.1. NCBI lineage: Eukaryota > Viridiplantae > Streptophyta > Magnoliopsida > Fabales > Fabaceae > Lathyrus > Lathyrus tuberosus. The sequence continues at coordinate 10,045,707 of JALAZF010000145.1, forward strand.
CACATTAATGAAAACCTGTGCACCTCACGTGTTCTACTTTTTGAATTCTGATGATTGTGTGTGTGTGCGTGTAAGGGAGCTATCATGTGCCTTCCTCATGGACTGTTGGATACGCATATTTTAATGATTGATGTGGGTTGACCTAGATGTATGATTAGGATTGCATCTGTATGTTGACTGCATGCACGCGCGCCACACTCAACCACATTTTTAATTGGATTGGACCTAATTTCTATGTGCACCCCCACCCTGAGCCCATTGGGAATGTTGAACGTGTTATTTTACTTCTTTGCACCCCTGCTTTCTTTTCTTTATTCTAATTTCTTTTTTTTATATGTGTTTCATAATTGATTTTTAAAAATACCAAAACATAATGGAAAATTCTACAAAAATTAATGTGATTTCTTAACATGTTTAACTAATTTTCTATAATTTTTAATTTTGATTTTGTGAAAATTTACATATTATTCCATATTTTTATTTTATTTCTTTTGAAATTTGTTTCTATGTTCATATGTGCATTTTAAAGATTTATTTCTCATAGTTCCTTAAACATTTTTGCATCAATATTTTTGTATCCTTTCAATAACATCCAAAAATTCATAAAAATATTTTTTTTCTTCATTTTTATAACTTAATTTTATTGCATTTAGGTCCTCATCTTTTCACTTTGGTTCATGATTCATAAGTGACTATTGTTTGATGGTTTGAGGTACTTCCTTTCTGAATTTTTGCATAGGCTTTTGGTATGATGTGTGTCTCTGGTTGAGGTCTCTTGAGACTTGAATTTATGTTTTTCCAATCATGTTTACTATTTCTTTGATGACTCTTGTTTGAGGTCCCTTTTTGTGAATTTCTTTGACCATGTTTGTTTACTTGCTTGAAAAGGCACTTGTGCCATTGTATGAGATCATTTTTATTGACTTATTGAGCCATGTTAAGATCATTATAGGTCTTTTGAATGCAATTATAGGTCATTGGTTTGAATTTTATGTTTTCTTTTTGTACAAGTTCAATACTTGTTTCACATGTCTTTTTTGACCTATCTTCTCATTCTTTTGCATCTAGGCTTCTACTTGAATTATAATTGGTTTGTTTATGCTATGTCATACTATCCATTTGCATTTCATATAATGTATGCTTCTGACTTTGAAGTATTGTATTCATTCCATATGCCATTTATGTTTTACTTTGCATACTTGTACATGTTTCATCCAAATGCATGTTTCTTTTGCTTTTAGCTTCTAAATGACTTGCAATTGCTTGAATGTGATTGGTTTGTGGATTTTATCTTCATCCTAATATGACATATCACTTATGACTTTGGAACTTGAGTTTCATCTTGAACTTTTGTAGGTTTGACTTATGCCATGAATGTTTCCTTTCCATGTTTAATTCATGATTCATATCTTCTCATTTCTTCTCCTAATTACTCTTAATGCTTGGATGCTTGATTGTATGCCTCCTATGACATTTATATATCATGTTTAGTCACATGTTTAAGTCATCCACATTCTGACTTTGATATTATTTGAAGCATAATTGCATGATCACTTTACATGTTCACTCTTTCTTCTTCTATTTCTTCTATGATTCACTTCTTTGATGATTAGTGCTTTGATTGTGCATGATTCATTTGTGTTTGGTATTTTAACATTAGAGGTCACTTTTATTGTTTAGATTCTTACTTTGATTAGTTTGTGTCTCTTAAGATCTTGGTTCCCTAGTCCTTAATTGATTTGATCATTACTTGTTGTTTCTCCCATTATTTCCTATTTGTAAATAATTTTGTGAGCTAACATTTTCATGTAGGTGCTAAAGGTAAGTAAGAGTGTGGACTTAGTTCCACATGCACTTCTTTCTCTTATGTTCTCTTATTTCTTTTAAACTTTCAATTTGTGTTTGATAAGCATTTACATGCTTCCTTTTAATAACTTCTTCTTCATCCCTCTTTAAGATCAACTTAACTTCCATTTTGGGAAGTAAGTTGTTTCTTTTGCTCTTTTTCTTCTTTCTTTTAGAATGAAGCTTGTTAAACCCCATTGACCAATAGGATCACCATGTATGATAACATTAGGATTGAGACTTAGTATCCCTCATTAGATTTTCACCTTTGATTCGCTTTTGAGTCTCTTCTTCTCATCTTTAAAGAAAAGTAAAAAAAACATTTAATAATGGCATGACATGTATTGCACTTAAACCTAAAGTGTGGGAAATGGAAGAAGGGGAGATTCTCCCCACTTTCCTAGAATGTTTAGCATACGGCCTATTAGGACGACCATGCGATGCATTCGATCTTATACGATAGACTTGAATGCAATATGAGTTATAAAAACAAAAACAATCAAAACACTTCTTTCGTAAAAGACAAAAACAAACGATAACGTCTTTCCTTCGGGAATTCTTTTCTCATCTCACTCATTCTCAACGTACAAACGCGCTCCTCCTCGTTCTCTTGCAAGATGGTAACGCACTCGGACCAGCGAGCCTGCAACACCTGAGCTAGAACGTTAGCCGTTCCCTAAAAAACACAAACAATCCATCCCTAGGGAGGGGAACTACGTCGCTCTGATTCTCATGCTCCCGATGAGATACGTAGGCAGTGGGGTAGGGCCCATTCGAGCACTTCTTTTATTTTCCCTACATTTTTTCTCTTTCTCTCTCCTTTCCAGTATCCTTTCCTTACACCCTTTGATCGAGACAAGCAAGCGTGGATCCCATCGGGTACCATGGACGTGAGGGGGTGCTAATACCTTCCTCTCGCGTAACCGACTCTCGAACTCAGTTTTCTTGGTCGTAAGACCATGCTCTTTCCTTCCCCCAGGTTTATGCAGTGTTTCCTTTCCCTCTCATGGGATAAATACACATTGCTGGCGACCCTGTTTCCGTGCCACTTTCGCATTTGTACTTGGATGAAAATCCCGGGAGGGACACCCAGTTTTCTGGTGTTATTACATAAAAGGATGATTCATCATACTGTATTCAGATGTTTCTTGTCCACAGTTCTATAATATTCTCAGATCTACACCGACACTGTTCATAGTCCAGCACGGACACGCGACACCTTGATCCCATGTCTTTTGCATTGCATTTACATATCCTAACATACATGTTTATTCATTTCCAGGTTCATATTCTACTCTTGATTCCAGTCACCGGGTTCTCACAAGGATGAATACTAAAGAGAAGAAGAACATCATTGTTTACAAATTCCTCATGCCTATTCTAGGCCCTATTACTATCCTGAAAGGAATGACAAGCCCTGATGTGTTGGAGGCCTTCAAAGAAAATATATGGGTGGATTTTATCTTTTGTTCACAATATCACTGATTACGAATACCGGGGTCTTCATACTTTGATGCAGTTCTACGACCCTCCTATGAGATGCTTTGTGTTTCCGGATTATCTGTTGGTACCTACCTTAGAGGAGTATTCCAACATGCTAGGGATTTCTATCAAGGAAGATCCTCCATTCTTTGGGTCTAAGGGCGATCTGGACTTTGGGAAAATGGCTGGTGCTCTTTATTTGAGCAAGTCAGAGTTAGAGGCCAATATCTCTAACAAGGGAAAACTCCGTGGTTATAAGCTGGGATATCTGATAAAGAAAGCTCAGGAGGCAGCGAAGGACAAGAAATGGGTTGTTTTCAATGCATTATTGGCCCTTTGTGTATACGGTATTGTATTGTTCCCCAACGAGCCCGACTTTGTTGATGTGGATGTCATTAGGATATTCATGATGAGAAATCCAGTGCCAACCCTGTTGGGAGATCTTCATTACGCCTTATACAATAGGAATGAAAAGAAAAGAGGAGGGGTGGTTCATTGCTGCGCACCTTTGTTTTATAAATGGTTCGGAAATCGCCTACCTCAGTCAGGTGCTTTTGTGGATTCCAAAAGTTCTCTAGAATGGAGTCAGCGTTTGATGGGACTGGTCACCAAAAACATTGTATGGATAGACCATGGGCTACATGGCAAGAACATTATCCATAGTTGTGGTGAGTTCCCCAATGTTCCATTGATAGGAAGAAAGGGAGGAATAAACTATAATCCTTCTCTGGCCCTTAGGCAATTTGGGTACGCTCTGATAGGTCCGCCCATTAAGAGAGATGTAGAAGAGTCGTTGTATTTCCACGCGTCAGATGGTTGGGAAATGGCACAAAAAGCTTCTAAGGCCTGAAAGGAAAAGCCGTATTCGGCAAACCCAATAATCAAGCTTTCTCTCCGTATGCAGACTGGGTAAAGAAGAGAGTGGAAGAGTTCTACTTGCCTTTTGATTGGGCGCCTCCCTTGTATCCTGAGACTGTGGAGGAGAGGCTCACGGTACCCATTGAAGAGTTCGATAAGCAGCGAGAATTGGTGCATGATTTGAGGGTAGAGAATATCGGTATGAGCAGTCAGTTGCAAGGGGCTCTACATGACAACTGGGATTTGAAATGGCAAGTTCAAGATCTGACAAGGTGCCTGGAGGAAAAGGAGAGGGATCTCACTGACAGACCCCAGCATTTCAGGAAAGTCAGCATGACAAAAAAATCATTAGGAAAATCTCACAGGAAGATCAAGAAGACCTTGACTGAGATAGAAGACAAGCTCGACACATACCAGAAGATATGGTAGGGGACCAAGATTGAAAATGGCGAGTTGAAAGAGGAGCTGCAGAAAGTGAAAGAAAGGGGAAAGCATTTCTTCGACAAATGGAGAGAAGCTCGGAAAGAAAATGAAGTGCTCCAGTTGCAGGTTGAGGTCAAGAAATCAAAGCGCGAAGGCAACAATGTTGAAGAGCAGATCTCCAGGTTGAATCAAGAGATTGAGAAGAGAAACAGATTGATTAAAGGGCTGATGGAGCAACCTACACATCCAGACACTATGAATTTTCTCGAGGAAGTGGAAGCTAGTTTGTTCGGAATTGAGTTGTAATGAGCTTATTGTATATTATGATTACCATCAGGATTTTTGATGGAATCACTTGTGATTATATCAGACCCGTATGTATGAATTCTTATGATTATGATAATTAAAACTTGGTTCAACCATTTGTGCCTCGAAATTTCTTGCTCTTAAAGGGGTTTGTCTCCCTGATTGTGATTCTGCAGTATTTTTGGAATGTCAAAACTCCATGGGAATTGATGTTGTTGACATAGGGCAGGTGCAAGGAGTGAAGATCCCTTTAAAGTTTAAGCCTCAGACCTTTGATAAGTATAACGGCAGTACTTGTCCCAAGACTCACATTCAGACATATTTCAGGAAGATTTCGGCATATTCTGACAATGAAAAGCTGTGGATGTATTTCTTTCAGGATAGTCTGTCAAGAGCTTCATTGGAATGGAACATGAAGCTAGAGAGAGCCTATATCAGAAACTGGAAAGACTTGGGTGATGCTTTCTTGAAAAAATACAAGTATAACATTGACATGACCCCCAATCGTACCCAATTGCAGAATATGACACAGCATCCGTAGGAAGGTTTCAAACAATACGCCCAAAGGTAGCATGAGCTAGCTGCTCGAGTACAACCCCCGCTGATGGAAAGGGAAATGGCGGATATGTTAATGAATACTTTACAGGGCCCATATCTGGATCGCTTGGCCGGATGTCCATCCACTGGTTTCTCTGACATCGTGATAGCAGGAGAGAGAATTGAAAATCTTTTGAAATCAGGGAAAATTCAAGATGGAAGTGGGGCAGGTTCTTCCAATGCAAGAAGGCTTTTCGGGAATGGCTCGAAGAAACATGAAGGTGAGACTAGTGCCGCCTATGGACAGGGGGCAAAGGTAAAGGACGTCATGGCTCGTACCATCAAACAGCAGTTGTAACTATTCTGGTTCTAGCTGCCGAATATCAACCACAATCTCAAAGACAATACCAACCGAGGCAGAGAATGAGTGATCGCCACTTTGACACTTTACCTATGACATATGCTCAGATGTAGCAGAATCTGCTCTGCTTAAAGCTGGTACAATTGAGAACTCTGGCACCACCAGCTGGCAAATTGCCTTATGGCTATGATGCAAATATGAAGTGTGAATTCCATTTAGGTGCGCCTGACCACCATATAGAGAACTACAAAGCTTTTAAGCATGTAGTTCGAGACCTGGTTGATTCGAAAACTATCAACTTCGCTCCTAATCCTAATGTGATTCAAAACCCCATGCCCCCGCATGGCGGACCAAAGGTTAATGCAATAGAGGAAGACAGAGGCCTGAACCCGGTGATAGATGTTAATCATTTCAGAACACCTTTGGCGGTGGTGAAAGGACCTTTGTTGAAAAGGGGCGTGTTCCTTGGTGTCACTCCCGGGATTTTCATCCAAGTACAAACGCGAAAGTGGCACCGAAACAGAGTCGCCAGCAATGTGTATTTATCCCAAGAGAGGGAAGGGAAACACTGCATAAACCTGAGAGGAAGGATAGAGCATGGTCATGCGACCAAGAGATCGGGGTTCGGGAGTCGGTTACGCGCGAGGAAGGTATTAGCACCCCCACGCATCCATCGTACCCGATGAGATCCACGCTAGCTGCTTCAATCAAAGGGTGTTGTAGTATGGAGCTCCGCTGCTACTGGAAAAGAAAAGGAACGAGAACGGGAAGGACTGAAGAAACAAATGTAGGGAAAATAAAAGAAGTGCTCGAATGGGCCCTACCCCACTTCCTACGTATCTCATCGGAAACATGAGAATCAGAGCGACCTAGTTCCCCTCAGCTAAGGGAAATTGTTTGTGTTTTTTAGTGGAAACGTCGATGTTCGCGTCCTAGCAGTTAGGTGTTGCAGCTCCCTGTGTGGAGACTTAGGCGTTACCGGTTTGCGGTAGAACGGAAATGATGCATCCTTAAGGAATGAGTGAATGAGATGAGAAGAGAATTCCCGAAGGAAAGACGTTATTGTTTGTTTGAAGTTTTTTAGAAAGAAGTGTTTTTTGAAGTTGTTTGTAACTTGCATTGCACCCAAGTCTACAACATAGGAACGAATACGTCGCGTATCATCCCCAACAGGACGTACACTAGGTATCCTAGAAGAATGAAGGGAAATCCCCCCATTATTCACTTCCCACATTTAAGGCTCGTGCGCAATACACGTTTAACCTTTATTAAGTGTTTTTCACTTTTGTTTTGAGATGAGAAGAAGAGACTCAAAAGGAGGAGTAAAGGTAAAAATCTAATGAGGGAGACTAAGACTCAATCTTATTGTTATCATACATGGTGATCCTATGGTTAATGAGGTTTAAGGAACCTAATCCTAAAAGAAAGGAAAAAAAGATAGAAAGTAACTTACTTCCAAGATGGAAGTTAAGTTATTTCTAAGAGGGAAGAAAGAAGATTATGAAAGCAAAGCATCATTAAATGCTTAAACAGCACATATTGAATGATTAAAAGATGAAGGAAGAAATTAGAATGTGGATGCTTATCCACACTCAAGTGACTTACCATTAGCCCCTGAAATGGTTAGTACAATTATTTACAAGTGAAGAACAATTGAAGATGAACAAGTAAGGCTTAAACAAGTTAAGAACCAAAGTAAAAGCATCTTAAAGGTTAAGGAAAGCATAAGGTCAGAATGCACATCATAAGAATATTCTCCAATACTATGAGATTAAACACAAATCAAATGCACACAAACAATGCCTTAAACCACAAAGAAATACATTATGAAAGAAGTAGATGAAGAATGAGTGGATATGCAAAATGATCATGCATTAATGTTTCATGAAAGGTTAAAGTCAGAACCAATGTCATGTAGGAAAGGTCATACAATACTTAAGAATCATCATGTAGTTCATAGATGAAATGATGTAAGAAGAAGAGATGAGAAAGAGTAAAGAATGAGAAACAAGTTCACTAAGATGCACAAAGTTACATATCAAAGATGCATATCATGTAAAATGATTGATGAATGTATATGGGCAGTAGCATATCATTGGTGAAATGCAAATAAAACATGTAAGATGGCATACCAAATGCAAACACAATTCATGTTAAGCACAAGAGTAGATAAGATATGAAAACATGTCAAAAAGGTAAGTCAAAATGCATAAACACAAACCAAATGCAAGTATAAACCAACATGACCTATAATTGAGTGAAGAAAGAACTATAATCTTCTAAATGAAACCTCTAATCTCACACAAAGCAAACAAGAAAGGGTGGCACAAGTGCCTCATTAAAATTAAGCTAGAAGGAAGTATAAGAATGTGCACAAAGATAGCTTCAAATGTAAAGCTCTAAACAACTATCAAAAGTACACATTAAAATCATGAAAATTGGCTCTAAACAACCTAAATCAGAACCAAATCAAGTATGAAAAGTTCATGGCAAAAATCAAAATGAAACATGCTCAAACAAATCAACCAAGTCATATGAAATACATCACAAAAAGGTACAAAGATGAACATCAAAAGGTATGATATAATAACTTTAAAAATTAAACATAAATTTTTTTAGGAACTTTAAGATGTTATCTAATCAATACAAAAAGAATGAATCAAAGATATGATGTGAGATGAGAGAAAGAAGTCATGCAAGTTTAAGTGTCATGAATAAGAGTATTCAAAAAGAAATTGGAAAGAAAATATGAAATAATGTGTAAAAATTCACAAAGTTAGAATTAAAAAATAGAGAAAATTATTTAAACATGTTAAGATGTCAGATGAATTAGTTTAGGATTTTTAGGGATGACTTGGTATTTTTAAAAATATAAAACCCAAACACTATGTGAAATAAAAATAAAACAAAAGGGAATAGCATAGGGGGTGTGGCGAAAGTAATTTCCATATTCAAAAATAAATTAGGCTCAGACAATGGGGGTGTAGATATCAAACATAAACCCAGTCCAACATGCGTGTGATTGTGTGTGATAGTGTACAATCAGTCAATTTGGGCAATCAATCATGGCCTTTGGATTAAATCATGATGAAAGGTAATACAATCCAGCGTATATCAAAGCATGCCCACCATGATTAATACGCACACACACTCAACCAATCTGAAGTAAAAAATAAAACACATGCAAGTCACGTGGATTTTAATGCATCTGTAATATTAGGACCACACGATGCACAAGATCAACGACCAAGATTAAAACTGAGGATTAAACCCTAGAACATCTCACCGGCCGGAGAAGGACCTCCGGTCATCTTCTCCGGCCACTCTCCACCGTCTGCAACCTTCAAGTATTCTAGAAATCACCAAACCACATATCAAAATGAAGAGGAAGTGAAGGAGATCATGAATATGAAATTATTTTTCAAAGATCATACACGTACACAACAAACCGAACCAATACATTTTTCCCTAAATTCACAACTAAACTCCTAAAGAGCCTATCAACTAGCCAGGACTCACACATAGCTTCTAATAAGCTCTAAACACCATGAAAACAAGCTAGATTCAGTGGAAAAGAGTTGAGAACAAGGAACCTGAAATGTGAAGAGTCTTGGATCCAAAGGAAAAACCAGAGAGTTGCACTCGATCTGGAGCTTTGATGTGGCCAAATAAAGGCTTTGGGAGCTTGAAATATTGAAGAAAATAGAGCGAAATTCCAACTAAACCAAAGCTGCAAGTGAAGAATTGAACTGGTTCTCTCTTGTTCTTGATCAGAGACAAGCCATTGATGATGATGAACGATGAAGATGATTGATGAAAAGGATGAAAACCTGTGAGATCAGAGAGTGAGAGCAGAGAGAATTTGAGAGTGTTTTTGAGTCAGAATGAGAAAATGAAGTTGAAAACTGAAATCTGAGAGTGAGACCTCTTTATATAGGTTGAGTCAAAGTTGAACTGTGGTGGTTAACTGAGTGAGTTTAGTGAGTTAATGTGAGGTTAACTGAGTTGCCTCTAACTAACTGAGTCAAGTTAGTTAGGGCAAGTGGGGAGAGGTTGTGCTATGGTGTAGGCGCAATCATGATGTTATGGTGAGGTGGAAGCAAAGAGAGGTGGTGATGATGTTATTCTGGTGTGACAGAAACTTGCATAGCAAGCTTCATTTTCCTCTTTCATGTATGATAACAACATGGCAAGGAGTGTGTAAGGATTATGGTTTGGCTATAAGAGGAAAGGAATGGGCATGGTTTGTATGCGTGTGAACTGAGCTATGACAACAACAACAATAATTCATTTTCTTCAAATTTTGGCAGCTTGAAACATGGAAGTTTGTGAAGGAATTTCTCCATGATTTATGGATGGTTTGATGTTCAACAATTTTTCATTTGGTGCTTCCATCATTGAGAAAAGTGTCTGGACTTTTGGCACACCATGTGTTTGACAAAATTATGGCCGGTGGGCCTAAGCTTGCCTTGTCATGACTTGGTTTTTGCCTTAATTTTACCAAACTTTGATTGATCATAACTCCCTCAATTTTGATCCAATGGAAGAGTTCTTTATATGGATTTGAAGCTTAGAACATGAACTTTAATTGGATTAACTTGGGCATGAGTTTTGGAGCTTTTATCTTGAAGAAAGAGATCCTCAAAGTAGGGTGCAAAATGGTCCAAACTTGCCATTTTTGGAAACCCTAAAGTTTCTATTTTTGGCAGTTTTGTGATTTCTTGATTTTTCATGATTCCTCCATCATTTATTGATCAAATATTATCCAATGAACATATGTAACATGAATTTTATGATTTTGATCTTAAAAAGTCAGGAGTTGACTTTTTCCCCAAATTCTTGATTATCAAGCAACTGATCAATTGAACCTCTTGTGAAATGAATAAATAGCCAATCTTCCATCCTTAGACACTTAATATCATGTAGAAAACATTGAGATCAAGTTTGAATCAAAATTTCCTCAGGAGACCCCTTGAACTCAAAACCCTAATTTGGACTGTTTTTGATAGGAGGTGATGCACTGTCCAATCTTTCTTGATGAATTCCCATCTTCCAATGACTTGTGAGATCAAGTGGGATGATATATGATGTAATAAACCCTTTAACCTTGTTGAGAGACCCTTGGCACTTATTCTCTTGCTTTGGATGATCCACCTTTTTAAGAAACAACTGATCACATGCCCTTATGCAAGATGCAATGCTAAATGTTTAATGTTTTATTTTTTCTATGCTTGAATGCAATGCAATGAAATGAAAGCTCATGCAAAATGCTATGAAGAATGAGAGGGAAAATTTTGGGGTATTACAACTGCCCCGATTCAATCACTATAGACCTGAATGGATGATAGCGATTGTTGTCAGACTTTCAAGGTATGGAGGGATTGAATACCAAAAATAACCAGAAAATCGCCACTCTGTGGAGAAGAAGAAAAGGGATATAAACCCACTCGAATGAACTATACTTGAATAAAACTCTGATGAGAACCATAACACTGGAGTGATGTCTTTTGAACGACGACAGACGACTACTGGCCTGCCACACTGCGGGTGGACTTTAAGAATGTCTTTGGAACAACGCCAGACGACTACTGGCTTGCCACACTGCGGGTGGACTTTAATAACGTCTTTTAGCATGACGCCAGATGACTACTTTCTTGCCACACTGCGGGTGGACTTTAACAATGTCTTTTAGCACGACTACTGGCTTGCCACACTGCGGGTGGACTTTAACAATGTCTTTTAGCACGACGCCAGACGACTACTGGCTTACCATACTAATGGTGGACTTTTGGCAATCTACGGTTGGTCTTACAGCTGTATTTTTGAATGGAGTCAGACGACTACTGACTTGGCACACTGCGGGTGGACTTTTGCCAATCTGTGGTTGGTCTTACAACTGTCTTTTTGAATGGAGTCAGACGACTACTGACTTGCCACACTGCGGGAGGACTTTTTCCAATCTGTGGTTGAACTTACAGCTGAATTGCCACCCTTGGATGGACTTTTGCCAATCTGCGGTTGGACTTTGCCTTGCTTTTCCACCCTTGGATGGACTTTTGCCAATCTACGATTGGACTTTGCTGCTTTGCCACCCTTGGATGGACTTTTGCCAATCTACGGTTGGACTTGATAACGTCTTTTAAACAACGCCAGACGACTACTGGCTTGCCACACTATGGGTGGACTTCTGCAAAATCCAATACTGGACTACGCTCTACATCCACGTCAGACATCCCTGCTGACTCTGCTGAGAAATAGTAATCAATGATTTTGACTTTAGAGACTCCTGAAAAGATGGTATCTCTGTTGGAGAATGAATGAACAATCTGTTTACTTCGAATTGTCATGCTTGCCAAAAATAAATTGGACTTTGAGATATGGAAAAGGATGACTCTGCCAGGAACTAGTTCATCTGCCTGGGACGAATTCTGGCCATAGCAACTCCGCTGGGGATGAGAATTTTCTGACTTGGCTGAGGAAAGAATGTACTAACTCTCTGATGAAGAAGACAAGTCATTAAAACTCTACTTAGGGACCTATCAAACCCGAGGAGAATATGCTAACACTCTGCTGAGGAAGAGATTATGTTGACCTGCTAAACTTCTGCGGGGAAGAAAAACAACTCAGCTGGGGAGTATTGTCAACAAGATTCAATGCTGAACTCTGTGGGGAGTACAACTAATTAGAGATACGATCTTGCTGGGGACCGGAATTACTCTGTCAAGGATACACAAATCCTGGTTAGAAGACCTTCTTCGTGACTTGCTGGGAAAGAGTCCTTAGATCAGCTGGGAGAACACACAGGAAATTCACGGTAATCTGTTAAGGAACAAAACCGCCGAGCTTAGAATAACAGCCACAATGTCCCATGCTAACCAAACCTTCTGCTTGACGACTCCACTGGGGATAGTGAGTTGACGACAAACTCTGCTGGGGAAAACCGCTTCAAAGCGTTTATCAATGGGGGATGTCTCTTAAGAGAATTTTACAGAAGACCACACATCTTCAAACTCTTGGGCAGATGCTGAGAATTGAGAGGTCACTCTATTGGAGATAATTGATCTAGGACTTCCCTTTTCGGGGAACTTCATGATGTCCCACGTTTGGGAGGTTCCAACAACTCGCTTTTGCTCCAGATCACGCGGTGTATCTGAAGAAAACATCCCAAGAGGATTTTACAGAAAACATGGCATCTTCCAACTCCTGGACACTCGTTGAGTCTTGAACATTAACTGCGATGTTGGTGAAGCAACTCTACTGGGGAATTCACAAATGTTATTGACACAGAAAAGCTTATAGCTGTTGGAAGTTATGAATAGGAGAATCGACTTAATAAGATACAAAATTACCCAGTTGGAATAGACTTGTCGAGATCGAATCGTCGTGAGCGACCGACGACTGAAGATGGACTCAATCAGTAAACATTGTGACAAAAGGGGACATGAGAACTTTTTCCTGAACCTGCTTGCCCCAGTCTTCGGCATGGGAATAAGTGATTCCTTGTCTAGAAGACATGATCCATGCTCTTGGAATACTTGTACCTGTTACCTGCAACAAAAGAATTTGCACACATGCCCCGGCATATTGCATGGTTTGAATCCACCATCCAGGATTACTCAACATTCAAAGTGATTTTAAATGTTTTTCTGCGCATGTTATTTGTAAGGCCACAGTGTTTTCAAATGCAATGTTTTATCAACAATTCAGACGTTTTTGCAAACAAAGCAGTAAAAACAAAATAAGAAGCTATTGACTGAAATTCAATTTATTGATTGAAAAGGCCCAGAATAGGCAAGTACAATTGGGAAGCAAACCCTGAAAAGAGGAGATTGCTGTAAATTGAGAAAAGAAACTATCCTAATGGCAATGTGAAAATGACATTCCACGGAGTTTCAGTTTTACTATGACCAGTATGTCTTCAAGACTCCCCGACCTTGCCTTCTGAGGAGTGATCAGACCGATTCCTACCCTTTGGAACGTCAGTTGCTGAAACGGTGATGGAGTACAGATAACTCAGACTGTAGTCGTTCGTTTAAATCCCTCTTTTGCATGGACCGCCCTTTCGGGTTTTCAATCCATCGGGATACCCTTTTTTGCCTGAGTTGTCCTTGCGGATTTTCAACTCACCTGGTGTACAAATTTTCTATTTTATCCCTAATTTTTGCCCGAACCTTTTTATTCTATTTCTGTGGTTCGCCGGGATGCCCTTTTTTGCCTGGACTTTTTTTTTTTTTTTATCCAGCGGGTCTCTTTATGCGAAGTATTTTTTGACTATGTCTGAGTTGACAGGGGATGAAAAGTCTTCGCCGTCCATGGTTGTAAGTAACAAGGCTCCGCCCGGGAAGACCTTTTTAACCACGAACGGACCTTCATAGTTAGGAGTCCATTTGCCCCTGTGATCTATACTAGGAGGAAAGATCCTTTTGAGTACCACATCTCCCACTTTGTAAACTCGAGGACGCACCTTTTGGTCAAATGCTTGCTTCATCCTCCGCTGGTATAACTGCCCATGACACACAACTACCAGTCGTTTGTCTTCAATAAGGCTCAACTGATTAAATCTGGCATGAACCCATTCAGCTTTGTCTAACTTGACATCCATCATGACTCTTAGGGATGGAATCTCAACTTCGACCGGTAGTAGTGCCTCCATACCGTATACAAGTGAGAATGGTGTTGCCGCAGTGGACGTGCGTACTGACGTTCGGTACCCATGCAAGGAAAATGGTAGCATCTCATGCCAATCTTTATATGTGACAACCATTTTCTGCACAATCTTCTTAATATTCTTGTTGGCCACCTCCACAGCGCCATTCATCTTCGGGCGATACGGGGAAGAATTGTGATGCTCAATTTTGAAGTCCCGGCACAGCTCAGCCAGCATTTTGTTATTCAGATTAGAACCATTATCAGTAATGATTCTCTCGGGCACTCCATAGCGACAAATGATATCCCGTTTCAGGAAACGAGCTACCACTTGCTTAGTGACATTGGCATAAGATGTTGCTTCAACCCATTTTGTGAAATAATCAATGGCGACCAATATGAAACGATGGCCGTTTGAAGCTGTAGGCTCAATCTTTCTGACCATGTCAATACCCCACATGGAAAAGGGCCAAGGAGAGGACATGACACTCAACGGATTTGGAGGAACGTGCACTTTGTCTACATAAATCTGGCATTTGTGACACTTGCGGGCATACTTGCAACAATCTGCTTCCATTGTCAACCAATAATATCCCGATCTCAATAATTTCTTTGCCATTGTGTGTCCTCTGGCATGAGTACCAAAAGAGCCTTCATGTATCTTCCTGCATTAACATGTCTGCTTCGTGTCTATCCACGCATCTGAGCAGAACCATGTCAAAATTCTGTTTGTACAACACGTTATCCTGATTCAAGAAGAAGCTACCAGACAACCTTCTCAACGTCTTCTTATCTTTGGTAGACGCCCCAGGCGGGTACTCTTGACTTTTCAAGAAACACTTGATATCATGAAACCATGGCTTGTCATCAGACGTTGCATCAACCGCAAACACAAATGCAGGTCTGTCAAGACGAGACACTTCAATCTTAGGTACATGGTTCCACCTTTGCACTTTGATCATGGAAGACAATGTGGCTAAGGCATCAGCAAACTTATTCTCATATCGAGGAATATGGTACAACTTCACTGTTGTGAAAAATGTCAACAATCTCGTTGTATAATCTCTATAAGGAACCAGATTCGCTTGGTGTGTGTACCAACTCCCTTTCACTTGATTAATCACCAAAGCTGAATCACCGAAGATATCAAGGGTCTTAATTCGTAAATTAATCGCCTCCTCAATCCCCATTATACAAGATTCATACTTTGCTTCATAGTTGGTGCACCCGAAAGTTACTCGGGCAGTGAAAGGCATATGAACACCTTCCGGCGTGATAAGAACTACTCTAACTCCGCATCTATTCATGTTGACAGCCCCATCAAACATCAAACTCCATTTGGATTCAGGGTCCGGCCCCTCCTCCAGGAGTGGTTCCTCGCAATCTTTAGCTTTGAGAAACGTGATGTC
The DNA here is from genome assembly GCA_022829125.1 of Lathyrus tuberosus. Lineage (NCBI taxonomy): Eukaryota > Viridiplantae > Streptophyta > Magnoliopsida > Fabales > Fabaceae > Lathyrus > Lathyrus tuberosus. Next base: position 10,061,574 of record JALAZF010000145.1, read on the forward strand.
CTCATCAGGGAAATCAAATTTCATGGGTTGGTAATCATCAATCGGCTGTTGCGCAAGATAGTCTGACAAGATACTTCCTTTGATGGCCTTTTGAGAAGTATACTGGATATCATATTCTGTCAAAACCATTTTCCACCGTGCAACTCTGCCTGTTAGTGCTGGTTTCTCGAAAATGTATTTGATAGGATCCATTTTTGAAATCAACAAAGTTGTGTGCCTGATCATATACTGCCTCAATCGCTTAGCAGCCCATGCAAGTGCACAACATATCTTCTCAAGCATTGAGTATCGGGACTCGCAGTCATTGAACTTTTTGCTCAGGTAGTAGATAGCATGCTCCTTCCTACCTGTCTCATCATGTTGACCGAGAACACAACCCATAGAACCCTCAAGCACGGTCAAATACATTATCAAAGGTCTTCCCGAAACTGGAGGCATGAGGATTGGAGGTTCCTGCAAGTATTCTTTTATTTTATCGAATGCCAATTGGCAATCATCATTCCACCTGAACGTTTGATCTTTTCTTAGCAGTTTGAATATTGGTTCGCACGTGGCCGTTAGGTGAGATATGAACCTTGTAATGTAGTTCAATCTACCCAGAAAACCACGAACCTCTTTTTCTGTTCTCGGTTCAGGCATATCTTGTATTGCTTTCACTTTGGCAGGATCAACCTCAATCCCTTTTTCACTCACAATGAAACCCAGCAGCTTTCCAGAACGCACCCCGAAAGTGCACTTGTTCGGATTCAACCTTAAACAGAACTTTCTCAACCTTTCAAACAACTTTTTCAAGTTAATCAGATGTTCTTCCTCCATTCGCGACTTGGCGATCATGTCATCCACATAACATTCAATCTCTTTGTGAATCAAGTCGTGGAATAATGTTACCATTGCCCGCTGATACGTTTCCCCTGCATTTTTCAACCCAAAAGGCATCACCTTATAATAGTAGGTACCCTATGGGGTAATGAACGTGGTCTTCTCCATATCCTCAGGTGCCATCTTAATCTGGTTGTACCCGAAGAAACCGTCCATAACCGAGAACACTGAAAATTGAGCTGTATTGTCAACCAGTACATCAATGTGAGGTAGTGGAAAATCATCTTTCAGACTAGCTTTGTTAAGATCTCGATAATCCACACACATTCTAACCTTTCCGTCTTTCTTTTGTACCGGCACGATGTTGGCTACCCAAGGAGGATAATTAGTCACAGCAAGAAACCCTGCGTCCCACTACTTCTGAACTTCTTCTTTGATCTTTATGGCCATATCGGGATGAGTCCGACGAAGTTTTTGCTTGACTGGCGGGCATTCTTCTCTCAATGGCATCCTGTGCACAACAATATCAGTATCTAACCCTGGCATGTCTTGATACGACCAGGCGAAGATATCAACATATTCACACAACATCTCAGTCAAGGCCTTCTTCACATCTGCTTGCAGACTGGCTCCAATCTTGATCTCTTTCTTAGCATCCTCAGTACCAATATTGATGATCTCTATGGTCTCTTGATGAGGCTAGATGACCCTTTCCTCTTGTTTTAACAATCAAGCCAGTTCCTCAGGGAGTTCACAACCCTTCTCATCCCCTTCTTCGGCTTGATAGATCGGTTTGTCAAAGTCATACATAGCCATAACAGAACCGTTATTAATGGAATCCGGAGGATCAAGTCTGCATGAACGAGTTCATGCTTTATTTTAGAATTTATTTTTAAAACAAAAAGAAACGAAACATTTCCATTTTAATATTTTTGTGCAAAAATAAAAATGAAAGATAGAGAACAAAATTTGAATGCAAAACGTCCTTTATTGATGATTAAAATTGCAAATGCAAACAGGTGGCCCTACAAATGAATCTATACGCCTTGGGCAGAGCGCAAGATTTTAACATGCATTATGGTTAGAAAAACAAAGAAAATTACTCTGTTTGAAGAGTAACTTGGATGACTTCTTCAACGGACCAATTCTACAATGGTTGTCCCGGAGCACGTGGGCGTACCCAGTTGTCGAAGTCACAGTCACTGTCAACGCCATCTTCTGTAGCCGCACAAGATTGATTTGTATATATGATTCCCCCACTACTGAAAGTGATGGGTCCACTGTATGTTGCAACCGAATCCATAGAGGGTTGATAGCCAATACCAAACTTGTCCTTCTTCATTGGTGTCTCTACCAGCTTGCCCCAACCTTGGGCATTACCTACTCTAACAACCTCGACAGCTTGCTTATAAGATGAAATGGACGTGCCGGCTCTATCTGGAGTAAGGGAAGATTCAGACACTATCAATATTCACCGCTTCAAACGACTGGCAAAGCATTTCGTGGATTTCCCCATCCATCTCAACATACTTGAACGTGGATAAATGACTGACAAAAATGTCCTCTTCACCACACACTGTCACAACTTGTCCTTCGAACTCGTATTTCAGCTTTTGGTGTAATGTGGATGTAACAGCCTCGACCGCATGAATCCAAGGGTGGCCTAATAAGAAGTTATAAGCAGGCTTTATATCCATCACGTGGAATGTAGATTTGAATACTTGCGGTCCAATTTGCACAGGTAATTCCACCTCACCAAATACAGATCTTTTCGTCCCATCGAACGCTTTGACAACTAAATCACTTGGCCTTAAAATCAAACCATCAACCTCTAGCTTCATTAGCGCCTTCTTAGGAAAGACATTGAGCGAGGAACCAGTGTCTACCAACACGTGAGACAACACTGGACCCCTGCACTCCATTGTAATGCGCAAAGCTTTGTTGTGATTTCTACCTCCAGACGTCAAATCTCTACTTGTGAAACCCAATCCGTGGCTGACATTAACATTAGAAATCACACCCTCAAGCTGATTGACGGTAATTTCTTGTGAAACATAGACTCTCTTCAACACTTTCAGTAAAGCTTCTCGGCGCGCATCAGAACACATCAATAATGACAAAATTGAGATCTTTGAGGGCGTCTGGTTCAATTGATCGACAATTTTATATTCACTTTTCTTTATTATCCTCATAAACTCTTCTACCTCGTTGTCAAAGGTAATCTCGGTCTCTATTTCAGGCACATGCACACTCTCAGCCACATGTTTTCCTTTAGCTTTTGTCGCAGCCTCACCTTCTTTATCATTGCGCAAAGTTTGGGGAGCAAACAACCTTCCGCTCCTAGTAAAGCCACCTACACCATGCACATTATCAATATTTGAACTGGCTGATGTCCCGACTTCCTACTTTTTCCCTTCATAATACACGTCTGCCCCATAGTGTCATGGGATTGCTTTCGTAGATGTAAACAGAACTGGTCCTGGCACCGTGATGGTGATATGACTGGATCTTTCCAGCACAACACTTGCTACAGGCGCTGCCCTTGCAGGTACCTAAATCTCAGCAGGAGTAAAATAAATTGTCACAGTTGACACCTCATTAATATCTTTCACAACCCGGTCAAACTGTAGATGGCCCTCATTAATTAGACTCTGCAAACCGACTCTCAATTTATCACAACCATTCTCTTGGCCCATACATTTAAAACAATCTTTATCACAACCTGGGAACACCTGTGCCTTCAACAAATGATTCTTCACCACTAGCAATGAAGTCTTCACTTGACTGATATCTGCCACCAGGTTCAATCTCTTTCCATCCTCAATGACGTGCACATCTGCCACACCATGATTAGGCATGGGGTTCTGGATAACATTAGGAGGTAGCGAGAAATTGATTGCTTTTGCATCGATTAAGTCTTTCACCTTATTCTGAAATGCCCAACACTTTTTAGTGGTATGCCCCTGAGCACCTGAGTGGAAATCACAGCGAGCGTTAACATCAACATTAGGTGGCAGGTTGCCAGCAGCAGGAGGTCTCATAGTACGAAGCTCAACCAACTTCAATTGGAGCAATTGAGGTAACAATGCTGAATAGGTCATAGGGAGAGGGCCAATCTTACGGTCCCTCTGCCTAGACCTTTGCTGGAAAGGAGGTTGTTGCTGTTGTTGCTGAGCTTGCTGTTATGGCTGTTGTTGCTGAACAGATGGTGCTGGGATCGTCACTGCACCTACTTGGTGATAAGCCTGAGAACTTCCTCTTCCCCGTCCTCTATACACAGCGTTCGTATCACCTTCTCTTCTTTTCTGACCATTAGCAAAGGGTTTCTTTGTTCCAGAAGAGCCAGCCCCACTTACATCTTGAATCTTCCCAAGTTTCAACAAACTCTCGATCCTTTCCCCAGTAATCACAATATCAGAGAATCTGGTTGATGGACAAGCAGGGAATCTTTCAAGGAATACCCCTTGCAGGGTGCCCATGAACATATCTGCCATTTCTCTATCCAGCAAAGGAGGTTGAACCTGGGCAGCCATTTCCCTCTACCTTTGAGCATATTCTTTGAAACTTTCCTTAGCATTCTGTGACAACCCTTGCAGTTGAGTGCGGTTGGGTGCCATGTCGATATTATACTGGTATTACTTTAGAAACGCCTCTGCCAGATCCTTCCAGCTTCTCACAGTAGCTCTGTTCAATTTCATATACCAAGTCAATGAAGTTCCAGCCAAACTGTCTTGAAAGTAATGCATCCGTAACTTCTCATCGTCAGTGTGGGCTGAAATCCTCCCAAAATAAGCCTGAATATGTGTCCGGGGACACGTATTGCCATGATATTTGTCAAAAGTGGGCGGCTTGAACTTTGGAGGAATTCTGACTCTAGGTACCAGACCTAAACTAGTAACATTAATACCCATAGAATTCTTGCACTCTATAGCCCTGATCTTCTCAGCCAGCTCATCATACCTTCTGTCACCAGGATTACCTATATCAGTATCCAACAGGGTGAATTGGTCTTCCAGAACATCTTCTTGAACACCACCAACATTTCTGCCATTTCCATTACCCAGGTTACCAACAAGAGGAGGGTTTCCCACCGGAGGAGGATTGCCCTGTGTCTGTGAATTGTCATTCTGATTACCTCCCAGCGTGGCCTCTGGACGCTCGACCAGAAGTATCAATCTCTCTTGAGTCTGTGCCATACCAGTCATGAGAGTCATGAACTGGTCCATGCGTGCCCTCATTTCAACCAAATCATTCTGCATTTGATCCATTATCCTTGCTTGATTTCTTTGAGTTGAGTATCGGTGAATGTGATTCTCAGCTATAATGCCTGAAATTTAATAAAGGTTAGAAAGACCGGAGCAAGTACCTGCTATGCAAAAATGCTTATGATTATGAGGATGCAAATACAAAAATGCAAACAATCCTATTTAAACATTTCCCAGGCATATCTGCTTTGATTCCAGCTTTGAAATCGGGCAAGGGATTAGACACAACATCGGAAAATAAATCCGAATCCAGAAATATTGCAGAATCAAACAAATGAAGACACCTTTCGAAAACTGAGAGCTGTAGAGACAGATATGGCTAAACCAAATATTGTAATATCATATCATAAGAAAACATACAGATAGGTTCAATACAATCAAAAGTGATTCCATCAACAATCCTAATGGTAATCATAGCAAAATACAAACAACAAAATCACTACAAATCAATTCCAAACAAGCTGGCTTCAATCTCTTCAAGAAGGTTCACCGTGTTTGGATGAGTAGGTTTCTCTAGCAATCCCTTGATCAGTCTGTTTCTCTTCTCAACATCATGATTCAGCCTAGCAATCTGTTCTTCAACCTCGTTGCCTTCGCGCCTTGACTTCTTGGGTCCCGCTTGCAGCTTGAGCTCTCCAATTTCTTTCTGGGATTCCTTCCACTTACCAGAGAAGTGCTTCTTGTCTTCCTTCATTCTTTGAAGCTCTTCTTTTAACTCCACATTCTCAATCTTAAGCTCTTCCCACATCTCCTTATACGTGGCAAGCTTGTCTTCAGTTTTGGCCAAGAGCTTTTTGGTTTCCCTGTAGGCTTTGCCGGATGATTCAGTGGTCATACTGATATTTCTACAGTACTGAGCTCTGTCATCAAGATCCTTCTCCCTTTTTTCCAAATGCTCTGTCAAATCTTGGATCTTCCATTTCAACTCCAAGTTATCATGTAAAGCGCCCTGAAGCCTACTACTCATTCCAGCATTTTCCTCTCTCAAATCTTGCACCACTTTTCACTGCTTATCGAATTCTTCAATTGGTACGGTGATTCTTTCCCCGATCACTTTGGGATACAAGGGAGGCGCCCAATCAAAAGGCATATAGTACTCTTCGACCCTCTTCTTTATCCATTGCTTATATGGAGGGAAAGTTTGATTGTTAGGCAAACCCCAAATGGTTTTTCCTCTCTTCTGTGTACTGACCCATGCTTTGGAAGCTTTATGCGCCACATCTAATCCATCATCAGCCATGTGAAAATACAGAGACTCTTCTAACTCCTTTTCAACTGGGGGACTTCTTAGGGCATACCCAAACTGCCGAATAGCCAAGGAAGGGTTATAGTTAATACCTCATTTTCTCCCTATTAATGGCACATTAGGGTATTCACCACAACTGTGCAAAATGTCTTTACCCAGCACTCCGTGATTCACCCAAACAATATCCTTAGCATCTAGGCCAATCAGATGTTAACTCCATTTCAGGGAACCCTTATTATCCTTGAAAGCACCTGACTGGGGTAGACGATCGGCAAACCACTTATAGAAAAGAGGTGCACAACAATGAACTGTCCCACCTCGTTTATTCTCGTTCCTGTTGTATAAATCATAATGCAGATCTCCTAATAAGGTCGGCACCGGATTCTGAGTTACAAATATCTCGATAGCGTCCGTGTCAACAAACTCAGGCTCATTCGGGAACATGACAATACCATATACACAGAGAGCCAACACTGCATTGAAGACATTTCACTTTTCTTCCTTTGCTGCCTCTTGAGCCTTGTTTGCCAAGTATGATAGGTGATAGCCATGAACCTTTCCTTTGCCAGAAATATCAGCTTCCAAAGTCGACTTGCTCAAATAAAGAGCCCCAGCCATAGCTTGGAAATAAAGATCTGCCTTCGACCCAAAGAAAGGAACACCTTCTTTGATGGAAATTCCCAGGATGTTAGAATAATCCTCCAGAGTGGGAACCAAAACATAATCTGTCAGCACAAAGAATCTCAGGGACGGATCATAGAACTGCATCAAGGTGTGCAAGCCGTTATATTCATATTCACTGATGTTACGAACAAAGGACAAGATCCAACCATACTTCTCTCCGAACATTCCTAACACCTCTGGACTGACCATCTCTTGTAATCTATAAATCTGACCCAGGATAAGCTTCGTGAACTTGTACACAATTATATTCTTCCTTTCCTTCTTGGTGTCCATCCCTATGACTGCCCTTTAACTGGAATCAAAATCAGATACTACCTGGAAAATGAAAAAATATGAATGTTAGAGAAAAAGATGCAATGCAGGGCATGTGATCAAAGTGCCACGTGTCTGTGCTAGACTGTAATAGTTGCATGAATTCAAGGCTCAAGTTCTCTAGAATTCCAAAATGACAGAGTAACCACACTGATAAACCATACTGATAATAAATCCAGTGTACCATTTATGTTGAAAGCCAAGGTTACCTGCAAACCTGCAAACAACCCGTCCCTCTCACATGTGGGTACTAGAAAGGTGAGGATCCTTAATATCACGGGCTCTCAAGTCGAGAAAAGGTGATACGTTCACCATTCCTGGTTTGGCATCATCATCAATCGAGGAGGCCTCAACTGATTCCCCTCAAAAGGATATCCTATAGCAAGTTCCCAGCATTGGGTCCTCGGATCGGGAATGTGCAATGGGTTTGCCACAAAGAGTGGTCTGCCACTGCCACAACTCGGGAGGAGTGCCGCAACTGAGTCCTTGGGAATGGTCACAAAAGTCGACAATTTCTCCAGAGAATATCTACTGGCTTGTATCAAACATACAGTAGCAGATAGCTCCGGATAGAACCTCGTCTAGTTGTAGGTCTCGTGAACACCCATACGTGGCCAAACACCACGGGAGCGACACGTTCACCCATACTAATGCCTATGTGTATGCTCAAGCCTGGGTAGTGGGCTTATCTTGCAGAACACCCTGCCCGCCAAACAGAAAACAACAGCACAGTCCAGCATAATAGTGATATGTAATACAGTGAATGTGATAAATACAGTAAAGCAGTAATACTATAAATAGCAATACAGTAAAACAGTAAACACAGCAAAATACAGCTCCCAAAATAAACACCCAATAAAAGAGAAATAAACGAACGCTAGGATTGACTCGCTAAGGGAACCAGAGATAGTATACCCTTTCCCCAGCAGAGTCGCCAGCTCTCGCTCCCGGGATTTTCATCCAAGTACAAACGCGAAAGTGGCACCGAAACAGAGTCGCCAGCAATGTGTATTTATCCCAAGAGAGGGAAAGGAAACAATGCATAAACCTGAGATGAATGATAGAGCATGGTCTCGCGACTAAGAGATCTGGGTTCGGGAGTCGGTTACACACGAGGAAGGTATTAGCACCCCCACGCGTCCATCGTACCCGATGGGATCCACGCTAGCTGCTTCAATCAAAGGGTGTTGTTGTATGAAGCTCTGCTGCTACTGGAAAAGAAAAGGAATGAGAACGGGAAGGAATGAAGAAACAAATGTAGGGAAAATAAAAGAAGTGCTCGAATGGGCCCTACCCCACTGCCTATGTATCTCATCGGGAACATGAGAATCAGAGCGACGTAGTTCCCCTCAGCTAAGGGAAATTGTTTGTGTTTTTTAGTGGAAACGTCGACGTTCCCGTCCTAGCAGTTAGGTGTTGCAGCTCGCTGTGTGGAGACTTAGGCGTTACCGGTTTGCGGTAGAACGAAAATGAGACATCCTTAAGGAATGAGTGAATGAGATGAGAAGAGAATTCCCGAAGGAAAGGCGTTATTGTTTGTTTGAAGTTTTTTAGAAAGAAGTGTTTTTTGAAGTTGGTTGTAACTTGCATTGCACCCAAGTCTACAACATAGGAATGAATACATCGCGTATCGTCCCAAGCAGAGTCGCCAGCTGTCGCTCCCAGGATTTTCATCCAAGTACAAACGCGAAAGTGGCACCGAAACAGAATCGCCAACAATGTGTATTTATCCTAAGAGAGGGAAAGGAAACACTGCATAAACCTGAGAGGAAGGATAGAGCATGGTCTTGCGACCAAGAGATCTGGGTTCGGGAGTTGGTTACGCGCGAGGAAGGTATTAGCACCCCCACGCATCCATCATGCCCGATGGGATCCACGCTAGCTGCTTTAATGAAAGGATGTTGTCGTATGGAGCTCCACTGCTACTGGAAAAGAAAAGGAACGAGAACGGGAAGGACTGAAGAAACAAATGTAGGGAAAATAAAAGAAGTGCTCGAATGGGCCCTACCCCACTTCCTACGTATCTCATCGAAAACATGAGAATCAGAGCGACCTAGTTCCCCTTAGCTAAGGGAAATTGTTTGTGTTTATTAGTTGAAATGCTGACGTTCGCGTCCAAGCAGTTAGGTGTTGCAGCTCCCTGTGTGGAGACTTAGGCGTTACCGGTTTGCGGTAGAACGGAAATGACGCATCCTTAAGGAATGAGTGAATGAGATGAGAAGATAATTCCCGAAGGAAAGGCGTAATTGTTTGTTTGATGTTTTTTAGAAAGAAGTGTTTTTAGAAGTTGTTTGTAACTTGCATTGCACCCAAGTCTACAACATAGGAACGAATACGTCGCGTATCATCCCCAACAGGACGTACACTAGGTATCCTAGAAGAATGAAGGGAAATCCCTCCATTATTCACTTCCCACATTTAAGGCTCGTGCGCAATACACGTTTAACCTTTATTAAGTGTTTTTCACTTTTGTTTTGAGATGAGAAGAAGAGACTCAAAAGGAGGAGTAAAGGTAAAAATCTAATGAGGGAGACTAAGACTCAATCTTAATGTTATCATACATGGTGATCCTATGGTTAATGAGGTTTAAGGAACCTAATCCTAAAAGAAAGGAAAAGAAGATAGAAAGCAACTTACTTCCAAGATGGAAGTTAAGTTATTTCTAAGAGGGAAGAAAGAAGATTATGAAAGCAAAGCATCATTAAATGCTTAAACAACACATATTGAATGATTAAAAGATGAAGGAAGAAATTAGAATGTGGATGCTTATCCACACTCAAGTGACTTACCATTAGCCCCTGAAATGGTTAGTACAATTATTTACAAGTGAAGAACAAGTGAAGATGAACAAGTAAGGCTTAAACAAGTCAAGAACCAAAGTAAAAGAATCTTAAAGGTTAAGGAAAGCATAAGGTCAGAATGCACATCATAAGAATGTTCTCCAATACTATGATATCAAACACAAATCAAATGCACACAAACAATGCCTTAAACCACAAAGAAGTACATTATGAAAGAAGTAGATGAAGAATGAGTGGATATGCAAAGTGATCATGCATTAATGGTTCATGAAAGGTTAAAGTCAGAACCAATGTCATGTAGGAAAGGTCATACAATACTTAAGAATCATCATGTAGTTCATCGATGAAATGATGTAAGAAGAAGAGATGAGAAAGAGAAAAGAATGAGAAACAAGTTCACTAAGATGCACAAAGTTACATATCAAAGATGCATATCATGTAAAATGATTGATGAATGTATATGGGAAGTAGCATATCATTGGTGAAATGCAAATGAAACGTGTAAGGTGGCATACCAAATGCAAACACAATTCATGTTAAGCACAAGAGTAGATAAGATATGAAAACATGTCAAAAAGGTAAGTCAAAATGCATAAACACAAACCAAATGCAAGTATAAACCAACATGACCTATAATTGAGTTAAGAAAGAACTATAATCTTCTAAATGAAACCTCTAATCTCACACAAAGCAAACAAGAAAGGGTGGCACAAGTGCCCCATCAAAATTAAGCTAGAAGGATGTATAAGAATGTGCACAAAGTTAGCTTCAAATGTAAAGCTCTAAACAAATATCAAAACTACACATTAAAATCATGAAAATTAGCTCTAAACAACCTAAATCATAAGCAAATAAAGTATCAAAAGTTCATGGTAAAAATCAAAATGAAACATGCTCAAACAAATCAACCAAGTCATATGAAACACATCCCAAAAAGGTACAAAGATGAACATCAAAAGGTATGATATATTGACTTTAAAAATCAAACAAAAAATGTTTTAGGCACTTTAAGATGTTATCTAATCAATACAAAAAGAATGAATCAAAGATATGATGTGAGATGAGAGAAAGAAGTCATACAAGTTTAAGTGTCATGAATAAGAGTATTCAAAAAGAAATTGGAAAGAAAATATGAAATAATGTGTAAAAATTCACAAAGTCAGAATTAAAAAATAGATAAAATTATTTAAACATGTTAACATGTCACATGAATTATTTTAGGATTTTTAGGGATGACTTGGTATTTTTAAAAATATAAAACCCAAACACTATGTGAAATAAAAGTAAAACAAAAGGGAATAGCATAGGGGGTGTGGCGAAAGTAATTTCCATGTTCAAAAATAAATTGGGCTCAGACAATGGGGGTTCAGATATCAAACATAAACCCAGTCCAACATGCGTGTGATTGTGTGTGATAGTGTACAATCAGTCAATGTGGGCAATCAATCATGGCCTTTCGATTAAATCATGATGAAAGGTAGTACAATCCAACGTATATCAAAGCATGCCCACCATAATTAATACGCACACACACTCAACCAATCTGAAGTAAAAAATAAAACACATGTAAGTCACGTGGATTTTAATGCGCTGGCAATATTAGGACCAAACGATGCACAAGATCAACGGCCAAGATTAAAACTGAGGATTAAACCCTAGAATATCTCACCGGCCTGAGAAGGACCTCCGGTCATCTTCTCCGACCACTCTCCACCGTCTGCAACCTTCAAGTATTCCAGAAATCACCAAACCACGTATCAAAATGAAGAGGAAGTGAAGGAGATCATGAATATGCAATTATTTTTCAAAGATCATACACGTACACAATAAACCGAACCAATACATTTTTCCCTAAATTCACAACTAAACTCCTAAAGAGCCTATCAACTAGCCAGGACTCACACATAGCTTCTAATAAGCTCTAAACACCATGAAAACAAGCTAGATTCAGTGGAAAAGAGTTGAGAACAAGGAACCTGAAATGTGAAGAGTCTTGGATCCAAAGGAAAAACCAGAGAGTTGCACTTGATCTGGAGCTTTGATGTGGCCAAATAAAGGCTTTGGGAGCTTGAAATATTGAAGAAAATAGAGCGAGATTCCAACTAAACCAAAGCTGCAAGTGAAGAATTGAACTGGTTCTCTCTTGTTCTTGATCAGAGACAAGCCATTGATGATGATGAATGATGAAGATGATTGATGAAAAGGATGAAATCGTGTGAGATCAGAGAGTGAGAGCAGAGAGAATTTGAGAGTGTTTTTGAGTCAGAATGAGAAAATGAAGTTGAAAACTGAAATCTGAGAGTGAGACCTCTTTATATAGGTTGAGTCAAAGTAGAACTGTGGTGGTTAACTGAGTGAGTTTAGTGAGTTAATGTGAGGTTAACTGACTTGCCTCTAACTAACTGAGTCAAGTTAGTTAGGGCGAGTGAGGAGAGGTTGTGCTATGGTGTAGGTGCATTCATGATGTTATGGTGAGGTGGAAGCAAAGAGAGGTGGTGATGATGTTATTCTGGTGTGACAGAAACTTGCATAGCAAGCTTCATTTTCCTCTTTCATGTATGATAACAGCATGGCAAGGAGTATGTAAGGATTATGGTTTAGCTATAAGAGGAAAGGAATGGGCATGGTTTGTATGCGTGTGAACTGAGCTATGACAACAACAACAACAATTAATTTTGTTCTAATTTTGGCTGCTTGAAACATGGAAGTTTGTGAAGGAATTTCTCCATGATTTGTGGATGGTTTGATGAGTTTTGGGTGTCAATGGAAAGAGGATACATTGTAGAACAACTTTGATGTGAAAATTGACTTGAATGAAGGCTTGTAGAATGGTGAAAAATGGCTTGGAACTCAAGAATGTGGGACTGGTTCATGGCCGAGGCAAGGTTGTGGCATGGCATGGCAACATGGTGCATGGAATTCAGCATGATCATACCAACTTTGAACCCTTATAACTCCATCATAACTCGCTCAAATGAAAATTTGTCCAACATCAAAGTTGAAGAGGACATTGAGATGAACAACTTTGATGTTCAACATTTTTTCATTTGGAGATTCCATCATTAAGAAAAGTGGCTGGACTTTTGGCATACCATGTGTTTGACAAAATTATGGCCGGTGGGCCTAAGCTTGCCTTGCCATGACTTGGTTTTTGCCTTACTTTTACCAAACTTTGATTGATTATAACTCCCTCAATTTTGATCCAATGGAAGAGTTCTTTATATGGATTTGAAGCTTAGAACATGAACTTTAATTGGATCAACTTGGGCCTGAGGTTTGGAGCTTTTATCTTGAAGAAAGAGAGCCTCAAAGTAGGGTGCAAAATGGTCCAAACTTGCCATTTTTGGAAACCCTAAAGTTTCTTTTTTTGGCAGTTTTGTGATTTCTTGATTTTTCATGATTCCTCCATCATTTATTGATCAAATCTTGTCCAATGAACATATGTAACATGAATTTTATGATTTTGATCTTAAAAAGTCAGGAGTTGACTTTTTCCCCAAATTCTTGATTATCAAGCAACTGATCAATTGAACCTCTTGTGAAATGAATAAATAGCCAATCTTCCATCCTTAGACACTTAATATCATGTAGAAAACATTGAGATCAAGTTTGAATCAAAATTTCCTCAGGAGACCCCTTGAACTCAAAACCCTAATTTGGACTATTTTTGATAGGAGGTGATGCACTGTCCAATCTTTCTTGATGAATTCCCATCTTCCAATGACTTGTGAGATCAAGTGGGATGATATATGATGTAATAAACCCTTGGAGCTTGTTGAGAGACCCTTGGTCCTTATTCTCTTGCTTTGGATGATCCACCTCTTTGAGAAACAACTGATCACATGCCCTTATGCAAGATGCAATGCTAAATGTTTAATGTTTTATTTTTTCTATGCTTGAATGCAATGCAATGAAATGAAAGCTCATGCTAAATGCTATGAAGAATGAGAGGGCAAATTTTGGGGATTTACACTTGGTTGTCTGGAAAATTGTTCAAAATGTTTGCGGTGAACGGCTGTGATGAATTGAGGAAGTTCCTTCAGATGATGATGGATGAGGGCTGTTTACAGTTTGATCAGATAAGAAAGAAGGATGATGCGGTCTCGACAATTACTATCTACTTTACTCCACAGAGATTCCTGTGCCTGCACCTATACAGACCCCTGCGCCTGAACAGGTAGCCCCTGTGACTATAACTATTTCGGATCCTATGCCTTACAAAAGTACAAAAGCTATCCCATGGCATTACGGAGCTATTGTTTATTATCAAGGGCAGAAACAGGAAGTAGAGACTCCCAAGGAAACTGGGTCGAGTGTGGGGAATGTAGGAGGAATGGGTGGTTTTACCCGAAGTGGAAGGCTCCTTGCTCCACAAAAACTCCGAAATGATGATGCTGAAGCTTTGGCGAAAGCCAAGGGAAAGAAAGTAGTAAATGAAGAGCCTGTGCAAAGGGAGGAGCCTGGTAATCCCTTTGAAAAAGATGTTGAAGAGTTTATGAGGATTATCCAAAGCAGTGACTACAAAATAGTGGATCACTTGCATCAAACACCCTCCAAAATTTCCATCTTGTCATTGTTACTATCTTCCGAGGCGAATCGCAACGCCCTACTGAAGATCTTAAATATGGAGTATGTTCCACAGGAATATCAGTTAACGAGCTTAAGTGTGTTATCGTCAATGTCAATGCCAATAACGGGTTGGGGTTTACTGATTTTGATCTAACGCCGGAGGGAAGAAATCATAACAAAGCTTTCCACATCTCTATGGAGTGCAAAGGGGCAGTCTTGTCCCATGTGTTGGTAGATACTGACTCGTCCCTGAATGTGTTACCGAAGAAGGCTTTGGAAAAATTGGATGTTGAGGGGGTTGTGCTTCGACCGTGTGATTTAGTTGTGCACTCTTTTGACGGCTCCAAAAGATCAGTTTTCGGGGAGGTAGAGTTTCCTGTGAAGATTGGACCCCAGGTGTTTAATACGATTTTCTATGTGATGGATATCCAGTCGGCTTATAGCTGCTTGCTAGGGCGCCCATGGATACATGCTGCAGGGGCCGTATCGTCAACACTCCATCAGAAGATATAGTTTGTCATGGACGTTCAGGTGGTTACAGTATGTGGAGAGGAGGACATATTTGTCAGTCATCTGTCGTCATTCAAATATGTAGAGATGGACGACGATATTCATGAAACTCTTTGTCAGGCATTCGAAATAGTGAATATTGTGAAAGATTCTCCTTCCAGTGAAACAAAAGCATGGACTTCTATAGTTTCTTACAAACAGGCTCTTAAAGTAATACAGTCAGGTTGTGCTGAAGGTTAGGGTCAGTTGATTGAGTTTCCTTTCAAAGAAGACAAGTACGGAATTGGTTATCGGCCTCCTCAAATTTTTTCAGGGACCTGCAATTTTTTCTAGTGGAGGGATCATCAACCATGGTCTAGTCTTTGCTACAAATAAAGACGATGGGGACAACGACTATGATATGGACAATTGGGTGTGCCCATGTGTCCCGGGGCAGAAGCTAAACAACTAGTTTTCTGAAGACCTCGTCCAAGTTACCCTGTAGAAAGAGTAATTTTCTTTGTTTTTTCATGTTGCATGTAAAAATCCTATGCCCTTGCCCAAGGCTTAGTGATTTCATTGTAGGGCCACATTTGTTTCATATGCAAGTTTATCATCAATAAAAGGACGTTTTTGTATTAAAAAATTGTGTTCCCTGTCTTTCATTTTACACTTTTCATTTCATTTTATAAAAATGGAAATGTTTTTCTTTTTTCGTAGTTTATTTTCTTTCTTTTCAAAAAGCTATTTCTAAAATAAAGCATGAACCATCATTCATGCAGAAACAATCCTCCGGATTCTGTTGATAATGGTCCTGCTATGGTTCAATATGACTTTGATAATCCAATTTACCAAGCTGAAGAAGGGGGTGAGGAAGACTGTGAACTTCCCGAAGAATTGGCCAGATTATTGAAACAGGAGGAAAGAGCTATTCAGCCTCATCAAGAGTCAATAAAAGTTATCAACCTTGGTACCGAGGATGTGAAGAAAGAGGTCAAAATAGGGGCAAGTCTAGCAGAGAATGTGAAGAAAGAGCTGATTGAGATGCTACGGGAATATGTCGATATCTTCGCCTGGTCCTATCAAGATATGTCGGGGTTGGATACAGACATTGTTGTGCACAGGTTGCCTCTTAAAGAAGCTTGTTCTCCCGTCAAACAGAAGCTCCAAAAAACTAAACCAGAAATAACAAATAAAATTAAAGAAGAAGTACAGAAACAGTTAGATGCAGGGTTTTTGGCCGTCACCGGCTATCCACCATGGGTTGCGAATATTGTACCGGTACCTAAGAAAGATGGCAAGGTCCGAATATGTGTTGATTACCGTGATTTAAATCAAGCAAGTCTGAAAGATGACTTTCCGTTACCTCACATTGATGTGTTGGTGGATAATATAGCTCAATTCTCGGTATTTTCCTTCATGGATGGTTTTTCCGGCTATAATCATATTAAGATGGCACCGGAAGACATGGAGAAAACAACGTTTATTACCCCATGGGGCACGTTCTGTTATAAAGTGATGCCTTTTGGTTTGAAGAACGCAGGGGCAACTTATCAGCGTGCTATGGTGACACTCTTCCACGACATGATTCACAAGGAGATTAAGGTTTATGTGGATGATATGATTGCCAAATCACAAACTGAAGAGGAACACCTGGTGAATTTGAAAAAACTCTTTGAACGACTGAGACGATTCAGACTAAGGTTGAACCTAAACAAGTGTACTTTCAGGGTGATATCTGGTAAGTTACTGGGCTTTATTGTTTGTGAAAGAGGAATCGAGGTTGATCCAGCAAAAGTAAAAGCTATCCAAGATATCCGTGGGTTCTTAGGGAGATTGAACTACATTAATAGATTTATCTCTCATCTTACCAATTTATCTCTCATCTTACCACCACTTGCGAGCCAATTTTCAAATTGCTACGAAAGGATCAATCAATACGGTGGAATAATGATTGCCAAAGGGCATTTGACAAAATAAAAGAGTATTTGCAAAAGCCTCAGATTCTTATGCCTCCAGTTCCAAGGAGACCACTAATAATGTATCTATCTGTATGTAAAAATTCAATGGGTTGTGTTCTCGGTCAATACGACGAGACAGGTAGGAAAGAGCATGCCATACTACCTGAGCAAGAAGTTCATAGATTGCGAGTCTAGATACTCAATGCTTGAAAAGGCATGTTGTGCACTTGCATGGGATGCTAAGCGATTGAGACAATACATGCTGACTCACACAACTCTATTGATATCAAAGATGTATCCAGTCAAATACATTTTTGAAAAGCCGACTCTCACCGGAAGGGTCGCTCGTTGGCAGATGGTTTTGACCGAATATGACATACAGTATACTTCCCAAAAGGCCATCAAGGGTAGTGTTTTGTCTGACTATCTCGCTGAGCAGCTGATTGATGATTATCAGCCAATGAAGTTCGAATTCCCTGATGAAGACATCATGTATATGAAGATGAAAGATTGTGAAGAGCCACCGGTTGATGAAGGACCAGATCCTGATGACAAGTGGAAATTGATGTTTGACGGGGCCGTTAATGTGAACGGTAGCGGTGTTGGAGCAATTCTTATAACTTCGAAGGGTTCTCATATTCCTTTCACTGTCAGATTGACTTTTGATGTCACCAACAACGAAGCCGAATAAGAAGCCTGCATCATGGGTATAGAAGAAGCCATTGATTTAAGGGTCAAGACTCTTGATGTATTTGGGGACTCTGCTCTAGTGATGAATCAGGTCAATGGAAATTGGCACACCCATCAATCCAACTTGATCCCTTACAGAGATTACACGAGAAGATTGTTGACTTTCTTCAAAACAGTAAAACGGTATCATGTACCTCATGATGAAAATCAGATGGCAGATGCTTTGGCAACATTATCTTCTATGATTCAAGTGAATTGGTGGAATAATATACCTAAAATTGATGTGATGAGGCTTGATAGACCCGCTCATGTGTTTGCATCTGATACAGTAACTGATGATAAACCTTGGTATCATGATATCAAGCGTTTCTTGAAGAGTTAAGAGTATCCGGCTGGGGCATCCAATAATGATAAGAAGACTCTGAGGAGGTTGGCGGGCAGTTTCTTCTTGAATGAGGATGTGTTGTACAAAATAAATTTTGACATGGTCTTGCTCAAATGCGTGGATAGACACGAAGCAGACATGTTAATGCAAGAAGTGCATGAAGGTTCTTTTGGTACCCATGCTGGTGGACATGCCATGGCAAAGAAATTATTATGAGCTGCTTATTACTAGATGACCATGGAGGCTGGCTATTTTAAATATGCGCGAAAGTGCCACAAGTGCCAGATTTATGCTGATAAAGTGCATGTGCCACCGAATCCGTTAAACGTGATGAGTTCTCCTTGGCCCTTTGCCATGTGGGGCATTGATATGATTGGGAAGATTGAGCCCACTGCCTCTAATGGACACCGTTTCATTCTAGTGGCCATTGATTACTTCACCAAGTGGGTGGAGGCTGCTTCGTTTGCAAATGCCACCAAGCAGGTGGTTTCCCGGTTTATCAAGAAAGAGATTATTTGTCGATACGGGGTGCCCGAGAGGATCATCACTGATAATGGTTCTAATCTTAATAATAAAATGATGCAAGAGTTGTACCAGAGCATCAAGATTGAACATCACAAATCTTCTCCGTACCGTCCAAAGATGAACGATGCTGTTGAGCCAGCCAGTAAAAACATCAAGAAGATTGTGCAAAAGATGGTCGTGACATACAAGGATTGGCATGAGATGTTGCCTTTCGCTTTGCATGGGTACCGTACATCAGTACGTACGTCTACTAGGGCAATCCCATTTTCTCTTGTGTATAGTATGGAAGCAGTCTTACCGGTTGAAGTTGAGATTCCTTCTCTAAGGGTCATGATGGATGTCAAGCTTAATGAGGATGAATGGGTTCGAATGAGGTTCAACGAGTTGAGTCTCATAGAAGAAAGGAGGTTAGCAGAAGTATGCCATGGACAATTGTATCAGAGAAGGATGAAGCGAGCATTCGATCAGAAAGTGCGTCCTCGGAATTATCAGACGAGTGACTTGGTGTTGAAAAGGATTCTTCCTCCTAATACAGATCACAGGGGAAAATGGACTCTGAATTATGAAGGTCCATATGTTGTCAAGAAGGTTTTCTCAGGCGGAGCCTTGATGCTTACAACTATGGATGGTAAGGATTTCCCGTCGCCTGTGAACTCAGACGCAGTAAAAAAATACTTCGCATAAATGGCCCACTGGACAGTAAAAAGAGAGTCCAGGAAAAAAAGGGCATCCCGGTGAACCATTTAAAAAAAAAAGAAGAAAAAGGTTCGGGCAAAAATTAGGGATAAAATAAAAAAAATGAGTGCACCCGGTAAGTTGAAAACCCGAAAAGGCAACTTAGGCAAAAATGGGTATCCCGGTGGATTGAAAACCCGCAAAGGGCGAACGAGGCAAAAGAGGGATTTAGCGAAAGGATGCAGTCTGAGTAATCTGTATCCTGTCTCATTTCAACAAGGGGCATTTTGAAGGATAGCAATCGGTCCGGTCATCCCCCTCGGAAAGCAAAGCACATGGAGAGTCTTGAAGAGATATGAACCATAGCAGGGTTGAAACTCGATGGATTTCCATTTTCCACATTGCCATTAGGATAATTTCTTCTCTTTTTTAAGCAATTACCTCTTTCTAGGAATTGCCTCTTGATGTAAGCTCCTGTTTTTGGGGCTTTTTAATCAATCAATAAAATTTTCGTTATTCAGAATACTTGTCTCTTTTGTTTTCTTTTACAGTCTGTTTTGATTGCAAAAACGTCCAAATTTTTGTTAAACATTGGATTTGAAACATCGTGGTTTTACAATGACATGCGTGCAAAAGAAAACAATTAAAATTTTTTTAAATGTCAGGTGTTCTTGGGTGATGAATTCAAAGCCCATGATAGCCTGGGGCATATGTGTACACCATTTTGTTTGCAGGTGTCAGTGTTCGCTGGTTAACCCATCTATAACATGTGATGTCTTCAGCCTGTTTTATCTAGCAAGACTCAAAGGATATTTCTCTCCAAACTGAAGTGGCTCCTTCAACAGGAAAGTTCTTCCTTGAGATTGCAATCCCTAGCAGAGCGATATAGTCATGCTTCTTCCCCAAGCAGTCCATTCAGATGGTTCCTCATCATTCTTTCTAGTAACCTCAACAAGTTTGTCAACTCAGCACGGTTTGCAACCACGAGGACAATCCAGTGTGTTATCCCAAGCGGAGTTGCTTTCTTTTCCTCGACATTTATTTTGCTGAGGAGCCTCCTTGCATTTT
This sequence comes from Lathyrus tuberosus, assembly GCA_022829125.1. Lineage (NCBI taxonomy): Eukaryota > Viridiplantae > Streptophyta > Magnoliopsida > Fabales > Fabaceae > Lathyrus > Lathyrus tuberosus. The sequence goes on from JALAZF010000145.1 coordinate 10,082,063, forward strand.
GCATGTAGTAAACATTGCATCCTAAAAAACGCGTAGCATTTCCATTTGAGATGGAGCATTACGCCATGGAAAAATTCAAACATATGCATGTGAAGCATAAGCCAGTTTTGATGCCTCGTGCGAGAGCTCTGAACTGTTTCTCTTCAATCACATCGTCGACAAAGCAAAAGAATGCCTCTTTCATTCCCCACCAGACATTTCAAAGCAGTACCAAGGTTTCACCTCTTTCCTTTTCACCAGAGTCCCAGTTTCTTGGTTGGTAGATCTTTTGATCTTACGTTTTAACCGTACCTCTTAGGAACCATTCCGGATAAGATTCCTTCCGCCATTCCAGATAGGCACCTTCTTAGTTTTGAACCTTAGTCATTCCCGTTAAATGTATAGGTCGACCTCATTTCTTCATGAACCATTCCCGATAGGATTCCCTTAGCCGTTCCCGACAGGCAACCTTTAAGTTTTAAACCTAGCCGTTCCCGACAGGCAACCTTTAAGTTTTAAACCTATCCGTTCCCGACAGGCCCATTCACCATTCCCGATAGGTAAGCCATAAGTTTTCAACTTTAGTCGTTCCTAACAGGCGACCCTTTGAGTTTTAAACCTAGCCGTTCCCGACAGGCCCATTTACCATTCCCGATAGGTAAGCCATAGGTTTTCAACTTTAGCAGTTCCCGATAGGCGACCCTTTGAGTTTTAAACCTAGCCTTTCCCGACAGGCCCATTTACCATTCCCGATTGGTAAGCCATAGGTTTTCAACTTTAGCCGTTCTCGACAGGCGACCCTTTGAGTTTTAAACCTAGCCGTTCCCGACAGGCCCATTTACCATTCCCGACAGGCCCATTTACCATTCCCGATAGGTAAGCCATAGGTTTTCATCTTTAGCCATTCCCGACAGGCGACCCTTTGAGTTTTAAACCTAGCCGTTCCTGACAAGCCCATTTACCATTCCCGATAGGTAACCATAGGTTGTAAACTTTAGCCGTTCCCGACAGGCGCACCTTAACTGTTCCTGACAGGCACAATCTAGACTCCAACCGTTCCCGACAGGCCTTCTTTAGATCTCACTTGTTCTAAACTCTTTTCCACATATACCTCTCTATGATCACAACCGCTTTGTTTGTCATATATCTTTTCTCTTCTACCCGCAGAGTGCAAATTTTGTGGTTATACTTTATTCAATCCCTATGTACCTTGAATTTTTGACAGCCATTGCTCTCATCCATTCAGGTTCACAGTTGATTGAATAGGGGCAGCTGTAACACCTCAAAATTTGCCCTCTTATTTTTCTCCAATAATTGGCTTATGCTTCATCTTTTACATTGCATGTAGGTCATACAAATCATACATACATCATTGGTTGCAAGACATGGGATCAGGTATCTCAAGGTATGGACATGGGAAAGCCAAAGGATAAGAATCAAACCTTTCCAAACAAGTCACAAGGGCTCCTCATATCTCAATTCATTTAATTTGAGCCCTCAAGTCATCAAAAGATTGGAATTTAACAAAGGATTGAAGCAGTTCATCATTTCCTAGCATGGTTGTTCAAATTAGGGTTTTGGAATTCTTGAGTATAACACCCCAATGAGCAAGACCCTTGAGGTTTTACCACCACCAAATGATATATCTCATCTTTGTTTGAGAGGATACACTTCATATTCAGAGGAATTTGGATTTGGAGGATGTGCTAATTTCTCCTAGACTGAGAGTACAAAGCTAGGGTTTACCATAAAATCAGTTTATTTCTGATTTTTTGGGCAAAACTTGACTTCATGGTATTCTACATGTCCTTAAGTGTCTAAGGTGCGAGAATTGTCCATCAATTTGGTTGGGAAGGTTTTCAATTGATCAATTGATTGAAAATCAAGAGAATAGGGGTAAAGTCAATTGTGCAGAGGAAAATGTCAACTCTTGACTTTTTGAGGTCAAAATATTGTTCCTCGTGTCAAATATGTCCATTGGTGAAGATTTGATCAAGGAATGCCTAGGGTTTCATCAAAAATCAAGAAGGATTCAAAGTTGCCAAATTTAGAAACTTAAGGTTTCCATTTATAGCAAGTTTTATCAAGTTAAAAGGTCACTTTTGAGGCATTCTTTTTCCATGTTCCAACTTCAAACTCAAAGGTTATGGAGGCCTATCAAAATTTCACATTTCAAACTTCAAGACCATAACAAGAACATCTTCATTTTGAGGCCTTTTACATTGATGTTGAGTGTTTGTCATTTTGACAAACACACCTCAAGATATAGCAAGATCAAGTCACGGGTATCAAAGATGGAGTTTTGCCCCAACATGAGCAGCCCATGCACGCAGGCAGTATGCCTAGCCAAATCATTTTCCTCTCAACTTTGGACCAACATATATCTCTCATCTGAGCTCCAATTGGAATGATTCAAAGCACAATTGGAAGCTCATTATGAGATCTCTTGAAAGGTCTCTCAAATACCAAAAACGCACGTGCCATTTGTGAGATACTTGAGCAACAAGCTAGATGGTCACTTGGATGTTAGTAAGGCAGTTTTATGCACATGTAGATTTTGGTTTGTGTTCAGATCTTTGGTCACGAAATACACCTCATTCTCATTGCCTAAATAAGCTAAACCAACCTCTTATGCACATTACATGGTCATGTACATCCTTTCCCCAAGTGTTCAAACAATGCAAAGAAGAAAAGCTTGCAAAGCAAGTTGTTGTAGCTACAGCTTTATACCATCATACATCAACACCTCTCATCATTAATCCATACCATAACATGTCATACTCTTCTCCACACATGTACAAAAACCCGTGCACACTTCATTTTTCCACTTCTCACTCTCTTTTCCATTTCAAATTCACTCAACTTATTTAAACTAACCTCACTCCCTAAACCATGGTTCTAACTGTTAACCAAGGTGGTTAACAGTTATCCCAAGGATATAAATAGAAACTCTAACTAACTTTTCAGGGGACTGGTTCATTTCTACACTTTTCACCATTTCATACTCTTTTCTCTTTGAAACTTTCTTTCTCTCAAAATTCTCTTCAATCAACTCTCTGAGTTCTCTCGTTATCCTTCATCAACAAGCCTCATTGAACTCCATGGATGCATTGGAATGAAGCAGTGGATCGAGTAGCATTGAATCAACTTCCAAACCTCCATTTTCTTCACTGCGAGTTTCAAGCAAGTTTAAGCTTCTCACTGCCTTTATTTGGCCAATCATAAGCTAGAGAGATCAAGGAACCTCTGGTTTTCTTCTTGAGATTGAAAGCATCTTCAGATTAGCAGGTTTTTATCTCAAGTCTTTCTTGCATATTCCTTTGATTTTTAAGCTTGTTTTGATGTTGTGGAGCTCAATAGGAGTCATGTGATCACCGGCTAGTTGATAGGCACTATAGGTGCATAGTTTCAAAACCTAGGGCAAACTGTTTGGCTTCGATCTGCATTATGTGTGCATTGTTTGTGAATTCTAGTGGTAGATTCATGATCTACGTTGTGAGAGGATCATTTTGATGTAAGATTTTCACGTTTCTGGAATGTTTGAGGACTGAGCACCGGAGAGTTTAAACTCACATAAATCCTAGTTTTCCTCAGTTTTAATCGTGTGCGTTGATTGTTTCTTGATCCAATGGATATAACGCTGCCAACGCATTAATGAGGAGGCTCCTCATCACGTGCCTCATTTTTCTAGCCCTTGTGATTCCACGTTGTTGATACACCATTGCTTATCATGTGTGTGCTTGCTTATTCATTTGATTGTCTTACTTTTGTGATCATCATGTATTGACTTGATCCATTGGCTCTTGTTGAGTCAAATGTTTGACTGCTGAGCATGCTATGCACCTCTCTGATCCACGCGCCCTGGGCCTGGTTGTTTATTGATATACACACCCCTTGTTTTAAAGCCCAACGCAATTATAACTGGATTATTGCTTGTGTGGCACCCCCTAGCCCAATTTTCTTTGTTTTTTATTTTCTTTTTCATATTTGATCCATTTCTAATTTCTAAAATTACTTCCAAGCATAAAAAAATGCCACAAAAATTCATGAAGCATTATAAGGCATTTAAATAATTTTGACATATTTTATTTTCTGGTCTTATCATATTTTGACATGTTTCCATGAATTTGCTTTTAACTTCTTTTGTTTGTGCATCTATTCATGATACATACTTCATTTCTAATTTGTTTGACATAGTTTTGTGTTGAATTTTCACCTGATATTTGATACATGCCTCCATGATATATTGATACATCTCATACTTTTTTTCATAGATTTTTAGGTCATTGTTCGATTGAGTTATGAATGAGGTATTTGAGCCATTTGTTTATGTGATTGGTATGAGATTGTGAAGCATTTTTGAGCATGTGTGGTAATTGCTTTTGAGCTATCTTTTGCAACATTTTTGCATACTAGTTTCCCTTCAAAATGCTTGCATTTTCCAATTTTTCTTATCCTCTTAACATGTTCTTTTGGAAATCATAAAAGCATGCTTGTTTGTGTGAATGTCACAGATCATGTGCTAGGATTTTAATGTGCATTGTATGCAACTTTCTTTGAAAATTGTTGAGACCTTTTAATCCATGTTTCATGAATATTATAGGTCATTTTTCTCATGTTAAAGGTCACTCAAAGTTCATCCTTTCATGACTTGTATGCACATGTTTTCACTTTAAATGTGTTGTGTAATTGTGCATTCTCACTTGACCTTCTTTGAGAACATGTTTATGTCAACTCTTGTTTGATTTTGCACATTCATTTTGACCTGATTCCACTTCTGTTTGTGATCATTATCAACCATATTCCATGACCTATAATTGCACATCACATGTTTCTTAAGTTCATAAATCTTTGCATGTTTGTTTGAACTTGTTTGAACTATGTTTGCTTCTAATCTTCAATGTGCTTCAACATAATACTTGTGTGAACTTTGTGCATACATTCTTAACTTCTACATATCATTTCAAATGGCATGTTATACTGACTTGTGTCCATTAGACATGTATGATCTCATTTCATTTTTGTCTTTGACTTGCATTACAAGTATGCTTCATTGTTGAACTTCAATTGTGTTTGTTCACTTCTTCTTGCTTCATTTCTTTAAATGCTTGCATCCATGACTTGTATGTTCATTCAATGACATCCCCATGCTTTAATAAATGTCATTCACCTCTGAATTTGATGTTTACATATGCATTTATCCATGTTTATGAACCATTTGCATTCATCTTGCATAGTTATTGCATAACTTGAACTTGTGTGAACTTTTAATGCATAGTTTAACATTATTTGATTTCATTTGGTATGTTTACTTTAGTTGGGATCCTTAGCATGTACCTACTGACTTTGAAGCATCCTTAACCCTTAGGACCTTTCTCTTTTGATTTGACCCTTTGTTTGCTTTTCAAATTGTCTTCTTGAAGCAACTAGCACTTGTTTGGTTTGCTTTTGATACTTGTATTCATTACTTGTATTCATTTGACACACACCTTTTATGTAGGGGCAGAGTTAAGGTGCTTGAACATGTGGATGGTTATCCATGTTCATCTCTTCTTTCATCCCTCATCTATCTTACTTGTCTTTTACTTTTGTGAATAACATGATATAATGCTTTGTGTATGACTTTCTCATACCCCTTTGGGATCCTAGCTCATCCTTAACTTTTGATTAAGGTGAGGTAGGATAAGAATTGGGTAGTGCTATCCCTCTCTTCTTTTAGACTTAGGTTCTCAAACCTCCCCTTAGGGCCATCTTTTGCATGACAACTTTAAGATAGAATTCCCCTTAGTGTTTTCTTTTCCTTGAGTCTTCTCCTCATCTCATAATGCTTCTAAAACACTTAATAAAGGTTAAACGTGTATTGCGCTTGAGCCTTATATATGGGAAGTGAGGTACGGGGGGTTTCCCTTCATTCTTCTAGGGTACTTAGTGTACGTCCTGTTGGGGACGATGCGCGACGTATTCGTTCCTATGTTGTAGACTTGGGTGCAATGCAAGTTATGAATTAACTTCAATCCACTTCTATCTAAAAAACACAAAAATAATTCAAAACCTTTTCATCCTTCGGGGACGATGCGCGACGTATTCGTTCCTATGTTGTAGACTTGGGTGCAATGCAAGTTATGAATTAACTTCAATCCACTTCTATCTAAAAAACACAAAAATAATTCAAAACCTTTTCATCCTTCGGGATTGTTAAGTTTCAAACTATTTTCAGAAAAAGGGCATGTTATTTTCCGTCTCGTCGCAAACAGGCATCGACCCTAACTGCCAGACGCGAATCTAATGTCGCTCATAAAAAACACAGACTTGTTTAGGTCGAACTACGACTGCTCTCATTTCCTCCTTCTGGTTAGATTGAGGAAACGTAGGCACAAGACGACGATGTCTTGGCAAGCAACCTCCCCCATTAGTTCGTGTCCGAACTACGTTGACTCTGACTTTCCCATTGCACGAGGGAATACGTAGGCATGGGATGAGTGATGTCCGATCGAGTCACTTCTTTTTCTTTTCTGTCCCGTTTCTTCGTTCTCTTCCGTTCCCATTCCTTCTCCTTTCCAGTAGCAGTGGAGCTCCAGACGACGACACCCTTTGATCGAGACAACAAGTGTGGATCCCATCGAGTACGATGGATGCGTGGGGGTGCTAACACCTTCCCCTCACGTAACCGACTCCCTTACCCGTTTCTTTTGGTCGCGAGACCATGCTTTTCCTTCCCTCAGGTTTACGCAGTGTTTCCTTTCCCTCTCTTGGGATAAATACACATTGCTGGCGACTTTGTTTCTGCGCCACTTTCGCGTTTGTACTTGGATAAAAATCCTGGGAGCGACACCAGCCAGCCTTTTGAGGGTCTTCCTGTCTTTTCTTGATGCCCCAGGTGGGTACTCTTGCCTTTGAAGGAAGCATTTGATATCGTGATACCAAGGTTTGTCTTCTATGACTGCTTTGATTGCGAAGATGTAAGCGGGCAGTTCTAGGTGCATTATGTCAATCTTAGGTACATCGTTCCATTTACGTACACTAATCATGGAAGAGAGAGTGGCTAGTGCATCAGCCATATGATTTTCTTCACGAGGGATATGATGAAACTCACTTCTGTTGAAGAATGGTAACAACTTTCTCGCGTAATCTTTGTAAGGAACCAGTCCTGATTGGTATGTGTTCAAATCTCCTTTGATCTGATTGATAACTAGGGCTGAGTCTCCATATACATCCAAGTTCTTAATCCTTAAGTCGATTACTTCTTCGAGACCCATGATACAAGCTTCGTATTCGGGCTCGTTGTTTGTGCAATTAAATTTCAGTCGGGCGGTGAAAGGAATATGTGTACCCTGAGGTGTTATGATGATTGCCCCAATTCTGTTTCCATAATTGTTGACAGCTCTGTCAAAGATTAGTCCCTATTGGGAACCTGGTTCTGGCCCTTCACTGGGTAGCGGTTCATCGCAAACTTTCATTTTCAAGTACATGGCATCTTCGTTTGGGAAGTCAAACTCGACTGATTCCTTATCGTCAATTGGTTGATGAGCCAAATGATTGGCTAAAATACTCCCTTTGACGGCTTTCTAAGCATGGTACTCGATGTCGTATTCTGATAACAGCATCTACCAACGGGCGATCCTTCCCGTAAGAACAGGATTTTCAAAGACGTACTTGATCGGATCCATTTCGAAGATTAACCAAGTAGTGTGACAAATCATGTACTGGCGAAGACGTTTGGCTGCCTAAGCCAAACCATAACAATTTTTCTCAAGCATAGTATACCGAGTTTCACAGTCGGTAAACTTCTTGCTCAGATAGTATATGGCAGACTCTTTTCTTTTTGTTTCGTCTTGTTGGCCCAATACACAACCCATCGAGTCTTCCAAGACTGTTAGGTAGATGATCAGTGGTCTTCCCTCCACTGGATGTGACAGGATAGGTGGATTCAACAAATACTCTTTGATACTGTTGAAGGCTTTTTGGCAGTCTTCTGTCCATACACATTCCTCATTCATTTTGAGTAATTTCAAGATTGGCGCACATGTCATGATGATGAGGAATATAAATCTGGAAATGTAATTCAGACGTCCCAAGAATCCTCTGACTTATTTCTCAGTCTTTGGTGAAGCCATCTCTTGAATGGCCTTGACCTTGTCAGGATCAACCTCAATTCCTTTTTGGCTGATGATGAATCCTAAAAGTTTCCCCAAGCGGACACGAACGTGCATTTACTTGGATTCAAGGGGAGTTTGTACTTCCTCAGACGCTCGAATAGTTTGGACAAGTGGGCCACATGCTCTTCTTCTATTTTAGATTTGGAAATCATATCATCGACATACACTTCGATTTCTTTGTGCATTATGTCGTAGAACAGAGTAGTCATGGCCCTTTGATAGATTGCCCCGGCGTTCTTCAAACCGAACAGCATTACCTTGTAACAAAAGATGCCCCATGGGGTAATGAATGAAGTTTTCTCCATGTCTTTTGGTGCCATTTTGATTTGATTATACCCCGAGAATCCATCCATGAAGGAGAAGACTTTGAACTTTATTATACTGTCTACCAACATGTCTATGTGTGTTAAGGGGAAGTCGTCCTTTGGACATGCTTTGTTCAGATCCCTGTAGTCTACACACATTTTGACTTTTTTGTCCTTTTTCGGAACTGGCACTATGTTGGCTAGTCATTGAGGATATTCTGAGGTGGCGAGGAAACCTGCATCAATCTGTTTCATCACTTCCTCTTTGATTTTGATGGCCATATTCGGGTGAGTCATTCTTAGCCTTTGTTTCAGTGGTGGACATTCTGATCTTAACGGTAGATAATGTTCCACAATACTGGTATCCAACCCTGGCATGTCCTGATAGGACTAAGCAAATACATCGGGAAACTCTTTGAGAAGTTCTATCAAGCTTTCTTTGACAGTCGGATTGAGCAGTGCCCCAATCTTGACTTCTTTCCTTTCTTCTTCTATAACCAAGTTGACCGTTTCCAACGACTCTTTGTGAGGTTCAATGGACCTTTCCTCTTGCTTGAGCAGTCGGGAGATCTCTTACGGAATTTTTTCGTCTTCTTCTTCTTCAGCTTCAAACACCTAAAATTCAAAGTTGGGAGAAGGCATTGGATCGTATGTTTCAACGGGGTTTAAAATAAGCAATCTGTATGACGTGATGATTGTTTTATAGAAGAGATAGAGAGAAATGCAAGAGTGTGTGCATTGTATTTTTCTTAAAACGCTCGCTTTTATTTTTGGTTATTTTAGGATTACCATTTTCTGAAAAAATGAAAAGTGAAAACAGCAGTAAATGCGGAAATTACAGAACGACATTTATTTATTTATGATTTAGTCGATTCTTGAAACTACAACCCTATAAAACAAAACTTTGTTGCTTTGGGCTGAGCGAAGAGAGACATTTACATAAAGTGAGCCCTATAAAAACATCTGTTTCTCCTGGACAGGGTGAAAGGTTAAAACAAAGATGGCAATTACTTAGACTTATGGACGACTTTCAGGACATCGACAGCAACCCATTGGCGGCGAACTCCTCGGTGAATCACAAAGTGTGGTACCTTCTTTCTTGGTTTGTCCTCAGAAATGACGTTGATTTCTGGCGGAGCAGGATCATTGGAGTCTTCCTCCCATGCAGAGTTGTCGTAGATGAACTCTTCTGTTGTATCTTGCACAGTGTTTTCATTATTAGGTGGATCTCCCCATCCAGTTGGCTGGATGTCTTCGAGCATGATACGAGAGCTTTCAGGAGTGGTGTACTTGATTAAGAAGTTGTACTTGCCACTCGGTTGTCCTAAAAAATCCCATACTTCGGTGGGACTGGAAGAGTCATCTTTCTCAATAACGTTGACTTCGGGAAAAGCATAGTTGATGAACTCTTGTTCTGTAATCTTTACAGATTCATTGTTGTACTGGATATCTTAGGAATGTCCTGAGTAATGATCCCAGGATTTTGTGGGGACGCAGGTATTCTTTTCAATATTACTCACCTGATAATCATCGTTTGGCTGATTTTTTTGCCCTAAGTCTTCTGGGTACGGCTTCTAGATAGGCAAGTCATCCAGTGGGTCATAATAGTCATAGTCAAAGTTGTCTTTCATCAGAGTGCCTTCCTCTAATGAGTTAGGCGGAGCACGACATCCTTCCGGATCACAGTCTCCGTACATCATCTTGACATCTGATCTTGGTATATATCTCGGACTCGACGTGGGAAATCAAAATGGCGTATGTGCCTCTCCCTGAGACATATAACCGTCCTCGTTGAGATAGGACTTCCACTCTTCATTTGTATTGGGGGAGTCAGCCTCATTGATGGTGTGTATTTCTTGAGACACTGGGTGAAAGAAACCTCCACTGTGGAAGAAGTCCTAAATGGGATGAAAACTTTAATCGTTAGTAGCAGTCTGGGTACAGGTTGAGGAAAAACCAAGACCTTTCTTTGTCTTGTTATCTGTAGGAATGATAAGCTGTCCCCATCCCTTTGCGTTGTTACTCTCGATCACTTTGAGAGCATATTTGTATGAGGAAATCGGCGTTTCTTTTTCTGATCGATTCTTATTACTTAACGATAGTGCTTGGAAGTGAGGTCCAACGACCTCCTCGGGTTCTACACAGGAAAATGATGATAAGTTGCTTACGATTAAGGCCTGCTCTCCACAGATTGTGACTAGCTTGTCATTTTTGACGAACTTTAGCTTCTACTGAAGTGTCGAACTGACTGCCCCAGCTTCGTGTATCCAAGGTCTTCCTAATAAACAGCTGTAGGCTGCTCGGATGTCCATGACCTGGAGAGTGACTTGGAAAGTGTGAGGACCAATAGTTATGGGAAGATCGACTTTGTCGATAACTATTTTTCTGGATCTGTCAAAGGCTTTGACGATGACCTCGCTGCCTCTCATCGGGGCTCCCTGAAATGATAGTCGCATCAGGGTTGATTTTGGCATAACATTTAAAGTTGATCCCATATCTACAGTACGCTGGCTAAAGCATCGTCCTGGAAGTTGACTGTAATGTTAAGCGCCATATTGTGATTTTTGCCTTCTTCTGGCAGTTATTTATCACTGAATCCTAAATTATTACAGGAAGTGATGTTGGAGATGATGTTGTCAAATTGTCTTATCGTCACATTTTTTTCTACAAAAGCTTTCTCTAGGACTTTCTGTAGAGCTTCCATGTGAGCTTCGGAACTGAGAAAGAGAGATAGCAAAAAGATTCTTGATGGAGTTTGCAACAATTGGTCTACAATGTTGTACTCGCTCTTCTGGATGAGATTCAGCATCTCATCATTGTTCTTTGAAAGGTCGGGATTACTGGATTGATCGACTGGTTGAGTAGGAACTTCTGTTTTAGGTTCCTTTTCTTTAGCAGGTTCTCCAACTCCTCTGTTGAAGATCTGGCCACTCCGTGTGACTCGACTGATGTCGGCAATGTTTATGACGAAGGGTAATGGAGTTTCCTTTCCATTCTCGATTGTTGTTGCACCGTACTTGTAAGGGATAGCCTTATCGGATTTGTACGGTATCGATCCCAGCAGATAGATAACCACAGGGGCCTTTTGATTTTTCTGACCATCGTAGGCAGCCTCATTTGGTTCGAGGTTGAGAATCTTTCTACTGTCAAGAGGGAGTCTTGATAGATGGAGTAGAGGGATTATGACGCACATGTCCTTGGTCATTTCATGATTAGAGATTATAACAACGTCTTTGCTTTGATCAGGAAGATAATCTTGCATTATGTTGATCGAACCAGAAATTGAACATGGTCAAATCTCTTTTTGGTCCAACTGATTTTGAAGAGCTGATCGTACAAGATAACATCCCTGGTTGTTCTCTGAGCAAACTCTACAATGCTCGTAGTTCTGTGGTGGCACCTGGCCACGTCCACTTTGTATGTAGTGTAGCCTTACTAGATCCGTTTCCATCGAGCAAACATCCTGACTTTGATGCCTAGTAGGATTCCCGTCAGTCATACTGGTCTGTTGTGTAGCTTTATCCAAGTAGATTGGAAGCCACCAGTGGTCCAACATGCGTTGAAGTGTTCTTTGGACAAGTGCACATCCTTGGTCATCTTCATGACACAATTTACAGTCCTGATAATCATGTGAAGCCAGAAAACTGAGCCTGACATGCTTAGCATGTAATTCTACCAGACTGGTATTCATCAAGAGAATATCAAAGATTTGAATCATATTAACTTGATGGCTACTTCTATCACGGTAATCTTGGATCCATCCGAGATCCATCTGACGCTGGAGGGCCTCTTGCACAAAAGAGCATCCCTGATTGTTTATTGAGCATATCAGACATGAATTGTAATCGTGTCGTGGCAGATTATGATGTTGACTTTGCCTTGAGTGCATTGCCACCAAGTTGACATTCATTGCCAGAATGTTGTAGTTCTGGACAATGTTGGGATTTGCGTGAGCCATATTGACCTCCTTAACGGCAAGGGCAAGTTTGATCTGCTTTGAACCAAAAAGGTGGATTTTCCGGTACTGTAAGAGGAGACCTAGTTTGGACGTGCCCCTTAACCAGTAAGAGTGGAAATAATTCTGCGTACAACATCGGTATAGGGTCGAACCCTGATGGTCGTGTTGTACGATTGTTATTGTACTGTGGATGAGCCTGTTGAAGAGGTTGTTGTGTCCTTTGCTGATACTGTTGTTGACTTGGTTGGCTTTGAGCAACCTGAGGTTGATATGTTGGAGTTAGTGCAGGGTTAATTGCGTGAGTTAGAGCCGCTACTGGTTGGTACCTTCGCCTTTGCTTTCCTTGGGAGATATTGCTGATCTCCTGTTCTTTCTTTTTCCGAAAAGCACTACCATATCTTTTAGTACTACTGGATGGTTCTGCCTCTTTGGCTAACCGTCCTTCTCGGACTGCCTCTTTAAGGCGTACTCCCATGTTTACCATCTCGGTGAAATCACTGGGCTAACTGGCGACCATTCGGTCGTAATAGAATAAACACAAGGTTTTCAAAAATATATTTGTCATCTCTTTTTCCTCAAGTGGGGGACAAATCTGAGCGGCAATTTAACGCTATCTCTAAGCGTATTCCTTAAATTTCTCTTTGTCTTTTTGCGACATCGCTCGGAGTTGATCTCTATCTGGTGCCATGTCCAGGTTATATTTGTATTGTTGGACAAAGGCAGCGCTGAGATCTCTGAAAGTATTGATCTTGGTGCGGTTTAAACCCATGTACCATTTTAGTGCGGCACCGGTTAAACTGTCTTGGAAATAATGGATCAGTAGCTGTTGATTTTTAGTCTGAGTTGACATCTTTCGAGCGTGCATCACCAAATGAATTTGAGGGCAAGAGTTACCCTTGTATTTTTCAAAGTCAGGCAATTTGTGAGGGATTTTCACATTGGAGACCAGACAAAGGTCTGCGGCGTCCTTTCCGAATAAATCCTAATCGCGAATGGCGTGTAGTTCCTTCTGCATCTCCAGGGATTGTTCCTGGAACTCATTCATTCTTTCATACATGTCTTCGTTTCCACCAGGAATTACTTGTGGAATATGTCCTTCCGGGATAGTGTGTACCACGGGTTGTGGTATAGTCATTACGGCGATGACTCTTGGTGTGTCCCTGTCCCGAAGTTTGTAACCTTCAGGAGTTGCTGTCATGACTCTTGCATCTTTGCTTTCCCGAAGTTTGTAACCATCAGACCCAGTGGCTCCTGCTGCAGTTTCTGGGTCTTCAATGACCGGTGGGATGTATCCTTCAGGGACAAAGTTGATAAGCATGCTCTAGGGACGATCTTTAGGCATGTTGTACTGAGGATCATACGTCTCTACTATGGGCGTAGATGTGATCTCTGAGATCACAGTCCTTTGTTGTTGTCTCTGAGCTATTGCCAGGGATTGCATCTCACTGTGAAGTTTTTTCAGATCTTCCTTCAGGGCGTCGATTTCTTCTCTCAGCTCTCTGTTCTCTTCCTCGAGATCGTCCATTTTCTTTTGTCGATTGGCTCGAGTATTGTATGAATGAGACAGTTTAACTCTAGAATCGTGACACATACGTGAGATTCGAAGGTAAGAAGAATGTGTTATGTGAGAATGATGAAAGATATGTAATGATATATATTAATTTTTGTTTTTGCTTTAATAAAAAAGAAACTTCAACAAAAATATTTCAAATATCATACAGTGGGGAGACCCCATTTAATTGAATTTGAAAGGTTGTAGAAAGGGAAATACAGTATTTTACAAAGTGCTGTAAAAGAAATGTCTGAACTTATGGATCCTGAGTCCTCTCTGAGGAGAACTCAGATGCTGGTTCTAGTATTTTCCTTTTCTTTGACCGGGGCTCTTCAGCCGTTATCAGGTTGTCAGTTCTTTTCCAAGTGAAATGAGCGAGCAAGTTTCTTTGGTCTTCTTGATTTTTTACAACATGTTGTTCTAGTATCTTAATCAGAGCATCCTTCTCTTTTAACAATTCCTGAATTTTGGTACACTCTACATTGAGAATGCGGTATTTGTTCTTCCAAGAGTTCTTTTCCCGTTGAACTTTGTTGAGGGCGACCTGGAGTTTTTTCGTATCAGACATAAAATAAAGGACAGATTCCTTTAACGGAAGAACTTCTTGACGAGGGTAAGGCATCCTCAACTTGAGGGCTCTAGTTTGTACCCAGTGGAGATAAGGTTCCACGGAGATACAGTTTGGTCTTCTTAGAGACTCTCTTCCTTTCCTGTGAATATGTTCCCAGACATGCACCATTTCTTTCTTTAGTGCCCTGTCATTTTCTCCTTCCTTGAAGAAAAGACCTTCCAGATGAACATTTTACGGGATATTCTTCATCGTGTATCCGAGTTGACGACGAACTAAAATTAGATGATAGTTGATACCTCCTTTAATTCCTATGAGGGGTACATTAGGGAATTTTCCATATTTTTCGATGATCCTTATCCAGTCATAGATCCGATTGTACCAATCTAAGTCAGAGTTGGTAAGAGACGTAATTCTCTATGACCAACGTAGAGTACTCTTGTGATCCCAAAAAGCAGCAGACTTGGGTAAATGGGAAATGAACCATTTGTAAAGCAATGTTACACAACATATGATCATTCCTCCGCTGTACAAATTCCTTAAGTGTACAGAATGATAAGCATATGCAAGCACAGTTGGTGTGGGGTTTCCAATCAAAAATATCTTAATAGCGTTGGTATCGACGAAGTTATCGATGTTGGGAAAAAGGTATAACCCATATATGAGTAGAACAAAGATATCTTCAAAATTAAATATGTTTTCTATACTAGAAAAGTACAGCACTTTCTCTACCAAAAACTTGGCTGGTAAACCTTGGATTTCTTCCTTAGTGGTCATGTGAGTCCTGACTTCTGACTCGTCCAAATAGATTTCTCTTGCAATGGTTTGATCCTTTGGAATTTCTTCCAGTCCAGAAAAGGGAGCTTGGTCAGTGATGTGTAAATCAGTCAGGTGAGAGTACTCTTCTAGCGTCGGTGCTAGTTGATAATCCAGGAATGTCAAACAGTGATAAACCGAATCGTAGAACTGAATCAGCGTAGACAAGATTCCTTCAACTACATGGATCCTTAACAGAGACAGAAATCCTCCATGCTTAGCTCTGAAAGCATCAGGATTGGTAATCATCCTTTCCAGCCTTCTTAAATCCTCTAGTTTTGGAGCCTTGAAGGTGTACTTGTGCGTCTTTCTTCTACCGAAATCCATAACACAATCTTTCTCTCTGATATTTGCAATTATTGTTTTAGTTTATTTTGAAAAAGAAGGAGAAAAGAAAAAAGAAGATTTTTTTCTTTGTTTAAAAGTTTTTTAAATGAATGCATAAATGCAACACATAAAAAAATTAAAAAAACATGGGTTCAAGGGTTCAACGTCACGAGCATGGAGTCATGGCTCTACCCATCCCCAAAGGTTGTATTCTAATCAATTTTTGTACCTGTAGAACGGGTTAAAAGTTCCTAAAATCATTGACCCCCTAGGGATAACAATAGCAAGCTGGTTCACCCGAGCAAGCTGTAGCATCCTAGGGTAATCTCAATTGAGTGTAGTATCGCGTATGAACTATTCCCGATAGTCACCGCACTACAAAATGGCCACATGGTTAATGTCTACTAAATCCTGAGTTTCACAGATACCACATTGGGATAATCTGCTTTCACGATGATTGTCGTTCAACATTGAATCCACAAAGGGTATCTCCACTGATTTGATGGACTACCAGGATCGCTTATTCGGGAATCACTTCCTGTAAGACCACTCGTCTATGCCATCACCTATCTTAGGATTCTCTCAAACTTTCCACATGCGACATCACTCGCATTCGCATTGACAAAAAAATAAAAATGGATATCAAGTAGGAAAAGCAGTATATATATATATATATAATATAGAAAATTTCTAACAACCTAGACCTCTTAGGAACTATAATCCTAGTCCTAGAAAGACAAAATGATTTCCCCAGCAGAGTCGCCATTTTCCTGTTGGGAAATGGGGACGGATGATGACTAAGGTAAAACAGATCCTAATCGGACTCCCCAGCAAAGTCACCATTTTACTGTTGGAAAATGGTGACGACTGGTGACTAAGCTAAGACAGATCCTAATGGGACTCCCCAGCAGAGTCGCCATTTTACTGTTGGAAAATGGTGATGACTGATGATAAGGTAAGACAGATCCTACTGGGACTCTCTAGTAGAGTTGCCATTTTACTGTTGGAAAATGGTGACGACTGATGACTAAAGTATGACAGATCCAAATGGGACTTTTCCCCAGCAGAGTTACCATTTACTTGTCGGTGACGCTACCACCTTATCGCCATGGGTTTCTCCTCACCGCAATGGTAGGAGTGGGGTGCTACTTTCTGATTTCTTATTTATCCTATGAAGCTGGAAAGGAAAGGGAAACTATCTAAAACTAAACTTGCACGCAAATGTTTAATTGAAAAAATGCTTTAAAGAGATTCGGGGTGTTCGGGGTCAGGTTATACAATGGGGAGTTGTCAGTTACCCATCCTATATGTTATCCATAGGTTGTTAGCAATTTTCCTTACTGCTTTCTATATACTAGTGTTTGTTTGTCGTGGGTCGGAAAAGTTTCTCCTTTGGGAGTATTTGATAGAGAGTTTTTGTTGATTTCGGGTTTTCCAATGTTTTTAGTGAGGTACTAGACCTAAAGTTTTTTATTAGTATGAAGGTACTGGACCTAAAGTTTTTGATTGGTGTGCTCGCTAAGATTTCCAATCTTATGCTTAGGTATTACCGTTAAAGATAAATAGGGAAATCAGAGCAATCGTAGTTCCTCCTATTCTATGGGAGGAAAAAGATGTTTGGTGTCTTGTTCAAAGCCCAAGATTAAAGCTAAAGGAATATTTGTGTCTTGTTCAAATTGAAGCTAAAAGATTGATTGACTCCACTGGGGAGTCCTTATACAAAGCCTAAGAGGAGGCTGGAAAAGACTGACTCAACAAGAGAGTGTTTATCTGTCTTGTACAAAGTCCATGATTGATGCTAAAAAGAGATTGACTCTTTTGGGGAAAACCATTATATAAAGCCTAAGAGGAGGCTAAAAGTTGACTTTTCCAGGAAAATATTTTGTCTGTCTTGTACAAAGCCCAAAATTGAGGCTAAAGAGGAAAACTGACTCTACTGGTGAGAGGTTTTATCTGTCTTGTACAAAGCCCAAGATTGTGGCTAAAAGAAGATGACTGACTTAGTTGGAGAGTATTATTTGTTTTGTATAAATCCTTATATTGAGGCTGAAAAGAGGATTGACTCTGCTTAGGGAGATTTATATGTGTCTTGTACAAAGCCCAAGATTGAGGCTAAAAGATATTTGACTGACTCAGCTAAAAATATTTATGGGTGTCTTGTACAAAGCCCAAGATTGAGGTTGGAAAGAGGATTGACTCTACTTAGGGATATTAATTCCCAAAGCCTAAAAGAAGAATGGGAGGAATTGACTTCGCTGGAAAGATATTTATCCAGAGCTTAAGAGAAGGTTATGAAGATTTTGACTTTGCTGGAGAAAGTTTATATATGTCTTGTACAAAGTCCAAGATTGAGGCTGCAATAATCCAAGGGAAAAGTCATTATACAAAGCCTAAGAGGATGTTGGAAAGGGTTGACACAACAAGACAGTCCCTTAAAGTGATTGACTCAACAAGAGAGTGCTTTTTTAAAAAGAAGACTTACTCAACAAGAGAGTGTTTTTAGGAGATTGACTCAACAAGAGAGTGCTGAAAAGGTGATTGACTCAACAAGAGAATGTTTTTTATGTTAATTCTGCTGAGGAAAATCATTATACAAAGGCTAAGAGGAGGCTGGCTTCTGCTGAGGATTATTGAGATCCAGAGGCAGGTCCAAAATGGGGAATCAACTCTTGCTGAGGGTTACAGAAGAGTTGAGGTATCAGATGCCTTGAGGTTCTGATAGGCTAGCATGGTATTAATGATGAGATGACCCTATCTAGGGGAATTTAGGATAAAGATTGAGTTTTAGATCCTGTGAGGATTTTAAACTCTACTGGAGATTGATTGAATGATCAGGGTTTCTCCTGTATTTGTAGGGAACTTGAGAATGTCTTTGAAATCCAAGAGGAGATTAGAATGTCCAAGTCTACTGGTATGGAAGAGTTTGTTTTTGTATGATGCCCAAGAGGAGGCTGGTGTTTTAAGGGATGAGAATCAACCCTAAAATCGGTCTGAGATTTTGGACTCTTTGGGAAGACGGCTCTAACAAAGGATGACTAAGTTCTGTCTTATACCTTTAAGAGGTCTTCAGGGTCCTTGTATTATGCCCAAGAGAAGGCATGAGAACTTCTAAGAAGCCGGAGGGTCCTTGTACAAAGCCCAAGAGGAGGCGGGGATGCTTTTAGGAAGCCCGTGGGTCCAAACTTAAGAAGAGTTCAAGAAAAGCTTCACCTAGAATAATCTTTTCTTTAGTGAACAATTCTAGGGATTGAAGAAATTCAAGAGAGGTTTCATCGAGAATTAATCCTCTTTGGGGGAATGAACTTCTTTGACAATTTTCTAATAGTGACAGTCTGAGAAAAGTTTCACCAGGAATAATGCCTTTCTCTTTGTTCCATATTGTATAAACCCAAGAGGAGGAAAGACTGTATCTGGAATTCCTATGGGGAACTAGTTTTGATTGTGTTGAAGGAGTGACCACTGGCTTTATCTAGTTCTAGACCTAATTGTCGGGGAAAACTCTAAGCAAATAATATACAAGCATATATATAAAAATGAAATATATACTATATGTAAAAGAGGGTAGGAGGACTTACAGGTGAGCAAGCTTCTAGCACAAACAAATATATATATGTGCAAGTATGTAAAGAAAACTGTTTAAAACTTACAGGCGAGCAAGCTTCCATTGTAACAGCTGTATGGTTAGTTGTTCAAGAAATTAAAGAAAGTTTTGATAACAACTATGAGTTTGAACCTAAATCAAAAGGGAAAGTTGTCTTTGAAAAGAAGATTAGGGCTTATACTCAAGGAGAGGCCCAGATGAAAAGACAATGATTGCACCGTCGTTTTTGAAAACTGTACTGGGACTTATACAATGACTGAGGCCCAAAATTATTTATGTACAAAACAGGGTTGGGTCTTACACTCTATTAGAGGCCCAAAGTGTTTAAAAAAGAAAAGAAATGGGACTTACAACACAAGGGTAGGCCCAGATGGTTTTGTTTTGAAAATGACGATCGCGTCGAGATTTTGAAAACACAGTGGGACTTATACAATGACTGAGGCCCAAATTATTTATATTTACAAGGGATGGGTCTTAAACTCTTTTAGAGGCCCAAAATGTAATTACAAAGAAGAAAAATGGGACTTACAACCAAAGGGAGGCCCGGTTGAAAAATTGTTTTGAAAATGGCGATCGCGCCGAGATTTTTTGAAATCGTATTGGGACTTATACAATGACTGAGGCCCAAAATAGTTATTTATTTACAAGGAATGGGTCTTACACTCTATTAGAGGCCCAAAAGTGTTTGAAAATTAAAAATCGAGAGGAAACCCTAATTTTAAATTAAAATGTCATTTTTCAAAGGAAATTAAATGAAAAACAATGATATAAAATACCAAATATATTCAAAGACAAGTTGTACACTTTGAAAAATATTTTGAAAAAACATGTTTAATCACATGAAAGTTTGAAATTCAATTGGTTTTGAAAGATCAAAGTGGGAATTTCATTTAAAAATGTTTTAAAATAAATAAAATTAAATTAATTACAAAAACTCTAACTATATTAAAAAATAATATAAATTGGATTTTTTGTAAATAAAATATTTAAACATTTTTGTGAATTTTGAGAAAAAGAATCAATTCAAAAACACAAATATTCAGAGAGAAATTAATTTTTGAATCAATTAACAAAAATATAAAAATATTCAAATATTTGAAAATTTAAAACAGGCGCTAACAGTCACATGAAGAACACGCTCGACCCTGTTTCTGTAGATTTACATTTTCTCACTTTTCTCCATGATTTCTCAATGGTTTTGCACGATTCAAGTACCAATCCTGTTCGTTTTTGAACAAGGATCACAACCATATAGTTTAATTGCATTTATATTAAGTATGGAGGAAGAAATTAACAAAAAACCTCAAGAACCCTAATTTCAGCATGAACACAATAAAATTCTATACACGATGGATTTATGGCAATTGATTGAGGGTTATTACTCTACAAACATGCATAAACAAGATGGTAACTAAAAAATTCATTCATGATGCATGGATCATAGAGTTTGAAGGGTTCAGGCCTACCTCTTGCAGCTGGTGATCGAGTTTGATGATGGAGGTGTTACAGCTAGGTTCAAATGATCTGGACAACTTCCTTGGGTGTCAAGGAGTGTGTTTGAATGCTTGGAGTGGATTGAAATGAGCTGGAACTGGTTGTGGTACCTCAACTGCAACTCTGTCAGGAACTTGAGTAATTGGCTGGTGATTTTGAGAATTTATGTTCCAGATGCGATTTTGTGTTATGGATCACTCATACATGGTGTTTATGAGGTGTGTGTGTGATTGGTTACGTTGGAATCACTCTCAATCTCAAAATCTGATAGTGACTTGAGTTAGAAGGTAAAATTGGAGTGAAGAAGAGATTTCGAGAAAAACATCAGTTTGGGTTCTTTGGTGTACTCAAACTGATCACAAATGAGCTCTATTTATAGTGTGTCAAGTTTGTTTTGGCAGCAATAGTGTGTGGCAACTGCAGCAGGTCTGTGGCCAATGTGGATCAAATGGAATCTCAAGTCTCCTCTATCCATTGACTTGAGGTTAGAGCACATGCCTATGGTCTTTTGGTTCAGATATAAGGCTTAACTCAGTCAATTAAGTTTGCCTCAGTTCATGACACCTTGATGCATCCATTGAATGCATTGAAACAAAATTGGAGTCTTGAGACTTTTTAGTCGTTTTAGGTTTGTTAGGGCTATATGTAGATTCTTGGACTTGGGAGGCTTGGGAATCAGATCATTCCCCTTTGATTTCATCCTCTGATGTGTCCAAATGAATGACAAGGTTTGGAGTTATCCAAATTTTCCAAATCGAGCAAAACACCAAATTCAGCCCTGTACAAGACAGTTGGAAATGGTGATTTTGAGGGGATCATATCTCCCTGCTCAGGTTGAGTTATGGGAGGCTCTTATGCTTTTTAGAAAGCCCTCATATGATACAACACATGTGTGGTCATAGCTTGTCTTGAAACTATTTGAATCCTACTGAAAAATCCTCATGAACATTGGTGTCTAAAGCTGATAACTTAGGCAGATTTGCACTAAGTGTTGAAAAAGTGTCATTTTCTTCATTTTTGTCATTTTGATCACTCCATAACTTAAAATCCATGAAGAATTGGAGTTTGAGGTAGTTGAAGCTTTTGTAGAGTGTAGGAAGATCTACAAACCAGGCTTTGGATCACCCAAAATGGCTGCTTGGATCACAAGTTATGGTCCTTGGAAGTTGGTAGCAAAATCATTCAAACTTAATAACTTAGAAATTTTTTCAATTTTTCAAGGTTACCCCTTTTACAAGTTATCATGATTTCTGGATCAATTCTTGTCCAAATGTCATTATAAGTCATATTTTATGAAAATATGAATCATAAGGATCATTTTTGCCAAAAAAGTCATGTTTTGACTTTTGGCTCCGGAGCGGTTCGGCTCGTAAAACCCTAATTCCTGACTTTTGAGGAATGCATCCTCTGAGGGTCATTCATCTTTGCAAATGGATCCCTTGGATTATTTTGAGCATATTGAGTCACATGTTGGAGTCTTGGCTCATCCTCTTGTGAAAATTTCACTCTGGAGGTCCCGGTCGTCCAAAACACTAATTTGGCGACATCGGGTGTTTTGAGGCTCAAAACACTTGGAATGTCACAACTTTGTGCTTGATTCTTGATGTGAGATTCCTCTTGATCCTTTGTGGATGTTTTAAGAGGTTATACAAGTTGAAGATCATTTCATTCCTTGATTGATCCTTTGTCTAAGTGTTCAAGGAAGGCCTAAAATCCTAATTCTTGACTACAGTGAATGCTCCACCATCTTTGAGGAGATTGATGAGGCATAAAGGTACATCCATATTGTGGTAACAATTTTCACAATGATACAAAATTTTGGTGGTCAAAATTTGGGGTATGAAAAAACATAGTTTCTCATCTCAATTATCACGCATCCTCACAATACCATATTGATCGCTACTCATGCTAATAATCAACACAATAAAATCAAAGATACTAGTGAATATCAACTTCCAAGACTATGTCAAAAGTTTTCTCATTGATAGATGAATATCTTAGATCTAAGATTTGAAAAGACTTTTGTCAAGACCCACAAATATGAAATCAAAGACAACATCAATATTTAATCAAAACTAGTTCACAAAATATAGATTAGATGAAATAAATAGGGTATCAATAGACTAAATCCAAATCCAACAATAAATCAAAGTACTTACTCGAAGATCAAGCTCCGAGTTGCTTTGATTTGTGCTTCTCCCTCTTAGGGTTTGTGTTTCTCTCTCTAAAATAAACTTGGAATGAAGAGAGATAAAGTTCTATTCTGAAAAATACAAGTTTTATTCTAAAAAGTGAGAAAAGTACATATATAGTAAAACAAAAATCTATTTTGTTCGCCTAGCGAACACCTTCTTCGCACAGTGAAGACCACTTTTAGGCAGTTCAAGTCCCTCAGTGTAGCGAGCGATTTTGGACGCGGTTCTTAGGCGCTGGTCGCTCTCCGCGGTTGAGCTTAAACTACAGGTCGATTCATTTTTTATCCTATTAAAGCTGATGAAGGAAGGGAAATAGATGTCTCCAATTAACCCTACTTTGCATACTGAGTTTAAACAGCGGTCTGTTAGGTTACAAATGCTATCAATGTGGGGTGGCCTTTGTACTGGTTATTTGTATTTTCGTCAATACTGGTTTTCTTTCTTTTTATCTAGGCAGAAGGTTTCTGGAGGGGAACAAGGATTAGGATGTTTGGACTGCTGTTTTTGGATTACTGGTTTTGATATGGGATTTGGGTTTTTTGTTGATTGTGCTCGCTAAGATTTTTCTTTCAATCTTATGCCTACGTATTCTCGTTTACCGAAACAGGGAAATTAGAGCGTTCGTAGTTCCTCCTATTCTATGGGAGGAAATGGGTGTTTTTGGTGTCTTGTTCAAAGCCTAAGACGTGAAGCTAAAGGGTAGTTTGTATCTTGTTCAAAGCCCAAGATGTGAAGCTGAAGGTGGTTTGTATCTTGTTCAAATCCCAAGATGTGAAGCTAAAGGGCCTCGACTTTAGAGAGAATTTGTCATCTCTAAAGGGGGGTCTGTTTGTCACAACTGTTGGGTGACTGGTTATAAAGGAGAATTACTTTAACCGGGATACGCGGATCCTAGTAATGCCATAATTTCCTATAGGGGGTTTTTAACCTGAAGGAGAAGACTTTAACTCAGTGTAGAGCAATGCTATCTTTCCTTAGGAATCTCTCATGCTAAAGGAGGGACAGTGGCATGGATGTAGATGATCTAGAGGCTTGCCGCTTACAGCGATTAGATGAAGGGGAAAGAGTTGTTGATGTTTGTGTACTGTGAACGAGGCACAGCTTTGATGCTAAAAGGTTGATTGAATCAACTAGTGGTTTTCTTATACAAAGCCTAAGAGGAGGATATTGGCCCAATAAGAGGGAGTTTTATGTGTCTCGTACGAAGCCCGAGAGAGAGGCTAAAAGGGTTGACTCAGTAGGAGAATCTTTTGGTATCTCATATAAAGCCCGAAATTGAGGCTATTTGACTCAACAAGAGAGTTTTTGTATCTCGTACGAAGCCCGAGATGGAGGCTAAAAGGGGTGATTCAACAGGAGAATCTTTTATACTCAACAAGAGAGTGTTTTTGTATCTCGTACGAAGCCCGAGATGGAGGCAAAAAGTTTGCTTCGCTGGGAAGAATAACTGAACAAAGCCCAAGAGGAGGCTATTGTAACTGTTTCAGTTAAGTGACAGGTCCAGTATACTGATTTTAAAGAGAAAACAGTTCTTATATGAGCAACACTGTACTCAGGGATTTGATTTGAGGATCAGGGATATTTCCTTTTCTTTGAGGAAACGGGAAATCCGAAGGGTATCGAGACTGTCCAAGTCTGCGGGTTTCCTTCATATTTAACGAAGGGGTCACTTGAGAATGTCTTTGAGACTCAAGGAGATTGGACTGTCCAAGTCTAGGGTTTTATCTTTTATACTATGCTGTGAGAAACAGTAGTAGACTCTATGAAAGGATCGTTTTATGAGGATGACTAGGTTCTGTTCCTATACCTCTAGGAGGTTGTCGGGACAATTTGTACGAAGCCCAAGAGGAGGCTGGAAACTTTTAAGAAGCCGACGTGTCCTTGTACTAAGCCCAAGAGGAGGTTATCATTCCCGGAGGAAGAGATCATTATACGAAGCCTAAGAGGAGGCTGTGAATACTTCTAAGAAGCCGTAGGGTCCTTGTACTAAGCCCAAGAGGAGGTGGGGTTGCATTTAGGAAGCCCGTGGGTCCTTGTACGATGCCCAAGAGGAGGCCGATGCTTTTAAGAAGCCCGTGGGTCCCCAAACCCCGAGAAATTCAAGGCAAGCTATTCACAAGGAATAGAGCAAGTCAGGAAAATTCGAGAATTTGGAAGAAACTCAAAGATGCCATTCACGGAGAATACATTCATCTTTGGGAGTAGAGTTTCTTGACAATTCCTAATGAGGACAACCGAAGAGAAGACTGTATCTGGTGATCCTATTGGGGATCTAGTTGTCTATTTCTACGAATAAACAAAACGGCGTCACCTAGTTCTAGACGTAGTTGCCGGGGAAACTCTAAATATCTATACTATTATTACACAGTTGATATGAGTTTATGCAAGAAGACTTACAGTGAAACAGGCCCACAATACAGTTATATGTATATGAAAGCGGTAAATGAAAGCAATAACCACTTACTCGGTTGTAGAGCTTCCATGCTGTTTGGTTAGTTGTTCAACAAAGAAAGATTGAAAACAACAGTATATTCAAAATCAAAGGAGAAAGTGCTTTGAAAAAGAAAGATTTGGAGCTTACAGCTCAAGGAGAGGCCCAAGGTTTTATCAGTGAGCGCACTGTTTAAATTTGTACAGAGGGACTTATACAAGTGACTGTGGCCCAAAAATTGTTTTCTGTACAAAGGGATGGGTCTTTCACTCTTTCAAGAGGCCCAAGGGGTTTAAAGAAAAAGAGTGGGGCTTATAACACGAGGGTAGGCCCGGATGACTTTTCGTTTAAAAATGGCGATCGTGCCGAGGTTTTCTTTTAAGGCAGAGGGACTTATACAATAAGTGAGGCCCAAAATAGTTTTGGTTAAAAGGGGATTGGGTCTTACACTCTATTAGAGGCCCAAGGGTTTTGAATGGGTCTTATAGCTCAAGGAGAGGCCCAAGGTTTTTTTTATTTGAAACGGCGACCATCGCGCCGTTCGTTTTTTACGGTATCGGGACTTATACAATACAATGAGGCCCAAAATGATTTGGTCAAAAAAAGGATTGGGTCTTACACTCTATTAGAGGCCCCCAAGTGTTTTGAAAGTGATTTATGAGGTTTGAATTAATCCAAAAACCCTAATTTGTTTTCAAAAAATGTATTTAATTGAATAAAAATTCAATTAAAATGATCAAAATTGTTTAACATATGGAAAACAAATTGTGATCTTGGATTAATGCTTCAAAAATTAAGTATTGACCAACAAAATAATTAGAAAGCATTAAAAGTTGCAAAATCAATGTAGAAAAAATATTTAAAATGTCAAAAAACAATTAAAACATTAATTCTTTGCAAAAATATCAATTATATGAAATAAATAATATTTTTGGGATTTTTTGTTAAAATAAAATATTTTAACATTTTTGTGAATTATTAAAAAAAGAATCAACTCAAAATCATTAAAACTCAGAGAGAAATTAATTTTTGAATCAATTAAACAAAAATCACAAAATTCAAATATTTGAATTTGTAAAAAAGGCGCCAAGAACACAAGCAAGAACACGCGCGTTTTTCTGGGTTTGGCTGATTTGCGTTTTCCATCCAATCTCACTGAATACGTAATCATATCATGCAATCCACATATCATTATGCTCGTCTCAACCCCACGTTCATGTCTATAACACTTAATTTCATTTAAATTAAACACAAAACATGAAATCACGAAGAAACCTCAAGAACCCTAATTTCTGTATGAAGGCTAGGATTTTTGATACACGATTAAAACAATGCAATTAATTGTGGAAAAACATTCCATGCATGATTATGAACATATGGCCAAATTATTGTGCGAGGAAATATGCATAGATTGAGAGATGACCAAGTATATGCTTACCTCTAAGCCGTGACAGCAAGTGTAATGTGATTTTTGATTTGGAGGTGTTACAGATGAGTGGTGAGGATCTGAACAGCTTCCCTACACCCTATGGAGTGTGTTTGAATGCTTAGACTTGATTGAAATTGGCTGGATCAATTCGTGGCATCTCAACTGCAACTTGATTGAAAATTTGAGCAACCAGCTGGTGATTTTGTGAAATTGATGTTTCAGAAGTGATCTAAGTGTTTGATCAGCTCATATGTGATGTATGTGAGGTGTGTGAGTGATTGGTTTGGTTGGAAAAGCTCTCAAACTCAAAACCCGATAGTTACCTTGCTAAGAAAGGCATTTTTGCCAAGAGAAAGAGATTTTGAGGAAAGCATATGTTAGATGGCTTTGGTGTACTCAAACTGATCACAATTGAGCTCTATTTATAGTAGATAAAGTTAGTTTTGCAAGAAATAGTGAATGGCAGCTGGTAAGTAGGTTTGTTCAATGTTGGCCAATGGAAATGCAAGTCTCCTCTAGCCATTGACTAGAGGTTAGGGCACAGAGCTTTGGTTCCCTTGGTCTTGGATAAGTCTTGACTGATTTCAGATGAGAATGGCTCAGTCCATGCCACCTTGATGCTTTCATTGAATGCCACATTCCAAATTTGAAGTCTTGTCCCTATTTTGGCCATTCTAGGTTCAACATGCTATTTCTTGTTCCATGGACTTTGGAGGCTTGGCTCAGTGATTGTCCCCTTTAGATTCAATCCTCAGATGTGTCCAAGTGGATAGGAGCATTTGAATTTGGCTGATTTTGGCAAATCGAGCCAAAATGTAAAATCTGCCTTGCCTTTGACAGATTTCAGCAAGGCAACTTGACAATGTCATATCTCATGGTGTAAGTTGAATTTGGCAATATTCTTGGCCATTTTGGAAAGCCCTTACATGATACAACAACTGTTTAAACATGTTTGATTTTGATCTTTTCTGATTCCAAGTGAAAAATCCCTCTACATTTGGCAAAAAGTGAAGCAAAATCTGACTTAGTGAAATTTTCACTAAGTGTTGGAACAAAGTGTGATTTCTTGATTTTGATCACTCCATAACTCAAAATCCTTAATGAATTAGACTTAGGTCTAGTTGAAGTTTTTGTAGAGGGTAATGAGGGCTACA
Source organism: Lathyrus tuberosus (assembly GCA_022829125.1). NCBI lineage: Eukaryota > Viridiplantae > Streptophyta > Magnoliopsida > Fabales > Fabaceae > Lathyrus > Lathyrus tuberosus. The sequence goes on from JALAZF010000145.1 coordinate 10,110,028, forward strand.
AATCCATCTTTGGATGAAAAATATTGGCCTTGTGGTTTAGGAGTTATGGTCCTCCAAAGTTGGTGCATTAGTGGTACTTTTTCCATAACTTAGAAAAATTTCTAAGTTTTTATGGTTACCCCTTTTACAAGTTATCCCACTTTCTTTGATTTTTCTAGATGAATGATGATCCAAATCATACATTAACATCATTTTAGGGTTAGAAATCCATTTTGGTGAAAAATCTCAAAAAGTCAAAGTTGACTTTTGTGCACAGTTGACTTTTTATCAGATGAATTCCAAACTGTGCAATTCTTTAGGAAATCATGTCCTTGACCTAAATCAAACTTGATGGACATGTTCCAAGGGTGTCATAGGGTATATTGGGGCATGTCCTAGGGCTTGGGAGCATGTCCTGGTCAAAAGTCAAAGTTACAGTTGACTTTTTCCTTAAAGCCCTAATTGTGGTGCAGATGAAATTGAGACTTGTTGCTCAAACTTCTTGGATTAATCCATTGTTACAAATGGATCAATATAGCTCATTAGAGACCCTCAAATCCTCTCTTGAGGTCTTGGCTCTTGATTTGCCCTAAAAGTCAACTTAGGGGTGAATTAGGTCAAGAAACCCTAATTCCTGATTTTTGATGTATGCATCCCCTGAGGCAAAATTGACTTGATGAATGGGTCCATGAGGCTCCATGGAGTATATTAGGTTGTGTTTTGAATATTTGTCTTGTGCCCAGATGAAACTTCCCATCTGGAGGCCCTGGTCGACCAAAACCCTAATTTGGTGACACTGGCGATCTTGAGGCTTGATCCACCTAGAAGGGAGCAACTTTGTGCTTAATCCCTGAAGTGGGAGTTCTTTTGATCCATTGTGGATATGTTAGAGGCTAGACAAGTTGAAGATCATGTCATTCCTTGATTGATCCTTTGTCTAAGAGCTCTGAGAGGGCCTAAAACCCTAATCTTTGATAATAGTGAATACTCAACAACCCTTGAGGTATTTGATGAGGCATGATGGTTCATCTATATTATGATGATGATTTGCACAATGATGGGAAATCTTAGTGGTCAAAATTTGGGGTATGACAGATGCCCCTATTTAATCTTCTTGGACCCGAAGGCGTGAATGACGAAAGTATTCGGGCATTCGGGGTGCAAGAGGATTAAATATCGGAATACCCGAAATTTTGATGGTGGTCATGAATGGTAGCTTGCGCATTCATCTTCTTTTTCTAAGGAAGGATGCTTAGAAAAGGTAAACTTCCCCTCGATCCTGGTTTCCTACCAAGGAACTGGTCTTGGTTTCTGATATAAACTTCCCCTCGATCCTGGTTTCCTACCAAGGAACTGGTCTTAGTTTCTGATTTAAACTTCCCCTCGATCCTGGTTTCCTACCAAGGAACTGGTCTTAGTTTCTGATATAAACTTCCCCTCGATCCTGGTTTCCTACCAAGGAACTGGTCTCAGTTTTCTTTTGAAATAAACCTCCCCTCGATCCTGGTTTCCTACCAAGGAACTGATCTTAGTTTCCGATTTAAACTTCCCCTCGATCCTTGTTTCCTACCAAGGAACTGGTCTTAGTTTCTTTTGTCAATAAACTTTCTTGACAAGGGACGCTATTTGTAGCGGTTTTCCTCAAACTTCTCGCCGAATTTTCCTGGGGAGATGCCATTTGAGTGGAAAATGTTTTGATGTCAGACTTGCTGGGGAACCCATTCGTCTGAGTTGTAGAGGTACACAAACTTCTCTGTTTGGAGACGCCATTTGTCGATTCTACTAGGGAAAACGAGTCTCTTAAGAGACTGCCTTCGTTTGGGGATATTACATCATACTTTTCTCGGAGATCTTCTCGGAGAAATGCCATATGATGGGATCCAATTTTGAGGTGCAGATGACCTTTTCATCAGCGGATTTTCGGAGAAATACTGATGTACTGCCGAACCTTTGCTTAAGAGGCTTTTTCTGGGGATTTTGCTTAATCCGGGAAAGCAAGGATATCATCTTCAATGGCGAAGAGTGACATCTGTTGAAGGTTCTCTGGCTTTTCAGAGGTTCAAGTTATCAAAGTGGCCGAGTGCCGACTCTGATCTAAAGATACACTGGTGGCGAGGTTGTTCAGACACAACGTTTCCTGACGAGGAAAGAACTGACAACTCGATTGAGAGAACTCCTATCACTAAGGGACAAGACCGGCTAGAGTGATAGCGATGCAATATGAAATGTAAATGCAAATCAATAATGCATGATGTACGTATGTATATGCTGACAAAACTGACGCGACATACAAACCAAAAGATGAACATGACTGGATACTCGGCCATCGCGGGGCGTGTAAAGACATCGCTGGTTCAAGATAGCAATTCCACCTTGCTTAGGAGAGATAGCCCCTGCGGGGAATACCGTTGATCGGGCTTAGGAGATAAGACCTCGGCCGAGATGTGTCAGACGAAACAAGGTCTCTGACACAGTTGATCCTTCATTCAGGCTTACTGGGTTAGAAGGAGTACTTTAATTCTGCACTTTGAGGCTCGAACGCCTTTGGAGACGCAATCGACGTTATTTCGATGTTCAACAGTCAAAAGAAATGCCATCTTTATTTTTAAAAGCAGAAAAATTTTAACAAGTAAATTCATTTTGTTTTATTTCAAGAATCGTTGATCATGTTAAAATGTCGTTCTATAAAGCTAAAACAAATAAGAATTATAAACAAAAGCACAAGGGCTCAAATTTTATTGATAGGATGGAAATCAGCCAAGCGCGTGATTCCATAGAGTATATACAAATTTTGAAAATGGTAATTTACAGGGAAAAGGGCTACGTTGAAACATAGCGACCACTATCCTTCTACCAACTTTGAATTCGGGACATCCTGAGCTTCTGTCGAAGATGACCTTGACTGGTGTTTTCCTCCGATGGATGATGTAACTGCTGCTGAGGGACTTGCCTCTGTTGAACATAGTTACTTGCCATTATCCCTAATTTTTGCCTGGATTGTACTTTGATGTTTCCAATCCACCGGGATGATTTTTTTCATATGTCTCTAACTTTTGCCAGGACCGCCCTTTCGGGTTTTCAATCCACCGAGACATTTTTTTTCTTTTAGTTTAGGTGAAGTATTTCTTGACTACATCAACATTTGTGGGGTAGGAAAATTCCTCTCCGTCCATGGTTGCAAGTCTCAAGGCGCCGCCTGAGAAAGCTTTCGTGACCACATAGGCGCCATCATAATTCGGAGTCCACTTGCCCCGAGAATCAGTGAGAAAAGATTGTATCTTCTTGAGCACGAGGTCCCCTTTTCTGAAGACGCGAGGTCGGACCTTTTTGTCGAACTCCTTCTTCATTCTCTGCTGATACAACTGACCGTGGCATAGTGCCGTGATTCGCTTTTCTTCAATCAGGTTAAGTTCGTCGTGTCGGCCTTGACACCATTCAGCTTCGGTGAGCTTAGCTTCCATCAGTACTCGGATTGACGGGATCTCTACTTCCATGGGGAGGACTGCCTCCATGCCATACACTAGAGAGAAAGGGGTAGCCCCTGTTGAGGTGCGAACAGATGTGCGATAACCGTGAAGAGCAAAGGGTAGCATCTCGTGCCAGTCTTTGTAGGTTACAACCATCATCTGAACAATCTTCTTGATGTTCTTGTTAGCCGCTTCTACCACTCCGTTCATCTTGGGTCGGTAGGGAGATGAGTTATGGTGTTCGATCTTGAACTCTGCACACAACTCTTTCATCATCTTATTGTTCAAGTTAGATCCATTATCAGTAATGATCTCGCTTGGAACACCATAACGGCAGATGATATTGTTTTTGATAAATCGGACCACCACTTGTCGGGTTACATTGGCGAATGACGCTGCTTCGACCCACTTGGTGAAGTAGTCAACGGCTACCAGGATGAACCGATATCCGTTTGAACCCTTGGGCTCAATTATGCCAATCATGTCGATTCCCCATATGGAAAAAGGCCACGGGGAAGAAAGAACTTTGAGATGTGATGGCGGTACATGAATTTTGTCGGAGTATATCTGACACTTGTGACACCTCCTCATGTACTTGTAGCAGTCGGATTTCATGGTCAACCAATAGTACCCTGCTCTCAGAATTTTTCTCGCCATTGTATGTCCGTTGGCATGAGTGCCAAAGGATCCTTCATGAATTTATTTCATAAGCATGTCTGCTTCAGGTCTGTCGACGCATCGGAGCAAGACCATGTCAAAATTTCTCTTATAGAGAGTGTCACCGCTCAGGAAGAAGCTTCCAGCCAATCTTCTGAGGGTTTTCCTGTCTTTTCTTAGTGCCCCAGGTGGGTACTTTTGTTTCTGAAGGAAGCATTTGATATCGTGATACCAAGGTTCGTCATCTTTGACTGCTTTGATCGCGAAGACGTAGGCGGGCCGTTCAAGGCGTATTATGTCGATCTTAGGTATGTCATTTCATTGACCTACACTAATCATGGAAGAGAGGGTGGCTAAAGCGTCAGCCATGTGATTCTCCTCACGAGGGATGTGATGAAACTCAACTCTGTTGAAGAAAGGTAACAACCTTCTTGCATAGTCTTTGTAAGGAATCAATCTTGATTGGTATGTGTTCCAATCTCCTTTTATCTGGTTAATAACCAAGGCTGAGTCGCCGTATACGTCCAAGTTTTTGATCCTTAAATCAATCGCTTCTTCGAGACCCATAATACAAGCTTCGTATTCGGCATCGTTGTTCGTACATTTGAACGTAAGCCTGGCAGTGAAAGGAATGTGGGTACCCTGAGGGGTAACAATTATTGCCCCAATTCCGTTTCCGTAATGATTAACTGCTCCGTCAAAGATAAGTCCCCACTGGGAACCTAATTCTGGCCCTTCACTGGGTAACGATTCATTGCAATCTTTCAGTTTTAGATACATGACATCTTCATCTGGGAAGTCAAACCCGATTGAGCCAAAATACTTCCCTTAACGGCTTTTTGAGCATGGTACTCTATGTCATATTCTGATAACAGCATCTGCCAACGGGCAATTCTTCCCGTGAGAGCAGGCTTTGCGAAAACGTACTTGATTGGATCCATTTCGGAGACCAACCAAGTAGTATGACGAATCATGTATTGGCGAAGACGTTTGGCTGCCCAAGCCAAAGCACAACAAGTTTTCTCAAGCATCGTGTACCGAGTTTCGCAGTCGGTGAATTTCTTGCTTAGATAGTAAATGGCAGACTCTTTCCTTTTGGTTTCGTCTTGTTGGCCAAGTACACATCCCATTGAGTCCTCCAGAACTGTGAGGTAAATGATCAGTGGTCTTCCTTCCACTGGAGGTGATAAAATCGGCGAATTCAACAGATATTCCTTAATACTGTCGAAGGCAGGTTGGCAATCTTCTAACCAAACGCAATCCTGGTTCTTTTTCAGTAACTTGAAGATCGGCGCACAAGTGGCGGTCATGAGGAATATGAATCTGGAGATGTAGTTCAAACGTCTCAGGAATCCTCTGACTTGTTTTTCAGTTTTCGGCGAAGGCATTTCTTGAATGGCCTTGACCTTGTCAGGATCAACTTCAATTCCTTTTCGGCTGACGATGAACCCTAGTAGTTTCCCTGAACGGACACCGAAGGTGCACTTGTTGGGATTCAAGCGGAGCTTGAATTTTCTTAAACGTTCGAACAATTTTGACAGATGTTCAACGTGCTCACTCTCTATTTTTTATTTTGCAATCATATCATCGACATATACCTCGATTTCTTTGTGTATCATGTCATGAAACAGAGTAGTCATGGCCCTTTGATAGGTTGCCCCGGCATTCTTCAAACCGAACGGCATTATCTTGTAACAAAAGGTACCCCATAGGGTAATGAACGAAGTTTTCTCCATGTCTTTCGGCGCCATTTTGATCTGGTTATAGCCCGAGAATCCATCCATGAAGGAGAAAACTTTAAACTTGGCTGTGCTGTCTACCAGCATGTCAATGTGTGGTAAAGGAAAGTCGTCCTTTGGACTTGCCTTATTCAGATCTCTGTAATCAACACACACTCTGACCTTTCCGTCCTTTTTAGGAACGGGTACGATGTTGGCTAACCATTGAGGATATTCAGATGTAGCGAGGAAACCTGCGTCAATCTGTTTCTGTACCTCCTCCTTGATTTTGATGGCCATGTCCGGGTGAGTCCGTCTCAACCTTTGCTTTACTGGCGGACATTCCGATCTTAACGGTAAGTGATGTTCCACAATGCTGGTATCCAACCCTGGCATATCCTGATAGGACCAAGCGAATACATTGGGAAATTCTCTGAGAAGCTTTATCAAACCCTCTCTGGCAGTTGGACTGAGCAGTGCCCCAATCCTAATTTCTTTTCTCTCTTTTTCTGAACCCACGTTTACCGTTTCCAACGGTTCTTTGTGAGGTTCAATGGACCTTTCCTCTTGTCTGAGTAATCGAGAGATCTCTTCTGGAATTTCATTGTCAACTTCTTCTTCAGCCCCAAATATTGGGAACCCAAAGTCGGGAGAAGGCATCAGATCGTATGTTTCAACGGGGTGTAAAACAAGCAATCTGCATGACGTGAGGATTTGTGTTTAGAAGAGATAGGGAAAATGCAAGTGTGTGCAGTGTTTTATTTTACTGCTTGTTTTTAATTGAATTGTTTTTTAGGATTACAATTTTCTGAAAAAGCAAAAAAGAGAAAATAGCAATTAATGCGGAAATTACAGAACGACGTTATTTTATTAATGAACAAGTCGACTCTTGAAACTACAACCCTATAAAACAAAACTCTGTCGCTTCGGGCAAAGCGAAGAGGGAAATTTATAGAAAGCGAGCCCTATCAAAACATCCGTTTCACCTGGGTAGGGTGAAAGGTTAAAGATGGAAATTACTTTGACTGATGAACGATCTTCGGAACCTCGACGGCAACCCATTGGCGGCGAACTCCTCGGTGAATCACAAAGTTTGGCACCTTCCTTGATTTGTCTTCAGAAATGACGCTGATTTCTGGTGGAGCAGGATCATTGGAATCTGTTTCCCATACAGAGTTGTCGTAGGAGGATTCCTCTGTTGCATTTTGCATAGCATTGGTGCTCTCAGCTGTATCTCCCCATCCAGTTGGCTGGATATCTTCGAGCCTGACACGAGAGCTTTCAGGAGCGGTGTACTTGACCATATAGTCATATTTTCCACTCGGTTTTCCCAGAGTGTCCCAAACTTCTTTGGGACTGGAGGAGTCATCTTTCTCGATGACGTTGACCTCGGGAAAAGCATAGTTGATGAATTCAAGTCCTGCAAATGTTGCGAATTCATCTTCATGTTGAGTAGTTTCCGAATGACCTGAGTGTTAATCCCATGACATGGTGGGGACACAGGTATTCTGTTCAATGACGGTCAGCTGATTTTCATTGTTCGGCTGACTCTCTTGCCCCAAGTTTCCTGGGTAAGGTTGCCACATTGGCAGACCATCCATTGGGCCATAGTAGTTTTAGCCAAAATTGTCTTTCATCAGAGTGTCCTCCTCTAACGAATTTGGTGGAGCACGACATCCTTCCGGATCACAATCCCCGTATATCATTTCGACATCTGATCTTGGTATAAATCTCAGACTTTCTGTAGGAAAGCAAAAAGGCATAGGCACCTCTTCCTGAGACATATAACTGTCTTCATTCAAATAGGGCTTCCATTCTTCATCCGTGTCAGAGGGATCTTCCTCACTAATAGCATGAACTGTCTGAAACACTGGGTGAAGGAAACCTCCACTGTGGAAGAAGTTTTGAAGGGGATAAAGACTTTCATCGTTGGCAGCTGTTTGGGTACAGGTTGCAGAAAAACCAAGACCCTTCTTTGTTTTATTGTCAATAGGAATGACAAGCTGTCCCCGTCCTTTTGTATCGGCACTCTCGACCGCTTTGATAGCATCTTTGCATGAGGAAATTGAGGTTCCTCCTTTGAATTGATTGTTCTTGCTCACCGACAATGCTTGGAACTGAGTTCCAATAACCTCCTCGGGCTCTATACCAGTAGACGATGACAAGTTACTCACGAGCAAGGCTTGTTCCCCATAAACCGTGACAAGTTGATCGTTCGTGACGAACTTTAGCTTTTGGTGGAGGGTTGACGTAACCGCTCCAGCCTGATGTATCCAAGGTCTTCCTAATAAACAACTGTATGTTGCCCGGATGTCCATGACCTGGAAAGTGACTTGGAAAGTGTGAGGACCGATAGTTATGGGAAGATCAACTTCGCCGATAACCGTTTTTCTGGATCTGTAGAATGCTTTGACGACGACCTCGCTGACTCTCATCGGAGGGCCTTTGAATGATAATTGCATCAAAGTGGACTTTGACATAACATTCAGGGCTGACCCTGTGTCTACAAGTACGCTGGTCAAAGCATCGTCCCGGCAGTTAACTATGATATTGAGCGCCATGTTATGACGACGACCCTCTTCAGGTAATTCTCTATCATTAAATCCCAAATTATTGCAGGAAGTGATGTTAGAGACAATACTATCGAACTATCTGATTGTTACATCCTGTTCCACAAAGGCCCGCTCCAAGACTTTCTGTAGAGTCTCCCTGTGGGCTTCTGAACTGAGTAACAGTGATAATACTGAGATCTTTGAAGGAGTCTGTAACAACTGATCAACAATGTTATATTCACTCCTTTGGAAGAGCTTCAACATCTCATCATTATTTTTCGAAAGGTCAGGATTACTGGACTGACCGATTGATGGATCGGGAGCTTCTGTCTGAAGTTCCTTTTCCTTGTTAAGTTCTCCAACTCCTCGGTTGAAGATTCGACCGCTCCGTGCAACACGACTGATGTCTGCAATATTCACAATGGAGGGTAATGGAATTTCCTTTCCATTTTCAATTATTGTTGCACCGTATTTGTAAGGGATCGCCTTAGCTGATTCATACGGTAGTGGTCCCGATAGATAGATGACTACGGGAGCCTTCTGATTTTTCTGACCATCATAAGTAATCTCGATCCGTTCCTGGTTGGGAACTTTAGATTCGTCAAGTAGAGGGATAATGGCAAAAACATCCCTGGTCCTGTGATGACCAGAGATTGTGACAACATCCTCAACTTGATCAGCAAGGTAATTCGGCGTCCAGTTGATGGGTTCAGAACCCAGATATGGACGAATTTCTCCCTGGTCCACCTGGCCCTGAAGAGCTGCTCTCACAAAGTAACACCCTTGGTTACTTTTCGAACAGACGCCGCAACGTTCATAGTTGTGTGGTGGCACCTGGCCACGCCCACTTTGAATACAATGTAACCTTACTAGGTTAGCTTCCACAGATCGGACATCCTGACTTTGACGACGAGTAGGATTCCTGTTACTGATACTAATTTGCTGAGTATCTTCATCCATATAAATTGGCATCCACCAGTGATTTAACAAATGCTGTAGTGCCTCTTGGACAAAGGTACAACCCTGATTGTTTTCGCAACCTGTTTTACAGCTTTGATAGTCATGTGATATTAAGAATCCGAGTCGAACCTGCTCAGCATGTAACTCTACCAGGTTGGTATTCATCACGCGAATGTCAAAGATCTGAAACATATTGATCTGATAGGAATTCCTATCATGGTAGTCTTGGATCCATCCAAGATCCATCTGACGCTGGAGGGCCTCTTGTATGAAAGAGCATCCCTGTTTATTTACCGAGCAAATCAGACAGGAACCGTAATCGTGTCGCGGCAGATTATGATACTGGCTTTTCCTTGAGTGCATCGCCACCAAGTTGACATTCATTGCACAGATGTCGTGGTTTTGAATGACGTTGGAGTTCGTATAGACCATGTTAACTCCACGAACTCGATGCTCTTGGATCCATCCGAGATCCATTTGTTCCTGCAGAGCTGCTTGCACTACAGAACATCCTTGATTATCTTTAGAGCAGATATCACACTGATGATAATTATGAGGTGGCACATGGCCATATCCACTCTGTCTACAATGCATCTTTACCAGATTGGTTTTTAACAAGAGTACATCGTGAATTTGATAGACATTGTTGGGCTCTCTCTCAATCAAATTGACTGCAGCCTTCTCATGTTGAGGCAGGGGGTTCATAAGGACATTAGGATTCGTATCCTTGAAAGATAAGACCCCGCTCCTAACAAGCTTTTGCACGTCAGACTTAAAATTGAGACATTGATCTGAGTTGATCTCAGTCGGGTGCCATGTCCAAATTGTATTTGTATTGTTGGATGAAGGCAGTACCAAGATCTCTGAATGTGCTGATCGTAGTACGGTTTAAACCCATGTACCATTTGAGTGCGGCACCGGTTAAACTATCCTAAAAGTAATGAATCAGTAGGTCCTGATTCTCCGTCTGAGCTGACATCCGCCGCACGTACATCACCAGATGGCTCTGAGGGCAAGAGTTACCCTTGTATTTTTCAAAGTCGGGCACTTGGAACTTGTGCGGGACATTCACATTGGGGACCAAGCAGAGGTCTGCGGCGTCCTTTCCAAATAGATCCTGACCGCGAATGGCTTGCAGTTCCTTATGCATTTCCAAGAACTGTTCCTGGAATTCATTCATTCGGTCAAACATAGTTTCCTTCTTACCAGAAGGTGTCTATAGAATCTGTCCTTCCGGGACAGTGTGCACCACAGGGGGTGGTACCGTGACTACGGCAGTGAACCTTGGCGCCTCCCGAAGTTTGTAACCTTTAAGAGTCTTCAATATGCCCCTGGCATCTTCGTTTTCCCGAAGTTTGTAACCTTTAGGCCCAGCGGCTTCTGTTGAGATTCCCTGATCTTCAGCGATCGGCGGGACATATCCTTCTGGGATATAGTTAACAGGCATGCCCCAAGGACGATCTTTCAGTATCTGATACCTAGGATCATACCTCTCCACTATGGGCGTTGAGGTGATCTCCGAGATCACAGTTCTTTGTAGCTGAGCTTCTTCCATGGCTTGCATGTCGTTACGAAGCTTTCTCATATCCTCTCTCAGAGCGTCGATCTCTTCCTTCAACTCTCTGTTTTCTTCCTCAAGATCATCCATCTTTTTCTGACGATTGGCCCGAGTATTATACGAATGAGACAGTTTGACTCTAGAATCGAGACACAAACGTGAGATTCGTAGGTAAGAAGAATACGCGATGTGAGAATGATGAATGCAATGATTATATTAATTGTTTAATGGTTTAAGCAAAATAAGCTTCGACAATTAGATTGCAAATATCAAACGGTGGGGAAACCCCTTTTTATTGAAATTCAAAGGATTACAGAAGTGGAAATACAGTAGATTACAAAGTGCAGAAACAGAAACCTAAACTAATGGGTCCTGAGTTCTCTCTGAAGAGAAATCAGGTGCTGATTTTGGTATCTTCCTTTTCTTTGACCGGGGCTCTTGGGCCGTTGTCGGGTTGTCATTCCTTTGCCAGGTGAAAGGAGTGAGTAAACTTCTTTGGTCATCCTGATTCTCTACAGCATGCTGCTCCAAAATTTCAATCAGAGCATCTTTCTCTCTCAGTAATTGCTGTATTTTGACGCGCTCTATGTCGAGGGTCCGGTACTTGTTCTTCCAAGACCTTCTCTCCTTTTGAACTTTGTTGAGAGTAACCTGAAGCTTTTCAGTTTCTGTCATGAAGTACATGACAGATTCCCTTGGCGAAAGAATTCCGTAACGAGGATAAGGCATCTTTAGCTTGAGAGCTCTAGTTTGTACCCAATAGAGATAAGGCTCCACCAAGACGCAGTCCAGTTTTCCTAGAGACTCTCGTCCTTTCTTATGAACATGCTTCCAAGCGTGCACTATTTCCATCTTTAGTGCTCTGTCGTTTTCTCCTTCCTTGAAGAAAAGACCTTCCAGATGAACACCCAGTGGGATGTGTCTCAACGGGTATCCAAATTGACGGCGAACCAATACCGGATGGTAGTTGATTCCTCCTTTAGTTCCTATAAGGGGTACGTTGGGGAAGTTTCCACAATGATCAATGATCCTGATTCCCTCATAAATCCAATTAAACCAATCTATATCAGAGTTGATGAGAGACATGATCTTCTGCGACCAACGTAAGGCACTCTTACAATCCCAAAAAGCAGCAGACTTGGGCAAGTGAGAAATAAACCATTTATAAAGCAGAGGTACACAGCATGTGATCTCCCCTCCATTGTACAAATTCCCCAAGTGTACAGAATGATACGCATCTGCGAGCAAAGTCGGCACAGGGTTTCCAATGAGAAAAACCTTAATAGAATTGATATCGACGAAGTTATTGATGTTGGGAAACAAAAATAACCCGTAGGTGAGTAAGAAAAAGATGCTTTCAAAAGCAGTCACGTTCCCGATACTGGCAAAATACAGGGCCTTCTTTGTCAAGAACTGGGCTGGCAAACCTTGGATGCCACCCTTAGCGGTCATGTGAGTCCTGACCTCAGACTCGTCCAAATGAATTGCTCTTGCAATTGTCTGATTCTTTGGAATTTCTTCCAGTCCATAAAATGGAGCTCGATCTGTAATGTGTAGATCGATCAGGTGAGAATACTCCTCCAGCGTTGGTGCTAGCTGGTAATCCGGGAATGTGAAACAGTGATAAACCGGATCATAAAATTGAACGAGTGCATCCATGATTCCCTCAATCACATGGACTCTTAACAGAGATAGTAAACCTCCGTGCTTGGCTCTAAAAGCCTCAGGGTTAGTGATCATCCTCGCTAACCTTCTCAAATCTCCTATTTTTGGAACCTTGAAGGTATACACGTGAGTTCTCCTTCTACCAAAATTCATTAGCGCAATCCTTTTCTCTGATATTTGCAATCACAGTCTTAGTTTAATTCGAAAAACCAGAGAGATTAGAAGAAAATTTTTTTTGAATGTTTTAATATTTTTTTTTTTAGATGAATGCATGAATGCAGCACACAAAAACATAGAAAAAACATGGGGTCAAAGGGTCGTTGTCATGATGTCAAGGCTCTACCCATCCCCAAAGGTTTATACTAGGGTATTTTTGTACCTGTACTCATTATCCTCAGCTCCTCCCAGGAAAGCAAAACAAAAAGCGGATCGCTAGCGAGTTGTAAAGCAATCTTAGAGTAAGTGCCATTCACTGAGAATAGATCACCAGCCTCAAATGAGGGTAGTATCGCGTAACAACTATTTCCGATAGTTTCCACACTACGAAAGGGTTTGGCTCCTCAGCTTCTCAGACTTAACAACCGGCCCATTGTCTAGGTGAGAGAATGGGTTGCGTTGGTCAGCCTCCACTGAGGTTGATGGTTGACCCCGTCCCATCACTTATCTTAAGTGTATACTCAATCTTTCCACATACGGCATCACCCGCATTCCCATTAGCAGAAAAAATAAACACATATAGCAATTAGGAAAAGCAGTATATATATTTGTCCTAAACATCCTAGACCTTTAAAGCTATGAATCTTAAGTTCTTGACCGAAAATGGGTTCCCCGGCGGAAGCCCCAATCTGTGGTATTCACACAAGAGGTAAAAAGGAAGAAAAACAGAGGCCGGCCCCACGGTGGGCACCATTTTTCTGTAGCGAGCGATTTTGGACGCGGTTCTTAGGCGCTGGTCGCTCTCTGCGGTTGAGCTTAAACTACAGGTCGATTCATTTTTTATCCTATTAAAGCTGATGAAGGAAGGGAGATAGATGTCTCCAATTAACCCTGCTTTGCATACTGAGTTTAAACAGCGGTCTGTTAGGTTACAAATGCTATCAATGTGGGGGGGCCTTTGTATTGGTTATTTGTATTGTCGCCAATACTGGTTTTCTTTCTTTTTATCTAGGCAGAAGGTTTCTGGCGGGGAACAAGGATTAGGATGTTAGGATTGATGTTTTTGGATTACTGCTTTTGATATGGGATTTGGGTTTTTTGTTGATTGTGCTCGCTAAGATTTTTCTTTCAATCTTATGCCTACGTATTCCCGTTTACCGAAACAGGGAAATCAGAGCATTCGTAGTTCCTCCTATTCTATGGGAGGAAATGGGTGTTTTTGGTGTCTTGTTCAAAGCCCAAGACGTGAAGCTAAAGGGTAGTTTGTATCTTGTTCAAAGCCCAAGATGTGAAGCTGAAGGTGGTTTGTATCTTGTTCAAAGCCCAAGATGTGAAGCTAAAGGGCCTCGACTTTAGAGAGAATTTGTCATCTCTAAAGGGGGGTCTGTTTGTCACAACTGTTGGGTGACTGGTTATAAAGGAGAATTACTTTAACCGAGATACGCGGATCCTAGTAATGCGATAATTTCCTATAGGGGTTTTTAACCTGAAGGAGAAGACTTTAACTCAGTGTAGAGCAATGTTATCTTTCCTTAGGAATCTCTCATGCTAAAGGAGGGACAGTGGCATGGATGTAGATGATCCAGAGGCTTGCCGCTTACAGCGATTAGATGAAGGGGAAAGAGTTGTTGATGTTTGTGTACTGTGAACAAGGCACAGCTTTGATGCTAAAAGGTTGATTGGATCAAATAGTGGTTTTCTTATACAAAGCCTAAGAGGAGGCTATTGGCCCAATAAGAGGGAGTTTTATGTGTCTCATACGAAGCCCGAGAGAGAGGCTAAAAGGGTTGACTCAGCAGGAGAATCTTTTGGTATCTCATATAAAGCCCGAGATGGAGGCTATTTGACTCAACAAGAGAGTTTTCGTATCTCGTACGAAGCCCGAGATGGAGGCTAAAAGGGGTGATTCAACAAGTGAATCTTTTATACTCAACAAGAGAGTGTTTTTGTATCTCGTACGAAGCCCGAGATGGAGGCTAAAAGTTTTCTTCGCTGGGAAGAATTACTGAACAAAGCCCAAGAGGAGGCTATTGTAACTGTTTCAGTTAAGTGACAGGTCCAATATACTGATTTTAAAGAGAAAATCAGTTCTTATATGAGCAATACTGTACTCAGGGATTTGATTTGAGGATCAGGGATATTTCCTTTTCTTTGAGGAAACGGGAAATACGAAGGGTATCGAGACTGTCCAAGTCTGCGGGTTTCCTTCCTATTTAACGAATGGGTCACTTGAGAATGTCTTTGAGACTCAAGGAGATTGGACTGTCCAAGTCTAGGGTTTTATCTTTTGTACTATGCTGTGAGAAACAGTAGTAGAATCTATGAAAGGACCGTTTTATGAGGATGACTAGGTTCTGTTCCTATACCTATAGGAGGTCGTCGGGACAATTTGTACGAAGCCCAAGAGGAGGCTGGAAACTTTTAAGAAGCCGACGTGTCCTTGTACTAAGCCCAAGAGGAGGCTATCATTCCCGGAGGAAGAGATCATTATACGAAGCTTAAGAGGAGGCTGTGAGTACTTCTAAGAAGCTGTGGGGTCCTTGTACTAAGCCCAAGAGGAGGTGGGGTTGCTTTTAGGAAGCCCGTGGGTCCTTGTACGATGCCCAAGAGGAGGCCAATGCTTTTAAGAAGCCCGTGGGTCCCCAAACCCTGAGAAATTCAAGACAAGCTATTCACAAGGAATAGAGCAAGTCAGGAAAATTCGAGAAATTAGAAGAAACTCAAAGATGTCATTCACGGAGAATACATTCACCTTTGGGAATAGAGTTTCTTGACAATTCCTAATGAGGACAGTCGAAGAGA
Source organism: Lathyrus tuberosus (assembly GCA_022829125.1). NCBI lineage: Eukaryota > Viridiplantae > Streptophyta > Magnoliopsida > Fabales > Fabaceae > Lathyrus > Lathyrus tuberosus. Next base: position 10,125,542 of record JALAZF010000145.1, read on the forward strand.
AGACTGTATCTGGTGATCCTATTGGGGATCTAGTTGTCTATTTCTACGAATAAATGAAACGGCGTCACCTAGTTCTAGACGTAGTTACCGGGGAAACTCTAAATATCTATACTATTATTACACTGTTGATATGAGTTTATGAAAGAAGACTTACAGTGAAACAGCCCCACAATACAGTTATATGTATATGAAAGCGGTAAATGAAAGCAATAACCACTTACTCGGTTGTAGAGCTTCCATGTTGTTTGGTTAGTTGTTCAACAAAGAAAGATTGAAAATAATAGTATATTCAAAATCAAAGGAGAATGTGCTTTGAAAAAGAAAGATTTGGGGCTTACAGCTCAAGGAGAGGCCCAAGATTTTATCAGTGAGCGCACTGTTTGAATTTATATAGAGGGACTTATACAAGTGACTGTGGCCCAAAAATTGTTTTCTGTACAAAGGGATGGGTCTTTCACTCTTTCAAGAGGCCCAAGGGGTTTAAAGAAAAAGAGTGGGGCTTATAACACGAGGGTAGGCCCGGATGACTTTTTGTTTAAAAATGGCGATCGCGCCGAGGTTTTCTTTTAACGCAGAGGGACTTATACAATAAGTGAGGCCCAAAATAGTTTTGGTTAAAAGGGGATTGGGTCTTACACTCTATTAGAGGCCCAAGGGTTTTGAATGGGTCTTATAGCTCAAGGAGAGGCCCAAGGTTTTTTTTTTTGAAAAGGCGACCATCGCACCGTTCGTTTTTGACGGTATCGGGACTTATACAATACAATGAGGCCCAAAATGATTTGGTCAAAAAAAGGATTGGGTCTTACACTCTATTAGAGGCCCAAGTGTTTTGAAAGTGATTTATGAGGGTTGAATTAATCCAAAAACCCTAATTTGTTTTCAAAAAATGTATTTAATTGAATAAAAATTCAATTAAAATGATCAAAATTGTTTAACATATGGAAAACAAATTGTGATCTTGGATTAATGCTTCAAAAATTAAGTATTGACCTACAAAATAATTAGAAAGCATTAAAAGTTGCAAAATCAATGTAGAAAAAATATTTAAAATGTCAAAAAACAATTAAAACATTAATTCTTTGCAAAAATATCAATTATATGAAATAAATAATATTTTTGGGATTTTTTGTTAAAATAAAATATTTTAACATTTGTGTGAATTATTAAAAAAAGAATCAACTCAAAATCATTAAAACTCAGAGAGAAATTAATTTTTGAATCAATTAAACAAAAATCACAAAATTCAAATATTTGAATTTGTGAAAAAGGCGCCAAGAACACAAGCAAGAACACGCTCGTTTTTCTGGGTTTGGCTGATTTGTGTTTTCCATCCAATCTCACTGAATACGTAATCATATCATGCAATCCACATATCATTATGCTCGTCTCAACCCCACGATCATGTCTATAACACTTAATTTCATTTAAATTAAACACAAAACATGAAATCACGAACAAACCTCAAGAACCCTAATTTCTGCATGAAGGCTAGGATTTTTGATACACGATTCAAACAATGCAATTGATTGAGGGAAAACATTCCATGCATGATTATGAACATATGGCCAAATTATTGTGCGAGGAAATATGCATAGATTAAGAGATGACCAAGTATATGCTTACCTCTAAGCCGTGACAGCAAGTGCAATGTGATTTTTGATTTTGAGGTGTTACATATGAGTGGTGAGGATCTGAACAGCTTCCCTACACCCTATGGAGTGTGTTTGAATGCTTAGACTTGATTGAAATTGGCTGGATCAATTCGTGGCATCTCAGCTGCAACTTGATTGAAAATTTGAGCAACCAGCTGGTGATTTTGTGAAATTGATGTTTTAGAAGTGATCTAAGTGTTTGATCAGCTCATATGTGATGTATGTGAGGCGTGTGAGTGATTGGTTTGATTGGAAAAGCTCTTAAACTCAAAACCCGATAGTTACCTTGCTAAGAAAGGCATTTTTGCCAAGAGAAAGAGATTTTGAGGAAAGCATCTATTAGATGGCTTTGGTGTACTCAAACTGATCACTATTGAGCTCTATTTATAGTAGAGCAAGTTTGTTTTGCAAGGAATAGTGAATGGCAGCTAGTAAGTAGGTTTGTTCAATGTTGGCCAATGGAAATGCAAGTCTCCTCTAGTCAATGACTAGAGGTTAGGGCACAGAGCTTTGGTTCCCTTGGTCTTGGATAAGTCTTGACTAATGTCAGATGAGAATGGCTCAGTCCATGCCACCTTGATGCTTTCATTGAATGCCACATTCCAAATTTGAAGTCTTGTCCCTATTTTGGCCATTCTAGGTTCAACATGCTATTTCTTGTTCCATGGAATTTGGAGACTTGGCTCAGTGATTGTCCCCTTTAGATTCAATCCTCAGATGTGTCCAAGTGGATAGGAGCATTTGAATTTGGCTGATTTTGGCAAATCGAGCCAAAATGTAAAATCTGCCTTGCCTTTGACAGATTTCAGCAAGGCAACTTGACAATGTCATATCTCATGGTGTAAGTTGAATTTGGCAATGTTCTTGGCCATTTTGGAAAGCCCTTGCATGATACAACAACTGTTTAAACATGTTTGATTTTGATCTCTTCTGATTCCAAGTGAAAAATCCCTCTACATTTGGCAAAAAGTGAAGCAAAATCTGACTTAGTGAAATTTTCACTAAGTGTTGGAACAAAGTGTGATTTCTTGGTTTTGATCACTCCATAACTCAAAATCCTTAATGAATTGGACTTAGGTCTAGTTGAAGTTTTTGTAGAGGGTAATGAGGGCTACAAATCCATCTTTGGATGAAAAAAATTGGCCTTGTGGTTTAGGAGTTATGGTCCTCCAAAGTTGGTGCATTAGTGGTACTTTTTCCATAACTTAGAAAAATTTCTAAGTTTTTATGGTTACCCCTTTTACAAGTTATCCCACTTTCTTTGATTTTTCTTGATGAATGATGATCCAAATCATACATTAACATCATTTTACGGTTAGAAATCCATTTTGGTGAAAAATCTCAAAAAGTCAAAGTTGACTTTTGTGCACAGTTGACTTTTTATCAGATGAATTCCAAACTGTGCAATTCTTCAGGAAATTATGTCCTTGACCTAAATCAAACTTGATGGACATGTTCCAAGGGTTTCATAGGGTATATTGTTGCATGTCCTAGGGCTTGGGAGCATGTTCTGGTAAAAAGTCAAAGTTACAGTTGACTTTTTCCTTAAAACCCTAATTGTGGTGCAGATGAAATTGAGACTTATTGCTCAAACTTCTTGGATTAATCCATTGTTACAAATGGATCAATATAGCTCATTAGAGACCCTCAAATCCTCTCTTGAGGTCTTGGCTCTTGATTTGCCCTAAAAGTCAACTTAGGGGTGAATTAGGTCAAGAAGCCCTAATTCTTGATTTTTGATGTATGCATCCCCTGAGGCAAAATTGACTTAATGAATGGGTCCATGAGGCTCCCTGGAGTATATTAGGTTGTGTTTTGAATATTTGGCTTGTGCCCAGATGAAACTTCCCATCTGGAGGCCCTGGTCGACCAAAACCCTAATTTGGTGACACTGGCGATCTTGAGGCTTGATCCACCTAGAAGGGAGCAACTTTGTGCTTAATCCTTGAAGTGGGAGTCCTTTTGATCCTTTGTGGATATGTTAGAGGCTAGACAAGTTGAAGATCATGTCATTCCTTGATTGATCCTTTGTCTAAGAGCTCTGAGAGGGCCTAAAACCCTAATCTTTAATAGTAGTGAATACTCAACAACCCTTGAGGTATTTGATGAGGCATGATGGTTCATCCATATTATGATGATGATTTGCACAATGATGGGAAATCTTAGTGGTCAAAATTTGGGGTATGACACTCAGGAACAAGTAAACCCGCCTTGGAAGATATTTGAGTTTGAAGTGAGAAAACTTCTTTGCACAGCGAACTTCTTCGCTTTGGCTTCGCACAACAAAATTTGGGTCCTTTTCCTACCGCCTTCCAAGGTTTCCTCTTCGCTGGGACCTCACTGTAACTTCGCACAACGAACTTTCGCTTGCTGTTCGCTGATCTTTGCATAGCGAACATGCTTATTCTTCTTCATTTCTTTGGCTTCCTTGTCCAATCATTTGTGTCTTAATCATTGATGTTTTATGCCTATATCCATAACAATAACACACATATCAAAGAATCCAAAGGTATTTGAAATATAATTGAAGAATCACACAAGAACATGGAAAAAAATCCATCAAAACATGACAAATTAGTTGAAAAATGCCAAGAAAGATGGTTCAATATAAGTCAAAATTTGCACTTAGCAAACTCTCCCCAACTAGATTTTTTCTTGTCCTCAAGCAAACTATGCTCGTCATGAAAACAAGAGGATTTGCTCAAGCATAAGAATCAACCAAGAAAGGATTAACGGTTCAAATTCAAACAAGATAGATTTTCTCAAAGTAGAGGATTTGCTCAAGCATGAGAATGCGCACAAGCAATGCTCACCACTTAATAGAATCGAAAAATGATAAAGAGTTTAGGTTTTAAACAAATATCATGCAATGTCTCAACTAACAACTAAATTCTCATGCTTGAATCACTCTAACACTCCTCATCAAATAAGAATGAAGAAATTAACGCGTTTGCAACCTCGGGGCAATTTCACTCACCTGACAAACAATGCTAATAACAATTCAATTCATACATTCATATAATAATCATGAATGAAATTATGGAAGCAAGAAGATCACTAAGGGCTTGTAAGGTTCTAGCTTGGTTAGGTTCACAACAAAGGGACATTTCTAATGGCCATTGAATCGAAATTGCCAATGCAAAAGAAACATTCGATATATAAGTTATTTACACATCACAAGTTTATTCACCAATTTCTTTTCTCTATTGCTCACCCTTTCCAAACTTCCTTTGCACAATTATTTTTCATTCTCTATTTTTCTTTTTCAAACAAGCATTATTTTTCTTTTGTTTTTAACATTCATATTCACACTTTTTTCAATGCCTGCCTAAACTTCCCCCGGAGAGGATTAATTCCCGATGAAACCTCTCTTGAATTTCTTCTTAGGTTTGGACCCACAGGCTTCCTAAACTTTTCTTAGGTTTATTCCCGATGAAACCCTTCTTGAACTTTTCTTAGGTTTGGACCCACAGGCTTCCTAAAAGCATCCCCAACCTCCTCTTGGGCTTTGTACAAGGACCCTCAGGCTTCTTAGAAGTTCTCAGCCTCCTCTTGGGCTTAGTATAAGGACCCAAAGACCTCGTACAGGTATAGGCAGAACCTAGTCATCTTTTGTTAGAGCAACCTCTAGAGAGTCAGAATCTCAAAACATTAGACCAATTTAAGGTTGATTCTCATCCCTTAAAACATCATCCTCCTCTTGGGCATCATACAAAGATCAACCTTCTCATACCAGTAGACTTGGACAGTCTCATCTCCTTTTGTATCTCAAGAAACGTTCAAGTTTCCTAAAAACACAGGATAAACCCTGATCATTTAATCAATCACCAACAGAGTTAAAACCTCCATAGGTTTCAAAACTCAATCTTTAAACTCTTACTTCAAATTTCCCCAGCTAGGGTCAAATTACTCCTAGTAAAACCCTCAGAATACTCAGAACCTTAAGGCATCTGATATTTCAACTCTTCTGCAAACCCTCAGCAAGAGTTGATTCCCCAATTTGGACCTGTCTCTGGATCTAGCTAATCCTCAGTAGACGCCAACCTCCTCTTAGGCTTTATATAAGGAATTTCCCCAACCAACCTCCTCTTAGGATTTGTATAAAGATCACGCCTCAGCAGTTTTAGCCTCAATCTTGGGCTTTGTACAAGACAGATAAAACATTCTCCAGCTGAGTTGGTTAACCCTTTTAGCCTCCTCTTAGGCTTTGTATAATGATCTCCCCAAAAGAGTCAAACTTTTAGCCTCAATCTTGGGCATTGTACAAGACTCCTATAAATATTCTCAGCTGAGTCAGTCAAATTCCCTTTTAGCCCCAATCTTGGGGTTTGTATAAGACACATATGAAACCTCCCCAGTGGAGTCAATTCTCTTTTAGCCTCAATCTTAGGCTTTGTACTAGATAGATAAAACCTCTCACCAGTAGAGTCAATCTCTTTTTAGCCTCAATCTTGGGCTTTGTACAAGACAGATAAAATATTTCCCCGGAAGAGTCAATTCCTTTTAGCCTCCTCTTGGGCTTTGTATAATGATCTCCCTAAGCAGAGCCAATCTCTTTTCAGCCTCAATCTTGGGCTTTGTATAAGACAGATATAAAACTCCCTGTCAAACCTTTAGCTTCGACCTTGGGCTTTGATCAAGGCACAAAAAAAAACCAACATCCCCTCAGAGGAAATCAAAATCTCTCTATAGGAAGACATTTCTCTATACAATCACATATCAAAACAGAAAATCAAACAAACCTTAATTCCAGATAACTGCTGTAAGTGGCACACTTATTGATTCAAAAATACAAGCCGTAGTCCATCTCTTATCCTGGTAAACCCCTTTCTTTCATCTAATTGCTGTAAGTGGCAAGCCTCTAAATTATTTACATCCAAGCCAATGTCCATCTCTTAGCATCAAAGACTCCTAAGGAAAAATGGAATTGCTCTACACTGAGTTAGAGTTTCTTCCTTCAAGACAAATCCCTTATAAAGGAAATTATGGCATTGTTGGATTCCATACATTCCAGTTAAAGTAATTCTCCTTTATAACCAGTCACCCAACAACTGTGATAAACAGATGAGATATCTCCCTTAGAGATGACAAATTCTCACTCAGTCAAAAGCTTTAGCTTCAATCTTGGGCTTTGAACAAGACATAAATAACCTTTAGCTTCAATCTTGGGCTTTGAACAAGACACCAAACATCTCTTTCCTCCCATAAAATAGGAGGAACTACGATTGCTCTGATTTCCCTGTTTTCTTTAACTGGAATACGTAGGCATAAGATTGTGAAATCTTAGCAAGCACACATAACAAAAATCTTAGGTCCAGTACCTTACCAAAAACATCGAAAAACTCGAAAAACAACAAAAATACTCTCTCCACATTCCCAAAGAAGAAACTTTCCCAAATTTACGACAAATAAACACCAGTAAGTAGATAACAGAAGAAAATGCCAAACAATCTATGGATAACGATATATAGGATGGGTAATTGATAACTCCCCATTGTATAATCTGACCCTGGACCCTCCAATCTCTTAGAATTTGTTAAAGAAAACAATTTGCGTGAAAGGTTAGTTTTAGATAGCTTCCCTTTCCTTTCCAGCTTCATAGGATAAATAAGAAATCAGAAAGTAGCACCCAATTCCAACCAATACGGTAAGGTGGTTGCGTCACTGACAAGAATCGCACGCTATAGAAAAATGGCGACTCTGCTGGGAAAAACATGAGTCTTTAGGATTAGAGTTCCTAAGAGGTCTAGGTTGTTTATCATTATATATATATATATATATATATATATATATATATATATATATATATATATATATATATATATACTGCTATTTCTACTTGATATCTGTGTTTATTTTTCTGTCAAATGGGAATGCGATTGATACGCATGTGGAAAGTTTGAGAGAACATTAAGATAAGGGTGGCATAGACAGGAGACACTTATAGGGAGTGAATCCCGAACAAGCTATCCTGGTAGCCCACCGAATCAGTCGAGGTACCCGTGTGGAAATATTGATGTTAAACGACTGATTGATGTGAAAGCATCATTTATCCTAGTGCGGTACCCATGACCCTGAAGATTGAGTAGACATTAACCATGTGACCATTTGGTAGTGCGGTGACTACCGAGAATAGTTGATACGCGATACTACACTCAAATGAGATTCACCCTAGGATATTACAGCTCGCTCGAGTGAATCAGCTTGTTGTTGATATCCCTAGGGGAGCAATGATTTTGGGAACCTTAGAACCCATTCTACAGGTACAAAAATTGACCAAAATAGTACAACCTTTGGGGATGGGTAGAGCCATGACTCCATGCTCATGACGTTGAACCCTTAAACCCATGTTTTTTCAATGTTTTTGTGTGCTGCATTCATGCATTCATCTAAAAAACAATTTAAAAAAAAATATAGTTTTTTCAAAATAAACTAAAACATTAATTGCAAATATCAGAGATTGCGTTATGGATTTTGGTAGAAGAAAGACGCACAGGTACACCTTCAAGACTCCGAAACTAGAGGACTTAAGGAGGTTAGCAAGGATGATCACCAACCCTGAGGCTTTTAGAGCCAAGCACGGAGGACTGTTGTCTCTATTAAGGGTCCACGTAGTTGAAGGAATCCTGTCTACGCTGATTCAGTTCTACGATCCGGTTTATTATTGCTTCACTTTTTTGGATTACGAACTGGCACCAACATTGCAAGAGTAATCTCATCTGATTGATTTACCTATCACTGATCAAGCTCTATTTTCTAGACTGGAAGAAATTCCAAAGGAGAAAATCATTGCAAGAGCAATCTTTTTGGACGAGTCAGAAGTTAGGACTCACACGACCACCAAAGGAGGAATCCAGGGTTTACCAGCTAAATTCCTGATAGAGAAAGCTCTGTACTTTGCTAGTATAGGAAACATAACTTCTTTCGAAGACGTCTTTGTTCTGCTCACATATGGGTTATTCCTTTTTCCCAACATTGACAACTTCGTCGATACCAACACTGTTAAGATTTTTCTGATTTGAAACCCTGTACCAACCCTGCTCGCAGATGCTTATCATTCTGTACACTTAAGTGTCATACCCCAAATTTTGACCACTAAGATTCCCATCATTGTGTCAATCATCATCACAATATGGATGAACCAACATGCCTCATCAAATGCCTCAAGGGTTGTTGAGCATTCACTACAATCAAAATTAGGGTTTTAAGCCCTCTTAGAGCCTTAGACAAGGGATCAATCAAGGAATGACATGATCTTCAACTTGTCTAACCCCTCAAACATCCACAAAGGATGAAAAAGGACTCCCACTTCAAGGATTAAGCACAAGGCTGCTCCCTTCTAGGTGGATCAAGTCTCAAGATCGACAGTGTCACCTGTAACGCCCCAGTTTTGTCAGTTTTTATTTAATTGAGTCGTTTGATTATTTTATTATTATTTTATTTTATTTTCGGCTTTTATGTGAAAATAGGTTATTTTTCATCGTGAATATATTTTATCGCAGTTTGGGAGCATTTGTGAGATATTTGAGTGTAGGGGTATTTTGGGCATTTTTTATTTATTTTGTTAAGTTAGAATATAATAGAAAATAGAGAGAAAGAAAAAGAGAAGAAGAAAAAGGGAAGAAAGAAAAGAAGAGAAAGGAGAAAAAGAGAGAAATTGGGAGAAAGTTTGGAAATTCAAGAAAAACATCTTCTAGAATCGATTTAATCGGGTAAGGGTGCGAAACTCAATTATTGTATGATTGTGTATGATTATGTATGTGTTTTCTTGGATGTTTCTTGTCTTTCCATGGATTTTGAGTTTTAGGTCGAAAATGATAAAATGATTAGGAATCAATGTTTTTACGGTCGGAAATCGATATAATTTGCGTTGTATGATTACCATGTGTTTATGAGTAATTGCTGATAGTTGTTTTGGTGTTGGAATTGATTTGGAATGGAAAATGAGGTTTTTGGGGGTTTTTGTATCGTGTAACCCGTAACAGCATTTTCCTGGTTCTGGTGTGATTCGCCAGGTGAATTTGGGATTCGCCAGGCAAATTGAGTCTCGCCACTAGTTCGCCAGGCGAAGTGCTGGCGAAGGCAGATTCGCCAGGCGAATTCGTAAGTCGCCAGGCGAAATCTGAATTACAGAAAGGGGGTAGCTTCTGTAACTCTTGGTTTTTTTTCTGATTGGTGATTCGCCACTAGCTCGCCAGGCAAATGGCTGGAGAATGGGATTCGCTAGGCGAAATCCATGGCGAATGGCTGGCGAATGGGAATCCGCCAGGCGAATTCCTAAGTCGCCAGGCGAATTTGGCTGTATCTCAATAAATTCTTAGCTTTTGAAAATTCATAACTTTTGATCTGTGGTTCGGTTTGAGGCGTGGTTTGATGCGTTAGAAAGCTTATAAAATGTACATTATTATGATGATGGTTTTGAGAATTGTTGGACGATTAAATTATGTCGAGAAATGTGAATAGTGTCGTTTGTCGACTTTTGCCGTTTTAATGGTGTGTAACTGATGCGTATTATGCCATGTGCTGCTGTGTGATAAAAGTAAATGATATGTTTGAAGTTTTGATAATATATGCATGATTGTGGTTGCATATATGTGGGTATTTTGAATGTCATGAGTCATTGTATGCCAAACATCATGAAATGCATTGTTGTGACGTCTTGAGTGACAGATTGATTCCAGAGGGAATCTGCTATAACGTCGTGTGCCTTAAAAATAAGAGGTGTGAGCGATCTGATGGATCGTGTGCCTTAAAAATAAGAGGTGTGAGCAATGGTTATAGACGATCGTGTGCCCATGTGGGGTGTGAGCGATCAGGTCGTGTGCCCATGCGGGGTGTGAGCGATCCATAAACGTCGTGTGCCCATGCGGGGTGTGAACGACGGGGGACATCGTATGTCCGACGGGGAGTTACAGTGATGTAACAAGTGATGGTTCCAATAGTTCCTGAGTGAACTGGTGATGAGAAACATTTGGAGTCGGTACCGCATAGCATGTGCATAGAGTCGTTGTGTCGGTCTCTGTGCATTTGCATAAATCATGAATAAATTGTGCATGGAATTGTGATTGTGTGCGATGAGATGGAATATGTATAATGGAACTGATAGTGAGTGTATGGTATATGTTTGATGTGTGGTGGTGCATTGGTGGTGAGAATATATTTACTTGTGCATTTCTATATCAATATATAATTTCATGCAATTATATTATGGTTTTTTTTCTCACCCTTCTGTTGTTTTATAATGCTCTATAAGGCATTGCAGATTAGAGTTGCTGGAGGTATTCTTTTTGTGAAGCTTTGCGTCTTCATTCTTTTGTCGGTCGGCTCTGATATGTGACACCGGGTAGCTAGGGTGGCCGTTGTGATTATTTTGTATATGTGATGATATCTTTTGGAATTGTACATATATGAATGGATATATGAGATACAGACAGACTTTTTATATGATATATGTATATATGTTATTCAGATTTTAGATTTTCCGCTTTTATTCTAACTTCTGGAAAGTGGGTGTAAGGAACTGAGTTCCTCTGTTAATTGCTACCCCACTGTTGCATATCTTTATGAGCAGGTGTTGTATGTTTTGTTTCATATTAATGTGACCCTCCCGGTCTGTGCCGTGTTTGCCATTATACTCTGACGAAATTTTGAATTTTTTTTTACAGTTTTATTTTTTGTGGGGTATAGATTGGGGGCGTCACATTAAGTGGTATCAGAGCCAGTCCGTGTCAGTTTGTGGCTATTGTGTCTATTAGGGTCAGTCGTGTTGGGCGAGTTGTTGTTGTGCGGCAGTTGTGTTCTGGTGAGTTGTTTGTTTGACCATAGTTGCTGTTATTAGAAATGAACAGAATATGGCTAGAAGGAACGACGCTGCTTTAGCTACTGCGATGCAGGCTATGGCTCGGGCTGTGCAGGGTGCACCGAATGCTGCTGGCAATGATGAGTTTAGAAAGAACAAGCCGTCAGTCTTCAAAGGGAAACATGATTCGGATGGTGCACAGATTTGGTTGAAAGAGATTGAAAGGATTTTTCGAGTTATGGATTGTGAAGATGATCATAAGGTGAGACAGGGTACTCACATGTTACATGAAGAGGCTGATGACTGGTGGGTTAGTACTCGTCAGGTGTTGGAAGCTGCGGAGGAAGAAGAGATTACTTGGGAATTGTTTAGCCGAGAGCTTCTAAGGAAGTATTTTCCCGAGGATTTCCGAGGAAAGAAAGAGATAGAGTTTTTGGAATTAAAACAAGGTAATATGTCTGTTGTTGACTATACTGCTAAGTTTGTGGAACTTGTGCAGTTTTATCCTCATTATACGGAAGCGACTGCCGAATTTTCTAAGTGTGTGAAGTATGAAAGTGGATTGCGTCATGAGATTAAGCAGGCTATCGGTTATCAAAGGATAAGAAGGTTTACTGACTTGGTGGAATGCTGTAGGATTTATGATGAAGATAGTAAAGCTCGTTCTGCTCACTATAAAAGTGTAACTGACAGGAAAGGGAAGCAAGAGTTCCGTGGTGGCCCGTATGTAACACCAGCTGATAAGGGTAAACAAAGGGGTACTTTTGATCGAAGGTCAGGTGGAGGAGGTATGCCTAATTCTTTGAGATGTTATAATTGTGGCGAATTGGGTCATCGTCAGTCTGAATGCAGGAAAGATATGAGAAAGTGTTCTAATTGTGGGGGTGTCGGACATGTCTTAGCCGATTGTAAAAGGAAGAATGTGCTGAAGTGTTTTAATTGTGGTGAAGTGGGACATATTAGCGCAAAGTGTTCGAAACCGAAGAAAGCTCCAGCTAGTGGGAAAGTGTTTTCATTGGCGGGGACTCAGACTTCAAGTGCAGACCGTCTAATCAGAGGTACTTGCTTTATTAATAATACGCCTTTAATTTCTATTATTGATACTAGAGCGACTCATTCGTTTATTTCGTCTGAGTGCGGGAAGCGTTTGAATCTTGTGTTATCTTTGATGGGTGTTGAGATGGTTATTGATACTCTAGCAATGGGGTCAGTAACTACTTCTTTGGTTTGTCTAAGTTGTCCTTTGACCATTTATGGTAAAGACTTTGAGATGGATTTGGTGTGTTTACCTTTGGAGGGTTTAGATGTGGTTTTGGGAATGAATTGGTTGCAATTTAAATCGGGTTCACATTGATTGTTATCATAAGTTAGTAAGGTTTCCTTCTCTTGAGGAAGACGAAGACTCGAGTTTCTTATCTACCAAAGAGTTGAAGAAACTTTTGGCGGATGAAGCTCAGTTGTTTGGATTGTTTGCATCTTTGACTGTGGATAGTCAAGTTTCACTTGATGTGTTTCCTTTTGTGTGTGATTTTCAAGAGGTGTTTCCTGAGGATATTTCAGATGTACCGCCAGAGAGAGAGGTGGAATTTTCTATAGATCTAGTTCCTGGTAATAAACCTGTGTCTATGGCACCTTATAGAATGTCAGCATCTGAGTTGGTTGAGTTGAAAAACCAATTGAATGAGTTGTTGGAGAAGAGGTTTGTGAGACCAAGTGTTTCTCCTTGGGGTGCTCCAGTTTTGTTGGTGAAAAAGAAAGATGGAAGTATGCGATTGTGTATTGATTATCGTCAGTTGAATAAGGTGACGATTAAGAATAAGTATCCGCTTCCAAGGATTGATGATTTGATGGATCAGTTAGTTGGTGCTTGTGTGTTTAGTAAGATTGATTTGAGATCAGGGTATCATCAGATAAGTGTGAAAGAAGAGGATATTCAGAAGATGGCCTTTAGGACTCGATACGGTCATTATGAATATTCTGTGATGCCGTTCGGGGTTTCTAATGCGCCATGTGTGTTTATGGAATACATGAATCGTATTTTCCACGAGCATTTGGATCGTTTTTTGGTGGTATTTATTGATGAAATTTTAATCTATTCTAAGTCTTGTGAGGAAGATGTAGAGCATTTGCGTATTGTTTTACAGGTTTTGAAGGAAAGGAAGCTTTTTGCCAAATTGTCCAAGTGTGAATTCTGGTTGTCGGAGGTGAGTTTTCTTGGGAACGTAATTTCAGGTAATGGTATTGCTGTGGATCCATCTAAAGTAGAAGCAGTTCTACAATGGGAGGCTCCTAGATCCGTTACAGAAATTTGAAGCTTTTTGGGTTTGGCTGGTTATTACCGGAGGTTTATTGAAGGTTTTTCTAAGTTAGCTCTTCCTTTGACCCAGTTGACTTGTAAGGGAAAAGCGTTCATTTGGGATATTCAGTGTGAAGAGAGTTTTAGTGAGCTGAAGAGAAGATTGACGACAGCTCCGATTTTGATTTTATTGAATCCTAATGAACAATTTGTGGTGTATTGTGATGCGTCTTTAATTGGTTTGGGTGGTGTGCTGATGCAGGAAGGTAAGGTTGTGGCTTATGCTTCAAGGCAATTAAGGGTTCATGAGAAAAATTATCCTACTCATGATCTGGAGTTAGCGGCTGTGGTTTTTGTGTTGAAGATTTGGAGGCATTATCTCTATGGTGCAAGGTTCGAAGTCTTTAGTGATCATAAAAGTTTGAAATACTTGTTTGATCAGAAAGAGTTGAACATGAGGCAACGTAGATGGTTGGAATTCTTGAAAGACTACGACTTTGGCTTAAATTACCATCCTGGTAAAGCTAATGTGGTAGCCGATGCTTTGAGCCGTAAATCTTTGCATATGTCCGCGTTAATGATGAAAGAGTGGGAACTTTTGGAATCGTTTAGAGATTTGAGTTTGGTATGTGAAGTGACGTCGGTTAGTGTGAGGCTTGGAATGTTGAAGGTTACTAATGAACTTTTATTGACGGTTAGTGAGAAACAAAAGTTGGATGTGAAATTTGTGGACTTGATGAAGGTAGGAGAGAAAAGTGCGAATGAGGACTTTAAAGTGGATGTTAATGGTGTTTTGAGGTTCCGAGGTAGAATTTGCATTCCTGATGATGCGGAGTTGAAAATAATGATTTTGGAGGAAGGACACCGGAGTAATTTGAGTATACATCAGGGAGCTAATAAGATGTACCAAGATTTGAAGAAGATTTTCTGGTGGTCTGGTTTGAAAAGAGATATGGCTCAGTTTGTTTATGCATGTTTGACTTGTCAGAAATCGAAGGTGGAACATCTGAGGCCTAGTGGTTTGTTGCAACCGTTGGGTATTCCTGAGTGGAAATGGGATAGCATTTCTATGGATTTTGTGACAGGTTTGCCAAATACTCAAAGGGGACATAATGCTATTTGGGTGATTGTGGAAAGGCTGACTAAATCGGCGCATTTCATTCCGATTGACATCAGCTTTTCTTTGGAGAGGTTAGCTGAGATTTATATCAGTGTGATTGTGAAATTTCATGGTGTTCCGTTAAGTATTGTTTCGGATCGAGATCTAAGGTTTACCTCGATATTTTGGGAAAGTTTAGAGAAGGCTTTGGGTTCTAGATTGAGGTTGAGTTCGGCTTATCATCCGCAGACGATTGGTCAGACCGAAAGAACCATTCAGTCGTTGGAGGACTTGTTAAGGGCTTGTGTGCTTGAACAAGGTGGTGCGTGGGATAGTTATCTTGCGTTTGTTGAATTCACGTATAATAATAGTTTCCATTCTAGTATTGGAATGGCACCTTTTGAGGCTTTATATGGACGGAGATGTTGAACACCGTTGTGTTGGCACGAATCTGGTGAGAGTTCGGTGGTTGGACCAGAGTTGGTGCAATAGACGACAGAAAAGGTGAAGTTTATTCGTGAGAAAATGAAGGCTTCTCAGAGTAGACAAAAGAGTTATCATGATCAGAGTCGGAAAGATCTTGAGTTTCAAGAGGGTGATCATGTATTTCTGAGAGTTACACCGGTAACGGGTGTTGGTCGTGCATTGAAATCTAAGAAGCTTACTTCTCGATTTATTGGTCCTTACCAGATATCTGCGAGAGTTGGTGTTGTGGCGTATCGGGTGGCGTTGCCACCGAATCTGTCGAATTTGCATGATGTGTTCCATGTTTCACATCTTCGGAAGTACGTGCCAGATCCGTCACATGTGATTCCTATGGACGAGGTTGAAGTAAGGGAGAACCTTACGGTCGAGGCGTTACCAGTTAGTATTTTGGATCGTGAGGTGAAGCAGTTGAGGGGCAAGGATATTGCACTTGTGAAAGTAGCGTGGGGAGGCGCTGCTGAGGGAAATTTGACGTGGGAGTTGAAGAGTCGGATGCGGGAGTCGTATCCAGAGTTGTTCGTCGCAAGTAATATTTTCGAGGACGAAAATTTCTAAGTGGGGGAGAGTTGTAACGCCCCAGTTTTATCAGTTTTTATTTAATTGAGTCGTTTGATTATTTTATTATTATTTTATTTTATTTTCGACTTTTATGTGAAAATAGGTTATTTTTCATCGTGAATATATTTTATCGCAGTTTGGGAGCATTTGCGAGATATTTGAGTGTAGGGGTATTTTGGGCATTTTTGATTTATTTTGGTTAGTTAGAATATAATAGAAAATAGAGAGAAAGAAAAAGAGAAGAAGAAAAAGGGAAGAAAGAAAAGAAGAGAAAGGAGAAAAAGAGAGAAATTAGGAGAAAGTTTGGAAATTCAAGAAAAATAACTTCTAGAATCGATTTAATCGGGTAAGGGTGTGAAACTCAATTATTGTATGATTGTGTATGATTATGTATGTGTTTGCTTGAATGTTTCTTGTCTTTCCATGGCTTTTGAGTTTTAGGTCGAAAATGATAAAATGATTAGGAATCAATGTTTTTACGGTCGGAAATCGATATAATTTGCGTTGTATGATTACCATGTGTTTATGAGTAATTGCTGATAATTGTTTTTGTGTTGGAATTGATTTGGAATGGAAAATGAGGTTTTTGGGTGTTTTTGGATCGTGTAACCCGTAACAGCATTTTCCTGGTTCTGGTGTGATTCGCCAGGCGAATTTGGGATTCTCCAGGCGAATTGAGTCTCGCCACTAGTTCGCCAGGCGAAGTGCTGGCGAAGGGAGATTCGCCAGGCGAATTCGTAAGTCGCCAGGCGAAATCTGAATTACAGAAAGGGGGTAGCTTCTGTAACTCTTGGTTTTTTTCTGATTGGTGATTCACCACTAGCTCGCCAGGTGAATGGCTGGCGAATAGGATTCGCTAGGCGAAATCCATGGTGAATGGCTGGCGAATGGGAATCCGCCAGGCGAATTCCTAAGTCGCCAGGTGAATTTGGCTGTATCTCAATAAATTCTTAGCTTTTGAAAATTCATAACTTTTGATCTGTGGTTCGGTTTGAGGCGTGGTTTGATGCGTTAGAAAGCTTATAAAATGTACTTTATTATGATGATGGTTTTGAGAATTGTTGGCCGATTAAATTATGTCGAGAAATGTGAATAGTGTCATTTGTCGACTTTTGCCGTTTTAATGGTGTGTAACTGATGCGTATTAGGCCATGAGCTGCTGTGTGATAAAAGTAAATGATATGTTTGAAGTTTTGATAATATATGCATGATTGTGGTTGCACATATGTGGGTATTTTGAATGTCATGAGTCATTGTATGCCAAACATCATGAAATGCATTGTTGTGACGTCCTGAGTGACGGATTGATTCCAGAGGGAATCTGCTACAACGTCGTGTGCCTTAAAAATAAGAGGTGTGAGCGATCTGATGGATCGTGTGCCTTAAAAATAAGAGGTGTGAGCGATGGTTATAGACGATCGTGTGCCCATGTGGGGTGTGAGCGATCGGGTCGTGTGCCTATGCGGGGTGTGAGCGATCCATAAACGTCGTGTGCCCATGCGGGGTGTGAGCGACGGGGGACATCGTATGCCCGACGGGGAGTTACAGTGATGTAACGAGTGATGGTTCCAATAGTTCCTGAGTGAACTGGTGATGAGAAACATTTGGAGTCGGTACCGCATAGCATGTGCATAGAGTCGTTGTGTCGGTCTCTGTGCATTTGCATAAATCATGAATAAATTGTGCATGGAATTGTGATTGTGTGCGATGAGATGGAATATGTTTAGTTGAACTGATAAGAGTGTATGGTATATATTTGATGTGTGGTGGTGCATTGGTGGTGAGAATATGTTTACTTGTGCATTTCTATGTCAATATATAATTTCATGCAATTATATTATGGTTGTTTTTCTCACCCTTCTGCCGTTTTATAATGCTCTATGAGGCATTGCAGATTAGAGTTGCAGGAGGTATTCTTTTTGTGAAGCTTTGCGTCTTCATTCTTTTGTCGGTCGGCTCTGATATGTGACACCGGGTAGCTAGGGTGGCCGTTGTGATTATTTTGTATATGTGATGATATCTTTTGGAATTGTACATAGATGAATGGATGTATGAGATACAGACAGACTTTTTATATGATATATGTATACATGTTATTCAAATTTTAGATTTTCCGCTTTTATTCTAACTTCTGAAAAGTGGGTGTAAGGAACTGAGTTCCTCTGTTGATTGCTACCCCACTATTGCATATCTTTATGAGCAGGTGTTGTATGTATTGTTTCATATTGATGTGACCCTCCCGGTCTGTGCCGTGTTTGCCATTATACTCTGACGAAATTTTGAATTTTCTTTTACTGCTTTATTTGTTGTGGGGTATAGATTGGGGGCGTCACATTAAGTGGTATCAGAGCCAGTTCGTGTCAGTTTGTCTCTGTTGTGTCTATTAGGGTCAGTCGTGTTGGGCGAGTTGTTGTTGTGTTCTGGTGAGTTGTTTGTTTGACCATAGTTGCTATTATTGGAAATGAACAGAATATGGCTGGAAGGAACGACGCTGCTTTAGCTGCTGCGATGCAGGCTATGGCTCGGGCTGTGCAGGGTGCACCGAATGCTGCTGGCAATGATGAGTTTAGAAAGAACAAGCCTCCGGTCTTCAAAGGGAAACATGATCAGGATGGTGCACAGATTTGGTTGAAAGAGATTGAAAGGATTTTCTGAGTTATGGATTGTGAAGATGATCATAAGGTGAGACTGGGTACTCAGATGTTACATGAAGAGGCTGATGACTGGTGGGTTAGTACTCGTCAGGTGTTGGAAGCTGCGGAGGAAGAAGAGATTACTTGTAAATTGTTTAGCTGAGAGTTTCTAAGGAAGTATTTTCCCGAGGATGTCCGAGGAAAGAAAGAGATAGAGTTTTTGGAATTAAAACAAGGTAATATGTCTGTTGTTGACTATACTGCTAAGTTTATGGAACTTGTGCAGTTTTATCCTCATTATGCGGAAGCGACTGCAGAATTTTCTACGTGTGTGAAGTATGAAAGTGGATTGCGTCCTGAGATTAAGCAGGCTATTGGTTATCAAAGGATAACGGGTTTGCTGACTTGGTGGAATGCTGTAGGATTTATGATGAAGATAGTAAAGCTCATTCTGCTCACTATAAAAGTGTAAGTGACAGGAAAGGGAAGCAACAGTTTCGTGGTGGTCCGTATGTAACACCAGCTGATAAGGGTAAACAAAGGGGTACTTTTGATTGAAGGTCAGGTGGAGGAGGTATGCCTAATTCTTTGAGATGTTATAATTGTGGCGAATTGGGTCATCGTCAGTCTGAATGCAGGAAAGATATGAGAAAGTGTTCTAATTATGGGGGTGTCGGACATGTCTTAGCTGATTGTAAAAGGAAGAATGTGTTGAAGTGTTTTAATTATGGTGAAGCGGGACATATTAGCGCAAAGTGTTCGAAACCGAAGAAAGCTCCAGCTAGTGGGAAAGTGTTTTCATTGGCGAGGACTCAGACTTCAAGTGCAGACCGTCTAATCAGAGGTACTTGCTTTATTAATAATACGCCTTTAATTGCTATTATTGATACTGGAGCGACTCATTCATTTATTTTGTCTGAGTGCGCGAAGCGTTTGAATCTTGTGTTGTCTTTGATGGGTGTTGAGATGGTTATTGATACTCCAGCAATGGGGTCAGTAACTACTTCTTTGGTTTGTCTAAGTTGTCCTTTGACCATTTATGGTAAAGACTTTGAGATGGATTTGGTGTGTTTACCGTTGGAGGGTTTAGATGTTTACCGTTGGTGTCCTTTGACCAATCATCAAGTCAATTTGACCTCAGGGGATGCATACATCAAAAATCAGGAATTAGGGTTTCTTGACCTAATTCACCCCTAAGTTGACTTTTGGGACAAATTATGAACCAAGACCTCAAGACATGATTTGAGGGTCTCTAATATACTATATTTATCCATTTTCAACAATGGATTAATCAAAGAAGCTTGAGCAACAAGTCTCAATTTCATCTGCACCACAATTAGGGTTTCGCGAGGAAAGTCAACTGTAACTTTGACTTTTGACCAGGACATGCTTCCAAACCCTAAGACATGATTCAATATGCCCTATGACACCCATGGAACATGTCCATCAAGTTTGATTTAGGTCAAGGACATGATTTCCTAAAGAATTGCACAATTTGGAATCCATCTGATAAAAAGTCAACTGTGCACAAAAGTCAACTTTGACTTTTTGAGATTTTTCACCAAAATGGATTTTTAACCCTAAAATGATGTTAATGTATGATTTGAATCATCATTCATCAAGAAAAATCAAAGAAAGTGGGATAACTTGTAAAAGGGGTAACCATAAAAACTTAGAAAAATTTCTAAGTTATGGAAAAAGTGACACTAATGTGCCAACTTTGGAGGACCATAACTCCTAAACCATAAGGCCATTGTTCCCCATTCAAAGCTTGATTTGTAGATCACATTGCCTCTACAAAAGCTTCATACTGACCTATGTCCAAAATCCTCATGGATTTTGAGTTATGGAGTGATCAAAATCAAGAAAAGTCACTTTGTTCCAACACTTAGTGAAAATTTCACTAAGTCAGAATCTGCCTTTACTTTTTTCCAAATGTAGGGGGATTTTTCACTTGGATTCAAAAGAGATCAAAACCAAACATGTTCAAATAGTTGTTGTATCATGTAAGGGCTTTCCAAAATGACCAAGAACATTACCAAATTCAATTTGAGCCATGAGATATGACATTGGCAAGTTGTCTTGCTGAAATCTGCCAAGGCAAGGCAGATTTTTGTATTTTTGGTCGATTTGCCAAATTCAGCCAAATCCAAATGCTCCTATCCACTTGGACACCTCAGGGGATTGAATCTAAAGGGGACAATCACTGAGCCAAGCCTCCAAAGTCTTCGGAACAATAAGTAGCATGCTATTCCTAAAAATCCCTAAAAGAGGGACAAGACTCCAGTTTTGGATTGGAGCATTCAATGGAAGCACCAAGGTGGCATGTACTGACACATTTGTAACTGAATTCAGTCAAGATTCCTCCAACAAGTAGGGAACCAGCAGCCTGTGCCCTAACCTCTAGTCAATGGCTAGAGGAGACTTGGATTTTCATTGGACAACATTGGCCAAACCTCTGCTGCAGCCACCATTCACTATTGCTGCGAAAACAAACTTGCTCTACTATGAATAGAGCTCATTTGTGCTCAATTTGAGTACACCAAAGCCATCTAACAGATGCTTTCCTCAAAATCTCTTTCTCTTGGCAAAAATGCCTTCTTTAGCAAGGCAACTTTGAGTTTTTGAGCAGAGAGCAATTCCACTCAAACCAATCACACACACACCTCACATACATTATATATGAGTTGATCAAACGCTTAAACAACATCTGGAACACTGATTTCTCAGAATCACCAGTCAATTGCTCAAGCTTTTAACCAAGGTGCAGTTGAGATGCCATGAAGTGATCCAACCAATTTCAGTCAAGTCCAAGCATTCAAACACACTCCATAGGGTGTAGGGAAACTGTTCAGATCATCACAACTCATCTGTAACACCTCCAGCTCAGAAATCACTTTGAACTTGCTGTCACGACCTAGAGGTAAGCCTAAACTTGGTCATCTCTCAATCTATGCATATTTCCTCGCACAATACTTTGGCCATATGTTCATAATCATGCATGGAATGGTTCATCTCAATTAATTACATTGTTTGAATCGTGTATCAAAAATCCCAGCCTTCATGCAGAAATTAGGGTTCTTGAGGATTTTTCATGATTTCTTGTTGTATGTTTAATTTAAATGAAATTAATTGACATAGACATGATCACGAGGTTGAGACGAGCATAATGATATGTGGATTGCATGATATGATTAAGTATTCAGTGAGATTGGAGAGAAAATGCAAATCTGAGAATCTCAGAACACGCGCGTGTTCTTCAGCTTGTTCTTGGCCCCATTTTTCCAAATTTGAATATTTGAATTTGTGGTTTTATTTAATTGATTCAAAAATTAATTTCTCTATGAGTTTTAATGATTTTGAGTTGATTCTTTTTTTAATAATTCACAAAAATGTTAAAATATTTTAGTTTCCCAAAAAATCCCAAAAATATTATTTATTTCATATAATTGATATTTTTGCAAAGAATTAAGGTTTTAATTGTTTTTAACATTTAAAATATTTTTTCCACCTTGATTTTGCAACTTTTAATGCTTTCTAATTATTTTGTGGGTCAATACTTAATTTTTGAAGCATTAATCCAAGATCACAATTTATTTTCCATGTGTTAAACAATTTTGATCCTTTTAATTGAATTTTTATTCAATTAAATACATTTTGAAAGAAAATTAGGGTTTTGGATTAATTCAACCCTCATAAATCATTTTAAAAACACTTTTGGGCCTCTAATAGAGTGTAAGACCCAATCCTTTTTTTTAACCAAATCATTTTTGGGCCTCAGTGTATTGTATAAGTCTCGATACCGTAAAAAATAAAGAGCGCGATCGTCACCTTTTCAAATAAACCAACTGGGCCTCTCCTTGAGCTATAAGACCCATTCAAAACTTTTGGGCCTCTATTAGAGTGTAAGACCCAACCCCCTTTTAACCAAAACAATTTTGGGCCTCACTTATTGTATAAGTCCCTCTGAGTTAAAAACCTCGGCGCGATCGTCATTTTTAACGGAAAAATCAATTGGGCCTACCCTCGTGTTATAAGCCCCACTCTTTTTTCTTTAAAACTTTTTGGGCCTCTTGAGAGAGTGTAAGACCCATCCCTTTGTACAGCAAACCTTTTTAGGCTTCAGTCACTTGTATAAGTCCCTCTGTAAAAATTCAACAGTGCAATCACTGATAAAACCCTGGGCCTCTCCTTGAGCTGTAAGCCCCAAATCTTTCTTTTTCAAAGCACTTTCTCCTTTGATTTTAAATATACTGTTGTTTTCAATCTTTCTTTGTTGAACAACTAACCAAACAACATGGAAGCTCTACAACCGAGTAAGTGGTTATTGCTTTCATTTACCGCTTTCATATACATATAACTGTATTGTGGGGCTGTTTCACTGTAAGTCTTCTTTCATAAACTCATATCAACTGTGTAATAATAGTATAGATATTTAGAGTTTCCCCGGCAACTACGTCTAGAACTAGGTGACGCCGTTTCGTTTATTCGTAGAAATAGGCAACTAGATCCCCAATAGGATCACCAGATACAGTCTTCTCTTCGGCTGTCCTCATTAGGAATCGTCAAGAAACTCTACTCCCGGGGATGATTGTATTCTGCGTGAATGGCATCTTTGAGTTTCTTCCAAATTCTCAAAATTTCCTGACTTTGATATATTCTCGGTGAATAGCATTGCCTTGAATTTCTCGGGGTTTGGGGACCCACGGGCTTCTTAAAAGCGTCGGCCTCCTCTTGGGCATCGTACAAGGACCCACAGGCTTCCTAAAAGTAACCCCGCCTCCTCTTGGGCTTAGTACAAGGACCCTACGGCTTCTTAGAAGTATTCATAGCCTCCTCTTAGGCTTCGTATAATGATCTCTTCCTCCGGGAATGATAGCCTCCTCTTGGGCTTCGTACAAGGACCCGTCGGCTTCTTAAAAGTTTCCAGCCTCCTCTTGGGCTTTGTACAAATTGTCCCGACGACCTCCTAGAGGTATAGGAATAGAACTTAGTAGTCTTCATAGAACAGTCCTTTCATAGAGTCTACTACTGTTTCTCAAACCATAGTACCAACGATAAAACTCTAGACTTGGACAGTCTAACTTCCTTGAGTCTCAAAGACATTCTCAAGTGACCCTTCGTTAAATAGGAAGGAAACCCGTGGACTCGGACAGTCCCAATACCCTTTGGATTTCCCGTTTCCTCAAAGAAAAGGAAATATCCCTGAATCAAATCCCTGAGTACAGTGTTTCTCATATAAGAACTGATTTTCTCTTTAAAATCAGGATGCTGGACCTGTCACTTAACTGAAACAGTTACCCTAGCCTCCTCTTGGGCTTTGTACAATGATTCTTCCCAGCGAAGTAAATGTTTAGCCTCTATCTCGGGCTTCGTACGAGATACCAAAATTATTCCTAGTGGAGTCAAACAACGTTTAGCCTCTCTCGCAGGCTTTGTACGAGACACATAAAGAGACTCCCTCGTTGAGTCAATCACCCATTTTGCCTTCATCTCGGGCTTTATACGAGATACAAAAAGGTTCTTATTGAGCCAAACAAATTTTAGCCTCCATCTCGGGCTTCGTACGAGATACAAAAACTCTCTTGTTGAGTTAAATAGCCTCCATCTCGGGCTTTATACGAGATACCAAAAGATTCCCTCGTTGAGTCAAAACCTTTTAGCCTCTCTCTCGGGATTTGTACGAGACACATATTAGCCTCCTCTTAGGCTTTGTATAAGAAAACCACTGGTTAATCCAATTAACCTTTTAGCATCAAAGTTGTGCCTCGTTCACAGTACACAAACATCAATAACTCCTTCCTTTTCATCTAAATTGCTGTAAGCGGCAAGCCTCTGGATCATCTACATCCATGCCACTATCCCTCTTTTAGCATGAGAAATTCCTAAGGAAAGATGGCATTGCTCTACACTGAGTTAAAGTCTTCTCCTTCAGGTTAAAACCCCCTAGAAAGGAAATTATGGCATTGCTAGGATCCGCGTATCCCGTTTAAAGTAATCCTCCTTTATAATCAGTCACCCAACAGTTGTGACAGACAAACCTCTTTAGAGATGACAAATTTTCTCTAAAGTCAAACCCTTTTAGCTTCATATCTTGGGCTTTGAACAAGATACAGATAGACCTTTCAGCTTCACATCTTGGGGTTTGAACAAGATACAAACAACCTTTCTCTTCACGTCTTGGGCTTTGAACAAGACACCAAAATAACTAATTTCCTCCCATAGAATAGGAGGAACTACGAACGCTATGATTTCCCTGTTTCGGTAAACGGGAATACGTAGGCATAAGATTGAAAGAAAAAATCTTAGCGAGCGCAATCAACAAAAAACCAAAATCCCGTACTCTCACATATCTATCAAAAAGCATCAGTCCTAACATCCTAATCCTTGTTCCCTGCCAGAAACCTTCTGTCAAAGTAAAAATAAAGAAACCCGTATTGGCGAAAATACAAATAATCAGTACAAAGGCCCCCCACATTGATAGCATCCATAACCTAACAGACCGTTGTTTAAACTCAGTATGCAAGCAGGGTTAATTAGAGACATCTATTTCCCTTCCTTATTCAGCTCACAATAGGATAAAAAATGAATCGACCTGTAGTAAGCTCAAACCGCAGAGAGCGACCAGCGCTTAAGAACCGCGTCCAAAATCGCTCGCTACATTAAGGAACTTGTACAATGGAGGAATAATCACATGTTGTGTACCCTTACTCTACAAATGGTTCATTTCCCATTTACCCAAGTTTGCTGCTTTTTGGGATCATAAGAGTACTCTACGCTGGTCACAGAGAATCACGTCTCTCTCTAATTCTAACATAGATTGATATAATAGGATTTATGAAGGGATAGAGATCATAGACAGATGTGGAAATTTCCCTAACGTACCCCTCATTGGAACTAAAGGAGGAAACAACTATCATCCAATTTTAGCTCGCCATCAACTCGGATACCCGATGAAGAATATCCCACATAATGTTCATCTGGAAGCTCTTTTCTTCAAGGAAGGGGAAAATAACAGGGCACTAAAGAAAGAAATAGTGCATGTCTGGAAACATATTCACAGGAAAGGAAGAAAGTCTCTAGGAAAACCAAATTGTACCTCCATGGAACCTTATCTCCACTAGGTGCAAACTTGAGTCCTCAAGCTGAGGATGCCTTACCCTCGTCAAGAAGTTTTTCCATTAAAGGAATATGTCCTTTATTTCATGTCTGATGCGGAAAAACTCCAGGTCGCTCTCAACAAAGTTCTGCGTGAGAGGAACTCTTAAAAAAACACGTACCGAATCCTCAATTTGGAATGTACCAAGATTTAGGAACTGTTAAAAGAGAAGGATGCTCTGATTGAGATATTAGAGCAGCATGCTATAGAAAGTCAGGAAGATCGAAGGAATTTGCTCGCCCCTTTCACTTGGCAAATGACTGACGACCCGACAACGGTTGAAGAGCCCCGGTCAAAGAAAAGGGAACTACCGGAACCAGCATCTGAGCTCTCTTCAGAGAGGACTAAGGATCCATGAGCTTAGCCATTTTCCTTACATCACTTTGTAAAATACTGTACTTTTCTTTGTAAAATACTACAATCTTTCAAATTCAATAAAAGGGGTCTCTCCCCACAGTATGATATTTGCAATCTATTTGTTAAAGTTTCTTTTTGATTAAAAAAAACTCAAAAATAGATGTCTTTGCATATCTTTCATCATTCCCTCATAGTGTAACACCCCAATTCCCATCTAGCGTAAAAATAACACATAATTAAATCAGAGTGAATAAAAAAATTTCGACTGAAATAAGGATGCCACATTTGAGAAAAACATAATCCACCTGCTCAAAACTTTGATACATAACACAAAATAGAATACATAATAATAAGAAACTTTTTCCAACAAAAGGGAAGTTCAATTATGGAATAAAGCAAAACGATCCATAATTGACTCGTTTTACACAATAAGTTGTTTCATAACATCAAAATCGACGTACAAGTTATCCAAAATATATACATATATATATTCACATATATAAACATAAATAACAAAAACATTTCCCTCGACTCCCGTGTTACGTATCAGAGCAGACACCAAAGATCTAAGCAAAATGAAGATCTACCCTTTCCACTTGCCTCCGCGCCTCTACAGCGGCTAATCTGCATTATGCCATAAAAGCATATTCCAGCAGAAGGGTGAGAAATAACAACATAATCAAGATTGCATAATAATAAGTAATCAGATAATTCACATATATTCTTCAGCTCACCCACACCCCACATGCTAACACATATAGCATACAACGGTATCATATATTCATATACACCGGTTATGATATATATATATATATTTATATATATATATAAACACACCAACACATCAAATAAATTCATATTCATAGATGTGACATATAAATAACACATAAAAAATGGTTCCTCAATAACCCACCAATTCCCGCAGGAAACACGGATACATCGCTATACTACCCACTGGGCTCACGATGATCCTGTACAACCAAACATAATAATGTAATGCAACTCAATGACACAATGCAATGCAACTCAATGCAAGTGGTACCACACAACATGGTTCATTCAATCGAACCCGATTCATAATAGAATCTGGATAGACCACATACACCTCTACTTGGCAATGATATATCTCCAAAACAACTCCACATTGGAGTCCGGAATAAATCACATACACTCCTCCTGAGCAATGATTTATCCCCACCACACTCCACAATGGAATTCGGATGAATCACACACACTCCTCCTGAGCAATGATTCATCACCACAACAACTCCACATTGGAGTCCGGATAAATCACATACACTCCTCCTGAGCAATGATTTATCTCCACCCGACACATCATGAAATACACGACACCAATGATGCACAAACCACATGTATAATAACAATTATACATATACACGATCCTCCTGATCACACGTGAGATACACACTCACCGTAATACACAATAGTATTACCACAACTGTCTAAACGATTCAACATAACACATACATAACAAGAATTATGCACCAAACACACACACACACACACATATATATATATATATATATATATATATATATATCAATCAGTTATACATATACACGATCCTCCTGATCACACTAGTATTACTACAACTATCAAATTAATTCCTCATAATACCCACAATTAAGGAAAATACCTCACGAGGCCTTAATCAGTTAATTATCTAAATAATCCACCTAAATCCCATTTTAAATAATTTTTACCACCATTCTTGAATTCAACAAGTCCTGACACCTATTCCAACCTCTCAGACCAAAAAGGAACCACATCGGACGCGAAATTGGGAAAGAAATCGCGAAACGGCAAAATTCTGCCCTCTCGCTGGCCATACGCATATTGCCCAAATCCATACTCGTATTGCCCAGCTCGCTCGCCCTCCATACGCGTATTGCCCAAAGTGTTACGCGTATGAGTAGAGACTAATTTCTCTAAAAAATTCAATATTGTTTGCACATTAAATCCCTTACGCGTAATGCCTACCTCCTTACGCGTAATGCCTTGCCCCTTACGCGTACCATTACGCGTTTCAACAGAAGGTCGTGTCAAATGGGATCCATATGCGTAACGCCCACATTTCGCCCTTGCCATACGCATATTGCCCTACCCAATACGCGTATTGCCTTGCCCGTTACGCGCATGGGCAGCGAAAACCCAGAATTTTCTTGCATAATTTCTGCTATGGGTTTTCCCTCAATTCCCCTCCAAATCTCATCTAAACATCACCATACTACAATTTACATACAAAGCAACCTATATCTATCATGTAATCAACAATTAGGCACCTTAAATCATGATTTCCACTCAATTTACCATTTCTAACAAACATTAAAACTCTAACATTTCACCCAAAACTCCAACCAAACAAACACATGCATATACATTTACAATCAAGTTATAATTGGAACTTTTCACCCTTACCCGATTAATCGCGATTGAAACAGAGATTTCTTCGATTTCCTCTTCCTCCTCTTCTCTCTTTTCCTTCTCTTCTTCCTTTTTTCCTTCTTTCTCTTTTTCTAAAAAATATATATATACAATACTTATTATATAATATAATCCAACAGGGTAAAATACCTCCAATTGATATTTTGTCATTTCAACCCAATTGATTAATTATTATAGTTACCTTAAAATACTTTCTTGGACTAATAATTATTGATCTATCTCTTTCATTTAATAATATATCTCTTCAGAGTTCTTTAGTTGCCCTATTGGTCCCAATCCGTTAAGGACACCACACCTCCGCGCTCAACTACACACACCCTAAACAGGCCAAACAAATAAAATACCACACGACAATTAAATAAATTAAAATGGGGTGTTACACATAGCGCATTTTTTTTCCTTATCTTTGAGTCTCACGTATGTCTCACGATTCTAGAGTCAAACTGTCTCACTCATACAATACTCGGGCCAATCGACAAAAGAAAATGGACGATCTCGAGGAAGAGAACAGAGAGCTAAGAGAAGAAATTGATGCTCTAAGGGAAAGTTTGGAAAAACTTCACAGTGACATGCAATCCCTGGCCGCAGCTCAGGAGCAGCGACGTCAAAAGACTGTAATCTCAGAGATCACATCTACGCCCATTATGGAGACACATGAGAATCATCCTCGGTACAACATGCCCAAAGGTCGCCCTTGGGGCATGCCTCTCAACTTTATACCTGAAGGATACATCCCGCCGGTCACTAAAGACCCATAAACCATGGCAGGAGCTACTGGACCTGAAGGTTACAAACTTCGGGAAAGTGAAGATGTAAGGTTTACAACATCAACTCCCGAAGGTTACAAACTTCAGGGCATGGAAGCGCCAAGAGTCACCGCTATAATGTCTATACTACAACCAACAGTACACACTGTCCCGGAAGCACATATTCCACAAGAAATTTCTGGTGGAAACGAGGACATGTACAAAAAGATGAATGAGTTCCAGGACCAAATCTTAGAAATGCAGAAGAAACTGCATGCCATTCATGGTCAAGACTTATTTGGAAAGGACACCGCAGACCTCTGTCTGGTCCCTAATATAAAGATACCGCACAAATTCAAGGTGCTTGACTTTGAAAAATACAAAGGCAACTCTTGCCCTCAAAGTCATTTGGTGATGTACGCTCGAAAAATGTCTACTCAGACAAAAAATCAATAGCTACTGAACCATTACTTCCATGACAGTTTAACTGGTGTCACACTCAAATGGTACATGGGTTTAAACCACACCAAGATCAGTACTTTCAGAGATATCGGCGTTACCTTCGTTCAGCAGTATAAGTACAATTTGGACATGGCACCAGATAGAGATCAGCTCAGAGCAATGTCACAAAAGGACAAAGAAACTTTTAAAGAATATACTCAGAGATGGCGTGGAATTTTCGCTCAGATCTATCCCCCTCTTGAGGAAAAGGAGATGACCAAGATCTTTTTGAAAACCTTAAGCTCATTCTATTACGAACAAATGGTTGCAAGTGCACCCAGTGACTTCACTGAAATGGTGAACATGGGAGTACGCCTTGAAGAAGCAGTCAGAGAAGGACCATTAGTCAAAGATGCAGAGCCATCTAGCAGTACCAAAGGATACGGTAGTGCTTTCTAAAAGAAGAAAGAACAGGAGATCAGTAATATCTCTCTAGGAAAGTAAAGGCGAAGGTATCAACCCGTAGCGGCAGTAACTCTCGCTATCAACTCCACGCCGGCTCCGACTTATCAACCTCAGATTGCTCAGAGCCAACCAAATCAACAACAATATCAGCAAAGGACGTAACAACCTCTTCCGTAGGCTCAACCACATTATAAGAGCAACAATCGTGGGACACGACCATCAGGATTTGACCCTATACCGATGTTATATGCAGAACTATTTCCACTCTTACTGGCCAAGGGGCACGTCTAAACTTGGACTTCTCTCGCAGTACCGGAAAATCTGCCTTTTTGGTTCAAAGCGGATCAAACTTGCCCTTACCATCAAGGAGGATCGGGGCACAACATTGAGAACTTCCTCAGCTTCAAGTCTGATGTACAGAAGCTTGTCAGGAACGAGATCTTATGTTTCAAAGATACTAATCCGAATGTTCAGACGAACCCGTTGCTGCAACATGATAAGACTGCAGTAAATTTAATAGAGGAAGAATTTAGCCGCGGTTATCAAATTCACGATGTGCTCCTATTAGGAAGAAATCTGGTCATGATGCGTTGCAGACAGAGCGGGTACGATCATGTGCCACCTCACAATTATCACCAGTGTGATATCTACTCAAAGAATAATAAGGGGTGTTCCATAGTGCAATCAGCTCTACAAGAACAGATGGATCTAGGCTGGATTCAGGATCACCGGATCCGTGAAGTCAACATGGCCCTTGCGTATCCCAACATTGTTCAGAACCGCAACATTCTCGCGATGAATGTCAATTTAGTGGCGATGCATTCAAGATAGAGTCAATATCATAATCTTCCACGGCATGATTACCTCACTTGTCCGATCTACTCAACAAATGATCAGGGATGCTCTTTTGTACAAGAGGCCCTCCAACGTCAAATGGATCTCAGATGGATCCAAGACTACCGTGAAAGAAATAACCATCAAATCAATATGGTTCAGATCTTTGACATACGCTTGATGAATACTAGTCTGGTAGAATTATATGCTAAGCAAGTCAGGCTCAGCTTTCTGGCTTCACCTAGTTATCAAGATTGCGCAAAATGTTGTCAAGATGACCAAGGGTGTGCGCTTGTACAAAGAACGCTTCAACACTTGTTGGACCATTGGTGGCTTCCAATCTACTTGGGTGAAGCTACACAACAGATTAGTATAACTGACGGGAATCCTGGTAGACATCAAAGTCATGATGTATGCTCGAAGGAAATCGATCTAGTAAAGATGCATTGCATACAAAGCAGGCGTGGCCGGATGCCACCCCATAACTATGAGCGCTGTAGAGTTTGCTCAGAGAACAACCAAGGATGCTATCTCGTACAAGCAGCTCTTTAAACTCAGTTGGACCTGAAAGAGGTGCGACCATGTTCAAGTTTTGGGTCGATCAACATGATACAAGACTATTTCTCGGATCAAAGCAAATACGTTGTCATAATCTCCGATCATGGGAGGACCAAAGACGTTTGCGCCATAATCCCTCTACTCAATGAATCAAGAATCCCTCTTGATAGTAGAAAAGTTCCCAACCAGGAACTGATTGAGGTTGCCTATAATGGTCAGAAAAATCAAAAAGCTCCTATGGTTATCTACCTGCCATCTATGTTACCGTACAAATCAGAGAAGGCTATCCCTTACAAGTACGGTGCAATGACCATCAAAAATGGAAAGAAAACTCCATTACCCTCCATCATGAATGTTGCTGACATCAGTCGAATCACACGGAGCGGCCGAATATTCAACAGAGTAGTTGGAGAACCTGCTAAAGAGAAGGAACCTCAAACAGAAGTTCCCAATCAACCAGTTGGTCAACCCAGTAATCTTGAACTTGTAAAGAACAACGATGAGATGCTGAAGCTCATCCAAAAAAACGAGTACAACATTGTGGACCAACTGTTGCAAACTCCATCTAGAATCTCTGTGTTATCTCTCCTGCTTAGTTCCAAAGCTCTTAGGAAGCTCTACAGAAAATATTAGAGCAGGCCCTCATGAAACAGGATGTGACGGTAGGACAATTTGACAGCATCGTTTCCAACATCACTTCCTGCAACAACTTAGGATTCAGTGATGAAGAACTTTCGGAAGAAGGCAAAAATTACAATATGGCGCTTAACATTACAATCAACTTCCAGGACGATGCTTTAACCAGTGTAGTGGTAGACACATGATCGTCTTTGAATGTTATGCCAAAATCAACTCTGATACGACTATCATTTCAAGCAGCTCCGATGAGAGGCAGTGAGATCATTGCCAAAGCCTTTGAAGGGTCTAGAAAAATAGTTATCGGCAAAGTTGATCTTCATATAACCATGGGTCCTCACACTTTCCAAGTCACTTTCCAGGTCATGGACATCCGGGCAGCATACAACTGTTTATTAGGAAGACCTTGGATATACGAAGCTGGGGCAGTCACTTCGACACTTCACCAAAAGCTGAAGTTCATCAAGAATGACAAGTTAGTCATAGTGTGTGGAGAACAAGCCTTAATCGTGAGCAACTTATCATCATTCTCCTATTTAGAACTGGAGGAGGTGGTTGGAACCCAGTTCCAAGCACTCTCGGTGAGCAATGAGAATCGATCAGAAAAAGGGACGCCAATTTCCTTATACAAAGATGCTCTCGAAGTGGTCAAGAATATTGACGCAAAAGGATGGGGACAACTTGTAATTCCTACAGATAACAAGACAAAGAAAGGTCTTGGTTTCTCTTCATCCTATACCCAGACTACTAAAGATGAAAGTTTTCATCCCATTCAGGACTTCTTCCACAGTGGAGGCTTCCTCCACCCAGTGTCTCAAGAAGTGCACACCATCGATAAGAGTGACTCCTCTGATACGGATGAGGAGTGGAAATCTTATCTCAACGACAACGGTTATATGTCTCAGGAAGAAGCGCCTATGTCATTTTGTTTTCCAAAGCAGAACCCGAGATATATACCGAGATCAGACTTCCGAATGATCTATGGAGATTGTGATCCTGAGGAATGTCGTGCTCCACCTAACTCATTAGAAGATGATCTAATGAAGGACAACTTCGATCAAGATTATTATAGTCCCCTGGATGATTTTCCTATCTGGAAGTCGTACACAGAAAACTTGGGGCAAAAGAATCAGCCGAACGATGCCTATCAGCTGAGTAATATTGAAAGGAATGCCCACGTCCCCCCAAGCCAGGGAATCATTACATAGGACAGTCCGAAGATATCCAACACAATGATGAATTTGCAAAGTTTGCAAAATAAGAGTTCGTTAACTATGCTTTCCCTGAGATCAACGTCATTGAGAAGGATGACTCCTCTATTCCCACAGAAGTATGGGTCACGTTAGGACAGCCGAGTGGCAAGTACGACTTCTTAGTCAAGTACACCGCTCCTGAAAGCTCTTGCATCAGATACGAGGAGATCCAACCAACTGGATGGGGAGATCCTCTTGAGAATGAAAACACTAAGGAAGATACAACTGAAGAGTTCATTTATGATAACTCTGCTTGGGAGGAAGACTCCAACGATCCTACTCCGCTAGAAATCAACGTTGTTTCTGAGGATAAACCAAGAAAGAAGGTACCAGGCTTTGTGATTCATCGAGGAGTTTGTCACCAATGGGTTGCTGTTGATGTCCTGAAAGTCGTCCATAAGTCTAAGTAATTACCATCTTTGTTTTAACCTTTCACCTTGCCTAGGTGAAACAGATGCTTTATAGGGCTCACTTTTCTGTAAATGTCCCTCTTCGCTTTGCCCAAAGCGACATAGTTTTGTTTTATAGGGCTGTATTTCAAGAATCAACAAAATCATAAATAAATAATGTCATTCTGTCATTCCCGCATTTATTGTTGTTTTCACTTTTCGTTTTTTCATAAAATGGTAATCCTAAAACAACCCAAAATAAAAACAAGCATTTATCAGAAAAATACACTACACACACTCTTGTATTCTCTCTATATTTTATAAAAAAAAAGAATCATCACGTCATGCAGATTGCTTGTTTTAAACCCCATTGAAACATACGATCCAATGCCTTCTCCCAACTTTGAATTCCCGGTATTTGAAGCTGAAGAAGAAGAGGACGCAGAAATTCCAAAGGAGATCTCCCGATTACTCAGACAAGTGGAAAGGTCTATTGAGCCTCACAAAGAGCCGTTGGAAATGGTCAATTTGGGTTAAGAGGAAGAAAAGAAAGAAGTTAAGATTGGGGAACTGCTCAATCCAACTGTCAAAGAAGGCTTAATAAAACTTCTCAAAGAATTTCCAGGTGTATTTGCTTGGTCCTATCAGGACATGCCAGGGTTGGATACCAGCATCGTGGAACATCAGTTACCGTTAAAGACAGAATGTCCTCCGATGAAACAAAGGCTGAGACAGAGTCACCTGGATATGGCTATCAAAATCAAGGAGGAAGTGCAGAAACAGATCGACGCAGGTTTCCTTGCTTCCTTAGAATATCCTCAATGGGTAGCTAACATAGTGCCAGTTACGAAAAAGGACGGAAAAGTCAGAATGTGTGTAGGCTACAGGGATCTGAATAAAGCAAGTCCAAAGGATGACTTCCCCTTACTACACATTGACATGCTGGTAGACAGTACAACAAAGTTCAATGTCTTCTCCTTCATGGATGAATTCTCGGGCTATAATCAAATCAAAATGGCGCTGGAAGATATGGAGAAAACTTCATTCATCACCCCATGGGGCACCTTTTGTTACAAGGTAATGCCGTTCAGTTTGAAGAACGCCGGGGCAACCTATCAAAGGGCCATGACAAATCTGTTTTACGACATGATGCACAAAGAAATTGAAGTGTATGTCGATGACATGATTTCCAAATCTAAAACAGAAGAAGAGCATGTGACCCACCTGTCAAAGTTATTCAAGCGTCTTAGAAAATACAAACTCTACTTGAATCCCAATAAATGCACGTTTGGTGTCTGCTCAGGAAAACTCTTAGGGTTCATCGTTAGCCAGAAAGGAATTGAGGTTGATCCTGACAAGGTCAAGGCCATTCAAGAAATGCCTTCACCAAAGACTGAAAAACAAGTCATAGGATTTCTGGGACGTCTGAATTACATCTCAAGGTTCATATCCCTCATGACCGCAACATGCGCGTTGATCTTCAAACTACTCAGAAGAAATCAAAGCTGTGTAATGACAGAAGATTGCCAAAAGGCATTCGACAGTATCAAAGAATATCTATTGAATCCACCAATCCTGTCACCTCCAGTGGAAGGAAGACCACTAATCATCTACCTAACAGTCTTGGAAGACTCCATGGGTTGTGTACTTGGCCAACAAGACGAAACAAAAAGAAAAGAGTCTGCCATTTACTACTTAAGCAAGAAATTTACAGACTGTGAAACTCGGTACACTATGCTCGAGAAAACTTGCTGTGCTCTGGCTTGGGCAGCCAAACGTTTTCGCCAGAACATGATTTGTCACACTACTTGGTTAATCTCTGAAATGGACCCAATCAAGTACGTCTTTGAAAAACCTACTCTCACGGGAAGGATCGCCCGTTGGCAGATGT
The DNA here is from genome assembly GCA_022829125.1 of Lathyrus tuberosus. Lineage (NCBI taxonomy): Eukaryota > Viridiplantae > Streptophyta > Magnoliopsida > Fabales > Fabaceae > Lathyrus > Lathyrus tuberosus. The sequence continues at coordinate 10,161,260 of JALAZF010000145.1, forward strand.
TGTTATCAGAATATGACATCGTGTACCACGCTCAAAAAGCCGTCAAAGGGAGTATTTTAGCCCATCATTTGGCTCATCAACCGATTGACGATCAGGAACCAGTCGGATTTGAATTCCCAGACAAAGATGTCATGGACTTGGAAATGAAAGGTTGCGATGAACCAATACCTAGTGAAGGGCCGGAACCAGGTTCCCAATGGGGACTAATATTCGACGGATCTGTCAATACTTATGGAAACAGAACTGGGGCAATCATCGTAACACCTCAGGGTACCCATATTCCTTTCACTGCCATATTAACATTCAAGTGCACAAACAACGAGGCCGAATATGAAGCTTGTATCATGGGTCTTGAAGAAGCTATTGACTTGAGGATTAAGAACTTGGATGTGTTTGGAGACTCAGCCCTAGTTATCAATCGGATCAAAGGAGAGTGGAATACATACCAATCGGGATTGATTCCTTACAAAGATTACTTGAGAAGGTTATTACCATTCTTTAACAGAATCGAGTTTCATCACATTCCTCGTGAAGAAAATCACACGGCTGATGCCCTAGCCACTCTCTCTTCATGATTAGTGTAGGTCAATGGAACGACGTGCCTAAGATTGACATAATGCGCCTTGGAAGGCCCGCTTACATCTTCATAATTGAAGCAGTCATAGATGATAAACCTTGGCCTCATGATATCAACTGCTTCCTTCAAAGACAAGAGTACCCACCAGGGGCATCTAGGAAAGGCAGGAAGACTCACAGAAGACTAGCAGGCAACTTCTTTCTGAATGGTGATACACTCTATAAGAGAAACTTCAACATGGATTTTCTCAGATGCGTAGACAGACAAGAAGCAAACATGTTGATGAAAGAGATTCACGAAGGATCCTTTGGCACTCATGCCAACGGACACACAATGGCAAGAAAAATTCTGAGAGCAGGATATTATTGGCTAACAATGGAATCTGATTGCTACAAGTACATAAGGAGGTGTCATAAGTGTCAAATATACGCTGACAAAATCCATGTACTGCCTACGCATCTCAAAGTTCTTTCTTCTCCATGGCCTTTTTCTATATGGGGAATCGCATGATTGGCATGATTGAACCCAAAGCTTTAAACGGACATCGGTTCATCCTGGAAGCCATTGCCTACTTCACCAAATGGGTCGAAGCAGCATCATACGCCAATATAACCCGACAAGTGGTGGTCTAATTTATCAAAAACAATCTCATCTGCCATTATGGTGTTCCAAGCCCGATCATTAAGGATAATGGATCTAACTTGAACAACAAGATGATGAAAGAGTTGTGCACTGAGTTCAAGATCGAACACCATAACTCATCTCTCTACCGACCTAAGATGAACGGGGCCGTAGAAGCGGCTAACAAGAACATTAAAAAGATCGTTCAAAAGATGGTTTTAACCTACAAAGATTGGCACGAGATTCTACCCTTTGCCCTTCACGGTTATCGCACATATGTCCGCACTTCAACAGGGGCAACCCCTTTCTCTCTAGTATATGGCATGGAAACAGTGCTCCCTATAGAAGTAGAGATACCATCAATCAGGGTATTGATGGAAGCCAAGCTAACATAAGCTAAATAGTGTCAAAGCCGACACAATGAACTGAATCTGATCGAAGAAAAGCGAATAACCGCTTTGTACCAAGGTCAGTTGTATCAGCAAAGAATGAAGAAGGCGTTTGACAAAAAGGCCCGACCCCGCGTCTGCACGAATGGAGACCTTGTGCTCAAAAGGATACAATCATTCCTCACTGATTCCCAGGGCAAATGGACTCTGAATTAAAATGGCCCCTATGTGGTCAAGAAAGCCTTCTCAGGCGGTACCTTGAGACTCACAACCATGGATGAAGAGGAGTTTAAATACCCCACGAATGTTGACGTAGTCAAGAAATACTTCGCCTAAACAAAAAAAAAACGTCTCGGTGGATTGAAAACCTGAAAAGGCGGTCCAGCCAAAAATTAGAGACACAAGCAAAAGTCATCCCGATGGATTTGAAACCTCTAAAGAGATAATCCAGGCAAAAGTTAGGGATTCATGGCAAGAAACTAAGTCCGACAAGGTTAAATCCCCAGCGGTAATACCATCCGTCGAAAGACTTCAATAAAGGTCATCTTCGACAGAAGCTCAGGATGTCCAGAATTCAAAGTTGGTAGAAGGATAACGGTCGTTATGTTTCAATGTAGCCCTTTTCCCTTAAATTACCATTTTCTAAACCTTGTAAATGCTCTATGGGATCACGCGCTTGATTGATTTCCATTCTATCAATAAAACTTGAGCCTTAATGCTTTTGTTTGCAACTCTCATTTATTTTTGCTTTACAGAATGACATCTTTTAACATGATCAACAATTATTGAAAGGAAAAAATTGAATTTACTTGTCAAATTTTCTTCTGCTTTTAAAATATAGATGGAAATTGCTTTTGACTTTGAACATCAAAAAGAACATCGATGGTTTACCGAAAGTGATTAAACCTCAAAGTGCAGAATCAAAGTACTCCTTCTAAACCAGCGCACCTAAATGAAGGATCAACTGTTTCAGATGTAATGTCCCACCTGACATCCACGACAGAGTTCTTACCTCTTAAGACTGATTGAGGATTCTCTCTTCCCCACAGGGTCTACCTCTCCAAAGCAAGACAAGATTTCTCTCTTGAACCGGTGGTACTTTTCATCCCCCGCAGTGGCCGAGTATCCAATCGTGTTCATCCACTAGTCTGTATGTCGAGTCAGTTTTGTCATCATAAACATACATACATCATGTATAATTGATTCACACTCATATTCCTATTGCATTGCTATCGCTTTGGTCATACTCATTCCCAAGTGATAAAGTCCTATTGTCAATCAAGTTGTCGGTTTCCCTTTCCGCGTTGGATTAGACAAAATCCCGGTTTAAGTTCTTTCCTCATCAGGAAATGTATCGTCTGAGTAATCTATCCCCCATTTTATTTCTGGATTGGAGACGGTCCTCGACCACTTTGATAACTTGAACCTCTGAAAGGCAAAAAGATATTCGACAGACACCTTTGGAACATCACTCTTCACCATTGAAGATGATATTTCTCGCTTTCCCGGATTAAGGAAAATCCCTAGAGAAAGCCTCTCAACCGAAGAATCTCAGCAATACATCAGTTTTTCTCCCAAGAAATTTGATGTTAATAAAGTCATCAACACCTAAAAATTAGGTCACATCACATGGTATTTATCCGAAAAGATCTCGAAGAAAAGTATGATGTAATATCCCCAAGCGAAAATCAGTCTTTCAAGAGACTCGTTTTTCCCTAGTAGAGTAAACAAATGGCATCTCCAACAGAGAAGTTTGCACACCTCTACAGCTCAGACAAATGGGTGTCCCCAGCAAACCTGACCTCAAATTTTTTCCATCAAATGGCGTCTCCCCAGTAAAACTCGGTGAGAAGTTTGATGAAAGCCGCTGCAAATAGAATCCTTTGTCAAGGAAGAAACTCGACAAGAAGAAACTGAGACCAGTTACGTGGCTGAAAACCAGGATCGAGGGGAAGTTTATTTCAGAAAATGAGACCAGTTGCGTGGCTAAAAACCAGGATCGAGGGGAAGTTTATTTCAGAAACTGAGACCAGTTTCGTGGCTAAAGACCAGGATCGAGGGGAAGTTTATTATTTCATAAACTGAGACCAGTTCTATGGCTGAAGACCAGGATCGAGGGGAAGTTTATTTCAAAAAAAACAGAGACCAGTTCCATGGCTGAAGACCAGGATCGAGGGGAAGTTTTGTCCGTTTCTAAGTAGCATTTCTTGTAAAACAAGATGGATGAACAAACTGCCATTCATAACCACTGTCAAAATTTTGGGTATTCTGATATTTAATCCTCTTCCACCCTGAATGTCCGAATACCTTCGCCATTCACACCTTCGGGTCCAAGAAGATTAAATAAGGGCATCTGTCATACCTAAAATTTTGACCACAAGATTTCCCATCATTGTGCAAATCATCACCCCAATATGGATGTACCATCATGCCTCATCAATCTCCTCAAATATGGTTGAGCATTCACTATAATCAAGAATTAGGGTTTCCATCCCTCTCTGAGCATCTGGACAAAAGATCAATCAAGAAATGACATGATCTTCTACTTTTCCAAACTCTAAAACACCAATAAGGGATCAAGAGGACTCCCACATCAAGAATCAAGCACAAAGTTGCAGCATTCCAAGTGGAAGAAGCCTCGAAATACCCAGTGTCACCAAATTAGGGTTTTGGACGACTGAGGCCTCCAGAGTGAAATTTTCATAGGAGATTGAGCCAAGGATTCAAAATATGACTCAATGTGCTCAAAATAACCTTAGGAGTCCCTTTGCAAAGTTAAATCACCCTCAGAGAATGCATTCCTCAAAAGTCGGGAATTAGGGTTTCTCCGCGCCGAACCGCTCTGAAGCCAAAAGTCAAAACATGACTTTTTTGGAAAAAATGATCCTTAGGACTCATATTTTCATAAGATATGATTTATAATGTCATTTGAACAAGAATTGATCAAGAAATCATGATAACTTGTAAAAGGGGTAACCTTGAAAATTTGAAAATTTTTCTAAGTTACTAAATTTGGATGGTTTTGGTGCCAACTTCCAAGGGCCATACCTTTTGATCCAAGCATCCATTTTGAGTGATCCAAAGCCTGATTTATAGGTCTTCCTACATTCTACAAAAGCTTCAACTACATGAAACTCTAATTATTCATGGAGTTTTGGTTATGAATGGATCAAAGTCGGGAAAAATCAAAGATTTAACACTTAGTACAAAACTGTCTAAGTTTCAGCCTTGAACATCAATGTTCATGGGGATTTTTCAACTAAGTCCAGATAGTTTCAAGACAAACTATGACCACACATGAATTGTACCATATAAGGGTTTTTTAAAAAGTACATGAGCATTCCATAACTCTATTTGAGCAAGGTGATATGATCCTCCCAAGATGACACCTTCAAACTGTCTTGTACAAGACAAATTTGTGCACTTTTGCTCGGATTGGTTAAGTTAGGAAATTACAAGCCTTGTCATCCATTTGGACACCTCAGAGGATAACATCAGAGGGAAAAGATCTGATCCACAAGGCTCCCAAGTCCAAGGAACTACATGTAGCTATGTGTCACCTAAAAAGGCTAGAAATCTTAAAGACTCCAATTTTGTTTCAATGCATTCAATGGATTCACAAGATGGCAAGCATCAAGACATTGCCAACTGAATTGAGTCAAGCATTATCTCTAAATTAAAGGACTCATAGCCTATGCCCTAACCTTAAGTCAATGGCTATAGGAGACTTGAGATTCCGTTTGATCATCATTGGCCAAGGGATTGTCCAAGCCTCTAGTGGCCATGGCGCCATTCTTCAGAATCAAACTTATTTTTATTATATATTATACGCTTACCACTATATACTTGAATTGGCATTGCGCCCCAGTGGTTGATTAGCTGGTTTTGTATGTGTAGCGAGCAAAGGGTCTGGGGTTCAAATCCCCCTCGCCCCAGACCTTTTGGTATTTTTTTGGAACTATTTTCCAAAGGGAGTTTCACATATTATTCTCTCTTGCCACACTCTATCAGCCAACGCACTTGGCTCAGTTGGTATAGTTTTAAATCCGCCACCTCATGGGCGTGGGTTTAAACCTTGGGAGGGCCATCCTATTTTTTACCACTTGTTTTCTTTCACTTTTCTTCACCATTTTTCTAATAACTTCCAAAATTAATTTCTCTCTCATTTTTTATCATTTTTTATTGGTTCTTTTTTTATAAGTCACAAAAATGTTAAATTATTTTTATTTTACAAAAAAAATCCAATTTATATTATTTATTTAATATAGATAGAATTTTAGTAATTAATTTCATTTTATTTGTTTTAAAACATTTTTAAATGAAATTCTCACTTTGATATTTTCATTCCAAATGAATTTAAATCTTTCATGTGATTAAACATGATTTTTCAAAATATTTTTCAAAGTTGAGAACTTGTTTTTAAATATATTTGATATTTTATATCATTTTTTATTTAATTTCCTTTGAAAATTATATCTTTTAAATTTAAAATTAGGGTTTCCTCTAAATTTTGATTTTTCAAACTTCACATAAACACTTTGGGCCTCTAATAGAGTGTAAGACCCAACCCCTTTGTAAATACAAACTTTTTGGGCCTCAGTCATTGTATAAGTCCCGACACGATTTTTTAAACGACGGTGCGATCATTGTCTTTCATTAGGCCTCTCCCTGAGTTATAAGTCCCATTCTCTTTTCTTAAAAACATCTTTGGGCCTCTTGATAGAGTGTAAAACCCATCCTTTTCTAAATAAACCATTTTGGGCCTCAGTCATTGTATAAGTCCCGATACAATTTCAAAAATCTCGGCGCGATCGCCGCTATTCAAATAATTTTCATCTGGGCCTCCCCCTTGTGTTGTAAGTCCCATCTTTATTCTTAAAAACATCTTTGGGCCTCTAATAGAGTGTAAGACCCAAGTCCCTTTGCACATAAATAATTTGGGCCTCAGTCATTGTATAAGTCCCAATACAGTTTTCAAAATAACGGAGCGATCATTGTTTTTCATCTGGGCCTCTCCTTGAGTTGTAAGCCCCATCTCTTGTATAAAAAATAAACTTTGGGCATCTAATAGAGGGTAAGACCCAACTTGTTTTGTGAATACAATAAATTTGAGCCTCAATCATTGTATAAGTCCCTTTGTGTTTTTCAAAACTACGACGCGATCATCACCTTTTCGAAAGAATAAATCTGGGCCTCTCCTTAAGTATAAGCCCCAAACTTCCTTTCAAAACAACTTCCCTTATGATTTAGATTCAAATTCATAGTTGTTATCAAAACTTTCTTCAATTTCTTAAATAACTAACCATACAGCTGTAACACCGGAAGCTTGCTTACCTGTAAGTTCTACCAACTTTCTTTTACATGCTTGTTATATATTTCATCTGTATATATATATATATATATATATATATATATATATATATATGTCTGTATATCTTGCTTAGAGTTTTCCCCAGAAATTAGGTCTTAGATTAGATTAAACTAGTTGTCACTCTTTCAACACAGTCAAAACTAGTTCCCCATAGGAAATTCTAGATACAGTCTTGCCTCCTCTTGGGCTTATACAATATGGAACAGAGAAAGGCATTATTCCCAGTGAAACTTTTCTCAAGACTGTCACTACTAGAAATATGCACAAGAAATTCATTCCCCCAGAGAGGATTAATTCCCGGTGAAACCTCCCTTAAATTTCTTCAAACCTTAGAACTGTTCACTAAAGAAAGGATTATTCTCGGTGAAACCCTTCTCAAAATTTTCTTAGGTTCGACCCACATGCTTCCTAAAAGCACCCCTAGCCTCCTCTTGAGCCTTGTAAAAGGACCCTCAGGCTTCTAAGAAGTTCTCAGCCTCCTCTTGGGCTTAGTACAAAGACCCAAAGACATCCTACAGGTATAGGACAAAACCTAGTCATCTTTTGTTAGAGCAATCCTCCAGAGAGTCAGAATCTCAAAACATCAGACTAATTTAGGGTTGATTCTCATCCCTTAAAACATCAGCCTCCTTTTAGGAATCATACAAAGATAAACCTTCTCATACCAGTAGACTTGGACAGTCTCATCTCCTTTTGGATCTCAAGAAACCCTCAAGTTTCCTAAAAACACAGGATAACCCCTGATCATTTCATCAATCACCAACAGAGTTTAAACCTCCATAGGTTTCAAAACTCAATCTTTAAACTCTTACTTCAAATTTCCCCAGCTAGGGTCAAGTTACTCCCAGTAAAACCCTCAGAAAAATCAGAACCTCAAGGCATTTGATATTTCAACTCTTCTACAAACCCTCAGCAAGAGTTGATTCCCCACTTTGGACCTGTCTCTGGATCTAACTAATCCTTAGCAGAAGACAGCCTCCTCTTAGGATTTATATAAGGAATTCCCCCAACCAGCCTCCTCTTAGGCTTTGTTTAAAGATCATCCCTCAGCAGTTTAGCCTTAATCTTGGGCTTTGTACAAGATAGATAATGCATTCTCCAGCTAAGTCAGTTAACCCTTTTAGCCCCCTCTTAGGCTTTGTATAATGATCTCCCCAAAAGAGTCAAACTTTTAGCCTCAATCATGGGATTTGTAAAAGACACCTATAAATATTCTCAGCTGAGTCAGTTAAATTCCCTTTTAGCCTCAATCTTGGGATTTGTACAAGACACATATGAAACCTCCCCAGTGGAGTCAATTCTCTTTTAGCCTCAATCTTGGGCTTTGTACAAGACATATAAAACCTCTCACCAGTAGAGTCAATCTCTTTTTAGCCTCAATCTTGGGCTTTGTACAAGACAGATAAAATATTTCCCCGGAAGAGTCAATTCCTTTTAGCCTCCTCTTAGGCTTTGTATAATGATCTCCTTAAGCAGAGTCAATATCTTTTCAGCCTCAATCTTGGGCTTTGTACAAGACAGATATAAAACTCCCTAGTAAAGTCAAACCTTTAACTTCAACCTTGGGCTTTGATGAAGGCACACAAAAAAACCAATATCCCCTCAGAGGAAATCAAAATCTCTCTGTAGAAATACATTTCTCTGTACAATCACATATCAAAACAGACAATCAAACAAACCTTAATTCCAGATAACTGCTGTAAGTGACACACTTGTTGATTCAAAAATCCAAGCTATAGTCCATCTCTTATCCTGCTAAACCCCTTTTTTTCATCTAATTGTTGTAAGTTGCATCCCTCTGGATTATTTACATCCAAGCCAATGTCCCTCTCTTAGCATGAAAGACTCCTAAGGAAAAATGGCATTTCTCTACACTGAGTTAAAGTTTCTTCCTTCAGGACAAATCCCTTATAAAGGAAATTATGGAATTATGGGATTCCATATACTCTAGTTAAAGTAATTCTCCTTTATAATCAGTCACCCAACAACTATGATAAACAAATGAGATATATCCCTTAGAGATGACAGATTCTCTCTCAGTCAAAACCTTTAGCTTCAATCTTGGGCTTTAAACAAGACACAAATAACCCTTAGCTTTAATCTTGGGCTTTGAACAAGACACCAAACATCTCTTTCCTCCCATAAAATAGGAGGAACTATGATTGCTCTGATTTTCTTGTTTTCTTTAAAGGGAATACATAGGTATAAGATTGTGAAATATTAGCGAGCATACATAACAAAAATCTTAGGTCCAGTACCTTACCAAACACATCGAAAAACTCGAAAAATAACAAAAATACTCTCTCCACATTCCCAAAGAAGAAACTTTCCCAAATTTACGACAAATAAACACCAGTAAGTAGATAACCGAAGAAAATGCCAAACAATCTATGGATAACCATATATAGGATGGGTAATTGATAACTCCCCATTGTATTATCTGACCTCGGACCCCCCAATCTCTTAGAATTTGTTAAAGAAAACATTTGCGTGCAAGATTAGTTTTAGATATCTTCCCTTTCCTTTCCAGCTTCATAGGATAAATAAGAAATCAGAAAGTAGCACCCAATTCCTACCAATGCAGTAAGGTGGTCACGTCACCAACAAAAATTGCACGCTACACCTAAGTATCTATAGTAATCTATATGAACCTCTTGTTGTATTTCTATTATGTTATTGTTTGTTTGCTATTTGTTTAGGAATGTTCTATGAGGAAAGACCTAGAGGTTTTACTAAGTATGCTCGCAAAGACTTTGCGATCATGTGCCTACGTATCCTAACAAGGATGGAATCAGAGCACTCATAGTTCACCTAAACAAGGGTGAAGGACACTCAATGGTGATTAAGGTTCCAAAAGGGGAAGGTAAGCATTTATAACAATAACACTTACATAGAGTTTACAAACTCTAACCTAAATCTAATTTTAAACGGTAATGACTCTAACAATGTCAAGAAGGAAGTTGAGGTAAGGCTAAGCTACCTATGACGTAGAGTCAATAAAAGACCTTTCCTTTGGATTTGGAAACAAAAGATAAAGAAGAAGAACGAAGTCTAACATGCTAACATAACTTAAGGATAACTTGACAAAGTTAAACTAAGCATGAACAATATGAGTGAACATGGATGAGATGTTCAAGTATGATATTCAAACATGATATCAAAGCTTAAACGATGATATACAAAGCATACATGATATGGTTCTAACAAGACCAAAGTGACAACATAAGTAATACTTAACAAAGTGATGAACAAAAACTATGGTAACAACCAAAGTTAACACATATAAACAAGGATCAAAGCATACATGTGACATAGTTCTAACAAGTCTAAAGTATCATGGATGTAAGCAAGAATTCAAATCAATCATAGATATAAAAATATCAACATGGTATCATGGATGACAAGTTCAAATACACAACTATGGTAAGCATGGATTAAGGTTTACTAAAACCACTTAATCATGAATACAAGACAAACATGGATAAGTTGTAACAACACTTAATCATGAATATAATTTAAACATTCAAACATGGATAAGTCATAACTATACTTAAATATGGTTATAATTCATAGGTTCAAACAAGCACGGATAAGTCATAACAATACTAAAACATGATGTAATACCCTAATTTTTACCCCTAAGATCTCTGTTCTCTTGTTTGTTTGATGTTTTTATTTGTTTATGTTTACTAACCATTAATTGAAATGAAAAAATGTGTTTGTTTTTTCCTTTACTAACTTTTTCAGGAAGAAGTTGGGTCAAGAATATCAAATATCAGTTCCTTAGCTCGAATGGAATTCATCTGAACAAAGTCAAAGTTGATTTGCAAATAATTCAAAATTCATCTGATCAAAAGTTTCCAAGATTTAATTGATTATTATTCAAGAGACTCAAAGGTTCATGTGATTATTTCCATGCCTTCTTTGACAAGTCAAAAGAATCGAACCAGAGCCATAACAGCAAATTAGAAGGCAAATTTTCACAATTTCTCACCGCGGTAATCGATTACCAGCATTAGGGTAATCGATTACCTAATACTTTTTTTGGGAAAATGTGCCAAATTCAAATTCTGCAGCGTTTTGGCACCAATTTTCAAATATTGCATCATGAGAATATTCTAGATCGCCTCATTTTAATTCCCCTATCTCATCATAATTAATTCCTGCCATACACCCTCATTAATTACCACTTGATTTTGATTTTGCCTCCAAAATTCAAATTCCAAACCTAATTTTGGTTCCAAACCAAACTCCAACCCACCAAAAATCTTAAGCCTAAATCCTATAAATAGAGGCCTCTTTTCATTCATTCCACAAGCTTTTGATAGCCAAATTTACCTTGTCAAATTTCTTCTTGCCTCTCTCAATTTTCTACAACTACCCAAATTCACCAAAGCTCTTTCTTCCATTGAAAGTTAGTAAGTTCATCATTAGAACTTACTAATCTTTGAGCTAAACCTTCATCCATTCACTTTTTCATCACCAATTTCTGTATATCAAGGCTTTGGAGTGTGGTTCTTGGAGTTGATTTGAAGAATTTTCAGATTTGAAGTGGTAAACTCTTTATCCACCATTTGTTATTCTTGACACATCCTTCACAATGTGATACATTGTTGATTCTTGTTGCTTGATCTTTGGATCTTGTAATTTGTGTTCCATTGGTGTTATTTGCTGTTGTTTTACTTGATTTTTCGTGCATAGTTGCATCCTTGATCATGAGGTGTTTGAAGAAATGATTGCCCAAGGATTTTGCATTTTTTAAACTGATTTTCTGCTATTTTAGCAGGTGTAATCGATTACTTTCCTGTTGGTAATCGATTACACCCTGTTTCTACGCCTGGATTTGCCTTTTCAACAGTGGTAATTGATTACCAGCATTAGGGTAATCGATTACCCAGTGTCCAGAATGTGTTTTTGGCTTGTTTTCGGGACTATTTTGGTTCCTTTTCCTTTTCCTTCCCTTTCCTTTAGTTCTTTGCCTTGGACCACATCTTTGTGTGGTTCAATTTGACATTTCTTCATCTATTTCTCATTTTCTTTGGATTGATGAAAATCTTCGATATCATTGGAACTTATTTTAAATTCTTGATGAATATGAGATTGTTACTTCTTTTTTTTTTCATGCGGTATTGCTTTCGGAGAGTGATATGCATATCACTTCTCTAGCATACATTAGCACTAACATCGTTATTTACTGGCCTCCTATAGTATGATCTTCCTCATAGATTGTGCTACGATTGCTTAACATAGCACTACATGTGCCCCGTATCGGAAAATGATCATTTGTGGCCCAAACTTATGTTTGAAAGCCCAAGGATGGTTGATTATTTGTCTTGTTCCATTACTTATGAAACTTGTTGCTAAGAGGCTTTGATTTTATCAATCCTCTAATGAGTCTTCATTAACTTTGGCCTAAGTTCATGATTTAACCATCGTTGATAATTTGTTCTAACAACTAATCACTAACTCACTAACAATATTAATGTACTAATTTTGTTTATGTTTCCTTCTTGCTCCCTATCTCTTTTTACTTTTTATGCTTTATGTTATCATATCATATCATTCTATTTGTTTATGTTTCCGCCATTTTTTCTTTTGTCCACCTGGACCATTTGTTTATGTTCATGCTCTTTTCCTTTTGTCCATTTGGACCAAAAACCACTAATAAAGGCTTAAACCACTAAAAAACTTGTTCTCATAATGTTGGACTATGGTTACTATCCTTTTCATTTGGACATGGAACTTTGGACTTAGAATTAGGATCCTAACCTTTGCTTGGAATTTTGTGATGGAAAACCTTGGATTTTGGATATTTGAATTTCTCCTTTGAAGACTCATTTTGATCAAGGCCTAATAAATGAAAGAATGCTCATGTTATGGAGCTTTCTTGTGTGGTTAGACCGTTCTTATCCTTAGCTTTTTATCTTTTGCTTTAGGATGGCCACTTCTTCTCCACCCTTTCTTAAATTTTCAAAATCTCCTCTCTTTTTCAAAACCTTTTTGTTTTCAAACTTAAAACCACTTTCGTAATAAAACCTTGACTTTGGTCAAGCGATTTTAAAACTTTGTTTTCTTTAATAAATTTCAATTAATGTTAATCATACTTTGACTAATTTCAAAAGACATAAAAAATACAAAACTCATTCAAACTTTTTGTGCTTTGGTGCACTTTTTTTTCTTTTAAACTTTTCAAAAATATTAGACATGAGTCATTTTCTTTGATGAGATGTAAATCTCCTAACCATGGTTTTTGTGAAGTATGGTCATTTTCCACTATGATGTTGTAGTGATAGTCTTGTTGATTTTAATCCAAGCAAATCCTCCATCTTGATGTGATGCAAATGCGTCTTTCACATACCTTTGGATAATTAGTTGAGTATTCTCTCTCGAGAATGACAAGTTGTCTTTTCAAGATAAAATGAATCATAACCAATAATTTATGTTATTTGTACCACGAACTACGAGGTTTTGATCATATATTGCACTATGTGGGTACGTAGGCATGAGACGATAAGTCTCTCCAAACACAAAAATCTTAACAAATATTTCTCTTCTCATCTCCACAGTCTCTTTTCAAACAAACCTTTTCAAACCAAAAAGCGTAGATATTTCAAAGGGTTCCTATAGAGTAACATAGACGTTTTGGGTGTTAACACCTTCCCTTAGTGTAATCAACCCCCTTACCCATTCTCTGTTTGTTCTTGTTTTAGAACTTTTTTAGGTTTTGTTCGCTCTTTTTCCTTTCCTTTTGGATAAAATAAAAGTGCAGTGGTGACTCTTGCTTTATGAGTTAAGTTAATCGATAGGTTACACTCACGATTTGTACCGCTAAAGAAAAGTGACGACTCTGCTGGGGATTCTGGTTCTTAGTGTGTTTAGCCTACATTGATATATTTATCGCTTATTTGTTTGATTTGTTTGTTATTGCTTGTTCCGTTTGGGTGCTTGGTGATCTGTGTGGTGAGATAAGTCATATACTCGGACTTGAGTGCACTTATGATAGGAGGGTAGTATAGTCTTGTTCGGCTTACGTGGAGTAGTCCTTACTAAGCTGACTTGAGATCCCCCGCTCAGTGGAGGCCCCTTTAGGATTACTGATGTTATACGAGTAGTCGTATTTGGCATTACTTTTTCCAACCTGGGAGCCCGAGAAGCTGAGGACAGTAGAACCTTTAACCCATCTTGGCTTCATTAGGACGTGGTGTGGTGGCTTTTCAGGTGTAGACTTGAATCAGTTGTTACGCAATACCACACCCAGACGAGTTTCTCTTGAGAATAATGTTGGCCGACGAGTAGTCGTTTAAGCCGATAATATCCGAAAGACGGATCTATGACTCTGGGAACTTTTTAGAACCTTATTCTACAGGTGCTGATATAACCCTAGTACATACCATTGTGGGAGATTTTAAACCTTGACTCCATGCTCGTGCCAAACCTTTGAACCCGTGTTCTTTGTGTGATCTTGTTTGTGGTTGATGCACCATGCAGTCATGCATTCATGGACATTATGTTTCAATAAGTTTTCTAGGATCTTAGAGATTTTCCTTTGCAAACATCGGAGATATTGTGATCATTCACATTGGAAGGAGAAATACTCAGAAGTAGTGTTTCTAAGCTCCTGATCTTACAGATTTGAAAAAGCTAGTGTCCTTGGTAGTTGATCGTGCAGATTTCAGATCTCGTCATGGGAGACTTCTATCTATTTTTTCTACCAACATTGAAGATAGAATTCTGAACACCCTAGTGCAATTCTATGTTCTTGTCTACCGATGCTTTACTTTTCGTGATTATCAGCTCATGCCGACTTTGGAGGAGTATGCTTATCTGTTGGGTATACCAGTTTCTAATAAGGTTCCTTATAATGGTTTGGAGGAAGTTCTTAAGCCCCAAGATATTGTTGCAGTCACCCATTTAACGAAGTTTGATATAGATGCTAACCTTATGGTTAAGGGAGGTGTCAACGGATTGACTTCTAAGTTGTTGATTGGGAAAGCCACTTTATTTGCTAATGCTTGTGTCACATTGGCGTTTTAGGATATATTTGCTTTGCTTATCTACGGACTAGTCTTATTCTCTAACGTTGACAACTTTGTGGATGTTAATGCTATTATGATTTTCTTGATTGGGAACCCTGTTCCGACTTTACTTGGTGATACTTACTTCGCTATCCATAATAGGACTTCTAAAGGGAATGGTACCATTGTTTGTTGCACACCGCTACTGTACAAGTGGTTTATTTCGCACTTGCCACAATCATCTACTTTTAGAGAGAACGAGAGTTGTTTAAGGTGGTCTCAGAGGATCATGTCTCTTACTCATGCTGACATTACTTGGTCTTCTTCTGTTTATGAGAATGTCCAGATTATTGATAGTTCTGCGGAATTATCCAATGTGCCTCTTCTTGTCACACAAGGTGGAATGAACTACAACCCGAGTTTAGCTCGCCATCAGCTTGGTTATATGTTGAAGGATAAGCCTAAAAATATTCACTTAGAGGGTTTTTTTTTTCAAGAAGGGAATGACTCTCTTGGTTTGAGGAGAATAATGGCTCATGCTTGGACAATGATTCATAGGATGGGTAGAGGACAGCTTGGGAGACAAATTTGCATTGCCTTGGAACGTTATACGCTTTGGGTGAAGGAGAGAGCTAAGGAGCTCAAAATGCCTTATTCTTTTGAGAAACCCATTACTACAATGGTTGCTATGCCACTCCCTATTCCTTCTGATGATGTGAAGACTCTTCAAGATTCTCTGGCCAAGATGAAGGAAGAAAAAGATCTTTGGGAATCCAAGTTTCACGCTTCAAACCTTAAGATGTTAGAATTGCAAAAGTAGATGAAGGAAAAAGATGACTTGATTGAGTTGCTTAAGCGACGTGTTGTGAAGAGTCATGGAGAGGATTTATTTTCCTCTACCACTTCATCATCGCATCCTCCTACTTTCAGTGTTTGGAAGGGTATCGTGGATTGGCTCGTGTTTGAGAAGACCGCCATGAAGGATAACTGTGAGAGAGAGATTAAGAGACTCCGAAGGAAGTATCATCTTGGATTATCATCAGATGTGTCTTAGGATCTAGATTTTTCTTATTAAATTTTGATCCTTTGTAACTTGTACTTCCAAGTGAATCTTTTTCCAATATTCAATAAAATAAGATGTTTATCAGTATTTCAAAAAGTGTTATTTCTTTACGATGTTTGCAATTGCTTTATATTTTAAAGATCCTTGAAAGCTGAATGAAACATTTACATTTTGCATTTGCATCAAGCATCATTTCTTGCATTGTTTCTTGCCTTTTGCTAGGTATCTTATGTTTCTCTTGGTCTTCATTCAGCCAAGTTGTCACACTAGTATAATACTCGAGCTAATATGAAGAAAAATATGGATCAATTGCAACAAGAGAACCGTGAGCTTCGTGAGGAAGTGAAAACTTTGAAGGATAGTTTGGAGAGACTCACTACTATGACAAAAGCATTGGTGGTTTCTCAAAATCAGCTGTCATACCCCAAATTTTGACCACAAGATTTCCCATCATTGTGCAAATCATCACCACAATATGGATGTACCATCATACCTCATCAATCTTCTCAAGGATTGTTGAGCATTGACTACAATAAAAAATTTGGGTTTTGAGCCCTCCCAGAGCACTTAGACAAAGGATCAATCAAGAAATGACATGATCTTCAACTTTTCTAACCTCTCAAACATCCATGAAGGATCAAGAGGTCTCCCATATCAAGAATCAAACACAAGGATGCAACATTCCAAATGGATCAAGCCTCAAATGGCTAGTGTCACCAAATTAGGGTTTTGATTGACCAAGGCCTCCACATGAAAATTTTCATCTGGACATGAGCCAATTCTTCAAAACATGATCCAAAATGCTCCAAGGGACCTCATCATCAAATCAAATTAGCCTCAGGGGAAACATTCCTCAGAAATCAGGAATTAGAGTTTCTTGACCTAATTCACCCCTAAGTTGACTTTTGAGGCAAAACATGATCCAAGACCTCAAGACATGATTTGAGGGCCTCAAATAGACCACATTGATCCATTTACAATAATGGATTGATCCAAGAAGCTTGATTTATAAGTCTCAAATTCTTCTGGACCACAATTAGGGTTTTGAAGAAAAAGTCAACTGTACCTTTGACTTTGGACCAAGACATGTTCCCAAACCTTGGGACATGATTCAAGACACCCTAAAACACCTATGGAATCCATCCATTAGGTTTTAATTATGTTAAGAACTTGATTGCATAGAGGATCACACAGTTTGGAATTCATCTGACAAAAAGTCAACTGTGCCTAAAATCAAGTTTGACTTTTTGAATTTTTTCACAAATTTGGTTCCCCTAAGTCAATAACAATGTTAATGTATGTTTTTGATCATCTTCCATCAAGAAAAATCAAGAAAAGTGAGGTTACTTGCAAAAAAGGACAACCTTAAGAAGCTTAAATTTTTCTAAGATATGGAACAAAATGGATTTAGTACCAACTTTGCAAGGTCATAACTCCCAAACCCTAAGGTCTTTTTCTTCCATCCAAAGCTCAAATGAAAGTTCACATGACATACTTCAAAAGTGTCAACTACAAAAGATTTCAAATCCTCATGGATTTTGAGTTATGGATTGATCAAAATCACAAAAACATGAAAATGACCACTTTTTCCAACACTCAGAAATTTTTTTAGAGAGAATCTGTCTAAGTTTTTCATCAACTTTTGGACCATTTTTCACCTTGATCCAAGATGAACCAGGTCCATTGCTGGACATCAAAGTTAAAGTATGTCATACAAGCTTTCCAAAGAGTACAAGAACTCCCATTAATTCAACTTGAGCAAGGAGTTATGAACCTCACACCATGCCTTGCTCAAACTAGTTTTCAAGACAGATTGTGTGCATTACTTGTGGCACACGATTCTTGAGTCTAATTTTGGTGACTATGCAAGACTGATCCTCATCCAAATTCAACATAAATCTCAGTCAATCATGAAGAACCTGCAAGCTTGGACCCTAAGGAAAGAATCCAATCCCTTTGGCATGTGATCAACAATGTTACAAATCCAAAACCAAGCTTTGTCATTTGGCATTGATGTGGTGCATTGAGGTGGCATGAACCAACACATATCAGTCCAATTAAGTCAAGGTTATTGCAAAAAATCAGAAGACCTAAAGCTACAAGACCAGCTCAAGTCAATGGCTAAGTGAAGACTTGGTACCTCGGTATTTAAGGAAGTGATACACGTGCATATCCATTGAATAATAGAGTGAACCAGTTGCCTTTCACTATTCCTTCAAAAACAAACTTCCTCTACTATAAATAGAGGTCATTTCTGATGTTTCAAACCACACCAAAACAATACCAAAACATTGTTTTCTCACTCTCCCTCCCTTACTTCAATTTTAAGTCACATTGGAGAAATTTGGGAATTCTTGAAACCAAAGAAAAAACCACTCAAATAACTATCCAAACGCATCATAAATCATCCATTGGAGGTGCTCAAACCTTCATCCTCATTATACAACATCAAAATCAGAAAGTCAACCTCCAAAACCTCAATTTTTTACTTTTCTGCATTTTTCAAGCCATGTCTTGATCCAATCACTTTCAAAACCAATTAACCCTTCAAATACTCGTCAAATATCATCCTTAAACTATCCCAATAGGTTTCCCTCAATTGTAACACCATTTGAGCAAGTTACCATTTTGGTCACTTTTGCCACTTTTGCAAGAAAGAGCCAATTCTTGTTCCTGAGGTTTCCAGCTAGTTTTGATCATCCTAAAAGCTTCTAAGGGATCAATTAAGAGTGTCTAAAGCATTGGATTACTTTTGGAACAAGCATCTTGACAGTTAGCATATGGAGCTTCAAAAGGTAAGTGCATAACAACTTGAACTCTTTAAAATATGCATTGCTTTGATGTCCATTGATCATGAACATGTCATACATATCATATGTGTTGTGTTTGAATCAATTTACCATGCTATTATTGCTTGTATGATGTGGTAGCATAGAACTTGTAAATCTTGGCCTATTTTGAAACCACTATCGGGTTTTAAAAAAGAAGCATCTTTAGAAAAATATGAGACCACCATTGGATTCCTCATGAAATTCAAGGTAGGATCCATCTAAATTTCATCCAATTTCATGGAGAAATAAGGGAGATATGATCCTTCTTGCAAATCACACAAAACTAGGTCTTTCAAAATCAATTGAATTTCATACCTTCATGTGATTAAACAAGATTTTCCAAAATAATTTTCAAAACTTACCACTTGTTTTTAAATATATTTGATATTTTACATTTAATTTCCTTTGAAAATTATATTTATTTTAATTAAAATTAGGGTTTCCCTCAATTTTAATTTTTCAAACTTCATTTGAAACACTTTTGGGCCTCTTGATAGAGTGTAAGTCCCATCCCTTTGTAAATAAACCTTTTTGGGCCTCATTCATTGTATAAGTCCCGATACGATCTCAGCGCGATCGTTGATTTCAAAACAAAAATCATCTGGGCCTCCCTTGTGTTGTGAGTCCCATTTTTCTTCTTTTTCAAACACTTTGGGCCTCTAATAGAGTGTAAGACCCAACCCCCTTTTTGTACATAATTAATTTGGGCCTCAGTCATTGTATAAGTCCCGATACAATTTTCAGAATAACGGTACGATCACTGTTTTTCATTTGGGCCTCTCCTTGAGCTATAAGTCACATCTCTTGTATAAAAATAAACTTTGGGCCTCTAATAGAGTGTAAGACCCATCCTTTTTGTAAATAAATAATTTGGGCCTCAGCCATTGTATAAGTCCCTCCGTGGTTTTCAAAACTACGATGCGATCGTCGCCTTTACGAAAGAATTCATCTGGGTCTCTCTTTGAGTATAAGCCCTAAACTTCCTTTTAAAACAACTTTCCTTTTGATCCAAATTCAAATTCAAAGTATCATCAAAACTGTCTTCAATTTCTTGAATGACTAACCATACAGCTGTAGTTAATATGCTTAGGGTTTCGCGGAAAAAGTCAACGGTGCCTTTGAATTTTGAACCAGGCATGCTACCAAACCTTGGGACATGATTCAATACACCCTATAACACCCATGGAACATGTCTATTAAGTTTGATTTAGGTCAAGGACTTGATTTCACAAAGGATCGCACTGTTTGGAATTCATCTGACAAAAAGGCAACCGTGCACAAAAGTCAACTTTGACTTTTTGAGATTTTTCACAATTATGGTTCTTTGACCCTAAAATGATGTTAATATGTGATTGGAATCATCATTCATCAATAAAAATCAAGGAAAGTGGGATAACTTATAAAAGGGGTAACTATAAAAATACTTAGAAATTTTCTAAGTTATGGAACAAAGGGGTAATCATAACTCCTAAACCACAAGGCCATTTTTCCCCATTCAAAGTTTGATTTGTAGAACTCATGGCCCTATACAAAAGCTTCAACTGCACCTCATTCCAATTCATCATGGATTTTGAGTTATGGAATGATCAAAATGGTTGAAAACATGAAATGTCACTTTTTCCAACACTTAGTGAAATTTTCACTAAGTCAGAATCTGTTTCACTTTTTCCAAAATGTAGGGGCAATTTTTCACTTGGATCCAAAAAGTGTCAAAACAAACTATGATCACACATATGTTGTATCATATGAGGGTTTTCCAAAATGGCCAAGAACTCCATGAAACTCCACTTAAATCATGAGATATGACCATGCCAATATGCCTTGCTGCAAACTGTCATGGCAAGGCAGATTTAGGGCTTTTGCTCGATTTACCCAAATTATATAAAGGATAAGAAAATCTATCCATCTGAACACCTCAAGGGGGGGCCAAGGAGGGACAAACACTGATTCATCAGCCTCCTAAGTCTTTGGAACCAAAAGTTGCATGCTAAACCTAGAAATGCCTAAATGAGGGACACGACTCCAATTTTGGTTTGAAGCATTTAATGGATGCACCTAGGTGACATAGACTGAGCCTTTTCCAAGTGAATTCAGTCAAGGATGATCCAAGAACTAGGGAACCAGCAGCCTGTGCCCTAACCTCTAGTCAATGGCTAGAGGAGACTTGGATTCCTATTGATCAACATTGGCCAAACCTCTGCAGCAGTTGCCATTCACTATTGCTGCTAAAATAAACTTGCTCTACTATAAATAGAGCTCATTTGTGCTCAGTTTGAGTACACCAAAGCACTACAACACTTGCTTTCCTCAAAATCTCTTTCTCTTGGCAAAAATGCCTTCTTTAGCAAGGTAACTCTGAGTTTTTAATCACTCCGTGTTACTCGACTGATGTCTGCAATATTCACGATGGAGGGTAATGGAATTTCTTTTCCATTCTCAATTATTGTTGCACCGTATTTGTAAGGGATTTCCTTAGCTGAATCATACGGTAATGGTCCTAGTAGATAGATAACTACAGGAGCCTTCTGAATTCTCTGACAGTCGTAAGTAACTTCAATCAGTTCCTAGCTAAGAGCCTTTGATTTGTCTAGTAGAGGGGTGATGGTACAAACATCCTTGGTCCTTTCAGGATCAGAGATTACAACCACATCTTTGATTTGATCAGCGAAGTAGTCTGGTGTCTAGTTAACGGACCCCGAAACTGGGTACGGGTGAATCTCTTTGCGGTCCAACTGACCTTGAAGGGCTGCTCGTACGAGGTAACATCCTTGGTTAATTTCCGAGCAAACTCTATAGCGTTCACAGTTATGTGATGGCACCTGGCCACGTCCACTTTGAATACAGTGTAACCTTACTAGATCTATTTCCATTGATCGAGCATCCTGACTTTGATGCCTAGTAGGGTTCCCATTAACCACACTAACTTGTTGCGTGCCTTTGTTCATATAAATCAGAAGCCACCAGTGGTTTAACAAGTGTTGTAAAGTTCTTTGAACGAGAAGACATCCCTGGTCACTCTCACAACATCCTTTACAGTTCTGATAATTATGCGAAGTTAGAAAACCGAGCTGGACTTGCTTAGCGTGTAATTCTACCAAGCTGGTATTCATCAAGCGAATATCGAAGATTTGAATCATGTTGATCTGATAAAGATTTTTATCATGGTAGTCCTGGATTCACCCAAGATCCATCTGACGTTGGAGGGCCTCTTGTACAAAAGAGCACCCCTGATTGTTTACCGAGCAAATTAGACAGGAATTGTAATTGTGCCGTGGTAGATCATGATGTTGGCTTTGCCTTGAGTGCATTGCCACCAGGTTGACATTCATCGTACGGATGTCGTGGCTCTGAATGATGTTGGAATTCGTATAAGTCATGTTGACCCCCCGAATTCGGTGCTCTTGGATCCATCCGAGATCCAATTGTTCCTGTAAAGCTGATTGTACCACAGAACATCCTTGATTTGTTAAAGAAAACATTTGCGTGCAAGTTTAGTTTTAGATAACTTCCCTTTCCTTTCCAGCTTCATAGGATAAATAAGAAATCAGAATGTAGCACGCAATTTCAACCATTGCGGTAAGATGGTCGTGTCATTGACAAAAACCGCATGCTACATCAGCCACCCCGTCCTCCTCCGCTTTCGACTCCTATGCAAAGGATTGTCATTTCTGAGATTGTTTCTACGCCCATTTCTGTGGCACCTGCCAGTATTACTCAACACTCCGTGCATCCTGGCTTCCCCAGGGGCATGCCACATAACTTTTTTCCTGAAGGTTATCAAACACCACCACCTCCTGAAGTTCCAGTTATTCCTACGGTCCAGCCTGTGATGTCTATACCACAACCTGTGGTTCATACTATTCCTTTTGAAGAGCCGATTTTCCACACTGCTCCAAGTGAAAATGTCAGTTCTTATGAGAAAATGGAAGAGATTCAAGATCAATTTGCTGAAATGTAGAAAGAAATCAAAGCTTTGAGGGGTAAAGAATTGTTTGGGAAGAATGCCCATGAGTTATGCCTAGTTCCTAATGTGAAAATCCCACATAAATTCAAGGTCCCTAACTTTGAAAAGTATAAGGGTAATTCTTGTCCGATGAGCCATTTGACTATGTATGCCCGCAAGATGTTGACTCAGACCGATAATAATCAGCTTCTCATTCACTACTCGAAAGACAGTTTATCTTGTGCAGCCTTGAAATGGTATATAGGACTCGACAGCACTCTAATTTGCACTTTCGAGGATTTGGGTGAGGCTTTTGTAAAGCAGTATAAATACAATGTCGATATGGGTCCCGATCGTGACCAGCTTCGAGCAATGGCTCAGAAAGATAATGAGACATTCAAAGAATACGCGCAGAGGTGGCGCGAGATTGCTGCTTAGATTAATCCTCCTTTGGAAGATAAAGAGATGACTAAGATCTTTGTGAAAACTCTGAGTCCTTTCTATTATGAGCATATGATTGTCAGTGCCCCGAGTGATTTCGATGAGATGGTTAATATGGGGATGAGATTGGAAGAAGGTTTCCGTGAGGGCCGATTGTCAAAAGATGGTAATTCTGCAGGAAATTCCAAGAAATATGGGGGAGGACTTGCCAAGAAGAAAGAAGGTGAGACCAATTCTATTTCTCGTGGAAGACGCAGAAAGAGTTATGGTAAGAATAATCAATGTCAGCAACATGTTGCATCTGTTACGCCTGTTATCAATTCAACTCCTGTTGTTCATGCTGCTCATCAACAACATTCTAATCAACAGAGCAATCAACGAGCCCTTGATCAGAAGGACTTTGATCCAATTCCGATGACATATACATAATTGCTTCCTGGTTTAATTCAGAAGAATCTTGTTCAAACCCGTGCACCACTTGCTGCTCCAAAAGATTCGCCGTGGTGGTATAAGCCTGAAGCTCACTGTGCTTTCTGTCATGCCCCAAATTTTAACCACTAAGATTCCCCATCATTGTGCAAATCATCATCACAATATGGATGTACCATCATACCTCATTAGTCTCCCTAAAGATGGGTGAGCATCCACTACAATCAAACTTAGGCTTTCAAGCCCTCTCAGAGCCTTTAGACAAAAGATCTGTCAAGGAATGACATGATCTTCAATTTGTTTAAACCTCTCAAACATCCACAATGGATCAAGAGGACTCCCACATCAAGAATCCAGCACAAGGTTGCAGCATTCTAAGTGGATCAAGCCTCAAGATCGCTAGTGTCACCAAATTAGGGTTTTGGTCGACCAGGGCCTCCGGATGGAATTTTTCCTCTGGGCATGAGCCAATGCTTCAAAGAACAACCTAAGATGCTCCAAGGGACATCATGAACCCAACCATCAAGTCAATTTAGCTCAGGGGATGCATTTATAAAAAAATCAGGAATTAGGGTTTCTTGACCTAATTCACCCCTAAGTTGATTTTTGGGACAAAACATGAGCCAAGACCTCAAGACATGATTTTAGGGTCTCTAATAGGCTACATTGATCCATTTCCAACAATGGATTGATCCAAGAAGCTTGATTCACAAGTTTCAAGTTCATCAGAACCACAGTTAGGGTTTCGCGGAAAAAGTCAACAATGCCTTTGAATTTTGACCCAGGCATGCTACCAAACCTTGGGACATGATTCAATACACCCTATAACACCCATGGAACATGTCCATTAAGTTTGATTTAGGTCAAGGACTTGATTTCACAAAGGATCGCACAGTTTGGAATTCATCTGACAAAAAGGCAACCGTGCACAAAAGTCAACTTTGACTTTTTGAGATTTTTCACAATTATGGTTCTTTGACCCTAAAATGATGTTAATATGTGATTGGAATCATCATTCATCAAGAAAAATCAAGGAAAGTGGGATAACTTATAAAAGGGGTAACCATAAAAATACTTAGAAATTTTCTAAGTTATGGAACAAAGGGGTAATCATAACTCCTAAACCACAAGGCCATTTTTCCCCATTCAAAGCTTGATTTGTAGATCTCATGGCCCTCTACAAAAGCTTCAACTGCACCTCATTCCAATTCATCATGGATTTTGAGTTATGGAATGATCAAAATGGTTGAAAACATGAAATGTCACTTTTTCCAACACTTAGTGAAATTTTCACTAAGTCAGAATCTGTTTCACTTTTTCCAAAATGTAGGGGCAATTTTTCACTTGGATCCAAAAAGTGTCAAAACAAACTATGATCACACATATGTTGTATCATATGAGGGTTTTCCAAAATGGCCAAGAACTCCATGAAACTCCACTTAAATCATGAGATATGACCATGCCAGTATGCCTTGTTGCAAACTGTCATGGCAAGGTAGATTTAGGGATTTTGCTCGATTTGCCCAAATTGTATAAAGGACAAGCAAATCTACCCATCTGAACACCTCAAGGGGGGCCAAGGAGGGACAAACACTGATTCATCAGCCTCCCAAGTCTTTAGAACCAAAAGTTGCATGCTAAACCTAGAAATGCCTAAAAGAGGGACAAGACTCCAATTTTGGTTTGAAGCATTTAATGGATGCACCAAGGTGGCATAAATTGAGCCTCTTCCAACTGAATTCAGTCAAGGATGATCCGAGAACTAGGGAACCAACAGCCTGTGCCCTAACCTCTAGTCAATGGCTAGAGGAGACTTGGATTCCTATTGATCAACATTGGCCAAACCTCTGCAGCAGTTGCCATTCACTATTGCAGCTAAAATAAACTTGCTCTACTATAAATAGAGCTCATTTGTGCTCAGTTTGAGTACACCAAAGCACTACAACACTTGCTTTCCTCAAAATCTCTTTCTCTTGGCAAAAATGCCTTATTTAGCAAGGTAACTCTGAGTTTTTGACCACTCCGTGTTACTCGACTGATGTCTGCAATATTCACGATGGAGGGTAATGGAATTTCTTTTCCATTCTCAATTATTGTTGCACCGTATTTGTAAGGGATTGCCTTAGCTGAATCATACGGTAATGGTCCTAGTAGATAGATAACTATAGGAGCCTTCTGATTTCTCTGACTGTCGTAAGTAACTTCTATCAGTTCCTAGCTAAGAACCTTTGATTTGTCCAGTAGAGGGGTGATGGTACAAACATCCTTGGTCCTTTCAGGATCAGAGATTACAACCACATCTTTGATTTGATCAGCGAAGTAGTCTGGCGTCTAGTTAACGGACCCTGAAATTGGGTATGGGTGAATCTCTTTGCGGTCCAACTGACCTTGAAGGGCTGCTCGTACGAGGTAACATCCTTGGTTATTTTCCGAGCAAACTCTATTGCGTTCATAGTTATGTGATGGCACCTGGCCACGCCCACTTTAAATATAGTGTAACCTTACTAGATCTATTTCCATTGATCAAGCATCCTGACTTTGATGCCTAGTAGGGTTCCCATTAACCACACTGACTTGTTGCGTGCCTTTGTTCATATAGATCGGAAGCCACCAGTGGTTTAACAACTGTTGTAAAGTTCTTTGAACGAAAGGACATCCCTGGTCACTCTCACAACATCCTTTACAGTTCTGATAATTATACGAAGTTAGAAAACCGAGCTGGACTTGCTTAGCATGTAATTCTACCAAGATGGTATTCATCAAGCGAATATCGAAGATTTGAATCATGTTGATCTGATAAAGATTTTTATCATGGTAGTCCTGGATCCACCCAAGATCCATCTGACGTTGGAGGGCCTCTTGTACAAAAGAGCACCCCTGATTGTTTACCGAGCAAATCAGACAGGAATTGTAATCGTGCCGTGGTAGATCATGATGTTGGCTTTTCCTTGAGTGCATTGCCACCAGGTTGACATTCATCGTACAGATGTCATGGCTCTGAATGATGTTGGAATTCGTATAAGTCATGTTGACCCCCCGAATTCGGTGCTCTTGGATCCATCCGAGATCCAATTGTTCCTGTAAAGTTGATTGTACCACAAAGCATCCTTGATTGTTCTTAGAGCAGATATCACACTGGTGATAATTATGAGGTGGCACATGGTCGTATCCACTCTGTCTACAATGCATCTTGACCAAGTTAGCCCTTAATAAGAGTACATCATGAATTTGATAGCTGTTGTTAGACTCTCCTTCTATCAAATTGACTGCAGCTTTCTCGTGTTGAGGCAATGGGTTCGTGAGAACATTCAGATTCGTATTTTTTAAAGATAATACCCCGCTCCTAACAAGCTTTTGTACGTCGGATTTGGAACTGAGGCAGTTTTCTATGTTATGCCCTGGTCCTCCTTGATGGTAAGGGCAAGTCTGATCCGCTTTGAACCAACAAGGCGGATTCTCCTATACCATAAGAGGAGACTTGGTTTGGACGTGCCCCTTGACCAGTAGTAACGAAAACAATTCTGCATACAACATTGGTATAGGGTCGAACCCTGGTGGTCGCGTTGTACGGTTGTTGTTGTACTGAGGACGAGCCTGCTGAAGAGGTTGTCGTGTTTTTTGCTGAAACTGTTCTTGATTTGGTTGGCTCTGATCAACCTGAGGTCGATATGTAGGAACAGGCGCAGGGTTGATAGCAGGAGTTACGGCTGCTACTGGTTGGTATCGTCGCCTTTGCTTTCCGAGAGAGATATTCCCAATATCCTGCTCTTTTTTCTTAGGGAGAGCACTACCATATCATTTCGTACTACTTGATGGTCCAGCGTCTTTAACCAGATGTCCTTCTCGGACTACTTCCTGAAGACGAACTCTCATGCCCACCATCTCGGTGAAGTCACTGGGCGCACTGGCAACCATTCTGTCGTAGTAAAATGAGCTCAAGGTTTTCAAGAAGATCTTTGTCATCTCTTTTTTCCCAAGAGGTGGACAAATCTGAGCGGCAATTTCACGCCATCTCTAAGCGTACTCCTTAAAGGTTTCCTTGTCCTTCTATGACATTGATCTGAGTTGATCTCTGTCTGGTGCCATGTCCAGGTTATACTTATATTGTTGAACAAAGTCAACGCCAAGATCTCTGAAAGTGCCGATCTTAGTGCGGTTTAAACCCATGTACCATTTGAGTGCGGCACCAGTTAAACTATCCTGAAAGTAGTGAATTAGTAGCTCCTGGTTCTTTGTCTGAGCTGACATTCGCCGAGCGTACATCACCAAGTGGCTTTGATGGCACGAGTTACCCTTGTACTTTTCAAAATCAGGCACTTGGAACTTATGCAGAACTTTCACATTGGGGACCAAGCAAAGGTCTGTGGCATCTTTTCCAAATAGGTCCTGACCGCGAATGGCTAACAGCTCTTTCTGCATTTCCACGAACTGTTCCTAGAACTCATTCATTCTGTCGAACATACGTTCGTTTTCACCAGACAGTATCTGTGGAATCTTTCCTTCCGGGACAGTGTGTACCACAGGTGGTGGTATAGTCATCATGGCAGAGACTCTTGGTGCCTCCTGAAGTTTGTAACCTTCAGGAGTTGCTGTCATGCCCCTGGCATCTTCGCTTTCCCGAAGTTTGTAACCTTCAGGCCCAGCGGTTCCTGCTGCATTTTCTAGATCTTCCATGATCGGTGGGATATATCCTTGCGGGATATAGTTAAGTGGCATGCCCCAAGGATGATCTTTCGGCATTTTGTACTTAGGATCAGACTTTTCCACTATGGGCATTGATGTGGTCTCTGAGATCACAGTCCGTTGTTGTTGCATTTGAGCTTCTGCTAGAGCTTGCATGTTGTTATGAAGCTTTCTCAGATCTTCTTTCAGAGTGTCGATCTCTTCTCTCAACTCTCTGTTCTCTTCCTCGAGATCATCCATTTCTTTTGTCGATTGGCCCGAGTATTGTACGAATGAGACAGTTTGACTCTAGAATCAAGACACAAATGTGAGATTCGTAGAGAACAAGAATGCATTTATACGAGAATGATGAATGATATGCAATGGTTTTATTAATTATTTTTGTTTATTCAAAGTAAAGTTCGACAATTAGATTGCAAATATCAAATAGTAGGGAAGTCCCCGTTTTATTGAATTAAAAAATTGCGAAAATGGAAATACAGTAGATTACAAAGTGCTGAAAAAGGAAATGTCTAAACTAATGGATCCTGAGTCCTCTCTGAAGAGAGCTCAGGTGCTAGCTCAGGTGCTTTCCTTTTCTTTGACCAGGGCTCTTCAGCCGTGGTCGGGTTTTCATTCCTTTGCCAAGTGAAATGAGCGAGCAAGTTCCTTTGGTCATCTTGATTCTCTACAGCATGTTGCTCTAAAATATCAATCAGAGCATCCTTATCTTTCAATAGTTGCTGTAGTTTCTTACACTCTACATTGAGAATACGGTACTTGTTTCTCCAAGACCTCCTCTCCTATTGAACTTGGTTGAGAGTAACTTGAAGTTTTTCAGTGTCAGACATGAAATAAAGGATAGATTCCCTTAACGGAAGAACTTTATGACGAGGGTAAGGCATCCTCAGCTTGAGAGCTCTGGTTTGTACCCATTGGAGATAAGGCTCCCCCGAGACACAGTCTGGTTTCCCTAGAGAATCTCTTCCTTTCCTATGAACGTGTTTCCAAGCATGCACTATTTCTGTCTTTAATGCCCTGTCATTTTCTCCTTCCTTGAAGAAAAGACCTTCTAGATGAGCATTCCGCAGGACATGCCTCATCGGGTATCCGAATTGCCGACGAACTAACACCGGATGATAGTTTATTCCACCCTTAGTTCCTATAAGGGTGGAATAGATTCGATTGTACCAATCGATGTCAGAGTTGGTAAGAGACATGATTCTCTGTGACCAACGTAAAGTATTCTTTTGATCCCAAAATGCAGCAGACTTGGGCATATGGGAAATGAACCATTTGTATAGCAGGGGTACACAACATGTGATCATTCCTCCGCTGTATAAATTCCTTAAGTGTACAGAATGATACGCATCTGTGAGTAAGGTCGGTACAGGATTGTCGATGAGACATATCTTAATGGCATTGATATCTACAAAGTTATCGATGTTGGGAAACAAAAATAACCCGTAGGTGAGCAAAACAAAGATGCTCTTGAAAGCGGCCACATTCCCTATACTGGCAAAGTACAAGGCTTTCTTTATCAAGAATTAGGCTGGCAAACCTTGGATACCACCCTTAGTGGTCATGTGAGTCCTGACTTCTGACTCGTCCAAATAAATTGCTCTTGGAAAGGTTTAATCTTTTGGAATTTCTTCCAGCCCAGAAAAGGGAGCTTGATCAATGATATGCAGATCAGTCAGGTGAGAATACTCCTCTAGTGTTGGTGCTAGTTGATAATCCGAGAATGTAAAACAGTGATATACCGGATCGTAGAATTGGATTAGGGTGGACAGGATTCCTCAATTACATGGACCCTTAATAAGGACAATAGTCCTCCATACTTGGCTCTGAAAGCCTCAGGGTTGGTGATCATCCTCGCCAAACCTCTCAAATCCTCTAATTTTGGAACCTTGAGGTATACTTGTGTGTTTTTCTTCTACCGAAATCTGTAACGCAATCTCTTTATCTGACATTTGCAATTATTGTCTTAGTTTAATTGGAAAAAGAGAGGGACTAGAAGAGAAGATTTTCTTTTTTGAATGTTTTTTAAATGAATGTATGAATGTAGCACACAAAAACATAGAAAAAACATGGGATCAAAGGGTCGGTGTCATGAAGTCAAGGCTCTACCCCCCCCCCCCCCAAAGGTTTATACTGGTGATTTTTTGTACCTGTCCGCAAAATCATTGATCCCTCTTGGGATAACAACAACAAGCGGATCGCTAACGAGATGATGTATCTTTGAGTGATCTCAAATTAGGGTTGTATCGCGTGACAACTATTTCCGATAGCTTCCGCACTACAAAATGGTTTCAGTATACTAAAAACCACAGCTTCTCAGATAACCTAGTCGACCACACTACTTTCAATAACCGAAGTCATATAGGCAATGTATCTGCAAAGGGAGTCTCCACTGAGTTTGATGGTCGACCGAGGACTCTTAGATGGAATTCACTCCCAGTAAGATTACCCGTATTTCCATCACCTATCTTAGGTGTATACTCAATCTTTCCACATGCGGCATCACACGCATTCCCATTAGCAGAAAAATAAACACATATATCAATTAGGAAAAGCAGTATATATATTTGTCTTAATCATCCTAGACCTTTAGTCTTATGATCCTATACAGACAATGAATCCCCAGCAGAGTCGCCATTTCTGTGATACTTTGTGAACTCAAGATTTTCTACCTAAGAGATGGGAAGAGAACAAGATCTCGTTGTTCCCTAGTGGAGTCGCCATCTTTCTGTAGCGCGAATTTTTACGTGGTTGCGAAGCACTATCGCTTTGGGGTACTACAGTTCGATTCATTTTTTATCCTATTAAAGCTGATTAAGGAAGGGAAATAGATGTCTCCAATTAACCCTGGTTGCATACTGAGTTAAGACAGATGACTGTTGGTTTACAGATGCTATTAAGATCGTGGGTCTCTCTTAGGTTATTTTGTTAAGAACAAAATGTTTGGACTATTTGTGAGGTTTTTGGTAATGTGTTTAGACTTGATGCTTTTGGGTTGATTTGATGGAAATACAGGATTTTGGGTTTTTGATTAGTATGCTCGCTAAGATTTTTTTGCAATCTTATGCCTACATATTTCCGTTAGACGAAACAGGGAAATCAGAGCAATCGTAGTTCCTCTTATTCTATGGGAGGAAAAAGGTTGTTTTGGTGTCTTGTTTAAAGCCCAAGACGTGAAGCTAAAGGTGATTTGTATCTTGTTCAAAGCCCAAGATATGAGGCTAAAGGGTTTTGGATGAGAGAGAATTTGTCATCTCTAAAGAGGAGTTGTTGATGTTTGTATGTTGTGAGCAAGACACATATTCGATGCTAAAAGGTTGATTGACTCAACCGAGGTTTTCCTTATACAAAGCCTAAGAGGAGGCGATTGACCCAACAAGAGGATTCTTTTTATTTGTTGTCTCGTACAAAGCCCGAGATAGAGGCTAAAATGGTTGACTCAACAAGAGAGTGCTTTTTTTTTTGTCTTGTACGAAGCCTAAGACGGAGGCTAAAAGGTTTGACTCAACAAGAAAATCTTTTATCTGTCTCATATGAAGCCTAAGACGGAGGCTAAAAAAAGTTTGACTCAACAAGAGAGTCTTTTATACTCAACAAGAGAGTGATTTAGTGTCTCGTACAAAGCCCAAGATAGAGTCTAAAGGGAAAGTAACTCAACAAGAGATTGTTTTAGTATCTCGCATGAAGCCCGAGATAGAAGCTAAAAGAGAATTGACTCAACAAGAGAGTCTTTTATACTCAACAAAAGAATGTTTTAGTATCTCGTACGAAGCCCGAGATAGAAGCTAAAAGAGAATTGACTTAACAAGAGAGTCTTTTATACTCAACAAGAGAGTGTTTTAGTATCTCGTACGAAGCCCGAGATAGAAGCTAAAAGAGAATCGACTCAACAAGAGAGTTTTTTATACTCAATAAGAAAGTGTTTTTATATGTGTCTTGTATGAAGCCAAAGACAGGGGCTAAAGGGGAGACTGACTCAAGGAGAGAGTCCGAAAATGTTAACTCTGTCGGGGAGAGTCATTTTACAAAGCCCAAGAGGAGGCTGACTTACCGCTGTGGAGTCTGGAGCTCCTGAAGTGGGTCCAAGTATGGGGAACTCTCATGAGAGAGACTGGGTTTCTGACTATGTTTGAAGGGAACTTGAGAATGTCTGTGAGACTCAAGGGGGTTTAGACTGTCCAAGTCTAGAGTTTTATCTATTGTATAATTCCCAAGAGGAGGCACGGGCATTAAGGGATGAGTATCAACCCTACAACGACCGGAGTTTTGACCCTGGAAAAACTGCTCTAGCAAAGGATGACTAAGTTCTGTCTTATACCTTTAAGAGGTCATCAGGGTCTTTGTATTAAGCCCAAGAGAAGGCCTGAGAACTTCTAAGAAGTCGAAGGGTCCTTATACAACGCCCAAGAGGAAGCGGGGATGCTTTTAGGAAGCCTGTGGGTCCACAAACCAAGAGAAGTTCAAGACATGCTATTCACCGAGAATAGATCAAGCCAGGAAAGTTCAAGGATTTGGAAGAAACTCAAGAGATTCTATTCACGGAGAAAAGATCATCTCTGGGGAGTTAGAGTTTCTTTGACAATTTCTAAGGGTGACACTCTGAGAAAGGGTTCACCGAGAATGCTGCCTTTCACGTTTCCATATTGTTAAACCCCAAGAGGAGGAAAGACTGTATCTGGTAATCCAATAGGGGACCTAGTTTTGACTGTATTTAAGAGTGACCAACAAGGCTTTACCTAGTGCTAGACGTAGTTGCCGGGGAAAACTCTAAATAACTATACTAGTATTACACAGTTGATATTTGACAAGTATATAAAAAAGATGTGAAAGAAGATTTACAGTGAAGCAGTCCCACAATACAGTTATATACATATGAAAGCAATAAATGAAAGCGGATAAACACTTACCCGTTGTAGAGCTTCCATGCTGTTCGGTTAGTTCTTCAAAAAAAAAAATCTTTGATAACAATATTATATTTAAAATCGAAGGAGAAAGTGCTTTGAAAAGTTTGTTGGGGCTTACAGCTCAAGGAGAGGCCCAAGTTTTGACGATGATTGCACCGCTGTTTTAAAAACGGTACAGAGGAACTTATACAATATGTGAGGCCCACAAAGTTTTTATGTACAAGGGGATTGGGTCTTACACTCTATTAGAGGCCCAAAGTGTTTTTGTATTAGTGATGGGGCATACAACTCAGGGAGAGGCCCAGATGATTTTAAACTGGCGATCGCGATGAGATTTTTTATTGTGTCAGGACTTATACAATATCTGAGGCTCAAAATGGTTTATGTACAAAAAGGGATAGGACTTACACTCTATTTGAGGCCCAAAGTTGTTTTTTAAAAATAAAAGGTGGGGCTTACAGCTCAAGGAGATTCCCTGGGTTATGATTAAAAAGGCGACGACCGCGCCGAACGTTTGAAAATATACAGAGGGACTTATACAATGTGTGAGGCCTTAAAAGGTTTATTTACAAAAGGATTGGGTCTTACACTCTACCAAGCAGCCTAAAGTTTTATTTTTTTACAAGAGATGGGACTTACAACTCAAGGAGAAGCCCAGGGTTATTGATTTTGAAAACGGTGATCGCGTCGAGGCTTTTGAAAACACAATGGGTCTTATACAACATCTGAGGCCCAAATCATTTTGGTTTCAAAAAGGGGTTGGGTCTTACACTCTTTTGGAGGCCCAAAGTGTTTTAAAAAGTTTGATGAGGGTTAAATTAATCAAATCCCTAATTTGTATTCAAAATATATTTTAATTCAATGAAAATTCAATTAAAATGATCAAAATTGTTAAACATGTGTGAAAAACAAATTATGATCTTGGATTGATGTTTGAAAAACATGTTTATATCCATAAAATGATTGGAAATCAATTAAGTTTGGAAAATCAAGGGAGAAAAAATATTTCAAATGTTGAAAACAAATAAAACATTAATTCTTTGCAAAAATATCAAATATATGAAATAATTAATATTTTTGGTATTTTTTGGTAAAATAAAATATTTTAACATTTTTGTGAATTATTAAAAAAAGAATCAACTCAAAATCATTAAAACTCAGAGAGAAATTAATTTTTGAATCAAATAAATAAAATCACAAAAATTCAAATATTTTAATTTTCAAAAAGGGCGCCAAGAACATGGCAAGAACACGCGCCACCCTCTATTTCTGCAGATTTGCATTTTCTATCCAATCTCACTGAATACTTGATTATATCATGCAATCTACATATCAATCTGCTCGTTTTCACCTCACGATCATGTCTATGGTCTTTAATTTCATATATTTTAAGCATGGAATAAGAAATCAAAGAGAAACCTCAAGAACCCTCAAATCTGCATAAAGGCTAAGAAATTCCATACATGATTCAAATAAAGCAATTGATTGAGGGAAAACACTCTATGCATGATTATGAACATATGGCCAAATTATTGTGCAGCAAAAAATGCATGGATCATAGAGTTAGAAGACCTCATGCTTACCTCTTGCAGCTGGTGATCGTGTTTTGTGTTAGAGGTGTTGCAAGCTTGTTCCAATGATTTGCACAGCTTCCTTAGGTGCCAAGTGATGTGTCTGAATGCTTGGAGTGGTTTGAAACAAGCTGAAACTTGAGATGGTACCTCAACTGCAGCTCTGTCAAGAACTTGAGCAGTTGGTAAGTGATTTTGAGAAATCAGTGTTCCAGATGTTGTTTAAGTGTTTGGATCACTTCTATATGATGTTTATGAGGGGTGTGTGTGTGATTGGTTTGGTTGGAATTGCTCTCAAACTCAAAACCCGATAGTGACTTGCTTTGGAAGGCAAATTTGGAAGTGAGAAGGAGATTTTGAGGAAAGCATATGTTTGATGGCTTTGGTGTACTCAAACTGATCACAAATGAGCTCTATTTATAGTAGAGCAAGTTTGTTTTGCAAGCAATAGTGAATGGTAACTGCTGCAGAGGTTTGACCGATGTTGATCAATGGGAATCCAAGTCTCCTCTAGCCATTGACTAGAGGTTAGAGCACAGGCTGCCGGTTCCCTTGGTCTTGGATATGTCTTGACTGAATTCAGTTGGAAATGGCTCAATCTATGCCACCTTGGTGCATCCATTGAATGCTCAAGAACAAAATTGGAGTTTTGTCCCCTATTTAGGGATTTCTAGGTTTGGCATGCTAGTTTTAGTTCCAAAGACTTGGGAGGCTTATGGATCAGTCTTTGTCACTCCTTGGTCTCCCCCTGAGGTGTTCAGATGGATAGACGTGTTTTTTATTTGCACAAATTTGGTAAATTGAGCAAAATACACAAATCTGCCTTGCCGTGACAATTTGCAGCAAGGCATACTGGCATGGTCATATCTCATGGCTTAGGTGGAGTTTCATAGGGTTCTTGGCCATTTTGGAAAGCTCTCATATGATACAACATATGTGTGATCATAGTTTGTTTTGATACCTTTTGGATCCAAGTGAAAAATGCCCCTACATTTGGAAAAAAGTGAATGCAGATCCTGACTTAGTGAAAAATTCACTAAGTGTTGGAAAAAAGTGACATTTTCACTTTTTGTGATTTTGGCCATTCCATAACTTGAAATCCATGAGGAATTGGAATGAGGTGTAGTTGAAGCTTTGTTACTGTGACATAGGAGCTACAAATCCATCTTTGGATCAGCCCAAATGGTTACTTGGATCTCAAGTTATGATCCTTGGAAGTTGGTACCCTAGCCACTTTGTTCCATAACTTAGAAAATTTATATGTTTTTTATGGTTACCTCTTTTACAAGTTATCCCACTTTTCTTGATTTTTCTTGATGAATTATGATTCCAATCACACATTAACATCATTTTAGGGTCAAAGAACCATATTTGTGAAAATTCTCAAAAAGTCAAAGTTGACTTTTGTGCACAGTTAACTTTTTATCAAATGAATTCCAAACTGTGCGATCCTCTATGAAATCAAGTCCTTGACCTAAATCAAACTTGATGGATTGATTTCATAGGTGTTATAAGGTGTATTGAGTCATGTCCTAGGGTTTGGGAGAATGCATGGGTCAAAAGTCAAAGGCACAGTTGACTTTTGCCGCAAAAACCCTAATTGTGGTTCTGATGAATTTGAAACTTGTTGATCAAGCTTCTTGGACAAATCCATTATTTAAAATGGATCAATGTGGTGTATTAGAGACCCTCAAATCATGTCTTAAGGTCTTGGCTCATGATTTGTCCCAAAAGTCAACTTAGGGGTGAATTAGGTCAAGAAACCCTAATCCCTGATTTTTTATGAATGCATCCCTTGAGGCTAAATTGACTTGTTGATTGGGTTCATGATGTCCCATGAAGTATCTTAGGTTATGCTTTGAAGCATTGGCTCATGCCCAGAGGAAAAATTCCATCTGGAGGCCCTAGTCGACCAAACCCTAATTTGGTGACACTGGCGATCTTGAGGCTTAATCCACCTGGAATGCTGCAACATTGTGCTTGATCCTTGATGTGGGAGTCCTCTTGATCCATTGTGGATGTTTGAGAGGTTAGAAAAGTTGAAGATCATGTCAATTCTTGATTGATCCTTTGTCTAAGGCTCAGAGAGGGCTTGAAACCCTAATCATTGTTTGTAGTGAATGCTCACCCATCTTTGGGGAGACTGATGAGGCATAATGATTCATCCACATTATGGTGATGATTTACACAATAATGGGAAATCTTAGTGGTCAAAATTTGGGGTATGAAAATGATGACTTGTTGTGTGTCTTCATCTAGATAGATCGGAAGCTACTAGTGGTTTAACAAGTGTTGCAGTGTCCTTTGAACGAGGGCACATCCTTGGTCACTCTCACGACACACTTTACAGTTCTAATAATCACGCGAAGTCAAAAAAGCGAGTTGAACTTGTGTAGCATGTAATTCCACCAAGGTGGTATTCATTAAGAGAATATCAAAGATTTGAATCATATTCACTTGATAATGACTTCTATCGCGGTAATCCTGAATCCATCCCAAATCCATCTGACGCTGGAGGGCCTCTTGTACAAAAGAGCATCCCTTATTGTTTACCGAGCAGACCAGACAGGAATCGTAATCGTGTCGTGGCAGATTAAGATGTAGGCTTTGCCTTAAGTGCATTGCCACCAAGTTGTCATTCATTGCACGGATGTCGTGGTTTTGAATGATGTTGGAATTTGTATAAGTCATGTTGACTTTACGGATTCGGTGATCTTGGATCCATCCGAGATCCATCTGTTCCTGTAGAGCTGATTGCACCATAAAACACCCTTGATTGTTTTTAGAGCAGATATCACACTGGTGATAGTTATGAGAGGTACATGACAGTATCCGCTCTGTCTGCAGTGCATTTTGACCAGGTTGGTTTTCAACAGGAGTACATCATGAATTTGATAGTTGTGCTTAGAATCTTCCTCTATCAAATTTACTGCAGCTTTCTCGTGTTGAGGCAGCGGGTTTGTCTAAACATTAGGATTTGTATCCTTGAAGGATAAGACCCCGCTCCTAACAAGCTTCTGTACATCAGATTTGAAGCTGAGACAGTTTTCTATGTTATGCCCTGGTCCTCCTTGATGGTAAGGGCAAGTCTGATCCGCTTTGAACCAAAAAGGCAGATTTTCCAGTACTGTAAGAGGAGACCTAGTTTGGAAGTGCCCCTTGACCAGTAGTAGTGGAAAAAGTTCAGCGCACAACAATGGTATAGGGTCGAACCCTGGTGGTCGCATTGTACGGTTGTTGTTGTATTAAGGACGAGCCTGCTGAAGAGACTGTTATGTCCTTTGATGATATTGTTGTTGATTCGGTTGGCTCTGAGCAACCTGAGGTTGATACGTAGGAACAGGCGCATGGTTGATAGTAGGAGTTACAGCTGCTACTGGTTGGTACCTTTTCCTTTGCTTTCCGAGAGAGATATTGCTAATATCTTCCTCTTTTTTCTTAGGGAGATCACTACCGTAACTTTTGGTACTGCTTGATGGTCCAGCATCTTTAACTAAACGTCTTTCTCGGACTACTTCTTCAAGATGAACTCCCATGCCTACCATCTCAGTGAAGTCACTGGGTGCACTGACGATCATTTTGTTGTAGTAAAATCAGCTCAAGGTTTTCAAGAAGATCTTTTTCATCTCTTTTTCCTCAAGAGGTGGACAAATCTGGGTGTCAATTTCACGCCATCTCAAAGCATATTCCTTGAAGGTTTCCTTATCCTTCTGCGACATGGCTCTAAGTTGATATCTGTCCGGTGCCATGTCCAGGTTATACTTATATTCTTGAACGAAGGCAGCGCCAAAATATTTGAAAGTGACGATCTTAGTGCGGTTTAATCCCATGTACCATTTGAGTGCGGCACCGGTTAAGCTATCTTGGAAATAGTGGATAAGTAGCTGTTGGTTCTCTGTCTGAGTTGACATCCTCCGAGCGTACATCACCAAGTAACTTTGAGGGCAAGAGTTACCCTTGTATTTTTCATATTCGGGCACCTTGAACTTGTGCGAAACTTTCACATTGGGGACCAAACAAAGGTCTGTGGCGTCCTTTCCAAATAGATCCTGACCACGAAGGGCATGCAGTTCCTTCTGCATCTCCAGGAATTGCTCCTGGAATTCCTTTATTCTATCGTCCATACTTTCGTTTCCACCAAAAGGTATTTGTGGAATCTTCCCTTCTGTGACAGTGTGTACCATAGGTGGTGGTATAGTCATTACGACAGTGACTCTTGGTTCTTCCCTCTCCCGAAGTTTGTAACCTTCAGGAGTTGCTGTTATGCCCCGTACATCTCCGCTTTCCCAAAGTTTGTTACCTTCAGGCCCAGTGGCTCCTGCTGCAGTTTCCGGATCTTCCGTGATCGGCGGAATATATCCTTCCGAGATATAGTTAAGTGGCATGCCCCAGGGACGATCTTTAGGCATGTTATACCGAGGATCATACTTCTCCACTATGGGCATTGAGGTGATCTCTGAAATCAAAGTCCTTTGTATCTGGGCTGCTGCCAGAGCTTGCATGTCATTGTGAAGTTTCCTCAAATCTTCTTTCAGAGCGTCGAGTTCTTCTCTCAACTCTATGTTCTCTTCCTTGAGATTATCCATTTTCTTTTGTCGATTGGCCCGAGTATTGTACGAATGAGATAGTTTGACTCTAGAATCGAGACACAAACGTGAGATTCGTAGGTAAGAAGAATGCGTTATGTGAGAATGATGAATGATATGCAATGATTATATTAATTTTTGTTAAATCAAAAGAAACTTTGACAATTAGATTGCAAATATCATACAGTGGGGAAACCCCGTTTTATTGAATTCAAAGATTGCGGAAATGGAAATACAGTAATTTACAAAGTGCTGTAAAAGGAAATGTCTAAACTTATGGATCCTGAGTCCTCTCTGAGGAGGGCTCAGGTGCTGGTTTTGGTACTTTCCTTTTCTTTGACCGGGGCTCTTGAGCCGTTGTCGGGTTGTCAGTCCTTTGCCAAGTGAAAGGAGCGAGCAAATTCCTCTGGTCTTCTAGATTCTCTACAACATGTTGCTCTAAAATCTCGATCAGAGCATCTTTTTCTCTTAACAGTTGTTGTATTTTGTTACACTCCACATTGAGAATACGTTACTTGTTTTTCCAAGACTTCTTATCTTGTTGAACTTTGATGAGAGTAACCTGAAGCTTTTCTGTATCAGACATAAAATAAAGGACGAATTCCTTTAACGGAAAAACTTCTTGACGAGGGTAAGGCATCCTTAGTTTGAGAGCTCTAGTTTGTGCCCAGTGGAGATAAGGTTCCACAGAGACACAGTAAGGTTTTCCTAAAGACTCTCTTCTTTTCCTATGAACATGTTTCCAGGCATGCACTATTTCTGTCTTTAGTGCCCTGTCATTTTCTCCTTCCTTGAAGAATAGATCTTCCAGATGAACATTACGTGGGACATATCTCATCGGGTATCCAAATTGATGACGAACCAAAACTAGATGATAGTTGATTCCTCTTTAAGTTCCTATGAGGGGCACGCTGGGGAAGTTTCCACAACGGTCAATGATTCTTATCCCGTCATAGATCCGATTGTGCCAATCTATGTCAGAGTTGATAAGAGGCATAATTCTCTGTGACCAACGTAAAGTACTCTTATGATCCTAAAAAGCAGCAGACTTGGGTAAATGGGAAGTAAACCATTTATATAGCATGGGTACCCAACATGTGATCATTCCTCCGATGTACAAATTCCTTAAATGTACAGAATGATAAGCATCTGCGAGCAGAGTTGGTACGGGGTTTCTATTTAGAAAAATCTTAATGGCATTGATATCAACGAAGTTATCAATGTTAGGAAACATAAATAACCCGTAGGTGAGCAAAACAAAGACGCTCTCGAAAGCAGTCACGTTCCCTATACTAGCAACGTACAGAGCCTTCTTTGTTAAAAACTTGGCTGGCTAACCTTGGATTCCACCCTTAGTGGTCATGTGAGTCCTGACTTCTGACTCATCCAAATAGATTGCTCTTACAATGGTTTGATCCTTTGGAATTTCTTCCAGTCCAGAAAAGGGAGCTTAGTCAGTGATAGGTAAATCAATTAGGTGAGAGTACTCCTCCAGTGTTGGTGCTAGTTGATAATCCAGGAATGTGAAATAGTGATCGACCGGAATGTAGAACTGGATCAACATAGCCAGGATTCCTTCAATTACATGGACCCTTAATAGAGACAGCAGTCATCCGTACTTAGCTCTAAAAGCATCAAGGTTGGTGATCATCCGTGCTAACCCTCTCAAATCCTCTAATTTTGGAAACTTGAAGGTGTACTTGTGAGTTTTCCTTCTACCAAAATCCATAACGCAATCTTTCTCTCTGACATTTGCAATCATTGTCTTAGTTTAATTTAAAAAAGAGAGACTAGAAGAGAACATTTTTCTTTGTTTAACGTTTTTAATGAAATGAATGAATGAATGCAGCACACAAAGACATAGAAAAAACATGGGGTCAAAGGTTCGGTGTCATGAAGTCATGGCTCTACCCAGCCCCAAAGGTTGTACTGGTGATTTTTTGTAACTGTCCTCAAAATCATTGACCCCCCTTGGGATAACAACAACAGGCTGGTTCACCCGAGTGGGCTGCAGTATCTTAGAGTGAT
This sequence comes from Lathyrus tuberosus, assembly GCA_022829125.1. NCBI lineage: Eukaryota > Viridiplantae > Streptophyta > Magnoliopsida > Fabales > Fabaceae > Lathyrus > Lathyrus tuberosus. The sequence goes on from JALAZF010000145.1 coordinate 10,202,712, forward strand.
CTCAAATGAGGGTAGTATCACGTGACAACTATTTCCGATAGCTTCCGCACTACAAAATAGTAACAAGGTCTCAGCCTACTAAATCTTCAGTTTCATGGACACCACAATAGAACAATCTGCTTTTAACAACCGAAGTAATATAGGCATTGAATCCACAAAGGGTATCTCCATTGATTTGATGGTCTACCGGGGTCTCTTATTTGGGAGTCACTCCATGTAAGATTACCCGTCTAATGCCATCACTTATCTTAGGTGTCACTCAAACTTTCCAGATGTGGGCATCACCCGCAGTCCCATTAGCCAAAAAATAAACATGGATATCAATTAGGAAAAGCGATATATATATATATATATATATATATATATATATATATATATATGTATTCATTCCTAAAACTAACATCCTAGACCTCTTAAGAGCTATAATCCTAGTCCTATTACAGACAATGACTCCCTAGTAGACTCGCCATTTTACTGTAGCGAGCGATTTTTGTCAGTGACGCGACCACCTTATCGCTGGGTTTTCCTCACCGCAATGGAAGGAGAGGTGCTACTTTCTGATTTCTTATTTATCTCATGAAGCTGGAAGGGAAAGGGAAGCTATCTACAACTAACATTGCACGCGGATGTTTAACTGAACAAACGCTTAAAAAAGATTGGGGGGTCCGGGGTCAGGTTATACAATGGGGAGTTGTCAATTACCCATCCTATATGTGGTTATCCACGGGATATTAGCTTTAGGTTTCACTTTGTTCTTGATAGTGTTTATTCTTTAATGGGTTGGGAAAGTTTCTTAGGAAATATGAGTGAGTGAGTTAGTTTTTGTTGATGTTTGGGTGTTTTTGGTAAGGTACTGGACCTAAGTTTTGATTGGTTTGAAGGTACTAGACCTAGGTTTTTTTATTAGTATGCTCGCTAAGATTTCGCAATCTTATGCCTACGTATTCCCGTTTAAAAGAAAAAGGGAAATCAAAGCAATCGTAGTTCCTCCTATTCTAAGGGAGGAAAAAGATATTTGTTGTCTTGTTCAAAGCCCAAGATTGATGCTAAAATGTTTATTTATGTCTTGTTCAAAGCCCAAGATTGAAGCTAAAAGGTTTAACTGACAGAGAACTTGTCATCTCTAAAGGGGTATTGTTGATTTTTGTGTTCCTTGATCAAAGCCCAAGGTTGAAGCTAAGAGGTTGATTAAATCCACTGGGGAAATCCTTAACCAAAGCCTAAGAGGAGGCTGGATAAGACCAACTCAACAAGAGAGTGTGTATATTGGTGTTTTGTACAAAGCCCAAGATTGAGGTAAAAAAGAGACTGACTCTTTTGGGGATATCATTATACAAAGCCTAAGAGGAGGCTGAAAGTTTGACTTTTTCGGGGAGGTTTGTATGTGTCTTGTACAAAGCCCAAGATTGAGGCTGAAATAGGAAATTTAACTGACTCTGGTGAGGATATTTTAGGTATCTTGTATAAAGCCCAAGATTGAGGCTGAAATGAGTTTGACTCTGCTCGGGAAATCATTCCTCAAAGCCTAAAAGAAGGCTGGGAGGAAATGGCCCTGTTGAGGAAGATATTTGTCCCAAGCTTAAGAGATGGAGATTTATGTCTTGTACAAAGCTCAAGATTGAGGCTAAAAGGGTTTGACTCAACAAGTGAGTGCTTTTATCTGTCTTGTACAAAGCCCAAGATTGTGGCTGAACAAGCTGGAGAAATCATTCTACACAGCTTGAGAGGAGGCTAGCTTTAGCTAGGGGAAATCTTTACATCAAACCTACAAGGAGGTTGAAAAAAAGATTGACTCAACAGGAGAGTATTTTCGTCTGTCTCATACAAAGCCCGAGATTGAGGCTAAAAAGGTTGACTCAACAAGAGAGTGCTGAAAGGTAACTGACTCAACAAGAGAGTCTGAAAAGTGATTGACTCAATATGAGAGTCTGAAAAGTGATTGACTAAACAAGAGAGTCTGAAAAGGTTAGCTCCGCTGGCGAGAATCATTGTACAAAGCCCAAGAGGAGGATGACTGTGCTGAGGGAAGGTCATTATACAAAGCCTAAGAGGAGGCTATCTTTCTGCTGGGGATTATTGAGATCCCTAGGCAGGTCCAAGTGGGGAATCAACTCTTGCTAAGGATTACAGAAGAGTTGAGGTATCATATGCCTTGAGGTTCTGATACTAGGGATATATTGTCCCTGGTTGGGAATCTTTTAGGAGAGAGACTGGGTTTTAGCTCTGCTGGAGATTGATTCAGAGCGACCGGGGTTTCTCCTATGTTTATAGGGAACTTGAGAATGTCTTTGAGACTCAAGGGGATTAGACTGTCCAAGTATACTGGTGTGGAAGAGTTTTATCTTTTGTATGATGCCCAAGAGGGGGTGGGTGTATTAAGGGATGAGAATCAACCCTAAATTGGTTTGAGATTTGACACTGGAAAGACTGCTCTAGCAAAGGATTACTAAGTTTTGTCTTATACCTTTAAAAGGTCTTCAGGGTCCTTGTATTAAGCCCAAGAGAAAGCATGAGAACTTTTAAGAAGCCGGAGGGTCCTTGTACAAAGCCCAAGAGGAGGCGGGGATGCTTTTAGGAAGCCCGTGGGTCTCAAACCAAGAAAAGTTCAAGAAATGCTATTCACCAAGAATATATCATTTAATGAAAGTTTTGAGGTTTGAAGAAACTCAAGAGATGTTATTCACTGAGAATAGATCAACTCTGGGGAGTAGAATTTCTTTGACAATTTCTAATAGTGACAGCCTGAGAAAAGGTTCAAGAAGAATACTGCCTTTCTCTTTGTTCCATATTGTTTAAGCCCAAGAGAAGGCAAAATTGTATCTGGAAATCCTATGGAGGATCTAGTTTTGACTGTATTTAAGAGTGACCAACATGGCTTTACCTAGTTCTAGACCTAGTTGCCGGGGAAAACTCTAAATAACTATACTAGTATATATACAGTTGATATATGACAAGTATTTAAAAGGATATGAAAGAAGACTTATAGTGTGCAGCTTCCCACAATACAGTTATATATATATTAAAGCATGTAAATGAAAGCAGATAAAAATTACAGGTGAGCAAGCTTCCATGCTGTATTATTAGTTGTTCAAAGAAATTAAAGAAAGTTTTGATTACAACTGTATATTTGAACCTATATCAAAAGAGAGGTTGTTTTTGAACATATTGTTGGGGCTTATACTCAAGGAGAGGCCCAGGATTTAACAGTGATCGCACTGTTGTTTTGAAAATCGCAGAGGGACTTATACAATGACTGAGGCCCATGGGGGTTTATTTATAAAAGGGTTGGGTCTTACAACTCAAGGAGAGGCCCAATGATGTTTTGAAAAAGAAAGATGGGACTTACAACACGACGGGAGGCCCAGATGATTTTTGTTTTGAAATGGCGATCGCGCCGAGATTCTTTTAACGCAGAGGGACTTATACAATACCTGAGGCCCAAAAATGGTTTTGGTTAAAAGGGGATTGGGTCTACACTCCATTAGAGGCCCAAAGATTTATTTTTGTACTAGTGATGGGGCTTACAACTCAAGGAGAGGCCCAAGGCAATTTGTTTGAAAATGGAGATCGCGCCGAGATTTTCTATCGTGTCGGGACTTATACAATATCTGAGGCCCAAAATGGTTTATGTAAAAAAAGGGTTGGATCTTACACTCTATTAGAGGCCCATGAGTGTTTGAAAAAGATTTGTTAGGTGAAAATCAAAGAAACCCTAATTTCATTTTCTTTTAAAAGTATTCCTTTTAATAAAATGAATGAAATGACAAAAATACCAAATAAGTCTAAATAAACTACTTGTGATTTTAGAATAAGGTTTTAAAAATGAGATTTTAATCACAAGATGATTTAGGACTCATTTGATTTTGATTTTCAAGATGAATATTCATTTTTGAAAGGGTTAAAAACAATAAAAATGAATTTATTTACAAAAATATCAACTATATTAAATAACTAATATAAATTTTATTTTTTTGTGGAATAAAATATTTTAACATTTTTGTGATTTTATGCAAAATGAACCAATAAAAAATAATTAAAATTTAGAGAGAAATTCATTTTCCAAATCATTTAAAATAATATGACAAATAGTTAAAAAAGTGGAAAAAGTAGTAAAAAGAGAGTCTGGGGCGAGGGGGTTCGAACCCCAGACCTCCAAGTTGCAGTGCGCACCTTCTACCACTAGGGTAGTGATACATCCGTGTATCAAAATCACCCCATGAATACATAAGGCATGCCTTGTTTTAGGCCTGGGCAAGGCAAGACAAGGCAATCCCAGCTTTTGGGCCAAAAACTTAAAGGTTATAACTTCCTCATTTTTCCATGGATTGGGACAAAATTTAGGTCTATCCTGCCTAGAATTTCACAAGGAATCCAATGTTGCCCTTGGTTTTTTAGATGAGATCCCCATTTTAAAACCCAATGGTGTTTTTTAAATAGGCCTATAATTGCATTTTCTATGCTACCTCATGTTACAGGCAAGAATTACATGGCAAATTGGTTCGAACACAACATATACAACATTCATGAGAGGTGTATGATCAGTGGACTTCAAAGCAATGCATATTTCAAAGAGTTCAAGTTGTGATGCTTACCTCTTTAGGAGCTTTTTGTGCTATCTGCCAAGTTTCTTGTGCCAGAAGTAATTTGATGCTTTAGACACTCTCAATTGATCCCTTAGGAGCTTTTAGAATGGTCTCCACCAGCTTGAATCCTCAGGAACAAGTTTGAGCTCTTTCTTGCAAAAGGGGCAAAAGTGACCAATATGGCAACTCTCTCAAATGGTGTTCCAGATGTAGGGAACCATTTGGGACAATTCAAGGATGATATTTGGAGTTTGTTTGAGGTTTTATCTGGTTTTGAAAGTGACTGAATCAAGACATGGCTTGAAAAATGCAAAAAAGTCCAATTTTCAGGTTTTGAGAGGGGACTTTGTGATTTTGGTGTTACAGGTCACATATGAGTTTGGACAGCTTAGATATGACATATTGGATGTGTTTGGATCATGAACTATGATGGAATTGCTCTCTAACTCAAAAACTCAAAGATACCTTGCAAAATAATGCATTTTGGCCTAAAGAGAGGGATTTTGAGGAAAGCATCAGTTTGGAGGCTTTGTTGTACTCAAACTGATCACAATTCAGGCCTATTTATAGTGTGTCAAGTTTGTTTTGGTATCAATAGTGAATGGAGGCTGCAGCAGGCCTTTGGCCAATGTTATGCAAAAGGAATCTCAAGTCTCCTCTAGCCATTGACTTGAGATTAGAGCATATGCTTTGTAGCTTTGGTTCAGAGATAAACTTGGACTGAATTCAGTTGGAATAGGCTTAATTCATGCCACCTTGGTGCAACCATTGAATGCTTGGAAACAAAACTGGAGTCTTGGCAATTTTTAGCTCTTTTAGGTTTGGCATGGCTACTTGTAGATTCTTGGACATTTGAGGCTTGGAGATCAGATCATCCCCCTTGGATTTGATTCTCAAATGTGTCCAAATTGATGGCAAGGCTTGGATTTATTAGATTTCGACAAATCGAGCAAAATGCACAAATTCTGCCTTGTAAAAACTAGTTCAGGATGCCATGTTCCAAGGGTTGTATCTCCTTGCTCAAATGGAATTCAGAGATGATCTGGTACATGTTGGAAATCCCTCATGGCATACTTCAACTTTGATGTTTACCCTAGACCTGGTTTGACTTGGATCAAGGTGAAAATTGCCCGTACATTTTGGAAAAAGTAAGGCAGATTTTGACTTAGTGAAAATTTCACTAAGTGTTGAAAAAATGTCATTTTCATGTTTTCAGCCATTTTGATCACTCCATAACTAGAAATCCATGAATAATTGGAATGAGATGTAGTTGACACTTTTAAAGTATGCCATGAGAGCTATAAATCCAGCTTTGGACCATCCAAATTAGTTGCTTGGATCTCAAGTTATGGTCCTTGGAAGTTGGTACCCTAGCCACTTTGTTCCATAACTTAGAAAAATTCTAAGTTTTTTTATGGTTACCCCTTTTACAAGTTAACTCACTGTCTTTGATTTTTCTTGATGAATGATGATTCAAATCACATATTAACATTGTTTTAGGGTTAAAAACCATAATTGTGAAAAATTCCAAAAAATCAAACTTGAGTTTGTGCACAGTTGACTTTTTATCAGATGAAATCCAAACTGTGCGATCCTTTGTGAAATCAAGTCCTTGACCTAAATGAAACCTAATGGATACATTCATAGGTGTTATAGGGTATATTGAATCATGTCCCATGGTTTGGGAGCATGTCTTGGTCAAAAGTTAAAGGTACGGTTGTGTTCCAGATGAAATTGAAACTTGTGAATCAAGCTTCTTGGATCAATCCATTGTTGTAAATGGATCAATGTGGTGTATTGGAGGCCCTCAAATCATGTCTTGAGGTTTTGGCTCAGGCTTTATCCCAAAAATCAACTTAGGGGTAAATTAGGTCAAGAAACCCTAATTCCTGATTTTTTTTAGATGCATCCCCTGAGGTTGAATTAACTTTATGATTGGGTCCATGAGGTCCCTTGGAGTATCTTGGGTTGTGCTTTGAAGCATTGGCTCTTGCCCAGATGAAAATTTTCATCTGGAGGCCTTGGTCGACCAAAACCCTAATTTGGTGTCACTGGCGATCTCGAGGCTTGATCCACTTGGAATGTTGCAACCTTGTGCTTGATTCTTGATGTGGGAGTCCTCTATATCCTTTATGCGGGTTTGAGATGTTAGACAAGTTGAAGATCATGTCATTCCTTGATTGATCTTTTGTCTAAGTGCTCTGTGAAGGGCTTAAAACCCTAATTCTTTATTGTGGTGAATGCTCAAACATCTCTGAGGATATTGATTGAGGCATGTTGGTTTATTCATATTGTGGTAATGATTTGCACAATGATGAGAAATCTTAGTGGTCAAAATTTGGGGTATGACACCATGACCTTGAGAATTTAGTAGACATTTAACCATATGGCCATTTGGTAGTGCGGTGACTATCGGGAATAGTTAATACGCGATACTACACTCAAAAGAGATTCATCCTTGGATGTTACAGCTCGTTCGAGTGAATTAGCTTGTTGTTAATATCCCTAGGAGGGTTTAATGATTTTGGAAACCTTTTAGAACCTGTTCTACAGGTACAAAAATTGACCAAATAGTACCACCTTTGGGAATGGGTAGATTCATGACTCCATGCTCGTGACGATGAACCCCTAAACCCATGTTTTCAAATGTTTTTGTTTGCTGCATTCATGCATTCATTAATAAACTCTTTTCAAACAAGAAAAAATATTTTTCCAAAAAAACTAAAATAATAATTGCAAATATCAGAGGTTGCGTTATGGATTTCGGTAGAAGAAAAATGCACAAGTACACCTTCAAGGCTCCGAAACTAGAACACTTACGGAAATTAGGAAGGATGATTACCAATCCCGAGGCTTTCAGAGCTAAGCACAGAGGATTGTTCTCTCTATTAAATGTCAATGTGGTTGAAGGGATCCTGTCTACACTGGTACAGTTCTACAATCCAGTTTACCATTGCTTCACTTTCCTGGATTACCGGCTTGCACCAATATTAGAAGAGTACTCCCACTTAATTGATTTACCTATCACTAATAAAGCTCCATTTTTGGACTGGAAGAAATTCCAAAAGCTCAGGCCATTGCAAGAGCAACCTCTTTGGATGAGTCTGAAGTTAGGACTCACATGACCACTAAAGGAGGAATCTAGGGTTTACCGGCTAAATTCCTGATGGAGAACACTCTATACTTTGCTAGTGTAGGAAACATAACTGCCTTTGAAGACGTCTTTGTACTGCTCATATATGGGTTATTCCTCTTTCCCAACATTGACAACTTCGTCGACACCAATGCTGTTAAGATATTCTTGATTGGGAACCCCGTATCAACCTTGCTCGCAGATGCTTATCATTCTGTACACTTAAGGAACTTGTATAGTGGAGGTATGATCACATGTTGTGTACCATTACTCTACAAATGGTTTATTTCCCACTTGCCCAAGTCTGCTGCTTTTTGGGATCACAAGATTACTCTACAATGGTCCTAGAGGATTATGTCTCTTACCAATTCTGACATAGATTGGTACAATAGGATTTACAAAGGGATAGAGATCATCAACAGATATGGAAATTTCCCCAATGTACCCCTCATTGGTACTAAAGGAGGAATGAACTATCATCCAATTTTAGCTCGCTGTCAACTCGGATATCCGATGAAGAATATCCCACATAATGTTCATCTGGAATGTCTTTTATTTAAGGAAGGGGAAAATGACAGGACACTGAAGATAAAAATAGTGCATACCTGGCAACATATTCACAGGAAAGGGAGAGAATCTCTGGGAAGACCAAACTGTACCTCCATGGAACCTTATCTCCACTGAGTGCAAACTAGAGCCCTCAAGCTGAGGATGCCTTACCCTCGTCAAGAAGTTTTTTCCTTTAAGGAATCTGTCCTTTATTTCATGTCTGATGCGGAAAAACTCCAAGTCACCCTCAATAAAGTCCAACGTGAGAGAAACTCTTGGAAGAACAAATACCAGATCCTTAATTTGGAATGTACTAAGATTCAAGAACTGCTAAAGGAAAAGGATGCTCTTATTGAGATATTCGAGCAATATGCCATAGAAAGTCAGGAAGACCAAAGAAATTTACTCACTCCTTTCACTTGGCAAAGGGTCGTCGACCCGACAACGTCTGAAGAGGCCCGATCAAAGAAATGAAAAATACAGGAACCAGTATCTGAGCTCTCCTCAGAGAGAACCCAGGATCCGTGAGCTTAGACATTTCCTTCTCACACCTTAAAAAATACTGTAGTTTTCCTTGTAAAATACTACAATCTTTCGAATTCAATAAAAGAGGTCTCCCCCACCGTGTGATATTTGAAATCTAATTGTTAAAGTTTCTTTTGAAAACAAAAACTAAAAAATATGTCATTGCATGTCATTCATCATTCTCACATAACGCATTTTTTATCTTTGAGTCTCACGTATGTGTCATACTCTAGAGTCAAACTGTCTCATTCGTATAATACTCGGGCCAATCGTCAAAAGAAAATGGACGGTCTCGATGAAGAGAACAAAGAGCTGAGAGAAGAAATCAACGCTCTGAAGGAGAGTTTGGAGAAACTCCACCACGACATGCAAACCCTGGCAGCAGCCCAGGAACAGCAACATCAAAAGACTGTGATCTCAGAGATTACATCTACACCTACATTCGAGACACATGATAGTCATCCTAAGTACACCATGCCTAAAGGTCGCCCTTGGGGCATGCCTTTCAACTTTATACCTGAAGGATATATCCCACCGGTCACTGTAGACCCAGAAGCCATAGCGGGAACTGCTGGACCTGAAGGTTATAAACTTCAGGAAAATAAAGATGCAACGGTTACGACAGCAACTCCTGAAGGTTACAAACTTCAGGGCACTTAAGCGCTAAAGGTCACCGCTATAATGTCTATACCACAGCCAGTGGTACACACTATCCCAGAAGGTAAGATTTTGTAACCTACTTCTGGCCGAAACGAAGAAGTATATGAAAGGATGAATAAATTCTAGGAACAATTCTTGGAAATGCAGAAGGAACTGCATGCCATTCGCGGTCAAGACTTATTTGGAAAGGAAGCCGCCGACCTCTGTTTGGTTCCTAATGTAAAGATACCACACAAATTCAAGGTGCCTGACTTTGAAAAATACAAAGGCAACTCTTGCCCTTAATGTCATTTGGTGATGTACGCTCGAAAAATGTCTACCCAAGCAGATAATCAACAATTACTGATCCATTACTTCCAAGACAGTTTAACCAGTGTCGCACACAAATGGTACATGGGTTTAAACCGCACCAAGATCATTACTTTCAGAGATCTCAGTGCAGCTTTCGTTCAGCAGTATAAATATAACTTGGACATGGCACCAGATAGGGACCAGCTCAGAGCAATATCACAAAAGGACAAAGAAACTTTCAAAGAATATACTCAGAGATGGCGTAAAATTGCCGCTCAGATCTATCCCCCTCTTAAGGAAAAGGAAATGACAAATATATTCCTAAAAACATTGAGCTCATTTTATTACAATCTAATGGTTGCCAGTGCGCCCAGTGACTTCACTGAAATGGTGAACATGGGAGTACGCCTTGAAGAAGCATTCCGAGAAGGACGATTGGTCAAAGATGCAGAGCCATCCACCAGTACCAAGAGATACGGTAGTGCTTTCCAAAAGAAAAAAGAGAAAGATATCATTAATATCTCCCTGGGAAAGCAAAGGCGAAGGTATCATCCGATAGCAGCAATGACTCCCGCTATCAACCCAGTGTCATCTATAGCGCGATTTTTATGGTCCTGAGTCAGGATCGCTTGGGCCCTATAGTTCAATTCATTTTTTATCCTATTGAGCTGATTAAGGAAGGGAAGTAGATGTCTCCAATTAACCCTGCTTGCATACTGTGTTTGAACAACGGTCTGTTAGGTTACAGATGCGATTAAGATGTGGGCCTCTCTTCGGTTATTTTGTTAAAAAAAAACAGTGTCTAGATTATTTGTAAGATGTTAGGACTGATGCTTTTGGATTGATGTTTGAAGGTACGGGATTTTGGGTTTTTGATTAGTATGCTCGCTAATATTTTTCAATCTTATGCCTACGTATTCCCGTTTAATGAAACAGGGAAATCAGAGCGATTGTAGTTCATCCTATTCTATGGGAGGAAAAGGTTGTTTTGGTGTCTTGTTGAAAGCCCAAGACGTGAAACTAAATGTGGTTTGTATCTTGTTCAAAGCCCAAGATGTGAAGCTGAAGGGTCTATTTGTATCTTGTTCGAAGCCCAAGATGTGAAGCTAAAGGGTTTTGACTTTAGAGAGAATTTGTCATCTATAAAGGGGGATATTTGGTCGGTTTGTCACAATTGTTGGGTGACTGATTATAAAGGAGAATTACTTTAACTGGGATATGTGAATCCAACAATGCCATAATTTCCTTTATAGGGGATTTTTAACCTGAAGGAGAAGACTTTAACTCAGTGTAGAGCAATGTTATCTTTCCTTAGGAATTTCTCATGCTAAAAGAGGGACAGTGGCGTGGATGTAAATAATCCAGAGGCTTGTTGCTTACAGCAATTAGATGGGGGGAAAGGAGTTGTTGATGTTTGTATGCTGTGGGCAATTAGATTGACTCAATCGGGGTTTTCTTTATACAAAGCCTAAGAGGAGGCTACTGACCCAACAAGAGGGTTATTTTTATGTGTCTCGTACGAAGCCCGAGAGAGAGGCGAAAAGCGGTTGACTCAACAAGAGAGTGCTACCAAGTGACTGACTCAACAAGAGAGTGCTTTTGTATCTCGTACGAAGCCCGAGGTGGAGGCTAAAATTGGGTTGACTCAACAAGAGAGTCTTTTATACTCAACAAGAGAGTGATTTTGTATCTCGTACGAAGCCCGAGATGGAGGCTGAAAGGGATTGACTCAACAAGAGAGTCTGAAAAGGTTAGCTCCTTTGGGGTGAATCGTTGTACAAAGCCCAAGAGGAGGCTATTGTGCTAGTGACTATTTCAGTTTAGTGACAGGTCCAGTATGTTGGATAAAAGAGAAAAGCAGTTCTTATGAAGGGAACGATTAAAGGTATTGTTGTGCTTTGGGATTGATCAGAGGATCAGGGTTATTTCCTATTCTTTAAGGAAATGGGGAATCCAAAGGGTATTGAGACTGTCCAAGTCTACTGGTGTTTTGGAGAAATCAATTCTCGGATAGTAAATGATCTTTCTATGATGCCCAAGAGAAGGCTGGTATGTTAAGGGATGAAGGTCAACCCATTAACTGGTCTGACACTTGACTCAGAAAGACATCTCTAGCAAATTGATGACTAGGTTATGTTTCTATACCTGTAGAGGTCTCTGGGTCCTTGTACTAAGCCCAGGAGAAGGCATGTGAGCTTTTAAGAAGCCGAAGGGTCCTTGTACAACGCCCAAGAGGAGGCGGGGATGCTTTTAAGAAGCATGTGTGTCCCCAAACCCCGAGAAGTTCAAGACATGCCATACACCGAAAATAGACCAAGCCAGGAAAGTCCAAGAATTTGGAAGAAACTCAAGAGATGCCATTCACAGAGAAAATATCGTCTTTGGGGAGTTAGAGTTTCTTTGACAATGTCTAAGGGTGACAGTCTGAGAAAGGGTTCACTGAGAATGCTGCCTTTCATGTCTCCATATTGTTTAACCCCAAGAGGAGGGAAGACCGTGTCTGGTAATCCTATGGGGATCTAGTTTTGACTGTATTTAAGAGTGATCAACAGGGCTTTACTTAGTGCTAGACATAGTTGCCGAGGAAAACTCTAAATAAATATACTAGTATTACACAGTGGATATATAACGAGTATATAAAATTTTATGAAAGAAGACTTACAGTGAGCAGCCCCACAATACAGTTATATATATATATATATATATATATATGAAAGCGGATAAAGAAAGCGGGTAAACACTTACTCGGTTGTAGAGCTTTCATGCTGTTTGGTTAGTTTGTTCAACAAAGAAAGCTTTGATAACAATATTATATTCAAAATCAAAGGAGAAAGTGCTTTGAAAAGATTGTTGTGGCTTACAGCTCAAGGAGAGGCACAAGGTTTTATCAGTGATTGCACTGTTGTTTTGAAATTGTACAGGGACTTATACAAGTGACTGAGGCCCAAAAAGGTTTTCTATACAAAGGGATGGGTCTTACACTCTCTCAAGAGGCCCAGAGGTGTTTAAAGAAAAAGAATGGGGCTTATAACACGAGGGTAGGCCCAAATGATTTGATTTTTGAACTGGCGATCGTGCCGAGGTTTCTTTAACAAACAGGGTCTTATACAATGCATTGAGGCCCAAAAAGTTTTGTCTAAAAAAGGGGTTGGGTCTTACACTCTATTAGAGGCCCAATGATTTATTTTTGTACAAGTGGTGGGGCTTACAGCTCAAGGAGAGGCCCAAGCTGATTTTCCTAAAAAAGGCGACGAGCGTGCCGTTGTTTTTGAAAATACAGTGGGACTTATGCAATGACTGAGGCCCAAAAAATGGTGTATTTACAAAGGGGATGGGCCTTACACTCTAATAGAGGCCCAAAGAGTTTGAAAAAGTTTGATGAGGGTTGAATTAATCAAAAACCCTAATTTGTTTTCAAAATGTAATTTAATTGAATAAAAATTCAATTAAAATGATCAAAATTGTTAAACATGTGGAAAACAAATTGTGATCTTGGATTAATGTTTCAAAAATCAAGTTTTGATCCACAAAATGATTGGCAATCACTAAAATTTGAAAAATCAAGAGGGAGAAAATATTTTAAATGTCAAAAAACAATTAAAATATTAATTCTTTACAAAAATATAAAGTATATGAAATAAATAATATTTTTCTGATTTTTTGGGAAAATGAAATATTTTAACATTTTTGTGAATTATTAAAAAAAGAATCAACTCAAAATCATTAGAATTCAGAGATAAATTAATTTTTGAATCAATTAAATAAAATCACAAAATTCAAATATTTGAATTTTCAAAAAGGGCGCCAAGAACACGGCAAGAACACGCGCCACCCTCTGTTTCTGCAGATTTGCGTTTTCTATCCAATCTCACTGAATACTTGATGATAACATGCAATCTACATATCAATCTACTCATTTTCACCTCACGATCATGTCTATGGTCTTTAATTTCATTTATTTTAAGCATGGAATAAGAAATCAAAGAGAAACCTCAAGAACCCTAAAATTTGCATGAAGGCTCAGAAATTCCATACACGATTCAAACAAAATAATTGATTGAGGGTAAACACTCTATGCATGATTATGAACATATGACCAAATTATTGTGCAGCAAAAAATGCATGGATCATAGAGTTATAAGAGCTCATGCTTACCTCTTGCAGCTGGTGATCGTGTTTTGTGTTAGAGGTGTTACAGCTTGGTTCCAAGGATATGGACAGCTTCCCTAGGTGCTATGGAGTGTGTCTGGGTGGTTGGAATGTATGAAAATGATCTGGAACTTGAGATGGTACCCCAACTGCAAATCTGTCAAGAACTTGAGCAATTGGCTAGAGATTTTGTGATTTTGGTGTTCCAGATGTTATGTGAGTGTTTGGATCACTTCTATATGATCTTTATGAGGTGTGTGTGTGGTTGGTTTGGTTGGAATAGCTCTCAAACTCAAAACCCGATAATGACTTGCTTTGGAAGGCACTTTTGGAGTGAAGAAGGAGATTTTGAGGAAAGCATCTGTTTGATGGCTTTGGTGTACTCAAACTGATCATAAATAAGCTCTATTTATAGTAGAGCAAGTTTCTTTTGCAAGGAATAGTGAATGGCAACTGCTCCATAGGTTTGGCCAATGTTGATAAATGAGAATCCAAGTCTCCTCTAGCCATTGAATAGAGGTTAGGGCACAGGCAGCTGGTTCCCTTGGTCTTGGATAAGTCTTGACTGAATTCAGTTGGAAATGGCTCAGTCCATGCCACTTTGGTGTATCCATTGAATGCTCCAAAACAAAATTGGAGTCTTGTCCCCTATTTAGGGATTTCTAGGTTTGGCATGCTATTTTTAGTTCCAAGGACTTGGGAGGCTTGGGATCAGAGTTGGTTCCTCCTTGGTCTCCCCTTGAGGTGTTCAGATGGATAAGTGTGTTTGTCATTTGCACAAATTTGGCAAATCGACCAAAATGCACAAATCTACCTTGCTTTGACAGTTTTCAGCAAGGCATATTGCCATTGGCATATCTCATGGCTCAAGTGGAATTTGAGGAAGTTCTTGGCCATTTTGGAAAGCTCTCATATGATACAACATCTGTTTGATCATAATTTGTTTTGATACTTTTTGGATCCAAGTGAAAAATGCCCCTACATTTTGAAAAAAGTAAGACAGATTCTGACTTAGTGAAAATTTCACTAAGTGTTGGAAAAAAAGTGACATTTTCACTTTTTGTGATTTTGATCATTCCATAACTTAAAATCCATGAGAAATTGTGATCGCGACTTTATGAGTCTATCGGGATTACTAACTGCAAGCGCACAGTCTATCACGTAGTTTTAAAAGATATCAAACCCACATGGACCAATAATCAAACTAGTGCGATCAGGTTGTTACTATGTTTAGCTAAGGCTGATGATGTTTTGGTTTTAAGTTCAAACGGGAAACAAAAGGGAATCTAAAATTTGGAATAAACTAGTTGATATTAGGATATTGGTACGTAACTTAGTATACCATCGTGGATTCAATAAAACTTAAGCGTATAAAAATAAGTCACATTAAATTTCTGTAGAAAATATCAGTTTAAAAGCACTCACCTCACACTCTCGTGGTTATTGCTTTGGACTATACTCCTAAATCATAATGTCTGCTCTCGCTAGCCCATTTGAGTTTAAAAATACTTTTTGAAAACCAATACAATCCAATTAACTTTAAAGCGCTCTCCCTGTTTTTAAAACCAATGCCCGATTTCAGCTATCCGGTTAAAATCTCACACTCTCATGGTCTTAATCCTAACCTTTGCTACCTTTTTACTCTCGTAATAAATGTCCAATTTTAATTAATAAATTGCATCCCGAAATTGAGTTGTTTATGGTTTTAGCTTATTTTTATCGAATCCATTCCGGTTAACTTAATTACATACCGATAATATGGATTTAGCTAGACATATTAATTAAAACAAACAAGAATAAACATAAACTGCAAAACAATAAATAAGACATGGCAATGGGAAATAATAATGCTGTTATTAAATTAATGATAAAAACCTGGTAAATAAGCAATAATTTGTTTCTAGCAATTCCTCCACAAGTCGGTAGGCTTTTGCTCGATCGTACCAGAACAACAAATGATGAAGGCAAGATTAAAAATCCTAACTACTGTCCGATAGCTCCTCGATGTGAGAAACTATCACTATTTAAGGTAATGGTGAACAAAGAATGGAAAAGGGAACAAACAAGAATGCAGGGAAAATAATAATTCTCAAAAAATGAATTCTGCAGCAATTCGGGGTAAAAATCTCTGTGTGAAAATCTCTCCCCCTGGGGCTGTTCTATCAAAGCTGTATTTATATCCCAACCTTTACTTTACGTTGGAGAAAATATAGGAGCATTCACTTTCCATTGAGAAGTCCAAGGGAGACTGGCTCATGTGCAGTTGAAGCTGAAGTTGAGAGAATTCAGGAGAAAATGTTGAACGTGCGTGACTGCATTGGTCTTGCGTGCCCACGTCTGTGTTCTGGATGTAATAAGTTGTTATGTGTGTGTGACGGTCATGGTGGTTGTGTGACGGTCGTGGTGGTTGTGTGATGGTCGTGGTGGTTATGTGACGGTCGTCACACACACCACTTTCTATTTTTCTGCTTTTTCTCTGTCATTTCTTCCTGTTTTCTTCTCATTTCTTCATGTTTCTCTACTTTGCTCATTTTTAGCTTGGACAATGAAATACCTGCGAAAATACTAGAATACTCGCGGAATAATCGAAACTTAAGATGAAATAACGCAATTATTAGTCGTAAATCAAGGCAAATATATGATACATTTTCGTGTTATCAAACTCCCCTACACTTGAATCTTTGCTTGTCCTCAAGAAAATAGCCAGTAAGAACGTCGGACAAGTTTTATCAAACGCACACACATGACATACCATTTGTTTTGAAAATGTTTTGTAAGGCATTTTGTTAAGATGACGGGTACTCAAGTAAAACACTAAAGATACATTAGTGACACAAGCAACAAGCATAATCATAGACCTCCCCTCTATACAAGCCAGTTCTAATCATTCTATTATAGCTCAACCTAATGTTTCTCGTATCTATTTCACCCGGTTTCATTCTAGTGCAATCACATTAAGCCCTTTGCCTTTACACGTACGTAATGGAGCAGCCGGTTAGTGACTTTGATCCTTTCTAGCATGGGGTCTGGTGCACAAGTGTGGTAACCCTTTATATATATCATAATCGTAAGTTGTGGCGGATCGAACCGTAGTTTGCCCTACCAAGTTCAGAACCAGGTCCCTCTGAACCAACCAACAATGGATTCTTTCTTTTCTTTTGTAATACTTTTGCAACCGTAGGTTTGGTGCATTTTTCTATTTCTCACAACAGCAAAGAATACGAAAGATATTTAATGATTCGGCATCAAACACTTATCTTCATCGGCTCTCCATGTGGTTTGTGTTTAAGACGGTACTGACTGCTAATATAAACTACTAGGGGTTACTCTAGAACTAGAACAGAAGGTATCGGTATAATGGATGTTGAAACTAAGCTCGCATATGCAAGAGGTCTAAGGTGTCAAGACGATATCAATCTTGTTAAATTTTTCTCGACTTCCTAACATAGCCTATGTTTTGGTATGTGAAGTTATGCATTGATCACAAAAATTTTTTTTGTTATAGCTAAATAAAGTGGGGAAATTTGACATGAACGAAAATTTCATATAAAAGCTTGTTTATTTGAAAGGAAATGCGGAAAGGGAATTCATAAGGGAAAATAAAGTACCTCTCCCACACTATATCGGGCATTGTCCTCAATGTTTCGATATAAATGCGGATAGTAACTACAAAAAGAGACAAAAACTAAAATAGAAACAAACTAAAACTAAATCTAATGAGGTCCTCGTCCTCTGCCTCGGGTGCGAGCACGTCCATTCTGTGCTACATGATCTGGAATGCCTATGTGATGGATATAGTCATGTAGGTCTTGCACTCGTAGCGTTAGGGCACCCATCTCTTCTATCACATCTTCTATCCGCTGGCCTTGGTTGACTTGCCCTTGTTGGATTTGACGCATTAGGTTCATCATTTCATTATACTGCATCTGTTGTTGTTCCTCTCTCTGGGCAGCCAATTGGTTTTGGTGCCATATGCCTCTTAAGATTTCTTCATTAGTAATGGGATCGGGTTCTGGATCGGCGTGGCGACGATGTCTGGTGGATGATGTAGGATCTTGGGCAGGAGGTGGTGGGTTCCCAGTAGGTTGATGATCCATCTCTTACTCTATTTCATCGAATTCTTCGTTATTTTGATTTTCTTGAGCAGCCACATTAGGCTCAAGAGCACGGAGATCAAAAAGCCAATTTGCTCTGGTCTGTGGGTTGATGCGGTCTCGGCAGGGCATGATGATGCTTCTGATGATTCTGGTACGAACCACTGGATGGTATCGTCCACCCGCCCTTGCTTTGATGAGGTGGGAGGAGCGACAATACTCGGTATCCAGGGACTCAGGTGGTATGGAAGGTAAATCAGCAAGCCTGTCTCCCAGATCAAGACCTAGTGCGATAGAAGTTACAATACCTCTGAAGTAGAAAGGCTTAGAACCTCTAGCACTGTTGGCTTGGATGTGGGCTAGTAGAAATGGTGTTGCATTAATCGGTTTAGGAAGGAGCACACAGCGAAGTAAAAAGAGCTCCTTGGAGTTGACTTTGTGATTGCTGTCCCTCGCGAAGATCGTGTGTCCTAAAACTCTGTGAAAATATCTTATCGCTGGGTTATGAATGTAAGTTGCGTTGAGGCTATCCCAGCTTATAGTAGCTACGCCTGTAATTTGATTCCAAAGGTTGAAAGCTTCCTGGGACAATGTCTCTTGAGGTACACGACAATGGACATTCGCACCATGATGGAATCCAAGGATTTGGGCAAGTCGGTTTTGGCCCACCGAATACTCAGAACCAAACATTCGGAATGTGGCTGTACCGGTAAGTTGGTTTGTATCTCCAGGAGGTGTAACATAAGCGAATGAACTCAGAAACTCAAGAGTCAGAGTTTCGTAAGTAGGCTGCCCTTGTGTACAGAGCTGCCATAAACCGGCATTTTGAAGCATCCAACGTACACCCTCAAGCATACCCAACTCTTCAAGGCTAGCAGTGTTGACGTACCTCGTCGGTTGGAATGAGCGTTCGTAGAAGCTGAGGTAATTAGCCCTTTGGCGGTCACCGGACTCCCTCTCTGAAGTTAATAGCTGATAATTCTAGAGTTTGTCAAGTGCGTCTAGCCATGGTGCATGCAATGTGAAATAAGTGAAATGGAGGAAGTGGGTAATAGTGAGAATGGGTTTTGTTAGAATGAGGATGAGTTTGTGTTGCTAAAATAATGGGTACGAGAATATGAAATGGTGGAGATAAATTGGGGTTAATGTGAGGAATTTATGTAGAATAATGGGTAGTGGGACGGTTGAAGAGAGAATGAAAAGAAAAGAAGATGAAGAGGAAGGGTCTCTGTTATAAAACAGAGAGCATGCTATAAATAAGTGGGACGTTCGTCACGGACCTGTCACGGTCGTAAGGCGCATGACGGTCGTGACAAGGGCTTTACGCCCGTCATGCTCACAAAGTTGGCATTTTCACAGAAAACTTAATATAAACAGGCACATAACATATATTGGAAGATGGCAATTATTAATAGCAGTAAAATACTAGATAAATTCCAGAATAAATATAAAATGACAGAAATAAATTAAAATGAGCAGGAACATTATATCATCATCAACACAACCACTAGTAGGGAATACGAATTGAATACTTTATTAAAGAAATTGGAAAATGATAGCAGTGTATTCAAAGTATAAATGCAGTAGAGTATTAAAGTTGAAATTGAACTGAAATAAACTTGTTCCTTGACATCAAAAAGAAAATGACAGTAAAGTAAATGGTTCTAAAAACATTAATAGTAAAGCAATAAAATGGAAAAATGCAGTGCGACAATATTAGCCACGTTGCTTCTTCAAGGATTCCACAACCTGGTTCAGATGATCAAATTCTTCGACGGTGGTATCTATTAGACTAATTACATCAAGGCGCATAGTCTTGAGTTCATCCTTTACCACAGCAATCTCTGTTTTGAACCCATCCATAGTGCCAAGGATGGTTTTCAAAATTTTAGCATATGCACTAGTGTCAGGCTCAGTAAAATTATGGTAGTTTGGAGGGGTTTCAGGGTCAGTTTCAGCTTCGGAGATAATATCATCATAATACTCATAATCTTGTGGTGTCTCAGGAGGTGATAATGGAGCGTTCTTAAGTTCACTCAACTTATAAAGCTAATTATTATGGTTATGGACACCTGTTCGCTCATGGTTCGGTAAAGTGAATAGGTGGACAACCTTATTAGCAATTAAGTAGTCAAAGGGAGCATGTCCTAAGTTTCCAATGATGCGTCGGTTAAAACAGAATTCCAAGTTCATAGGACGAATGGTACCTAAGGGTGTAAGTCTGTTTAGCAGGTACCTAAGTCCAATGGCGTTCGCAATCATAGTAACTAAGCCTCCTATTATGATTGGGGTATTAGGTTCATGTGCAATGCAAATAAAGGTTTCCATCATGAAGGTGACTGCATTAACAGGACGGCCTTGGGAAGCACAGTATTAGATGAATAGTTCATCCTTTGACACTAGAGTATTGTTCTCTTCTTTTCCAAATAAGGTGTGCGCTAGAATATTGTGAAAATAGCGAATGGCAGGGTTGTGTATTTCATCAGAATGCATGTCATTCGGCTCAGGGTGGTTATTTCCAATTAGACTACCCCAAAAGTAATTCAGTTCAATATCCATGAGTTCTTCTTGGGTGGCTGTAAAGACAAATGGGCCACTAGGAAATCCTAAAAGGTCAGCTAAGTCTCTACGGTTATAAGTGTAATCAATACCAAACAACCTAAAACAAATCATCCCCTTATTAGATCCGAAACCATGATCAGGTAGGTAAACTAGGGAGCTAAGAAACTCATGTGTAAGCTCACGGTAGGTAACAAATCTCCTTCTAGTAGCAGCATTCTCCCAACCCAATTGGTTGAATAAAAACAAAACACTATCGTGGATACCTAAGCTGTCCATGGTAGGTCCATCATAATACAAAGTCATTGCCATGCTTTTCTTGGCCAAAACTTCAAATCTCTCTCTCTCTGAGCTCTACCTCTGAATACAGTTTCCATAAAGTCTACTTGTTGGATGATGAATACTAGTGGAGAAAATCAAATCAGAGGGAAAAAGAGAAGGTAGAAAGACTTTAAAATCCTGTAGCATGTAATTATAAGATCAGCACAACAGTTTACATAAAATCTTAAAATATTTTTTTTTTTAGAAAATAAATAAAAATGAAAAAGCAATGAAAATAAGATTAAGAAAGTACAAGGAAACAAAAAGAAATGAAAATAGAGTTAAGAAAAATGTAAAGAAATGAAAATAAAAGAAAGTTAAAAGGAAAGAAAACAATCTCGTGGGTTGCCTCCCACTCAGCGCTTCATTTAATGTCGGGAGCTCAACAGTTTATATGAATCATTAGTTTACGGGGAATGTAGGCATTTCTGATAGTTTAAGAGCAGTTGAATAATCCCTATTGTCTACGCAGTGATAGTGTTTTAAACGTTGTCCGTTTACAATGAACGGTTCACTAGATCTGCCTTTTATCTCAACTGTGCCACTTAATAAGACTTTGGTAACCTCAAAGGGACCGGTCCATCTAGAACGAAACTTACCTGGGAAGAATTTGAGTCTAGAGTTAAATAAAAGCACAATATCTCTTATTTCAAATCCTTTCCTTGCTATGCGCCTGTCATGCCATTTTTTTGTTCTTTCATTGTATATCCTAGCATTCTCAAAGGCATCTAATCTAAGTTCGTATAGTTCATGTAAGTCCAAAATTCTCTTTTCGCCCGCAGCGGTATAGTTTAGATTAATTGTTTTGATAGCCCAATAGGCTTTATGTTCTATCTCTACCGGCAGGTGACAAGATTTTTCATAGACTAGTTTAAATGGAGTGGTTCCTATGGGGGTTTTGTAAGCGGTCCTATAAGCCCATAAAGCTTCGTGCAGTTTAGAAGACCAACCTTTCCTAGAGGTGACAACGGTCTTTTCTAGAATTTGTTTAATTTCTCGTTTTGATACCTCTACTTGCCCACTCGTTTGGGGGTGGTAAGGTGTTGCTACACGGTGTTTGACTCCATATTTTAATAGAAGTTTCTCAAAGGTTTTTGAAATAAAGTGGGAACCTCCATCGCTGATTACCAGTCTCGGAACATCGAACCTAGGAAAAATTATGTTCTTAAAGAGCTTATTCACTATTCGCGCGTCGTTGGTAGGAGCTGCTATAGCTTCGATCCATTTTGAGACGTAATCGACAGCGACGAGTATGTACTTGTTAACAAAAGAGGACGGAAATGGTCCCATGAAATCTATTCCCCACACGTCAAAGACTTCTACTTCTAGAATACCCTTTTGAGGCATTTCATCGCGTCTAGGGATGTTGCCAGTGCGTTGACACCGGTCGCAACTTATAACTGCAATATGGACATCTTTCCATAGAGTAGGCCAAAAGAGGCCAGCTTGCAAAATCTTAGCACAAGTCTTTGAAGTGCTCGCGTGCCCACCATAGGGCGCGAAATGACAATGAGAAATTATGTCCTCCACCTCTTCTTCGGGTACACAATGACAGAAAATACCATCGGCGCCCCTCTTGAAGAGAAGTGGTTCGTCCCAATAATAGTGTTTAAGGTCGTGGAAGAATTTCTTCTTTTGTTGATAGGTTAGATCAGGTGGCAGTACTCCAGCTGCTAGATAGTTGACAAAGTCAGCATACCATGGCAGCGTGGTCTTAGTGTAAACAGATTCTATCACTTCATTAGATTCGGTATCAGTATAAGTCAAAGATTGTTCAATTGTATTACTTTCTAACTGGGATAAGAGTATTTCATAAGGGAAATCGTCATTAATTGGTACTTGTTCAGGTTGGATGTTTTCCATTTTCGACAGGTGGTCAGCTACTACATTTTCAGTTCCTTTCTTGTCCTTGATTTCTAAGTCGAATTCTTGTAAAAGTAGAATCCACCTCAGAAGCCTTGGTTTGGCGTCCTTTTTGCTTAAAAGGTACCTGATTACGGCGTGATCAGTGTAGATGATTATTTTTGCTCCTACTAGGTAGGAACGAAATTTATCCAATGCGAACACGACGGCCAAGAGTTCCTTTTCTGTGGTAGCGTAGTTCATTTGTGCATGATCCAAGGGATCACGTGTTTGGCTGATTACCATTCTATCAATAAAATTTGAGCCCTAGTGCTTTCAGTTGTAATTCTCATTTATTTTGCTTTACAGCATGGCATTTTTAACATGATCAACGATTCTTGAAACAAAACAAAAATGAATTTACTTGTCAAATTTTCTCCTGCTTTTAAAATAAAGATGGAAATTCCTTTTGATTACTGAACACCAAAAGGGACATCGACAGCTTCTCCGTAAGTGATTAAACCTCAAAATACAGAATCAAAGTACTTCTTTTAACCAGTACACCCTGAATGAAGGATCAATTGATTTAGATGTAATGTCCTATCTGACATCCCCGGTAGATGTGTTACCTACGGGAACCGATAATTGGTTTGTTTTCCCCAGTAGGATCTACCCCTCCTAAACAAGAACAAATTACTATTTTGAACCAATGATACTTTTTATCCCCCGCAGTGGCTGAGTATCCAGTTGTGTTCATTCACTAGTCGGTATGTCGCGTCTGTTTTGTCAGCATAAACATACATCCATCATGCATGATTGATTCATATTTATACACATGTTGCATTGATATTACTCTGGTCATTTTCAACCCCAAGTGATAAATGTCCTCTCACCGATAGAGCTGTCAGTTCTTTCCTCATTCGAAAATGTATCGTCTGAGCAATTTCTCCCCAGTTTACTTCTGGATTGGAGACTGTCCTCAGCCACTTTGATAACTTGAACCTCTGAAAGGCAAGAAGATATTTAATAGACACCTCTAGAACATCACTTTTCACCATTGAAGATGATAATTTGCTTTCCCAGATTAAAGAAAATCCCCAGAGAAAGCCTCTCCACCAAAAGACTCTTGGAAATACGGCAGTTTCTCCCCGAAAAAATTGTTTTCAATGAAGTCATCAGTACCTCAAAATTGGATTACATCACATGGAATTTCTCCGAAAAGGTCTCGAAGGAAAGTGTGATATAACCTCACTAAGCAAAAAGGAGGTCTCTCAAGAGACTCGTTTTCCCTAGTAGGTCGACAAATGGCATCTCCCACCGATATTTGCACACCTCTACAGTTCAGACAAATGGGTTTCCCCAGCAAGTTTGACATCAAATTTTTCCATCAAATGGCGCCTCCCCAGTATAGCTCGACGAGAAGTTTGATGAAGACCGCTACAAATAGCATTCCTTTCGAGGAAGAAACTCGACAAGAAGAAAACTGAGACCAGTTCCATGGCTGAAGACCGGGATCGAGGGGAGGTTTATTTAAAAAGAAAACTGAGACCAGTTCCATGGCTAAAGACCAGGATCGAGGGGTGGTTTACTTCAAAAGGAAACTAAGACCAGTTCCGGGGCTGAAGACCAGGATCGAGGGGATGTTTTACCCTTTTCTAAGTAACATTACTTAGCAAAAGAAGATGGACGAGCAAATCAACTACCATTCACAACCACAGTCAAAATTTTGGGTATTCAAATATTTAATCCTCTTGTACCTTGAATGTCCGAATATCTTCACCATTAACACCTTCGGGTCTAAGAAGATTAAATAGGAGCATCTGTCATACCCCAATTTTTGACCACAAGATTTCCCATCATTGTGCAAATCATCACCACAATATAGATGTACCTTCATACCTCATCAATCTTCTCAAGGATTGTTGAGCATTCACTACAACCATGAATTAGGGTTTCGAGCCCTCTCAGAGCACTCAGACAAAGGATCAATCAAGAATGGACATGATCTTCAACTTGTCTAGCCTCTCAAACACCCATAAAGAATCAAGAGGTCTCCCACATCAAGAATCAAGCACAAGGTTGTAACATTCCAAGTGGATCAAGCCTCAAGATTGCCAGTGTCACCAAATTAGGCTTTTGGTCGACTAAGGCCTCCAAATGAAAATTTCCATCTAGGCATGAGCCAATATTTCAAAACATGAGTCAAGGAGCTCAAAGGGACCACATGAACCCAATAATAGAGTCAAAATAGCCTCAGGGGATGCATTCATCAAAAAGCAGGAATTAAGGTTTCTTGACCTAATTCACCCTTAAGTTGACCTTTAGAGCAAGACATGAGCCAAGACCTCAAGAAGTGTCTTGAATACCTCCAATACATCATTTTGATCCATTCACAAAGTTGTATTGATTCAAAGAACTTAGTTCACAAGCAATGCAATGATTCAAATTCATCTGGACCAATTAGGGTTTTCTGATGAAAAGTCAACTGTATCTTTGAATTTTGACCAAGACATGTTCCCAAATCTTGGGATATGATTCAAGACACTCTATAACACCTAAGGAATCCATCCATTAGGTTTGAATTAGGTCAACAACCTGATTTCATAGGGGAGCACACATTTTGGAATTCCTCTAATAAAAAGTCAATTGTGCAAAAAAACCAAGTTTGACTTTTCGAATTTCTTGACAATCAAGGTTTCCCTAAGTCAAAAACAATGTTAATTCATGGTTTGGATCATCATCCATCAAGAAAAACCAAGAAAAGTGAGGTTACTTGAAAAAGGGGCAACCTTGAAAAACTTAAAAGTTTCTAAGTTATGGAAGAAAAGTGATTTGGTACCAACTTTGCAAGGTCATAACTCCTAAACCACAAAGCCATTTACTTCCATCCAAAGCTCAAATGAAAGCTCTAATTACATACTTCAAAATTGTCAACTACATCAGATTCCAAATCCTCATGGATTTGTAGTTATGGATTGATCAAAATCACAAAAACATGAAAATGACCATTTTTCCAACACTTAGTGAAAAGTTTGGACATAATCTGTCTTGGATTTTCACCAACTTTAAGGCCATTTTTCACCATGATTCAATTTGATTCAAGATCAATGTTGGACATCAAAGTTAAAGTAGGATATACAAGCTTTCCAAAAATTACTAGACACTTGCATCATTTCATTTCTGTCCAAAATCAACTTGAATGATGGATAATCTAATCACAAAGCCACCAAGTCAAGAATCCTATTCCTTGGCATGTGAAATTCAATGTTGCAAATCCAAAAACTTCAAACTTGTCATGAGGCATTTAATGGATGCATAGAGGTGGTATGTATCAGTCCATAATCAACCAAATGAGTCAAGCTTTATCCCAGTAATAGAAGACTCATAACCTGCAAGATTGACTCAAGTCAATGGCTAGAGGAGACTTGTGATTCTTTTGCATAACCATTGGATAATAGGGTGATCGGCCTCCAATCACTATTGCTCCTAAAACAAACTTGCTCTACTATATATAGAGCTTCTTTCTGATCAATTCAAGTACACCAAAGCACCATAACACATGCTTTCCTCCAAATCACTCTCAAAAAACTAGATTTTGCTTCTCATTCAAGTAACATTCGAATTTTCAATTTGAGAGCAATTCTATCAAAACCAATCACGCCAACACCTCACATACATCATATATGAGTGATCCATAACCTTAAAACTCATCTAGAACATCAGAATCACAAAGTCACCCCCATTTGCTCAAGCTTTTTGTCCTATGTGAAGTTGAGGTGCCACAACAAGTTCTAAGCTGATTCATTCCATTCCAAGCTTTCAAACACATTACTTGAGGTCTATTGAAGCTGTCCAGGTCATTACACAACATCTGTAACACCTCCAACATAGAATTTGAATTCTTCTTGCAAGAGGTAAGCCTGACACTCTCAAATTCTATAATTCATGCATCATAAATGTGTTTTCAAGTTACAAACATGTTTCTTCACTTATGTAGAGTGATTCCCCTTAATCAATTGCTATGTATGAATCGTGTATAGGATTTCATAGTTTTCTTACAGAAATTAGGGTTATTGAGCTTAGTACAAGGACCCAAAGGCCTCTTACAGGTATAGGACATAAATTAGTCATCTTCACTAGTTCAATCCTCAAGAGAGTCGAAATTCCAAAACATCAAACCATTTTAGGGTTGATCTTCATCCCTTAAACCAACAACCTCCTCTTGGGCATCATACAAAGATCTCTTTCTACAGCTATAACATACCACTTCATAAGAGACTTGGATAGTCTCAGCCTCCTCTTGGGCATCATACAAAGATCATTCTCCAGATAAGAGTCAACCTTTTCATTCAATAAGACTTGGAAAGTCTCTTATCCTCTTAGATCTCCCAGAGACCCTCAAGTTTCCTAAAAAACACAGGAAAAACCCTGATCATTTTATCAGTCTCCAACAGAGTTTAAAACCTTCTTAGGTTTTTAGACTCATTTTCAAAACTCCTCAGACCCCTTAATAAGGTTAAAACCTTCACCTTAAAAATCCCTAGTCAGGGTTAATTTACCATCAATAAAACCCTAATAGAATAAGAGTCTCATGGTATCTGATACTGTAACTCTCCCTTTGATCCCCAGAAAGAGTAAAAACCTTTAGGATTCCCCAACACATATTGGATCTGTCTCTGGATTTTAATAATCCTCAACAGAAGCCAACCTCCTCTTAGGCTTTATTTAAGAATTTCCCCCAACCAGCCTCCTCTTAGGCGTTATATAATAATTTTCCTCAGTAGAGTCAGCCTCAATCTTGGGGTTTGTACAAGACTGATAAAACCTCCCCAGTGGAATCATTCCCTTTTCAGCCTCAATCTTGGGCTTTGTGCAAGACAGATAAAACCTCCCCAGTGGAGTCAATCTCTTTTCATCCTCAATCTTGGGCTTTGTACAAGACATATATAAAACTCCCCTAGTAGAGTCAACCTTTTAGCTTCCACCTTGGGCTTTGATCAAGGCACACAAAAATCAACATCCCCTCAGATGAGACCACGAGTCCACTCTGCTAGAGGATATTTCCTCTATACATCACATCTCAAAACAGACAACGAAAACCTTTTTCCCATATAATTGTTGTAAGTGGCACATTTGTTGATTCAAAATCCAAGTTGGAGTCCTTCTTTTATCCTGGTCAAAAATCATCTTTCATCTAACTGCTGTAAGTCGCAAGCCTCTGGATTATTTACATCCATGCCAATGTCCCTCTCTTAGCAGGAAAGATTCATAAGGAAAAATGGCATTGTTCAATACTGAGTTAAAGTTTTTTCCTTCATGACATCACCCTTATAAAGGAAATTATGGCATTACTGGATTCTCATATCCCAGTTAAAGTAATTTTCCTTTATAATCAAGTACCCAACATTTTGTGATGAATAGGTGAGATATCTCCCTTTAGAGATGACAAATTCTCTCTCAGTCAACCTTTAGCTTCAATCTTGGGCTTTGAACAAGACACAAATACTCATCTAGTTTAAATCTTGGGCTTTAAACAAGACATTAAACATCTTTCCTCCCATAGAAATAGGAGGAACTATGATTGCTCTGATTTCCCAGATATCTTTACAGGAATACGTAGGCATAAGATTGCGAAATCTTAGTGAGCACACAAATCAATAACTTTAGGTACAGTCCCTTCCCAAAAACAACAGAAAACTCAAAAACAACAAAAACACTCTCCCAACACTCCCAAAGGAGAAACTTTCCCAAACCACAGCAGATAAACACAAGAAAGTACTTAAAGATAACAGAGAAATATGTAATGCAAAGTCTATGGATAACCATATATACACTGGGTGTTGACAACTTCCTTTTGTATAACCTGACCCCGAACCACCAATCTCTTAGCATTTGTTAAAGAAAACATTTGCGTGCAAGGTTAGTTTTAGATAGCTTCCCTTTCCTTTCCAGCTTCATAGGATAAATAAGAAATCAGAAAGTAGGACCCAATTCCAACCATTGCGGTAAGGTGGTTGCGTCACCGACAAAAATCGCATGCTACAATTGATTTCCTTGTTATAGCTGCCACTTGGTTGGTAGTTGGCAATCTTTCCTTTTTTATCATCCTATTACCGAATGTCTGGTAGTAGATGACCTTTTCCCCGATGGAGATTTTTCCCTCCCTATTGGGACGAGTTATCCCTCTTTTATTTCCGGTGTTATTAATTTTCCCTCAGTGGAATCTTACTCTTAAATCTTCCCCAGTGGAGATTGTTTCCTCCATGTGTTTTCCCTCTTTTATTTTCCCCTGTGGAGTCTTTTCTCTTTGCTCCCCAGCTTTTTGTTTGTCTCCTGTGGCTTTTTCTCCCCACAGAAGTCTTGTGTTTGCATATCATTTGCATGATCATATGATTTGTGGTCTCTTAGGGCCAAAAATCAGGTTATTGTTATATTTAAGTCTCTTCTATCTCGTCGAGACAAAGATGCCCATCTTCGTATCTTCGGATAATAGAAACTTAAATAGGGGCATCTGTAATCTCCTAATTTTTACCCCTAAGATCCCACATATCATTCGCATCTCATACCAAAAAAAAGATCACAAGCTTTGGTTCTCTTGTCCTCCTCTGAAGGTTTGTTCTTGAGTGAGATCGCCAAGCATCCTTCTTCTCTTGTTTGTTTGATGTTTGTATTTGTTTATGTTTACTAACCATTAATTGAAATAAAAAATGTGTTTGTTTTTTCCTTTAATAACTTTTTCAAGAAGAATTTGGGTCAAGGATATCAAATATCAGTTCCTCAGCTCAAATGAAATTCATCTGAACAAAGTCAAAGTTGATCTGCAAACAATTCAAAATTCACCTGATCAAGAGTTTCCAATATTTAATTGATTATTATTCAAGAGACTCCAAGGTTCATGTGTTTATTTCCATACCTTCTTTGACAAGTCAAAAGAATTGAGCCAGAGCCATAGCAGCACATCAGAAGGAAAATTTTCACAATTTCTCACAGTGGTAATAGGTTACCAGCATTAGGGTAATTGATTACCCAGTACGTTTTTTGTGAAATGTGCCAAATTCAAATTCTGCAGCATTTTGGCACCAATTTTCGAATATTGCATCATGAGAATATTCTAGATCGCCTCATTTTAATTCCCCTACCTCATCACAATTAACACCCACCATACACCCTCATTAATTACAACTTGATTTTGATTTTGCCTCCAAAATTCAAATTCCAAGTTTAATTTTGGTTCAAAACCAAACTCCAACCCACCAAAATTCCCAAGCCTAATCCTATAAATAGAGGCCTCATTTCTTTCATTCCACAAGCTTTTGATAGCCAAATTCACCTTGTCAAATTTCTTCTTGACTCTCTCAATTTTCTCCAACTACCCAAATTAACCAAAGCTCTTTCTTCCATTGAAAGTTAGTAAGTTCATCATTAGAACTTACTAATCTTTGAGCTAAACCTTCATCCATTCACTTTTTCATCAACAATTTCTGTAGATCAAGGCTTTGGAGTGTGGTTCTTGGAGTGGATTTAAAGAATTTTCAGATTTGAAGTGGTAAACTCTTGATCCACCATTTGTTGTTCTTGATACATTCTTCGCAATGGGATCTATTATTGATTCTTGTTGCTTGATCTTTAGATCTTTCAATTTGTGTTCCATTGGTGTTATTTGCTGTTGTTTTACTTGATTTTTCGTGCACAATTGCATCCTTGATCATGCAGTGTTTGAAGAAATGATTGATCAAGGATTTTGCATTTTTTAAACTGATTTTCTGTTGTTTTAGCATGTGTAATAGGTTACCTTCCTGGTGGTAGTTGATTACACCCTGTTTCTATGCCTGGATTTTCCTTTTCAGTTGTGGTAATCGATTACCCAGTGTCTAGAATGTGTTTTTGGCTTGTTTTTTAGGCTGTTTTGGTTCCTTTTCCTTTTCACTCCCTTTCCTTTAGCTCATTTCCTTGGATCACATCTTTGTGTGGTTCAATTTGGCATTTTTTCATCTATTTCTCATTTTCTT
Organism: Lathyrus tuberosus; assembly: GCA_022829125.1. Classification (NCBI taxonomy): domain Eukaryota; kingdom Viridiplantae; phylum Streptophyta; class Magnoliopsida; order Fabales; family Fabaceae; genus Lathyrus; species Lathyrus tuberosus. The sequence goes on from JALAZF010000145.1 coordinate 10,233,427, forward strand.
TGGATCGGTGAAAATCTTCGATATCATTGGAACTTATTTTAAGTTCTTGATGAAGATGAGATCGTTACTTCTTTTCTTTTCGTGGGGTATTGCTTTTGGAGAGTGATCTGCATATCACTTCTCTAGCATGCATTACCACTAACATCGTTATTGACCGGTCTCCCATAGTATGATCTTCCTTATAGATTGTGCTACGATTGCTTAACATAACGCTACATGTGTCCTGTATCGGAAAATGATCATTCGTGACCCAAACTAACGTTTGAAAGCCTAAGGATGGTTGATTATTTGTCTTGGGTCCATTACTTATGAAACTTGTGTAGCGTCAGTTTTTTAGTGACACGACCACCTACCACATTTGGTTCTATTTTCTGATTTGTATATTTATCCTATGAAGCTTAAAAGGAAGAGAAAGATATCTTAAACTAACCCTGCACGCAAGTGTTTTCTTTAACAAATGTTAAGAGATCGGGGATTGGGGTTTGGTTATACAAAGGGAAGCTATTACCACCCAGAATATCTATAGTAATCTATAGGAACCTTCGTTTGCATATATTTTCTACTATTTGTAATGCTTTCTTCAGTTTATCTGCTATTGATTGGGAAATTTTCTCCTTTGGGATGACTGAGGAAATGTTTTTGTTGTTTTTCTGGGTTTTTTTTATTGTTTTTGGGAAGGTCCTTGACCTAAGATTTTTTATTAGTGTGCTCGCTAAGATTTTGCAATATTATGCCTACGTATTCCCGTAAAGAGATTTGGGAAATTAGAGCAATCATAGTTCCTCCTATTCTATGGGAGGAGGAAAATTTGGTGTCTTTTTCAAAGCCGAAGATTGAAGCTGGCAGAGTATTTGTGTCTTGTTTAAAACTCAAGATTGAAGCTAAAGTTGTATTTGTGTCTTGTTCAAAGCCCAAGATTGAAGCAAAAGTTGACTGAGAGAGAGAGAATTTGTCATCTCTAAAGGGAGATATCTCACCTATTCATCACAAATGTCAGGTAATTGGTTATAAGGGAAATTACTTTAATTGGGATATGTAGAATCCAGCAATGCCATAATTTCCTTTATAAGAGAGATGTCATGAAGGAGGAACTTTAACTCAGTGTAGAGCAATGCCACTTTTTTCTTTATGAATCTTTCATGCTAAGAGAAGGACATTGGATTGGATGTGTAGAATCTAGAGGCTTGCCACTTACAGCTTTTAGATGAAAGAGAAATTTTATCCATGATAAAGGAGGGACTCCAGCTTGGATTTTGAATCAACAAGTGTGCCACTTACATCAATTATCTAGTAAAAGGTTTTGATTGTTTGTTTTTATATGTGATGTATAAAAGGGATACCCTCCTACATAGAGGACTCATGGTCTCATCTGTGGGGATGTTGATTTTTGTGTGCCTTGATCAAAGCCCAAGGTTGAAGCTAAAAGAAACTGACTCCACTAGGGGGAGTGTTATTTATCTTGTACAAAGCCTAAGATTTAGGCCAAAAAAAAGGTTGAAAACTGATTCCACAAGAGATGTTTTATTTAAGTATCTTGATTGAAACACAAGATGACGAAGCTGAAAAGTTTGAGTATAGAGAACTGACTCAACCGAGGAGTATGATATTTGTCTTGTATAAAGCTCAAGATTGAGGCTGACTGGGGAAATCCTTATATGAAGCCTAAGAGGAGGCTGACACTTGCTGAGGATTATTGAAATCTAGGAGAAGGTCTAAACTATATTGGGGAATCCAAAAGGGGACTCATTCTTGCTGGTGATTTGAGCAAAGCTGATTTATCAGATGCCATGAGGCTCTGATTCTTTTGAGGATTTGTTGGTGGTAAATTGATCCTGGCTAGGGATTTTTAAGCTGAAACTCAAGCCTTGTTGGGGGTCAGTAAGGATTTAAAGATGAGTTTGAAAACCTTAGAGGTTTTAACCTTTATGGGGATTGATGTATTGGTGAAGATTATCAGGATCTGTCCTATGCTTTTAAGAAGCCTAATGGTTCCTTTGGGAAATCCAAGAGGAGACTATGAAGGTGAGACTTTCTAAGTCTACTTGTATGGAGCCGAAGAGGAGGCTAAGACTATCCAAGTCTATTAAGAAGAGGTAGACTCTGGTTGTAGAGAGATCTTTGTATAATGCCCAAGAGGAGGCTGAGGGTTCTAGAGATCAATTCTTGACTGATTGGATGTTCTAGAGTTTTGACTTTCCTGAGGATTGAAATAGTAGAGATGATTGAATTCTATCTTATTCTTTTAGGAAGCGTTTGGGTCCTTGTACTAAGCCTAAGCGGAGGTTGTGGGGAACTTCTAAGAAGCCTGTGGGTCCTTGTACTAAGCCCAAGAGGCGGCTGTGGGGAACTTCTAAGAAGCCTGGTGGGTCCAAGCCTAAGAAAAGTTCAACAAAGGTTTCACCGGGAATAATCCTTTCTTTATTGAACAGTTCTAAGGTTTGAAGAAATTCAAAAGAGGTTTCACTGGGAATTAATCCTCTATGGGGAAATGAATTTCTTTTATATGTTTCTAAGTTTTGAAAGTCTTAAGAAAAGTTTCACCGGGAATAATGCCTTTCTTTGTTCCATATTGAATAAAACCCAAGAGGAGGCAGATTGTATTGGGGGAGTTTCCTATGAGGGAACTAGTTATTGAAATAAGTTATAAGTATCCTACTGTTTTATCCTAAGTGTGAACTGAGGATGACCCTACTGCTTTGAAACTTAAACACATATGCAAAAGTACATACAGATAAGTGAATTAACAGGTATATAAACAAATATGCATTTGAATTGAAAAGGTGTTAGGTTTTACACTCTGAAAAGAGGCCCAAGTGCATTGTGATTGATTTATTGATTACAACTGTATGATTAGGGTTTATAGAAATTGAAGAAAATTTTGAGAAAACTTTGAATTTGAATTTGAATTAAAAGAAAGTGATTGTTATTTGAATGAAAAGAAAGTTTGGGGCTTATAACTCAAAGAGAGGCCCAAGTGGTTTAAGAGCAGTTTCACTAGGAATAATGTTCCTCTTAGTACCAGTTTAAAAACAGACAGATGATTTTGGACACAGAGGTATCGGGCTTACAACTCAAGGAGAGGCCCATGGAGGTTGTTTATTGTTTAAAACAAAGTTTATGTACAAAAGATTGGGGCTTATACTCAAGGAGAAGCCCAAATGATTTATTTGAAAACAATGATCGCACTGCGGCACCTTAAGATGTTGTGGGACTTATACTATAGTAGAGTCCCAAAATTTATATATGTACATAGGGGGTTTGGGTCTTACACTCTAATACAGGGCCAAAAATGATTATTGAAAGAAAAGGGAGGCTTATACTCAAGGAGATGCCCATTTGAAAAAAACAGTGGACGCACTGTTATTTTTGAAAATCGTACTGAGAATTATACTATGACAGAGGCCCAAGATTATTTATTTAGAAAGGGTTGGGTCTTACACTCTATTAGAGGCCCAAAATTGATCGAAAAAAAGTTTGTAGATTTAAAATCAAGGAAAAACCCTAATTTTAATTAAAAATGCATTTTTTTCAAAGAAAACCAAATAAAAATGATATAAAATATCAAATATGTTTAATAAACATGTTATGAACTTTGATTAATGTTTGAAAATATATTTTTTATTCACATGATGGTTTGAAATTAAATTGGTTTTGAAAAATCAAGAGAAAGAATTCATTTAAAAATGTTTCAAACAATTATAAAGAAATTCATTATAAAATTCAAAAATATATGAAATAAAAATATTTTTTTGATTTTTTTTTTTTGTGGAATAAATTATTAAAATGTATAAATGATTTATGTTTAAAAAATCATTTAAAAATATTAAAAATGAAAAAGATATGAATTTTTGAAAATAATTGAAAATATTAAAAAACATTTAAAAATTCAAAAATTCAAAAAATGGTGCCAAGGCCATCTTCTTCTTCCTCGGGCGTGCCACCTTTGCCAGATTTATAAAACCTCACATATCTCTCTCAATACGTAATGATTTTGCAAGATGTAAACATGAAAGTTGTGTGTTTTTGAACAAGGATTTCAATGATACCAATTAATTGCATTTCTTTTAAGTGTAGAGTGAGAAATCCTTTGAAGAACAGATGAACCCTAATTTTTGGAAGAACACTATGAAATTTTATACACGATAGATATAAAGCAATTTATTGAGGGGAAACACTCTACATAAGTGCAGAAACATGTTGGTAACTTGAAAACACATTTATGATGCATGGATTATGGAGTTTGAAGAGTTCAGGCTTACATGTGCAAGAGGAATTCAAATCCTCTGTTGTAGGTGTTATAGATGTACTTGAATGATCTGGGAAGGTTCAATGGACCCTGGTGAGTGTGTTGAGAAGCTTGGAATGGCTAGAAATCTTTTGGAACTCTCAGTGGTATCCCAACTGCAGTTAGGTATAGGTGTGAGATAGAGGTTATCGATTCTTGTGTTACAGAAGTTTGGAAAGTGTTTGGATCCCTTCTAAATGAGGTATAGGATGTGTCTACACCATTGGTTTTGACAGAATTTCTCCATATTTGAAAATTCGAATCCTACTCGTTAAAGAGTGAAATGAAGGAAAACATGTATTATGATGTTTTAGTGTGTTGAAATCAGTTACAAATGACCTCTATTTATAGTAGAGGAAGTTTGTTTTGCAAGGAATAGTGAATGGGGGATGGTTCATCCTATTATCCAATGGATATGGATAGGAGTCCGAAGTCTCCTCTAGCCATTGACTTGGACTGAACTTGCACGCCTATGGTCTTCTAATTCTTCGTCTAAGCCTGACTCATTTGGATAGTTATGGACTGATACATGCCACCTCTATGCACCCTTTTAATGCTTCATTACAAACTTGGAGTTTTGGGATTTGCAACATTTAATTTCACATGTCTAAGGGATAGTGTCTTGCAAGGCTCTATGATATGATTCCTCTGCAGATAGCAAGTGCATTGTATCTTAGATGTTTGTCTTACATGGTGACAATGCTTGCAAAGTCACCAAAACAACAAAATCGGGTGTTGTTGCTAAATCTGCCATGGAAAACCAGGGTGAAAAATGCCATTTTGCGAGGCTTATTACTTCTTGCTCAAATTGAATCATGGGAGCCTCTAGTACTTTTTAAAAATCCGACATATCATACTTCAACTTTAATGTTTTGGTCTTGATTCATCTTGGATCATGATAAAAATTGCCTTTAAACATTGGTGTCTAAAGCTGGAAAACTTTGCAGATTTTCACTAAGTGTAAAGAATGTTCACTTCTGAATTTTTGTGATTTTGCTCAATCCATAACTCAAAATCCATGAAGATTTGAAATGTGGTGTACTTGAAAAACTTGTAGTATGTAACAAGACCTATCATTTGAGCTTTGGATGGAAGAAAATGGTTGCTTGGATCACAAGTTATGGCCTTGCAAAGTTGGGTAAAAATCACTTTTTCCATAACTTAGTGAAAATTCTAGTTTCTCAAGGTTGCCATTTTTGCAAGTAACCTCATTTTTCTTGATTTTTCTTAATTAATCATGGTCCAAATCATAAGTTAACATTGTTTTTGACTTGAAGAGGCCATATTTGTCAAAAAATCTCAAAAGTCAAACTTGGTTTTGATCATAGTTGACTTTTTATCAGATGAATTTCAAACTTTGTATCCTTTATGAAATCAAGCCCTTGGGCTAAATTGAACCTAATGGATCGATTCCATAGGTGTTTTAGAGTTTCTTGAATCATGTCCCAAGGTTTGAGATCATGTCTCGGTCAAAAGTCAAAGGTGGGGTTGACTTTTTCTCAAAAACCCTAATTTGTGGTTCGGATGAATGTGAGTCTTTATATTGCTCATGAATCAAGTTTGTTGTATCAATTTAAACTTGTGAGGGGATTAATATAAGATATTGAGTTATTCAAATCATTTCTTGAGGTCTTGGCTCATGCCTTGCTCCAAAAGTCAACTTAGGGGTGAATTAGGTCAAGAAACCCTAATTCCTTATTTTTTATGAAGGCATCCCCTGAGGATATTTTGAAATCATGATTGGACTCATGAGGTCCCTTTGAGCTTATTGAATCATGTTTTGAAGTAATGGCCCAGGCCCAAATGAAAATTTCTCCCTGGAGGCCTTGGTCGACCAACACCCTAATTTGGTGACACTGATGATCTTGAGGCTTGATCAACGTGAAATGTTGCATTCTTATGTTAGATTCTTAATGTGGAAGACCTCTTAATCCTTCATGGATGTTTGAGAGGTTTGGTAAGTTGAAGATCATGTCAATTCTTGATTGATCCTTTGCCTGGATATTCTGAGAGGGCCCAAAAACCCTAATCCTTGGTTGAGGTGAATGCTCAACAATCTTTGAGAGGATTGATGAGGGATGAAGGTACATCCATATTGTGGTGATGATTTGCACAATGATGTGAAATCTTGTGGTAAAAATTTAGGGTATGACATATGCCCCTATTTAAACTTCTTGGATCTGAAGGGGCGAATGACGAAGACATTCGGACATTCAAGGTAAAAGAGGATTAAATATTAGAATACCTGAAATTTTAATTGTGGTTGTAAATGGTAGTTGATATCTTCTTTTAATAAGTAATCTTACCTAGAAAAGGGTAAAACTTCCCCTCAATCCTGGTCTTCAGCCACAGAACTGGTCTCAGTTTCTTTTGTAATAAGCTTCCCCTCGATCCTGGTCTTCAGCCATGAAATTGGTCTTAGTTTCTTCTTGTAATTAACTTCCCCTTGATCCTGGTCTTCAGCCATGAAACGGGTCTTAGTTTCTTTTGAAATAAACTTCCCTTCAATCCTGGTCTTCAGCCATGGAACTGGTCTTAGTTTCTTCTTGTCGAGTTTTTCTCTTGACAAGGAATGCTTATCCGTGAGAATTTTATCAAACTTCTCGCCAAGATTTACAGGGGAGACGCCATTTGATGGAAAAAGATTTAATTTCAGACTTGCTGGGGATAGCCATTTGTCTGAACTGCAGAGGAGTGCAAAGTTCTCTTGTTTGGAGATTCCATTTGCTTAGAGAGGTTACATCATACTTCCCTTCGAGACTTCTTTAGAGAGACGCCTGTGATGTAATTCAACTTTTGAGGTGCTGATTACCTTTTCAAAAGTAGGGCAAACTTCTCGGAGAGAGACTATTATTTGTCAGGTTATTGGAAATTATGGGGTAAAGACAGGCTTCTTTTTTTTGCTGAGTGGTAGATACTTCTTGGAGGATATGATGTCCATGTTACCAAGAGTTTTTCGTTGAGAAGCTTCTGCGGGGCGGGGGTTTCCTTAATCCGGGAAAGCAAAATATCATCTTCAATGATGAAGAGTGATGTTCCAAAGGTGTATATCCAAATGTCTTCTTGCCTTTCATAGGTTCAAGTTGTCAAAGTGATCGACGATCGATTTTAATCCAAGAATAAACTGGTGAGGGATTGTTCAGACGATACATTTCCTGACGAGGAAAGAACTTAAACTAGGGTTTTGTCCTATTTGACGTAGAAAGGAAAACTGACAACTCTAATGGGAGAGGACATTTATCAATTGGGAATAAACGTGACCAAAATGATCGTGATGCAATATGAATATGAATCAATTATGCATGATGTATGTATGAAATGCTTATGCTGATAAAACAGACATGACATACGAACTGACGATGAGTACAACTAGATACTCGTCCACTCTAGAAGATGGGGGGTGTCACTGGATATTTTTGAAGGTATTACTTTTGTTTGGGAACGGGGATCCCTATGTTTGTTCTGGTTCCTGGAGGCGCAAATCTACTAAGGATAGAAACTCGTTCTTGCTTTTCAAGGGTAGATTCTACTAGGGTGAAAAACCAATCATTGGTTCTCAGAGGTAGGAACTCTACCAGGGATAATAAATGGGACATTCTACCTAATGCAATTTGTCCTTCATTCAGGGTGTACTGATCATAAGGAGTGTTTTGATTCTGCATTTTGAAGTTTGATCACTTCCGGAGGAGCCGTCGATGTTCTTTTTTGTGCTCAGTAATTAAAAAGAAATTGCCATCTTTATTTTAAAAGCAGAAGTAAAATTTTGAAATCTCCGTTTTGAAAACAAAAGTAAATTCATTTTTGTTTCAAGAATGTTAATCATATTAAACATGTTATTTTGCAAAGCAGAATAAATGAGAATTGCAAATAAAAGGCACAATGGGTCAAATTTTCATTGATAGAATGGGAATCAGCCTAATGCGTGATTCCACAGAGCATTACAAAGTATAGAAAATTGTAATTTATAGGGAAAAGGGCTACATTGAAACATAACGACCATTATCCTTCCACCAACTTTGAATTCTAGGTATCTTTGATGCTTCTGTTGAATGTGACCTTGATGGAAGTTTTCCTGATAGATGACGTTGTCGCTGGGGAGCCAATCTTGTCGGATGCAATTACTTGCCATGAATCCCTAACTTTTGCCTAGATTTCCCTTTCAGGTTTTCAATCCATCGGGATGATCATTGTTTATGTCTAATTTTTGCTTGGACCGCCCTCTCTGGTTTTCAGCCCAACGAGACGTAATTTTTTTTCATTTCAATTTTTTTTAGGCGAAGTATTTCTTGACTACATTCACATTTGTGGGGTAGGTAAACTCTTATCCATCCATGGTTGCGAGTCTCAAGGCGTTGCCTGAAAAGGCTTTCTTAACAACATATGGCCCATCGTAATTCAGAGTCAATTTTCCCTGGAATTAGAGAGGAATAATTGTATCTTCTTGAGCACGAGGTCTCCTTCTTTGAAGACACGGGGTCGAACCTTTTTGTCAAACACCTTCTTCATTCTTTGCTGATACAACTGACCATGGCATAAAGCTGTCATTCTCTTTTCTTCGATTAGATTCAGTTCGTCGTATCTACTTTGACACCACTCAACTTCCGTTAGCTTAGCTTCCATTAATACTCTCATTGATGGGATCTCTACTTCTATCGGGAGCACTGCTTCCATATACTAGAGAAAAAGGGGTTGCCCTTATTGAAGTGCAGACAGATGTACGATAACCGTGAAGAGCAAAGGGTAGCATCCCGTGCCAATCTTTGTAGGTTACAACCATCTTCTGAATGATCTTCTTGATATTTTTGTTAGCTACTTCTACCGCTCCATTCATTTTAGGCCGGTAAGGGATGAGTTATGGTGTTGAATCTTGAATTCAGCACACAACTTATTGCGGTGAAAATCGGATAACAAATTATTAATTAATTTGCATCATATTTCTTTTACAACCGACTTTGATTTATCCAAAGGAAAGGTTCAAGATCGTTAGAAAAACCTAAAGGGGGGAGATCTAAGGTTCGGGGGTTGGTTACGCCTAGGGAAGGTATTAGCACCCTAAACGTCTATAGTACTCTACCGGGACCTCTTGTTAGAATGTTATTTGTGTTTGCTAAAGGTTCTATGCTAAAGGTTGAAAACCCTAGGGGTTAGTATCCTAGTATACTCGATAAGGCATCACACCTTACGCCTATGTATCCTCAGGAGTAGAATCAGAGTATGCGTAGTTCTACTTCTACTGAATGAGTGACTGTGGTCAATAATCAGAGGGGAAATGAGTACAAGCTCATTGTAGAGTTCAAGAACTCTCTAGATCTAGTTGAAATGGACCTATGTTATGTTTTAGTCAGTAGGGATAGTGATAATTCATTAGGATGAATATCACTAAGAGTTTAAGAACTCTCTCCTAAAGCTAGTTGTAATTTCTATGGCTCTGGTGAGGCTAAGAAATAAGGTTTCTCCTAAGAGGTTACTTAGGTTAAGGTGGGAGGTCAATGACTTATGAGTCAACATATTTAACCTTCCTTTGGAATGGGGGGAAGATAGCAGTTGGATAAAATAACAATAAATGAAGACATGATAAAATATAAAACATTGATACAATATGATGAGGTAAAAGCAACACAAGCATAAGGATGGAAAGATGCTTCATGATAAAGTATGGATAAAAGTGGACATAATCATTATAGAAACATGTAAACAAAGACACATCAATGTGTTTCAATCTTAAGGAAGACAAACATAAAGAAACACTCATAATATAAAGAGAATGATATTAGTTAAGGATGATATTCAAATAAGAATAAAATTCACATTAAACTCAAATATATGATAAATCAAACATGGATGGATTATTTTAGATTTAAACAAACATTAGTGAATAACACTCATTAGATCAATAAAGATACTCATAAATAATGTTAACAATTAACCCAAAGGTGATAATCAATTAACAATACATATTGATAATTAAAAATTAAAATACATATTGGGACTAACAATTAAGAACACAATACATAAAATTAAAAATTAACAATTAACAACCAAGTTAAAATACAAATTGACAATTAAAATTTAAAGGTTAACAATTAAGAATACCAATTAACAATTAAAATCAAAATACAAATTGATTAACCATTAGCAATTAAAAATTAAAATGCAAATCATAATAAATTGCTGATTAAAAATAAAGATTAAAAATATTTTGGAGTTTTGGAATAAAGAAAATATTTTAAGCAAAATAAATAAAATAAGAGAAGTTTTTAAAATAAAAAGATTTGAAATTAAAGAAAAAAGTTTGAAATAAAAAACGCAGGGGGGGGGGGGGGGGGGGGTACACTAGGAAACTGGATTAGTTGAAAAATAAACTAGAATGAAATGGGCCAGACATATGGGGGTGGCAATATCAAAAAGGGCGCCAGGCCCAACAGGAAAAAAAAAAGAAGCACAGGCGAAATAAAAAAGGACCAAAAGGGTTGATCCGCAGGATCGAACCCAGGTCATGTGAGTGAGAGGCGATGGCAAGTGCATGTGTGTGACCGTTGGGACGGCGTGTACATCCAATAAACATACGGCTCATGATTAATATAAACCAAAACAAATCCATGAAAATATTAAATGAAAAGAATACGCGCACATGGAAACTGGACGTTATAACAACATAACTCAATTGGTCATACATCATTAAAAACACTACACGACAAGAACAAATCCCAGCCAAACATAACGCAAGCATGGATAAGTGAGACATGCAGAAACAAATATTATCGTGTCTTCAAACTTAAAACATCAAAACAAACATTAAACTTCAATCCAATATAAATCCTTCAAATCACAACCAAACATCATGAAATATAATGCTAAACTGAAGTACTCAAAACGTAGAATACAATGAAGCCCTAAGTTGAACAAGTTAGTGACTGTATCATGAGCAGAAAGCAGAGGAAAATCAATGTTCAAAATGAAAGTTCAGTTATAGAGAAAGTGATAAACCACATTCTGTTTTCAAACCAAAACCAGCATACTTGTTTCAAAACTTAACAGCAACATATAATAGGAGCAAGTTATGTTTGGTGAGGAAAATTTTAAATTCAAGATATTGAGTATGAAGTTAACAGACATATAACACATACCATCATTGATTGTCCTAACATTAGTTCTTGATACACTTTTTAAGCATACATCAGCCAAGCCAAAACAGGGTACAATGTACAAATACAATGCATATTAGCAATTAGATTTCCAATACAATAACCTAAGCATATAATCAGTACTCTCCATATTTGAATCATCTAGAAACTAGTACATGTATTGAGACAACAGTCAAATTTGAAAGTAAATGACAACAAGATAAAACACAAACCAAGGCATATGAAGATACTCACATCAGCTTGAAATCATAATAAAACTTGAACAAAAAGAGTAGGTAAACCAACAAAAAAATGGCATATGAGCAGGTTGAGACATATAACAGAGTGGTAGTTTGTACACCAGGACATAAAGCACATATATTTTTCATAGTTTGACAATGACATAACAGGCGAATAATAAGTATATGCACTCCATACATCAGTACAACAATTGAAAACACTAAGCATGGCAATGGCACAATATTCAATAATCAATACAATAGTATCCTAAACCTCATGTTATTCTCCTATCAACACAATGCTTATCACAATTTAAAGAACAATGCACAGCAGTAACACATGGATTGAATAAGATATGAACATGGTAAGGTGCATCCCAACATGGATTTTGGGTCTAAACTAGTTACTAATCCTTCTAACAGTAAATTAAACAGGGCATGCTAAATACCAACAGATTAATGGAACAAAGGTAGACATGTTTAGCATCACATTTTTAGATTTATCAAAGCGACAAACCATACACAACAAGCAAGCATTCAATCCATATCTAGCTGTAATTCTATCAAGATAGTAGTCCAGATGAATTAGTTTTATGCATACAACTAATTTATAAGTCAAGTGACATAAAAGCATCTGGTTAAGAGGTTTTAAATTGATAGGTAAATAACAAGTTTATGAATCATTCTAAACTCATGCATATGCTCAACAGTTAGATGTTCAGTACTAAGATTAAGTCAAACTTGGAAAAGAGCAGGTTGAGGCATGGACACAGCAAGATCAAATGCACCCTAGTTGTATATTGTATCATAAAGAAAAGCACAAAGATTTTAGACAGTTTTCGCCTCACATCAAGGGTTTACCAACACAGAACAAGGCATAATGTAATAAATACAGCAAGTAATGAACAAATGCAAGAGGCATACATGAGTATTTAGATACATTTAGAGGGCTAACATCCAACAATCTTGTCATCCAAGCAGGTATAAATGGACTAGCATTTCAAACTTCAATTTTGACATTATAACACAAAGATAAACTTATAAACTTAATAGTCCATATGACTTCAAAATAATGACATATCAAGAGTAAAACAACAGGTATGTTAAAACATGGCACTATACTGCAGCTAACAGGTATGAATAAGGACACAAACAAGGCAATGCTTTATTATTGAACAACATGATAAAAAGACTCAATAAAACAAGCTCATGAAGATTAAAAAAAAAAACAATAACAAACATGTTTCAACACATAGAGCAGTTCATATTTCTGATAGAATCATAACATCATGACATTGTTTATTGAGAAAACACGCACATTACATCAAATAAATAGCAAACTTATATCAATAACTCAAGGAAATATATTCATAAGATTCAAAATGTACTAAAATCCTGAGCAAGGGTGATGATAAATGAGCAATATGAATGAAAAGGGAAAAGAGTGATACCAGTTGAAATTCTTGTATGCTCTCCCTCTCACAATAACTCCAAAGATCCCTAATCACTGAGTTTGCTCAAGTCTCGAAAGTATTTAGTATTTTTTAGGAAATTATGGATCGTGAAGAGCTGAACATCAGTCTCCTTATATAGGCAAGGTATTGGGCTGATATTATGGGTCGGGTCAGAATTAATCCTCCTCCAAGAGTGATGGTAGCTAGGGTTTTGAAAAGGGATTCAATGTTGAAATCCTGAGGAGGCAACGCTCCTCCACTCTGAACGTGTTGCAGGTGCCACAGGGCTTGATATGGATAGCATCTTCTCACCTTTCTTTGGTCGCCAGCCTGTGTAGGTGTAATTTGGGGAAGTGAGGGCAACGTAGCTCTGCTCCTCTCGCAGGTGGCGCAGAAAATGGTGGAAAAGGGAAAGTTGAAGCTTTGCTTTGTGCAATTGAAATCCCATGAAGCAATTGAGGAAATTTAGGGCAACGAAAATTGAGTGATGGCGCCAAGATTTGCGAATTGAATTTGAAAAAACTTGCAACAAACTTGAAGGAATTGGTTTCATTCGTTCTTTCTCTGCAAAATCGAAAAGAAACGAAAAAAAGGAAGAAGAAGACTATCCCCTAGACACGCACAAGGTTTCAATTGGTCCAAAATGACCGTTGAAAAGTCAAAGAGTAAATGTAGCCTTCTGATTGGTTAGTGGTGATATTCATCCTCCAATCAAAATTTTCCATAAATCCATAAAGACCAAATAAAACATTTACACACGTATTTGTTTTTTCAATCAAAAATTAAATGACATTTTTATTAAATTGCCACACCTAAATTAAAGTTTTAAAAGATTATTTTAATAATAAAAACTAATGATGATTAGATTAATTCAAATTAATTAATTACTAATAAAAAAATCTGACTTAATTTTAATTAATAAATTCTTTTAAAAATTAAAATTAGGACACTCTAAATAAATTTTAACCAAAGTAATAAAAAGGATAATTAATTCAAAATCAAACAAATTAAACTAAAATTAAATCATCAACTAAATTAATTAATTAAGCTAAAATTAATTAAAACATTTAAAATTCAAAATAAATAAACATAAAACATATTAAAATTAAATTAAGATAAGATAAATAAAATAAAAAAATGCTAAATAAATTAAGGTAAAATAAATAAAAAAGAAATTAAGATAAAAAACAGAGAAAATAAATCACATAGCATCTAGCAAAAAGATGAGGGTAAAATTTGGGGTACAACATTTGCCCCTATTTAAATATCTTCACCTGATGACATGAGAGATGAAGATCCTCATGTAATCAACAGTGAAAGATATTTAAATACAGATAACAGAAAATTTTTCCCTCAGATGCACACACGTGCAATGCAACAGACATGATGCCAAGGAGATGCAAGAAAATGCAGACACAACAAGACACCAAGGGGCAAACAGGAAGCAAAAAGATCACAGAGCTTCACTGGGATGGACGAAAGCTAGTATCCATGAGAAACACCTCACTAGAGATACAAGCTAACCAACAAAAGAGACCCACCGGGGAGACTCCAAAGAAACACTGGGGAAAAGACCACAGAACAATCTCCACTGGGAAAAAAAACCGGGGAGATAGACTACTGGGGATAAAGCAAACCCACATTCTTCCTGGGCATGAAACCAGAAAGAAGAACCTGATCACTAGGGATCAGTCAAAAGGACAGACAACCAAGCAAAGACTTCCTGGGGATTCTATACCGAAGAGTTCAAAATGGGATCTTCAAGAAAAGCCAGGAAGACAGAGACAAACCCTGAGCACCAATTAGGAGTCTTAAGGGTTCAAGATAATTGTTCCAAAAAAAGCTTAGCTTAAAGCAAGTTTTCAAAAAATCCAAGGTAAGGGTTCAATGTCCGACATGATTCGAACAAGAACGGTTTTAAAACGAGAAGACAGTGCTTGACACGATTCAAGCAAAGTCCAAATTCAAGTTTGACACGATTCAAACAAGAACAAGTTTTAAAACACGAGACGATGCTTGACACGATTCAACAAAGTCCAAGTTCAAGTCTGACACGATTCAAACAAGAACAAGTTTTAAAACACGAGACGATGCTTGACACGATTCAAACAAAATCCAAGTTCAAGTCTGACACGATTCAGACAAGAACAAGTTTTAAAACACGAGATGATGCTTGACACGATTCAAACAAAGTCCAAGTTCAAGTCTGACATGATTCAGACAAGAACAAGTTTTAAAACACGAGACGATGCTTGACACAATTCAAACAAAGTCCAAGTTCAAGTCTGACACGATTCAGACAAGAATAGTTTTAAAACAAGAGGCAGTGTCCGACACAATTCGAACAAAGACTCTGTTCAGGTTTGACACGATTCAAACAAGAACAAGTTTTAAAACAAGAAGACAATGCTTGACAGGATTCAAGCAAAGTCCAAGTTCAAATTTGACACGATTCAAACGAGAACAGTTTTAAAACAAGAGGAAATGTCCGACATGATTCGAACAAAGACTCTGTTCATGTCCGACACGATTCGAACAAGAACGGTTTTAAAACAAGAAGACAATGCTTGACACGATTCAAACAAAGTCCAAGTTCAAGTTTGACACGATTCAAATGAGAAAAAATTTAAAATTCTTTAATGTTAAACTTCTTGGGGAACATCAAAAGGCTTAAAGATTCCAATCTGGCGCTCAAAGGTTAAGACCGAACAAGCACGACACAAGGCAAACCGGGAATGTCTTTACTTCACTGGGGAAATAAATACAGGCACCAACAAAAGACCACAAGCAAAACAGAGCACAAGGATGCACAGATGCTAGGGTATGATGTATATGCTTAGCTATATGCTAGAAACGACGCGAACGACGCAAAACAGGAAAGAAGAAAGGATAACACAAGCCAACACCCTGAAACCCAAACATCCAGGATAACCGGGCAATCTTCTTTTCTCTGGAGATGGCAGATCCGTGCCAAAAATACAGTACTACTAACTCTTCATGTACCAACTTGATTCCATAAAACATCTCGATACTAGAGTAAAACTTAGTTTATCTTTGTGTTTTCTTAGAAATTGCAACATTTCTGTTTTCAAAAATCAAGTGAAAATGACAGAGTTTTGAAAAATAAAGATTATAGCGTATTAAGCAAGAAAATGGCTCAATAGCTGATATTCATTGAAAAATGGTGACTTGCCAAATAGCAGAGTCCCATGAATTATTACAAATGCAACAAAATCGCAAATTAGGAAAAAATTACATTGTATTTAATGACCAGTAACAAACTCTATGGACTAAAATTCTAACAGCTGACTTCTCTGGGGATTCCCGGATATAGGTGAGATGTCTTTCAAGCATAATACTTTCTTACCGAATCTGCATTCACAGGGTGCGCAAGCTGTTCACTATCCATAGTTGTAAGAAACAAAGACCCTCCTGAAAAGACTGTCTTGATTACAAATGGACCTTCATAATTGGGTGCCCATTTACCGCGGGCGTCTCTTTGTGAAGGTAGAATCCTTTTAAGTACCAATTCTCCTTCTCTGAATTCTCGAACGCGGACCTTCTTATCAAACGCTCTCTTCATCTTCTTCTGGTACAAATGACCATGGCACATGGCCGTCAGACGCTTCTCATCAATTAGGTTCAGTTGATAATATCTTTCTCGAACCTATTCTGCTTCATCAAGCTTGGTTTCCATCAATATCCTTAATGAGGGTATTTCAACCTCTATAGGGAGGACAACATCCATCCCATATACCAGAGAAAAGGAGGTTGCCCCTGTTGAAGTTCTAACTGATGTTCTGTACCCATGTAATGCATATGGCAACATCTTGTGCGAATCCTTGTATGTTTTGACCATCTTCTGAAGAATTTTCTTGATATTCTTATTTGCAGCTTCGACCGCTCCGTTCATCTTTGGGCGGTACGGCGAAGAGTTATGGTGTTCAATTTTAAAGCTGTCGCACAGTTCCTTCATGGTTTTGTTGTTCAGATTGGTTCCGTTGTTAGTTATGATCCTTCTAGGGATCCCATAACGGCAAATGATGTTGTTCTTAATGAAGCGTGCAACTACTTGCTTAGTCACATTAGCGTATGAAGCGGCTTCCACCCACTTAGTGAAGTAATCAATAGCCACCAAAATGAAATGATGTCCATTAGATGCTTTAGGTTCAATTGCCCCAATCATATCAATGCCCCACATAGAGAACGGCCAGGGCGATGATAGCACGTTCAATAGAGTAGGAGGAACGTGCATTTTATCCGCATAAATCTGACATTTATGGCATTTTCTAACATACTGAATGCAGTCAGTCTCCATAGTCAACCAATAGTATCCAGCCCTCAAAATCTTCCTAACCATGGCATGTCCATTGGCATGGGTGCCAAAAGCTCCTTCATGGATATCATGGATCAGCATGTCTGCTTCTCTCTTATCGACACATCTTAACAAAACCATATCATGATTCCTTTTGTACAGTACACCGTTGCTGATGAAGAACTTGGCTGACAACCTTCGTAGAGTCTTCTTATCAAGAACGGAGGCGTTGGCTGGATATTCTTGATTCTTTAGAAAGTTCAAAATATCATGGAACCAAGGTTTGCCATCTGATTCTCCTTCAATGGACTGACAGTAGGCAGGCTCAGTCCTCCTTTCGATACTGATTACTGGATCTTCATTGATAAATCTAACTTGCCACATCGAAACCAGTGTCGCTAAAGCATCAACCACATGATTCTCAGTACGTGGCACATGACAAAATGTTATCTCATCAAAACACTTAATCAACTCCAAGGCACATGCCTGATAAGGGATAAGCTTCTCATCTTTTGTCTCCCACTCGCCTCTGATTTGATAAATGACTTGAGCAGAGTCACCCATAACTTCAAGAAAACAGATTCCAAGATCGATTGCAGCTTCCAGACCCAGAATGCACGCTTCATACTCAGCAATATTATTTGTACACCCAAAATCTAATCTGGCTATAAAAGGGGTGTAGCCACCTTCAGGATTAATTATAACAACACGTACTCCATGTCCCTTGTAATTGGACGAACCGTCGAACATCATCTTCCATCTATACTCAGCCCTGGGATCTTCTTCAGAGCTTGACTCTTCACAATCTTTCACTGCCATGATATCCTCGTCAGGGTAATCAAACTTGAGTGGTTCATAGTCTTCAACTGGTTGATCGACAAGATATTCTGAAAGAACACTTCCTTTAATGGCCTTTTGAGTGACATACTAAATGTCATATTCAGATAATAACATGTGCCAACGGGCAAGTCTACCCGTTTGAGCAGGTTTCTCAAAAATGTACTTTATCAGATCCATCTAGGAAATCAACAAGGTAGTGTGACAAATCAGGTACAGTCTTAGACGTTTGGCGGCCCAAGCCAGAGCGCAACAAGTCTTTTCAAGTAGTGAGTAACGGCTTTCACTATCTGCAAATTTCTTACTCAGAATATAAATCGCATGTTCTTTCCGGCCAGTCTCATCATGCTGTCCCAAAACACAGCCCATAGACTCTTCCAAAACAGTCAAATACATAAAGAGAGGTCTTCCGGGAACCGTAGGAATTGGAATAGGAGGTTCTTGGAGATAACTTTTGAGTTTCTCGAAAGCTTGTTGACAGTCAGCATTCCATTCTACTGGCTGATCCTTACATAGTAATTTGAAAATTGGCACACATATTGGAGTCATGTTGGAGATGAACCTGGAGATGTAATTCAAACGGCCCAAAAATCCTCTAACTTGAGACTCGGTTTGAGGAGCTGTCATTTCTTGAATCGCTCACACTTTATCTGGATCCACTTCAATGCCCTTCTGGCTAACAATGAAACCCAATAACTTCCCTAACCTGACTCCAAAGGTACATTTTGCAGGGTTTAACCTCAACTGATACTTTTGAAGTCTTTTGAACAATTTCAGCAAGTGATCTACATGTTCCTCTTCATTTCGAGATTTGGCTATCATATCGTCCACGTACACCTCTATCTCTTTGTGGATCATATCATGAAACAAAGTCACCATAGCCCTTTGGTATGTTGCCCCGGCGTTCTTTAATCCAAAAGGCATAACCTTGTAACAATAAGTGCCCCACGGGGTAATGAAAGTGGTTTTATCTATGTCAGCTGGATCCATTATAATCTGGTTATATCCTGAAAAACCATCCATAAATAAGAACATTGCGAAATGAGCCGTGTTATCTACCAGTGTGTCGATATGGGGTAGAGGGAAATCATCCTTGGGACTAGCTTTATTAAGATCCCTGTAGTCCACGCACATTTGTACCTTTCCATTCTTCTTCATAACAGGAACAATATTAGCTACCCACTATGGGTACTTGGAAACTGCTAAAAATCCGGCATCCAACTGTCTCTTAACTTCATCTCGAATCTTGAGGGCCATGTCGGGATGACTTCTGTGAAGCTTTTGTTTTACTGGTGGGCATTCAGGTTTGAGTGGTAACCTGTGGACCACAATATCTGTGTCTAAACCAGGCATGTCTTGGTAGGACCAAGCAAACATATCCACATACTCTTCAAGGAGTGAAATCAACTGCTGTCTAATTTCTGGCTTCAGTGATGCCCCAATCTTAACCTCCTTCTTATCTTCCTCAGTGCCAAGACTGATGACATCCACCTGCTCCTCATGAGGCTGGAGATCCATATATTGGTATTCACACATATCCGCTAGATTCTTGGGCACCTCATAATCTTCCTCCTCCTCAGCTTGATAGACAGGGGAGTCGAAGTCAATGGTAAGAGCAAGGTCATTGAATACAATAGGTTTATGATTCATTCTGCATGGTAGAATGACTTATATTATTAAAATGCACAACAATTCAAGAACATGCGAGATGAAGATGCTTTTGTTTGAAAAGATTTCCATTTTTTAGAAACAGAATGCAATAAAGTAAAAACGACAAAAATTTAGCAAAAGAGTCATTTCATTGATTTAAAGTTTGAAAACGGAGGCCCGTACAAAACAATCCACTAGCTTTGGGCAAGACTATGGAGATGAAAACAACAAATCAAAACAAGTTACTATAGTTCTGGGTACAAAGTTGGGATCTCAACAGACTCCCAATTGCTTAACGCGCCTTCCTGGCGAAAGACCAAACGATCAATATCTTCCTCTTCTTCAACACTTCCAATGATTGCATGGGCTTGATGCCCACCTCTGACAAATGTCTCCTGCACAGTCTTTATCTTCATTCCTTTTCCCCTTGTACCTGAAGCAGCCTCATCTTCTGGAGTTGGTCTGTAACCCAACCCTTGGTGTCGAGTCCTCTTCTCAACCTCAATAACTTCGTCCCAACCTGCGGGCATGCCTTCTTGAAGGGCAGACTGGATACTCTTATACGAAGCAAAGGATGGATATTCCGGTACCACTGGCTTCTCATTGTCAATCATAACTGCATTAGCTATTTCCAGGGCTTGGAAAGAAGTCTCCAACGCATCCTCATCAGCCTCGATGTAACGGAAGGACGATAGATTACTAACCATTAAATCTTCTTCCCCATGCACAATAACCAACTTGTCATCGACCACAAACTTCATTTTCTGATGTAGGGTTGAGGTGACAGCGCCAGCCTCATGGATCCAGGGCCTTCCTAGCAGACAACTATAGGCAGGGTTAATATCTAAGACTTGAAATAGAACATTGAACTCCTGAGGTCCAATCAAAACCGGTAGCTCAATTTCCCCCATCACAGATCTTTGTGAACCATCAAAAGCTTTGACAATTAATGATGTGGGTCTCATGATCCCTCCTTTGTATGCCAGCTTATCGAGGGCCCTCTTCGGTAAAACATTCAGGGAGGATCCTGTGTCTATAAGAACTCTAGCCAATGTGTCCTCCTGACACTTCATTGATATGTGCAGAGCAAGATTATGTTTCTGACCTAATTGGGTCAGTTCTTCATCACTGAAACTGAGCGTATTGCATGTAGTAATGTTAGCAATAACATGATCAAACTGTCCGACGGTAATATCCTGAGCTACATGAGCCTGAGCCAATACTTTCTGCAGTGCTGATCGGTGGACTGGTGAATTAACCAACAGGGATAAAATGGAAATTTTTGACGGGGTTTGGTGGAGCTGATCCACAACCTTGTAATCACTTCTTTTTTATTATTCTGAGAAATTCTTCATCATCCTCCTTGGAGATCATTTCTTTACCTTTGTCATTGACGGGTAAATGAATACTACCTTCTTTACCGGATACTTCTTTGTTCACAGGGGTATAAATCCTCCCACTCCTCGTCATTCTTCCCGTTCCTACTATACTGGACACATTCTTCTCATCAGGACCCACCTTTTTCCTTGGGACTGGTTCTTCTATAACGACCCCCACCTCTTTCCTTGGGATCGTTTCCTCCTTCTTCTTTCCACCTGTAATGTCTTCGTAGATCCACGGTAATGGTTTGGTTCCTCTGAACCTGAATGGGACTGGTCTTGGGAAATTATTTCGCCTGGCATGATTAACAGGAGAAACATCTTCAAGTTTGTTGAGTCTTGGAACTGGTTGTTTAAACACTGGACTCACGGTACTTGCCCCTGGATTGTTGAACACAGGGACTACTGATATGTATTCCTCTTCGTCAAACATTGGTACTTGCTTTGGCAAATTTAACACTGGTTCAATCATTGCTACTCTACTTTCTTTTCTGAAAACCTGTAAGAAACCTTCATTAATCAATTGCTAAATATCATCTTGAATTAACTGGCACCCTTCACCACTACCATCACACTCTACACAACCATCATGGCAAATTTTGACCAAATCGGCGCTGAACAGCTTCGCTGCATCTGAGACCAACACTTCATCATTCTCGTCATCGATAGCATTAGTTGACGCATGCGTTGGCAAGGGGTTATTCTTCACATTTGGCTGGTTATTAGCAAATGACAGGATGTTCTTCTCCATCAAGCTTTTCACTAGATTCTTTAATGCCAAACATCCTTCTAAATCATGGCCCACCCCTCCTTGATGGAAAGCACAGGTTGCATTAGGGTTGAAGAACTGCATAGACTTCTCAGATGGTGGCCCAAACGGCCTATTAACAATTAATCCTTGCTCCACCAGAGAAGGATACAATGCTGTATACGTCATCGGTATGGGTGGAAAATTTGGTGTTACCGCCTGTCTTCTTTGAGGGGTATTTTGCTGTGGCGCTGGCCGCCTCGGCTGTTGGTAATTCTGATTTTGAATCTTCGGCCACTGCTGCTGATTTGGTGGCTGGGAAACAGGAACTTGTTGCATTACCTAATGATTAAAAGTGGGCATAATAGACGCCACGTACGGTTGTTGTACGAACTGCATAGGGTAAACTGGTTGTTGAGGAAAACTGGGACCTGGTTATGGTTGGAATAGAGATCCTTTCCAACTAGGATTCTGCTTCTTCCCTGTCATAACAGCATTAGTCTCGCCTTCCTTCTTCTTATGAAAATTACCCGGAGACTTTTTTACACTGGCGCTAGTGGAATTGTTAGGTGAACTGGCTACCTTTCCACTTTTCAGACCTGCCTCCACTTTCATGCCAATTGCAATGATATCAGAAAAATTGGCACCAATATTACTAATCATTTTCTCAAAGAATTCAGGCTTTACAGTGTCTACAAACCAATCAGCTAATTCCTTCTCAGTCAATGGTGGTTCAACCTGTGATGCAGTCTCTCTCCACCTTTGAGCATATTCTTTGAATGACTCGGTGTTCTTCTGAGTCATGGTCAATAGTTGTCTACGATCAGGAGCTAAATTCAATTTATACTTGTAGTGCTTTATGAAGACATCCATGACATCTTGGAAACATTGAATCTGAGATTGGTCTAAGCTTAAGTACCACTTTGCGGCAGTGCCTTTCAGGCTGTCTTGGAAACAATGGATCATTAACTTATCGTTATCCATATATGTCGCCATTCTTCGGAGATACATGACCAAGTATGCCTTAGGACACGTAGCACCAGAGTACAATTCGAAGCTTGGCAGCTTGAATTTTGGTGGAATTACTAGATTAGTGACAAGACACATATCCTTAAGGTCAGAACTGAAGATATTGTCTCCCTCCATGGCCTTCAGCTTTCTCTGCATAATCTCCATATTGGCTCTTAATTTCTCATTACTGTCATCTTCTTCTATAGACATATCGTCATGGTCAAAATGATGCTGATTTTGAAAAACGGGTTGAAAATGGGTCTGCACCGCTGGTGGGGCATAAGTTGCAATAGCTTGCTGATTCCCACCAAACAGTGGTACTGCTTGTTGTGTGGATTGTGGAGTCGTGACTCTCATAAAGTCACGTGGCATTCCCAGAGTAGGGCTTTAACAGGAATGATGGGTGGTTCAACAGTTGTAGCTGCGACTTCTTAGACCACAGTGACCTGTGTATCCATCGTTGCTCATATAACATTCAGGGCTTCCATGATCTGCCCCATACCACCTTTTAGTTCGTTAAGCTCATTGTTAACTTGATCCAAGTTCTTGTAATCTACTGACATCCTTCTTCTTCGAGCCTGTGCCCGGGTATTGTAACGATGTGAGGAATTTAGGGTGACGGTTCAACAACAACAACTGGAGAAGATAAAACGACAATGAGACACAGAAGAATATACATGCGCATACGAAAATGCAGATGAGATGCGTATGCAGGCTAAACCATCAAGAACTAAAAGGGTTCGCAAACAGTGTAAATAACAGGATTACTAATAACATAACTTTCCCATTGAAAAAGAGATAAGTGCTTACAGAAAGGAAATGTTACAATCATTGTTTGGATCACATTAAAAAGAAATACACTTTTTAAAAATAGGATTACAACTACAAAAAATAGAGCAGCCCTCTGCCTTCCCTGATCCCTTCCGTGATTTCTTTGATAAGTCGCTTGGTTTTGGCCTTTTCCAAAGTTAGCTACCCTAATAACTCCATCCTCCTCTGTTCAGCACTTGTGGATGCCTCATAATACGGAGTGGGCTTCCTCATGCTGAGTGAAATCCCTCGTGCCCATTTCAGATGAGCTTCAGTGACAGGACCGTTGGTGATCCATTTTTGATAATTAATGAAAAGCCATGCTTCCCCCATCTTGAGTTTCTCTTCAAATCCTTCTCTGTTTCCATAGTACATCAGCTCCAATTCTTCTGGTCTAGGCTCCTCTTCAATTTGATGACCCAACTGGCAACGTGCGAGCACAGGGTTATAGTTTATACAACCAAGTCAATCCATGAGTGGCACATTAGGATAGTCTCCACAACTAACAATTATTATGGTTCCTTCAGGGTCTGTGTCGTACCACTTGATGTCAGAATGCCCTAGTTCTATTAGTTTCTTGACCCAAAGAGCGTTGTCACTCACTTCCCAAAACGTTGGTGTTGTAGGTATGTATGAAATGAACCACTTGTATAGTAGTGGGGCATAGCAAACCATCACACATTTACTCCTCATAGTCTGTGTGGTGACCGAGAAGTGCATGTCAGCCAGTAAAGTGGGGACAGGGTTCTGACCCATAAAGATTCTGATTGCTTGGACATCGACAAAATCTTTAACATTGGGGAATAGGAATAACCCGTACACCAGAAAAGCAAACATTGACTCAAACATTACAGAGTTTCCGCTTTCCTGAAAGGGAAGAGCCGTCTCAAATAGAAATTGGGGGGGTAGCCCACGATACCTTTCCCTGGTGGTCATATTTTCTTGGATGTGTCTCTTTCGGATCCCTAATCCTACGGCGATATCCTGATTAATGAATTCTTCTTACACACCGAAAAAAGGAGGGTGATGCTGAACGGGTAATCCTAGCATATGTGAGTATTCTTCTATGGTTGGGACTAATTGGAAGTTTGGAAAGATGAAACATCGATATACTGGATGATACCGCTATACCAGGGTTTCTAGCAGTCCTTCTTGGAACTTCATTAATGATAACAGGTCCCCATACTTGTCAATAAAGCTTGGCGGATCTTTAATTCTTCCTCCAATCTCTATCAAATGCTCAACATTAGGGACCAGGGAAGTAACGGGCCAGTTTATGTTCTTAGTAGCGTCCATTTTTTACAAAGTCTGCAAAACAAAATTTAGTACCTCGATAGTTTAGCAAAAAAATGCAAAATGCAACATGATGCAAGAATGAATGCAGATGCAAAGCTAATCTATCAAGAAACACAGAAAATTGCAAGGCTTTTGACAATGGTATTTCAAAAATTCTTCTTCATTAAGCAAGTTTGGCATTCATTACATTCACAGCAGAGTATCTTCATGCTCTTAGTACAAAGGTGGGTTGTTCCCGTAACTAAAAAGATAACAACAATGAAAATAAATAACATGGGGAACCAGCAGCAAGATCTTTAGAAGTTAGACCCGCTGGTGGATGTTTCCCCCTCCTCATCCATCTCCCTCATCAGTTTTTCTATGCGTCCCTTAATCCTTTTCTTCTTGAGTAACAACCTTGTCAATGTTTCCTCCAGTCCTTGTCTAGTTCTGAGCGACTTATGAAGGGAATATGGCCTCCTCATCAAACTGGCTATCTCACGAGACCATTCCAGATACGCCTCATTGACGGAGCACTCCGCCTTCCACAACTGCCTATTGATTTGACACAAAGCTTGCTCAAGAAGCATTTTCATTTCGTAGCCGTCTCTTTCCCCATAATACATCATGTGTAAATCCTCCTTGATTATGGGTCCCTTCCCCATATGACCTAGTTGTCGACGGGTGAGCACGAGATTGTAGTTGATGCAGTCGTTTCTTCCCAACAGTGGTACATTAGGGAAATCCCCGCAACTGGTAATTATGACAATCCCTTCTTCTGTTGGGCTATGCCGTTTGACATCTGTGTGCTTCAAACTCATCAGTTTTTCAATCCATACTTGACAATTTTCTACCTCCCAGAAGGCCGGGGTTTTTGGCAAGTAGGTTGTGAACCACTTATAGAAAAGAGGTATACAGCAAACAATTTCTCCACATCCTTTGTTGTATTTGGTTTGAACCGCGTGGTACATATCAGCCAGTAAGGTAGGGACTGGGTTATAGAATCTGAAAATTTGTATTGCCTGAGTATCCACGAACTACTTCACGCCTGGAAACAAAACCAACCCATAGATCATTAAGGCAAGTGTTGCCTCATACAGTTCCTCCTTTCCTCTATTCTTGAAGTACATTGCTTTCTCAAACAAGAATAGTGAAGATAGTCCAAGTCGTCCTTCTTTAACAACTAAATTTGCCAGAATATCGGCAAACCTGATTCTGGTAGCCGTTGCAATATCTCTAGCTGATGGCAATGATTCTAAACCGAAGAAAATTGGGGCATCTTTGACGGGAATCCCAATTATAGCAGAAAATTCCTCTAAGGTTGGAACTAATTGGAACTCGGGGAATAAGAAGCAACGGTAATTGGGATGATACAATTGCACCAACACTTCCAATGGTCCCTCAGTCACTGGAACCCTTAGTAGTTGTGAGAGGTTTCCATATTTGTCAGCAAAGTTTGAAGGATCCTCGATCATGTCTCACATCCAGATCAGTTGTTGAAGTTCCGGGAGCTCGAATTAATAAGGCCAAACTTGCTTTTTAGATTCCATATCAACAAAGTCTGCAAAAATATCATTAGTTTCTTGATAGTTAGCAAAAAAATGCTGATGTAATGCAATATGATGGGTGTGATTCAAGAGAACTCATCATTGTATCCTTGCAAATTTTAAGGAACATTTTTCTTAGAGGAAAACTCATTTCATTGATAATAAAGTTTTGAATTACAAACATAAGACAATTACACCTTCAAAAACCAAAATAAAATATGAAATAAAGAAAACTAAGTCCTAAGCCATCAATCAGTCTTCTCCCATCAATCTCATGGCGAGCTTCTAGTTCTCCTTCTGTAGCCTTTCGTTCTTAATAATGAGCTCAACTAACTGTGACCTCCATGGTTCGGGCGGAGATGATGTGCTAGGAGTAAATAAGTCCTCTTGCATCTTCCTCTTTTTGACAGATTCTTCTTCCTTCCTCCTGAGACTCTTCTGAAGTTCATTCATCTCAAAGTCAAGAATTTGATACTTATTCATCCATGCATTCCTCTCTCGTTCTGCTTGAGCCAGCTGAATCTTCAATTCGTCCTCATTGCTTGTGAAATAAAGAACAGGATCTCTGGGAGCTAATGGTGTAGCGAGCGATTTTGGACGCGGTTCTTAAGCGCTGGTCGCTCTCTGCGGTTGAGCTTAAACTACAGGTCGATTCATTTTTTATCCTATTGTGAGCTAAATAAGGAAGGGAAATAGATGTCTCCAATTAACCTTGCTTTGCATACTGAGTTTAAACATCGGTCTGTTAGGTTACGAATGCTATCAATGTGGGGGGCCTTTGTACTGGTTATTTGTATTTTCGCCAATACTGATTTCTTTCTTTTTAGGACCTGACAGAAGGTTTCTGGCGGGGAACAAGGACTAGGACGTTAGGACTGATGTTTTTGAATTATTGCTTTTAATTGATGGAGATAGGGTTTTTTTGTTTAGTGTGCTCGCTAAGATTTTTCTTTCAATCTTATGCCTACGTATTCCCGTTTACCGAAACAGGGAAATCAGAGCGTTCGTAGTTCCTCCTATTCTATGAGAGGAAATGGTTGTTTTTTGGTGTCTTGTTCAAAGCCCAAGACGTGAAGTGAAAGGTAGTTTGTATCTTGTTCAAAGCCCAAGATGTGAAGCTGAAGAGTTTATTTGTGTCTTGTTCAAAGCCCAAGACGTGAAGCTAAAAAGGTCTCACCTTTAGAGAGAATTTGTCATCTCTAAGGAGGGGGTTGTATGTCACAACTGTTTATGAAGGAGAATTACTTTAACCGGGATATGTGAATCCGGCAATGCTATAATTTCCTGAGAAGGGGTTTTAACCTGAAGGAGAAGACTTTAACTCAGTGTAGAGCAATGCTATCTTTAATTAGGAATTTCTCATGCTAAAAGAGGGACAGTGGCATGGATGTAGGTGATCCAGAGGCTTGCCGCTTACAGCGTTTAGATGAAAGGGGAAGGAGTTGTTGATGTTTGTGTACTGCGAATGAGGCACAACTTTGACGCTAAAAGGTTAATGGGATTAACCAATGGTTTTCTTATACAAAGCCTAAGAGGAGGCTATTAGGTGTCTCGTACGAAGCCTGAGAGAGAGGCTAAAAGGGGTTGATTCGACGATGAAATCTTTTGGTATCTCGTATAAAGCCCGAGATGGAGGCTAAACTTTGTTTGGCTCAACAAGAACCTTTTTGTATCTCGTATAAAGCCCGAGATGGGGGCAAAAGGGGTGATTGACTCAACTAGGGAGTCTCTTATGTGTCTCGTACAAAGCCCGAGAGAGAGGCTAAACGTTGTTTGACTCCGCTGGGAAGAATCATTGTACAAAGCCCAAGAGAGAGGCTATGGTAACTGTTTTAGTTAAGTGACAGGTCCAGTATACTGATTTTAAAGAGTAAATCAGTTCTTATAGGAGCAACACTGTACTCAAGGATTTGATTCGAGGATCCGGGTTATTGAGACTGTCCGAGTCTGCGGGTTTCCTTCCTATCTAACGGAGGGGTCACTTGAGAATGTCTTTGAGACTCAAGGAAGTTAGACTGTCCAAGTCTAGAGTTTTATCTTTTGTACTATGCTTTGAGAAATAGTAGTAGACTCTATGAAAGGACCGTTCTATGAGGATGACTAGGTTCTGTTCCTATACCTCTAGGAGGTCGTTGGGACAATTTGTACGAAGCCCAAGAGGAGGCTGGAAACTTTTAAGAAGCCGATGGGTCCTTGTACTAAGTCCAAGAGGAGGCTATCATTCCCGGAGGAAGAGATCATTATACGAAGCCTAAGAGGAGGCTGTGAATACTTCTAAGAAGCCGACGGGTCCTTGTACTAAGCCCAAGAGGAGGCGGGGTTGCTTTTAGGAAGCCTGTGGGTCCTTGTACGATGCCCAAGAGGAGGCCGATGCTTTTAAGAAGCCCGTGGGTCCCCAAACCCCGAGAAATTCAAGGCAATGCTATTCACCGAGAATAGATCAAAGTCAGGAAAGTCCGAGAATTTGAAAGAAACTCAAAGATGCCATTCACGGAGAATATATTCATCTTTGGGAGTAGAGTTTCTTGACAATTCCTAATGAGGACAACCGAAGAGAAGACTGTATCTGGTGATCCTATTGGGGATCTAGTTGTCTAGTTCTACGAATAAACGAAACGACGTCACCTAGTTCTAGACGTAGTTGCCGGGGAAACTCTAAATATCTATACTATTGTTACACAGTTGATATGAGTTTATGAAAGAAGACTTACAGTGAAACAGCCCCACAATACAGTTATATGTATATGAAAGCTGTAAATGAAAGCAATAACCACTTACTCGGTTGTAGAGCTTCCATGCTGTTTGGTTAGTTGTTCAACAAAGAAAGATTGAAAACAACAATATATTCAAAATCAAAGGAGAAAGTGCTTTGAAAGAAAGATTTTGGGGCTTACAGCTCAAGGAGAGGCCCAGGGTTTTATCAGTGAGCGCACTGTTTGAATTTGTACAGAGGGACTTATACAAGTGACTGCGGCCCAAAAAGGTTTTCTGTACAAAGGGATGGGTCTTACATTCTCTCAAGAGGCCCAAAGGTTTTAAAGAAAAAGAATGGGGCTTATAACACGAGGGTAGGCCCAGTTGATTTTTTCGTTTAAAAATGGCGATCGCGCCGAGGTTTTCTTTTAACGCAGAGGGACTTATACAATAGGTGAGGGCCAAAATTATTTTGGTAAAAAGGGGGTTGGGTCTTACACTCTATTAGAGGCCTAAGAGTTTTTAATGGGGCTTATAGCTCAAGGAGAGGCCCAATTTTGTTTTGTTTTTAAACGGGCGACGATCGCGCCGTTTGTTTTTGACGGTATCGGGACTTATACAATACACTGAGGCCCAAAATGATTTTGTCAAAAAAGGATTGGGTCTTACACTCTATTAGAGGCCCAAAGTGTTTTTGAATGGGTCTTATAGCTCAAGGAGAGGCCCAATTGGTTTTTTTGAAAAGGCGACGATCGCGCCGTTTATTTTCGACGGTATCGGGACTTATACAATACACTGAGGCCCAAAATGATTTGGTAAAAAAAAGATTGGGTCTTACACTCTATTAGAGGCCCAAAGTGTTTTGAAAATGATTTATGAGGGTTGAATTAATCCAAAAACCCTAATTTATTTTCAAAAAATGTATTTAATTGAATAAAAATTCAATTAAAATGATCAAAATTGTTTAATATGTGAAAATCAAATTGTGATCTTGGATTAATGCTTCAAAAATTAAGTATTGACCTACAAAATAATTGGAAAGCATTAAAAGTTGCAAAATCAATGTAGAAAAAAATTTAAAATGTCAAAAACAATTAAAATATTAATTCTTTGCAAAAATATCAATTATATGAAATAAATAATATTTTTGGGATTTTTTGATAAAATAAAATATTTTAACATTTTTGTGAATTATTAAAAAAAGAATAAACTCAAAACCATTAAAACTCAGAGAGAAATTAATTTTAGAATCAATTAAACAAAATCACAAAATTAAAATATTTGAATTATTCAAAAATGGCGCCAAGAACACACCAAGAACACGCGCGTGTTCTGGGTTTGGCTGATTTGCATTTTCCCC
Source organism: Lathyrus tuberosus (assembly GCA_022829125.1). Taxonomy (NCBI): domain Eukaryota; kingdom Viridiplantae; phylum Streptophyta; class Magnoliopsida; order Fabales; family Fabaceae; genus Lathyrus; species Lathyrus tuberosus. The sequence goes on from JALAZF010000145.1 coordinate 10,264,155, forward strand.
TCAATGTCACTGAATACTTGATTATAACATGCAATCCACATATCATTATGCTCGTCTCAACCTCACGATCATGTCTATGTCCATTAATTTCATTTAAATTAAACATATAACAAGAAATCATGAAAAATCCTCAAGAACCCTAATTTCAGCATGAAGGCTAGGATTTTTGATACACGATTCAAACAATGCAATTAATTGAGGGAAAACACTCCATGCATGATTATGAACATATGGCCAAATTATTGTGCAGCAAAAATTGCATGGATCATAGAGTTAGAAGAGCTCATGCTTACCACTTGCAGCTGGTGATCGTGATTTGTGTTGGAGGTGTTATAGCTAGGTTCCAATGATGTGGATAGCTTCCCTAGGTGCCAGGTGATGTGTCTGAGTGCTTGGAATGGATTGAAATGGTTTGGAGTTGAAGATGGCACCTCAACTGCAAAACTGTCAAGAACTTGAGCAATTGGCTGGTGATTTTGTGAAATCAGTGTTCCAGATGTTATTTGAGTGTTTGGATCACTTCTATATGATGTATGTGAGTGATTGGTTTGATTGGAAAAGCTCTCAAACTCAAAACCCGATAGTTACCTTGCTAAGAAAGGCATTTTTGCCAAGAGAAAGAGATTTTGGGAAAGGAAAGTGTTGTAGGCCTTTGGTGTACTTAAACTGAACACAATTGAGCTCTATTTATAGTAGAGCAAGTTTGTTTTGCAAGGAATAGTGCATGGCAGCTGGTAAGTAGGTTTGGCCAATGTTGGCAAATGAAAATCCAAGTCTTCTCTAGCCATTGACTAGAGGTTAGGGCACAGAGCTTTGGTCCCCTTGGTCTTGGATAAGTCTTGACTGATTTCAGATGAGAATGGCTCAGTCCATGCCACCTTGATGCTTCCATTGAATGCCTCATTCCAAATTTGGAGTCTTGTCCCTATTTTGGCCATTCTAGGTTCAACATGCTATTTCTTGTTCCATGGACTTTTGAGGCTTGGCTCAGTGATTGTTCCCTTTAGATTTAATCCCCTGAGGTGTCCAAGTGGATAGGAGCATTTGGATTTTGGCTGATTTTGGGAAATCGAGCAAAGTTGCAAATTCTGCCTTGCCTTTGACAGATTTCAGCAAGGCAACTTGACAATGTCATATCTCATGGTGTAAGTCGAATTTGGCAATGTTCTTGGCCATTTTTGAAAGCCCTTACATGATATAACAGCTGTTTGAACAAGTTTGGTTTTGATATGTTTTGATTCCAAGCGAAAAATCCCTCTACATTTGGCAAAAAGTGAAGCAAAAAATGACTTAGTGAAATTTTCACTAAGTGTTGGAACAAAGTGTGATTTCTTGATTTTGATCACCCCATAACTCAAAATCCTTAATGAATTAGGTTTAGGTCCAGTTGAAGTTTTTGTAGAGGGTAATGAGGGCTACAAATCCATCTTTGGATGAAAAAAATTGGCCTTGTGGTTTAGGAGTTATGGTCCTCCAAAGTTGGTGCATTAGTGGTACTTTTTCCATAACTTAGAAAAATTTCTAAGTTTTATGGTTACCCCTTTTACAAGTTATCCCACTTTCTTTGATTTTTCTTGATGAATGATGATTCAAATCATACATTAACATCATTTTAGGGTTAAAAATCCATTTTGTGAAAAATCTTAAAAAGTCAAAGTTGACTTTTGTGCACAGTTGACTTTTTATCAGATGAATTCCAAACTGTGCAATTCTTCATGAAATCATGTCCTTGACCTAAATCAAACTTGATGGACATGTTCCAAGGGTGTCATAGGGTATATTGAGGCATGTCCTAAGGGTTTGGGAGCATGTCTTGGTCAAAAGTCAAAGTTACAGTTGACTTTTCCTTAAAACCCTAATTGTGGTGCAGATGAAATTGAGACTTGTTGCTCAAACTTCTTGGATTAATCCATTGTTCCAAATGGATCAATATAGTATATTAGAGACCCTCAAACCCTCTCTTGAGGTATTGGCTCATGATTTGCCCTAAGAGTCAACTTAGGGGTGAATTAGGTCAAGAAACCCTAATTCCTGATTTTTAATAAATGCATCCCCTGAGGCCAAATTGACTTGATGATTGGGTCCATGAGGTTCCATGGAATACATTAGGTTGTGTTTTGGATCTTTGGCTTGTGCCTAGATGAAAATTTTCATCTGGAGGCCCTAGTCAACCAAAACTCTAATTTGGTGACACTGTCGATCTTGAGACTTGATCCACCTAGAAGGGAGCAGCCTTGTGCTTAATCCTTGAAGTCGGAGTCCTTTTGATCCATTGTGGATGTTTGAGAGGTTAGAAAAGTTGAAGATCAAGTCATTCCTTGATTGATCCTTTGTCTAAGGCTCTGAGAGGGCTTAAAACCCTAATTTTGATTGTAGTGAATGCTCAACAACCCTCGAGGCATTTGATGAGGCATGAGGGTTCACCCATATTGTGATGATGATTTGCACAATGATGGGAAATCTTAGTGGTCAAAATTTGGGGAATGACAGATGCCCCTATTTAATCTTCTTGGACCCGAAGGTGTGAATGACGACGGTATTCGGGCATTCGGGGTGCAAGAGGATTAAATATCGGAATACCCGAAATTTTGATGGTGGTCATGAATGGTAGCTTGCGAATTCATCTTCTTTTGCTAAGCAAGGATGCTTAGAAAAGGTGAACTTCCCCTCGATCCTGGTTTCCTTCCAAGGAACTGGTCTCAGTTTCGAATGTAAACTTCCCCTCGATCCTGGTTTCCTACCAAGGAACTGGTCTTAGTTTCTGATGTAAACTTCCGCTCGATCCTGGTTTCCTACCAAGGAACTGGTCTCAGTTTCTGATGTAAACTTCCCCTCGATCCTCGTTTCCTACCAAGGAACTGGTCTCAGTTTCTGATGTAAACTTCCCCTCGATCATGGTTTCCTACCAAGGAACTGGTCTCAGTTTCTGATGTAAACTTCCCCTCGATCCTGGTTTCCTACCAAGGAACTGGTCTCAGTTTCTGATGTAAACTTCCCCTCGATCCTGGTTTCCTACCAAGGAACTGGTCTCAGTTTCTGATGTAAACTTCCCCTCGATCCTGGTTTCCTACCAAGGAACTGGTCTCAGTTTCTTTCGTCAATAAACTTTATTAACAAGGGACGCTATTTGTAGCGGAATTCCTCAAACTTCTTGCCGAATTTTCCTGGGGAGATGCCATTTGTGTGGAAAAAGTTTCGATGTCAGACTTGCTGGGGAACCCAGTCGTCTGAGTTGTAGAGGTACACAAACTTCTCTATTTGGAGACGCCATTTGTCGATTCTACTGGGGAAAGCGAGTCTCTTGAGAGACTGCTTCCGCTTGGGGTCTTTACATCATACTTTTCTCGGAGATCTTCTCGGAGAAATGCCATATGATGTGATCCAATTTTGAGGTGCCGATGACCTTTTCATCAGTGGATTTTTGGAGAAATACTGATGTACTGCCGAATCTCTGTTTAAGAGGCTTTCTCTGGGGATTTTCCTTAATCCGGGAAAGCGAGGATATCATCTTCAATGACGAAGAGTGACATCTGTCGGAGGTTCTCTGGCTTTTTAGCGGTTCAAGTTATCAAAGTGGTCGAGTGCCGACTCTGATCTAGAGATACCCTGGTGGCGAGATTGTTTTGGCGCGACACTTCCTGACGAGGAAAGAACTGACAACTCGATTGAGCGAACTCCTATCACTAAGGGACAAGACCGGCTAAGATGATAGCGATGTAATATGAAATGTAAATGCAAATCAGTAATGCATGATGTATGTATGTTTATGCTGACAAAACTGACGCACATACAAACTAAAAGATGAACGTGAATGGATACTCGGCCATCGCGGGGCGTGTAGAGATATCACTGGTTCAAGATAGCAATTCCACCTTACTTAGGAGAGATAGTCCCTGCGGGGAATACCGTTGATCGGGCTTAGGAGATAAGAACTCGGCCGAGATGTGTCAGACGAAACAAGGTCTCTGACACAGTTGATCCCTTCATTCAGGCGTGCTGGGTTAGAAGGAGTACTTTAATTCTGCACTTTGAGGCTCGAACGCCTTTGGAGACGCAATCGATGCTCTTTCGATGTTCAACAGTCAAAAGAAATTACCATCTTTATTGAAAAGCAGAAAAAGTTTTAACAAGTAAATTTATTTGTGTTTTATTTCAAGAATCGTTAATCATGTTAACAACGTCGCTCTGTAAAGCTAAAATAAACAAGAATTACAAACAAAAGCACAAGGGCTCAAATTTTATTGATAAGATGGAGATCAGCCAAAAGCGTGATTCCATAGAGTATATACAAAGTTTGAAAATGGTAATTTATAGGGAAAAGGGCTACGTTGAAACATAACGACCACTATTCTTCTACCAACTTTGAATTCGGGACATCCTGAGCTTCTGTCGAAGATGACCTTGACTGGAGTTTTCCTCTGATGGATGATGTAACGGCTGCTGCTGAGGAACTTGCCTCTATTGAACATAGTTACTTGCCATTATCCCTAATTTTTTCCTGGATTGTACTATGATGTTTCCAATCCATCGAGATGATTTTTTTTATATGTCTCTATCTTTTGCCTGGACCGCCCTTTCGGGTTTTCAATCCACCGAGACGTTTTTTTTTTTTAGTTTAGGCGAAGTATTTCTTGACTACATCAACATTTGTGGGGTAGGCAAATTCCTCTCCGTCCATGGTTGCAAGTTTCAAGCCGCCGCCTGAGAAAGCTTTCGTGACCACATAGGCACCATCATAATTCGGAGTCCACTTGCCCCGAGAGTCAGTGAGAAAAGATTGTATCTTTTTGAGCACGAGGTCTCCTTTCCTGAAGACACGAGGTCGAACCTTTTTGTCGAACGCCCTCTTCATTCTTTGTTGATACAACTGACAGTGGCATAGTGCCGTGATTCACTTCTCTTCAATCAGATTTAGTTCGTCGTATCGACTTTGACACCATTCAGCTTCTGAAAGCTTAGCTTCCATCAATACCCGGATTGATGGGATTTCTACTTCTATGGGGAGCACTGCCTCCATGCCATATACTAGAGAGAAAGGGGTTGCTCCTGTTGAAGTGCGAACAGATGTGCGATAACCGTGAAGAGCAAAGGGTAGCATCTCGTGCCAGTCTTTGTAGGTTACAACCATCTTCTGAACAATCTTCTTGATGTTCTTGTTAGCCCCTTCTACCGCTCCGTTCATCTTAGGTCGGTAGGGAGATGAGTTATGGTGTTCGATCTTGAACTCTACGCATAACTCCTTCATCATCTTATTGTTCAAGTTAGATCCATTATCAGTAATGACCTCGCTTGGAACACCATAACGGCAGATGATATTGTTTTTGATAAATCGGACCACCACTTGTCGGGTTACATTGGCGAATGACGCTGCTTCGACCCACTTGGTGAAATAGTCAATGGCTACCAGGATGAACCGATGTCCGTTTGAAGCCTTAGGCTCAATCATGCCAATCATGTCGATTCCCCATATGGAAAATGGCCACGGGGAAGAGAGAACTTTGAGATGTGATGGCGGTACATGAATTTTGTCGGAGTATATCTGACACTTATGACACCTCCTCATGTACTTGTAGCAGTCAGATTCCATGGTCAACCAATAATACCCTGCTCTCAGAATTTTTCTCGTCATTGTGTGTCCGTTGGCATGAGTGCCAAAGGATCCTTCATGAATTTCTTTCATAAGCATGTCTGCTTCTGGTCTGTCGACACATCGGAGCAAGACCATGTCAAAATTTCTCTTATAGAGAGTGTCACCGCTCAGGAAGAAGTTTCCAGCCAATCTTCTGAGGTTTTTCCTGTCTTTTCTGAGTGCCCCAGATGGGTATTCTTGTTTCTGAAGGAAGCATTTGAAATCATGATACCAAGGTTTGTCGTCTATGACTGCTTCGATCGCAAAGACGTAAGCGGGCCATTCAAGGCGCATTATGTCGATCTTAGGTATGTCATTCCTTTGACATACACTAATCATGGAAGAGAGAGTGGCTAATGCATCAGCCATGTGATTCTCCTCACAAGGGATGTGATGAAACTCAACTCTGTTGAAGAAAGGTAGCAACCTTCTTGCGTAGTCTTTGTAAGGAATCAATCCTGATTGGTATGTGTTCCAATCTCCTTTTATCTGATTGATAACCAAGGCTGAGTCGTCGTATACGTCCAAGTTTTTTATCCTTAAATCAATCGCTTCCTCGAGACCCATGATACAAGCTTCGTATTCGGCCTCGTTGTTCGTACATTTGAACGTAAGTCTGGCAGTGAAAGGAATGTGGGTACCCTGAGGGATAACAATTATTGCCCCAATTCCGTTTCCGTAATGATTAACTGCTCCGTCAAAGATAAGTCCCCACTGGGAACCTGGTTCTGGCCCTTCACTGGGTAACGGTTCATCGCAATCTTTCATTTTTAGATACATGACATCTTCGTCTGGAAATCAAACCCGATTGATTCTTGATCGTCAATCGGTTAATGAGCCAAATGATCGGCTAAAATACTTCCTTTAACGGCTTTTTGGGCGTGGTACTCTATGTCATATTCTGATAACAGCATCTGCCAACGGGAAATTCTTCCCGTGAGAGCAGGCTTTTCGAAGACATACTTGATCGGATCCATCTCGGAAACCAACCAAGTAGTGTGACGAATCATGTACTGGCGAAGACGTTTGGCTGCCTAAGCCAAAGCATAGCAAGTTTTCTCAAGCATCGTGTACCGAGTTTCACAGTCGGTGAATTTCTTGCTTAGATAGTAGATGGCTGACTCTTTCCATTTAGTTTCGTCTTGTTGGCCAAGTACACATCCCATTGAGTCCTCTAAGACTTGAGGTAAATGATCAGTGGTCTTCCTTCCACTGGAGGTGATAGAATCGGAGGATTCAACAGGTATTCCTTAATACTGTCGAAGGCGGTTTGGCAATCTTCAGACCAAACGCAATCCTGGTTCTTTTTGAGTAATTTGAAGATCGGGGCACACGTCGCGGTCATGAGGAATATGAATCTGGAGATGTAGTTCAAACGTCCCAGGAAACCTCTTACTTGTTTTTTCAGTTTTCGGAGAAGGCATTTCTTGAATGGCCTTGACCTTGTCAGGATCAACTTCAATTCCTTTCTGGCTGACGATGAACCCTAGTAGTTTCCCTGAACGGACACCGAAGGTGCACTTGTTGGGATTCAAGTGGAGCTTGAATTTTCTTAAACGTTCGAACAATTTTGACAGATGTCAAACGTGCTCACTCTCTGGTTTTGATTTTGCAATCATATCATCGACATATACCTCGATTTCCTTATGTATCATGTCATGAAACAAAGTAGTCATGGCCCTTTGGTAGGTTGCCCCGACGTTCTTCCAACCGAACGGCATTACCTTGTAACAAAAGGTACCCCATGGAGTAATGAATGAAGTTTTCTCCATGTCTTTCGGCACCATTTTGATCTGGTTATAGCCCGAGAATCCATCCATGAAGGAGAAAACTTTGAACTTTGCTATGTTGTCTACCAGCATGTCGATGTGTGGTAAAGGAAAGTCGTCCTTTGGACTTGCCTTGTTCAGATCCCTGTAATCAACACATATTCTGACCTTTCCGTCCTTTTTGGGAACGGGTACAATGTTGGCTAAGCATTGAGGATATTCAGACGTAGCGAGGAAACCCGCGTCAATCTGTTTTTGTACCTCCTCTTTGATTTTGATGGCCATGTCCGGGTGAGTGCGTCTCAACCTTTGCTTTACTGGCGGACATTCCGATCTTAACGGTAAATGATGTTCCACGATGCTGGTATCCAACCCTGGCATATCCTGATAGGACCAAGAGAACACATCGGGGAATTCTTTGAGAAGCTTTATCAAACCCTCTCTGGTAGTTGGACTGAGCAGTGCCCCAATCCTGATTTCTTTTCTCTCTTGCTCTGAACCTAAGTTTACCGTTTCCAACGGCTCTTTGTGAGGTTCAATAGACCTTTCCTCTTGTCTGAGTAGTCGGGAGATCTCTTCTGGAATTTCGTTGTCATTTTCTTCTTCAGCCTCGAATATCGGGAATTCAAAGTTGGGGGAAGGCATCGGATCGTATGTTTCAACGGGGTGTAAAACAAGCAATCTGCATGATGTGATGATTCGTGTTTAGAAGGGATAGAGAAAATGCAAGTGTGTGCAGTGTATTTACTTTACTGCTTGTTCTTTTTATTTATTTGTTTTTAGGATTACCATTTTCTGAGAAAAGCAAAAAGAGAAAACAGCAATTAATGCAGAAATTACAGAACGACGTTATTTTACTAATGAACAAGTCGACTCTTGAAACTACAACCCTATAAAACAAAACTCAATCGCTTCGGGCAAAGCGAAGAGGGAAATTTATAGAAAGCGAGCCCTATCAAAACATCCGTTTCACCTGGGCAGGATGACAGGTTAAAGATGGCAATTACTTTGACTGATGAACGACCTTCAGAACCTCGACGGCAACCCATTGGCGGCGAACTCCTCGGTGAATCACAAAGTCTGGCACCTTCCTTGATTTGTCTTCAGAAATAACGCTAATTTCTGGTGCAGCAGGACCATTGGAATCTGTCTCCCAGGCAGAGTTGTCGTAGGAGGATTCCTCTGTTGTATTTTGTATAGTATTGGTGCTCTCAGCTGTATCTTCCCATCCAGTAGGCTGGATGTCATCGAGCCTATTACGAGAGCTTTCGGGAGCGGTTTACTTGACCATATAGTCGTATTTTCCACTTGGTTCTCCTAGAGTGTCCCAAACTTCTTTGGGACTGGAGGAGTCATTTTTCTCGATGACGTTGACCTCGAGAAAAGTATAGTTGATGAATTCAAGTCCTGCAAACATTGCGAATTCATCTTCATGTTGAGTAGTTTCCGACTGACCTGAGTGTTGATCCCATGACATGGTGGGGACACATGTATTCTGTTCAATGACGGTCAGCTGATTTTCATTACTCGGGTGACTTTCTTGCCCCGAGTTTCCTGGGTAAGGTTGCCACATTGGCAGACCATCCCTTGGCCCATAGTAGTTGTAGTCAAAGTCGTCTTTCATCAAAGTGTCCTCCTCTAATGAATTTGACGGAGCACGGCATCCTTCTGGATCACAATCCCCGTAGATCATTTCGACATCTGATCTTGGTATAAATCTCGGACTTTCTGTAGGAAAGTAAAAAGGCATAGGCGCCTCTTCCTGAGACATATAACCGTCCTTATTAAGATAGGACTTCTATTCTTCATCTGTGTCAGAGGGAGCTTCCTCATTGATAGCATGTACTACTTGAGACACTGGGTGAAGAAAACCTCCACTGCGCAAGAAGTTTTGAAGGGGGTGAAGACCTTCATCGTTAGCAGCTGTCTGGGTACAGGTTGCAGAAAAACCAAGACCCTTCTTTGTTTTATTGCCAATAAGAATGACAAGCTGTCCCCATCCTGTTGTGTCGGTACTCTCGACCGCTCTGATAGTATCTTTGTATGAGGAAATCGAGGTTCCTCCTCTGAATTGATTGTCTTTGCTTACTGATACTGCTTGGAACTGCGTTCCAATAACCTCCTCAGGTTCTACACAAGCAGATGATGATAAGTTACTCACGAGCAAGGCCTGTTCTCCACAGACTGTGACAAGTTGATCGTTCTGAACGAACTTTAGCTTTTGATGGAGGATCGAAGTGACCGCTCCAGCCTGATGTATCCAAGGTCTTCCTAATAAACAACTGTACGTTGCCCGAATGTCCATGACCTAGAAAGTGACTTGGAAAGTGTGAGGACCGATAGTTAAGGGAAGATCAACTTCACCGATAACTGTTTTTCTGGATCCGTCGAACGCTTTGACGACGACCTCGCTGACTCTCATCGGAGGGCCCTTGAATGATAATTGCATCAAAGTAGACTTCGGCATAACATTCAGGGCTGACCCTGTGTCTACCAGTACGCTGGCTAAAGCATCGTCCTGGCAGTTAACTGTAATGTTGAGCGCCATGTTATGACGGCGACCCTCTTCGGGTAATTCCTCATCACTAAATCCCAAATTATTGCAGGAAGTGATGTTAGAGACAATGCTATCAAACTGTCTGATTGTTACATCCTGTTCCACAAAGGCTTGCTCCAAGACTTTCTGCAGAGCCTCCCTGTGGGCTTCTGAACTGAGTAACAGTGATAATACCGAGATTTTTGAAGGAGTCTATAACAGTTGATCCACAATGTTATATTCACTCCTTTGGATGCGCTTCAGCATCTCATCATTATTTTTCGAAAGGTCGGGATTACTGGATTGACCGACTGATGGATCGGGAGCTTCTGTCTGAAGTTCCTTTTCTTTGTTAAGTTCCCCAACCCCTCGGTTGAAGATTCTACCACTCCGTGTTACTCGACTGATGTCTGCAATATTCACGACGGAGGGAAATGGAATTTCCTTTCCATTCTCAATTGTTGTTGCACCGTATTTGTAAGGGATAACCTTAGTTGAGTCATACGGTAACGATCCCGGTAGATAGATGACTACGGGAACCTTATGATTTTTCTGACCATCATAAGTAATCTCGATCTGTTCCCGGTTGGGAACTTTAGATTCGTCAAGTAGAGGGATGATGGCAAAAACATCCCTGGTATGGTGATGACCAAAGATTGTGACAACATCCTCGACTTGCTCGGCAAGGTAGTTCGGCTTCCAGTTGATGGGTCCTGAACCCGGATATGGACAAATTTCTCCACGATCCACCTGACCCTGAAGAGCTGCTCTCACAAGGTAACACCCTTGGTTATTTTCTGAACAGACGCTACAACGATCGTAGTTGTGTGGTGGCACCTGGCCACGCCCACTTTGAATACAATGTAACCTTACTAGGTTAGCTTCCACTGATCGGACACCCTGACTTTGACACCGAGTGGGATTCCTGTTACTGATACTAATTTGTTGAGTATCTTCGTCCATGTAGATTGGAATCCACCAGTGATTTAACAAGTGCTGAAGTGCCTCCTGGACAAGGGTACAACCCCGATTGTTTTCGCAACCCGCTTTGCAGCTTTGATAGTCGTGTGATATTAGGAATCCGAGTCGGACCTGCTCAGCATGTAACTCTACCAGGTTGGTATTCATCACGCGAATGTTGAAGATCTGAACCATGTTGATCTGATAAGGGTTCCTATCATGGTAGTCTTGGATCCATCCAAGATTCATCTGACGCTGGAGGGCCTCTTGTATGAAAGAGCATCCCTGTTTGTTTACCGAGCAAATCAGACAAGAACTGTAATCGTGCCGTGGCAGATTATGGTATTGGCTTTGCCTTGAGTGCATCGCCACCAAGTTGGCATTCATTGCACGGATGTCGTGATTCTGAATGACGTTGGAGTTCGTATAGACCATGTTAACTCCACGAACTCGGTGCTCTTGGATCCAACCGAGATCCATCTGTTCCTATAGAGCTGCTTGCACTACCGAACATCCTTGGTTATCTTTAGAGCAAATATCACGCGCGTGTTCTGGGTTTGGCTGATTTGCATTTTCCCCTCAATCTCACTGAATACTTGATTATAACATGCAATCCACATATCATTATGCTCGTCTCAACCTCACGATCATGTTTATGTCCATTAATTTCATTTAAATTAAACATATAACAAGAAATCATGAAAAATCCTCAAGAACCCTAATTTCAGCATGAAGGCTAGGATTTTTGATACACGATTCAAACAATACAATTAATTGAGGGAAAACATTCCATGCATGATTATGAACATATGGCCAAATTATTGTGCAGCAAAAATTGCATGGATCATAGAGTTAGAAGAGCTCATGCTTACCACTTGCAGATGGTGATCGTGATTTGTGTTGGAGGTGTTACAGCTAGGTTCCAATGATGTGGATAGCTTCCCTAGGTGCCAAGTGATGTGTCTGAGTGCTTGGAATGGATTGAAATGGTTTGGAGTTGAAGATGGCACCTCAACTGCAAAACTGTCAAGAACTTGAGCAATTGGCTGGTGATTTTGTGAAATCAGTGTTCCAGATGTTATGTGAGTGTTTGGATCACTTCTATATGATGTATGTGAGGTGTGTCAGTGATTGGTTTGATTGGAAAAGCTCTCAAACTCAAAACCCGATAGTTACCTTGCTAAGAAAGGCATTTTTGCCAAGAGAAAGAGATTTTGAGAAAGGCAAGTGTTGTAGGCCTTTGGTGTACTTAAACTGAACACAATTTAGCTCTATTTATAGTAGAGCAAGTTTGTTTTGCAAGGAATAGTGCATGGCAGCTGGTAAGTAGGTTTGGCCAATGTTGGCAAATGAAAATCCAAGTCTTCTCTAGCCATTGACTAGAGGTTAGGGCACAGAGCTTTGGTCCCCTTGGTCTTGGATAAGTCTTGACTGATTTCAGATGAGAATGGCTCAGTCCATGCCACCTTGATGCTTCCATTGAATGCCTCATTCCAAATTTAGAGTCTTGTCCCTATTTTGGCCATTCTAGGTTCAACATGCTATTTCTTGTTCCATGGACTTTGGAGGCTTAGCTCAGTGATTATCCCCTTTAGATTCAATCCCCTGAGGTGTCCAAGTGGATAGGAGCATTTAGATTTGGCTGTTTTGGAAATCGAGCAAAGTTGCAAATTCTGCCTTGCCTTTGACAGATTTCAGAAAGGCAACTTGACAATGTCATATCTCATGGTGTAAGTTGAATTTGGCAATGTTCTTGGCCATTTTGGAAAGCCCTTACATGATATAACAACTGTTTGAACAAGTATGGTTTTGATCGCTTTTGATTCCAAGTGAAAAATCCCTCTACATTTGGCAAAAAGTGAAGCAAAATCTGACTTAGTGAAATTTTCACTAAGTGTTGGAACAAAGTGTGATTTCTTGATTTTGATCACCCCATAACTCAAAATCCTTAATGAATTAGGTTTAGGTCCAGTTGAAGTTTTTGTAGAGGGTAATAAGGGCTACAAATACATATTTGGATGAAAAAAATTGGCCTTGTGGTTTAGGAGTTATGGTCCTCCAAATTTGGTGCATTAGTGGTACTTTTTTCATAACTTAGAAAAATTTCTAAGTTTTATGGTTATCCCTTTTACAAGTTATCCCACTTTCTTTGATTTTTCTTGATGAATGATGATTCAAATCATACATTAACATCATTTTAGGGTTAAAAATCCATTTTGGTGAAAAATCTTAAAAAGTCAAAGTTGACTTTTGTGCATAGTTGACTTTTTATCAGATGAATTCCAAACTGTGCAATTCTTCATGAAATCATGTCCTTGACCTAAATCAAACTTGATGGACATGTTACAAGGGTGTCATAGGGTATATTGAGGCATGTCCTAGGGTTTGGGAGCATGTCTTGGTCAAAAGTCAAAGTTATAGTTGACTTTTCCTTAAAACCCTAATTGTGGTGCAGATGAAATTGAGACTTGTTGCTCAAACTTCTTGGATTAATCCATTGTTCCAAATGGATCTATATAGTATATTAGAGACCCTCAAACCGTCTCTTGAGGTATTGGCTCATGATTTGCCCTAAGAGTCAACTAAGGGGTGAATTAGGTCAAGAAACCCTAATTCCTGATTTTTAATAAATGCATCCCCTGAGGCCAAATTGACTTGATGATTGGGTCCATGAGGTTCCATGGAGTACATTAGGTTGTGTTTTGGATCTTTGGCTTGTGCCCAGATGAAAATTTTCATCTGGTGGCCCTAGTCGACCAAAACCGTAATTTGGTGACACTGTCGATCTTGAGACTTGATCCACCTAGAAGGGAGCAGCCTTGTGCTTAATCCTTGAAGTGGGAGTCCTTTTGATCCATTGTGGATGTTTGAGAGGTTAGACAAGTTGAAGATCAAGTCATTCCTTGATTGATCCTTTGTCTAAGGCTCTGAGAGGGCTTAAAACCCTGATTTTGATTGTAGTGAATGCTCAACAACCCTCGAGGCATTTGATGAGGCATGAGGGTTCACCCATTTTGTGATGATGATTTGCACAATGATGGGAAATCTTAGTGGTCAAAATTTGGGGTATGACAAATGGGATAGGATCATGACGATCATATGGCATCTTCAACTCAACATCCCTCTTTTGCACCCACTGGGTGTAAGATTCTGCAGCCAAAAACTCAGGTTTACCCAAAGCAGAGATACCTCTTGTGTGAACATGACGCCAAGCGTGAGCCATCTTTTCCCTAAGCACAGGGTCCTTATCCTCTTCAAAGAACAAACCTTCCAAGTAGATGTTGTTAGGCTTAGCTTCCATAGAATAACCATGTTGACGACAAGCCAGAGCTGGATTGTAGCTTATGCCTCCTTTTGTGCCAAGAAGCGGTATATTAGCAAATCCTCTATAGCTAACAATCGTATCTTTGCCTTTGAGGGATGGGTGGTACCACTCTAGATCAGTGTTGGTGAGAGACATGATCTTTTCTGACCAAAGAAGTCCATCTTGGAGATCCCAAAAGGTCTTAGAGCGGGGTAAGTGGGAGATAAACCACCTGTACAACAGCGTGGCACAGCATGTTACCATCCCTCCCTTATGAGCAGTCCTCAAATGCACTGAATGGTAGGCGTCTGCAAGTAGGGTTGGAACTGGATTTCCAATGATAAAGATTTTGATTGCATTCATATTAACAAAGTTCTCAATGTTGGGAAACAAGAATAACCCATAAATGAGTAGGGCCATAACAGCTTCATAATCCACCATATTCTTCATGCTAGCATAGTGATGGACTTTCTACATTAGAAACTTGGCAGGTAACCCAAAAAGTCCTCCCTTGACAACCAAGTTAGCCTTGACTTCTGACAGCTTGAGATGAGCCGCTTCTGCAATTTCCTTCTCCTTAGGCGTCCTTTCCAAACCAGAGTAAGGAAGGTTTGGAGTGATGGGAATACCAACTAGAATAGCATACTCCTCGAGCGTAGGCATTAACCGGTAATCCAGAAAAGTGAAACAATGGTACATGGGGTCATAAAACTGTATGAGAATAGCATACTCCTCGAAGTTCCCTTGACTATGTCCACGGTTCCTAAACTTATGTGTTCTCTCAAGCCCGGGTTAGGACTTATCTCACTCATTGATACCATGTCAACCCAAACTAAATAGGATAATATCAAACATAGAACAGATATACAAGTATACAAGCAGATATGACATACAGGCAATCATACAAGTAGATAAGCAAACATGAATAACATAAAACAAGATAGGCTTAACCCTCTTAGGAAAGGACCAGCAATAGGTCTAACTCTTTTCCCCAGTGAATTCGCCATTTCTGTTGCGGTGAAAATCGGATAACAAATTATTAATTAATTTGCATCATATTTCTTTTACAACCGACTTTGATTTATCCAAAGGAAAGGTTCAAGATCGTTAGAAAAACCTAAAGGGGGGAGATCTAAGGTTCGGGGGTTGGTTACGCCTAGGGAAGGTATTAGCAACCTAAACGTCCGTAGTACTCTACGGGAACCTCTTGTTAGAATGTTATTTGTGTTTGCTAAAGGTTGAAAACCCTAGGGGTTAGTATCTAAGTATACTCGATAAGGCATCGCACCTTACGCCTACATATCCTCGGGAGTAGAATCAGAGTATGCGTAGTTCTACTTCTACTGAATGAGTGACTGTGGTCAATATTCAGAGGGGAAATGAGTACAAGCTCATTGTAGAGTTCAAGAACTCTCTAGATCTAGTTGAAATGGACCTATGTTATGTTTTAGTCAGTAGGGATAGTGATAATTCATTAGGATGAATATCACTAAGAGTTTAAGAACTCACTCCTAAAGCTAGTTGTAATTTCTATGGCTCTGATGAGGATAAGAAATAAGGTTTCTCCTAAGAGGTTACTTAGGTTAAGGTGGGAGGTCAATGACTTATGAGTCAACATATTTAACCTTCCTTTGGAATAGGGGGAAGATAGCAGTTGGATAAAATAACAATAAATGAAGACATGATAAAAGATAAAACATTGATACAATATGATGAGATAAAAGCAACATAAGCATAAGGATGGCAAGATGCTTCATGATAAAGTATGGATAAAAGTGGACATAATCATTATAGAAACATGTAAACAAAGACACATCAATATGTTTCAATCTTAAGGAAGACAAACATAAAGAAACACTCATAATATAAAGAGAATGATATTAGTTAAGGATGATATTCAAATAAGAATAAAATTCACATTAAAGTCAAATATATGATAAATCAAACATGGATGGATTAGTTTAGATTTAAACAAACATTAGTGAATAACACTCATAAGATCAATAAAGATGCTCATAAATAATGTTAACAATTAACCCAAAGGTGATAATCAATTAACAATATATATTGATAATTAAAAATTAAAATACATATTGGGACTAACAATTAACAACACAATACATATAATTAAAAATTAACAATTAACAACCAAGTTAAAATACAAATTGACAATTAAAATTTAAAGGTTAACAATTAACAATACCAATTAACAATTAAAATCAAAATACAAATTGATTAACCATTAGCAATTAAAAATTAAAATGCAAATTATAATAAATTGCTGATTAAAAATAAAGATTAAAAATATTTTGGAGTTTTGGAATAAAGAAAATATTTTAAGCAAAATAAATAAAATAAGAGAAGTTTTTAAAATAAAATGATTTGAAATTAAAGAAAAAAGTTTGAAATAAAAAACGCAGGGGGGGGGGGGGGTACACTAGGAAACTGGATTAGTTGAAAAATAAACTAGAATGAAATGGGCCAGACATATGGGGGTGGTAATATCAAAAAGGGAGCCAGGCCCAACAGGAAAAAAAAAGAAGCACATGCGAAATAAAAAAGGACCAAAAGGGTTGATCCGCAGGATCGAACCCAGGTCATGTGAGTGAGAGGCGATGGCAAGTGTATGTGTGCGACCGTTGGGACGGCGTGTACATCCAATAAACATACGCCTCATGATTAATATAAACCAAAACAAATCCATGAAAATATTAAATGAAAAGAATACGCGCACATGGAAACTGGACGTTATAAAAACATAACTCAATTGGTCATACATCATTAAAAACACTACACGACAAGAACAAATCCCAACCAAACATAACGCAAGCATGGATAAGTGAGACATGCAGAAACAAATATTATCGTGTCTTCAAACTTAAAACATCAAAACAAACATTAAACTTCAATCCAATATAAATCCTTCAAATCACCGCCAAACATCATGAAATAAAATGCTAAACTGAAGTACTCAAAACGTAGAATACAATGAAGCCCTAAGTTGAACAAGTTAGTGACTATATCATGAGCAGAAAGCAGAGGAAAATCAATGTTCAAAATGAAAGTTTAGTTCAAGAGAAAGTGATAAACCACATTCTGTTTTCAAACCAAAACCAGCATACTTGTTTCAAAACTTAACAGCAACATATAATAGGAGCAAGTTACGTTTGGTGAGGAAAATTTTAAATTCAAGATATTGAGTATGAAGTTAACAAACATATAACACATACCATCATTGATTGTCCAAACATTAGTTCTTGATACACTTTTTAAGCATACATCAGCCAAGCCAAAACAGGGTACAATGTACAAATACAATGCATATTAGCAATTAGATTTCAACCTAAGCATATAATCAGTACTCTCAATATTTGAATCATCTAGAAACTAGTACATGTATTGAGACAACAGTCAAATTTGAAAGTAAATGACAGCAAGATAAAACACAAACCAAGGCATATGAAGATACTCACATCAGCTTGAAATCATAATAAAACTTGAACAAAAAGAGTAGGTAAACCAGCAAAAAATGGCATATGAGCAGGTTGAGACATATAACAGAGTGGTAGTTTGTACACCAGGACATAAAGCACATATATTTTTCATAGTTTGACAATGACATAACAGGCGAATAATAAGTATATGCACTCCATACATCAGTACACCAATTGAAAAACTAAGCATGGCAATGGCACAATATTCAATAATCAACACAATAGTATCCTAAACCTCATGTTATTCACCTATCAACACAATGCTTATCACAATTTAAAGAACAATGCACAGCCGTAACACATGGATTGAATAAGATATGAACATGGTAAGGTGCATCCCAACATGGATTTTGGGTCCAAACTAGTTACCAATCCTTCTAACAGTAAATTAAACAGGGCATGCTAAATACCAACAGATTAATGGAACAAAGGTAGACATGTTTAGCATCACATTTTTAGATTTATCAAAGCGACAAACCATACACAACAAGCAAACATTCAATCCATATCTAGCTGTAATTCTATCAAGATAGTAGTCCAGATGCATTAGTTTTACGCATACAACTAATTTATAAGTCAAGTGACATAAAAGCATCTGGTTAAGAGGTTTTAAATTGATAGGTAAATAACAAGTTTATGAATCATTCTAAACTCATGCATATGCTCAACAATTGGATGTTCAGTACTAAGATTAAGTCAAACTTGGAAAAGAGCAGGTTGAGGCATGGACACAACAAGATCAAGAGCACCCTAGTTGTATATTGTATCATAAAGAAAAGCACAAAGATTTTAGACAGTTTTTGCCTCACATCAAGGGTTTAACAACACAGAACAAGGCATAATGTAACAAATACAGCAAGTAATGAACAAATGTAAAAGGCATACATGAGTATTTAGATACATTTAGAGGGCTAACATCCAACAATCTTGTCATCCAAGCAGGTATAAATGGACTAGCATTTCAAACTTCAATTTTGACATTATAACACAAAGATAAACTTATAAACTTAATAGTCCATATGACTTTAAAATAATGACATATCAAGAGTAAAACAACAGGGTAGTGCAGATAGACTATAGGTAAGTTAAAACATGGCACTATACTGCAGCTAACAGGTATGAATAAGGACACAAACAAGGCAATGCTTTATTATTGAACAACATGATAAAAAGACTCAATAAAAAAAGCTCATGAGGATTAAAAAAAAAACAATAACAAACATGTTTCAACACATAGAGCAGTTCATATTTCTGATAGAATCATAACATCATGACATTGTTTATTGAGAAAACACGCACATTACATCAAATGAATAGCAAACTTATATCAATAACTCAAGGCAATATATTCATAAGATTCAAAATGTACTAAAATCATGAGCAAGGGTGATGATAGATGAGCAATATGAATGAAAAGGAAAAAGAGTGATACCAGTTGAAATTCTTGTATGCTCTCCCTCTCATAATAACAATACGCGTATGGGTTGTTTGTTTTCTCGGCCATCTGCCCATTTGCGTATGATACGCGTAGCTTTTTAGGTCAATACGCGTACGGGCTTGGGCATTACGCGTACGGGCTTACACGTGAACTTTGGGAAAAAATGAGTCTCTGCTCATACGCGTATGGCTCATGGTGGTACGCGTATGAACAGGACTTTTGAAAAATGTGACTTTTCAAAATATCGTTTTTCGTTTTCGTTCGTAACTTTTGATCCGTTTATCCGATTTTTACATTCTTGGTATCGTTGCGTAGCTATCGAGCTGCACTTTCTTGTTATGATGATTTTGAAATTGTTAGCTGATTTAATTATGTCGGAAAGTCGAGAATAGTGTCGGTTGTCGACTTTTGTCGTTATACTTGTATGTAGTCGATGTGTATTGTGCAAGGTGCTGTTGTATGATGTAAACGTATGTGTTTAGATGATGTTGTGATGATTTGTGGCCGTATGGAAATTAAATGCATTGTTTTGGGCATAAGTGCAAAGTGTGATTTTGTCGATGAAATGAACATGTGTGTGTGCATATTAAATGTCATGAGTCCTTGTATGCCAAGCATCATGATATGCATTGTTGAAACGTCCTGAGTGACGGTTTGGATTCCAGAGGGAATTCGCTATAACTTCGTGTGCCCATGTGGGGTGTGAGCGATGATTATAGACGATCGTGTGCCCATGTGGGGTGTGAGCGATCGGGTCGTGTGCCCGTGTGAGGTGTGAGCGATCCATAAACACCGTGTGCTCGTGTGGGGTGTGAGCGGTGGGGAACATCGTAGGCCCGAAGGGGAGTTACAGTGATGTAACGAGCGATGGTTCCAGCAGAGTTCCTGAGTGAACTAGTGATGAGAAACAATGGAAGTCGGTACCGCATGTGCATATGCATCGAGTCGTGCGTCGGTCTCTTGCATTTGCATAAATCATTTATGGTTGGTTATGTGTGGATTTGTGGATAAATTGATGTATGGATATGTGTTGGTGATGGAAATATGTATTGTGTATTGTAATGCCTTGTGTTTTGAATTATAGTGTGAGTTGTGGTGAGAACCGTATACATGTGTATTTTTGTGTTATATATATAATTGTATGCAATTATATTATGGTTGTTTTTCTCACCCTTCTGCTGTTTTATAATGCTCAACGAGGCATTGCAGATTAGAGTCGCTGGAGGTATTTTTGTGAAGCTTTGCGTCTTCATTCTTTTGTCGGTCGGCTGTGATATGTGACACTAGGTAGTTAGGGAGGTCGTTTGTGATAATTGTATATTATGTATATGTATATCTTTTGGCTTGTGCATGTATAACCTGATGTATGACAAACTTCTCATGATATATATATATATATATATATATATATATATATATGTATGTATGTTATTCAGTTTTAGATTTTCCGCTTTTATTCTAAATTCTGAAATATGGGTGTAAGGAACTAAGTTCCTCTGTTGATTGCTACCCCACTGTTGCATATCTTTATGAGCAGGTGTTGTATGTATTATTTTCAAATTGATGCGACCCTCCCGGTCTATGCCATGATAATTTAAGTATACTCTGACGAAATTTCAAATTTTCTTTTACTGCTTTTTATTAATTGGGGGTATAGATTGGGGGCGCCATATTAAGTGGTATCAGAGCCAGTTTGTGTCAGTCCGTGTCAGTTGTGTCAGTCCTTGTTGGTCATTGTGGTTGGATGAGCTGTTTGTTTAACCATAGTTTCTGTTATTGGAAATGAACAGAATATGGCTGGTAGGAATGATGCTACTTTGGCTGCGGATATGCAAGCTATGGCTCGTGCTGTGCAGGGTGCACCTAATGCTGCGGGTAATGATGAGTTTAGGAAGAACAAACCGCCTGTCTTCAAAGGAAGATATGATCCGGATGGTGCATAGATTTGGTTGAAAGGGATTGAAAGGATTTTCCGAGTGATGGATTGTGATGAAGATCAGAAGGTGAGACTAGGTACTCACATGTTATTGGAAGAAGCTGATGATTGGTGGGTTGGTACTCGACGTGTGTTGGAAGCTGCAGAAGAGGAAGAAATTACTTGGGAAGTTTTTATCCGGGAGTTCTTGAGGAGGTATTTTCCTGAAGATGTGAGGGGAAAGAAGGAAATTGAGTTCTTGGAGATAAAGCAAGGTAATATGTCTGTAGTTGATTATACTGCTAAGTTTGTGGAACTTGTGCAGTTTTATCCTCATTATGCTGAAGCGACTGCTGAATTCTCTAAGTGTGTGAAGTTTGAGAATGACTTGCGTCCTGAGATAAAGCAGGCGATTGGATATCAGAGGATTCGGAGGTTTTCTGATTTGGTAGATTGCTGTAGGATTTATGAAGAGGACAGTAAGGCTCGTTCTACTCACTACAAGAGTGTGAGCGAGAGGAAAGGGAAACAACACTTCCGTGGTGGTCCGTATGTGACACCAGCTGATAAAGGTAAACAAAGAGGGAATTTTGAGAAGAGGTCAGGTGGAGGAGGTATGTCTGGTCCTATGAAGTGTTATAAATGTGGTGAGTTGGGGCATTGCCAGTTTGAGTGCAGGAAAGATTCGAGGAAGTGTACTAATTGTGGAGGTGTAGGACATGTTGCTACTGATTGTGCAAGGAAGAATGTGGTGAAATGCTACAACTGTGGTGAACCTGGTCATATTAGTACCAAGTGTCCGAAACCGAAGCAAGCTCCAGCAGGTGGAAAAGTGTTTGCATTATCGGGGACTCAGACTTCGAGTGCAGATCGTCTGATTCGAGGTACTTGTTTTATTAATAGTACTCCTTTGATTGCTATTATTGATACTGGAGCGACTCATTCATTTATTTCGTCTGAGTGCGCGAAGCGTTTGAATCTTGTGTTGTTTGTGATGGGTGGTGGAATGGTTATTGATACTCCAGCAATGGGGTCAGTAACTACGTCTTTGGTTTGTCTAAGATGTCCTTTGACCATTTATGGTAAAGACTTTGAGATGGATTTAGTGTGTTTGCCGTTGGAGGGATTAGATGTGGTTTTGGGTATGAATTGGTTGCAATTCAATCGAGTTCATATTGATTGTTATCATAAGCTGGTAAGGTTTCCTTCTCTCGAGGAAGACAAAGACTCGAGTTTCTTATCTACCAAAGAGTTGAAGAAATTTTTGGCGGAGGAAGCTCAGTTGTTTGGATTGTTTGCATCTTTGACTATGGATAGTCAAGTTTCACTTGAGGTGTTTCCTGTTGTGTGTGAATTTCCGGAAGTGTTTCCTGAGGGTATTTCAGACTTGCTGCCGGAGAGAGAGGTGGAGTTTTCTATAGATCTAGTTCCTGGTACTAGACCTGTTTCTATGGCACCTTATCGTATGTCGGCATCGGAGTTGGTTGAGTTAAAGAAACAGTTGAATGAGTTGTTGGAAAAGAGATTCGTGAAGCCAAGTGTTTCTCCTTGGGGTGCTCTAGTTTTATTGGTGAAAAAGAAGGATGGGAGTATGCGGTTATGTATTGATTATCGTCAGTTGAATGAGGTGACAATCAAGAATAAGTATCCTCTTCCAAGGATTGATGATCTGATGGATCAGTTGGTTGGTGCGTGTGTGTTCAGTAAGATTGACTTGAGGTCAGGGTATCATCAGATAAGGGTGAAGGAGGAAGACATTCAGAAAACGACTTTTAGAACACGATACGGTCATTATGAATATTCGGTGATGCCGTTCGGGGTTTCTAACGCGCCAGGTGTGTTTATGGAATACATGAATCGTATTTTTCACGAGCATCTGGATCGTTTTGTGGTGGTGTTTATTGATGACATATTGATTTATTCTAAGTCTCGGGAGGAAGCTTATTGATGACATATTGTTTATTGATGACATGATCCTTTTTCATGGTGATTCTCATTTCTCATTGAGAGTGCTTAAAATTGAGTCCCAACAACCTCCTCTGGTTCTAAATAGGAGAATGATGAAATTTTTCCCATAATTAAAGCTTATTCACCGCATACTGTGACCAACATGTCATTCTTGACAAACTTCAGCTTCTAGTGAATTGTCAAAGTGACTGCCCCTACTTCATGTATCCAAGGTCTTCCTAATAAACAGTTGTATGCTGCTCGGATGTCCATGACTTGGAAAGTGACTTGGAAAGTGTGGGGACCAATGGTTATAGAAGGTTGACTTCGCCGATAACTATTTTCCTGGATCCGTCAAAGGCTTTGACGATGATCTCACTGCCTCTCATCAGAGTACCTTGAAAAGATAGTCGTACCAAAGTTGACCTTGGCATGATATTCAAAGATGAACTTGTGTCTATTAGTAAGCTGGCTAAAGTATCATCCAGGTAATTGAGTGTGATATTGAGTGCCATGTTATGGTTCTTGCCTTCCTCTGGAAGTTCTTCATCAATGAAACCCAAATTGTTGCAGCAAGTGATGTTGGAAATAATTCTATCAAATTGACCCACTGTCACATCTTGTTCTACAAAGGCTTATTCTAAAACTTTCTATAGAGCCTCTCTGTGAGCTTCTGAACTGAGCAGGAGAGATAACATGAATATCCGAGGAGTTTGTAACAAATGTTCCACAATGTTGTACTCGCTTTTCCGAATGAGCTTTAGCATTTCATCGTTATTTTTTGCAGGCTTTGTGTTGCTGGATTGACCAATTTGTTGATTAGGAACTTCAACTTGAGGTTCCTTTTCTTTTGCAGGTTCTCCAACTCCTTTGTTGAAGATTCAACCGTTTCAAGTGACCTAACTGATATCATCAATGTTGACAACGGATGGTAGTGGAATTTTTTTTCATCTTTTATTGTAGTCGCACCGTACCTGTACGGAATAGCTTTCTCCGACTTGTATGGTATTAGTCCCTGCAAGTAGATGACTACAGGGGCTTTTTGGGTCTTTCGACCATCATAGGTAACCTCGATCGGTTCCACGTTGGGAACTTTTCTACTGTCCAGAGGGATTTCCAAGCGCTTTGGTTCCTTGAGCAAAGGAATTATGGTGAAAACATCCTTGTTAATTCCGTAATTAACAGGTTTTTTTATTGGAGACTGCGATACTCCTTTTATCCAGTAGTCCTTGGATCTCATTTTGGACAAGGAGGCAACCTTGTACCATGTTGATTGACTGAGAATTCAGGCGTAGCTGGGTTTCCCCTTGGTCTACCTGATGTTGGAGAGTTATTCGCACGAGGTAGTATCCTTGGTTTTTTTCTGAACATACTCGACAACATTCATAATTGGGAGAAGGCACCCTGCTGTATCCACTCTGTATGTAGTGCATCTTTACCAAATGCGTTTCCAACAAGCGGACATCACAGTTTTGGTGTTTGCCTAGATTTCCATTGGCTATGCTAACTTATTGTGTGTCCTTGTTCTGGTAAACTGGGAGCCACCAATGGTCCAACAGATGTTGAAGAGTTATTTGTACAAGTACGCAACCTTGATCGTTTTCGGAGCATTCTTTACAGTCTTGATAATTGTGCGGGGATAGAAAACCGAGTCTGACCTGCTTGGCATGCAATTCCACTAGAATGGTATTCATTAAACGAATGTCCAAGATCTGAATCATGTTGACCTGATGATCATTCCTTTCATGGTAGTCTTGGATCCATTCAATATCCATTTGACGCTGGAGGGCCTCTTGTACAAAAGAGCATCCTTGATTGTCTTTTGAGCAAATCGGACAAGATTTGTAATCGTGCAGCAGAAAATTATAGTGCCGAATTTGTCTTGAATGCATTACCACTAGATTGACATTCATTGCGCGGATGTCATGATTTTGAACAATGTTTGGATGTGCATGGGCCATATTTACTTCACAAATCCTATGATCCTGGATCCAGCCTATATCCATCTGCTATTGAAGAGCTGCATATACGATAACACATCCTTGATTGTTTTTAGAATAGATATCACACTGATGATAGTTGTGAGATGATACATGGTCATACCCGCTCAGCCTGTAATGCATTTTCACCAGATTTGTTCCTAGTAGGCGTACATCATGAATTTGATAACTGTTGTCGGATTCTCCTTCTATCAAGTTTACCGAAGTTTTTTCATGTTGTGCCAACGGATTTGTCTGAACATTTGGGTTCGTATCTTTGAAAGATAAAACCCCGTTTCTGACGAGCTTCTGTATATTAGATTTAAAGCTGAGTCAATTCTCAATGTTATATCCTGGTCCCCCTTGATGGTAAGGGGAAGATTGATCTTCCTTGAACCAAAAGGACAGATTGTCTGGTACTGCAAGAGGAGTCATGGTTTGAACTTTCCCCTTGGCTAACAGAAGTGGAAATAATTCTGCATATAACATTGGTATGGGGTCAAACTCTAGTGATCGTGTAGTACGTTTGTTATTGTTGTATTGCGGGCGAGCCTGCAGAAGAGCCTGTTGCTGCCTTTGTTGATATTGTTGTTAACTTGGCTGGCTCTGAGAAATCTGAGGTTGATATGTCGGAGATGGTGCTGGGTTGATGGTGGGAGTTACTGCTGCTACCTGACGAGGTTGATACCTTCGTCTTTTCTTACCCTGAAAAATATTACTGATATCTTGCTCTTTCTTCTTTTTGAAAGCATTACCGTATCTTTTAGTACTGCTGAACGGTTCTGTATTCTTGACCAATCGGCTTTCTCAAACCGCTTCCTCAAGGCGTACTCACATGTTCACCATTTTGGTGAAGTCACTAGGTGCACTTGCAACCATTTGGTTATAATAAAATGAGTCCAATGTTTTTGGAAGATTTTTTTCATTTCCTTCTCCTCGAGAGGAGGACAGATTTGGGTGGCGATTTCACGCCATCTCTGAGCATACTCCTTGAAGGTTTCTTTATCTTTCTGAGACATTGCTCTGAGCTGGTCCCTATCTGGTGCCATGTCCAAATTGTATTTATATTGTTTAATAAAATCTTCCCCAAGATCTCTGAAAGTACTGATATATACCATTTGAGTGTGCCACCGGTTAAACTGTCTTGAAAGTAGTGGATTAGCAGCTGTTGGTTTTCTATCTGGGTAGACATTTTCCGAGCGTACATAACTAAATGACTTTGAGGGCAAGAGTATCCTTTGTATTTTTCAAATTCAGGCACCTTGAATTTGTGTGGTATCTTTACATTAGAGATCAAACAGATGTCAATGAGATCTTTGCCAAACAAGTCTTGTCCGCGAATGGCATGCAGTTCTTTATGCATTTCCAAGAACTGTTCTTAGAATTCATTCATCCTTTCATATACTTCTTCATTTCTTCTAGAAGTGGCCTACAGAATCTGTTCCTCTGGGATAGTATGCACCACCGGTTGTGGTATAAACATTATTGCGGTAGCTCTTGGTGTTTCAGTGATCTGAAGTTTGTAACCTTCAAGTAGAGGAGTCTCCGTTGTAACCCTTCTGTCTTCATTTTCCCGAAGTTTGTAACCTTCAGGTTTGGAGGTTCCAGCTATAGCCTATAGGTCATCAGTGACCAGAGATATATATCCTTCAGGTACAAAATTCAAAGGCATGCCCCAAGGAAAACCTTTGGGCATGTTGTACTGAGGATGACTGCCAGTTGTCTCAAATGCTGGGGTAGACATAATCTCTGAGATTGTAGTCCTTTGAGGTGGTTAATCTTGAGCTGCTACCAGGGATTCAATTGTGTTGTGGAGTTTCTCCAAACTCTCTTTCAAAGCATTGATTTCCTCCCTTAGTTCTCTGTTCTCTTCTTCGAGATCGTCTATTTTCTTTTACCGATTGGTCCAAGTATTGTACGAATGAGACAGTTTGACTAGAGTGTGGCACATGTGTGAAACTCAATGACAAAGATGTGTTATGTAAGAATGATGAATGATATGCAAAGAATGAGAATGATCTTTTTTTAGTGTTTGTCTTCAAAAGAACTTGTAACAATTATGTTGTAAATATCATACAGTGGTGGAAACCTTTTCTTGAACTCAAAAGATTGTAGTGTCTTACATGGAAAAGTACATTATTTTACAAAGTGGGAGAAGGAAAACTAGGCCTATGGACCTCGAGTTCTTCCTAAAGAAAGCTCAGATGCTGGTTGTTGAATTTTTCTCTTCTTTGATTGGGCCTCTTCAATCGTTGTCGGGTTGACGATCCTTTGCCATGTGAAATGAGAGAGAAAATTTCTTCGTTCCTCTTGACTTTCTATAGCATGTTGCTCCAATATCTCAATCAGAGCATCCTTTTCCTTCAAAAGCTCTTGAATTTTTGTGCATTTCAAGCTGATAATTTGTCATTTGTTTTTCCAAATGTTCTTCTCGCGTTGGACTTTGTTGAAAGCGATCTGAAGCTTCTCCGTGTCATTCATAAAGTAAAGAATGGACTCTTTCAGGGGAAGAACTTCCCGACGAGGGTAAGACATCTTCAATTTGATGGCTCTAGTTTACACCCACCGGAGGTAAGGTTCTGCAGAGATGCAGTTTGGCCTTCCTAAGGATTCTCTTCCCTTCCTATGAACATGTCGCCAGGCTTGCACAATTTCTTTCTTTAGTGCTCTGTCATTTTCCCCATCCTTGAAGAAAAGACCTTCCAGATTTACATTGTGTGGTATATTTTTCATCGGGTATCCAAGTTGACGACAGGGTAAGATTTGATGATAGTTGATCCCTCATTTAGTACCAATGAGGGGTAAATTAGGGAAACTTCCACATTTGTCAATGATTGAAGGGGTCAGGGGCAGCAGACAAAAACATTAGAAAACATAGGTTTAGGGGTTCATCGTCACGAGCATGGAGTCATGGATCTACCCATCCCCAAGGTGTGTACTAGGGTCTAATTTTTGTACATGTAGAACAGGTTCTAACAAAGGTTCCCAAAATCATTGACCCCTCTCAAGAATATTAACAGCAAACCAACTGACTCATCAGAGTTGTAATATCCCCAAGATGAATCTCTTTTTAGTATAGTATTACGTATCAACTATTCCCGATAGTTACCGCACTACCTAATGGTCAAGTGGTAAAATGTTTACTAATCCTCAGTTTCAAGGGTACCCAATGAAAAAAGTAATGTTTTCACGACTTGCTCGTTCAACATCAGTAGTTCCAAAAGGGCACCTCCACTGATTCGGCAGAATTTCATGTTAGATTGGTTGGGACTAACTCCCTATAAGCCTTCCTGAATATGCCACCACTTATCTTAATGTGCTCTCGGACTCACCACATGCGTATTAATCGCATTCCCAGATAACGATAATTTAAACAAGTAAGCAAATAGACAAATTGTATAATAACAGATAATATAAAAATGAGAAAGTAAATAAAATAGTAGAAAAATAAATGCAGAGCAAGGCCTAAACCTCTTAGGAAATCTAATCCTAAAACTCCCCAGCAGAGTCGCCATTTTTCTGTAGCGTTGTTTTTTTGGTGACGCGACCACCTACCACATTTGGTGCTTCTTTCTGATTTTTGTATTTATCCTATGAAGCTCAAAAGAAAGTGGAAGATATCTTAAACTAACCTTGCAAGCAAGTGTTTTCTTTAACAGATGCTAAGAAATCGGGGATCGTGGTTTGGTTATACAAAGGGAAGTTATTAACACCCTGAGTATCTATAGTAATCTATAGAAACCTTCATTTGCATATATTTTCTACTATTTGTAATGCTTTCTTGAGTCTATCTGCTGTTGATTGGGAAAGTTTCTCCTTTGGGAGGACTGAGGAAATGTTTTTGTTGTTTTTTTGGGTTATCTCATGTTTTTGGGAAGGTGCTTGACCTAAGAGTTTTTATTAGTGTGCTCACTAAGATTTCACAATCTTATTCCTACGTATTCTCGTAAAGAGATTTGGGAAATCAGAGCAATCGTAGTTCCTCCTATTCTATGGGAGGAGGAAAATTTGGTGTCTTGTTCAAAGCCCAAGATTGAAGCTGGCAGAGTATTTGTGTCTTGTTTAAAGCCCATCATTGAAGCTAAAGTTTTATTTGTGTCTTGTTCAAAGCCCAAGATTGAAGCTAAAGTTGTCTGAGAGAGAGAATTTGTCATCTCTAAAGGGAGATATCTCACCTATTCATCACAAATGTCAGGTAATTGGTTATAAGGGAAATTACTTTAACTGGGATATGTAGAATCCAGCAATGCCTTAATTTCCTTTATAAGAGAGATGTCATGAAGGAAGAAACTTTAACTCAGTGTAGAGCAATGCCACTTTTTCCTTTATGAATCTTTCATGCTAAGAGAGGGACATTGGCTTGGATGTGTAGAATCCAGAGGCTTGGCACTTACAGCTGTTAGATGAAAGAGAAATTTTAACCATGATAAAGGAGGGACTCCATCTTAGATTTTGAATCAATAAGTGTGCCACTTACATCAATTATCTAGTAAAAGGTTTTGATTGTTTCTTTTGATATGTGATGTATAGAAGGGATATCCTCCTATAGAGAAGACTTATGGTCTCATCTGTGGGGATGTTGATTTTTGTGTGCCTTGATCAAAGCCTAAGGTTGAAGCTAAAAGAAACTGACTCCACTGGGATGAGTGTTATTTGTCTTGTACAAATCCCAAGATTGAGGCCAAAAATAGTTGAAAACTGACTCCACAGAAGATATTTTATTTAAGTATCTTGTTTGAAACACAAGATGATGAAGCTGAAAAGTTTGAGTATAGAGAACTGACTCAATTAGGGAGTATGATATTTGTCTTGTATATAGCCTAAGATTGAGGCTGATTGGGAAAATCCTTATATGAAGCCTAAGAAGAGGCTGACTCTTGCTGAGGATTATTGAAATCCAGGAGAATGTCTAAATTGTATTGGGGAATCCAAAAGGGGACTCACTCTTGCTGGTGATTTGAGCAAAGCTGATTTATCATATGCCTTGAGGCTCTGATTCTTGTGAGGATTTGTTGGTGGTAAATTGACCCTCGCTGGGGATTTTTAAGGTGAAAGTCAAGCCTTTTTGGGGGTCAAAAAGGTTTTAAAGATAAGTTTGAAAACCTTAGAGGTTTTTAACTTTCTGGGGATTGATGTATTGGTGAAGATGATCAGGATATGTCTCATGCTTTTAGGAAACCTGAGGGTTCTTGTGGGAAATCCAAGAGGAGACTATGAGGGTGAGACTTTCCAAGTCTACTTGTATGAAGCGGAAGAGGAGGCTAAGACTATCCAAGTCTATTAAGAAGAGGTAGACTCTGGTTGGAGAAAGATCTTTGTATGATGCCCAAGAGGATGCTGATGGTTCTAGAGATCAATTCTTGACTGATTGGATGTTCTAGAGTTTTGACTTTCCTGAGGATTGAACTACTAGATATGACTGAATTCTATCATATATGCTTTTAGGAAGACTTTGGGTCCTTGTACTAAGCCCAAGGGGAGGCTGTGGGGAACTTCTAAGAAGCATGTGGGTCCTTGTACTAAGCCCAAGAGGAGGCTATGGAGAACTTCTAAGAAGCATGGTGGGTCCAAGCCTAAGAAAAGTTCAAGAAAGGTTTCACCGGGAATAATCCTTTCTTTATTGAACATTTCTAAGGTTTGAAGAAATTCAAAAAAGGTTTCACCGGGAATTAAACCTCTATGGGGAAATGAATTTCTTTTATATGTTTCTAAGTTTTGACAGTCTTAAGAAAAGTTTCACCGGGAATAATGCCTTTCTTTGTTCCATATTTAATAAAGCCCAAGATGAGGCAGACTATATTGGGGGAGTTTCCAATGAGGGAACTAGTTATTGAACTAAGTTATAAGTATCCTACTGTTTTATCCTATGTGTGAACTGAGGATGATCCTACTGCTGAGAAACTTAAACAAATATGCAAAAGTACATAAAGATAAGTGAATTAATATGTATATAAACAAATATGCATTTGAATTGAAAAGGTGTTGGGTCTTACACTCTGAAAAGAGGCCCAAGTGTATTGTGATTGATTTATTGATTACAATTGTATGATTAAGGTTTAGAGAAATTGAAAGAAGTTTTGAGAAAACTTTGAATTTGAATTTGAATTAAAAGAAAGTTGTTGTTATTTGAATGAAAAGAAAGTTTGGGGCTTATAACTTAAAGAGAGGCCCAAGTGGTATAAGAGCAGTTTCACCAGGAATATGTTCCTCTTAGTACCAGTTTAAAAACAGACATATGATTTTGGAAACAGAGATATAAAGCTTACAACTCAAGGAGAGGCCCATGGAGGTTGCTTATTGTTTAAAACAATGTTTATGTACAAAAGATTGGGGCTTATACTCATGGAGAATCCCAGATGATTTATTTGAAAACAGTGATCGCACTACGACAGCTAAAGACGTTGTGGAACTTATACTATAGTAGAGGCCCAAAATTTATTTATGTACATAGGGGGTTTGGGTCTTACACTCTTATAGAGGCCCATAAATGATTATTGAAAGAAAAGTGAGGCTTATACTCAAGGAGAGGCCCATTTGAAAAAACAGTGGAAACACCGTTATTTTTGAAATTCGTACTGGGACTCATACTATGACAGAGACCCAAGATTATTTATTTACAAAGGGGTTGGGTCTTACACTCTATTAGAGGTCCAAACTTGATTGAAAGAAAGTTTGAAGATTTAAAATCAAGGAAAAACCCTAATTTTAATTAAAAATGCATTTTTTCAAAGAAAATCAAATAAAAATGATATAAAATATCAAATATGTTTAAGAAACATGTTATGAACTTTGATTAATGTTTGAAAATAGAAGTTTTATTCACATGATGGTTAGAAATTCAATTGGTTTTGAAAAATCAAGAGAAAGAAATCAGTTAAAAATGTTTAAAACAATTAAAATGAAATTCTTTATAAAATTCAAAAATATATCAAATAAAAATATTTTTTGATTTTTTTTATGGAATAAAATATTAAAATATATAAATGATTTATGTTAAAAAAATCATTTGAAAAAGATTAAAAATGAAAGAGATGAATTTTTGAAAAGAATTGAAAATATTAAAAAACATTTAAAATTCAAAAATACAAAAAATGGCGCCAAGACCATCTTCCTCTTCGTCGCGCGTGCCACCTTTGCGAAATTTGTAAAACCTTTCATATCTCTCTCAATACGTAATGATTTTGCACGATGTAAACATGAAAGTTGTGTGTTTTTGAACAAGGATTTCAATGATACCAATTAATTGCATTTCTTTTAAGTGTAGAGTGAGAAATCATGTGAAGAACAGATAAACCCTAATTTTTGCAAGAAGACTATGAAATTCTATACGCGATAGATACAAATCAATTGATTGAGGGGAAACACTCTACGTAAGTGCAAAAACATGTTGGTAACTTGAAAACACATTTATGATGCATAGATCATGAAGTTTGAAGAGTACAGTATTACCTGTGCAAGAGAAATTCTAATCCTGAGTTGTAGCTGTTATAGATGTGTTTGAATGATCTGGACAACTTCAATGGACCCTAGTGAGTGTGTTGAGAAGCTTGGAATGGCTGGAAATCTCCTGGAACTCTCAGTGGTATCCCAACTTGTCATACCCCAAATTTTGACCACTAAGATTCCCCATCATTGTGCAAATCATCATCACAATATGGATGTCCCATCATACCTCATTAGTCTCCCCAAAGATGGGTGAGCATCCACTACAATCAAACTTAGGGTTTCAACCCCTCTCAGAGCCTTTAGACAAAAGATCAATTAAGGAATGACATGATATTCAATTTGAATAAACCTCTCAAACATCCACAATGATTCAAGAGGACTCCCACATAAAGAATCAAGCACAAGCTTGCAGCATTCTAAGTGGATCAAGCCTCAAGATCGCCAGTGTCACCAAATTAGGGTTTTGGTCGACCAGGGCCTCCAGATAGAATTTTTCCTCTGGGCATGAGCCAATGCTTCAAAGCACAACCTAAGATGCTCCAAGGGACATAATGAACCCAACCATCAAGTTAATTTAGCCTCAGGGGATGCATTCATAAAAAAAATCAGGAATTAGGGTTTCTTGACCTAATTCCCCCCTAAGTTGACTTTTGGGACAAAACATGAGCCAAGACCTCAAGACATGATTTAAGGGTCTTTAAAAGGCTACATTGATCCATTTTTAACAATGGATTGATCCAAGATGCTTGATTCACAAGTTTCAAGTTCATTAGAACCACAGTTAGGGTTTCGCGGAAAAAGTCAACTGTGCCTATGACTTTTGACCCAGGCATGCTCCCAAACCTTGGGTCATGATTCAATACACCCTATAACACCCCATGGAACATGTCCATTAAGTTTGATTTAGATCAAGGACTTGATTTCACAAAGAATCGCACAGTTTGGAATTCATCTGACAAAAAGTCAACTGTGCACAAAAGTCAACTTTGACTTTTTGAGATTTTTCACAATTATGGTTCTTTGACCCTAAAATGATGTTAATATGTGATTGGAATCATCATTCATCTAGAAAAATAAAGGAAAGTTGGATAACTTGTAACCATAAAAAAACTTAGAAATTTTCTAAGTTATGGAACAAAGTGGGTAGGGTACCAACTTTGGAGGATCATAACTTCTAAACCACAAGGCCATTTTTCCCCATTCAAAGCTCGATTTGTAGCTCTCATGGCCCTCTACAAAAGCTTCAACTACACCTCATTCTAATTCATTATGGATTTTGAGTTATGGAATGATCAAAATGGCTGAAAACATGAAATGTCACTTTTTCCAACACTTAGTGAAATTTTCACTAAGTCAGAATCTGTTTCACTTTTTCCAAAATGTATGGGCATTTTTCACTTGGATCCAAAAAATGTCAAAACAAACTATGATCACACATATGTTGTATCATATGAGTGTCGCGGTGAAAATTGGATACCATAGTTATTTATTAACTAGGATCGCATTTTTAATGTCACCATCGGTCTTTGAATTTATCCAAGGGAAGGGAGAAAAAACCGAATTCCCACAATGCAATGCAAATGCACTAAGATTCTAAGTTCGGGGGTTGGTTATATCTAGGGAAGGTGTTAGCGTCCTAGATATCTGTAGTACTCTACAGGAACCTCTTGATTTATTATGTTATTTGTTATCTGTTTTGCTAAGGGTTTAAGGGTAGGTGATTTATTATTTTATTCCTAAGTGTGCTCGACAAGATATCGCATCTTGTGCCTACATATCCTGTCAGGAGGGAATCAGAGCACTTGTAGTTCCTTATTAAGGATACTAAAATGTTTTAAAGGTTTAGGAGAGAAGACGAGTCATCATCTTAAGAAGACCACCACAGTTTTTGAAAATGTTTGTATTTTGTGGGGTATGGGATTGTATGTACCTTCTTTGAGATGATTAACATCTAATTCTCTTGTGTGGAGAATTTGGTGGGATAAAGTTTGATTTTAAATCAAAATTGAAGGGGGACTAACCTAAGAAATCTATCCTAAGTTGTCTAATTGACTTATCTTAAGGTGTCGATTATGATGCAAATGACGTGCACCATGCACAATAACATGGTTATCATGCATGGGATTTTCCCTTGGATATTAATGTGATTAATATTTGTTATTTAGGCGAGGGTGCTAGCAAAGTGATGCTAGACTTGTGTCTTGTGATCGGTAGGTCGAATGCGATGCCCTAAGGCGATCGACTTACATGGGTAGAAAAGTGGACTCGACGTTGGATCGAGATTTTTTTTAAGTTTGAAAAGGTTTAGACATAAAAAGCATACATTCAAATAGAGGCATAGTAAACAGATAAACACGCAAGCGTACACTCGGGCGCGAGAGATTCTAAACGAGTTTTGATTTATTGAGAAAAAGAGTTGATTTTAAGGTTTATTATTATTATGGGAAATACGCTAAAGATTATTTTATTTAAAAAAGGTTTATTATTAAATTAGAATTATACTTAAAGATAATTATCAAAAGGTTTTAATTATTTAAAGTTTTATTTATTAATTAATTTTAGAGGAAAATTAATAAAAAAGGTTTTCTTATTAAAGTTAATTATTTCAAAAGTTTATTTTTAGTTTTAAAATTTTTCTTATTAAAGAGAATTTTAATTTTATTATTTTAGTAAAAGTTTCATTATTACATACTCCTTTTAAGTTATAAAAGTTAAAATAAATAAAAATATATATTGAAAGGGTTTTAAATTACTATCTTAAAAAAAAAATTTTTAATATTATTTAATTTTTAAAAAAATAAAGTTTCTTGTTAATGAAAAGAGGGTTTTAATTTTAAAAAAGCTTAAAAAGGTTTTGAATTAGAAAAAATTAGTTAAAAAAAAAGGAGTTATGCTTTATTAAAAAAACTCTAAATTTTATTTTTAGAATTAGCTCCAACCAGGTTTTATTAAAAGAGTAATATTATTAACGGAGGGTTCAGGCGTCGTCATGGAGAGAGGGTCCATGATGGACCCTCTGATCTCTACCGAGTGATGTGTGTGTGGTGAAACACATGTTAACACAAAACGATGCCTCTCCTCTCTCAGACTCTCTTTTCTTCAATCATACTCTCTTTCATTTTCTCTCTCGATCAAGCAACAGAAACCCTAAATCTACCCTAATCCCCAGTCGAACCCGATACCCCATTCTCATTAGCTTTTCATGGTGATTACATATACATGATGCTGAAATTTAAAGCAAAGCAAGGAAATAAAGAAAAAAAAGGCGGCGATGGTCGTGGCGGCTCCATGAACCTCCGATCAGGGACGTTTCTCCTCTCCCTCTTTTTAACCTTTTGTGAGCTCTCGTGATCTGTATCGTTTCGCCTTTGGTTCGTCGGTTTCTGAGGGACGATGATGAACAATATGCTTCTGAGTCTCTGGGTTTTCTTTTGTGGGTTTGGTAATGGAATTGACGGTCTCTGTGGTTGCGTTTTGCTGGTGATTTTTTTGGTGATTTTTCCGTGTTGCCTCCGCTCCCCTTTTCTCTCTGATTTCTCTTCTATTTATAGGCCAATGATGATTGAAATCCCTTAATGCTGATTGATTTTGTTTAATTGCCACAATCTGATTTGGTTTTAATTTCGGAAAGTTTTTGAACTTGGTTGATATGCTTTGTGGAAATCCTTGAATGCGGTCTAAAATCGTTTTGGAAAGAAAACATTGATGTCTGATATACGCTTGATTTGGAGATTTTGAAAACTTTATTGTCGTGTTGAAAATTTTGATTTCCATGTTGAATATTTGATTCTTACTCGATTTGTTTGGGAAAGAATCCTTTTGATGAATTGGGTGATAGAGTCCTTTCTGGTTTAGGAAGTAAAATATGTTGCCATTGTGATTCTGTCCATAATTGCAAATTGAAAATGATGAAAATATTCTGATTTGAAAATATCTGAGGCCTATCCTGATTTTCTCGAACCAATAGTATTGTTTTTGGATACACTTCCATGTTCAGCGCATTATTATTTTTCAATGTAAAATCGCAACTTCTTTTCCTTTTGGAAACGCGTTTTTCTTGGAACTTAATGCTCTCCTGATTTGGAAATTTAAAGTCTGAGGCTTGTGTCCTTTCTTTTTGATTCAGTGTGTTTGTGAACTATTTTAGAGAGGATTGATGATGGTGATGTTATTGATTCGAACCAGTCTCAAATCGTACATGGCCCTCAAAGTTGGACCTTAAATCCTCAAACAAAACTAAGTTTTACATCTTTGTATCAACCCTTGTGTTCTTTGATTTTCTTAATTCGAAGTAACCTGTACTTCCTTCTTTTGAATCAGCTGCAGCAGCCTGAACAGTTGGCGTATCATATGCGAATTTCAATACGAGATAGAGGTTTGGGCCTGGTTGCCTTGAAAAGATGTGCTCAATGATTACTTAATGGATTGGGAAGTTTTAATGGTGATTTCCATAGTTCAAAATACCAACCGACCTTAAATGATTTCCACTAATCCTTCATTCACATTTGCTTGTTAGGAACAGAATTAGACTAAAGGGACTTGGGAGGAAACTAGTCGCGGGGCAAGGTGTGCTTATTTGTTACCAACGGGTCATCGGTTAATACTCCACCATCAAGGTTTCGCAAAGTATGCTATTATCTTATTTCTTGACTTCAAACTGTTAACACTTTGGTTGAATTCTTGAAATGTTTGTCATCTAACAGATAACCATCATGCAGGTCATTACTAGGTTCTATTGGTGGATCACCTGGTTTGGTATCGGAAAGCGAATTTGTCATGTCAAACAGTGAGCTGTGTGTATCATCTGACTTTAAGGATCAACAGGACCTTTACTTGCTCCGAGTAGCAAACCTTCTTTAGGAGCTGGAGGAGGGTGAAGATAGGTTAAATCAATTGCATGGAATGGTATGTATGTTTATGATTGAAATTAGATTTTGTATTTATTGGTTGTTGAAAAAAAGTTAGAGATGGAAAAAGGTATTATGATATTGATGGGATAGGTTTGGAAGTTAGAAACTTGTATTTGGAATTGGTTTAAAGGTTTTGTTTGGCCCGAGTATGTTGATGGGGATGAATGAGTGCTTTGAGAGTCAAACATGTGACAATGATAGTGAGGTTCAGAGCTCTGACTTTTGTTCAGTACATAATTGCATCACCGTAACTATATTTTTCTATTTTCGTTCGTGCACCCGCTGCTAGACCACTGCTATTTCAGTATTATTAGATTCTCATCTGCCGCTACTGTTGAAATGTGGTTCTAAACGTGATGTAGACTAGTTGTGGTTGAATCACCAGGATCGGTTATGAATTGTTTAATCTAGATGTTCTTTTGCAGGTTTCACAGTTCCTTCCCAACACATGACATCGTATCAGTCCCCCCATTAAAGACATTATAGCCAACGAAATTAAGTCAATAGAAGAGAGAACCGAAAAAAATGCGACAAAGTCATATCAACCAATAGAAGTGTGCTTGGCAACTACAAAATCCATGCTATGTAGAATAGTGGACCGGTAATGGACCTTATGGAGACTTGTCCTTGAATTGCTTCGTAGTAGCACAGAATTATATCAACCATAGGTCATATGACGACATTAGGAGAATGACGCCTGGCTTTGAAACTTGGAACTTCTTTATTTTGTTCAGACGTATTGTTGTGATTTTGTAGCAGGTAGGGGCTTGTGTATTCTGGGTAGGCTCTTGACAGGAATCAATTAGATTTGTTTACAAAAGGACTTAGTAAATGCCTTAGATTCTTTTTGTATTTCCTAAAACACCTGTCTGTTACGTGGCTATGCTGCAGTTCGCATGACAGATTCCTCTGTACAATAAACCCTCTCTTATTAGCCCAAGTCATGCGTTGCAAGTTTTGATTAAAACGAAAACAAAATAATGACTATTCC
This sequence comes from Lathyrus tuberosus, assembly GCA_022829125.1. Lineage (NCBI taxonomy): Eukaryota > Viridiplantae > Streptophyta > Magnoliopsida > Fabales > Fabaceae > Lathyrus > Lathyrus tuberosus. The sequence continues at coordinate 10,302,473 of JALAZF010000145.1, forward strand.
ATGTATGCACTTTGATCATTGATGGGCCGACAATACTTATCATAGGAATATGGACATGAGTCAAGATGCCAAGATATTTAAGCCTTTACGTAGAACAATTCCGCACGTCAGCCTTTCATCAGTGATTATGCGTGTGTGCCAGATTTTCTTATGCCTTTAGCAAAGCAAATGCCATGGTTCTTTGTTGAAATGATTTGTACGCACGTCTCTTCCATGTAAAATGAGTCATGACTTAAGATTGATGAAGCATGCCCTAAACACTTGAACCTTGATCATTACGAATGAACTCGAAATGAAAAGCTAGAGATCAGTTACAAACTCAAGGTCTAAGACCAAACAAGGTTTGACAATTAATTCTTATTTTAAACCAAATGTCAAATTGGGTATATCATTTAATCACGTCTTGTAAACGGGCTCGAAATCCTTGAAACCCTTATTGAGAATAACTTGGCAGATGACCCACTATGGTTTTAAATCATTTTTGAAAATGATTTTAAATCAAACGGAGACTAAATGATAATGCCCTAAACTCGTAATCATGGATAAACCTTAATAATGATTAAAACCTTTGTACGTCACATTGCAACCCAATATGAGATGATATGAATATGGCCCGATTTAGCTCAAAACCACAATAGCATTAAAAGCCCAATGAAAATTCAAACCCTTGAAGCATCAATTCAAGTGTAACCCTGTATTGGCTGGGAGGCTATAAGAATGATAACATATTCTTTCCCTATCTTTGTAGGGATTTTACAATTTACAAGGGACTATGATCCCAGAGAGCACACCCACACGGCCTCCATGACTTTAGTACCTTTATAGCAGCACAAACAAACAGACAAAATCTAAAATAAAATGGTTAGTTATGCACGAATGATCAACCTAATATGCTATGCAAAGGGGAACTTAGGGTCAAAAATTAGGGTGCGACAATGAGGGCTTTCCAAAATGGCCAAGAACTCCATGAAACTCCACTTAAATCATGAGATATGACGATGCCAATATGTCTTGCTGCAAACTGTCATGGCAAGGCAAATTTAGGGATTTTGTTCGATTTGCCCAAATTTTGCAAAGGACAAGTAAATCTATCCATCTGAACACCTCAAGGGGGGACCAAGGAGGGAGAAACACTGATCCATCAACCTCCCAAGTCTTTGGAACCAAAATTAGCATGCCAAACCTAGAAATGTCTAAAAGAGGGACAAGACTCCAATTTTGGTTTGAAGCATTTAATGGATGCACCAAGGTGGCATGGACTGAGCCTCTTCCAACTGAATTCAGTCAAGGATGATCCAAGAACTAGGGAACCAGCAGCCTGTGCCCTAATCTCTAGTCAATGGCTAGAGGAGACTTGGATTCCTATTGATCAACATTGGCCAAACCTCTGCAGCAGTTGCCACTCACTATTGCAGCAAAAAAAAACTTGCTCTACTATAAATAGAGCTCATTTGTGCTCAGTTTGAGTACACCAAAGCACTACAACACTTGCTTTCCTCAAAATATCTTTCTCTTGGAAAAAATGCCTTCTTTAGCAAGGTAACTCTGAGTTTTTGAGTTAGAGAGCAATTCCACCACAGCTCATGATCCAAACACATCCAATATGTCATATCTAAGCTGTCCAAACCTTCACAAGTGACCTGTAACACCAAAATCACAAAGTCACCTCTCAAAACCTCAAAATAGGACTTTTGTGCATTTTTCAAGCCATGTCTTGATTCAGTCACTTTCCAAACCAGATAAAACCTCAAACACACTCCAAATATCATCCTTGAACTGTCCCAAATAGTTCCCCACTCTGGAACACCATTTGAGAGAGTTGTTATTTTAGCCACTTTTGCCCCTTTTGGAAGAAAGAGCTCAAACTTGTTCCTGAGGTTTCCAACTAATTCCAACCATCCTAAAAGCTTCTAAGAGATCATTTGAGGGTGTCCAAAGCATCAAATCATTTCTGGAACAAAGCACTTGGCAGATTGCACAAAAACTCCAAAAAGAGGTAAGCATCACAACCTGAATTCTTTGAATCATGCTTTCCTTTGATGTTCACTGATCATGCACATCTTATACATGTTATATGTGTTGTGTTTGCACCAATTCATCATGTAATTCATTCCTGTAACAAGAGATAGCACATAAAATGAAAATCATGGCCTATTTCAAAACCACTATCGGGTTTTTCAATAGGAGCATGATCTGAAAAAAAACACCACCACCATTGGATTCCTTGTGAAATTCTAGGCAGGATAGACCTAAATTTTGTCCCAATCCATGAAGAAATGAGAAAGTTATGGCCTTCACGTTTCTAACCAAAATCTTGCCTTGCCTTGCCTTAGGCCAGGCCAAAAACAAGGCAATCCTTGTATATTTGTGGTAGTGTTTCAATCAACGGATGTATCACCACCCTAGTGGTAAGGCGCGCGCCCTCTACACAAGAGGTCTGGGGTTCGAATCCCCCTCGCCCAGACACTCTTTTTGCCATTTTTTCCAGTTTTCTACTATTTTTCATATTATTTTTAATAGTTTGGAAAATTAATAACTCCCTCAATTTTAATTATATTTGATTGGTTCTTTTTGTAAAAAATCACAAAAATGTTGAAATATTTTATTCCACAAAAAAATCAAAGTTATATTATTTATTTAATATAGTTAGTATTTTTATGAATAAATTCATTTTAATTATTTTTAAACATTTTTAAAGTGAATACACATCGTGGAAATCAAAACCAAATGAGTTTTAATTCATCTTGTGATTAATCCCTCATTTTCCAAACCTTAACCTTAAATCATAAGTTGTTTATTAGCACTTATTTGATATTTTTAGCATTTTATTAATTTTCCTTGAATAAATTACTTTAAAATGATGAAATTAGGGTTTTATGGGTTTATTACCCTAAAACAAATTATTTTCAATTCTTTGGGCCTCTAGTAGATTGTAAGACCCAACCCTTTTTGAAAATCAAAATGATTTGGGCCTTAGTGTATTGTATAAGCCCCAACGCCATCAAAAAGTTCGGCGCGATTGTCGCCTTTTTAACAAAAACCTTTGGGCCCCTCCTTGAGTTGTAAGCCCCATCTCTTGTACAAAAATAACCTCTTTGGGCCTCTAATAGAGTGTAAGACCCAACCCCTTTTCTGTATAATACCAAAAACCTTGGGCCTCAGACATTGTATAAGTCCCTCGGCATTAAAAGAAAAATCTCGGCACAATCGCCAGTTCAAAAAAACAAATCATCTGGGCCTACCCTCGAGTTATAAGCCCTATTTCTTTTCCTTAAACTCTTTGGGCCTCTTGAGAGAGTGTAAGACCCATCCCTTTGTATAGAAAACCTTTTGGGCCTCACATATTGTATAAGTCCCACTGTACGAATTCAAACAACAGTGCAATCACTGATAAAACCTTGGGCCTCTCCTCGAGCTGTAAGCCCCAACAATCTTTTCAAAGCACTTTCTCCTTTGATTTTGAATATGTTGTTATCAAAACTTTCTTTGTTGGACAACTAACCAAACAACATGTAAGCTCTACAACGGGTAAGTGTTTATCGGCTTTCATTTATTGCTTTCCTATATATAATTGTATTGTGGAGTTGTTTCCTAAGTCATCTTTCACAAACTTTTATATACTTGTCAAATATCCACTGTGTAATACTAGTATAGTTATTTAGAGTTTTCCCCGGCAACTACGTCTAGCACTAGGTAAAGCCCTGTTGGTCACTCTTAAATACAAACAAAACTAGATCCCCATAGGATTTCCAGATACAGTCTTCCCTCCTCTTGGGGTTAAATAATATGGAGACGTGAAAGGCAACATTCTCAGTGAACCCTTTCTCAGAATGTCACCCTTAGACATTGTTAAAGAAACTCTAACTCCTCAGAGATGATATTTTCTCCGTGAATAGCATCTCTTGAGTTTCTTCCAAATTCTCGAACTTTCCTGGCTTGATCTATTTCTCGGTGAATAGCATGTCTTGAACTTCTCGGGGTTTGGGGACCCACAGGCTTCCTAAAAGCATCCCCGCCTTCTCTTGGGCGTTGTACAAGGACCCTTCGGCTTCTTAGAAGTTCTCATGCCTTCTCTTGGGCTTAATACAAAGACCCTGGCGACCTTTTAAAGGTTATAAGATAAAACTTAGTCAGCCTTTGCTAGAGCAGTCTTTCCAACGTCAAAACTCCGGCCGTTGTAGGGTTGATACCCATCCCTTAATACCTGTGCCTCCTCTTGGGCATTATACAAAAGATAAAACTCTAGGCTTAGACAGTCTAAACCTCTTGAGTCTCTAAGACATTCTCAAGTTTCCTCTCAAACATAGGAAGAAACACCAAAACCCGGTCTCTCTCATGAGAGTTCCCCACGCTTGGACCCGTTTTAGGATCTCCATAATCCACAGCGGTAAGTTATCCTCCTCTTGGGCTTTGTACAAATAATTCTCCCCAGTGGAGCTAACCTTTTCAGACTCTCTTGTTGAGTCACCCACTTGTAGCATCCATCTCGGGGCTTCGTACGAGATAGAAAATCACTCTCTTGTTGAGTATAAAAGACTCTCTTATAAAGTCCATCACTTTTAGCCTACGTCTTGGGCTTCATACAAGACACATATAAAACACTCTCTTGTTGAGTATAAAAGACTCTCTTGTTGAGTCAATCACTTTTAGCCTCCGTCTTGGGCTTCATACAAGACACATATAAAACACTCTCTTATTGAGTATAAAAGACTCTCTTGTTGGCTCAATTAACTTTCAGACTCTCTTGTTGAGTTAATTTCCTTTTAGCCTCTATCCCGGGCTTCGTACGAGACAACAAAACACTCTCTTGTTAAGTAGAAAAGACTCTCTTGTTGGGTCAATAAACTCTCAGACTCTCTCGTTGAGTCAATCACCTTTTTAGACTCTCTCGTTGAGTCCATCTTCCATTTTCGCCTCCGTCTCAGGCTTCATACGAGACGCCAAATTACTCTCTTGTTGAGTATGACAGACTCTCTTGTTGAGTCAAACCCTTTTAGCCTCAATCTTGGGCTTTGTACAAGACAAAACGAACATTTTCCTCGGAAAAGTCAACTTCTAGCCTCCTCTTAGGCTTTGTATAAAGAAAACCCCGGTTGAGTCAATCAACCGTTTAGCATCAAAGTTGTGCCTTGCTCACACAATACAAACATCAATAACTCCTCCTTAGAGATGACAAATTCTCTCTCAGCATAAACCCTTCAGCTTCACATCTTGGGCTTTGAACAAGATACAAATCACCCCTTTAGCTTCAATCTTGGGCTTTGAACAAGACACCAAAACACCTTTTTCCTCCCTTAGAATAGGAGGAACTATGATCGCTCTGATTTCCCTGTTTCGGGAATATGTAGGCATAAGATTGCAAAAATCTTAGCGAGCATACTAATCAAAAATCCAAAATCCCATACCTTCATACATCAATCGAAAAGCATCCGACCTAACATCCTACCAATAGCTTAGACACCGTTCTTAAGCAAATAACCCTAAAGAAGAACCCCCTCTTGATAGCATCTATAAACCAACAGTTTTGACTATTTAATCTCAGTGTTAAATGGAGACATCTATTTCCCTTCCTTAATCAACTCAACAGGATAAAAAATGAATCGAACTGTAGTACCAAACCGATAGTGATTCAAAACCACAAAAACCGTGCTACAGAAAAATGGCGACCAAAGTGGAAGGCATTCTTTCTAGTCTCTTTTAGGGTGAAAGCCTTAAGTTCACGAAATACTACAGTAACGACGACTCTGCTGAGGGGTTATTGTCTGTATAGGATCATAATACTAGAGGTCTAGGATGATTAAGACAAATATATATACTGCTTTTCCTAATTGATATCTGTGTTTATTTTCTGCTAATGGGAATGCGTGTGATGCCGCATGTGGAAAGATTGAGTATACACCTAAGATAGGTAATGACAATGTGGGTAATCTTGCAGGGAGTGAATCCCAGTTAAGAGTCCCAGATCGACCATCAAACTCAGTGGAGACTCCCTTTGCAGATACATTGCCTATACGACTTCGGTTGTTGAATGTAGTGTGGTCGACTGGGTTATCTGAGAAGCTGAGGTTTTTAGTATACTTAAACCATTTTGTAGTGTAAAAGCTATCGGAAATAGTTGTCACGCGATACTACCATCATTTGAGATTACTCTAGGATACATCAGCTCGCTGGCGATCCACTTGCTGTTGTTATCCCAAGAGGGGTCAATGATTTTGCGAACAGGTACAAAAAATTACCAGTATAAACCTTTGGAGGGGGGGGGGGGTAGAGCCTTGGCTTCATGACACCGACCCTTTGACCCCATGTTTTTTCTATGTTTTTGTGTGCTACATTCATGCATTCATCTAAAAAACATTAAAACAAAAAAAAATCTTCTCTTCTAGTCTCTCTATTTCAAATTAAACTAAGACTATGATTGCAAATGTCAGATAAAAAGATTGCGCTAATGGATTTCGGTAGAAGGAAAACTCATAAGTACACCTTCAAGGTTAAAAAACTAGAGGATTTAAGAGGTCTGGCGAGAATGATCACCAACCACGAGGCTTTCAGAGCCAAGTATGGAGGGCTGCTATCTCTGTTAAGGGTTCATGTAATCGAAGGAATCCTGTCCACATTAATCCAGTTCTATGATCCGGTCTATCACTGTTTCACATTCCCGAATTATTAGCTTGCACCAACACTGGAGGAGTACTCTCACCTAACTTATCTGTACATTACTGATGAAGCTCCATTTTCTGGACTAGAAGAAATTCCAAAGGATCAAACCATTGCAAGGGCAATTTATTTGGACGAGTCAAAAATCAGGACTCACATGACCACTAAGGGTGGAATCCAGGGTTTTCCAGCCCAGTTCTTAACAAAGAAAGCCCTATACTTTGCTAGTATAGGGAACGTGGCCACTTTTGAGGGCATCTTTATTTTGCTCACCCACGGGTTATTTTTGTTTCCCAACATTGATAACTTTGTAGATATCAACGCCATTAAGATTTTCTTGATCGGAAACCCCGTACCGACTTTGCTCACAGATGCTTATCATTCGGTACACTTAAGGAATTTGTATAGCGGAGGAATGATCACGTGTTGTATACCCCTGCTGTATAAATGGTACACTTTTCACTTGCCCAAGTCTGCTGCATTTTGGGATCAAAAGAATACTTTACATTGGTTGCAAAGAATCATGTCTCTTACCAACTCTGACATCGATTGGTACAATTGAATCTATGACGGGATCAGAATCATTGATCGTTGTGGAAATTTCCCAAATGTACCCCTTATAGGAACTAAGGGAGGAATCAATTACTACGCAGTTTTAGTTCGTCGTCAATTTGGATACCCGATGAGGCATATCCCGCGTAATGCTCATCTGGAAGGTCTTTTCTTCAAGGAAGGAGAAAATGACAGGGCACTAAAGACGAAAATAGTGCATGCCTGGAAACACTTTCGTAGAAAAGGAAGAGAGTCTCTAGGAAAACCAGACTGTGTCTCAGTGGAGCCTTATCTCCACTGGGTACAAACTAGAACTCTTAAGCTGAGGATGCCTTACCCTTGCCAGGAAGTTCTTCCATTAAGGGACACTGCCCTTTATTTTATGTCTGAGACGGAAAAATTTTAGGTTACTCTCAGCAAAGTTCAGCAAGAGAAGAGGTCTTGGAGGAACAAATACCGTATTCTCAATCTGGAATACAAGAAAATACAGCAATTGTTAAAAGAAATAGATGCTCTGATTGAGATTTTAGAGCAACATGCTATAGAGAATCAAGAAGACCAAAGGAATTTGCTCGGTCCTTTCACTTGGCAAAGGAATGACAACCCGACAACGGCTCAAGAGCCCCGGTCAAAGAAAAGGAAAGTACCAGAACCAACACCTGAGCTCTCCTCAGAGAGGACTCAGGATCCATTAGCTTAGATTTCCTTTCGCAGCACTATGTAAATTACTATATTTCCATTTCTGCAATCCTTTGAATTCAATAAAACGGGGTTTTCCCTATTCTTTGATATTTACAATCCAGGTGTCAAAGTTTACTTTGAACAAAAAAATATATACAATTAATATAATAATTACATATCATTCATCATTCCCACTTAACACATTCTTCTTACCTACGAATCTCACGTTTGCGTCTCGATTCTAGAGTCAAACTGTCTCATTCATACAATACTCGGCCCAATCATCAGAAAAAGATGGATGATCTCGAGGAAGAGAATAAAGCGTTAAGGGAAGAGATCGACACTCTAAAAGAGGATCTGAGAATGCTTCATAATGATATGCAAGCTCTAGGAGAGGCTCAGATGCAACAACAAAGGACTGTGACCTTAGAGATCGCATAAACACCCATAGTGGAGAAGTATGATCCTAGGTACAAAATGCCGAAAGATCGTCCCTGGGACATGCCTATCAACTATATCCCAGAAGGATATGTTCTGCCGATCAATGAGGATCAAGGAACTACAGCAGGAGCCGTTGGGCCTGAAGGTTACAAACTTTGGGAAAGCGAAGATGCCAAGGGCATGACAGCAACTCCTGAAGGTTACAAACTTTGGGAGGCACCGAGAGTCTCAGCCATAATGACTATATCACCGCCCGTGGTACATACTGTCCCGGAAGGACAGATTCCACAGATACCCGCGGGTGGAAACGAAAGTATATTTGACAGAATGAATGAGTTCCAGGAACAATTCCTGGAGATGCAGAAAGAACTGCAAACCCTTCGAGGTCAGGATTTATTTGGAAAGGACGCCGCAGACCTTCGTTTGGTCCCCAATGTAAAAGTCCCGCACAAATTCCAGGTGCCCGATTTCAAAAAGTACAAGGGTAACTCTTGCCCTCAAAGCCATTTGGTGATGTACGCTCGACGAATGTCAGCTCTAACAAAGAACCAGGAGCTACTGATCCACTATTTCCAGGATAGTTTAACCGGTGCCGCATTAAAATGGTACATGGTTTTAAACCGCACTAAGATTGCCACTTTCAGAGATCTTGGCGCCGCTTTTGTTCAACAATATAAATACAATTTGGACATGGCACCGGACAGAGATCAACTGAGATCGATGTCACAAAAGGACAAGGAAACCTTTAAGGAGTACGCTTAGAGATGGCGTGAAATTGCCGCCCAGATTTGTCCACCTCTTGAGGAAAAAGAGATGACAAAGATCTTCTTAAAGACCTTAAGCTCATTTTACTACGACGGAATGGTCGCCAGTACGCCCTGTGACTTCACCGAGATGGTGGGCATGGGAGTACGTCTTGAGGAAGCGGCCCAGGAAGGACGTTTAGTTAAAGACACTGGATCGTCAAGCAGTAAAAAACGATACGGTAGTGCTCTCCCTAAGAAAAAAGAGCAGGATATTGGGAATATCTCTCTCAGAAAGAAAAGGCGACGATATCAACCAGTAGCAGCTATAACTCCTGCTATCAATCCCGCGCCTGTTCCTACGTATCAACCTCAGGTTGCGCAGAGCCAACCTAATCAACAGCAACTTCAGGAAAGGACACAACAGCCTCTTCAGCAGACTCGTCCTCCATATAACAACAACCGTACAACACGACCACCAGGGTTTGATCCTATACCCATGTTGTACGCATAACTGTTTCCATTATTACTGGTCAAGGGGCATGTCAAAACCACATCTCCTCTTACAGTACCGGAAAATCTCCCTTTTTGGTTTAAAACGGATCAGACTTGTCCTTACCATCAAGGAGGACCAGGGCATAACATAGAAAATTGTCTCAGTTTCAAATCTGACGTGCAAAAGCTTGTTAGGAGCGGGGTCTTATCTTTCAAAGATACGAATCCTAATGTTCTCACGAACCCGCTGCCTCAACATGAGAAGGTTGCAGTTAATTTGATAGAGGGAGAGTCTAACAACAACTATCAAATTCATGATGTACTCTTATTGAGGGCCAATTTGGTCAAGATGCATTGTAGACAGAGCGAATACGGCCATGTGCCACCTCATAATTATCACCAGTGTGATATCCGATCTAAAGATAATCAGGGATGTTCTCTGGTGCAAGCAGCTCTGCATGAACAGTTAGATCTCTGATGGATCCAAGAGCATCGAATTCGTGGTGTCAACATGACTTATGCGAATTCCAACATCATTCACAACCACGTCATCCGTGCGATGAATGTCAACTTAGTGGCAATGCACTCAAGGCAAAGCCAGTATCATAATCTGCCGTGGCACGATTACAATTCCTGTTTGACTTGCTCGATAAACAAACAGGGATGCTCTTTTGTACAAGAGGTCCTTCAGCATCAGATGGATCTTGGATGGATCCAACACTACCATGATAGAAATCCCTATCAGATCAACATGATTCAAATCTTCGATATTCGCTTGATGAATACCAGCTTGGGGGAATTACACGCCAAGCAAGTCCAACTTAGTTTTCTCACTTCACATGATTATCTGAGTTGTAAAGTATGTTGTGAGAGTAACCACGGGTGCGCTCTTGTTTAAAGAACTTTGCAACACTTGTTAAACCACTGGTGGCTTCAAATCTATATGGATGAAGACACGTAACAAATCAGTGTGGTTGATGGGAACCCTACTCGGCATCAAAGTCAGGATGTCCGATCTACAAAAACAGATCTTGTGAGGTTACACTGCATTCAAAGCGGGTGTGGCCAGCTGCGACCACACAATTACGAGCGCTGTAGAGTCTGCTCAGAAAATAAACAAGGATGTTACCTCGTGCGAGCAGCCATTCAGAGTCAGTTGGACCGCAAAGAAATCCAACAATATCCAGTTTTGGTGTCTATCAACTGGACGCCCGACTATTTCGATGATCAGATTAAGGATGTTGTTGTGATCTCTGATCATGAAGGGACCAAGGATGTTTGCACCATCATCCCTCTACTGGACGAATCAAAGGTTCTTAACCAAGAATTGATTGAAGTTACTTACGACAATCAGAGCAGTCAGAAGGCTCCTGTAGTTATCTATCTACCAGGACCGTTACCGTATAAATCAACTAAGGCTATCCCTTACAAATACGGTGCAACAACAGTTGAGAATGGGAAGGAAATTCCATTACCCTCCGTCGTGAATATTGCAGACATCAGTCGAGTAACACGGAGTGGTAGGATCTTTAACAGAGGAGTTGGAGAACCCAACAGAGAAAAGGAACCTCAAACAGAAGTTCCTAATCAACCAGTCGAGTAGTCCAATGATCCCGACCTTTCAAATAACGATGACAAGATGCTCAAGCTCATCTAAAGGAGTGAATACAACATTGTTGATCAGCTGTTACAAACTCCTTCAAAGATCTCAATGCTATCACTTTTACTCAGTTCCGAAGCCCACAGGGAGCCTATACAGAAAGTCTTAGAGCAGGCCTTTGTGGAACTGGATGTGTCAATACGACAATTCGATAGCATCGTGTCTAACATCACTTCCTACAACAACTTGGGGTTTAGTGATTAGGAATTGCCAGAAGAAGGCAAAAGTCACAACATGGCACTCAATATCACAGTTAACTGCCAGGTGTTGCACCCTAATTTTTAACCCTAAGATCCCTTGTTCTTTGCATAACATATTAGGTCAATCATTCGTGCATAACTAACCGCTTTATCTAGTTTTTGTCTGCTCGCTTCATTTATGAGTACAGGTACTGCTGCGGAGGATTCAAGAATTTTGAAGGTTGTGCTGTGAGTGTGTGTGGAATGTTCTTGGGCCTTGGTAAATGTGTGTGGATTCCTATGAGGATGAGTGCCTCCGTCTTCCGATCCCTAAACCATCACCAAGCCTTTTTCCCCCTCAACACTCTCCATTTTTTTCCTCCCAAAAAATACCCTCTGATATGGAATTTGGTCCCTGAAGGTTAGTCATTGGCTGTACGATGGCATTCCCCCCCCTTGTAAGCTACTCAAGTTTAAGAGATGTTTGTTTGCTCTACTGGTGGTTCATCAAAGAAGGTTCAATTTGGAAGGAATTAGAAGTTGGAATCCAAAGTATGAGTTCAAGTCCGTGATATTCAAGTTATAAGTTTCATTTGTCAAGAGAAGTGCGAGGTATTTAATTCCAAAAATGCAAAATACGAAGACCTCACATGTGCTAAGAGTCCCTTACAATTCAAAGCTCACTTCAAAGTACAGTCTAGGTCATCAAGAATTTTCAAATTGTGAAGACTTACAAGATCAAAGTCCAAATGCCAAAGATTCACAATCCATTATGAGTTCAAGATTAGTACAAGATGCTAAGATTTGTGGTGCACTTACGTTAATTTAGACTTTTGTTCTTATTACTTGAAATGATGAGAAGTAGGTCGTGAAGGGCTCAGTGGGAAGAGAAACGGATTATTTTATGAGTAGCTCACATACACGATAATTCATATGAAGGAATCAAAGTCATTAGCATACAAATAAGAATAAGCTCTTAGAGTGAAAGAGAGTGAGAAGGTTGTAGATATAAAGTCTGCTGCTTATGTTCTAAAGTAACCAAGCTTCCCGTGCCAAGATTACATTATGAGTCAGAAATGATTACATTGAAAAAAGCTACTTTAGACCTACAGTCGACCAAGTCAACTTTACCCATCATGCACTTTCCAAGTTGCTTCCCACTACTCAAGACTCCCTGCGGACCCATGAAGCCTCGCCAACCAATTTCACGCCTGCTACGTTAACCTGCTTAGTCAGCATGGGCTTGGTACAAAACTCCTGGTCTCCCTTTCCAAATACCTTGAGGATGAGCATCATAAATTGAAGTTTTCCCTTGAAGCTGTCCCTGAATAGAATAACTGCAAAGGATTAGAGTTCATAATCATATGAAGACAGAAAAGGCTCTCTCGATTTTAAAGGTGTCGTCAGAAACTAAGAGTTGATCAGAGAGCTTACTGTTGGAAAGCTTCTGCGAGTGGAAATTTGCTAAACAAAAACCAAGACATCCGGTTCCCGATTAATGCACATCCACCTCCTGACCAAATACAATTTTCAACTGATCCCTCAAACCTTAGACTCACGAGTTGGAGTCATCGAGAAGCCCGTCGTAGACGTAAAACAACATACCGGCCTTCATATTCGCCAAATCTAGGACGTGCTAACTTCATGCTCAACTCTTGTTGATGGATCCTGCACATACAAAACACAAGGAAACATTACTTCCTCACATGCCCATCCATTTTTCAACGAAGAGATACATGGAAAAGCAAACAAGTTAACTTTCAGAAAAAACCACATCCAAATGTGCAGAAATATAAGGCATCCTCTAAACCTACTAAGGTGACCAAGGTCAAGGAAAACTACCATGCCAAGACTTTCCATTTGATAGCCTCCGAATGTTTCAATTCGGCCTCACTCCTTTGACTCATACCAAACAGTTCCCATATACCAAAACCTACGCTTAACTAATCATAGTCAAATACCAGCAAATCAATACAAGTTTGTCATGGACATCTTCGATACTCTTGACGATTCAAAGCAGACAAAACCGGAAAGATATGCGAAAAATAAATGGTAAACAACATCAAAACTCACTTCCATACCAAATCTTTCAAAGAATTAGAATCCATCACTAGAACTGGTGCAGCCGTTGGGGCAGTAGCTGCTATGTTTGCGTGTCCTCTGGATGTGATCAGGACAAGGCTACAAGTTCATGGCTTCCCGCCTGTACAGAAAGGGAGTGTCATTATCACAAGCTCGCATAATATAGTTAAGACCAAAGGTTTCAGAGGAACGTACCATGGTTTTTCACCTCCAGTACTGTCATTACTTCCAAACTGGGCAGTTTACTTCACATTTTATGAGCAACTAAAGGGTTTGCTTCAGTCACACCAGTCGTCAAAATACGCCGAGTCGTGTTTTCAACCCACACCGAAGCCTGCCACGAAAAGCAACAAGAACATTATTGACATATTATTAAAAGCTGGAAAAGTGCAGGATCCAAGAAGTCACGAGTCACGATTTCAATGCAAAGATCCACTGGGATAAGTACAACTTTCAGCATGTCATTAATCCATCCAAACTAGTTTAATTTGACATGATTAGGAGCTAGATGGAATAATTGCAGGTAATTTGCACTACTCAATATTTACTGCAGATCATTATAAAACAGGGAAGTTCATCATGGGTCCACATTTCAAAGTTCAAGTATGTACGAAGGCAAAGTTTACAAGAGAAAAACAAAACTCAAGCAACTTTATCGGAAGGCGCTTACCTATCCTCGTGAAGCTTCTGACTTAAGTTAATCAGACGCAATCAAGTCAAATTGTGGAAGGAATTCGTTGATAAATCATCAGGACCGCAGCAGTCATTACACAGCTACAAAAACAACAATGCTACAGCCAATAATATAACCTATTGCAAAAAACTCACCATCCAAGGCTACCTCAAAACCAAACTCATGTCAAGTATACCCGAGTTGTCTCTGATCTCGAAACATTCGTCTCATTTCAAATTCACAATAAAGATGCACCTGCTGTACCAGTAAGAACTGGGTCAACGACTTAAGTCCACATCTTTGTCCGCACCCATCATTGTTGCCACCTGCACATGAAAGAGAGGAAAATAGTAAGTCCAAATACCTCCGTCCCCCTAATAGCCCACGTCACCGTTTAAATCCCATTCCGGCATAAAAATTGTGAAGAGGAAAGTCAGAAAACCTTACCTGAACTACTGAACCTGAGACTTTTGTTGCGGTTCCGTAATCATAGCTTCAAAGTGGCAGCAGAATTCTGGGTTATAAACACTGCAAGTACAAAAGAGAGGTCATTGCCATATTCGAAGAAACTCATAAGAATAAAAGATTTGGACAGGATCAAGAAATCCGACGGTATATTCAAATGTTGACGACATAGTCAAACATTTTGAATCAAGAAGAAGAGAAGTCGTTCACAGATTTTGTCAACAGAAAAGGAAAGGTTGAATGAGTTAGGCCTCAGAGTTTTTTTTCTTCTTTCCTTTGAATCAGAAAATTTTCCTCATCTTCAAATTAAGGATTGAGGGCAACATCGTAAAGACGCCGCCAACTTCAATTCTTTCCAATTGGGATTAATCTAAGATTTCAAATCATTCGATTGCAAGAGATCGTACCCAATTATTTCAGATCAAATCGTATCAAATCATGTTCAAGAGCAATTTCAAAAACTTCCCATCTTAAAACCAAATCACAATCATATCGTATCAGCATTCAAATCAGTTCAAAAACTTTCCCAAATCAAAAATCAAATTAGATCGTGGCATTTAACCAGAATCAATCATCAATACCAATTAAAACCTTCCAAAACCTCATCATTGGCCTTGGCTATAAAAAGGGGCTCATATTCCATCAAGAGACACAAAAAAAAATCAACCGTGAAGTCACTCCATCATTCCACACAATACCCAAAAAGCCTCTAAAAAAAAATCAACCGAAAGTCACACAGAAACCTATAGATTAGAAGAACTCTGTTCATCATCATCTCTAAAACCCAAAAAAAAATCACGCCAATAGACGGAGCAAACATCAACAACACAAATCCATCAATTTCAATTTCAAAAAGAGGCAATCGCACAGACAAGAAGCAGATAAAGTACGCAAAAGGTAAAAGGGAGAAAGAACTCATCCTTGAAGCCGTTCGTGTCTACCCGTTCCATCTCCGGCGGCCGCATTTTTATGCTTTTGCTTTATTCAATAACTGTTGTAAATGTAATCGCAAGAATATAATGAAATGGGGCTGGGAATCATGGGATTAGGGTAGATTTAGGATCTCTGTTGTTTGATCGAGAGAGAAAAAAAGCGAAAGGGAGCATGAGAGAAGAAAAGAGAGTTCGAAAGCAGAGAGATAGCGAGAGCGAGTAGAGACGGTGGCGATTTAGGGTTTCAAACCCTTTTCCTTTTGAGAGAAGAGAGGATGACGAGAGAGAAGGGATAAAGAGGTGAGAGCTCCCGCGTTCGTTTTTCCTTTTCTCTTTTCTTTTGTTAAATTTAAAACCCTTTTTAAAATCTTTTATAACTAATTTTTTTTTTAATAATTACAGTTAAAACTTTTTAATAATTAAATTAACAGAACTTTCTCTTTTATAATAATAATTAAGTTAACTTCTTTTTATAATAATTAAGTCAAACCTTTTTATAATAATTAAATTTTAATCTTGAACCCTTTTATAATAAATAATCTATTAAGACTTTTTTTAAGGATAATTAATTTAAAACCATTTTATAATATTGAAGTTCAACCTTTTTTATAATACTTAATTCAAAAACCTTTTATCAATAAACCTTAAAATCAAATCAACTCTTTTCTCAGTAAGTCAACTCGTTAGAATCCCCCTCACGCTCGAGTGTGCATCGCTTGTATGTTTACTTATCTGATCTTATTTTCTTGCTTGATGTATGCCTATTTGATATACTGTTTAAACCTTTTCAAAACTTACTAAAAATCCTCGATCCAACGTCGAGCCAATTTTCTACCTATATAAGTCGGTCGCCTTAGGGCATCGCATTCGACCTACCGATCACTGGACACAAGTCTAGCATCACTTTGCTAACACCTTCGCCTAAATAACATTAAATTAACCGCATTAATATCCAAGGGAAAATCCCATGCATGATAACCATGTTATTGTGCATGGTGCACATCATTTGCATTGCATAATCGACACCCTTAAGATTACTAGACAACTCTAGGATAGACTTCCTAGGTTAGTCCCCCCACAATTTTGATTTTTAAATCAAACTTTAGCCCACCTAATTCTCCACACAAGAGAATTAGATGTTAATCATCTCAAAGAAAGGGACATACAATCCCATACCCCACAAACATTCTAACCTTTTCAAAAGTGTGGTGGTCTTCCTTAAGATGATGACTCATCTTCTTTTCCTAAATCCTTAAACCTTTAGCAAAACAATAACAGATAATATAACATAATAAAATCAAGAGGTTCCTGTAGAGTACTACAGATATCTAGGATGCTAACACCTTCCCTAGGTATAACCAACCCCCGAACTTAGAATCTAAGTGCATTTGCATTGCATTGTGGGTATCCGGTCTTTCTCCCTTCCCTTGGATAAAATCAAAGACGGTGGTGACATTAAAAATATGCGATACAAGTTAACTAATAGCTTGTTATCCAATTTTCACCGCGACAGAAATGGCGACTTCACTGGGGACTCTCATAAGAGGGTTCCCCCTAACTTGAATCTTTTATTTTATCTGTTATATACTTGTTTTGCTATTTGGAGGGATTCTTGAGTGGTGAGAGTCCTAGACCCGGACATGAGTGTAATTATAGGAGATGATATGGTCAAGGGTACTTTGACGGAGTCGATTCCCGAAAAGTCGAATTGAGAAAATCATCGCTCAGTTTAGGTTCTTTTGAAATTAATATTGTTTGAACGAGTCCATTCGTGAAAACGGTATTAACTTCGACCAAGAACCCTTAAGACTGAGGACCGTAGCACCTTTAACCCCACTTGGCCTTTTAGGATGTAGTGCGGTGACTATGCGGGAGTCTATTTCCAAATAGTTGTCACACGATACTACACTCAGACGAGATTCTCTTGAGAATATTATTGACTAACCGAGTAATTTGGGAAGGCGATAATACTCGAAAGATGGGTCGTAGACTCTGGGAACTTCTAGAACCCGTTCGGCAGGTACATTTGAAACCACACTACCTTATGGGATGGGTAGACCTTGACTCCATTCATGCTCCTTTGAACCTAGGACCTTTTGTTTGGTTGTTTATGTGCCCTTTTGTTTGTGTGTTTGTGCATACATACATAAGCATCATTTTCATTCAAGTTCGTGGAATCTGAGTCTTTTATTTACATCGTAGGGTACCATGGACAATGAAAGAAGGAATACCGTGAAGTATACTTACAAGAGCTTTGATACGATTAATCTAAGGATGTTGGAGACTTTGTTGGCTGATTCATAAGGATTCCAAAGTAGGTATGGGGCACTATTGTCTTTATTGAAGGTGAGGGTTGATCAAGGACTTCTCTCCACCCTGCTTCAGTTTCATGATCCGCTCTATCATTGCTTTACCTTTCCTGACTACCAGCTGGTACCTACTCTCGAGGAATATTCCAGTTTGACTGGTCTACCTATTCTGGATAAGTCTCCTTTCCCCATTTTTGATAAGGATCCCAAGGAACAAGAGATTGCTAAGGCAACGTATTTGGAGTTAGTGGACATCCGAAAGAATATGACTACTAAAGGAGGGATTCCTGTTTCGCCTATGAAGTTTTTGATGGAGAAAGCTCAACATTATGCCAAACGTTCAGACATGGCTGCATTTGAGGCTATCTTTGCTTTGATGATTTATGGTACCTTTCTGTTTCCCAACCTCAAAGACTTTGTGGATCTCAATGCTATTAAAATATTCATAAAGAGGAACCCAGTCCCTAATTTATTGGCAGAAGCTTATTACTCTATCCATCTGAAGCACGTCAAAGGAGGACAAATCACCTGTTGTGTACCCCTATTGTACAAGTGGTTTACTCAACACTTGCCCAAAGCCATCGCTTTCTGGGATCCTAATAAGGGCTGGTGGTCTAAGAAAATTATGGCCCTCACTCATTCTGACATCGTTTGGTATAATCATAGGTATGATGAAGTCGTAATCATCGATAGCTGCGGGGATTTTGGGAATGTGCCTCTTCTTGGCATACAAGGAGGAATTAGTTATAATCCGATCTTAGCCCGCCGACAGCTGGGGTACCCTTTGAAGGACAAACCCCTCGGTATTCATACAGAAGGGATCTTTTTCAAAGAACATGAAGAGCAGGAAGGGTTGAAGAATGAGATTTTAAAGGCTTGGAGGGACAAGAGCAAGAAGGATAGGAATGCCATGGGGAAGCGTAATTGTGTCTCTTTAGACCCTTATCTACAATGGGTTAGAAGGAGAGCCATCGAGCTTAGGATGCCCTACGACCGCCAAGAACCTATGGTCCTGAACGAAGAGCCTGTCTTCATCTTTGCATCTGAAACAGAGGAATTAAAGATTGCCTTAAGGAAAGCTCAACAAATAGGGAATGCTTGGAAGGATAAGTATGAAGTGGTTGTGGAAGAGAACGAAGCGCTTCAGAGGCGACTAAAAGCAAAGAGTGAGGAAGTTATCTCCTACAAAAAAAGGAAGTTACAGGAAGACCCAAGTTCCTCAAATTCTGAGTCTACTTCGTGGGAGTTGATAGTAGATGAGCTGATTCTCGAGAAGTCCCGCATGGAAGAGGAAATTAAGAAGTACAAGCTGAGATTATTGGGGGAGTCTCCTTAGGCCTTTTATTAGCTTTTATTTAATTATTGTTAAAAGCTCTTGTGAGAATACCAACGGTTGTAACGTTTTCATTATGAGTTTTCAATTCCCGTTTCTTTTATTTGTAACCGTTTTTTATGATTAATAAAATTTGTGTCCTTTGGTATTCTCTGACGACTATAAGTACTCAAATTCCACGAACTTTTGCATCTCATCTGCATTGGCTTTCTCTTTTTTGTTTTTTTTCAAGGAACTCAAAGCTTGTTTGTTTTTAGATTTCGTAAAATGGATTATGGAAGGAAAGGAGCTTTGCCATACACCTTCAGGGCCTTTAATGTGGGACAATTAAGGGAACTAGGAGGTCAGATAAAAGATCCAGAAGCCTTCGCTGCGAAGCATGGACAAATTCTTTCTTTATTGCAGGTACAAGTAGCCGCTGGTCTATTGGAGACGCTGGTTCAGCTCTATCACGTAATCTACCATTGCTTTATCTTTCAAGATTTCCAGTTGATGCCCACATTGGAAGAATATTCCGCTCTATTGGGAATCCCCGTCAAAGACTCGCCTCCTTTCTACGGCGGAGAAGGAAGACTCAGCCAGGAAGACATCGCAAGAGTAACCCGCATCAAGCTGTTGGAGATCCAGACTCACATGATGGTCAAGGGAGGAATCGACGGTTTGCCTGCTCAATTTTTATTCGAGAAAGCTCGAGAATTCGCCGACAAAGGAAGTACCAGAGCTTTTGAGAACCTATTCGCGTTGCTAGTTTATGGCTTATTCTTGTTTCCAAATGTTGAGAATTTCGTCGATGTCCACGCGATTAGGATCTTCATGCTCAAGAATCCTGTTCCAACACTATTGGCCGATGCCTACCACTCGATTCATTCAAAGATTCTGAAAGGAGAAGGTCAGATCGTTTGCTGCACTGCTATCCTCTATAGGTGGTTTATTTCGCACCTACCGAGGTCTGCGGCCTTTTGGGATATAAAAGACGGTTCTGAATGGCCTGTTAAACTCATGGCTCTCACTCACTCGGACATTGTTTGGCATGACCCAATATACGAAGAAATTCCCATGATTCACAGCTGTGGAGATTTTTCCAATGTGCCTCTCCTTAGCACAAAAGGATGCACTAGTTACAATCCGGTTCTCGCTCGTCGCCAGCTTGGACATCCGATGAATGAAATACCTGATCCGGAGAACCTAAAACGAATCTTCCTCTATGATGGAGAGGACCTTCAGCGGAAGATTCAGATTTTATTTGCTTGGCGTCGAATCAACAGACAAGGGATGACTACAACAACAAACCCCGACTGCACAGTCACGGAATCTTACCTGGAGTGGTCACGCAAACGAGCTCTCACTCTGACAATGCCGTATCCTCGACCCAAGCCTCCCGTGGTGGAATCAAATGAAGTATCAAGGTTGAAGGCAGAAGTAGAGAAGCTGACCTTGGACAAGTTTATATTGCAGGAACGGATTGACAAGTTGATGGAAGAACTCAGTGGAAGGAAGGGAGCATCATCCAATGGATCGAAGCCCTAGTTCCCTTTTTATATATCTTGTTCGTTTATTATAATAAAGCCCTGAAGGTGTATCGTTGTTATGAAAAATTAAAATTTTAAATAAAATAAATTTGCAATTACGATATTTAAAATACGCTTTTGAGTTCCTTGGAGTGCATGCTGCATCATACGCATCATTCGCATCTGCATTTGCATTTCTTTGCATTCCAGGTTCTTATCCGTGTCTCCTTTCAGAAGACAAGCTGAGTCATCGATACAATACTCGAGCCGGTCGTAAGAAGAGAATGGATCAACTCGAGCAAGAAAACAGAGCACTCCGGGAAGAAGTTTCAACACTGAAAGAGAGTCTAGAGAAGATCAATGGGATGATGGAAGCTTTGATGGCTGCTCAGAATCAGCCATCACATAATACGACATCACACAGCACTGTTATCTCTGAGATAATATCAGCACCGATCCCAGTGGTACCCACTACAAATGAAGTTCAGTATTCTATGCCTCCTGGTTATCCGTGGGGTATGCCTCCTCATTTTACTCCAGCTGGATACCGCCCGCATGTTTCTCAAGCTATTGCCACGACTGCTGTAATGACTGTGCCACCACCTGTGGTGAATGCTACTCCTTTTCATCTGGAAGAACCTGTGTTTCATGTTGAACCTAGTGAGAGTGTTGGAATGGAAGAACGAATGGATGATTTCCAGGACCAGTTTCTAGAAATGAAGAAAGAAATCAAGGCCCTTCGTGGGAAAGAGCTGTTCGGAAAGAGTGCCTCTGAGCTATGCTTAGTGCCTAATGTTAAGATTCCTCCAAAGTTCAAGCTCCCTGATCTGGAAAAGTATAAAGGAAATTCTTGCCCACATAGTCACATAGTTATGTATGCACGGAAAATGTCTGCTCATAAGGATGATGATTCCCTATTGATACATTACTTCCAAGACAGTTTGACTGGCGCAGCCCTCAAGTGGTACATGGGGCTAGATAGTTCAAAGGTCCGCAACTTTAATGACCTCAGTGAGCTTTTCATCAAGCAATATAAATATAATGTCGACATGGCGCCAGATAGAGACCAGCTGAGAGCCATGGCCCAGAAGGAAAGAGAGAATTTTAAGGAGTACGCCCAGTGCTAGCGTGAACTTGCTGCTCAAGTCACTCCACCTCTGGAGGAGAAGGAGATGACTAGAATTTTCCTGAAAACACTGAACCCATTTTTCTATGAGAGAATGGTAGCGAGCGCCCCTAGTGATTTTACTGAAATGGTCAACATGGGAATGTGATTGGAAGAAGGTGTCCGTGAAGGAAGATTGGTGAGGGAAGGAAGTGCTTCCAGCAATGCCAAGAAGTATGGAAGTAATTTTGGGAAAAAGAAAGAACAAGAAGTAAGTGCTGTGCACCAAGGACGGTCGAAAGGAAGATATCACCAACACCCGTAGGTCGCTGCTGTGACCCCAGTTATCAATGCTCCAGCTTACCAACCGCAGTTCGCACAACCTTATCAACCATCACCTCAAATTCCACCTGCTTCGCCACAACAACAATATCGTCAGCAAAATCATCCATCTCCTCAACAAGCCCGACATCCGTTCAACAGCCCCGGTCGTGTGGTCAGGAAACCAAATTTCGATCCGATTCCTATGCTATATGCAGAGCTCTTCCCAGCATTGTTGCAAAAAGGCCATATCCAGACTAAGTCCCCACCAGCGGTGCCTAAGGACCTTCCTTATTGCTACAGAGCTGATCAGTTTTGTCCATATTATCAGGGTGCGCCAGGCCATAATATTGAGAATTGTTATGGATTGAAAGCCGATGTTCAGAGATTAGTCAAGAGTGGAATCCTGACTTTCAGAGATTCAAATCCAAATGTGCAGAATAATCCTTTACCGCAGCATGGAGCGGCCAATGTGAACATGATCCAAGAGTGTCTTACAGATGAGGATGAAGAGGTATTTGTGATAGTTCCCCACATCAAAGATCTGGAACGAATTGAGTTTACTTATGATAGCCGGAAGACTGTTGCTAATCCTCTGGTTATTAATGTACCTGGTCCAGTTCCTTATACTTCCAGCAAGGCTATTCCCTACAGGTATAACGCTACTATGTTTGAAAATGGTAAGGAGGTGCCTTTGCCTAATTTGTCATCTGTGGTCAACATTGCTGATGTTAGCCGAGTTGCAAGGAGTGGTCGAGTTTTCTTGGCGCCAAAAGATAAAGAGGTCCCTTCTGAGCAGCCAGTTGTAAAGAATACGACTCTGGGGAAGTCCAGTGGGAATGATTCCGTAGACAAATCTGATGAGGTTCTAAAAATGATCAAGAGAAGTGAATACAAGGTGGTGGATCAGCTGCTACAGACACCATCTAAAATATCTGTGTTACAATTGTTGATGAGCTCCGAGGCCCATAGGCAGGCATTGCAAGGAGTACTTGAGCAGGCATACATCGACCATGATGCAACTATAGAGCAGTTTAGTGGAATAGTGGGTAACATTACTGCATGTAACAATCTGGGATTCTGCGATGAGGAGTTACCCGAAGAAGGGAGGAAGCATAATCTGGCTCTGCACATTTCCATAAATTGCATGAATGACATGCTATCTGGGGTTTTGGTTGATACTGGTTCTTCGTTGAACGTGATGCCAAGAACAACTCTCGCAAGGCTAACTTATCGAGGACCACCAATGAGGCCAAGTGGTGTTGTTGTCAAAGCTTTTGACGGTTCGCGAAAAACAGTGATTGGATAAGTGGATCTACCCATGACTATCGGGCTCAGTGTTTTTCAGATTACATTCCAGGTCATGGACATTCATGCCTCCTACAATTGCTTATTAGGCAGACCATGGATACATGAGGCGGGAGCTGTCACATCTACTCTTCACCAAAAATTGAAATATGTTTGCGATGGACAATTGGTCACAGTTTGTGGTGAAAGGGCTCTAGTAGTAAGCCATCTTTCTTCCTTTTCTTACGTCGATGCATAAGAAGAGGTGGGGACTCAATTTCAAGCCCTCTCGATTGTTAACAATACTAATAATAATGGAGCTGCTATGGCATCTTTCAAAGACGCACAGCGGGTGGTGGAAGATGGTTCTCAAGGGAAGTGGGGGCAGGTGCTGGTGTTGCCCGAAAATAAGAACAAGGAAGGTTTGGGTTTCAAAGGTAATAATTCCGAGAAGACTCCCACAGGAAATATGGTTATTCTCCCTATCAAGAATGTGTTTCACAGCGGAGGGACTATCCATTCGCCAGAGGTAAATGTTATGGAAGAAGATTCTGAAGATGCTGTCATTCCTCTATTTCCTCCTCAACCAGAAGTCCAAGGACCCGAATATGAAGCCAGTGCCATTCTTGAAGATGAGTCTGTCGAAGACCAGCCTAATTTTGTGACGCATGGGGCAATGGCTCAAAATTGGAGTGTTGTTAATGTTCCTGTTGTGATCCCTTTATCAAAGTAATTATTTGGTTGTTTTCGTTTGTTTTAGTCTATTCGCTCTGCCCAAGGCGATAACATTTGTGTGTGGGCTTTACTTTTCATAATTCCCTTTGCTCTGCCCAAGGCAAAGGTGATTTTGTGTTGGGGCCTTTGTTTGAAATTTGCTATCATCAATAAATTATCATTTTGCATTCCTATCTGTTGTTTCTGTTTATTATTACTTTAAGGAAAATGGTAATCACAATTTTAAATCACTTTGCACGTTCGTGCACACACTCTCACTTGCTCAAAATCTAAAATAAAATCACATCACATGTGCAGATTACTGCACGAATTGAACATCAAAAACAATGACCCAATGCCTTCTCCGAACTTTGAGTTTCCTGTGTTCGAAGCCGAAGAAGAGGAAGAAGAGATCCCTGAGGAAATATCCCGGTTACTTGAGAATGAAGATAAAGCCATTCAGCCTCACAAAGAGCCAGTAGAGGTTATTAATTTGGGTACTGAAAAGCTCCGTAAATAAGTGAAGATTGGAGCTTTGCTTGCGTCTAATGTGAAAGAAAGGTTGATTGAATTACTCAAGGAATATGTCGATGTGTTCGCTTGGTCGTACCAAGACATGCCTGGTCTCGACACTGCTATAGTGGAGCATCGTCTACCTTTGAAGCCAGAGTGTCCGCCAATCAAGCAGAAGCTCAGAAGGACTCGCCCTGACATGGCCTTGAAGATTAAAGAAGAGGTACAGAAGCAGATTGATGCAGGTTTTCTCGTTACATCTGAGTACCCGCAGTGGTTAGCCAACATTGTGCCTGTGCCAAAGAAGGATGGTAAAGTTCGTATGTGTGTCGACTACAGAGATTTGAACAAAGCTAGTCCTAAAGATGATTTTCCTCTCCCCCACATTGACATGTTGGTGGATAGTACTGCAAGGTATAAAATTTTCTCTTTTATGGACGGGTTCTTGGGTTACAATCAAATCAGGATGGCTCCTGAAGACATGGAGAAGACATCATTCATCACACCCTGGGGCACATTTTGTTACAGAGTTATGCCGTTCGGTTTAAAGAATACTGGTGCAACGTATCAAAGGGCTATGACTACTCTTTTCCATGATATGATGCATAAAGAGATTAAGGTTTATGTAGATGATATGATAGCCAAGTCTAAGACTGAAGAAGACCATGTCGAACATCTTTTGAAGTTGTTTCAGCGATTGAGAAAGTATCAGCTACGTTTGAATCCTAACAAGTGCACATTTGGTGTCCGCTCAGGAAAGCTGCTAGGTTTCATTGTTAGCCAAGAGGGAATCGAAGTGGATCCAGATAAAGTCAAAGCCATACGGGAAATGCCAGCTCCGACTACGGAAAAATAGGTCAGAGGGTTCCTGGGTCGTTTGAACTATATCTCTCAGTTTATCTCTAATATGACTGCTACTTGTGGACCCATTTTCAAGCTTCTCAGAAAAGAACAAGGTTATGTTTGGACTGAACAATGCCAGAAGGCATTTGATAGTATTAAAGAGTATCTCTTGGAGCCTCCTATTTTGATTCCTCCGGTTAGGGGCAGACCTTTGATCATGTATCTGACGGTTTTAGAAGATTCCATGGGGTGTGTACTCGGTCAACAAGACGAATCCGGGAAGCAGGAACATGCCATTTATTACCTCAGTAAGAATTTCACCGACTGTGAGTCCAGATATTTAATGCTAGAGAAGACCTGTTGTGCCTTAGCATGGGCGGCTCGCCGTTTGCGCCAATACATGCTAAATCATACCACTTGGCTGATCTCTAAGATGGATCCCATCAAGTACATTTTTGAGAAACCAGCCCTGACGGGAAGGATTGCCAGATGGCAGATGTTGTTATCCGAATATGATATCGAATACCACACTCAGAAGGCAATTAAAGGAAGTGTTTTAGCAGATCACTTAGCTTATCAACCCATTGAAGACCATCAGTCTGTGGAGGATGAGTTCCCGGACGAGAACGTGATGTATTTGAAAATGAAGGACTGTGAAGAACCATTACCAGATGAAGGACCTGAACCAGATTCTCAGTGGGGTCTGATTTTTGACGGTGCTGTCAATAGCTACGGTAAAGGGATTGGGGCAATTATTGTGACTCCTCATGGATCTCATATCCCTTTCACCTCAAGATTGACGTTTCCATGTACGAATAATGAGGCCGAGTATGAAGCATGCATCATGGGCCTTGAAGAAAAAATGGATTTAAGAATCAAGAATTTGGATGTATACGGCGATTCTGCTGTGGTGATATACCAAATCATAGGGGAATGGGTGACCCAACAAGACAATTTGGTTCCATACAGAGATTATGCAAGAAGACTACTCCCTTTCTTCAACAGAGTTGAATTCCACCATATTCCTCGTACCGAGAACAGGATGGCGGATGCTTTGGCAACCCTGGCTTCTATGATTGTGGTGAATCGCTGGAATGACTGTCCTAAGATTAATGTTATGCGCCTCGACAGGCCTGCTTATGTGTTCTCTGTAGAAGACGTTATTGATGAGAAACCCTGGTACTATGATATTGATTTGTTTCTCCGAAAGCAAGTGTACCCACCTGGGGCTTCTAACAAGGATAAGAAGACTTTGAGAAGACTAGCTGGTAACTTTTTCCTGAACAATGATGTACTGTACAAGAGGAATTTCGACATGGTCTTGCTGAGATGTGTTGACAAGCGAGAATCAAATATGTTAATGACCAAAATTCATGAAGGATCTTTTGGTACCCATGCCAACGGTCATGCTATGGCAAAGAAACTCTTGAGAGCAGGATATTATTGGATAACGATGGAATCAGATTGTTACAAGTTCGCGAAGAAGTGCCATAAGTGTCAAATCTATGCTGATAAAATTCATGTACCACCAACTCTCCTGAATGTTATATCGTCTCCGTGGCCCTTCTCTATGTGGGGCATCGATATGATTGGTATGATATAACCGAAAGCATCTAATGGACATCGCTTTATCCTAGTGGCGATTGATTACTTCACCAAATGGGTTGAAGCCGCTTCATATGTGAATGTTACTAGACAGGTGGTCGTCAAATTCATCAAGAACCAGCTTATTTGCAGATATGGTGTGCCGAGTAAAATCATCACTGATAATGGGTCAAATCTGAATAACAAGATGATAAAGGAATTGTGTGAAGAGTTCAAGATTGAGCATCACAACTCTTCTCCGTATCGACCAAAGATGAATGGAGTGGTCGAAGCAGCAAATAAGAATATAAAGAAGATTATTTAGAAAATGGTGGTCACTTATAAGGACTGGCATGAGATGCTCCCATTTGCTTTACATGGGTACCGCACTTCCGTGCGCACGTCAACAGGGGCAACACCTTTTTCACTTGTTTATGGTATGGAAGCTGTGCTCCCGGTAGAAGTCGAGATCCCTTCTATGAGGGTTCTGATGGAGGCAAAGCTTTCGGAAGCTGAATGGTGTCAAAGCAGATATGACTAATTGAATCTGATTGAGGAAAAGAGATTGACAGCTCTATGTCGTGGACAACTATACCAGCAGAAGATGAAGAAGGCTTTTGATAAGAAGGTTCAACCTCACGAGGTCAAAGAAGGAGACCTTGTTCTTAAGAAGATCCAGTCTTTCCTTACCGATTCCAGGGGGAAATGGGCTCCTAACTATGATGGTCCTTACGTAGTCAAGAAGGTCTTTTCAGGGGGTGCTGTGATGTTAGCAACTATGGATGGAGAGGAGATCACCCGTCCCGTGAATGTGGATGCAATCAAGAAGTACTACACCTAGAGAAGTTGGCTCAGTTTGGTTCGCCAAAGTTTACTACAACAGTTGAAGACAAGGCCTTCAAGGGGCCTAGAACATGGGAAACTCTAGTTCGCTTAAGAAATAACATTGTTTTGTTTTCGATGTACTTTCTTTTACTACCATTTTCCGACATTGTAATAATATATGGAATCACGCAATTTGCTGATCACCATTTTATTAAATAAAGTTGCAATTGTCATTTATCGGCAAATTGTTTTATCTTGCAAAATGATTTTTTGTATCCTTTGATAATAAATTTCAAACTGTCTTGTGTGCGGATTACTTTGATTTACGAACACTAAAAGGGATGTTGACAGCCTCCATAAGCCATGGCTCAGAGAGTTTCTACCCCAGGTAAGGTGGCAACTCCCCAGTAAGTTACTTCAGGTAGTCGCGACTATTCCCCGGTAAACCTCTACTTCAAGAAGTTATGACACCTTTGATGCAAGACTCCTCCGACGGGCAGCCTAAGAATCCCTGGTGAACTTCTTCGGTTTCGACCTTCCCCGATGAAGCGAGTGTTTATTTCACTCCTCATTAGACTATACCAATCTTCTCCAGTGAAGGCGGATGTTTATTTCATCCTCTCGAAGTTTTATCTCCGATATCTTCAACCGCTATATTGTTGTCCTCGAGTTTCCCCGATGAAGTGGATATTCATTTTATCCAGTTGCAACTTTTACTCAGGCTACTTCAGCTCGCAGCGGATATTTATTTTATCCCCCGTGAAGCCTCTTCGATCATGAATTTGATTCATTCCCAGTGAATCTTTCTCATCCCCAGTAGAATCACAAGGTTCATCTTGACAATCCTAAGTGAAGTCACGATGTTCATCCCCAAGTGGAGTGCTCTCCTTCCCCCGGAGATGTTTAAAGCTTTGAAGTGGGACATGTTTCCATGTACGGTTTTTCCATTCATCCCCAGTGATGCTTCTTATATTGCAAAGATTGGTCGAGTATCCGTATCGAGATGCTTGTTTTCGTCTCCAGTTTGCTTTTGGTTTTGTCAGCATAAGCATAAGCATAGCATGGCATCCTTTCATTTAGATTCATGGCATTTGCGCTTTTCGCATCTTGCATCTTTTGGTTTGTTTTTTCTGTCACTTTGGTTGTGGTTATCCCCAAGTGACTGGGTGTGTCTGCTCCCTCCAAGTATAGTCATTAGCCCTAGGCAGAAAAAGCACATATTTTCTAATCCCTCACTGAGTTCGATCCTCGTGGAAGATGGTTGCTTTAACTTTCTTTTCCATTTTTTGGATAAAGATAAACTCGTTGAGTTCAATCCCCAATGGATGGAGTCCTTGTTTGACCGTTTCTCTCCAGTTATTTCCTGGATTGAACTTTGGTCCCTGACAATCACAATTGTGGATATCTCTGAGATATTGAATTCGGATTAAGCGTGCATTTATTTTGCACTTTGGCTCCCCAAGAAGAATTTATTTGAAGATCTCTATGGAAACACAAATGATTTCTCCAACAATGATTACTACATTTTCAAGGGACTTACACCCAGACAACAAGTAACAACTCTTTATTTGAGCAGTTTGGTTATCAAGATTTCTACGACAAATGGCAGTCTCCTCAAGACAGTTTGTCTATCCCCAGCAAATTATCAAGATTTTCCATTTATTCTCCGACAGATGTTGTCTCCCCGGAAATCCGTCAGAGAAACTTATTGAAGACTTTACAGGCATTCTCTTTATTTGAGAATTCCCGTCGCAAGAATTCTATTTACTTCACTGAAATTTCAACTACAGCAATATTGCTCTACGGTGGTTGTCTGCAGTGAATCTACTATTCAAGTTACTCCCACCAGATGATATCTCTTTGAAGAGGGTGGGAAATTCAAGACTTTGTTTGAGGCAGACGACCTCACAACACTTATTTTCAAGACCTGCCCGTGGCATACAACTGTGGGGCATGGGAAAGTATTTAATCATCGTTGAAGCTTACTCTAGTCTATTACCTGGCTTAGGCTATCATGGGATAGTAGGTAATACGTCTGCATTTTGGGTCAGATGCCTCGCTTAGGCTACCGTGGTGGTAGTAGGTCATCTTTCCTTCTTGTGTTTACCTGGCTTAGGCTATCACATGCTTGATAGTAGGTAACACACCCTTCTTTGGTCAGATGCCTCGCTTAGGCTACCGTGGTGGTAGTAGGTCATCTTTCCTTTTGTGGTTACCTAGCTTAGGCTATCATATGCATGATAGTAGGTGACACACCTCTTTTTGGGTCAGGTGCCTCGCTTAGGCTACCGTGGTGGTAGTAGGTCATCTTTCCTTCTTGTGTTTACCTGGCTTAGGCTATCATATGCTTGATAGTAGGTAACACACCTTTTGGGTTGGACGCCTTTGCTCAGGCTGCCACAAGTTGGCAGTAGGTGATCCTTCTTTTCCAGTCTATTACCTGGCTTAGGCTATCACGGGATAGTAGGTAATACGTCCGCATTTTGGGTCAGATGCCTCGCTTAGGCTACCGTGGTGGTAGTAGGTCATCTTTCCTTCTTGTGTTTACCTGGCTTAGGCTATCATATGCTTGATAGTAGGTGACACACTTTTTGGTCGGACGCCTTTGCTCAGGCTGCCACAAGTTGGCAGTAGGTGATCCGTCTTCCCCAGTTTATTACCTCCGCTTAGGCTATCGTGTGGGATAGTAGGTAATACACGCCCTTTTATTGCAACTGGATACCTTTGCTTAAGCTACCAGCTGTTGGTAGTAAGTTATCCCTCTTTTCAGGTTTTTGCCTTATGCTTAAGCTACCCTGTGATTGTCGGTTGGTAGTCTCTTTTCCCCCAGTGGAGTTGGATCTTTCCCCGTGGAGTTTTGTCTCGCTGAGTTGCCCTCGTCGGGTTTTTCTTTCTTTGTGTCTTAACATCAGTTATCCCCTGTGACATCATTTACTCACATGACCCTTGTCTTGCATAGCATATCATTTTCATACCATATCATGTGTATTTGGCGGCATCTTAGGGCCAAAAATTTTGTGCATGTTTGTATTTAAGTCTCACCTATCTCGTCGAGACGAAGATTTCGATCTCCATATCTCCGAATAGGATAAACTTAAATAGGGGCATCTGTTGCACCCTAATTTTTGACCCTAAGATCCCTTGTTCTTTGCATAACATATTAGGTCAATCATTCGTGCATAACTAACCGCTTTATCTAGTTTTTGTCTGCTCGCTTCATTTATGAGTACAGGTACTGCTGCGGAGGATTCAAGAATTTTGAAGGTTGTGCTGTGAGTGTGTGTGGAATGTTCTTGGGCCTTGGTAAATGTGTGTGGATTCCTATGAGGATAAGTGCCTCCGTCTTCCGATCCCTAAACCATCACCAAGCCTTTTTCCCCCTCAAGACTCTCCATTTTTTTCCTCCCACAAAATACCCTCTGATATGGAATTTGGTCCCTGAAGGTTAGTCATTGGCTGTGCGATGGCATTCCCCCCCTTGTAAGCTACTCAAGTTTAAGAGATGTTTGTTTGCTCTACTGGTGGTTCATCAAAGAAGGTTCAATTTGGAAGGAATTAGAAGTTGGAATCCAAAGTATGAGTTCAAGTCCGTGCTATTCAAGTTATAAGTTTCATTTGTCAAGAGAAGTGCGAGGTATTTAATTCCAAAAATGCAAAATACGAAGACCTCACATGTGCTAAGAGTCCCTTACAATTCAAAGCTCACTTCAAAGTACAATCTAGGTCATCAAGAATTTTCAAATTGTGAAGACTTACAAGATCAAAGTCCAAATGCCAAAGATTCACAATCCATTATGAGTTCAAGATTAGTACAAGATGCTAAGATTTGTGGTGCACTTACGTTAATTTAGACTTTTGTTCTTATTACTTGAAATGATGAGAAATAGGCCGTGAAGGGCTCAGTGGGAAGAGAAACGGATTATTTTATGAGTAGCTCACATACACGATAATTCATATGAAGGAATCAAAGTCATTAGCATACAAATAAGAATAAGCTCTTAGAGTGAAAGAGAGTGAGAAGGTTGTAGATATAAAGTCTGCTGCTTATGTTCTAAAGTAACCAAGCTTCCTGTGCCAAGATTACATTATGAGTCAGAAATGATTACATTGAAAAAAGCTACTTTAGACCTACAGTCGACCAAGTCAACTCTACCCATCATGCACTTTCCAAGTTGCTTCCCACTACTCAAGACTCCCTGCGGACCCATGAAGCCTCGCCAACCGATTTCACGCCTGCTACGTTAACCTGCTTAGTCAGCATGGGCTTGGTACAAAACTCCTGGTCTCCCTTTCCAAATACCTTGAGGATGAGCATCATAAATTGAAGTTTTCCCTTGAAGCTGTCCCTGAATAGAATAACTGCAAAGGATTAGAGTTCATAATCATATGAAGACAGAAAAGGCTCTCTCGATTTTAAAGGTGTCGTCAGAAACTAAGAGTTGATCAGAGAGCTTACTGTTGGAAAGCTTCTGTGAGTGGAAATTTGCTAAACAAAAACCAAGACATCCGGTTCCCGATTAATGTACATCCACCTCCTGACCAAATACAATTTTCAACTGATCCCTCAAACCTTAGACTCACGAGTTGGAGTCATCGAGAAGCCCGTCGTAGACGTAAAACAACATACCGACCTTCATATTCGCCAAATCTAGGACGTGCTAACTTCATGCTCAACTCTTGTTGATGGATCCTGCACATACAAAACACAAGGAAACATTACTTCCTCATATGCCCATACATTTTCCAACGAAGAGATACATGGAAAAGCAAACAAGTTAACTTTCAGAAAAAGCCACATCCAAACGTGCAGAAATATAAGGCATCCTCTAAACCTACTAAGGTGACCAAGGTCAAGGAAAACTACCATGCCAAGACTTTCCATTTGATAGCCTCCGAATGTTTCAAGTCGGCTTCACTCCTTTGACTCATACCAAACAGTTCCCATATACCAAAACCTAAGCTTCACTAATCATAGTCAAATACCAGCAAATCAATACAAGTTTGTCATGGACATCTTCGATACTCTTGACGATTCAAAGCAGACAAAACCGAAAAGATATGCGAAAAAGTAAATGGTAAACAGCATCAAAACTCACTTCCGTACCAAATCTTTCCAAGAATTAGAATCCATCACTAGCACTGGTGCAGCCATTGGGGCAGTAGCTGCTACGTTTGCGTGTCCTCCGGATGTGATCAGGACAAGGCTACAAGTTCATGGCTTCCCGCCTGTACAGAAAGGGGGTGTCATTATCACAAGCTCGCAGAATATAGTTAAGACCAAAGGTTTCAGAGGAACGTACTGTGGTTTTTCACCTCCAGTACTGTCATTACTTCCAAACTGGGCAGTTTACTTCACATTTTATGAGCAACTAAAGGGTTTGCTTCAGTCACACCAGTCGTCAAAATACGCCGAGTCGTGTTTTCAACCCACACCGAAGCCTGCCACGAAAAGCAACAAAAACATTATTGACATATTATTAAAAGCTGGAAAAGTGCAGGATCCAAGAAGTCACAAGTCACGATTTCAATGCAAAGATCCACTGGGATAAGTACAACTTTCAGCATGTCATTAATCCATCCAAACTAGTTTAATTTGACATGATTAGGAGCTAGATGGAATAATTGCAGGTAATTTGCACTACTCAATATTTACTGCAGATCATTATAAAACAGGGAAGTTCATCATGGGTCCACATTTCAAAGTTCAAGTATGTATGAAGGCAAAGTGTACAAGAGAAAAACAATACTCAAGCAACTTTATCGGATGGCGCTTACCTATCCTCGTGAAGCTTCTGACTTAAGTTAATCAGACGCAATCAAGTCAAATTGTGGAAGGAATTCGTTGATAAATCATCAGCACCGCAGCAGTCATTACACAGCTACAAAAACAACAATGCTACAGCCAATAATATAACCTATTGCAAAAAACTCACCATCCAAGGCTACCTCAAAACCAAACTCATGTCAAGTATACCCGAGTTGTCTCTGATCTCGAAACATTCGTCTCACTTCAAATTCACAATTAAGATGCACCTGCTGTACCAGTAAGAACTGGGTCAACGACTTCAGTCCACATCTTCGTCCGCACCCATCATTGTTGCCACCTGCACATGAAAGAGAGGAAAATAGTAAGTCCAAATACCTCCGTCCCCCTAATAGCCCACGTCACCGTTTAAATCCCATTCCGGCATAAAAATTATGAAGAGGAAAGTCAGAAAACCTTACCTGAACTACTGAACCTGAGACTTTTGTTGCGGTTCCGTAATCATAGCTTCAAAGTGGTAGCAGAATTCTGGGTTATAAACACTGCAAGTACAAAAGAGAGGTCATTGCCATATTCGAAGAAACTCATAAGAATAAAAGATTTGGACAGGATCAAAAAATCCGACGGTATATTCAAATGTTCACGACATAGTCAAACATTTTGAATCAAGAAGAAGAGAAGTCGTTCACAGATTTTGTCAACAGAAAAGGAAAGGTTGAATGAGTTCGGCCTCAGAGTTTTTTTTTCTTCTTTCCTTTGAATCAGAAAATTTTCCTCATCTTCAAATTAAGGATTGAGGGCAACATCGTAAAGACGCCGCCAACTTCAATTCTTTCCAATTGGGATTAATCTAAGATTTCAAATCATTCGATTGCAAGAGATTGTACCCAATTATTTCAGATCAAATCGTATCAAATCATGTTCAAGAGCAATTTCAAAAACTTCCCATCTTAAAACCAAATCACAATCATATCGTATCAGCATTCAAATCAGTTCAAAAACTTTCCCAAATCAAAAATCCAATTAGATCGTGGCATTTAACCAGAATCAATCATCAATACCAATTAAAACCTTCCAAAACCTCATCATTGGCCTTGGCTATAAAAGGGGGCTCATATTCCATCAAGAGACACAAAAAAAAATCAACCGTGAAGTCACTCCATCATTCCACACAATACCCAAAAAACCTCTAAAAAAAATCAACTGAAAGTCACAAAGAAACCTATAGATCAGAAGAACTCTGTTCATCATCATCTCTAAAACCCAAAAAAAAATCACGCCAATAGACGGAGCAAACATCAACAGCACAAATCCATCAATTTCAATTTCAGAAAGAGGCAATCGCACAGACAAGAAGCAGATAAAGTACGCAAAAGGTAAAAGAGAGAAAGAACTCATCCTTGAAGTCGTTCGTGTCTACCCGTTCCATCTCCGGCGGCCGCATTTTTATGCTTTTGCTTTATTCAATAACTGTTGTAAATGTAATCGCATGAATATAATGAAATGGGGCTGGGAATCATGGGATTAGGGTAGATTTAGGATCTCTGTTGTTTGATCGAGAGAGAAAAAAAGCGAAAGGGAGCATGAGAGAAGAAAAGAGAGTTCGAAAGCAGAGAGATAGAGAGAGCGAGTAGAGACGGTGGCGATTTAGGGTTTCAAACCCTTTTCCTTTTGAGAGAAGAGAGGATGACGAGAGAGAAGGGATAGAGAGGTGAGAGCTCTCGCGTTCGTTTTTCCTTTTCTCTTTTCTTTTGTTAAATTTAAAACCCTTTTTAAAATCTTTTATAACTAAATTTTTTTTTTTAATAATTACAGTTAAAACATTTTAATAATTAAATTAATAGAACTTTCTCTTTTATAATAATAATTAAGTTAACTTCTTTTTATAATAATTAAGTCAAACCTTTTTATAATAAATAAATTTTAATCTTGAACCCTTTTATAATAAATAATCTATTAAGACCTTTTTTAAGGATAATTAATTTAAAACCATTTTATAATATTGAAGTTCAACCTTTTTTATAATACTTAATTCAAAAACCTTTTATCAAAAAACCTTAAAATCAAATCAACTCTTTTCTCAGTAAGTCAACTCGTTAGAATCCCCCTCACGCTCGAGTGTGCATCGCTTGTATGTTTACTTATCTGATCTTATTTTCTTGCTTGATGTATGCCTATTTGATATACTGTTTAAACATTTTCAAAACTTACTAAAAATCCTCGATCCAACGTCGAGCCAATTTTCTACCTATATAAGTCGATCGCCTTAGGGCATCACATTCGACCTACCGATCACTGGACACAAGTCTAGCATCACTTTGCTAGCACCTTCGCCTAAATAACATTAAATTAACCGCATTAATATCCAAGGGAAAATCCCATGCATGATAACCATGTTATTGTGCATGGTGCACATCATTTGCATTGCATAATCGACACCCTTAAGATTACTAGACAACTCTAGGATAGACTTCCTAGGTTAGTCCCCCCACAATTTTGATTTTTAAATCAAACTTTAGCCCACCTAATTCTCCACACAAGAGAATTAGATGTTAATCATCTCAAAGAAAGGGACATACAATCCCATACCCCACAAACATTCAAACCTTTTCAAAAGTGTGGTGGTCTTCCTTAAGATGATGACTCATCTTCTTTTCCTAAATCCTTAAACCTTTAGCAAAACAATAACAGATAATATAACATAATAAAATCAAGAGGTTCCTGTAGAGTACTACAGATATCTAGGATGCTAACACCTTCCCTAGTTATAACCAACCCCCGAACTTAGAATCTAAGTGCATTTGCATTGCATTGTGGGTATCCGGTCTTTCTCCCTTCCCTTGGATAAAATCAAAGACGGTGGTGACATTAAAAATATGCGATACAAGTTAACTAATAGCTTGTTATCCAATTTTCACCGCGACACCAGGACGATGCCTTAGCCAGTGTACTGGTAGATACCGGATTGGCTCTCAACGTTATGCCGAATTCCACTCTAATGCGACTATCATTTAAAGGACCTCTGATGAGAGACAGTGAGGTCGTCGTCAAAGCATTTGACGGATCTAGGAAAACGGTTATCGGCGAAGTTGACCTTCCCATAACTATCGGTCCTCACACTTTCCTAATCACTTTCCAGGTCATGGACATCTGAGCAACATACAGTTTCTTATTAGGATGACCTTGGATACACCAGGCTAGGGCAGTAACTTCGAAACTTCACCAGAAGTTGAAGTTTGTCAAGAATGACCAACTCGTCACGGTCTGTGGAGAGCAACCCTTGATCGTGAGTAACCTTTCATTATCTACTTGTGTAGAACCCGAGGAGGTTGTTGGAACTCAGTTCCAAGCACTTTCGGTGAGCAATGACCATCAGTCAGAAAAAGGAACATCGATTTCCTCATACAAAGATGCTCTTAGAGTAATTGAGAGTAACAACGCAAAAGGATGGGGACAGCTTATCATTCCTACTGATAACAAAACAAATAAGGGTCTTGGTTTTTCTGCAACCTATACCCAGACTGCCGCTAATGGTGAAAGTCTTCATCCCATTCAGAACTTCTTCCAAAGTGGAGGTTTCTTTCACCCAGTGTCCCAAGAAGTACACACTATCAACAAGGGAGAGTCCTATGACACAAAGGAAGAATGGGAATCCTATCTTAATAAGGGCGGTTATATGTCTCAGGAAGAGGTGCCTACGACATTTTGCTATCCCGCACAGAGTCCGAGATTTATACCCAGGTCAGATGTCAAAATGATATACGGAGATTGTGATCCGAAAGGATGTCGTGCTCCGCCAAACTTATTAGAGGAAGACACTCTGATGAAAGACAATTTTGACCACTACTATTATGGCCCGATGGATGGCTTGCCTATATGGCAGATGTACCCAGGGGACTTGGGGAAAGAAAATTAGCCCAATAATGAAATTCAGCTGAGCATCATTAAAAATAATACATACGTCCCCACCATGTCAAGGGATCATTACTTGGGGCATTCTAAAAATATCCAGCATGACGATGAATTTGCAAAGCTCGCAAGGCTAGAGTTCAACAACTACACTTTTCCTGAGGTCAACGTCATCGAAAGGGATGACTCCTCCAGTTCCAAAGAGGTGTGGGACACCTTGGGACAAGCGAGTGGAAAATACGACTTCATGGTCAAATACACTGCTCCTAAAAGCTCTCACATCAGGCTCGAAGACATTTAGCCAACTGGGTGGGGAGATCCACCTGAGAGCACAAATACTCTACAAAATACAACTGAGGAATCCTCCTATGACAACTCTGCCTGGGAGACAGATTCCAATGATCCTGCTCCACCAAAAAGCAGCGTTATTTCTGAAGACAAATCATGGAAGGTACCAGACTTTGTGATTCACCGAGGAGTTTGCCGCCAATGGGTTGCTGTCAACGTTTCGAAGATTGTTCATAAGTCTAAGTAATTGTCGTCCTTAACCTTTCACCCTGCCAAGGTGAAACGGATGTTTTGATAGGGCTCACTTTCTGTAAATGTCCCTCTTCGCTTCGCCCAAAGTGATAGAGTTTTGTTTTATAGGGCTGTAGTTTCAAGAATCGACTTGTTCATGAATAAAATGACGTCGTTCTGTAATTTCCGCATTAGTTGTTGTTTTCTCTTTTCGTTTTTCAGAAAATGGTAATCCCAAAAAAATAATTCAAGTAATAAAAACAAGCAGTTTTTCAAAAAATACACTGCACACACTCTTGCATCTCTCTATCTCTTCTAAACACAAATCATCACGTCATGCTGATTTCCTGTTTTAAACCCTGTTGAAACATACGATTTGATGCCTTCTCCCAACTTTGAATTCTCGGTATTTGAGGCTGAAGAAGAAGGTGACGAATAAATTCCAGAGGAGATCTCACGACTACTCAAACAAGAGGAAAGGTCCATTAAACCTCACAAAGAGCCGTTGGAAGCGGTCAACTTGGGCTCAGAGGAAGAGAGAAAAGAAGTTAAGATTGGGGCACTACTTAATCCAACTATCAAAGAAAGTTTGACAAAGCTTCTCAAAGAGTTTCCCGATGTATTCGCTTGGTCCTTCCAGGACATGCCAGGGTTGGATACCAGCATCATGGAACATCATCTACCGTTAAGATCAGAATTTCCGCCAGTCAAACAGAGGTTGAGACGGACTCATCCAGATATGGCCATCAAAATCAAAGAGGAAGTATAGAAACAGATTGACACAGGTTTCTCGCCACATCAGAATATCCTCAATGGTTAGCCAACATAGTACTAGTTCTGAAAAAGGACGGAAAGGTCAGAATGTGTGTAGACTATAGGGATCTGAACAAAGCCAGTCCAAAGGATGACTTTCCTTTACCACACATTGACATGCTGGTTGACAGTACAGCAAAGTTCAAAGTTTTCTCCTTCATCGATGGATTCTCGGGCTATAATCAGATAAAAATGGCGCCGAAAGACATGGAGAAAACTTCCTTCATCACCCCATGGGGTACTTTTTGTTACAAGGTAATGTCGTCCAGTCTGAAGAACGCTGGGGCAACCTATCAACGGGCCATGACTACTCTTTTTCATGACATGATACACAAGGAAATCGAAGTGTATGTCGATATATGATTGCCAAATATAAGACAGAAGAGGAGCATGTGACCCACCTATCAAAGCTATTCGAGCGGTTAAGAAAGTTCAAACTCCGCTTGAATCCCAACAAGTGCACATTCGGTGTCCGTTCAGGGAAGCTTTTAGGGTTCATCATTAGCCAGAAAGGAATTGAGGTTGATCTTGACAAAGTCAAGGCCATTCAAGAAATGCCTTCTCCAAAGACTGAAAAACAAGTCAGGGGATTCCTGAGACATTTGAACTAAATTTCCAGATTCATATTCCTCATGACCGCGACATGTGCGCCAATCTTCAAATTACTCAAAAAGAATCAGGACTGCGCTTGGACAGAAGACTGCCAAACTGCCTTTGACAGTATTAAGAAATATTTGTTGACCCCATCGATTCTATCACCTCTGATGGAAGGAAGACCACTGATCATCTACCTCACAGTCTTGGAAGACTCCATGGGTTGTGTACTTGGCCAACAAAATGAAACAAAAAGGAAAGAGTCTGCCATTTACTATTTGAGCAAGAAATTCATCGACTATGAAACTCAGTACACTATGCTCGAGAAAACTTGATGTGCTCTGGCTTGGGCAGCCAAACGTCTTTGCCAGTACATGATTCGTCACACTACCTGGTTAATCTCTGAAATGGATCCAATCAAGTACGTCTTTGAAAAACCTGCTCTTACAGGAAGGATTGCCCGTTGGCAGATGTTGTTATCATAATATGACATAGAATACCATGCTCAAAAAGCCGTTAAGGGAAGTATTTTAGCCGATCATTTGGCTCATCAACCGATTGATGATCAAGAATCAGTCGGGTTTGACTTCCCAGACGAAGATGTCATGTATCTAAAAATGAAAGACTGTGATGAACTGCTACCCAGTGAAGGGCCAGAACCATGTTCCCAATGGAGACTAATCTTTGACGGAGCTGTCAATCATTATGGAAATGGAATTGGGGAAATTATCATAACACCTCAGGGTAACAACATTCCTTTCACCGCCCGACTGACGTTCAAGTGTACAAACAACGAGGCCGAATATGAAGCTTGTATTATGGGTCTCGAGGAAGCGATCGAATTAAGGATAAAAAATTGGATGTATATGGCGACTCAGCCCTGATTATCAATCTGATCAAAGGAGATTGGAACACATACCAATCCGGACTGATTCCTTACAAAGATTACGCGAGAAGGTTGTTACCATTCTTCAACAAAATCGAGTTTCACCATATCCCTCGGGAAGAGAATCACATGGCTGATGCATTAGCCACTCTCTCTTCCATGATTAGCGTAGGTCAATGGAATGACCTACCTAAGATCGACATAATGCGCCTTGAACGGCCCGCTTACATATTCACGATTGAAGCAGTCATAGAGAACAAAACTTGGTATCACGATATCAAATGCTTCCTTCAGAAACAAGAGTATCCACTTGGGGCATTCAGAAAGGACCGAAAGACCCTCAGAAGGTTAGCAGGTATCTTCTTTCTGAGCGGTGATACACTCTATAAAAGGAACTTTGACACGGTCTTGCTTCGTTGTGTAGACAGACCGGAAGCAAACATGCTGATAAAGGAAATTCACGAATGATCCTTTGGCACTCATGCCAACGGACACATAATGACGAGAAAAATTTTAATAGTAGGGTACTATTGGTTGACAATGGAATCCGATTACTACAAGTACATGAGGAAGTGTCATAAGTGTCAGATATACTTCGACAAAATCCATGTGCCGCCAACGCATCTCAAGATCCTTTCTTCCCCGTGGCCTTTTTCCATGTGGGGAATTGACATGATTAGCATGATCGAACCTAAAGCTTCAAACGGACATAGGTTCATCTTGGTAGCCATTGATTACTTCACCAAGTGGGTTGAAGCAGCGTCGTACGCTAATGTAACCCGACAAGTTGTGGTCCGCTTTATCAAAAACAATATCATCTACCGTTATGGTGTTCCAAGCCAGATCATTACAGATAATGGATCTAACTTGAACAACAAGATGATGATAGAGTTATGCGTTGAGTTCAAAATCGAACACCATAACTTATCTCCCTACCGACCCAAGAAGAACGGAGCGGTAGAAGCGGCTAACAAGAACATCAAGAGGATTATTCAGAAAATGGTTGTAACCTACAAAGACTGGCATGAGATGCTACCCTTTGCTCTTCACGGTTATCGCACATCTGTCCGCACTTCAACAGGGGCAACCCCATTCTCTTTGGTATATGGCATGGAGGCAGTGCTCCCCATCGAAGTAGAGATCCCATCAATCAGTGTATTGATGAAAGCTAAGTTAACAGAAGCTGAATGGTGTCAGAGTAGACATGACGAACTGAATCTGATAGAAGAGAAACGAATAACGACACTATGCCACAGACAGTTGCATCAACAAAGAATGAAGAAGGCGTTTGACAAAAAGGTCCGACCTCGCGTCTTCAGGAAACGAGACCTTGTGCTCAAGAAGATATAATCATTTCTCACTGATTCCCAGGGCAAATGAACTCCGAATTATGATGGCCCCTATGTGGTCAAGAAAGCTTTCTCATACGACGCCTTGAGACTTGCAACCATGGATGGAGAGGAATTTGCCTACCCCACAAATGTTGACGCAGTCAAGAAATACTTCGCCTAAATAAATAAAAAAAGAAAAATGTCTCGGTGGATTGAAAACCCGAAAGT
Source organism: Lathyrus tuberosus (assembly GCA_022829125.1). Taxonomy (NCBI): domain Eukaryota; kingdom Viridiplantae; phylum Streptophyta; class Magnoliopsida; order Fabales; family Fabaceae; genus Lathyrus; species Lathyrus tuberosus. The sequence goes on from JALAZF010000145.1 coordinate 10,344,416, forward strand.
GCGGTCCAGGAAAAAATTAGAGACATAATCAAAAATCATCCCGGTGGATTGGAAATCTCAAAGTACAATCCAAGCAAAAGTTAGGGATAATGGCAAGTAACTACGTTCAACAGGGGCAAATCCCCCAGCAGCAGTCATGCCATCCATCAGGAAATCTCGATCAAGGTCATCTTTGACAGAAGTTCAGGATGTCCATAATTCAAAGTTGGTAGAAGGATAGTGGTCGCTATGCTTCAATGTAGCTATTTTCCCTTAAATTACCATTTTTTAAACTTTGTAAATACTTTATGGAATCATGCGTTTGGATGATTTCCATCCTATTAGTAAAATTTGAGCCCTTGTGCTTTTGTTTGCAATTCTTATTTGTTTTAGCTTTATATAACGACATTTTAACATGATCAGCGATTCTTGAAATAAAATAAAAATGAATTTACTTGTCAAACTTTTTCTGCTTTTAAAATAAAGATGGCAATTTCTTTTGACTGTTGAACATTGAAAGAACATTGATCGCTTCGCCAGAAGTAATCGAGCCTCAAGGTACAGAATCAAAGTACTCATTCTCAACCAGTGCACCTGAATGAAGAATCAACTGTGTTAAAGACCAGGTTTCGTCTCATATTGCATAAGGGCATGTGATCAGTGGTCTTCAGAGTATTAATCTCCCAGCAAGCCTCAATAGCCTCTTACATTTCATATGATCTCAATTGATCCCACAAGTTATTGGAAGAAGAGAATTCACCAAGAAGTTGGACAGTTCATCATCTCCTAACCAAAAATAGTCCAAATTATGGTTTGTGATTCAAGCAGTCTCCTGATGAAATTTTGGTTCAAACTTGATTTAAATGTTTTCTACATGATGTCAAGTATCTAAGGATGGAAGATTGCCCATTGGTTCATTTCAAAAGAGGTTCAATTGGCCAGTTGCTTGAGAATCAAGAAATTGGGGAAAAGTCAACTGTGCAGTGGAAAAAGCCAACTCCTGATTTTTAAGGTCAAATTTATGGAATTCAAGTAACATAGGTTCATTGGACAATATTTGATCAAGAAATGATGGAGGAATCATCAAACATCAAGAAATGTACAAAGTTTCCATTTTTAGAAACTTAGGGTTTCCAAAAATGGCAAGTTTGGATCATTTTGCACCACACTTCAAGGCATTCTTTCTCCATGATAAGAGCTTCAAACTTCAGGCCCAAGTTGAGTCAATTAAACATCACATCTTAAGCTTCAAATCCATATAAAGAACTCTTCCATTGGATCAAAATTGAGGGAGTTATGATCAATCAAAGTGGAGCAAAATCAAGGCAAATCTCAAGTCATGGCAAGGCAAGCTCAGGCCTCCAGGCCATAATTTCATCAAACACTTGGTATGCCAAATGTCAGGCCCATTTTCTCCATCAAGAATGCTTCAAATGAAAAATTATTGAACATCAAAGTTCTTCATCTCCATGTCCTCTTCAACTTTGATGTTTGACATTTTTTCATTTGAACAAGTTATAAAGGAGTTATAGTGGTCCAAACATGGAAGCTCCACACTGAATTTTTCATAGGCCATGACCAGGTCTGCCAACCACTTGCCTCGCCCATGATGCAGTCTCACATACATGACTTCTAAGTCATTTTCCACCACTTTTCAAGCTTCTATTCAATCCAAAATCAACACCAACCATGTTCTATGATGTGTCCTCAGTCCATAGCCATCAAAAACTCATCAAACCATCCATCATACATAGAGAATTCCATCATCAAACTTCCATAGTTCCATTGATGTGAGGCTACCAATAATGAGAAGTTTTGCTTTGTTGTTGTTCAGCTTGTTTGCACTACACACCAGTCACACATTACCTCATCTAACACACACGCACCTTACACGTTATGCACACATACATGTCTATACACTGAAGAGGAAAGTGAACAAACTTGCCTTGCAAGTCTTGCTGTAGCAACACGTGCATCACCACCTCTCATTTCATCATTCACACCATAAGCAACATAAACCTCTCCACACTCTAACCAAAACTCACCAACTCGTGGCAATAACTAACCTCACTCATTCTGTTAACTCAAAACTCAGTTAACCCAACTGATTTAACTCAACTTCCAACCATCAACTACAATGCTTAACTCTTAACTAGCCATATATAAGATCCACCTATAACAGAATTGAACGAAGAATTTCATTTTCTACATTTCACAAACCAAAGCTCAAGTTTCTCTCTGAAATCTCTCCCTTTTTTCACACGAATTCTCCACATTTTCACTCCAAGTTCATCATCATCTTCTTCAATTGTTTCACATTGTTCATCATTGATCAAGAACCAAAAAGAACAAGATAAAGTCCTCAAGTGTAGCTTCATTGCATTTCGAATCTCCATCTATTTTCTTCAAGATTTCAAGCTTCAGAACATTTATTTGGCTCTTTGGAAGATCAAGAGCTAAGGATTCTCCTCTCTGGCTTTCTTGTGTTCTAAGTAGCTTCACATTTCAGGTTTGAAATTCAAAGTCTCTCACATGATTTCTACTGTTTAAGCAGTGTTTATGTTGATTTTAGCTTAATAGAAGCATTATGCATGACCTGGCTAGTTGATAAACCTTTTAGAGGTGTAGATTCAAAACTTAGGACAAACTTTGATCGTTTGATTCTCTTTGATTATGCATGATCTGCGAAATCTAAGTATGTATTTGCATTGTACTTGACTTCCTGAACATTTTGATATGCATTTCATAAGTTTCTGGAAGGTTTGGAGGTTGCAGGTAGTGGTGCTTCGCCGGAGAAGATGACCGGAGGTCCTTCTCCGGCCGGTGAGGGTTTGCTAGGGTTTAATCACCAGAATATATCACAGCCGTTTGATCTTTTTCATCCAATGGTTCACAAAGTGACAACACATTAATGAATACCATCTCACTCACGTGCCTTATTTTTTCTCTCAGTTTACTTGCATGTGTGTGCGTGCGTGATAATTGTCATGATCTTTGCCTCCCATCCATTGGATTTACATACTTTCATGATTGATATACTTTGACTTGATCTAATGGCTCAGATGAGTCAAATGTTTGACTAAGGTGCATCATAAATTTGTACACGCACGCGCCTTATTGGACCTGGCTTTAGTTGCTTTTCACACTCCCCATGCATTGGGCCCAAATCGTTTTCAGCTGGCGTTTTACTCTTCATACACCCCTGCTCCATTTCTTTTTGCATTCTATTTTTATCTTCATATATGTTCCATTTTCTTTTATTAAAAATACTAAAATGCATTAAATAATTCTAGAAAAATTCATATAGTATCTTAATTCATTAAACTAATTTTCTATTATTTTTAATTCTGATTTTATTAATTTTTGCTTATATTTTTAGAATCCCTTTTTTAATTTCATTTTAAATGATGTCCTTCATTGATACTTAACCTTTCCCGGTTTATTTCTCTTAACTCACACAATCTTTTGCACTCATTCTTTTTGTCATATTTGGGTAATATCTTGAGGCATCTAAAACCATTTTTCTTATATTTTTAAAGTCATTTTTGCATAGCTTTTGAACCATATCATTGTGCATTATTCATTGTTGACCTAATGTGACTTTGATGACTTGTTTGGATTAGGTTGGTTGAGACCTATGTTCATTATTTTTCTCATGATATTTGGTAATTGTTTGATACCTTGCATTTGAAGCAACATGTGTGCATATTCTTCTACTTCCATCTAACATGATTTTAGTGAGGAACTTGTGCCACCTTATTTTGCTTGCTTTTGTGTGAGATTATATAGTTTGTCTAGAAAATTATAGGTCCTACTTGGTTCACTTATAGGTCATTTTGATTTGTGTTTACCTTTGATGTGTGTTTATGCATTTTAACTTGCATTTTTGACCTAATTCCACATCTAATTTCTTCTTGTGCTCTACATGATTTGTGTTTGCATTCTGTATGCCATTTCACTCATGTCATTTGCATATCATCAATTATGTGCTACTGGTCTATATGCACTCATACTCATTTCATATGTCATGCATCTTTAACATGTAAATTTGTGCACTTAATTGAAACTTGTTTCTCTCCTCTTCTTTCTCCTTTCATCTATTTTCTTCTACTGGAATCATTGAATCCATGACTTGTATGATTGTTCATATGCATTATAAGACATTCATAAATGATGTGTACTTCTGACCTTGACATTTCATCAAGCATAAATACATGTCCATGTTGCATTTTTATTCATCTTTCATCAACTACTTTCATGGTGCATTTCTTTGATGTTTAAGGCATTGTTTGTGCAAAGTTTTCTTGTGTTTGGTACCTTAACCTTAGAGGACTTTCTTAGAGTGTAATTTCTGACCTTGAGTACTTCTCAACCTTTAGGACCTTTCTTCTTTAGTTCTTAACTTGTTTGATCTTTACTTGTTATTCTTTCTTTATTTCTTTACTTGAAAATTTTTTTTGCTAACATTTTCAGGGGCTAATGGCAAGTCAAGTGTGTGGGTGTGCACCCATATACAACCTCTTCTTTCATCTCTTTTAAGCTTTAAAGTTGTGATTGTGATAAGCATCTAATGCTTTCTTTGTTCAATCTCTTTCATCCCCTTTGAGTTCTTAACTTAACTTCCATCTTGGAAGTAAGTTAGAACTCACTCTTCTTCTCTTTTCTTTTAGAGTTAGGTTTCTAAACCACACTTAACCATCAGGAACATCCATGTATGATAACTTTAGGGTTTGAGTCTTAGTCTCCCTCATTAGATTTTACCTTTCTTAACCTTTGAGTCTCTCTTTTTCTCATCTCAAAACAAATAGCAAAAACACTTAATAAAGGCATAACATATATTGAATTTGAGCCTTTCATGTGAGAATAAGATAGTGAGGGGTCTTCTCTCACTTTCTTAGAATGTTTAGCATACGTCCCTTCTTGGGTCGATATGCGAGGCATTTGATCCTATGTGAAAAACTTAAATACAATATGCGTTATACATACCAATAATCAAAATACTTCTTTCTAAAATACAAAAATAAAAAAATTCTCTTCTCATCTCCTTCATTCTATTCCTTAAGGACTCGTCGTGTCTGTTCTACCGCAAACAGGTAACGCCTAAGTCTCCATACAGCGAGCTGCAACACGTAATTGCTGGGACGCGCACTCTGACGTTTCCATTAAAAAACACAAACAAAGCAACCCTTGTTGAGCCGAACTATGTTTGCTCTGATTCTTCTTTCTCCTCTGATTGAAGATATGTCGGCACAAGATGCGATATCTCGACGAGCAACCTTTCCCATAGTTCATCGAACTACGTTGACTCTGACTTTCCCATTGCACTGAGGGAATACGTAGGCCTAGGACAACGATAATGTCCTGTCGAGTCATTTCTTTCTCCTCTCCCTTTTCTTTCTGCCTTTCATTTCCAGTTCTCCATTTAGCAGTTGATTTCCAGTTCCCTACACCCTTTGATCGATGACAGCAAGCGTGGATCCCATCGAGTACGATGGACGCGTGGGGTGCTAACACCTTCCCTTCGTGTAACCGACTCCCTTACCCATTTCTCTTGGTCGCTAGACCTCGTTCTTTCCTTCCCTCAGGTTTACGCAGTGTTTCCTTTCCCTCTCTTGGGATAAATACACATTGCTAGCGACTATATTTCTGCGCCACTTTCGCGTTTGTACTTGGATGAAAATCCTAGGAGCGACAGCTGGCGACACTGCTGGGGACAGGTTGACCTCTTGCTGGTCCTTCCCCTTTTGCGAGTCAATCCTAGCGCTTGTTTGTTTTTCTTTCATTGGGTGTTTACTTTGATGTTGTTTTTGTTGTTTTAATGTTTTACGACTTTACTGTACATTATTGTGTTTACCGCATTTACTACATCATATTTCATTATTATACTGGACTGTGCTGTGCTGGTTTTTTATTTGGCGCGATGAGTATTCTGAGAGACAGGCCCAGTACACAAGCCTGAGTGCACTTATGTTTATTGTGTTTCATATCCTCTCACGCTCCATTTCGGTTCAAGGAGGGAATATGAAACACAATCTGGATGTGGTTCTCTCTAGAGAATTCTACGTTGTGGGTCTGCCACAATTGTAGAGCTATCTGGAAGAGCTGTTAAGTCTGGATGACCTTTAGGATGACCCCTCTTTATTTTGAGGTGAATCAGAGGACGATCTTTTTGTATGGAGGTAGCATTGTATCCTTCGAGCTGAATGTTCTATTACCTCTCATTCCGAGATCTGAATTTGAGAATCCTCACTTTCTAGTACATGCATGTGAGATTGGGGGGTTGTTTACAGGTTTGCAGGTAACCTTGACTGTCATCCTACCTGGTGTTCTGGTTCTCTTATCAGTGTAAACTTATCAGTCTAGTATTCTGATTATGCCGATATGCTGGTTATTCTGGTATTCTGGTTATTCGGATATTCTGGTATTCCGTTATTCTCTTCAGAGCAGACTTGTGAACCTATTCTGACAGTAGCACAACACTTATCCAGAGCTTTGTGGATACCTTGATCCCGTGTCTTTGCATTTGCATCACATGACATTTTGCATTCTCATACTCATATGCATAACAGGTATTCTCAGAACAGGATTCTTATTCTGACTTGGTATTTTCTCTAGAACTGCAAACCTGACTTCTCACCACTACGCAACACGAAGCAATTAGAGGAGAATCATGGATCAGATGCGAGCAGAGTTGTCGGAATTCCAAACTCGTATGGCTCAGTGCATGGAGGTGATGCAGGGTATGGCTCAATGTCAAGAGGAATTAAGGGCGGTTATTCACAGGGCTGCTGTTGTTATCCCAGAAGCTGGTAATGGGAATGTTGTTGGTAATACTCTGAGCGAAGTTGTGAATCGTCCACGTGCTGATCTTCCTCCACCCTCTCCTATTAGTCAATCCAAAGGAAGTGCTGCAAGAATTCATGTTCCTCGTCAGAAGGTGGATAATCAGGAAGAACAATTTTACGATGCTGAGATGAATTTCCCTACTGACACAGACAAGAAGCTTTGTATGCTTGAAGAGAGATTGAAGGCTCTTAAAGGCCAGAATGCTTTGGGTATGGACATGTTTGACTTAGGGTTGGTCCTAGGTGTAAAGATTCCTCTGAAGTTCAGGGCACCTGTTTTCGAAAAGTACAATGGATCCACCTGCCCTAGGCTTCACATCAGGGCATATTCCAGCAAAATGTCTTCATATACAGATGATGAGAAGCTGCTGATGCATTTTTTTCAGGACAGCCTAGCTGGGACATCTTTAGACTGGTATATGAGCTTGGAGAGAACGCATATTAAAAGCTGGAGAGATTTGGCAAAAGCTTTCATTAAGCATTACCAATACAATACGGACATGGCGCCCAATAGAATACAATTGCAGAGTCTTTCTCAGGGACAAAACGAAAGCTTCAAAGAGTACGCCCAGAGGTGGCGTGAATTGGCTTCCCAAGTTCAACCTCCAATGTTGGAAAGAGAGCTCGTTGATATGTTCATGGATACGCTTCAGGGACATTATTATGAGAAATTGGTTGGATGTGTGTCAGCTGGATTTTTAGGTCTTGTATTGGCAGGAGAAAGAGTCGAAAATGGCATCAAAACGGGAAAGATTTGAATTGCTGCTGAAGATGCAAAGAAACCTTATGCTGGGTCCTCCAAAGGAAAGGAGGGAGAAACTAGTGTTGTGTATGTTCCTCCTGTTGTTCAACGGCCTGTTTAGTATCAGCGACCTTATGCTCCTCAGCAACAGAGACAACAAAGATCACGAAGGCCTGCGAGAAGGTTCGATCCACTCCCTATTCCTCACAGTGATGTTCTTGCTTGTCTACTTGAGAGTTCTCTAGTTGAACTAAGGGATGCCAAGCCTATCCCTGACCCCATTCCTCCTGATTATGATCTGGATGCTAGATGCGAGTATCACTCATACACACAGGGTCATTCCATTGAAAATTACAACGTGTTCAAGCACAAGGTGCAAGACCTGGTGGACTCAGAGATCATTCCATTCACTGAAGATGATATGTACATCAATTGAAGCCTCCTTTCTCAAGTGAGCACTCAGACTACCAGTATGTCATCAGAAACAGTACATCCAGACAGAATCAAGCCTCCTCAGCGATGGCAATCTTCAGCTTCTTTACTGCATTTTCATTTGTAGTTTTTCATTTCTTGTCATATCATTGTATGCATAAAAAACTTGTTTGTGTTCTGAATGATGTTTTAATGCAATGGATATTTTTTTCTTGAAGTAGTTCATTCTTATTCATTCAAATGTTGTTTCTGCACATTGCAATACCAACTTTCTTACTTAAACTCTTGGAAGGAGGATGATGAAGTAAAAACGCAAAGTCTTTGGTTGTATGTTTTTGGATAGAACCCTGTTGAGGATGTACAGGCATTGGTTCAAATCACCAAACACCGGAGATATAAGGGAGATAGACCCTCATCAACCCCTTTGAGCTTTGAAGTAGGAGTTTCTTTACATTCGAAAAAAACCCTCACATTTTACCAGGGGCAGGGTAATTGTCAGTAATTTGACCAAGTGTTCAGATTTCAAAAGGAGTGTGCATCAAAGGATCCATTACCTTTTACTCATCGGGAGGTAGAAAAAGTTGAGACCACAATGGTTATCCCTCACCAACCAAAGAGTGAGGCAGTCACAACCCTTTCAAACAAGTCAGACAACCAGTGTCACACGATTTGTTCAAAAAAAAAGAATCAAAAGAGAAAGAAAAAATAAAGAAAGCCCACTAAGTCCAAACTTGAAAATAAGCGACTTAGGCAAAAGTAAGGGCATCCCGCTGGACTTCAAAATCTAAAAATTCAGAAAGAATCAGTCCAGGCAAAATTAGGGAAATAAAGAAGCGAAAAATGAAAAAGAAATGTTCTAAAGAGAAAATCCTCGATAAGGAATAAGTCGTGTGATCGAAACACTGAAGACAAAAGGGGTGACTGTCATTTCAAAGACCTCATGGGTTCCTTAACCATCGATCCTCACAAAAAAATCCTTTTGGGAGATGAGCGTTTGTGCCAAATTAACTGGACGTAGCACTAGAGAACATCAAAGAGAATGGGTGGGTACAAACAAAATTTTGAGCCATAAATCCTTTTTCTAAAACCGCGAACAAAGCCACGTAACAACCCTTAAAAGTCCTAATTGAAACAGGGTTTATTCTGAAGGCGTACTTCAACGAGATAGCGTTCCTGACTCCCATGAGTTGTGCTAATAAGATTTTTGTTGGTATTGCATGTGCGTTTTGTTTTCCATTCAAAAATCAATGTCGTAACTAGTGACTCGTTCACAGGGTTTTGGGACATATTTTCAATAAACTTCAAGGTTAACATGTTTGTTGCATTAGAATTATCATTCTCATAATAAACTTGTTCCGCTTGCATACATGTGCCTAAGCATCAATGAGGCTTACACAATGAATGTCAGTCGAGAAGCTTGATCCTGCCGAGTTGGGATGCTTGAAAATTCTGAAGGACAGTCATATCAAGGGGCATGTTGCCAAGAGACTCAGTGTCGTGGGCTCTCCCCAGTAAGTCGTGATGAGATGTAGCCAATATGGGGCAGTCACGTCGAGAAATCTCTCTGAAGTTCAGTTATTCTGGGGCATTCATTCGAAGATCAGGGGCAAAGCCACTTCAAAGCTAGTATCGAGGCAGGCCACCTCCGGAGCATGAGAAGTTATCCTCTCCAGAAGACGGTTAATCAGAAGCACCTCTTCAAGGTTTGAAATACTGAGGCAGAGTATTTCAAGTCATTACAAGTCCTCTCGGGGCAAAGTCCTTCACAGATCATACAGTCTGGGGCAGTTACGTCGAGATCCGATAAATCTCTCCAAGAGTTTGAAGATCCTAGGGCAGTGTGAACGCCCGATCTTCTATAAAATCCTCTTGAGATGATTTCTCCCATTAGACCCTGTGGTCTGGGGCAAGTCAGGAAGAAACCGTTGTTTACTTTTGATAATCAATATGCAAGTGATCAGCAGAAACTTGAAGCATTAAGTCTCTTCCCTAGCAAGGAGCCAGAAGGTATCTTTACCAGCAAGGTGTTGGAATTGACATTCTTCCCCAAGCAGAGAATCATCCTCAAATCAAAAAGGGTTCTTTATGAAGATTTCTTATCCCCAGCATTGTAGGTGGATTCCTCATTCTCAGCAGGGTAAGACGATGGAATATTTTCAAGCAGTTTGAAGACGGTGGGAAGTCAGAGTATTCTCTTCCTCAAAAGTCAGAGTCCAATGGTTATTGGCATTCTCCGCAAGGAAAAGTCCAATGGTTATTGGAATTCTCAGCAGTTCAAAGTCCAATCTTCATTGGCATCTCCCCAACATAGTTTGTAATTCAGCTGGCAGTTCCTCGACAGAAGTTCACATCACCGGTGGCTATTGTTGGTACAGTTGGTTATCTCCCCACAAAAGATCAGATATTGGTGATCCCTTCCTCAGCGAAGTCTGTTTGCTTCATTCTGTGCATTCCTCAGTGGAGTGTCCTCTCATTCTTGCATATAGTAATCATCATTGCATTGCATCCTCATAAGTCGTAGCATTTCCATTTTGTATGGAGCATTACGCCATAGTGTAGCGAGTGATTTTTGGATGTGGTTGCGAAGCACGATCGCTCTAGTACTATAGTTCGATTCATTTTTTATCCTATTAAAGCTGATGAAGGAAGGGAAATAGATGTCTCCAACTAACCTTGCTTGCATACTGAGGTTAAACAGTCAAAACTGTTGGTTTATAGATGCTACAAAGATTCGGGGTCTCTCCTAGGTTATTTTGTTGAAAATGGGTGTTTTAGGCTATCGGTTGAGATGTTAGGACGAATATATATGAAAGTATGGGATTTTGGGTTTTTGTTTAGTGTGCTCGCTAAGATTTTTCTTTCAATCTTATGCCTACATATTCCCATTTTTTTCGAAACAGCGAAATCAGAGCGATCGTAGTTCCTCCTATTCTACGGGAGGAAATGGTATTTTGGTGTCTTGTTCAAAGCCCAAGATGTGAAGTGAAAGGTAGTTTGTATCTTGTTCAAACCCCAAGATGTGAAGCTGAAGGTGGTTTGTATCTTGTTCAAAGCCCAAGATGTGAAGCTAAAAGGGTTTGACTTTAGAGAGAATTTGTCATCTCTAAAGAAGAGGTTGTATGTCACAACTGTTTATAAAGGAGAATTACTTTAACCGGGATGTGTGAATCCGGCAATGCCATAATTTCCTTTATAGGAGATTTTTAACCTGAAGGAGAAGACTTTTAACTCAGTGTAGAGGAATCCTATCTTTCCTTAGGAATTTCTCATGCTGAGGGACAGTGGCATGGATATATATGATCCAGAGGCTTTCCGCTTACAGCAATTAGATGAAGGGGAAGGAGTTGTTGATGTTTGTGTAATGTGAACGAGGCACATCTTTGATGCTAAAAGGTTGATTGGATCAACCACCGGTTTTCTTATACAAAGCCTAAGAGGAGGCTAATATGTGTCTCGTACAAAGCCCGAGAGAGAGGCTAAAAGGTTTTGACTCCATGAGGGAATCTTTTGGCATCTCGTATAAAGCCCGAGATGAAGGCTATTTGTCCCAACAAGAGAGTTTTTGTATCTCGTACAAAGCCTGAGATGGAGGCTAAAATTTGTTTGGCTCAATAAGAACCTTTTTGTATCTCGTATAATGCCCGAGATGGAGGCGGAAGGGTGATTGACTCAACGAGGGAGTTTCTTATGTGTCTCGTACAAAGCCCGAGAGAGAGGCTAAACGTTGTTTGACTCTGCTGGGGAAAGTCTTTGTACAAAGCCCAAGAGGAGGCTATGGTGCTGTTTCAGTTGAGTGACAGGTCCAGTATGCTGATTTTAAAGAGAAAATCAGTTCTTATATGAGTAATGTTGGCCCTCAGGGATTTTTTATTCGAGGATCAGGGTTATTCCTTATCTTTGAGGAAACGGGAAGTCCAAAGTATTGAGACTGTCCGAGTCTACGGGTTTCCGTCCTATTTAACGAAGGGGTCACTTGAGAATGTCTTTGAGACTCAAGGATATTAGACTGTCCGTGTCTAGAGTTTCATCTTTTGTACTATGCTTTGAGAAACAGTAGTAGACTCTTTGAAAGGACTGTTCTATGAAGATGATTAAGTTCTGTTCCTATACCTCTAGGAGGTCGTCGGGATAATTTGTACGAAGCCCAAGAGGAGGCTGGAAACTTTTAAGAAGCCGACGGGTCCTTGTACTAAGCCCAAGAGGAGGCTATCATTCCCGGAGGAAGAGATCATTATACGAAGCCTAAGAGAAGGCTGTGAATACTTCTAAGAAGCCGGCGAGTCCTTGTACTAAGCCCAAGAGGAGGCGGGGATACTTTTAGGAAGCCTGTGGGTCCTTGTACGATGCCCAAGAGGAGGCCGATGCTTTTAAGAAGCCCGTGGGTCCCCAAACCCTGAGAAATTCAAGACAGGCTATTCACAAGGAATAGATCAAGCCAGGAAAGTTCGAGAATTTGGAAGAAACTCAAAGATGCCATTCACGGAGAATACATTCATCTCTGGCAGTAGAGTTTCTTGAGAATTCCTAATGAGGACAGCCGAAGAGAAGACTGTATCTGGTGATCCTATTGGGGATCTAGTTGTCTATTTCTACGAATAAACGCGACGGCTTTTCCTAGTTCTTGACGTAGTTGCCGAGGAAACACTAAATATCTATACAATTATTACACAGTTGATATGAGTTTATGAAAGAAGACTTACAGCGAAACAGCCCAACAATACAGTTATATGTGTATGAAAGCGCTAAATGAAAGCGTATAAACACTTACTCAGGTGTAGAGCTTCCATGTTGTTTGGTTAGTTGTTCAATAAAGACAGATTGAAAACAACAGTATATTCAAAATCAAAGGAGAAAGTGCTTTGAAAAAGAAAGATTTGGGGCTTACAGCTCAAGGAGAGGCCCAGGGTTTTATCAGTGAGCGCACTGTTGAATTTGTACAGAGGGACTTATACAAATGACTGTGGCCCAAAATTGTTTTCTTTACAAAGGGATGGGTCTTACACTCTCTCAAGAGGCCCAAAAGGTTTAAAGAAAAAGAGTGGGGCTTATAACACGAGGGTAGGCCCAGATGATTTTTCGTTTAAAATGGCGATCGCGCCGAGATTTTCTTTTAACGCAAAGGGACTTATAAAAAATATCTGAGGCCTAAAATGGTTTTGGTTAAAAGGGGGGTTGGGTCTTACACTCTAATAGAGGCCCAAAAGTTTTGAATGGGTCTTATAGCTCAAGGAGAGACCCAGATGGTTTATATTTAAACTGGCGACGATCGTGCCGAATTAAAAAATGTACAGAGGGACTTATACAATAAGTGAGGCCCAAAATATTTCTGTACAAGTGGGTTGGGTCTTACACTCTAATAGAGGCACAATTGTGTTTTTCAAAATGATTTATGAGGGTTGAATTAATCCAAAACCCTAATTTGTTTTCAAAATGTGTTTAAATTGAATAAAAATTCAATTAAAATGATCAAATTTGTTTAATACATGGAAAATAAATTGTGATCTTGGATTAATGCTTCAAAAATTAAGTATTGACCTACAAAATAATTAGAAGGCATTAAAAGTTGCAAAATCAAGGTGGAAAAAATATTTTAAATGTCAAAAACAATTAAAATATTAATTCTTTGAAAAAATATAAATTATATAAAATAAATAATATTTTTGGGATTTTTTGGGAAAATAAAATATTTCAACATTTTTGTGAATTATCAAAAAAAGAATCAACTCAAAATCATTAAAACTCAGAGAGAATTTAATTTTTGAATCAATTAAATAAAATCACAAAATTCAAATATTCAAATATTTGAAAATGGCGCCAAGAACAAAGGCAAGAACACGCGCATGTTCTGAGTTTCCTAGATTTGCATTTTTTATCCAATCTCACTGAATACTTGATTATACCATGCAATCTACATATCAATCAACTCGTTTTAACCTCACGATCATGTCTATGGTCTTTAATTTCATTTATTTTTAACATGGAATAAGAAATCAAAGAGAAACCTCAAGAACCCTAATTTCTGCATGAAGGTTCAGAAATTTCACACACGATTCAAACAATGCAATTTATTGAGGGAAAACATTCTATGCATGATTATGAACGTATGGCCAAATTATTGTGCAGCAAAAATTGCATGGATCATAGAGTTAAAAGAGCTCATGCTTACCTCTTGCAGCTGGTGATCGTGTTTTGTGTTGGAGGAGTTACAGCTAGGTTCCAATGATTTGGATAGCTTCCCTAGGTGCCATGGAGTGTGTATGAATGCTTGGAATGGATTGAAATGATCTGGAACTTGAGATGGTACCCCAACTGCAAATCTGTCAAGAACTTGAGCAACTGGCTGGTGATTTTGTGATTTTGGTGTTCCAGATGTTATGTGAGTGTTTGGATCACTACTATATGATGTATGTGAGGTGTGTGTATGATTGGTTTGAGTGGAATTTCTCTCTAATGAAAAACCCGATAGTGACTTGCTAAGAAAGGCATTTTTTAGAGTGAGAAGTGGTTTTTGAGAAAGGCAAGTGTTGTAGGCCTTTGGTGTACTTAAACGGATCACAATTGAGCTCTATTTATAGTAGAGCAAGATTGTTTTGCAAGGAATAGTGAATGGCAACTACTGAGTAGGTTTGGCCAATGTTGGCAAATGAAAATCCAAGTTTCCTCTAGCCAATCCATTGACTAGAGGTTAGGGCACAGGCAGCTGGTCCCCTTAGTCTTAGATAAGTCTTGACTGAATTCAGTTGCTAAGAGCTCAGTTCATGCCACCTTGATGCTTCCATTGAATTCTCTAATCCAAAATTGGAGTCTTGTCCCTATTTTGGCAATTCTATGTTCAACATGCTATTTCTTGTTCCAAAGACTTTGGAGGCTTGGCTCAGTGATTGTCCACTTTAAATTCAATCCTCAGAGGTGTCCAAGTGGATAGGAGCATTTGGATTTGGATGATTTTGGCAAATCGACCAAAAGTGCAAAAATCTGCCTTGCATTGGCAGATTTCAGCAAGGCAACTTGCCAATGTCATATCTCATAGCTCAAATTGAATTTGGTAATGTTCTTAGTCATTTTGGAAAGCCCTTACATGATAAAACAACTGTTTGAACATGTTTGGTTTTGATATGTTTTGAATCCAAGTGAAAAATCCCCCTACATTTGGAAAAAAGTAAAGGCAGATTCTGACTTAGTGAAATATTCACTAAGTGTTGGAACAAAGTGACTTCTCTTAATTTTGATCACTCCATCACTCAAAATCCATGAGGAATTTGGACATAGGTCAGTATGAAGCTTTTGTAGAGGGCAATGTGATCTACAAATCAAGCTTTGAATGGGGAGAAATGGCCTTGTGGTTTAGGAGTTATGGTCCTCCAAAGTTGGCACATTAGTGTCACTTTTTCCATAGAAATTTTTCTAAGTTTTTATGGTTACCCCTTTTACAAGTTATCCCACTTTCATTCATTTTTCTTGATGAATGATGATTCAAATCATACATTAACATCATTTTAGGGTTAAAAATCCATTTTGGTGAAAAATCTCAAAAAGTCAAAGTTGACTTTTGTGCACAGTTGACTTTTTATCAGATGAATTCCAAACTGTGCAATTCTTCAGGAAATCATGTCCTTGACCTAAATCAAACTTTATGGACATGTTCCATGGGTGTCATAGGGTATATTAAATCATGTCTTAGGGTTTGGGAGCATGTCCTGGTCAAAAGTTAAAGTTACAGTTGACTTTCCTCGCGAAACCCTAATTGTGGTGCAGATGAAATTGAGACTTGTTGCTTAAGCTTCTTGGATTAATCCATTGTTCCAAATGGATCAATATGGTATATTAGAGACCCTCAAATCATGTCTTGAGGTCTTGGTTCATGATTTGTCCCAAAAGTCAACTTAGGGGTGAATTAGGTCAAGAAACCCTAATTCCTGATTTTTGATGTATGCATCCCCTGAGGTCAAATTGACTTGATGATTGTGTCCATGAGGTCCCATGGAGTATATTAGGTTATGTTTTGGATCATTGGCTTATGCTCAGATGAAAAATTTCCATCTGGAGGCCCTGGTCGACCAAAACCCTAATTTGGTGACACTGTTGATCTTGAGACTTGATCCACCTAGAATGGAGCAGCCTTGTGCTTAATCCTTGAAGTGGGAGTCCTTTTGATCCATTGTGGATATTTTAGAGGTTAGACAAGTTAAAGATCAAGTCATTCCTTGATTGATCCTTTGTCTAAAGCTCTGAGAGTGCTTAAAACCCTAATTTTGATTGTAGTGAATGCTCAACAACCCTTGAGGCATTTGATGAGGCATGATGGTTCATCCATATTATGATGATGATTTGCACAATGATGGGAAATCTCAGTGGTCAAAATTTGGGGTATGACAGATGCCCCTATTTAATCTTCTTGGACCCGAAGGTGTGAATGACAAAGGTATTCGGGCATTCGGGGTGCAAGAGGATTAAATATCGGAATACCCGAAATTTTGATGATGGTTATGAATGGTAGCTTACGCATTCATCTTCTTTAGCTAAGCGGTGATGCTTAGAAAAGGTAAACATCCCCTCGATCCTGGTCTTCAGCCAAGGAGCTGGTCTCAGTTTTTTTTTTTTTGAAATAAACCTCCCCTCGATCCTGGTTTCCTACCAAGGAACTGGTCTTAGTTTCTTTTGTCAACTTCCCCTCGATCCTAGTTTCCTACCAAGGAACTGGTCTCAGTTTCTTTTGTAAACTTCCCCTCGATCCTGGTTTTCTACCAAGGAACTGGTTTTAGTTTCTTTTGTCAATAAACTTTATTGACAAGGGACGCTATTTGTAGCGATTTTCCTCAAACTTCTCGCCGAATCTTCCTGGGGAGATTCCATTTGAGTGGAAAAAGTGACGTCAGACATGCTGGGGAGCCCAATCGTCTGAGTTGTAGAGGTGTACAAACTTCTCTGTTGGAGACGCCATTTGGCGACACTATCTGGGGAAAATGAGTCTCTTGAGAGACTGCTTCCGCTTGGGGTCTTACATCATACTTTTCTCGGGATCTTCCCGGAGAAATGCCATATGATGGGCTCCAATTTTGAGGTGCCGATGACCTTTTTATCAGCGGTCTTTTGGAGAAAGGTAGCTGTACTGCCAAATCTCTGCTTAGGAGGCTTTCTCTTGGGATTTTTCTTTAATCCGGGAAAACAAGGATATCATCTTCAATGGCGAAGAGTGACATTTATAGAAAGCTTCTCTGGCTTTTTAGAGGTTCAAGTTATCAAAGTGGTCAAGTGCCGACTCTAATCCAGAGATACACTGGAGGCGAGATTGTTCAAACGCAGCGTTTCTTGACGAGGTA
Source organism: Lathyrus tuberosus (assembly GCA_022829125.1). NCBI lineage: Eukaryota > Viridiplantae > Streptophyta > Magnoliopsida > Fabales > Fabaceae > Lathyrus > Lathyrus tuberosus. Next base: position 10,361,734 of record JALAZF010000145.1, read on the forward strand.
AGAACTGACAAATCGATTGAGAAGACTTTTATCACAAGGGGATAAGACCGACGAGAGTGATAGTGATGCAATATGAATGCAAATGCAAGTAAAATGCATGATGTATGTATGTATATGCTGATAAAGAATTGACACAACACACAGACTGACGGATGAACACGACTGGATACTCGGCCACTGCTGGAGATGAAAGGTATCACTTGGTTCAAGATAGCAATTCTGCCTTGCTTATGAGAGATAATCCCTGCGGGGAATATTGTTGATCGGGCTTAGGAGATAAGAACTCGGTCGAGGGTATCAGATGGTAAAGTCGCATCTCATACAGTTGATCCTTCGTTCAGGCGTACTGGCCTAGAAGAAGTACTTTGATTCTGCACTTTGAAATTCAAACTCCTTTGGAGACACAATCAACGCTCTTTCGATGTTCAACAGTCAAAAGAAATTGCCATCTTTAATTTAAAAGCAGAAAACATTTTAACAATTAAATTCATTTTAGTTTTATTTCAAGAATCGCTAATCATATTAAAATGTCGTTCTGTAAAGCTAAAACAAATCAGAATTACAAACAAAAGCACAAGGGCTCAAATTTTATTGATAAGATGGAGATCAGCCAAACGCGTGATTCCAAAGAGTATATACAAAGTTTGAAAATGGTAATTTACAGGGAAAAAGGCTATGTTGAAATATAACGACCACTATCCTTCTACCAACTTTGAATTCAGGACATCCTGAGCTTCTGTCGAAGATGACCTTTACTGGAGTTTTCCTCCGATGGATGATGTAACCGCCGCTGAGGGACTTGCCTCTGTTGAACATAGTTACTTGCCATTATCCCTAATTTTTGCCTGGATTGTACTATGAGATTTCCAATCCATCGGGATGATTTTTTTTTCATGTCTCTAACTTTTGCCTGGACCGCCCTTTCGGGTTTTCAATCCACCGAGACGTTTTTTTTTTTAGTTTAGGCGAAGTATTTCTTGACTACATCAACATTCGTGGGGTAGTCAAATTCCTCTCCGTCCATGGTTGCAAGTCTCAAGGCACCGCCTGAGAAAGCTTTGGTGACCACATAAGGGCCATCATAATTTGGGGTCCATTTTCCCCGAGAGTCAGTGAGAAATGATTGTATATTCTTGAGCATGCGGTCTCCTTTTCTGAAGACACGAGGTCGGTCCTTTTTGTCAAATGTCCTCTTCATTCTTTGCTGATACAACTGACCGTGGCATAGTGCCGTGATTCGGTTCTCTTCGATCAGGTTGAGTTCGTCGTGTCTACTATGACACCATTCAGCTTCGGTAAGCTTAGCTTCCATCAATACCCGGATTGATGCGATCTCTACTTCTATGGGGAGCACTGCTTCCATGCCATACACTAGAGAGAAAGGGGTAGCCCCTGTTGAAGTGCGGACAGATGTTCGATAACCGTGAAGAGCAAAGGGTAGCATCTCGTGCCAGTCTTTATAGGTTACAACCATCTTTTGAACGATCTTCTTGATGTTCTTGTTAGCCGCTTCCACCACTCCGTTCATCTTGGGTCGGTAGGGAGAGGAGTTATGGTGTTCGATCTTGAACTCAATGCACAACTGTTTCATCATCTTGTTGTTCAAGTTAGATCCATTATCAGTAATGATCTGGCTCGGAACACCATAACGTCAGATGATATTGTTTTTGATAAATGGGACCACCACTTGTCGGGTTACATTAGCGTACGACGCTGCTTCGACCCACTTGGTGAAATAGTCAATGGCTACCAGGATGAACCGATGTCCGTTTGAAGCCTTAGGTTCGACCAAGCCAATCATGTCGATTCCCCATATGGAAAAAGGCCGCGGGGAAGAAAGAACTTTGAGATGTGATGGCGGTACATGAATTTTGTCGGAGTATATCTGACACTTGTGACACCTCCTCATGTACTTGTAGCAGTCAAATTCCATGGTCAACCAGTAATACCCTGCTCTCAAAATTTTTCTCACCATTATGTGTCCGTTGGCATGAGTGCCAAAGGATCCTTCATGAATTTCTTTCATCAACATGTCTGCTTCTGGTCTGTCAATGCATCGGAGCAAGACCAAGTCTAAATTCGTCTTATAAAGAGTGTCACCGCTCAGGAAGAAGCTTCCAGCCAATCTTCTGAGGGTTTTCCTGTCTTTTCTGAGTGCCCCAGACGAGTACTCTTGTTTCTGAAGGAAGCATTTGATATCGTGATACCAAGGTTTATCGTCTATGACCGCTTCGATCGTGAAGATGTAGGCCGGCCTTTCAAGGCACATTATGTTGATCTGAGGTAAGTTGTTCCATTGACCTACACTAATCATAGAAGAGAGAGTGGCTAAGGCATCAACCATGTGATTCTCTCTATGAGGGACGTGATGAAACTCGACTCTGTTAAAGAAGGGTAACAACCTTCTTGCATAGTCTTTGTAAGGAATCAGCCCTGATTGGTATGTGTTCCAATCTCCTTTTATCTGATTGATAACCAAGGCTGAATCGCCGCATACGTCCAAATTTTTTATCCTTAAATCAATCGCTTCTTCGAGACCCATAATACAAGCTTCGTATTCGGCCTCATTGTTCGTACATTTGAACGTAAGTCTGGCAGTGAAAGGAATGTGGGTACCCTGAGGGGTAATAATGATTGCCCCAATTCCGTTTCCATAATGATTAACTGCTCCATCAAAGATAAGTCCCCATTGGGAACCTGGTTCTGGCCCTTCACTGGGTAACGGTTCATCGCAATCTTTCATTTTTAGATACATGACATCTTCGTCTGGGAAGTCAAACCCGGTTGATTCTTGATCGTCAGTCGGTTGATGAGCCAAATGATCGGCTAAAACACTCCCCTCAACAACTTTCTGGGTGTGGTACTCTATGTAATATTCTGATAATAACATCTGCCAACGGGCAATTCTTCCCGTGAGAGCAGGCTTTTCGAAGACATACTTGATTGGATCCATCTTTGAAACCAACCAAGTAGTATGACGAATCATGTATTGGCGAAGACGTTTGGCTGCCCAAGCCAAAGCGCAACAAGTTTTCTCAAGCATCGTGTACCGAGTCTCGCAGTCGGCGAATTTCTTGCTCAGATAGTAGATGGCAGACTCTTTCTGTTTGGTTTCGTCTTGTTGGCCAAGTACACATCCCATTGAGTCCTCTAGGACTGTGAGGTAAATGATCAGTGGTCTTCCTTCCACTGGAGGTGATAGAATCGGAGGATTCAATAGGTATTCCTTAACACTGTCGAAGGCGGTTTTGCAATCTTCTGACCAAACTCAATCCTGGTTCTTTTTGAGTAATTTTAAAATTGGCGCACACGTGGAAATCATAAGGAATATGAATCTGGAGATGTAGTTCAAACGTCCCAAGAATCCTCTGACTTATTTTTCAGTTTTCCGAGAAGGCATTTCTCGAATGGCCTTGACCTTGTCAGGATCGACCTCAATCCCTTTCTGGCTGATGATGAACCCTAAGAGTTTCCCCGAACGGACACCGAAGGTGCACTTGTTGGGATTCAAGCGGAGTTTGTATTTTCTCAAACGCTCGAATAGTTTCGACAGGTGGGTCACATGCTCCTCTTCTGTCTTAGATTTTGCAATCATGTCATCGACATATACCTCTATCTCTTTGTGTATCTTGTCATGAAACAGAGTAGTCATGGCCCTTTGATAGGTTGCCCCGGCGTTCTTCAAGTCGAACGGCATCACCTTGTAACAAAAGGTACCCTATGGGGTAATGAACGAATTTTTCTCCATGTCTTTCGGCGCCATTTTGATCTGTTATAGCCCGAGAATCCATCCATGAAGGAGAAAGTTTTGAACTTTGCTATGCTGTCTACCAACATGTCAATATGTGGTAAAGGAAAGTCGTCCTTTGGACTTGCCTTGTTCAGATCTCTGTAATCAACACACTTTCTGACCTTTCCGTCCTTTTTGGGAACGGGTACAATGTTGGCTATCCATTGAGGATATTCAAATGTGGCGAGGAAACCCACGTCAATCTGTTTCTGTACCTCCTCTTTGATTTTGATGGCCATGTCCGGGTGAGTCCGTCTCAACCTTTGCTTTACTGGCGGACATTCCGATCTTAATGGTAAGTGATGTTCCATGATGCTGGTATCCAACCCTGGCATATCCTGATAGGACCAAACGAATACATCGGGAAACTCTTTGAGAAGCTTTATCAAACCCTCTCTGGCAGTTGGACTGAGCAGTGCCCCAATCCTAATTTCTTTTCTCTCTTTTTCCGAACCCAAGTTTACCGTTTCCAATGGCTCTTTGTGAGGTTCAATAGACCTTTCCTCTTGTCTGAGTGATCGGGAGATCTCTTCTGGAATTTCGTTGTCAGCTTCTTCTTCGGCCCCAAATACCGGGAACTCAAAGTTGGGAGAAGGCATCGAATCGTATGTTTCAACTGGGTTTAAAACAAGCAATCTGCATGATGTGAGGATTCGTGTTTAGAAGAGATAGAGAAAATGCGAAAGTGTGTGCAGTGTATTTATTACTGCTTGTTTTTATTTGAATTGTTTTTTAGGATTACCATTTTCTGAAAAAGAAAAAAGAGAAAACAACAATTAATGCAGAAATTACAGAACGACGTTATTTTATTAATGAACAAGTCGATTCTTGAAACTACAGCCCTATAAAACAAAACTCTGTCGCTTTGGGCGGAGCGAAGAGGGAAAGTTTATAGAAAGCGAGCCCTATTAAAACATCTGTTTCACCTGGGCAGGGTGAAAGGTTAAAGATGGCAATTACTTTGACTAATGAACGATCTTTGGAACATCGACAGCAACCCATTGGCGGCGAACTCCTCGGTGAATCACAAAGTCTGGCACCTTCCTCGATTTGTCTTCAGAAATGACGCTGATTTCTGGTGGAGCAGGATCATTGGAATCTGTCTCCCAAGAAGAGTTGTCGTAGGAGAATTCCTCTGTTGCATTTTGCATAACATTTGTGCTCTCCGTTGTATCTCCCCATCCAGTTGGCTGGATATCTTCGAGCCTGATACGAGAGCTTTCGGGAGCGGTGTACTTGACCATATAGTCGTATTTTTCACTCGGTTGTCCCAGGGTGTCCCATACTTTCCTGGAACTGAAGGGGTCATCTCTCTCGATGACGTTGACCTCGGGAAAAGCATAGTTGATGAATTCAAGTCCTACAAACGTTGCAAATTCATCATCGTGTTGAGTAGTTTCTGAATGACCTGAGTGTTGATCCCATGACATGGCGGGGACACAGGTATTCTGTTCAATGACGGTCAGCTGATTTTCATTGTTCGGCTGACTCTCTTGCCCCAAGTCTCCTGGATAAGGTTGCCACATTGGCAGACCATCCATTGGGCCATAGTAGTCGTAGTCAAAATTGTCTTTCATCGGAGTATCTTTCTCTAATGAGTTTGGCGGAGCACGACATCCTTTCGGATCACAATATACGTATATCATTTCGATGTTTGACCGTGGTATATATCTCGGACTCTATGCAGGATAGAAAAATGGCGTAGGCACCTCTTCCTGAGACATATAACCGTCCTCATTAAGATAGGACTTCCATTCTTCCTCTGTGTCAGAGGGATCTTCCTCATTGATAGCATGGACTGCTTGAGGAACTGGGTGAAGAAAACCTCCACTGTGGAAGAAGTTCTAAATGGGATGAAAACTTCCATCACTGGCAGCTGTCTGGGTACAGGTTGCAGAAAAACCAAGACCCTTCTTTGTTTTATTGTCAATAGGAATGACAAGCTGTCCCCATCCGGTTGTATCGGTACTCTCGACCACTTTGATAGCATCTTTGTATGAGGAAATCGAGGTTCCTCCTTGGGATTGATTGTCCTTGCTCACCTACAGCGCTTGGAACTACGTCCCAATAACCTCCTCGGGTTCTACACAAGTAGATGACGATAAGTTACTCACGAGCAAGGCCTGTTCTCCACAGACTGTGACAAGTTAATCATTCTGAACGAACTTTAGCTTTTGGTGGAGGGTCGAAGTGACCGCTCTAGCCTGATGTATCCAAGGTCTTCCTAATAAACAACTGTATGTTGCCCGGATGTCCATGACCTGGAAAGTGACATGGAAAGTGTGAGGACCTATAGTTATGGGAAGATCAACTTCGCCGATAACTGTTTTTCTGGATCAGTCGAACGCTTTGACGACGACCTCGCTAGTTTTCATCGGAGGGCCTTTGAATGATAATTGCATCAAAGTGGACTTCGGCATAACATTCAGGGCTGACCCTGTGTCTACCAGTACGCTGGCTAAAGTATCGTCCTGGCAGTTAACTGTGATATTGAGCGCCATGTTATGACGGTGACCCTCTTCGGGTAATTCCTCATCACTAAATCCCAAATTATTTCAGGAAGTGATGTTAGAGACAATGCGATCGAACTGTCTGATTGTTACATCCTGTTCCACAAAGGCTTGATCCAAGACTTTCTGTAGAGCCTCCCTGTGGGCTTCTGAACTGAGTAACAGTGATAATACCGAGATCTTTGAAGGAGTTTGTAACAGTTGATCAACAATGTTATATTCACTCCTTTGGATGAGCTTCAGCATCTCATCATTATTTTTCAAAAGGTCGGGATTACTGGATTGACCGACTGATGGATCGGGAGCTTCTGTCTGAAGTTCCTTTTCCTTGTTAGGTTCTCCAACTCCTCGATTGAAGATTCGACCGCTCCGTGTTACACGACTGATGTCGGCAATATTCACGACGGAGGGTAATGGAATTTCCTTTCCATTTTCAACTGTTATTGCACTGTATTTGTAAGGAATAGCCTTAGTTGATTCATACGGTAGTGGTCCCGGTAGATAGATGACTATGGGAACCTTCTGATTTTTCTGACCATCATAAGTAATCTCGATCCGTTCCTGGTTGGGAATTCTAGATTCGTCAAGTAGAGGGATGATGGAAAAAACATCCCTGGTCTGGTGACCACCAGAGATTGTGACAACATCCTCGACTTGATCGGCAAGGTAGTTCAGCGTCCTGTTGATGGATCCGGAACCCGGATATGGGCGAATCTCTCCACGATCCACCTGACCCTAAAGAGCTGCTCTCACAAGGTAACACCCTTGGTTACTTTTCGAACAAACACTACAACGGTCATAGTTGTGTGGTGGCACCTGGCCACGCCCACTTTGAATACAATGTAACCTCACTAGGTTAGCTTCCACAGATCAGACATCTTGACTTTGACGCCGAGTAGGATTCCTGTTATTAATACTAATCTGCTGAGTATCTTCATCCATATAGATTGGCATCCACCAATGATTTAACAAGTGCTGAAGTGCCTCCTGGACAAGGGTACAACCTCGATCGTTTTCGCAACCTTCTTTACAGCTTTGATAGTCGTGTGATATCAGGAATCCGAGTCGGACCTGCTCAGCATGTAACTCTACAAGGTTGGTATTCATCACGCGAATATCGAAGATCTGAACCATGTTGATCTGATAAGGGTTCTTATCATGGTAGTCTTGGATCCATCCAAGACCCATCTGACGTTGGAGGGCCTCCTGTATGAAAGAGCATCCCTGTTTGTTTACTGAGCAAGTTAGATAGGAACTGTAATCGTGTCGCGCCAGATTATGATACTGGCTTTGCCTTGAGTGCATTGCCACCAAGTTGGCATTCATCGCACGGATGTCGTGGTTCTGAATGACGTTGGAATTCGTATAAACCATGTTAACTCCACGAACTCGGTGCTCTTGGATCCATCCGAGATCCATCTGTTCCTGTATAGCTGTTTGCACCACAGAACATCCTTGATTGTTTTTAGAGCAGACATCACACTAATGATAATTATGAAGTGGCACATGGCCATATCCACTCTGTCTACAATGCATCTTGACCAAATTGGTCCTCAATAAGAGTACATCGTGAATTTGATAGACGTTGTTAAATTCTTTCTCAATCAGGTTAACTGCAGCTTTCTCATGTTGAGGCAGCGGGTTCGTGAGAACATTGGGATTTGTATCTTTGAAAGATAAGAGCCCGCTCCTAACAAGCTTTTGCACGTCGGATTTGAAATTGAGACAGTTCTCTATGTTATGCCCTGATCCTCCTTGATGATAAAGGGCATGTTTGATCCACCTTAAACCAAAAAGGTGGATTTTCCGGTACTGTAAGAGGAGATTTAGTCTGAATTTGCCCCTTAGCTAGTAGTAACGGAAATAGTTATGCGTACAACATGGGCATAGGATCAAACCCTGATGGTCGTGTTGTACGGTTGTTATTGTATAGAGGACGAGCCTGCTGAAGAGGCTGTTGTGTCCTTTGCTGATTAGGTTGGCTCTGCGCAACCTGAGGTTGATACGTAGGAATAGGCGCAGGGCTGATAGCAGGAGTTACAGCTGCTACTGGCTGATAACGTCGCCTTTGCTTTCCGAGAGAGATATTCCCAATATCTTGCTCTTTTTTCTTAGGGAGAGCACTACCATATCGTTTTGTACTACTCGATGGTCCAACGTCTTTTGTCAAACGTCCTTCTCGGACAGCTTCCTCAAGACGAACTCCCATGCCCACCATCTCGGTGAAATCACTGGGCACACTGGCAACCATTCTATCATAGTAAAATGAGCTTAAGGTCTTTAAGAAGATCTTTGTCATCTCTTTTTCCTCAAGAGGTGGACAAATTTGAGCGGCAATTTCACGCCATCTCTGAGCGTACCCCTTAAAGGTTTCCTTGTCCTTTTGTGACATTGATCTGAGTTTATCTCTATCCGGTGCCATGTCCAAATTGTATTTGTATTGTTGGACGAAGGCAGTACCAAGATCTCTGAATGTGCTAATCGTAGCACGGTTTAAACCCATGTACCATTTTAATGCGGCACCGGTTAAACTATCCTGAAAGTAGTGAATCAGTAGGTCCTGATTCTTCGTCTGAGCTAACATTCGTCGAGCGTACATCACCAAGTGACATTGAGGGCAAGAGTTACCCTTGTACTTTTCAAAGTCGGGCACTTGGAACTTGTGCGGGACTTTCACATTGGGGACTAAGCAGAGGTCTGCGGCGTCCTTTCCAAATAGATCCTGATTGCGAATGGCTTACAGTTCCTTCTGCATTTCCAAGAACTATTCCTGGAATTCATCCATTTGGTCAAACGTAGTTTCCTTTTTACCAGAAGGTATCTGTGGAATCTTTCCTTCTGGGATAGTGTGCACCACAGGGGGTGGTACCGTGACTACGGCAGTAAATCTTGGCATTTCCCGAAGTTTGTAACCTTCAGGAGTCTTCAATATGCCCCTGGCATCTTCGCTTTCCCGAAGTTTGTAACCTTCAGGACCAGCAACTTCTATTATGATTCCCTGATCTTCAGTGATCGACAGAATATATCCTTCCGGGATATAGTTAACAAGCATGCCCCAAGGACGATCTTTCGGCATCTGATACCTAGGATCAAACTTCTCCACTATGGGCGCTGAGGTGATCTCTGAGATCACAGTCCTTTGTAGCCGAGCTTCTGCCATGGCTTGCATGTCGTTACAAAGCTTTCTCATATCCTCTCTCAGAGCGTCGATCTCTTATTTCAACTCTCTGTTCTCTTCCTCAAGATCATCCATCTTTTTCTGACGATTAGCCCGAGTATTGTACGAATGAGACAGTTTGACTCTAGAACCGAGACACAAACGTGAGATTCGTAGGTAAGAAGAATACGCGATGTGAGAATGATGAATGCAATGATTATATTAATTGTTTTTTGGTTTAATCAAAATAAACTTCGACAATTAGATTGCAAATATAAAACGGTGGGGAATCCCCTTTTTATTGAAATTCAAAGGATTGCGGAAAGGAAAATACAGTAGATTACAAAGTGCAGAAACAGAAACCTAAGCTAAGGGGTCGCGAGAGAACTCGGGTGCTGATTCTGGTATCTTCCTCTTCTTTGACCGGGGCTCTTGAGCCGTTGTCGGGTTGTCATTCCTTTGCCAAGTGAAAGGAGCGAGGAAATTCCTTTGGTCATCCTGATTCTCTACAGCATGTTGCTCCAAAATTTCAATCAGAGTGTCCTTATCTTTCAGTAGTTGCTGTATTTTGATACACTCCACATCGAGGGTGCGGTACTTGTTCTTCCAAGACCTCCTCTCCAATTGAACTTTGTTGAGAGTAACCTGAAGCTTTTCAGTTTCCGTCATGAAGTACATGACAGATTCCCTCGGCAGAAGAATTCCGTAACGAGGATAAGGCATCTTTAGCTTGAGAGCTCTAGTTTGTACCCAGTGGAGATAAGGCTCCACCGAGACACAGTCCGGTTTTCCTAAAGACTCCCGTCCTTTCTTATGAACGTGTTTCTAAGCGTGCATTATTTCCGTCTTTAGTGCTCTGTCACTTTCTCCTTCCTTGAAAAAAGACCTTCCAGATGAGCATTCCGGGGAACATGCCTCATCGGGTATCCAAATTGACGACGAACCAATACTGGATGGTAATTGATTGCTCCCTTAGTTCCTATAAGGGGTACTTGGGGAAGTTTCCACAATGGTCAATGATCCTGATTCCATCATAAATCCTATTGCACCAATCTATATCAGAGTTGGTGAGAGACATGATCTTCTGCGACCAGCGCAAGGCACTCTTGTGATCCCAAAAAGTGGTAGACTTAGGTAAATGGGAGATAAACCATTTGTATAGCAGAGGTACACAACATGTGATATCCCTTCTACTGTACAAATTCCCTAAGTGTACAGAATGATACACATCCGCGAGCAAAGTCGGTACAGGGTTTCCAATGAGAAAAACCTTAATAGCGTTGATATCGACGAAGTTATTAATGTTGGGCAACAGAAATAATCCGTAGGTGAGTAAAACAAAGATGCTTTCAAAAGCTGTCTCGTTCCCTATACTAGTGAAGTACAGAGCTTTCTTTGTCAGAAATTGGGCTGGCAAACCTTGTATGCCACCCTTAATGGTCATGTGAATCCTGACCTCAGACTCATCCAAATGAATTGCTCTTGCAATGGTCTGATCCTTTGGAATTTCTTCCAGTCCAGAAAATGGAGCTCGATCAGTAATGTGTAGATCAATCAGATGAGAATACTCCTCTAGCATTGGTGCTAGCTGGTAATCTGGGAATGTAAAGCAGTGATAAACCGGATGGTAGAATTGAACGAGCGCGTCCATGATTCCCTCAATCACATGGACCCTTAAGAGAGATAGCAAACCTCCGTACTTGGCTCTGAAGGCCTCTTGGTTTGTGATCATCCTCGCCAAACCTCTTAAATCCTCTAGTTTTGGAATCCTGAAGGTGTACTTATGAGTTCTTCTTCTACCGAAATCCATTAGCACAATCCTTTTCTCTGATATTTGCAATCACAGTCTTAGTTTATTTTGAAAAAACAGAGAGACTAGAAGAGAAGAATTTTTTGAATGTTTTAATGTTTTTTTTAAATGAATGCATGAATGCAGCACACAAAAACATAGAAAAAACATGGGGTTAAAGGGTCGTTGTCATGAAGTCAAGGCTCTACCCATCCCCAAAGGTTTATACTAGGGTGATTTTTTGTACCTGTACTCAAAATCATCAGCTCCTCCCAGGAAAGCAAAACAACAAGCGGATCGCCAGCGAGTTGTAGAGCAATCTTAGAGTAAGTGCCATTCACAGAGAATAGATCACCAGCCTCAAATGAGGGTAGTATCGCGTAACAACTATTTCCGATAGCTTCCGTACTACAAAAAGGTTGGCTCCTCAGCTTCTTAGACATCACAATCGGCCCATTGCTTATGAGAGGGAATGGGTTGCATTGGTCAGCCTCCACTGAGGTTGATGGTCGACCTCGTCGCCATCACTTATCTTAAGTGTATACTCAATATTTCCACATGCGGCATCACACGCATTCCCATTAGTAGAAAAATAAACAGGTATAGCAATTAGGAAAAGCAGTATATATATTTGTCCTAATGTCCTAAACTTTTAAAGCTATGAATCCTATGTTCCTGACAGAAAATGGTTTCCCGGCGGAGTCACCATCCTGTGGTTTCATTCCAAATTAACGACGTTTTGACCTAAGATTCTAGTGACGTCAAGGTTTCTACCTAGGAGACGAGAAGAGGACAAGATCCCTAAAGATAAAAGACGTCCCCAGCAGAGTCACCATTTTTCTGTAGCGAATGATTTTTGGATGTGGTTGCGAAGCACGATCGCTCTAGTACTACAGTTCGATTCATTTTTTATCCTATTAAAGCTGATGAAGGAAGGGAAATAGATGTCTCCAACTAACCCTGCTTGCATACTGAGGTTAAACAGTCAAAACTGTTGGTTTACAGATGCTACAAAGATTCAGGGTCTCTCCTAGGTTATTTTGTTGAAAAGGGGTGTTTTAGGCTATCGGTTGAGATGTTAGGACGGATATATATGAAAGTGTGGGATTTTGGGTTTTTGTTTAGTGTGCTCGCTAATATTTTTCTTTCAATCTTATGCCTACGTATTCCGGTTTTTTCCGAAACAGGGAAATCAGAGCGATCGTAGTTCCTCCTATTCTATGGGAGGAAATGGTATTTTGGTGTCTTGTTCAAAGCCCAAGATGTGAAGCGAAAGGTAGTTTGTATCTTGTTCAAAGCCCAAGATGTGAAGCTGAAGGTGGTTTGTATCTTGTTCAAAGCCCAAGATGTGAAGTTAAAAGGGTTTGACTTTAGAGAGAATTTGTCATCTCTAAAGAAGAGGTTGTATGTCACAACTGTTTATAAAGGAGAATTACTTTAACCAGGATGTGTGAATCCGGAAATGTCATAATTTCCTTTATAGGAGATTTTTAACCTGAAGGAGAAGACTTTTAACTCAGTGTAGAGCAATGCTATCTTTCCTTAGGAATTTCTCATGCTAAAAGAGGGACAGTGGCATGGATATAGATGATCCAGAGGCTTGCCGCTTACAGCAATTAGATGAAGGGGCAGGAGTTGTTGATGTTTGTGTACTGTGAACGAGGCACAACTTTGATGCTAAAAGGTTGATTGGATCAACCAGTGGTTTTCTTATACAAAGCCTAAGAGGAGGCTAATATGTGTCTCGTACAAAGCCCGAGAGAGAGGCTAAAAGGTTTTGACTCCACGAGGGAATCTTTTGGTATCTCGTATAAAGCCCGAGATGAAGACTATTTGTCCTAACAAGAGAGTTTTTGTATCTCGTACAAAGCCCGAGATGGAGGCTAAAATTTGTTTGGCTCAATAAGAACCTTTTTGTATCTCGTATAAAGCCCGAGATGGAGGCAGAAGGGTGATTGACTCAACGAGGAAGTTTCTTATGTGTCTCGTACAAAGCCCGAGAGAGAGGCTAAACGTTGTTTGACTCCGCTAGGGAGAATCATTGTACAAAGCCCAAGAGGAGGCTATGGTGCTGTTTCAGTTGAGTGACAGGTCCAGTATACTGATTTTAAAGAGAAAATCAGTTCTTATATGAGTAATGTTGGCCCTCAGGGATTTTTGATTCGAGGATCACGATTATTCCTTATCTTTGAGGAAACGGGAAGTCCAAAGGTATTGAAACCGTCCGAGTCTACGGGTTTCCTTCCTATTTAACGAAGGGGTCACTTGAGAATGTCTTTGAGACTCAAGGATATTAGATTGTCCGTGTCTAGAGTTTCATCTTTTGTACTATGCTTTGAGAAATAGTAGTAGACTCTTTGAAAGGACTGTTCTATGAAGATGACTAAGTTCTGTTCCTATACCTCTAGGAGGTCGTCGGGACAATTTGTATGAAGCCCAAGAGGAGGCTGGAAACTTTTAAGAAGCCGACGGGTCCTTGTACTAAGCCCAAGAGGAGGCTATCATTCCCGGAGGAAGAGATCATTATACGAAGCCTAAGAGGAGGCTGTGAATATTTCTAAGAAGCCGACGGGTCCTTGTACTAAGCCCAAGAGGTGACGGGGATACTTTTAGGAAGCCTATGGGTCCTTGTACGATGCCCAAGAGGAGGTCGATGCTTTTAAGAAGCCCTTGGGTCCCCAAACCCTGAGAAATTTAAGACAGGCTATTCACAAGGAATAGATCAAGCCAGGAAAGTTTGAGAATTTGGAAGAAACTCAGAGAATTCCTAATGAGGACAGCCAAAGAGAAGACTGTATCTGGTGATCCTATTGGGGATCTAGTTGTCTATTTCTACGAATAAACGCGACGGATTTTCCTAGTTCTAGACGTAGTTTCCAGGGAAACTCTAAATATCTATACTATTATTACACAATTGATATGAGTTTATGAAAGAAGACTTACAGCGAAACAACCCCACAATACAGTTATATGTATATGAAAGCGGTAAATGAAAGCGTATAAACACTTACTCGGTTGTAGAGCTTCCATGTTGTTTGGTTAGTTGTTAAATAAAGACAGATTGAAAACAACAGTATATTCAAAATCAAAGGATAAAGTGCTTTGAAAAAGAAAGATTTGGGGCTTACAGCTCAAGGAGAGGCCCAGGGTTTTATCAGTGAGCGCACTGTTGAATTTGTACAGAGGGACTTATACAAGTGATTGTGGCCCAAAATTGTTTTTTGTACAAAGGGATGGGTCTTACACTCTCTCATGAGGCCCAAAAGGTTTAAAGAAAAAGAGTGGGGCTTATAACACGAGGTTAGGCCCAGATGACTTTTCGTTTAAAATGGCGATCGCGCCGAGATTTTCTTTTAACGCAAAGGGGCTTATACAATATCTGAGGCCCAAAATGGTTTTGGTTAAAAGGGGGTTGGGTCTTACACTCTAATAGAGGCCCAAAAGTTTTGAATGGGTCTTATAGCTCAAGGAGAGGCCCAGATGGTTTATTTTTAAACTGGCGACGATTGTGCCGAATTAAAAAATGTACAGAGGGACTTATACAATAAGTGAGGCCAAAAATATTTTTGTACAAATGGGTTGGGTCTTACACTCTAATAGAGGCCCAATTGTGTTTTTGAAAATGATTTATGAGGGTTGAATTAATCCAAAACCCTAATTTGTTTTCAAAATGTGTTTAAATTGAATAAAAATTCAAATAAAATGATCAAAATTGTTTAACACATGGAAAACAAATTGTGATCTTGGATTAATGCTTCAAAAATTAAGTATTGACCTATAAAATAATTAGAAGGCATTAAAAGTTGCAAAATCAAGGTGGAAAAAATATTTTAAATGTCAAAAACAATTAAAACATTAATTCTTTGCAAAAATATCAATTATATTAAATAAATAATATTTTTGGGATTTTTTGGGAAAATAAAATATTTCAACATTTTTGTGAATTATCAAAAAAAGAATCAACTCAAAATCATTAAAACTCAGAGAGAAATTAATTTTTGAATCAATTAAATAAAATCACAAAATTCAAAAATTCAAATATTTGAAAATGGCGCCAAGAACAAAGGCAAGAACACGCGCGTGTTTTGAGTTTCCCAGATTTGCATTTTCTATCCAATCTCACTGAATACTTGATTATATCATGCAATCTACATATCAATCAACTCGTTTTAACCTCACGATCATGTCTATGGTCTTTAATTTCATTTATTTTTAACATGGAATAAGAAATCAAAGAGAAACCTCAAGAACCCTAATTTCTGCATGAAGGTTCAGAAATTTCACACACGATTCAAACAATGCAATTTATTGAGGGAAAACATTCCATGCATGATTATGAACTTATGGCCAAATTATTGTGCAGCAAAAATTGCATGGATCATAGAGTTAGAAGAGCTCATGCTTACCTCTTGCAGCTGGTGATCGTGTTTTGTGTTGGAGGTGTTACAGCTAGGTTCCAATGATCTGGATAGCTTCCCTAGGTGCCATGGAGTGTGTATGAATGCTTGGAATGGATTGAAATGAGCTGGAACTTGAGATGGTACCCCAACTGCAAATCTGTCAAGAACTTGAGCAACTGGCTGGTGATTTTGTGATTTTGGTTTTCCAGATGTTATATGAGTGTTTGGATCACTTCTATATGATGTATTTGACGTGTGTGTGTGATTGGTTTGAGTGGAATTGCTATCTAATGAAAAACCCGATAGTGACTTGCTAAGAAAGGAATTTTTGAGAGTGAGAAGTGGTTTTTGAGAAAGGCAAGTGTTGTAGGCCTTTGGTGTACTTAAACTGATCACAATTTAGCTCTATTTATAGCAAAGCAAGTTTGTTTTGCAAGGAATAGTGAAAGGAAACTGCTGAGTAGGTTTGGCCAATGTTGGCAAATCAAAATCCAATTCTCCTCTAGCCATTGACTAGAGGTTAGGGCACAGGCTGTTGGTCCCCTTGGTCTTGGATAAGTCTTGACTGAATTCAGTTGCTAAGAGCTCAGTTCATGCCACCTTGATGCTTCCATTGAATGCTCTAATCCAAAATTGGAGTCTTGTCCCTATTTTGGCAATTCTAGTTTCAACATGCTATTTCTTGTTCCAAAGACTTTGGAGGCTTGGCTCAGTGATTGTCCCCTTTAGATTCAATCCTCAGAGGTGTCCAAGTGGATAGGAGCATTTGGATTTGGCTGATTTTGGTAAATTGACCAAAAGTGCAAAAATCTGCCTTGCCTTGGCAGATTTCAGCAAGGCAACTTGCCAATGTCATATCTCATGGATCAAATTGAATTTGGTAATGTTCTTGGTCATTTTGGAAAGCCCTTACATGATACAACAACTGTTTGAACATGTTTGGTTTTGATCTCTTTTGAATCCAAGTGAAAAATCCCCCTATATTTGGAAAAAAGTAAAGGCAGATTCTGACTTAGTGAAATTTTCACTAAGTGTTGGAACAAAGTGACTTCTCTTGATTTTGATCACTCCATAACTCAAAATCCATGAGGAATTTGGACATAGGTCAGTATGAAGCTTTTGTAGAGGGAAATGTGATCTACAAATCAAGCTTTGAATGGGGAGCAATGGCCTTGTGGTTTAGGAGTTATGGTCCTCCAAAGTTGGCACATTAGTGTCACTTTTTCCATAACTTAGAAATTTTTCTAAGTTTTTATGGTTACCCCTTTTACAAGTTATCCCACTTTCTTTGATTTTTCTTGATGAATGATGATTCAAATCATACATTAACATCATTTTAGGGTTAAAAATCCATTTGGTGAAAAATCTCAAAAAGTCAAAGTTGACTATTGTGCACAGTTGACTTTTTATCAGATGAATTCCAAACTGTGCAATTCTTCAGGAAATCATGTCCTTGACCTAAATCAAACTTGATGGACATGTTCCATGGGTGTAATAGGGTATATTGAATCATGTCTTAGGGTTTGGGAGCATGTCCTGGTCAAAAGTCAAAGTTACAATTGACTTTCCTCGCGAAACCCTAATTGTGGTGCAGATGAAATTGAGACTTGTTGCTCAAGCTTCTTGGATTAATCCATTGTTCCAAATGGATCAATATGGTATATTAGAGACCCTCAAATCATGTCTTGAGGTCTTGGTTCATGATTTGTCCCAAAAGTCAACTTAGGGGTGAATTAGGTCAAGAAACCCTAATTCTTGATTTTTGATGTATGCATCCCCTGAGGTCAAATTGACTTGATGATTGGGTCCATGAGTTCCCATGGAGTATATTAGGTTATGTTTTGGATCATTGGCTTGTGCCCAGATGAAAAATTTTCATCTGGAGGCCCTGGTCGACCAAAACCCTAATTTGGTGACACTGTCGATCTTGAGACTTGATCCACTTAGAAGGGAGCAGCCTTGTGCTTAATCCTTGAAGTGGGAGTCCTTTTGATCCATTATGGATGTTTTAGAGGTTAGACAAGTTGAAGATCAAGTCACTCCTTGATTGATCCTTTGTCTAAAGCTCTTAGAGGGCTTAAAACCCCAATTTTGATTGTAGTGAATGCTTAACAACCCTTGAGGCATGATGGTTCATCCATATTGTGATGATGATTTGCACAATGATGGGAAATCTCAGTGGTCAAAATTTAGGGTATAACACATAGAAAGAAAAATTCAAACATGCATCGAAGCATAAGCCAGATTTAGTACCTTGTGCAAAAGCCCAGATCAACCCTCAATCAAAACAGTGATCCCCAACTTCAGAGTTGATGCCTCTTCCCCAACCTCAGGGTTAACGCCCCTTTTACCAACTTCAAAGTTGTCGTATACCTTTTCTCGACCTCAGAGTTGATGAAAATGCTTTTCTTCTCCAACTTCAAAGTTGTCGTGTATCGTTTCTCAACCTCAGAGTTGATGAATATCCTTTTCTTCCCCAACTTCAAAGTTGTCGGACACCTTTTCTCAACCTCGAAGTTGATGAATAGCCATTTCTTCCCCAACCTCAGGGTTGACGCCCCTTTTACCAACTTCAAGTTGTCGTATACCTTTTCTCGACCTCAGAGTTGATGAAAATACTTTTCTTCTCCAACTTCAAAGTTGTCGTGTATACTTTCTCAACCTCAGAGTTGATGAATATCCTTTTCTTCCCCAACTTCAAAGTTGTCGGACACCTTTTCTCAACCTCAGAGTTGATGAATAGCCATTTCTTCCCCAACCTCAGGGTTGGCGCCCCTTTTACCAACTTCAAAGTTATCGTATACCTTTTCTCGACCCCAGAGTTGATGAAAATGCTTTTCTTCTCCAACTTCAAAGTTATCGTGTATCTTTTCTCAACCTCAGAGTTGATGAATATCCTTTTCTTCCCCAACTTCAAAGTTGTCGGACACCTTTTCTCAACCTCAGAGTTGATGAATAGCCATTTCTCCCCCAACTCCAAAGTTGTCGGACACTTTTTCTCGACCTCAAAGTTGATGAATACCTCCTTTTGTCTCCAACCTCAGAGTTGACGCCCCTTTTTACCAACCTCAGAGTTGTCGTATATCTTCTCTCCAACCTCAGAGTTGTCGTACCTCTTTCTTTTCTCGACCTCAGAGTTGTCGCATATCTTTTCTCCATCCTCAGAGTTGTCGTACCTCTTTTTTCCACCAACCTCAGAGTTATCATATATTGTGGCATGTCTCTAACCTCAGTGTTGACTGATTCCTTTCTTCCATCCTCAAAGTTGAAGTCAATGTTTTTATCTCTGGTTTCAAAAATCGATGTATACCCTTTTTTACCAATCTCAGAGTTGACGTACATCCTTCTTCTAACCTCAGAGTTGACGCCTTTTGTCCCCAACTACAGAGTTGGCATCCCTTTGTCCAACCTCCGAGTTTACGCCCTTGTTTTACCAACTTCAAAGTTGTTATATATCTCCAACCTCAGAGTTGAAGCCTTTCATCCCCAACCTCAGAGTTGTCGTACCTCTTTCTTCCACCAACCTCAGAGTAGATGTATTGTGGCATGTCTCCAACCTCAGAGTTGACGTATATCCTTCTTCTGACCCTAAAGTTGAAGTTATGGTTTTTTCTCAACCTCAGAGTTGATATCTCCCTTTTCTGACCCTAGAGTTGAAGTTATGGTTTTTTCTCAACCTCAGAGTTGATATCTCCCTTTTCCTCTACCTCAGTGTTATTGTTTACTTCAAATTTTCTCAATCTTAGAGCTGATGATAGTTTTTCCTCAACCTCAGAGTTGATGGTCTACCAATTCAACCCCAGCAAATCTTACTACAACACTTGATTGTGCAATGTTAATTCAATACCCGTCCGTATTGACCTTGGACATCCGTCTGTGTCCTTTCAATGCTCGTCCGTGCTTGAACCCCTTATTCTCAATATCCGTCTGTATTGACCTCTTAGACACTCGTCCGTGTCCCTTTTAGTGTTTTAATCCCCTGTGAGATCACTTTACAAACTTTTTAAGCCAATACCCGTCCGCATTGAACTTAGACACCCGTATGTGTCCTTTCAGCACCCATCCGTGTTTGAACTTTTATTTCAATACCTGTCCGTATTGACCTTAGACACCCGTCCGTGTCCTTTCAGCATCCGCCAGTGTTTGAACTTTTATTTCAATACCCGTCCGTATTGACTTTTGACACTCGTCCGTGTCCTTTCAGCACCCGTCCGTGTTTGAACTTTTTAGCCAATACTCGTCCGTATTGACCTCTGAGATACTCGTCCATATCTTATTCATCATCATCCGATACTCGTTCGTATCGTTGACCTGGTCACTCGTCGTGTTCCTTTGATGATTATCTGATGCTCGTCCGCATCGTTGACCTTTGACACTCGTCTATGTCCGTTCAACACTCGTCCGTGTTTGAACCTTTTAGCTAATACTCATCCGTATCGTCGACTTGGTCACTCGTCGTGTACCTTTGATGATTATCCGATGCTTGTCCGCATCGTTGACCTTTGACACTCGTCTGTGTCTATTCAACACTCGTCCGTGTTTGAACATTTTAGCCAATACTCGTCTGTATTAACTTTTGAGATACTCGTCCGTATCTTTTTAATCATCATCCGATACTCGTCCGTATCATCGACCTGGTCACTCGTCGTGTACCTTTGATGATTGTCCGATGCTCATCTGCATCGTTGACCTTTGACACTCGTCCGTGTCTGTTCAACACTCGTCCGTGTTTGAACCTTTTAGCCAATACTCCTCCGTATTGACTTTTGAGATACTCGTCCGTATCTTATTAATCACCGCCCGATACTCGTCTGTATCGTCGACCTGGTCACTCGTCGTGTACCTTTGTTGATTGCCCGATGCTCGCCCGCATCATCGACCTTTAACACTCGTCCGTGTCCTCTCAACACTCGTCCGTGTTTTCTGTCCATACTCGTCTGTATGGTCATGGATACTCGTCCATATCCCTATTTTTATATACTTCAATCTATGCAGTTATTTGCTGATACTTGCAGAAGGGTTTATATCCCTTTTCTTCTTCATTCAGCATGCAAATTTTTTGGTTGTTTGGTATTCAATCACAATTCACCTTGATCGTCTGAATGTCCATTATTTCATCCTTCTCAGGTTAATAGATGATTGAATAGGGGCAGCTGTAACACCCCAAAATTTGCCCTCTTGTTTTTTCCTAGCTTATGTTTCATTGCATTGCATTTACATCTCATTTCATCTCATATTGCATAAGGGCGTGAGATCAGTGGTCTTCAGAGTATTAATCTCCCAGCAAGCCTCAAGAGCCTTTTACATTTCATATGATCTCAATTGATCCCACAAGTCATTGGAAGAAGAGAATTCACCAAGAAGTTGGACAGTTCATCATCTCCTAACCAAAAACAGTCCAAATTAGGGTTTGTGATTCAAGCAGTCTCCTGATGAAATTTTGGTTCAAACTTGATTTCAATATTTTCTACATGATGTCAAGTATCTACAGATGGAAGATTGCCCACTGGTTTATTTCAGAAGAGGTTCAATTGGCCAGTTGCTTGAGAATCAAGAAATTGTGGAAAAGTCAACTGTGCAGTGGAAAAAATCAACTCCTGACTTTTAAGGTCAAATTTATGGAATTCAAGTCACATATGTTCATTGGACAAGATTTGATCAAGAAATGATGGAGGAATCATCAAAAATCAAGAAACGTACAAAGTTTCCATTTTTAGAAACTTAGGGTTTCCAAAAATGGCAAGTTTGGACCATTTTGCACCACACTTCAAGGCATTCTTTCTCCATGATAAGAGCTTCAAACTTCAGGCCCAAGTTGAGCCAATTAAAGATCACATCTTAAGCTTCAAATCCATATAAAGAACTCTTCCATTGGATCTAAATTGAGGGAGTTATGATCAATCAAAGTGGAGCAAAATCAAGGCAAATCTCAAGTCATGGCAAGGCAAGCTCAAGCCTCCAGGCCAAAATTTCATCAAACACTTGGTGTACCAAATGTCAAGCCCATTTTCTCCATCAAGAAGGCTTCAAATGAAACATTGTTGAACATCAAAGTTGTTCATCTCCATGTCCTCTTCAATTTTGATGTTGGACATTTTTTCATTTGAACAAGTTATGAAGGAGTTATAGTGGTCCAAACATGGAAGCTCCACACTGAATTTTTCATAGGCCATGATCAGGTCTGCCAACCACTTGCCTCGCCCATGATGCAGTCTCACATACATGACTTCTAAGTCATTTTCCACCACTTTGTAAGCTTTTATTCAATCCAAAATCAACACCAAACCTGTTCTATGATGTGTCCTCAGTCCATATCCATCAAAAACTCAACAAACCATCCATCATACATAAATAATTCCATCATCAAACTTCCATAGTTCCATTGATGTGAGGCTGCCAATAATGAGAAGTTTTGCTTTGTTGTTGTTCAGCTTGTTTGCACTACACACCAGTCACACATTACCTCATTTAAACACACACGCACCTTACACATTATGCACACATACATGTCCATACACTAAAGAGGAAATTGAACAAACTTGCCTTGCAAGTCTTGCTGCAGCAACACATACATCACCACCTCTCATTTCATCATTCACACCATAAGCAACATAAACCTCTCCACACTCTAATAAAAACTCACCAACTCGTGGCAATAACTAACCTCACTCATTCTGTTAACTCCAAACTCAGTTAACCCAACTCATTTAACTCAACTTCCAACCATCAACTACAATGGTTAACTCTTAACTAGCCATATATAAGCTCCACCTCTAACAGAATTGAACGAAGAATTTCATTTTCTACATTTCACAAACCAAAGCTCAAGTTTCTCTCTGAAATCTCTCCCTCTTTTCACATGAATTCTCCATATTTTCACTCCAAGTTCATCATCATCTTCATCAATTGTTTCACATTGTTCATCATTGATCAAGAACCAACAAGAACAAGATAAAGTCCTCAAGTGTAGCTTCATTGCATTTCGAATCTCCATCTGTTTTCTTCAAGATTTTAAACTTCAGAGCATTTATTTTACTTTTTGGAAGATCAAGAGCAAATGATTCTCCTCTCTGGCTTTCTTGTGTTCTAAGTAGCTTCACATTTCAGGTTTGAAATTCAAAGTCTCTCACATGATTTCTACTGTTTAAGCAATGTTTATGTTGATTTTAGCTTAATAGAAGCATTATGCATGATCTGGCTAGTTGATAGACCTTTTAGAGGTGTAGATTCAAAACTTAGGGCAAACTTTGATCGTTCGATTCTCTTTGATTATGCATGATCTGTTAAATCTAAGTGTGGATTTGCATTGTACTTGAATTCCTGAACATTTTGATATGCATTTAATAAGTTTCTGGAAGGTTTGGAGGTTACAGGTGGTGGTGCTTCGCCAGAGAAGATGACCGGAGGTCCTTCTCCGGCCGGTGAGGGTTTACTAGGGTTTAATCACCAGAAAATATCACAGTCGTTTGATCTTTTTCATCCAATGGTTCACAAAGTGACAACACATTAATGAATACCATCTCACTCACGTGCCTTATTTTTTCTCTCAGTTTACTTGCATGCGTGTGCGTGCGTGATAATTGTCATGATCTTTGCCTCCCATCCATTGGATTTACATACTTTCATGATTGATATACTTTGACTTGATCTAATGGCTCAGATGAGTCAAATGTTTGACTAAGGTGAATCATAAATTTGTACACGCACGCGCCTTATTGGACCTGGCTTTAGTTGCTTTTCACACTCCCCATGCATTGGACCCAAACTGTTTTCAACTGGCGTTTTACTCTTCATACACCCCTGCTCAATTTCTTTTTGCATTTTATTTTTATCTTCATATATGTTCCATTTTCTTTTATTTAAAATACTAAAATGCATTAAATAATTCTACAAAAATTCATATAGCATCTTAATTCATTAAACTAATTTTCTATTATTTTTAATTCTGATTTTATCAAATTTTGCTTATATTTTTAGAATCCCTTTTTTAATTTCATTTTCAATGATGTCCTTCATTGATACTTGACCTTTCCCATTTTATTTCTCTTAACTCACACAATCTTTTCCACACATTCTTTTTGTCATATTTGGGTAATATCTCGAGGCATCTAAAACCATTTTTCTCATATTTTTAAAGTCATTTTTGCATAGCTTTTGAACCATATCATTGTGCATTATTCATTGTTGACCTAATGTGACTTTGATGAGTTGTTTGGATTGGATTCTTCTTGAGTTTTGCCATGAGATTTTGACATGTCTTTAGCTTCTGAATTAGGTTGGTTGAGACCTATGTTCATTATTTTTCTCATGAGATTTGGTAATTGTTTGATACCTTGCATTTGAAGCAACATGTGTGCATATTCTTCTACTTCCATCTAACATGATTTTGGTGAGGCACTTGTGCCACCTTATTATGCTTGCTTTTGTGTGAGATTAAATGGTTTGTCTAGAGAATTATAGGTCCTACTTGGTTCACTTATAGGTCATTTTGATTTGTGTTTACCTTTGATGTGTGTTTATGCATTTTAACTTGCATTTTTGACCTAATTCCACATCTAATTTCTTCTTGTGCTCTACATGATTTGTGTTTGCATTGTGTATGCCATTTCACTCATGCCATTTGTATATCATCAATTGTGTGCTACTGGTCTATATGCACTCATACTCATTTCATATGTCATGCATCTTTAACATGTAAATTTGTGCACTTAATTGAAACTTGTTTCTCTCCTCTTATTTCTCCTTTCATCTATTTTCTTCTACTTGAATCATTGCATCCATGACTTGTATGATTGCTCATATGTATTATAAGACATTCATAAATGATGTGTACTTCTGACGTTGACATTTCATCAATCATAAATACATGTCCATGTTGCATTTTTATTCATCTTTCATCAACTACTTTCATGGTGCATTTCTTTGATGTTTAAGGCATTGTTTGTGCAAAGTTTGCTTGTGTTTGGTACCTTAACCTTAGAGGACTTTCTTAGAGTGTAAGTTCTGACCTTGAGTACTTCTCAACCTTTAGGACCCTTCTTCTTTAGTTCTTAACTTGTTTGATATTTACTTGTTATTCTTTCTTTATTTCTTTACTTGCAAATTGTTTTTGCTAACATTTTCAGGGGCTAATGGTAAGTAAAGTGTGTAAGTGTGCACCCACATACAACCTCTTCTTTCATCTCTTTTAAGCTTTCAAGTTGTGATTGTGATAAGCATCTAATGCTTTCTTTGTTCAATATCTTTCATCGCCTTTGAGTTCTTAACTTAACTTCCATCTTGGAAGTAAGTTAGAACTCACTCTTCTTCTCTTTTCTTTTAGAGTTAGATTTCTAAACCACACTTAACCATTAGGAACATCCATGTATGATAACTTTATGGTTTGAGTCTTAGTCTCCCTCATTAGATTTTACCTTTCTTAACCTTTGAGTCTCTCTTTTTCTCATCTCAAAACAAAAAGTAAAAACACTTAATAAAGGCATAACTTATATTTCATTTGAGCTTTTCATGTGAGAATAAGATAGTGAGGGGTCTTCTCTCACTTTCTTAGAATGTTTAGCATACGTCCCGTCTTGGGTCGATATGCGAGGCATTCGATCCTATGTGAAAGACTTAAATACAATATGCGTTATACACACCAATAATCAAAATACTTCTTTCTAAAATACAAAAACAAACAAATTCTCTTCTCATCTCCTTCATTTTATTCCTTAAGGACTCATCGTGTCCGTTCTACCGCAAACATGTAACGCCTAAGTCTCCATACAACGAGCTGCAACACCTAACTGCTGGGACGCGCACTCTGACGTTTCCATTAAAAAACACAAACAAAGCAACCCTTGTTGAGCCGAACTAAGTTTTCTCTGATTCTTCTTTCTCGTCTAATTGAAGATACATAGGCACGAGATGCGATATCTCGACGAGCAACCTTTCCCGTAGTCCATCGAACTACGTTGACTCTGACTTTCCCATTGCACTGAGGGAATACGTAGGCCTAGGACAAAGATAATGTCCTATCGAGTCATTTCCTTCTCCTTTCCTTTTTCTTTTCTGCCTTTCATTTCCAGTTCTCCATTTAGCAGTTGATTTCCTATTCCCTACACCCTTTGATCGATGATAGCAAGCGTGGATCCCATCGAGTACGATGGGCGCGTGGGATACTAACACCTTCCATTCGCGTAACCGACTCCCTTACCCATTTCTCTTGGCCGCGAGACCTTGTTCTTTCCTTCCCTCAGGTTTACTCAGTGTTTCCTTTCCCTCTCTTGGGATAAATACACATTGCTGGCGACTCTGTTTCCGCGCCATTTTCGCGTTTGTACTTGGATGAAAATCCCGGGAGCGACACTTACCTCCTAAGGCCAACCAACTGTTGTTTCCCACGAGAACTATCTCTCCTAAGCAAGGCAGAATTGCTATCATGAACCAGTGATACTTTTCATCCCCCACTGTGGCTGAGTATCCAGTCGCGTTCATCCATTAGTCTGTATGTCGCGTCAGGTTTATCAGCATATACATACATACATCATACATTATTGATTTACATTCATTTTCATATTGCATCACTATCACTCTAGTCGGTCTTGTTCCCTAGTGATAAAAGTCCTCTCAATCGAGTTGTCAGTTCTTTCCTTGTCAGGAAACGTCGTGTCTGAACAATCTTTCCTCCAGTTTATTCCTGGATTGAAGGCGGTCCATTGACCACTTTGATAACTTGAACCTCTGAGAAGCCAGAGATCTTTCGGCAAACGTCACTCTTTGTCATTGAATATGATATCTTCGCTTTACTGGATTAAGGAAAATCCCTAGAGAAAGCCTCTTAATCAAATATTTGGCAATACAACAGTTCTTTTTTGGAAAATTCGCCGACGAAAAGGTCATCGGCACCTTAAAATTGGATCATATCATATGGCATTTCTCCAAGAAGATCCTGATAAAAGTATAATGTAATACCCCCAAGCGACAACAGTCTCTCAAGAAACCTGTTTTCCCCAGTAGAACCGATAAATGGTGTCTCCAACAGAGAAGTCTGTGTACCTCTACAACTCAGACAGCTGGGTTCCCAGCAACTCTGACATCAGATCATATATCCATCAAATGGCATCTCCCCGGGAAAATTCGGCGAGAAGTTTGAGGAAAACCGCTACGAATAGTGTCCCTTGTCAAGAAAGATTATTGACAAAAGAAACTGAGACCAGTTCCATGGTAGAAAACCAGGATCGAGGGGAAGTTTATTTTAGAAACTGAGACCAGTTCCTTGGTAGAAAACCAGGATCGAGGGGAAGTTTATTCCAGAAACTGAGACCAGTTCCTTGGTAGAAAACCAGGATCGAGGGGAAGTTTATTCCAGAAACTAAGACCAGTTCCTTGGTAGGAAACCAGGACCGAGGGGAAGTTTTACCTTTTCTAAGCATCATCGCTTAGAACAAGAAGATGAACGCGCAAGTTACCATTCATAACCACCATCAAAATTTCGGGTATTCTGATATTTAATCCTCTTGCACCCAGAATGTCCGAATACCTTCGCCATTCACACCTTCAGGTCCAAGAAGATTAAATAGGGGCATCTGTCATACCCCAAATTTTGACCACTAAGATTCCCCATCATTGTTCAAATCATCATCACAATATGGATGTACCATCATACCTCATTAGTCTCCCCAAAGATGGGTGAGCATCCACTACAATCAAACTTAGGGTTTCAAGCCCTCTCAGAGCCTTTAGACAAAAGATCAATCAAGGAATGACATGATCTTCAATTTGTCTAAACCTCTCAAACATCCACGGACTCCATTATCAAGATTCAAGCACAAGGTTGCAGCATTCTAAGTGGATCAAGCCTCAAGATCGCCAGTGTCACCAAATTAGGGTTTTGGTCGACCAGGGCCTCCAGATGGTATTTTTTGTCTGAGCATAAGCCAATGTTCCAAATCACAAACTAAGATGCTCTAAGGGACATTATGAACCCAACCATCAAGTCAATTTAGCCTTAGGGGGTGCATTTATAAAAAAATAGGAATTATGGTTTCTTGACGTAATTCACCCCTAATTTGACTTTTGGGACAAAACATGAGCCAAGACCTCAAGGCATGATTTGAGGGTCTCTAATAAGCTACATTGATCCATTTTCAACAATGGAATGATCCAAGAAGCTTGATTCACAAGTTTCAAGTTCATCAGAACCACAGTTAGGGTTTCACGGAAAAAGTCAACTGTGCCTTTGACTTTTGACCGAGGCATGCTCCCAAACCTTGGGACATGATTTAATACACCCTATAACACCCATGTAACATATCCATTAAATTTGATTTAGGTCAAGGACTTGATTTCACAAAGGATCGCACAGTTTGGAATTCATCTGACAAAAAGTCAACTGTGCACAAAAGTCAACTTTGACTTTTTGAGATTTTTCACAATTATGGTTCTTTGACCCTAAAATGATGTTAATATGTGATTGGAATCATCATTCATCAAGAAAAATCAAGGAAAGTGGGATAACTTGTAAAAGGGGTAACCATAAAAAAACTTAGAAATTTTCTAAGTTATGGAACAAAGTGGCCAGGGTACCAACTTTGGAGGATCATAACTCTTAAACCACAAGGCCGTTTTCCCCATTCAAATCTGGATTTGTAGTTCTCATGGACCTCTACAAAAGCTTCAACTACACCTCATTCCAATTCATCATGGATTTTGAGTTATGGAATGATCAAAATGGCTGAAAACATGAAATGTCACTTTTTCCAAGACTTAGTAAAATTTTCACTAAGTCAAAATTTGTTTCACTTTTTCCAAAATGTAGGGGCATTTTTCAAATGGATCCAAAAAATGTAAAAACAAACTATGATCACACATATGTTGTATCATATGAGGGCTTTCCAAAATGGCCAAGAACTCCATGAAACTCCACTTAAATCATGAGATATGACCATGCCAATATGCCTTGCTGCAAACTGTCATGGCAAGGCAGATTTAGGGATTTTACTCGATTTGCTCAAATTTTGCAAAGGACAAGCAAATCTATCCATCTGAACACCTCAAGGGGGACCAAGGAGGGAGAAACACTGATCCATCAGCCTCCCAAGTCTTTGGAACCAAAAGTAGCATGCCAAACCTAGAAATGCCTAAAAGAGGGACAAGACTCCAATTTTGGTTTGAAGCATTTAATGGATGCACCAAGGTGGCATGGATTGAGCCTCTTCCAACTGAATTCAGTCAAGGATGTGTCATACCCCAAATTTTGACCACTAAGATTTCCCATTATTGTCCAAATCATCCTCACAATATGGATGAACAATTAGTCTCCCCAAAGATGGGTAAGCATCCACTACAATAAAAAATTAAGGTTTCAAGCTCTCTCAGAGCTTTAGACAAAGGATCAATCAAGGAATTACATGGTCTTCAACTTGTCTAAACCTCTCAAACATCCACAATGGATCAAGAGGACTCCCACACCAAGAATCAAGCACAATGTTGCAGCATTCCAGGTGGATTAAGCCTTAAGATCGCTAGTGTCACCAAATTAGGGTTTGGTCGACCAGGGCCTCCAGATGGAAATTTTCCTCTGGGCATGAGCTAATGCTTCAAAGCATAACCTATGATGCTCCAAGGGACATCATGAACCCAATCATCAAGTTAATTTAACCTCAGGGGATGCATTCATAAAAGATCAGGAATTAGGGTTTCTTGACCTAATTCACCCCTAAGTTGACTTTTGGGATAAAACATGAGCCAAGACATCAAAGGAGGATTTGAGGGTCTCTAATACACCACATTGATCCATTTACAACAATGGATTTGTCTAAGAAGCCTGAGCAACAAGTTTCAATTTCATCATAACCACAATTAGGGTTTTGAGGAAAAAGTCAACAGTGCCTTTGACTTTTGACCAGGACATGCTCCAAACCCTAGGACATGATTCAATACACCCTATAACACCTATAAAATCAATCCATCAATTTTGATTTAGGTCAAGGACTTGAATTCATAGAGGATCTCACAGTTTGGAATTCATCTGACAAAAAGTCAACTATGCACAAAAGTCAAACTTTGACTTTTTGAGATTTTTCATAATTATGGTTCCTTAACCCTAAAGTGATGTTAATGTGTGATTGGAATAATCATTCATCAATAAAAATCAAGAAAAGTGGGATAACTTGTAAAAGGGGTAACCATAAAAACTTAGAAATTTTTCAAAGTTATGGAACAAAGTGGCTAGGGTACCAACTTTGGAGGATCATAACTCCTAAACCACAATGCCATTTTTCCCCATCTAAAGCTGGATTTGTAGCTCTTATGGAACTCTACAAAACCTTCAAACATAACTCATTCCAATTCCTCATGTATTTTAAGTTATGGAATGATCAAAATCACAAAAAGTGAAAATGACACTTTTTCCTAACACTTAGTGAAATTTTCACTAAGTCAAAATCTGTCTTACTTTTTTCCAAATGTAGGGGCATTTTTCACTTGGATCCAAAAATTATCAAAACCAATTATGATAAAAAAAGTTGTTGTATCATATGAGGGCTTTCCAAAATGGCCAAGAACTCCATCAAATTCCACTTGAGCCATGAGATATGACAATGGCAATATGCCTTGCTGAAAACTGTCAAAGCAAGGCAGATTTGTGCATTTTGCTCGATTTACCAAATTTATGCAAATGACAAACACACTTATCCATCTGAACACCTCAGGGGGAGACCAAGGAGGGACAAACACTGATCCATAAGCCTCCCAAGTCCTTGGAACTAAAAATATCATGCCAAACCTAGAAATCCCTAAAGAGGGGACAAGACTCCAATTTTGTTTTAGAGCATTCAATGGATGCACCAAGGTGGCATGGACTGAGCCATTTCCAACTGAATTCAGTCAAGACTTATCCAAGACCAAGGGAACCAGCAGCCTGTGCCCTAACCTCTAGTCAATGGCTAGAGGAGACTTGGATTCTCATTGATCAACATTGGCCAAACCTATGCAGCAGTTTCCATTCACTATTCCTTGCAAAACAAACTTGCTCTACTATAAATAGAGCTCATTTGTGATCTGTTTGAGTACACCAAAGCCATCTAATAGATGCTTTCCTCAAAATCTCTTCTTTCACTCCAAATTTGCCTTCCAAAGCAAGTCACTATCGAGTTTTGTGTTTGAGAGCTATTCCAACCAAACCAATCACACACACACCTCATAAACATCATATAGAAGTGATCCAAACACTCACACAACATCTGGAACACCAAAATCACAAAATCACTAGCCAATTGCTCAAGTTCTTGACAGATTTGCAGTTGGGGTACCATATCAAGTTCCAGATCATTTCAATCCACTCCAAGCATCCATACACACTCCATAGCACCTAGGGAAGCTGTCCATATCCTTGGAACCAAGCTGTAACACCTCTAACACAAAACACGATCACCAACTGCAAGAGGTAAGCATGAGCTCTTCTAACACTATGAATCATGCATTTTTTGCTGCACAATAATTTGGCCATATGTTCATAATCATGCATACAGTGTTTTCCCTCAATCAATTGCTTTGTTTGAATTGTGTATGGAATTTCTGAACCTTCATGCAAATTTTAGGGTTCTTGAGGTTTCACTTTGATTTCTTATTCCATGCTTAAAATAAATGAAATTAAAGACCATAGACATGATCGTGAGGTGAAAACGAGCAAATTGATATGTAGATTGCATGATATAATCAAGTATTCAGTGAGATTGATGAGAAAACGCAAATCTGGGCAAAACGGAGAACGCGGGCAAGGCCAAGATGTTCTTGGCGCCCTTTTTCAAATATTTGAATTTTTGAATTTTTGTAATTTTATTTAATTGATTCAAAAATTAATTTCTCTCTGAGTTTTAATGATTTTGAGTTGGTTCTTTTTTTAATAATTCACAAAAATGTTAAAATATTTTATTTTACCAAAAAATCCAAAAAATATTATTTATTTCATATATTTGATATTTTTGCAAAGAATTAATGTTTTATTTGTTTTTAACATTTGAAATATTTTTTCTCCCTTGATTTTCCAAACTTAATTAATTTCTAATTATTTTGTGGGTATAAACATGATTTTTCAAACATTAATCCAATACCACAATTTGTTTTTCACACATGTTTAACAATTTGGATCATTTTAATTGAATTTTTATTCAATTAAAATATATTTTGAAAACAAATTAGGGTTTTGATCAATTCAACCCTCATCAAATCTTTTTCAAACACCTTTGGGCCTCTTGGTAGAGTGTAAGACCCAACCCTTTGTAAATACAAACCTTTTTGGTCCCTAGTGTGTTGTATAAGTCCCGATACCGTCAAAAGGTTCAACACGATCGTCGCCTTTTTCACAAAAATATTTGGGCTTCTCCTTGAGTTATAAGACCCATCTTTAAACACTTTTGGGCCTCTAATAGAGTGTAAGACCCAACCCATTTTTGAAACCAAAATATTTGGGCCTCAATTATTGTATAAATCCCTCTGTACCTTTTTAAAACCTCGTCGCGATCGTCGTTTTCAAAAAAAAAATTTCAGGGCCTCTCCTTGAGCTATAAGCCCCACCACTTGTACAAAAATAAATCATTGGGCCTCTATTAGAGTGTAAGACCCGACCCCTTTTTAACCAAAACTTTTTGGGCCTCAATGCATTGTATAAGACCCAGTACGTTAAAGAAATCTCGGCGCGATCGTTATTTTTAAACAAAAACAAGACATTTGGGCCTATCCTCGAGTTATAAGCCCCATTCTTTTTCTTTAAACACCTTTGGGCCTCCTGAGAGAGTGTAAGACCCATCCCTTTGTACAGAAAACCTTTTTGGGCCTCAGTAACTTGTATAAGTCCCTGTACGAAACAACAGTGCAATCACTGATAAAACCTTGGGCCTCTCCTTGAGCTGTAAGCCCCAACAATCTTTTCAAAGCACTTTCTCCTTTGATTTTGAATATAATATTGTTATCAAAGCTTTCTTTGTTGAACAACTAACAAAACAGCATGGAAGCTCTACAACCGAGTAAGTGGTTACTCGCTTTCTTTATCCGCTTTCATATATATAACTGTATTGTGGGGCTGCTCACTGTAAGTATTCTTTCAAAAACTTTGATATACTTGTCAAATATCAACTGTGTAATACAAGTATAGTTATTTAGTGTTTTCCCCGGCAACTACGTCTAGCACTAGGTAAAGCCTGGTTGGTCACTATTAAATACAAACAAAACTAGATCCCCATAGGATTACCAGACACAGTCTTCCCTCCTCTTGGGGTTAAACAATATGGAGACGTGAAAGGCAGCATTCTCGGTGAACCCTTTCTCAGACTGTCACCCTTAGAAATTGTCAAAGAGACTCTACTCCCCAGAGATGATCTTTTCTCCGTGAAGGGTATCTCTTGAGTTTCTTCCAAATTCTCGGACTTTCCTGGCTTGATGTATTCTCGGTGAATGGCATGTCTTGAACTTCTCGGGGTTTGGGGACCCACAGGCTTCTTAAAAGCATCCCCGCCTCCTCTTGGGCGTTGTACAAGGACCCTTCGACTTCTTAAAAGCTCTCATGCCTTCTCTTGGGCTTAGTACAAGGACCCAGAGACCTCTACAGGTATAGGAACAGAACCTAATCATCAATTTGCTAGAGCTATCTTTCTGAGTCAAGTGTCAGACCTGTTAATGGGTTGACCTTCATCCCTTAACATACCAGTCTTCTCTTGGGCATCATACAAAGATCATTCACAACCTGAGAATCGATTTCTCAAAACACCAGTAGACTTGGATAGTCTCAATATCCTTTGGATTTTCCATTTCCTTAAAGAACAGGAAATAACCCTAATCCTCTGATCAATTCCAAAGCACAACAATACCTTTAATCGTTCCCTTCATAAGAACTAATTTTATCTTTTATCCAACATACTGGACCTGTCACTAAACTGAAACAGTCACCAGCACAATAGCCTTCTCTTGGGCTTTGTACAATGATTCTCCCTAGTGGAGCTAACCTTTTCACACTCTCTTATTGAGTATAAAAGACTCTCTTGTTGAGTCAATCCCTTTTAGCCTCCATCTCGGGCTTCGTACGAGATAAAAATCACTCTCTTGTTGAGTCACACCTTTCAGCCTCCATCTCGGGCTTCGTACAAGATACAAAAACACTCTCTTGTTGAGTATAAAAGGCCCTCATGTCGAGTCAAAACCTTTTAGCCTCCGTCTTGGGCTTCGTACAAGACATATAAAAGCACTCTCTTGTTGAGTCAACCTTTTTAGCCTCTCTCTCTCGGGCTTCGTACGAGACACAGAAAAACACCCTCTTGTTTGGTCAATAGCCTCCTCTTAGGCTTTGTATAAGAAAACCCCGGTTAAGTAAATTAACCTTTTAGCATCAAAATCTGCGCTTTGCTCACAGTGTACAAACATCAACAACTCCTTCATCTAAATTGTTGTAAGCGGCAAGCCTCTGGATTATTTACATCCACGCCACTGTTCCTCTTTTAGCATGAGAAATTCCTAAGGAAAGATGGCATTGCTCTAAACTGAGTTAAAGTCTTCTCCTTCAGGTTAAAAATACCCTATAAAGGAAATTATGGCATTACTGGATTCACATATCCCAGTTAAAGTAATTCTCCTTTATAACTAGTCACCCAACAGTTGTGACAAACAGACCAAATATCCCCCTTTAGAGATGACAAATTCTCTCTAAAGTCAAACCCCTTTAGCTTCACATCTTGGGCTTCGAACAAGATACAAATAGACCCTTCAGCTTCACATCTTGGGCTTTGAACAAGATACAAACCACATTTAGCTTCACGTCTTGGGCTTTGAACAAGACACCAAAACAACCTTTTTCCTCCCATAGAATAGGACGAACTATGATCGCTCTGATTTCCCTGTTTCGTTAAACGGGAATACGTAGGCATAAGATTGAAAATTCTTAGCGAGCATACTAATCAAAAACCCAAAATCCCATCCTTTTATACATCAATTAAAAACCATCCGTCCTAACATCCTACCAATAGCCTAGACACTGTTTTTTTTAACAAAATAACCTAAAAGAGACCCACAATCTTTATAGCATCTGTAAACCAACAGTCATCTGTTCAAACTCAGTATGTAAGCAGGGTTAATTAGAGACATCTATTTCCCTTCCTTCATCAGCTTCAATAGGATAAAAAATGAATCGAACTGTAGTACCACAAAGCGATAGTGCTTCGCAACCACGCAAAAACTCACGCTACAGAAAAATGGCGACTCACTGGGTAAGGATCATTTCTCTTCCCATATCTTAGGTAGAAACCTTAAAAGAAATGCCACAGCAGAAAGGCGACAATAGTGGGAGATATTCTTGCTTGCTTTCCCAAGGGAGGAAACCCTAAATTTGCATCACAGAAATGACAGCTCTGCTGGGGAGTCATTGTCTGTATAGGATCATAAGACTAGAGGTCTAGGATGATTAAGACAAATATATATACTGTTTTTCCTAATTGATATCTGTGTTTATTTTTTTGCTAATGGGAATGCGTGTGATGCCGTATGTGGAAAGATTAAGTATACACCTAAGATAGGTGATGGCAATGCGGGTAATCTTGCTGGGAGTGAATTCCAGTTAAGAGCCCCCGATCGACCATCAAACTCAGTGGAGACTCCCTCTGCAGTTACATTGCCTATACGACTCTGGTTGTTGAAAGTAGTGTGGTCAACTGGGTTATCTGAGAAGCTGAGGTTTTTAGTAGACTTAAGCCATTTTGTAGTGCGGAAGCTATCGAAAATAGTTGTCACGCGATACTACCCTCATCTGAGATCACTCCAGGATACATCAGCTCGCTGGCAATCCGCTTGCAGTTGTTATCCCAGAGGGGTCAATGATTTTGCTGACAGGTACAAAAAATCACCATTATAAACCTTTGGGGGGGTAGAGCCTTGACTTTATGACACCGACCTTTTGACCCCATGTTTTTTCTATGCTTTTGTGTGCTGCATTCATGCATTCATTTAAAAAATATCAAAACAAAGAAAAATCTTCTCTTCTAGTCTCTTTTTTTCAAATTAAACTAAGACAATGATTGCAAATGTTAGAGAAAGGAGATTGCGCTAATGGATTTCGGTAGAAGGAAAACTCAAAAGCACACCTTCAAGGTTCCAAAGTTATGGGATTTGAGAGGTTTGGCGAGAATGATCACCAACCACGAGGCTTTCAGAGCCAAGTATGGAGGACTGTTGTCCTTGTTAAGGGTCCACGTAATTGAAGGAATCCTGTCCACACTAATCCAATTTTACGATTCAGTCTATCACAGTTTCACATTTCTGGATTTTCAGCTTGCACCAACGTTGGAGGAGTATTCTCACCTGTCTGATTTACATATTACTGATCAAGCTCCCTTTTTTGGACTGGAAGAAATTCCAAAGGATCAGACCATTGCAAGAGCAATTTATTTGGACGAGTCAGAAGTCAGGACTCACATGACCACTAAGGGTGGCATCCAGGGTTTTCCAGCCCAATTCTTGATAAATAAAGCTCTATACTTTGCTAGTATAGGGAACATGTTCGCTTTCGAGAGCATCTTTGTTTTGCTCGCCTACAGGTTATTTTTATTTCCCAACATCGATAACTTTGTAGATATCAACGCCATTAAGATTTTCCTGATCGGAAACCCCGTACCAACCTTACTCGGAGATGCGTATCATTCGGTACACTTAAGGAATTTGTATAATGGAGGAATGATCACATGCTGTGTACCTCTGCTATAAAAATGGTTCACTTCCCATTTGCCCAAGTCTGCTGCATTTTAGGATCGAAAGAATACTTTACGTTGGTCGCAGAGGATCACGTCTCTTACCAACTCTGACATCAATTGGTACAATCGAATCTACGACAGGATCAAAATCATTGACCGTTGTGGAAATTTCCCAAATGTACTCCTTATAGGAATTAAGGGGGGAATCAACTATCATCCAGTGTTAGTTCATCGTCAATTTGGATACCCAATGAGGCATGTCCAGCGCAATGCTCATCTGGAAGGTCTTTTCTTCAAGGAAGGAGAAAATGACAGGGAACTAAAGACGGAAATAGTGCACGCTTGGAAACACGTTCATAGGAAAGGACGAGAGTCTCTAGGAAAACCAGACTATGTCTCGATGGAGCCTTATCTCCACTGGGTACAAACTAGAGCTCTCAAGCTGAGGATGCCTTACCCTCATCAGGAAGTTCTTCCATTAAGGGACTCTGCCCTTTATTTCATGTCTGAGATGGAAAAACTTCAGGTTACTCTCAGGAAAGTTCAGCAAGAGAAGAGGTCTTGGAGGAACAAGTACCGTATTCTCAATGTGGAATGTAAGAAAATACAGCAGCTATTAAGGGAAAAAGATGCTCTGATTGAGATTTTAGAGCAGCATACTGTAGAAAATCAGGATGACCAAAGGAATTTGCTCACTCCTTTCACTTGGCAAAGGAATGACAACCTGAAAAAGGCCCAAGAGCCCCGGTCAAAGAAAAGGAAAGCACCCGAACCAGCACATGAGCTCTCTTCAGAGAGGACTTAGGATCCATTAGTTTAGATTTCCTTTTTCAGCACTTTGCAATCTACTGTATTTCCATTTCTGCAATACTTTGAATAAACAAAAATAATTAATAATCATTGCATTCATCATTCTCATAAACGCATTCTTCTTACCTTCGAATCTCATGTTTGCGTCTCGATTCTAGAGTCAAACTGTCTCATTCGTACAACACTCGGGTTAATCATCAGAAAAAGATGGATGATCTTGAGGAAGAGAACAGAGAGTTGAGAGAAGAGATTGACACTCTGAAAGAGGATCTGAGAAAGCTTCATAACGACATGCAAGCTCTAGTAGAAGCTCAGATGCAGCAACAAAGGACTGTGATCTCAGATCTCACATCAACGCCCATAGTGGAGAAGTATGATCCTAGGTACAA
This sequence comes from Lathyrus tuberosus, assembly GCA_022829125.1. Classification (NCBI taxonomy): domain Eukaryota; kingdom Viridiplantae; phylum Streptophyta; class Magnoliopsida; order Fabales; family Fabaceae; genus Lathyrus; species Lathyrus tuberosus. The sequence continues at coordinate 10,399,290 of JALAZF010000145.1, forward strand.
AATTCCGAAAGATCGTCCCTGGGGCATGCCTATTAACTATATCCCGGAAGGATATGTTCCACCAATCGCTGAGGATCAGGGAACTGCAGCAGGAACCGCTGGGCCTGAAGGTTACAAACTTCGAGAAAGCGAAGATGCCAGGGGCATGGCAGCAACTCCTGAAGGTTACAAACTTCGGGAGGCACCGAGAGTCTTGGCCATAATGAATATACCACCACCCGTGGTACACACTGTTCCGGAAGGACAGATTCCGCAGATACCTTCTGGTGGAAATGATAGCATGTTCAACAGAATGAATGAGTTCCAGGAACAATTCCTGGAGATGCAGAAAGAACTGCAGGCCTTTCGCGGTCAGGATCTATTTAGAAAGGACGCCGCGAACCTCTGCTTAGTCCCCAATGTGAAAGTTCAGCACAAGCTCCAAGTGCCCAACTTTGAAAAGTACAAGGGAAACTCTTGCCCTCAAAGCCATTTGGTGATGTACGCTCGGCGAATGTCAGCTCAAACAAAGAACCATGAGCTACTAATTCATTACTTTTAGGATAGTTTAACCGGTGCCGCATTAAAATGGTACATGGGTTTAAACCGCGCTACAATCGGCACGTTCAGAGATCTTGGTGCTGCTTTCGTTCAACAATATAAATACAATTTGGACATGGCACCGGACAGAGATCAACTCAGATCAATGTCACAAAAGGACAAGGAAACCTTTAAGGAGTACGCTTAGAGATTGCGTGAAATTGCCGCTCAGATTTCTCCACCTCTTAAGGATAAAGAGATGACAAAGATCTTCTTAACAACCTTAAGCTCATTTTACTATGACAGAATGGTCGCCAGTGCGCCCAGTGATTTCACCGAGATGGTGGGCATGGGGGTTCGTCTTGAGGAAGCAGTCCGGGAAGGACGTTTAGTAAAAGACACTGGATCATCAAGTAGTACGAAACGATATGGTAGTGCTATCCCTAAGAAAAAAGAGCAAGATATCGGTAATATCTCTCTCATAAAGCAAAGGCGACGATATCAACCAATAGCAGCTGTAACTCCTACTATCAATCTTACGCCTGTTCCTACATATCAATCTCAAGTTGTACAGAGCCAACCGAATCAACAACAACTTCAGCAAAGGACACAACAACCTCTTCAGAAGGCTCGTCCTACGTATAACAACAACTGTACAACGCAACCACCAAGGTTCGACCCTATACCCATGTTGTACGCAGAACTGCTTCCATTATTGCTGGTCAAGGGGTATGTCCAAACTAAGTCTCCTCTTACAGTACCAGAAAATCTGCCTTTTTGGTTCAAAACGGATCAGACTTGCCCTTATCATCAAGGCGGACCAAGGTATAACATAGAAAACTGTCTCAGTTTCAAATCCGACGTACAAAAGCTTGTTAGGAGCAGGGTCTTATCTTTTAAGGATACGAATCCTAATGTTCTCACAAACCCGCTGCCTCAACATGAGAAAGCTGCAGTCAATTTGATAAAGGGAGAGTCTAACAACATCTATCAAATTCATGATGTACTCTTGTTAAGGGCCAACTTGGTCAAGATGCATTGTAGACAGAGCGGATATGGCCATGTGCCACCTCATTACTATTACCAGTGTGATATCTGCTCTAAGAACAATCAGGGATGTTCTGTGGTGCAATCAGCTTTACAGAAACAATTGGATCTCGGATGGGTCCAAGAGCATCGAGTTCGTGGAGTCAACATGACCTATACGAATTCCAACATCATTCAGAACCACGACATCCGTGCAGTGAATGTCAACTTGGTGGCAATGCACTCAAGGCAAAGCAAGTATCATAATCTTCCGCGACACGATTATAATTCCTGTCTGACTTGCTCGGTAAACAAACAGGGATGCTCTTTCATACAGGAGGCCCTCCAGCATCAGATGGATCTTGGATGGATCCAGGACTACCATGATATAAATCCTTACCAGATCAACATGATTCAAATCTTTGATATTCGTCTGATGAATACCAACTTGGTGGAGTTACACGCTATATAGGTCCAACTCGGTTTTCTCACTTCACATGATTATCAGAACTGTAAAGGATGTTGTGAGAGTAACCAAGGGTGGGCTCTCGTTCAGAGAACTTTACAACACTTATTAAACCACTGGTGGCTTCCAATCTATCTGGATGAAGACACGCAGCAAATCAGTGTACTTAATGGAAACCCTTCTCGGCATCAAAGTCAGGAAGTCTGATCTATGGAAACAAACCTGGTAAGGTTGCAGTGCATTCAAAGCGGGCGTGGCCAGGTGCCACCACATAACTATAAACGCTGTAGAGTCTACTCGGAGAATAACCAAGGATGCTACCTTGTGCGGGCAGCCCTTCAAGGTCAGTTGTATCGTAAAGAGATTCACCCGTTTCCAAGTCCCGAGCCAATCAACTGGACGCCGGACTACTTCGCTGATAAAATCAGAGACGTTGTCATAATCTCTGGTCATCAACAGAACAAGGATATTTGTACCATCATCCCTCTACTGGACGAATCAAAGGTTCTTAGCCAGGAACTAATTGAAGTTACCTACGACAGTCATAAAAATCAGAAGGCTCCTGTAGCTATCTATCTACCAGGACCATTACCGTATGAATCAGCTAAGGCGATCCCTTACAAATATGGTGCAACAATAATTTAGAATGGAAAGGAAATTCCATTACCCTCTGTCGTGAATATTGCAGACATCAGTCGAGTAACACGGAGCAGTCGAATCTTCAACCGAGGGGTTGAAGAACCTATCAAAGAAAAGGAACTTCAGACAGAAGCTCCGAATCCACCAGTCGATCCATCCAGTGATACCGACCTTTCAAAAAACAATGATGAGATGATGAAGCTCATCCAAAGGAGTGAATACAACATTGTTGATCAGCTGTTACAAACTCCTTCAAAGATCTCAGTGCTATCACTTTTACTCAGTTCTGAAGCCCACAGAGAGGCTCTATAGAAACTCTTAGAGCAGGCCTTTATGGAACAGGATGTGACAATACGACAGTTTGATAGCATCATCTCTAACATCACTTCCTGCAACAACTTGGGATTCAGTGATGAGGATTTTCCAGAGGGGGGCAAAATCCACAACATGGCGCTCAATATCACAGTTAACTGCCAGGACGATGCTTTAGCCAGCGTGCTGGTAGACACAAGATCGGCCATGAACATTATGCCGAAGTCCACTTTGATGCGACTATCATTCAAAGGGCCCCCGATGAGAGGTAGTGAGGTCATCGTCAAATCATTTGAAGGGTCTCGGAAAGCAGTTATCGGCGAAGTCGACCTTTCCATAACTATCGGTCCTCACACTTTCCTAATTACTTTCTAGGTCATGGGCGTCCAGGCAGCGTACAACTGTTTATTAGGAAGACCTTGGATACACCAGGCTGGGGAAGTCACTTTAACACTTCACCAGAAGCTGAAGTTTGTCAAGAATTACCAACTCGTCACGGTCTGTGGAGAACAAGCCTTGATCGTGAGTAACCTTTCATTATCCACTTGTGTAGAACCCGAGGAGGTTATTGAAATGCAGTTCCAGGCACTTTCAGTGAGCAATGTAAATCAGTCAAAAAAAGGAACATCAATTGCCTCATACAAAGATGCTCTCAAAGTAATCGAGAGTAATAATGCAAAAGGATGGGGACAACTTATCATTCCTACTGATAATAAAACAAAGAAAGGTATTGGTTTTTCTTCAACCTGTACCCAGACTGCCGCTAACGGTGAAAGTCTTCATCCTATTCATAACTTATTCCATAGTGGAGGTTCCCTTCACCCAGTGTCTCAAGAAGTACATACCATCAACGAGGGAGATTCCTCTGACACAGATGAGAAATGGAAGTCCTATCTTAACGATGACGACTATATGTCTCAGGAAGAGGTGCCTACGCCATTTTGTTATCCCGCACAGAGTCCGAGATTTATACCTAGGTCAGACGTCAATATGATATACGAAGATTGTGATCTTGAAGGATGCCGTGCTCCACCCAATTCATTAGAGGAAGACACTCTGATGAAAGACAACTTTGACCACGACTATTATGGGCCAATGGTTGGCCAGCGTATCTGGAAGCCGTACCCAGTGTCATACCCCAAATTTTGACCACTAAGATGTCCCATCATTGTGTCAATCATCATCACAATATGGATGAACCATCATGCCTCATCAAATGCCTCAAAGGTTGTTGAGCATTCACTACAATCAGAATTAGGGTTTTAAGCCCTCTCAGAGCCTTAGACAAAGGGTCAATCAAGGAATTACATGATCTTCAACTTGACTACACTTTCAAACATACACAAAGGATCAAAAAGGACTCCCACTTCAAGGATTAAGCACAAGGCTGCTCCCTTCTAGGTGGATCAAGCCTCAAGATCGCTAGTGTCACCAAATTAGGGTTATGGTCGACCAGGGCCTCCAGATGGAAAATTTCATCTGGGCACAAGCCAATGATCCAAAACATAACCTAATATACTCCATGGAACCTCATGGACCCAATCATCAAGTCAATTTTGCTTTAGGGGATGCATTTATCAAAAATCAGGAATTAGGGTTTCTTGACCTAATTCACCCCTAAGTTGACTTTTGGGACAAACCATGAGCCAAGACCTCAAGAGAGGGTTTGAAGGTCTCTAATGAACTATATTGATCCATTTGGAACAATGGATTAATCCAAGAAGCTTGAGCAACAAGTCTCAATTTCATCTGCACCATAAGGGAAAAGTCAACTGTAACTTTGACTTTTGACCAAGACATGCTCCCAAGCCCTAAGACATGATTCAATATGCCCTATGACACCCATGGAACATGTCCATCAAGTTTGATTTAGATCAAGGACATGATTTCATGAAGAATGGCACAGTTTGGAATTCATCTGATAAAAAGTCAACTGTGCACAAAAGTCAACTTTGACTTTTTGAGATTTTTCACCAAAATGGATTTTTAACCCTAAAATGATGTTAATGTATGATTTGAATCATCATTCATCAATAAAAATCAAGAAAAGTTGGATAACTTGTAAAAAGGGTAACCATAAAAACTTAGAAAATTTTCTAAGTTAAAAATAAAGTGACAAGGGTACCAACTTTGGAGGATCATAACTCCTAAACCACAAAGCCATTTTTCCTCATCCAAAGATGGATTTGTAGCCCTCATTACCCTCTACAAAAACTTCAACTAGACCTAAGTCCAATTCCTTAAGGATTTTGATTTATGGAGTGATCAAAATCAAGAAAAGTCACTTTGTTCCAACACTTAGTGAAAATTTCACTAAGTCAGATTTTACCTCACTTTTTGCCAAATGTAGGGGGATTTTTCACTTGGATTCAAAAGAGATCAAAACCAAACATGTTCAAACAGTTGTTGTATCATGTAAGGGCTTTCCAAAATGGTCAAGAGCATTACCAAATTCAACTTACACCATGAGATATGACATTGGCAAGTTGCCTTGCTGAAATCTGTCAAGGCAAGGCAGAATTTGCAATTTTGCTCGATTTACCAAAATCAGCCAAATTCAAATGCTCCTATCCACTTGGACACATCTGAGGATTAAATCTAAAGGGGACAATCACTGAGCCAAGCCTCCAAAGTCCATGGAACAAGAAATAGCATGTTGAACCTAGAATGGCCAAAATAGGGACAAGACTCCAAATTTGGATTGAAGCATTCAATGGAAGCATCAAGGTGGCATGGACTGAGCCATTCTCATCTGAAATCAGTCAAGACTTATCCAAGACCAAGGGAACCACAGCCCTGTGCCCTAACCTCTAGTCAATGGCTAGAGGAGACTTGCATTTCCATTGGCCAACATTGAACAAACACCTGCTGCAGTTGCCATTCACTGTGGATCCCAAAACAAACTTGCTCTACTATAAATATAGCTCAATTGTGTTCAGTTTGAGTACACCAAAGCCATCAAACAGATGCTTTCCTCAAAATCTCTTCTTTCACCTCAAACTTACCTTCCAAAGCAAGTAATTCTGAGTTTTTGAGCTAGAGAGCAATTCCACCCAAACAAATCACACACACACCTCATATATATCATATGTAAGCTGTGCAAACCATCAAAAGTTACCTGTAATCACAACATCACAAAGTCACCTTTCAAAACCTCAAAATAGCACTTTTTTTTGCATTTTTCAAGCCATGTCTTGATTCAGTCACTTTCCAAACCAGATAAAACCTCAAACACACTCCAAATATCATCCTTGAACTGTCCCAAATGGTTCCCACCATCTGGAACACCATTTGAGGGAGTTGCTATTTTGGTCACTTTTAACCCCTTTTGCATGAAAGGGACAGTTTGTGTTTTTGCAGGTACCAGCTGATTCCAATCATCCGAAAAGCATCCAAGGGATCATTTGAGGTGGTTCAAAGCATAAAATCATATCTGGAGCAAGAGGGTTGGCAGATTGCAGAGAAACCTCCAAAATCTCAAAGAAAGGTAAGCCTCTCAACTTGCACTCACCAAAACATGTGTGCATTTGAAGTCCATTCATCATAAACATCTCATACATGTCATATATGTTGTGTTTGAGCTAATTCACCATGTAATCCATGCTTGTACCAAGTTGTAGCATAGAAAATGCATTTATAGGTCATTTTCAAAACCACTATCGGGTTTTGAGGAGGGAGTGTGATATGAAAAAACTACCACCACCATTGGATTCCTTATGAAATTCTGGCCCAGATGCATATAAATTTTGTCTCAAACCATTAAGAATTGAGAAAGTTATGACCTTCACGTTTTTGTGCAAAAACTTGCCTTGGGCAAGCCAAAACCAAGGCATGACTTGTGTATTTGTTTGTTTGTTTCAAACAATGGATGTATCACCACCCCAGTGGTAAGGCGCGCGCCTTGTATGCTTGAGGTCGTGGGTTCAAACCCCACCCATGCCATTTTGTGATTTTTTCACATTTTTGCTATTTTTCCAACTATTTTCATGTTTTGTTAATTATTTGGAAAATTAATAATTCTTTCAATTTTAATTATTTTTTATTGGTTCTTTTTGCAAAAAATCACAAAAATGTTGAAATATTGTTTTCCACAAAAAAATTGAGTTTGTATTATTTATTTAATATAATTAGTATTTTTGTGAATAAATTCATTTTTATTTGTTTTTAAGCATTTTAAAGTGAATATTCATCTTGAAAAATCAAGACCAAATGAGTTTTAATATCTCTTGTGATTTATACCTCATTTTTCAAACCTTAAACAAAAATCACAAGTGGTTTATTCAAACCTATTTGGTATTTTTTATTTATTTTCTTCAAATATTTATTTTTAAAGAATAAAATTAGGGTTTCTTTGATTTTCACTCAAAACAAATCATTTTCAAAACACTTTTGGGCCTCCAATAGAGTGTAAGACCCAATCCTTTTTTGACCAAACCATTTTTGGGCCTCAGTGTATTGTATAAGTCCCGATACCGTCAAAAATAAACGGCGCGATTGTTGCCTTTTGAAAAACAACCTTTTGGGCCTCAATGCATTGTATAGGACCCACCGCGTTTTCAAAAATCTCGGCGCGATCGCCATTTTCAAACAAATGACCCTGGGCCTCTCCTCGAGCTATAAGACCCATTCAAAATTTTTTGGGCCTCTATTAGAGTGTAAGACCCAATTCCCTTTTTACCCAAAATCACTTTGGGCCTCAGATATTGTATAAGTCCCTTTGTGTTAAAAGAAAATCTCGGCGCGATCGCCATTTCGAACGGAAAAATCATCTGGGCCTACCCTCGTGTTATAAGCCCCACTCTTTTTCTTTAAACCTTTTGGGCCTCTTGAGAGAGTCTAAGACCCATCCCTTTGTACAGAAAACCATTTTGGGCCACAGTCACTTGTATAAGTCCCCCTGTACAAATTCAAACAGTGCGCTCACTGATAAAACCCTGGGCCTCTCCTTGAGCTGTAAGCCCCAAATCTTTTTTTTTCAAATCACTTTCTCCTTTGATTTTGAATATACTATTGTTTTCAATCTTTCTTTGTTGAATAACTAACCAAACAGCATGGAAGCTCTACAACCGAGTAAGTGGTTATTGCTTTCATTTACCGCTTTCATATACATATAACTGTATTGTGGCACTATTTCACTATAAGTCTTCTTTCATAAACTCATATCAACTGTGTAATAATAGTATAGATATTTCGAGTTTCCCCGGCAACTACGTCTAGAACTAAGTGACGCCGTTTCGTTTATTCATAGAAATAGACAACTAGATCCCCCAATAGGATCACCAGATACAGTCTTCTCTTCGGCTATCCTCATTAGGAATTATCAAGAAACTCTATTCCCAGAGATGAATGTATTCTCCATGAATGGCATCTTTGAGTTTCTTCCAAATTCTCGAACTTTCCTGACTTGATCTATTCCTCGTGAATAGCTTGCCTTGAATTTCTCGGGGTTTGGGGACCCACGGGCTTCTTAAAAGCATCGGCCTCCTCTTGGGCATCGTACAAGGACCCACAGGCTTCCTAAAAGCAACCCCGCCTCCTCTTGGGCTTAGTACAAGGACCCTACAGCTTCTTAGAAGTATTCACAGCCTCCTCTTAGGCTTCGTATAATGATCTCTTCCTCCGGGAATGATAGCCTCCTCTTGGGCTTAGTACAAGGACCCGTCGGCTTCTTAAAAGTCTCTAGCCTCCTCTTGGGCTTCGTACAATTTGTCCCGACGACCTCCTAGAGGGATAGGAACAGAACTTAGTCATTTTCATAGAACAATCCTTTCAAAGAGTCTACTACTGTTTCTTAAAGCATAGTACAAAAGATGAAACTCTAGACTTGGACAGTCTAACTTCCTTGAGTCTCTAAGACATTCTCAAGTGACCCCTTCGTTAAATAGGAAGGAAACTTGCAAACTCGGACAGTCTCAATATCCTTCGGATTTCCCGCTTCCTTAAAGAACAGGAATAACCCGGACCCTTGAATCAAATCCTTGAGTACAGTATTGCTCATATGAGAACTGATTTTCTCTTTAAAATCAGTATATTGGACCTGTCACTTAACTGAAACAGTTACCATAGCCTCCTCTTAGGCTTTGTATAATGATCCTTCTCCAGGGAAGTTAGCCTCCTCTTGGGCTTTGTACAATGATCCTCCTCTTGGGCTCATGTATCTCTCAAAAGCACCAGTCCTAATATCCTAATCCTTGTTCCCCGCCAGAAACCTTCTGTCTAAATGTAAAAAAAGAAAGAAAAGCGTATTGGCGAAAATACAAATAACCAGTACAAAGGCCCCCCCACATTGATAGCATCTGTAACCTAACAGACCGTTGTTTAAACTCAGTATGCAAGCAGGGTTAATTGGAGACATCTATTTCCCTTCCTTCATCAGCTTTAATAGGATAAAAAATGAATCGACCTGTAGTTTAAGCTCAACCGCAGAGAGCGACCAGCGCTTAAGAATCGCGTCCAAAATCACTCGCTACACCCAGGAGACTTGGGGCAAGAAAATCAGCCGAACAATGAAAATCAGCTGAGCGTCGTTGAAAATAATACCTGTGTCCCCACCATGTCATGGGATCAACACTCAGGGTATTTAGAAAATATCCAGCACGACGATGAATTTGCAAAGTTTGCAGGACTTGAATTCATCAACTATGCTTTTCCTGAGGTCAACGTCATCGAGAGAGTTGACTCCTCCAGTTCCAAAGAAGTGTGGGACACCTTAGGACAACCAAGTGGAAAATTTGACTTCATGGTCAAGTACACTGCTCCCGAAAGCTCTAGTATCAGGTTTGAAGATATCCAGCCAACTGGATAGGGAGATATACCTGATAGCACAAATATTCTGCAAAATATAACTGAGGAATCCTCCTACGACAACTCTGCCTGGGCGACAGATTCCAATGATCCTGCTTTGCCAGAAATCAGCGTTATATCTGAAGACAAATCAAGGAAGGTACCAGACTTTGTGATTCACCGAGGAGTTCGCCGCCAATGGGTTGTTGTCGATGTTCCGAAGATCATTCATAAGTCAAAGTAATTGTCGTCTTTAACCTTTCACCTGACCCAGGTGAAACGGATGTTTTGATAGGGCTCACTTTCTGTAAATTTCCCTCTTCGCTTCGCCCAAAGTGACAGAGTTTTGTTTTATATGGTTGTAGTTTCAAGAATCGACTTGTTCATAAATAAAATAACATCGTTCTGTGATCTTCGCATTAATTATTGTTTTCTCTTTTCGCTTTTATCAAAAAATGGTAATCCTAAAAAACAATTCAAAATAAACAAGCAGTTTTTAAAAAAAAATACACTGTACACACTCTTGCGTTCTCTCCATCTCTTCAAAACACAAATCATACCGTCATGTAAATTGCATGTTTTAAACCCCATTGAAACATACGATCCAATGTCTTTTCCCTACTTTGAGTTCCCGGTATTTGGGGCTGAAGAGGAAGTTGACGACGAAATTCCAGAAGAGATCTCCCGATTACTCCGACAAGAGGAAAGGTCCATTGAACCTCACAAAGAGCCATTGGAAGCGATCAACGTGGGTTCAGAAAAAGAGAGAAAAGAAATCAGGATTGGGGCACTGCTCACTCCAACTGCCAAAGAGAGTTTGACAAAGCTTCTCAGAGAATTTCCCGATGTGTTTGCTTGGTCCTATAAGGACAGGCCAGGGTTGGATACCCACATCATGGAACATCATTTACCATTGAAATCCGAATGTCCACCAGTAAAACAGAGATTGAGACAGACTCACCCAGACATGGCCGTCAAAATCAAAGAGGAAGTATAGAAACAGATTGACGCGGGTTTCCTCGCCACGTCAGAATATCCTCAATGGTTAGCCAACATCGTACCAGTTCCAAAAAAGGACAGAAAGGTCAGAATGTGTGTAGATTACAGAAATCTGAACAAGGCTAGTCCAAAGGACGACTTTCCTTAACCACACATTGACATGCTAGTTGACAGTACAGCAGAATTTAAAGTGTTCTCCTTCATGGATGGATTCTAGGGCTATAATCAGATAAAAATGGTGCCGAAAGATATGGAGAAAACTTCGTTCATTACCTCATGGTGTACCTTTTGTTACAAGGTAATGTCGTTCGGTCTGAAAAATGTCGGGGCAACCTATCAAAGTGCCATGACTACTCTGTTTCATGACATGATACACAAAGAAATCGAGGTATATGTCGATGACATGATTGCAAATTCTAAGACAGAAGAGGAGCATGTGACCCACCTGTCAAAACTATTCGAGTGGTTGAGAAAGTACAAACTCCGCTTGAATCCCAACAAATGCACCTTCAGTGTCCGTTCGGGGAAACTGCTAGGGTTCATCGTCAGCCAGAAAGGAATTGAGGTTGATCCTGACAAGGTCAAGGCCATTCAAGAAATACCTTCTCCAAAGACTGAAAAACAAGTCAGGGGATTCCAGGGACTTTTGAACTACATCTCCAGATTCATATTCCTCATGACTGCAACATGTGCGCCAATTTTCAAATTTCTCAAAAAGAATCAGGATTGCATTTGGACAGAAGATTGTCAAACCGCCTTCGATAGTATCAAGGAATACTTGTTGAACCCGCCGATTCTCTCACCTCCAGTGGAAGGAAGACCACTGATCATTTACTTAATAGTCCTAGAGGACTCAATGGGATGTTTACTTGGCCAACAAGACAAAACAAAAAGAAAAGAGTCTGCCATCTACTATTTGAGCAAGAAATTCACCGACTGCGAGACTCGGTACACTATGCTTGAGAAAACTTGTTGCGCTTTGCCTTGGGCAGCACAACGTCTTCGCCAGTACATGATTCGTCACACTACTTGATTGATCTCAGAAATGGATCCAATCAAGTACGTCTTTGAAAAACCTGCTCTCACGAGAAGGGGTGCTCATTGACAGATGTTGTTATCAGAATACAACATCGAATACCACGCTTAGAAAGCCGTTAAAGGGAGTATTTTAGCCGATCATTTGGCTCATCAACCAATTGACGATCAGGAATCAATCGGGTTTGACTTCCCAGACGAGGATGTCATGTATTTGAAAATGAAAGATTGCGATGAACCGCTACCCAGTGAAGGGCCAGAACCAGGTTCCTAATGGGGACTAATCTTTGATGGAGCTATCAATCATTATGGAAACGGAATTGGGACAATCATCATAACACCTCAGGGTACCCACATTCCTTTCACTGTCAGACTAACATTCAAGTGCACAAACAACGAGGTCGAATATGAAGCTTGTATCATTGGAATCGGAGAAGCGATCGACTTGAGAATTGAGAACTTCGATGTATATGGTGACTCAGCCCTGGTTATCAATCAGATCAAAGGAGATTGGAACACATACCAATCAGGACTGATTCCTTACAAAGATTATGCAACAAGGTTGTTACCCTTCTTTAACAGAATCGAGTTTCATCACATCCCTCGTGATGAGAACCACATGGCTGATGCATTAGCCACTCTCTCTTCCATGATTAGTGTAGGTCAATGGACCGACTTACCTAAGATCGACATAATGCGCCTTGAACGGTCTGCTTATATCTTCACGATTGAAGCAGTCATAGATGGCAAACCTTGGTATCACGATATCAAATGCTTCCTTCCGAAACAAGAGTACCTACCTGGGGCACTAAGGAAAGATAGAAAAACCCTCAGAAGGTTGGCAGGCAGCTTCTTCTTGAGCAGTGACACTCTCTATTAGAGAAACTTCGACACGGTCTTGCTCCGATGCGTAGACAGACCAGAAGCAGACATGCTGATAAAAGAAATTCATAAAGGATCCTTTGGCACTCATGCCAACGAACACACAATGGCGAGAAAAATTCTAAGAGCAAGATACTATTGGTTGACCATAGAATTCGACTACTAGAAGTACATGAGGAAGTGTCAGATATACGCTGACATAATCCATGTACCACCAACGCATCTCAAAGTTCTTTCATCCCCATGGCCTTTTTCCATATGGGGAATCGACATGGTTGGCATGATAGAGCCCAAGGCTTCGAATGAACATCAGTTCATCCTGGTAGCCATTAATTACTTAACCAAGTTGGTCGAAACAACGTCATACGCAATTGTAACCCGACAAGTGGTGATCCGATTTATCAAAAATAATATCATCTTCCGTTATGGTGTTTCGAGCCAGATCAATACTGATAATGGATCTAACTTAAACAATAAGATGATGAAGGGGTTATGCGTAGAATTTAAGATCGAACACCATAACTCATCTCCCTACCGACCCAAGATGAACGGGGCGGTAGAAGCGGCTAACAAGAACATCAAAAAGATCGTTCAGAAGATGGTTGTAACCTATAAAGACTGGCACGAGATGCTACCCTTTGCTCTTCACAGTTATCTTACATCTGTCTGCACTTCAACAGGGGTAACCCATTTCTCTCTAGTATATGGCATGGAAGCAGTGCTCCCCATAGAAGTAGAGATCCCATCAATCCGGGTATTGATGGAAGCTAAGTTAACATAGGCTGAATGGTGTCAAAATCGACACGACGAACTCAACCTGATCGAAGAGAAGCGAATAACGGAACTATGCCACGGTCAGTTGTATCAACAAAGGATGAAGAAGGCATTTGACAAAAAGGTTTGACCTCGCGTCTTCAGGAAAGGAGACCTTGTGCTAAAAAAGATACAATCATTTCTCATTGATTCTCGGGGCAAATGGACTCCGAATTATGACGGCCCCTATGTGGTCAAGAAAGCTTTCTCAGGCGGTGCCTTGAGACTTGCAACCATGTACAAAGAGGAATTTTCCTACCCCACAAATGCTGATGTAGTCAAGAAATACTTCGCCTAAACGAAAAAAAAAACGTCTCGGTGGATTGAAAACCCGAAAGGGCAGTCCAGGCAAAAATTAGAGACATAATAAAAAAAATCATCCCGGTGGATTGGAAATCTATAAGTACAATCTAGGAAAAAGTTAGGGATAATGGCAAGTAACTACGTCCAACAGAGGCAAATTCCCTAGTAGTAGTCGTGCCATCCATCAGAAAACTCCAGTTAAGGTCATCTTCGACAGAAGCTCAGGATGTCCCGAATTCAAAGTTGGTAGAAGGATAGTGGTCGTTATGTTTCAATGTAGCCCTGTTCCTTTAAATTACCATTTTCTAAACTTTGTAAATACCCTATGGAATCACGCGTTTGGCTGATTTCCATCCTATCAATAAAATTTTAGCCCTTGTGCTTTTGTTTGCAATTCTTAATTGTTTTAGCTTTATGGAACGACATTTTAGCATGATTAACGATTCTTGAAATAAAACAAAAATGAATTTACTTGTCAAACTTTTCTGCTTTTAAAATAAAGATGGCAATTTATTTTGACAGTTGAACATCGAAAGAACATCGATTGCTTCACCCGAAGTAATCGAGCTTCAAAGTACAGAATCAAAGTACTCCTTCTAAACCAGTGCGCCTGAACGAAGGATCAATTATGTCAGATGCGAATACTCCATCTGACATCCTCGGTTGAGTTCTCATCTCCTAAGCCCGACCAATAGTTGTTCCCCCACAGGAACTATCTCTCCTAAGCAAGGCAGAATTGCTATTTTTGAACCAAAAGGTACTTCTTCGTCCCCAGCAGTGGCCGAGTATCCAGCCGTGTTCATCCTCTGGTCTGTATGTCATGTCAGTTTTGTCAACATAAGCATACATACGTCAGACAATATTTATTTACATTCATATTCATCTTGCATCACTATCACTCTAGTCGGTCTTATCCCCTAGTGATAAAAGTCCTCTCAATCGAGTTGTCAGTTTTGTCCTTGTCAGGAAACGTTGCGTCCAAACAGTCCTTCTTCCAGTTTGTTTCATGATTTTAGTGGGTTTTCGACCACTTTGATAACTTGAACCTCTGAAAAGGCAAGAAAACATTCAATAAACGGCACTCTTCGCCATTGAAGATGATGTCTTCGCTTTCCCGGATTAAGAAAAATCCCCAGAGGAAGCCTCTTAACCGAAGACTCTCAGCAGCACATTGGTTCTTCTCTCCCGAAAGTTAATATTAACAAAGTCATTGGCACCTCAAAATTGGGGTACATCATATGGCATTTCTCCAAGAAGACCTCGATAAAAGTATGATGTAATTTCCCCAAGCGGAAGCAGTCTCTCAAGAGACTCATTTTCCCCGATAGAGTCAACAAATGACGTCTCCAAACAGAGAAGTTTGTGTACCTCTATAGCTCAGATGGATGGGGTCACCAGCAAGTCTGACATCGAAACTTTTTCCATCAAATGGCATCTCCCTAGGAAAATTCGGCGAGAAGTTTGAGGAAAACCGCTACTAATAGCGTCCCTTGTCAAGAAAGCTCATTGACAAAAGAAACTGAGACCAGTTCCTTGGTAGGAAAACCAGGATCGAGGGGAAGTTTACATCAGAAACTGAGACCAGTTCCTTGGTAGGAAAACCAGGATCAAGGGGAAGTTTACATCAGAAACTGAGACCAGTTCATTGGTAGGAAAACTAGGATCGAGGGGAAGTTTACTTCAGAAACTGAGACCAGTTCCTTGGCTGAAAACCAGGATCGAGGGGAAGTTTACCTTTTCTAAGCATCATTGCTTAGCAAAAGAAGATGGATGAGCAAGCTGCCATTCATAACCACCATCAAAATTTCGGGTATTCCGATATTTAATCCTCTTACACCAAATTTTGACCACTAAGATTTCCCATTATTGTGCATATCATCATCGCAATATGGATGAACCATTAGTCTCCCCAAAGATGGGTGAGCATCCACTACAATAAAAAATTAGGGTTTCAAGCTCTCTCAGAGTTTTAGACAAAGGATCAATCAAGGAATGACATGATCTTTAACTAGTCTAAACCTCTCACACATCCACAATGGATCAATAGGACTCCCACAACAAGAATCAAGCACAATGTTGCAGCATTCCAGGTGGATTAAACCTTAAGATCGCTAGTGTCACCAAATTAGGGTTTGGTCGACCAGGGCCTCCAGATGGAAATTTTCCTTTGGGCATGGGCCAATGCTTCAAAGCATAACCTATGATGCTCCAAGGGACATCATGAACCTAATCGTCAAGTTAATTTAACCTCAGGGGATGCATTCATAAAAGATCAGGAATTAGGGTGTTTTGACCTAATTCGCCCCTAAGTTGACTTTTGGGACAAAACATGAGCAAAGACCTCAAAGGAGGATTTGAGGGTCTCTAATACACCACAGTGATCCATTTGCAACAATGGATTGGTCCAAGAAGCTTGATCAACAAGTTTCAAGCTCATCAGAACCACAATTAGGGTTTCGCGGGAAAAAGTCAACTGCATCTTTGACTTTTGACCCAGGCATGCTCCCAAACATTGGGACATGATTCAATACACCCTATAACACCTATGAAATCAATCCATCAAGTTTGATTTAGGTCAAGGACTTGATTTCATAGAGGATCGCACACTTTGGAATTCATCTGATAAAAAGTCAACTGTGCACAAAAGTCAACTTTGACCTTTTGAGATTTTTCACAATTATGGTCCCCTAACCCTAAAATGATGTTAATGTGTGATTGGAATCATCATTCATCAAGAAAAATCAAGAAAAGTGGGATAACTTGTAAAAGGGGGTAACGATAAAAACTTAGAATTTTTCTAAGTTATGGAACAAAATGGCTAGGGTACCCACTTCCAAGGATCATAACTCCTAAACCACGAGGCCATTTTTCCCCATCCAAAGTTGGATTTGTAGCTCTCATGGCACTCTACAAAAGCTTCAAACATAACTCATTCCAATTCCTCATGGATTTTAAGTTATTGAATGATCAAAATCACTAAAAGAGGGACAAGACTCCAATTTTGGATTGGAGCATTCAATGCTTACACCAAGGTGGCATGGACTGAGCCATTTGCAACTGAATTCAGTCAAGACTTATCCAAGACCAAGGGAACCACAGCCCTGTGCCCTAACCTCTAGTCAATAGCTAGAGGAGACTTGGATTCCAAAGTGCAACCATTGGCCAAACCTCTGCTGCAGTTGTCATTCACTATTGCTTGCATAACAAACTTGCTCTACAATAAATAGAGCTAATTTGTGATCAGTTTGAGAACACCAAAGCCATCAAATAGATGCTTTCCTCAAAATCTCCTTCTTCACTCCAATTTTGCCTTCCAAAGCAAGTCACTATCGGGTTTTGAGTTTGAGAGCAATTCCAATCAAACCAATCACACACACACCTCATAAACATCATATAGAAGTGATCCAAACACTGACACAACATCTAGAACACAAAAATCACAAAATCACCAGCCAATTGCTCAAGCCTTTGACAGATTTACAGTTGGGGTACCATCTCAAGTTCAAGATAATTTCAATCCATTCCAAGCATCCAGACACACTCCATAGCACCTAGGGAAGATGTCCATAACCTTGGAACCAAGCTGTAACACCTCTAACACAAAACACGATCACCAGCTGCAAGAGGTAAGCATGAGCTCTTCTAACTCTATGATCCATGCCTTTTTTGCTGCACAATAATTTGGCCATATGTTCATAATCATGCATGGAGTGTTTTCCCTCAATCAATTGCATTATTTGAATCGTGTATGGAATTTCTGAACCTTCATGCAGAATTTAGGGTTCTTGAGGTTTCTCTTTGATTTCTTATTCCATGCTTAAAATAAATGAAATTAAAGACCATAGACATGATCATGAGGTTGAAACGAGTAGATTGATATGTAGATTGCATGATATAATCAAATATTCAGTAGGATTGGATAGAAAACACAAATCTGCAGAAACAGAGGGTGGCGCGTGTTCTTCCCTTGTTCTTGGCGCCCTTTTTGAAAATTCAAAATTTTGAATTTTGTGA
Organism: Lathyrus tuberosus; assembly: GCA_022829125.1. Taxonomy (NCBI): domain Eukaryota; kingdom Viridiplantae; phylum Streptophyta; class Magnoliopsida; order Fabales; family Fabaceae; genus Lathyrus; species Lathyrus tuberosus. The sequence goes on from JALAZF010000145.1 coordinate 10,417,081, forward strand.
TTTTATTTAATTGATTCAAAAATTAATTTCTCTCTGAGTTTTAATGATTTTGAGTTGATTCTTTTTTTAATAATTCACAAAAATGTTAAAATATTTTATTTTACCAAAAAATCCCAAAAATATTATTTATTTCATATAATTGATATTTTTGCAAAGAATTAATATTTTAATTGTTTTTGACATTTAAAATATTTTTTCCTTCTTGATTTTGCAATTTTTAATGACTTCTAATTATTTCTTAGGTCAAAACATGATTTTTGAAACATTAATCCAAGATCACAATTTGTTTTCCACATGTTAAACAATTTTGATCATTTTAATTGAATTTCTTTATTTAATTAAAATATATTTTTGAAACAATTTAGGGTTTTGATTAATTCAACCCTCATCAAACCTTTTAAAAACATCTTTGGGCCTCTAATAGAGTGTAAGACCCAATCCTTTATAAATAAAAAACTTTTTGTGCCTCACTTAGTATAAGTCCCGTTGTATTTCAAAAAGTTCGACGCGATCATCGTCCGTTGAAAAACAAACCTTGGGCCTCTCCTCGAGCTACAAGACCCATTCAAAGCCATTTTTGGGCCTCTATTAGAGTGTAAGACCCAATCCCCTTTTAACCAAAACTTTTTGGGCCTCAGACATTGTATAAGTCCCCCTGCGTTAAAAGAAAACCTCGGCGCGATCACCAATAAAAAAACCAATCATCTGGGCCTACCCTCGTGTTATAAGCCACATTATTTTTCTTTAAACACTTGGGAATCTTGAGAGAGTGTAAGATCCATCCCCTTGTACAGAAAATTTTTTGGGCCTCAGTCACTTGTATAAGTCCCTCTGTACAAAACGACAGTGCGATCACTGATAAACCTTGGGCCTCTCCTTGAGCTATAAGCCCCAACATCTTTTCAAAATACTTTCTCCTTTAATTTTGAATATACTATTGTTTTCAATCTTTCTTTGTTGAACAACTAACCAAACAGCATGAAAGCTCTACAACCGAGTAAGTGTTTATATGCTTTCTTTATTCGCTTTCATATACATATAAACTGTATTGTGGGGCTGTTTCACTGTAAGTCTTCTTTTATAAACTCATATCAACTGTGTAATACTAGTATAGATATTTAGAGTTTCCCCGGCAACTACGTCTAGCACTAAGCCATGTTGATCACTCTTAAATAGACAAAACTAGATCCCCCATAGGATTACCAGACACATTCTTCCCTCCTCTTGGGGTTAAACAATATGGAGACGTGAAAGGAAGCATTCTCGGTGAACCCTTTCTCATACTGTCACCCTTAGAAATTGTCAAAGAAACTCTACTCCCCATAGATGATCTTTTCTTTGTGAATGGCATCTCTTGAGTTTCTTCCAAATTCTCGACCTTTCCTGGCTTGATCTATTCTCTGTGAATAGCCTGTCTTGAATTTCTCGGGGGTTTAGGGACCCACAGGCTTCCTAAAAGCATCCCCGCCTCCTCTTGGGCGTTGTACAATGACCCTACGGCTTCTTAGAAGTATTCACAACCTCCTCTTAGGCTTCGTATAAGGATTCTTCCTTTGGGAAGAGAGCCTCCTCTTGGGCTTCGTACAAATTGTCCCTCGGCTTCATAAAAGTTTCCAGCCTCCTCTTGGGCTTCGTACAAATTGTCCCGACGACCTCCTAGAGGTATAGGAACATAAATTAGTCATCTTAATAGAACAGTCTTTCAAAGAGTCTAGATCTTTCTACCGTGAACGTACTACTACTGTTTCTTTAAGCATAGTACAGAGGATAAAACTCTAGACTTAGACAGTCTAATCTCCTTGAGTCTCGAAGGCATTCTCAATTAGGAAAAAAAACCAGTAGACTCGGACAGTCTCCAATACCCTCTGGATTCCCCATTTCCTTAAAGTACAGGAAATAACCCTAATCCTTTGATCAATCCCAAAGCATAGCCTTACCTTTAATCAGTCTCTTTATAAGAACTGATTTTCTCTTTTAACCAACCTACTGGACCTGTCACTCAACTGAAACAACACTCCTTTTAGCCTCTATCTCGGGCTTCGTACAAGATACAAAAAGACTCTCTTGTTGAGTTAAACACTTTTAGCCTTTATCTCGGGCTTTGTACGAGATAAGAATCACTCTCTTGATGAGTATAAAAGACTCTCTTGTTGAGTCAAACCCTTTTAGCCTCCGTCTTGGGCTTCATACAAGACACATATAAAAACACCCTCTTGTTGGATCAATAGCCTCCTCTTAGGCTTCGTATAAGAAAACCCCAGTCGAGTCAATCAACCTTTTAGCATCAAAACTGTGCCTTGTTCATAGGATACAACATCAACAACTCCTTTCATCTAATCGCTATAAGCGGCAAGCCTCTGGATTATTTACATCCATGCCACTGTCCCTCTTTTAGCATGAGAAATTCCTAAGGAAAGATGGCATTGCTCTACACTGAGTTAAAGTCTTCTCCTTCAGGTTAAAACCCCCTATAAAGGAAATTATTGCATTGCTAGGATTCACATATCCCGGTTAAAGTAATCCTCCTTTATAGTCAGTCACCCAACAGTTGTGATAAACAGAACCCCTTTAGAGATGACAAATTCTCTCTAAAGACACCACCTTTTTAGCTTCACATCTTGGGCTTCGAACAAGATACAAATAGACCCTTCAGCTTCACATCTTGGGCTTTGAACAAGATATAAACCACCTTTAGCTTCATGTCTTGGGCTTTAAACAAGACACCAAAACACCATTAGAATAGGAGGAACTACGATCGCTCTGATGTCCCTGTTTCGGTAAACGGGAATACGTAGGCATAAGATTGAAAGAAAAATCTTAGCGAGCACACCACATCAAAAAACCTCAGGTCACAAATCCTCACATGTCCACCAAAATATCCGAGTCCGTATTCCCCACCAAAAGTCTAAATTCAACCAAAATAACCTAAGAGAGGCCCTCCACATTGATCGCATCTGTAAACCAACAGTTTTGACTGTTTGACCTCAGTTTGCAAAGCAGGGTTAGTTGGAGACATCTATTTCCCTTCCTTTATCAGCTTCAATAGGATAAAAAATGAATCGACCTGTAGTAACCCAGAGCGGCAGTGCTTAAGAACCACGTCCAAAATCGCTCGCTACACACCGGTTGTAGTATAGATATTATTGCGGTAGTTCTTGGCATTTCAGTGATCTGAAGTTTGTAACCATCAGGTAGAGGAGTCTCCGTTGTAACCCTTGCGTCTTCATTTTCTTGAAGTTTTTAATCTTTAGGTCTGGAGGTTCCTGCTATAGCTTATAGGTCATCAGTGACCGGAGGTATATATCCTTCAGGTACAAAATTCAAAGGCATGCCCTAGGGAAAACTATTGGGCATGTTGTACTGAGGATAACTGCCAGTTGTCTCAAGTGCTTGTGTAGACATAATCTATGAGATTGTAGTTCTTTGAGGTGGTTAATCCTGAGCTGCTACCAGGGATTCAATCGTGTTATGGAGTTTATCCAAACTCTCCTTCAAAGCATTGATTTCCTCTCTTACTTCTCTGTTCTCTTCTTCGAGATCGTCCATTTTCTTTTGCTGATTGGTCCAAGTATTGTACCAATGAGATAGTTTGACTCTAGAGTGCGACACATGTGTGAAACTCAATGACAAAGATGTGTCATGTAAGAATGATGAATGATATGAAAAGAATGAGAATGATCTTTTTTTAGTTTTTGTCTTCAAAAGAACTTGTAACAATTATGTTGCAAATATCTGCACCGCGATTTTTATGGTCCTGAGTCACTATCACTTGGGTACTACAGTTCGATTCATTTTTTATCCTGTTGAGCTGATTAATGAAGGGAAATAGATGTTTCCAATTAACCCTGCTTGCATACTGAGTTTGAACAACGGTCTGTTAGGTCACAAATGCTATGTGGATGTGGGGCCCAATCTTTGGATATTTTGTTAAGAACACAGTGTCTGGATTATTTGTGAGGTTTTAGGTAATGTGTTTAGATTTGATGCTTTTGGGTTGATTTGGTGGAGATACTGGATTTTTGAGTTTTTGATTAGTATGCTCGCTAAGATTTTTTTTTTAATCTTATGCCTACGTATTCCCGTTCGATGAAACAGGGAAATCAGAGCGATCGTAGTTCCTCCTATTCTATGGGAGGAAAAAGGTTGTTTTGGTGTCTTGTTCAAAGCCCAAGACGTAAAGATAAAGGTGGTTTGTATCTTGTTCAAAGCCCAAGATGTGAAGCTGAAGGGTCTATTTGTATCTTGTTCAAAGCACAAGATGTGAACCTAAAGGGTGTATGCTGAGAAAGAATTTGTCATCTCTAAAGAGGAGTTGTTGATGTTTGTATGTTGTGTGCAAGGCACAACTTTGATGCTAAAAGGTTTATTGAATCAACCGGGGTTTTCTTTATATAAAGCCTAAGAGGAGGCTAGTGACCCAACCAGAGGGTGTTTTTATATGTCTTGTACGAAGCCTGAGATGGAGGCTAAGAGGGAAGTGACTCTACAAGAGAGTCTGTTTGACAGGTGATTGACTCAACAAGAGAGTCTTTTATACTCAATAAGAGAGTTTTTTCCTGTGCCTTGTATGAAGCCCAAGACGAAGGCTAAAAGTATTTGACTCAACAAGAGAGTGATTTGCTATCTCGTACGAAGATGGAGGCTAAAGTGTTTGACTCAACAAAAGAATCTTTTATACTCAACAAGAGAGTTTTTTGATGTGCCTTGTATGAAGCCCAAGACGGAGGCTAAAAGTGTTTGACTCAACAAGAGAGTCTTTTATACTCAACAAGAGAGTGATTTTCTATCTCATACGAAGCCCGAGATGGAGGCTAAAGTGTTTTGACTCAACAAGAGAGTCTTTTATACTCAACAAGAGAGTGTTTTCTATCTTGTACGAAGCCCGAGATGGAGGCTAAAAGTTTGACTCAACAAGAGAGTCTTTTATACTCAACAAGAGAGTGTGAAAAGGTTAGCTTCGCTGGGGAGAATCATTGTACAAAGCCCAAGAGGAGGCTACCTATGCTGGTGACTGTTTCAGTTTAGTGACAGGCCCAGTATGTTGGATAAAAGAGAAAATCAGTTCTTATGAAGATTAAAGGTAAGGTTGTGCTTTGGGATTGATCAGAGGATCAGGGTTATTTCCTGTTCTTTAAGGAAATGGAAAATCCAAAGAGTACTGAGAATGTCCAAGTCTACTGGTGTTTTGAGAAATCGATTCTCAGATAGTGAATAATCTTTGTATGGTGCCCAAGAGAAGGCTGGTATGTTAAGGGATGAAGGTCAACCCATTAACAGGTCTGACACTTGACTCAGAAAGACAGCTCTAGCAAATCGATGACTAGGTTCTGTTCCTATACCTATAGAGGTCTCTGGGTCCTTGTACTAAGACCAAGAGAAGGCATGAGAGCTTTTAAGAAGCCGAAGGGTCCTTGTACAATGCTCAAGAGGAGGCGGGGGTGCTTTTAAGAAGCCCGTGGGTCCCTAAACCCCGAGAAGTTCAAGACATGCCATTCACCGAGAATAGATCGAGCCAGGATAGTCCGAGAATTTGGAAGAAACTCAAGAGATGCCATTCAAGGAGAAAAGATCATCTCTGGGGAGTTAGAGTTTCTTTGACAATTTCTAATGGTTACAGTCTTTGAAAGGGTTCACTGAGAATGCTGCCTTTCACGTCTTCATATTGTTTAACCCCAAGAGGAGGGAAGACTGTATCTGGAAATCCTATGGGGATCTAGTTTTGTTTGTATTTAAGAGTGACCAACATGGCTTTACCTAGTGCTAGACGTAGTTGCCGGGGAAAACTCTAAATTACTATACTAGTATTACAAAGTTGATATGTGATAAGCATATCAAAGTCTGTGAAAGAAGAATTACAGTGAAATAGCCCCACAATACAGTTATATATATGAAAGCGGATAAAGAAAGCGGGTAAACACTTACTCGGTTGTAGAGCTTCCATGCTGTTTGGTTAGTTGTTCAACAAACAAAAGCTTTGATAACAATATTATATTCAAAATCAAAGGAGAAAGTGCTTTGAAAAGATTGTTGAGGCTTACAGCTCAAGGAGAGGCCCAAGGTTTTATCAGTGATTGCACTATTTGTACAGGGACTTATACAAGTGACTGAGGCCCAAAAAGGTTTTCTGTACAAAGGGATGGGTCTTACACTCTCTCAAGAGGCCCAAAGATGTTTAAAGAAAAGGAATGGGGCTTATAACACGAGGGTAGGCCCAGATGATTTGATTTTTGAACTGGCGATCACGCCGAGGTTTCTTTACCGTACTGGGTCTTATACAATGCATTGAGGCCCAAAAAAGTTTTGGTAAAAAGGGGGTTGGGTCTTACACTCTATTAGAGGCCCAAAGGTGACTTTAAAAGAAACGATGGGGCTTACAACTCCAGGAGAGGCCCAAGGGTTTTGTTTAAAAAATGACGATCGCGCCGAGATTTCTTTTACGTGTTGGGACTTATACAATGCACTGAGGCCCAAAAAAGTTTTTATTTACAAGGGATGGGTTTTACACTCTCTCAAGAGGCCCAAAGTGTTTGAAAAATATTTGATGAGGGTTGAATTGATCAAAACCCTAGTTTGTTTTCAAAATATATTTTAATTGAATAAAAATTTAATTAAAATGATCAAAATTTGTTAAACATGTGTGAAAAACAAATTGTGGTATTGGATTAATGTTTGACAAATCATGTTTATACCCACAAAATAATTGGAAATCAATTAAGTTTGGAAAATCAAGGGAGAAAAAATATTTCAAATGTTAAAAACAAATAAAACATTAATTCTTTGCAAAAATATCAAATATATGAAATAAGTAATATTTTTGGGATTTTTTGGTAAAATAAAATATTTTAACATTTTTGTGAATTATTAAAAAAAGAATCAACTCAAAATCATTAAAACTCAGAGAGAAATTAATTTTTGAATCAATTAAATAAAAATCACAAAATTCAAATATTTGAATTTTCAAAAAGGGCGCCAAGAACAAGGCAAGAACACGCGCCACCCTCTGTTTCTGCAGATTTGCATTTTCTATCCAATCTCACTGAATACTTGATTATATCATGTAATCTACATATCAATTTTCTCGTTTTCACCTCACGATCACGTCTATGGTCTTTAATTTCATTTATTTTAAGCATGGAATAAGAAATCAAAGAGAAACCTCAAGAACCGTAAAATTTGCATGAAGGCTCAGAAATTTCATACACGATTCAAACAAAGTAATTGATTGAGGGAAAACACTCTATGCATGATTATGAACATATGGCCAAATTATTGTGCAGCAAAAAATGCATGGATCATAGAGTTTGAAGAACTCATGCTTACCTCTTGCAGCTGGTGATCATGTTTTGTGTTAGAGGTGTTACATCTAGGTTCCAACAATGTGGATAGCTTCCCTAGGTGCTAAGTGATGTGCCTGAGTGCTTGGAATGGTTTGAAATAAGTTGGAACTGAAGATGGTATCCCAACTGCAACTTGGTTAAAACCTTGAGTAGTTGGCAGGTGATTTTGTGAAATCAGTGTTCCAGATGTTGTTTAAATGTTTGGATCACTTCTATATGATGAAAAAGAAGTGTCTGTGTGTGTGTGTGACTGGTTTGGTTGGAATTGCTCTCAAACTTAAAACCCGATAGTGACTTGCTTTGGAAGGAAAAGTTGGAGTTAAAGAAGAGATTTTGAGGAAAGCATCTGTTTGATGGCTTTGGTGTACTCAAATTGATCACAAATGAGCTCTATTTATAGTGGAGCAAGTTTGTTTTGCAAGTAATAGTGAATGGCAACTGCTGCATAGGTTTGGCCAATGTTGATTGATAACACTATTTTAGTGTGTTACTCTTACCCAATATTTGTGACATTTCTAGTTCATAATTTCACTTTTGTAGCATGAATTTAAGGTGTTTTAGCTTGATTTAAGCTTTAAGCACTTTATGTGCTTTTTTTATGTTTGCTTTGTGTTTGTGCTCTAAAAGGAAGTTAGATGATGATGAGAAGAGGCATGACCCCAGTTGCCAGAGTCTGGAGCAGCATAAGGAGCCATTTGGGGAGCTGAGGGTTTAATCAACCATTTCACCAAGAGAGTTGGAGATTGATGATGAAAAACCAAGAATGACTAGGGCTCACGTGGCAGCATTATGAAGAGCAATGGAGTAAAAGGAATGGATAATATCAAGAGAGCTAGAGCACAAAAGGTAGTACGGTGGGGACCACTCAGCAAAGAGCGCCCTCTGCTCTGCGCCACCAACCTGCTATTCTGTTCCACCGGCCTGCTACAGCCGCATGCAAAAAGAAGATTTGTCTCCCACCAACATCTTTACCAGATTACTTGCAAAGGAAGGATTGATGGACAGCTGTCCCTCATGAAGGATTTGATTTGGGCCTAACCTTATTTTCCTCAAGAGACCCACGATTAAAGAAAGGAGAAACTACCACTTCCACTCTTCACTATTTAAAGAGAGATTGCGCATTGAAGAAGGAGAGACGAGAGATTCCATACACCACAATTTTTTATTTTCGGTTTTAAGGTTATTTTCAGTTTCAAGAGTTAGAGTATTGTTGGAGAGTATTCTTTTCTTCTCCAAACCTGTACGATCTGCTGAGAACTGTCGTGACTGAAGAGAGTTGTTACTGTTTATCCAACGCAAGAGATCTCCAAAGTTATTATTAGGTTGCATTTCTTTACTACACTTTGTAAGATGATATTTCCTACTAATTTCATTCCTGTAGTTTGTTCTCAGCTCACTATGAGCTAAAACCTTTGTTTGATGAGACTAATGAAGTTAATATAAAAGTGTTTTTATGTTAATATGATGTGTTGGCTAGTGTCTTATTTTGTTATATGTTTTTATGCTATAAACTTGGTTCTTAGAGTGATCAACTAGGAAAAAAGTAAAAGTTTGTTGTTGAGAGAGATCCAATAAACAAGTGGATTTCATAACAAAAGTGGTTAATAAAAGAGGATAGAGATATTCACTTAATTCAACTTGCTTAGAGATAAGAAGTTGAGACCACAAAGATTTTTTAGAATTAAAACCAGACGTATTTTAGGGTTACAAGTGAGACTTAAAGATTTGTTCCCTTGTCCTAGTTATACATGTTTTTGATGTTGTAGAGATACACCACTAGATCACGTTCTGACCTTTTGAGGCACGACACTTCACATCATAAAGACATTTCAAACAACGAATACTAATGGATTTATCTCATCAACTATTCTCTTTGATATTTTAACTCCTTTTTAGTTTTAAGTCATTTTAGTTATTTGTTCTCATATTTCTATTGCCTTGCTCATACTTTTCTTAAACAAAGGAAATTAATATTAGTAGTTCAAATATTTACACTTCCCTGTGGGTTCAACCTTTACTTTATCACTTGCTACATTACCAAGTATGTATACTTGCATGTGAAACCATTGCTCCATTATTCAAAAGAGACGCATTATATCAATTAGAATAGAGTAAGTTTGGAGGTAACAATTTTTTGGCGCCGTTGTCGGGGAAGTGAAAAAGTTTGAAAAACTATACTTAATTTTTTTTTATGTAAGATTGTATTTGAGCTTTTAACGTTTGTTGTGATTTGGTGATACGACAGGCTTAAGCTATTGCATGCGCATGTCGTTACAACCAGTTTACAGTGGTTATCCTAAACCTGAAAGAATTCTCAAAGCGCGAAGAAGATTTGTACGTGCTCAGCAGATATATGGAGATTCCTCAACTTCAGCTGTGGCTGAACCTGAAGGAGTAGTGTACGAGGAGGACACAGAAGAAGAAAGCTCATCGTCTTCTTCAGACGAGTCATTACAAAAGACAACCATGGCAGAGCCAGATATTATTGGCATTGCCAATGACCGAGCATGTAGCATCAGGGATTATGTTGTGTTTGATCCAAATGCTATGAATACTGGCATTGCTATGCCAGCCATCCCAGCACCACAGTTCGAGTTCAAGCCTATGATGTTCCAAATGTTGCAAGTTGTTGGTCAATATTTAGGCTCTCCTCATGAAGATCCTCATTTGCACTTAAAACAATTTCTGGATGTTGCTGACAATTTCAAGATCCTTGACGTGCAGTGGATACCTTTAGGTTGAGGCTATTTCCATATTCTCTAAGGGATCGAGCCAAGGGTTGGCTTAATTCTTTGGAACCAAATTCCATTACTACATGGAGCGCCTTGGCAGAAAAGTTTCTGGCCAAGTATTTTCCTCCTTCCAAAAACGCAAAAATGAGAAATGAAATCACATCATTAAGGCAAGGAGATAATGAAACGTTGTTTGACGCATGGGAAAGATTTAAGGAGCTGTTGAGACAATGTCCACATCATGGGATTCCCATCTACATACAACTTGAGACTTTCTATAATGGATTAATTCCATCCTCAAGGAATATGCTAGATGCATCTAGTGGTGGAGCTCTTTTGTCTAAATCCTATGACGATGGTTAGAAGTTGATCAAGAGCATTGCGACCAACACTTATCAATGGCCAGTCACAAGGACTACTTCAAGTTCAACACAAAAGAAGCCTACTGGAGTTCATGAAGTCACAAAGACTATATCTCTTGCTGCTCAAGTGGCTCAGATCCACTAAATGATGAAGAATCTGATGAATCCTGAAGTGCCAAAGCCTGACCCTGTTAAGGTGATTACTGACGCTTCTGAGGTTTCCTGTGTTTACTGTGGAGGACCACATCTATTTGAAGAATGTTCTGCCAATCCTATTTCAGTTAACTATGTTGGTAATCCCAACAACAACAACAGATACAATAATCCCTACAGCAACACTTACAACCCAGGATGGCGCAACCATCCTAATTTTTCTTGGAGTAACAATCAAAATCATCCTAAGCCACAAGCAACCACACCCTAAGTTCCACCTTGTTTTTCTAACCCTAACTATGATGGGGTTAGCCAAGGAAACAACCATCTGGAGAATGTGCTCAAGTCCTTTATCCAAGAAGCAAATAATCAATTTCAAGCGCAAGGAGTAAGTATCAAGAACTTAGAAAACCAAGTGGGCCAAATTGCTACGGCTCTAAGTTCAAGAAACTTGGGAAATCTTCCCAGCTCTACTGAGACTCCTAGCACACAAGCTAGAGTGAAGAATGTTGAAACTTTCCAAGCTCTTAAGTTAAGAAGTGGAAAAGAAATTGAAGAGACCGTTACAAAGAGCAAAGAGTCAAGTACTACTGTGTCTAAGCCCGACAGTCCTGGAGCAAAAGACAATGATGGAGAATAGTCTTCATCCAAACAACAAGGGCATAAAGATAATGTACTAACTGAAGATTACATTCCTCTAGAAAATCAAGAAGTTTTCACTGAAGCCAACAAGAAGCAAAAGTTTGTGCAAGAAAGACCACCACCCCCTTTTCACAAAGAATCAGAATAGCAAAAGAAGAGCAACAATTCTCAAAGTTCATGGAGATCTTGAAGCAACTTCACATCAACATACCATTGATTGAAGCCATTCAACAAATGCCAAATTATTCAAAATTCATGAAGGATGTGCTTACAAAACGAAAAAGTGTGGGAGAATTTGCTACGGTTGCACTTACATAAGAGTGTAGTCAATTTGTTCAAGGCAAACTCCCTCCCAAATTGAAGGATCCTGGAAGTTTCACTATTCCATGCACCATTTAAGACACCTTTTGTGGAAAGGCGTTATGTGATTTAGGGGCTAGCATAAATCTCATGCCTCTATCCATATTCAAGAAGCTGGGGATAGGTGCTGCCAGGCCTACAACCATCACCTTGCAGCTGGCAGATAAGAGTATTTGCTACCCACAAGGGAAGATTGAAGATGTGTTGTTAAGGGTTAACAAGTTTGTCTTCCCTGCTGATTTTATCATTATGGATTTTGAAGCTGATGAGGAGACGCCTATTTTGTTGGGAAGGCCATTCCTAGCAACGGGTAGAACTTTAATTGATGTTGAAAGAGGAGAACTCACCATGAGGGTGAATGGGCAGCAAGTATTGTTCAACATACTTAATGCCTTGCAATACCTAGAAGAAGAGATGGTTGAGTGTTCTATGATATCTAGTTTGGAAGGTTTAATTCATAAAAACATTCTAAAGGCTAGTGATGTGTTGAAAATTGAGTTAGGAAAAGTGGAAGACGAAAGACCAAAAGATGGAGTCATCCATGGTCTAATGCCAAAGCAAGAGGAAGAGTATGTGGAAGTGATAGAATCCACTGATGTTGCTCTTAAATAGCAGTTGCCTTCCATTGAAGAACCCCTTGAATTGGAGCTTAAGCAACTTCCGGAGCATTTACAGTATGGATATCTGGAGGCGGGACAGTAGCTGCCAGTTATCATAGCTACAGATCCGCAAGAAGAGCAAAAAGAGGAACTGATTTCACTACTGAAGAGACACAAGAAGGCAATTGCATGGTAGATTTCTAATATTAAGGGAATTAGCCCAGCAATATGCATGCACAAAATTCTGTTGGAAGAAAATGTTAAGAATAACATTGAGAGTCAACGAAGGCTGAACCCTATCATGAAGGAGGTTGTAAAAAAGGAGATTATCAAGTGGTTAGATGCAGGAATTATCTACCTTATCTCTAATAGTGTATGGGTAAGTCCAATCCAGTGTGTACCGAAGAAGGGAGGCATAACAGTGATAGTTAATGAGAAGAATGAGCTCATTCCTACTAGAACAGTTTCTGGTTGGGGAATCTGCATGGATTATAGGAAGTTGAATAAGGCAACAAGGAAGGATCATTTTCCTTTGCCTTTTATTGATCAGATGCTGGATAGATTAGCTGGAAAGAAGTATTATTGCTTCTTAGATGGATATTCGGGCTACAACCAAATTGCAATAGCCCCGGAAGATCAAGAAAAAACCACATTCACGTGCCCATATGGCACCTTCGCTTTCAGAAGAATGTCGTTTGGACTGTGAAATGCACCAGCCACGTTCCAACGTTGCATGATGGCTATCTTCTCGGATATCATAGAGAATTTCATGGAAGTATTCATGGATGATTTTTTAGTTTTTGGAGAATCATTTCAAGATTTCCTAAAGAATCTGGAGCTGGTGTTAACCAGGTGTGAAGAGAACAACTTAGTCCTCAATTGGGAAAAATGCCATGTTATGGTAAAAGAAGGAATTGTTCTTGGTCATAGAATTTCTAAAGAAGGATTGGAGGTAGATCAAGCAAAGGTGGAGGTAATTGAAAAACTACCCCCACCAGTAAATATCAAGGGCATTAGGAGTTTCTTGGGGCATGCTGGATTTTATAGGAGGTTTATAAAAGATTTTTCAAAAATCTCTAAACCCCTATGCCAGCTGCTGCAGCATGACACGCCTTTTGTCTTCAATAAAGAGTGCCTTGAATCTTTTGAAGAAGGCTCTCATTTCTACACCGGTAGTCAAAATTCCAGATTAGTCCAAGCCCTTTGAATTAATGTGTGATGCAAGTGACTTTGCCATTGGTGCGGTTCTAGGCCAGAGACATAATAAAGTTTTTCATACCAATTACTACGCCAGCAAGACTTTAATAGAAGCACAAATCAACTACACAACCACGGAGAAGGAGCTGTTGGCAGTAGTGTTTGCTTTTGATAAGTTCAGACCTTACTTGGTAGGAACTAAAGTCATTGTGTACACGGATCATGCAGCAATCAAATATTTGATTGCAAAAAAAGATGCAAAGCCATGGCTTGTATGATGGGTGCGTCTTCTACAAGAGTTTGACTTAGAAATAAGAGACAAAACGGAGTAGAAAACTCATTTGCTGACCATCTTTCAAGATTACCAGAAGAAGTTCAACCTCAAGGAAGTGGAGAGATTAAGGAAAGTTTTTCGGACGAGAAGATGTTGGTGATAACTGATGGCATGACTCCTTGGTACGCTGACATTGTGAACTACTTGGTCAGTAGAGTTGTGCCACCAGAATTCAACTACCAACAGAGAAAGAGGTTCTTTCACACTGTAAAGAACTATTTCTGGGATGAGCCATACCTGTACAAAAAGTGTGCAGATCAAATGCTAAGAAGATGTGTTGACTATGAGGAGGCACGCCAGATCTTATCAGCATGCCACAAAGCCCCATATGGTGGACATTTTGGCGGAGTAAGAACTGTAGCCAAGGTGTTGCAATCAGGTTATTTCTGGCCTTCTATTTTTAAAGATGCTCATGAATTTACAAAGAGATGTGATAGATGTCAAAGGGTTAGAAATGTGTCCAAGAGACAGGAGATGTCGCTCACTAGTATTCTTGAAGTATATGTGTGGGGAATTGATTTCATGGAGTCGTTTCCTCCCTCTTTTGGAAATCTTTACATTCTTGTGGCTGTGGACTACGTGTCCAAGTGGATTGAGGCAGTAGCAACACCATACAATGATGCCAAGGTTGTGACTAAGTTCTTGCTCAAGAACATCTTGATAAGACATGGCACGCCTAGAGCTATCATCAGTGATGGTGGATCTCATTTTTGCAATAAACTTTTTGAAAACCTAATGGCAAAATATGGGATTAAGCACAAGGTTGCTACAACCTACCATCCACAAACTAGTGGACAAGTGGAGTTGTCCAATAGAGAGATCAAAAGAATCTTGGAAAAGGTAGTTAATCCAACAAGGAAAGATTGGTCCAAACACTTGGACGAAGCACTATGGGCGTATAGGACTGCCTATAAAACCCCCTTAGACATGTCTCCATATAGACTTGTCTATGGGAAGGCTTGTCGTCTACCCATTGAATTAGAGCATAAGGCATTTTGGGTTGTGAAGCAATTAAATTTTAATATTCAAAATGCTGGCCAAGCTAGAATTCTCCAATTAAATGAGTTAGAGGAGCATAGGCTGTTTTCATACGAAAATCCTGAATTGTATAAGGAAAAGACCAAGAGGTGGCATGACATGAAATGCCAGAAGAGGGAATTAGTGAAAGGCCAAAAAGTTTTACTTTTTAACTCAAGGATGAAGCTATTCCCTGGAAAATTAAATCAAGATGGTCTGAACCCTTTATCTTAGAGGAGATTTACCCCCATGGTGCAGTGGAATTATTAAATGAGAAGAATGGAGAGAAATTTAAGGTCAACGGCCAAAGGGTCCAAGCTTACCTTGGAGAGTCCTCAAGTAACACTAGGGAGGCTACCCAGCTTTATGCAATTTTTTTTCTTTTGTTTTACTTTGTACAGGATCATGATGTGTTTTACTAGCGTCAGCGCAAGACAAGACGAGACGTGCCAGCAACAGACACAAGGATGGTGGAGTGGGAGTATTGGAAAAGTAAAGGAATCAAAAACAAATTCCTAAGTCCAGTGAAATTAATAACAATGTTGAGTTGGCGTTGATTATTTTTTTTCTTGGAAAATCAGAAAAGAATTTGAAAAATTTTTCCTAGAAGGAAGAGAGAGAAAGAAAGCGCAACATAGGGAGCAAGCATATTGGGCTAAGTGAAGGAGCAGAGTTATGATGGCCAGGTCTGCCACGTCAGACACCTCAGCCACCCAAACACGCAAACCAACTTAAGTATGTCTTTTCAGGTGTCAGACCTAGGGCTTTCACTCCTTGCCCTACAAAACACAAAAACGGAAAAACTTCTCTCTCCACTTCAAAGAAACGTTTTATTTTAATATTTTCTTAAAAACTTTAGCAACCATCCTTACAACTTCCCCACTTTTACCTATACACAAACCTTCAGACAAAACCCCCCTCATCTTCCATTCCACCATTTCTCTCCAAAACCCTAAAAAATATTTCTCATACCCTTTTTCTCTTCTCTCACTCAAGAAAAATGGCGCGCGACCCCCTAACCAGTCACCGTTACAAAACCACTGCCAAGAAAAACACCACCCCCACCATTGATATCTCAAGTCAGGATGAAGATGAAACTTTCGTGAATGTGGAAGCTCACAGGCACTTCACGGAGTATTTTAGCAAGATGAGTCTTTTTTCTGAGCGTGGTTTTATCATGCACTGGATGCTGTTGGAGATGAGTATCAAAACTTGGTACTACGATCTCAGGAAGATGAGTATGACACGTATCTGGAGTCATTGTGTGTCCAGGGAACAAAATGGGTGGATAAAGCCGTGAAGAGGATGGACCTCAGGCCGGAGGTAAAAGTTTGGTACCAATTCTTGAAACATTCCATCAAGCCAATCGCTCACAATGAGACGGTTTCTAGGGCAAAATGTGTACTCTTACACTGTATCACCGGCTTGAGACCCGTCAATGTGGGAAAAATAATAGTGCAGGAAATCCATGCATGTTCAAAGAAGAAGGAAGGGATGCTCTTCTTCCCTTGTTTAATCACAACTCTATGCCGAAGAAATGGTATGTCTGAGTATGACTCAGACAATTTTGGGTCCCCTCAACAGCCGCTGGACAAGACACTAATCATGACCCTCATGAAGCCTAAAGGAGTAAGGAAAATAGCAGCTACTAGTTAAACCTCATATGCAACTGAAGAGCAACCAGACCCAGCAATAGAAATCTTGAAGCAGATGCAAAGGGATCAACAAGCATTCTTTGCTTACCAAAAGGCCAAGACACTGTGGTTGGAAGAGATGTGGGCTATACAAGCCCCATCTCATATGTTGAAAGCTCCAGAGTTTCCAAATCATATTTTGTGAAATGTGGAACCAATGGGTGCTGCTGAAGGAAAAAAGAGATCAAAAAAAAAAGAAGGGAAAGAAGAAGAAGAAGAAGAAGGACAAAGAGGAAAAGAACAAAGATGTTGGTGAGACTAGCAAGGGCGTGTCAGTAGGCACCAGTCAAAGCCAGGTCAAAAAGAAGAAAAAGCTGAGAAAGGCTTATCCGTCTCCACCTCTAGAAATGGAGGAAACCCCAAAGAAGAAGAAGCTCTAAGCTGAGTGGAATAAGAAGGAGCCGATTGTAGGCATGACACCGCCTGCCAGCCATGTAACAAACGCCAACAAATTTGACCTGAATAAATCGGACCAGGAGGAGGAAGGAACAGAGAAGCATGAAGTATTGGAAACCATGTTATTAGAATCAAAAAAAGATGTTGAGGACTTGAATAAGGTGGAAGCTACTGAGGAGGAATGAAGAAGTGAGAAAAAGGAGGATGTTGAGGAAGAAAAAGTGCAATCTGAAGGAGGGACTGAGGAGAAGGAAGCGGAAAGAATAAGGAGATATTACTCCTCTACAGAAACTGAGAAAGAGGAAGTTGCCAAATGAGACGACGAAGCTAACAGTGACGAAGCAGAAAAAATAGGAACTGAGCCAGAACCCCTCCCTATCATGGAACCTGACGCAGTTAAAGAAGACAATGTTGAGGCGGAGCAGCCAAAGGAAAGTGGAGAACAGTCATAGCAAAAGGCAAAGAGTCCTATAAAGGCTGCTAGGAAGGAGGTTGCTACTGCTACAGCCGAAGAGGGAAATGATAAAGGGCTTGGAGTGCAGGAAAGCAAGAAGAAAAAGAAGAAGCAACCTCTGCAGGCTCCAAGGAAAAGCTCCAGGCTAAGGGCCTAAAGTGGTAAATGTGGAAATAGGCAAGCACTGTCTTGCCACCTCTCATCGCTAAACAGTGAGGACACTGTTCATACTAAGTTTGGGGGAGGGCATTAGTACTCAGCCTATTTTCACTCAATCTAACCATGTTTCTGTCTTTTACTATCGTTTCTTCCTATGACTGTTGTTTTATGTCTAAGTTTGGATATTTTGTTTGGTTGGCCATGTTTTGAGCCAAATGTTTTTAATTTTCTTGTGGGTTGCTGTAACGCTCCCAGAACTTGGTGACCTGCAGTTTTATATTGTGTTTTAATGATATGTGTGGTAATTTGTGTGATAATTCTTTTGTTAAGTTTGTGTTCATCATAACTTAGAATAAGGAAGAACTAGGGAATGTTGGGATTCAACTAAGTCAGGAGCTTAAATTTTTAAATTCTGGGCTCAAGAATAAAAAAGGGGAATGAAGTTGTTAGGTGTGCGAGGTGTAGGAGTTTCACCAAATGAGTTTGACAGAGGAGATTGATGTTCTCAGTCACGACAACACTAGTCTCCTAAACCAGCCAGAATCTTGTTTCAAAAGAAACTGAATTGTGAAAATCAAGGGAAAGGTTGAAATCCTAGGAATCATAAAGGGAAGGACAAGAAGATTTAAAAAATGATTGAGACGACCACGGAAGGGACACACTTCACACAAAGACACACAAAAGTGTGCAAAAAGGTGGCAAAGACCACCAATAAAGTTTTTGTGCTCGAAACTGGAGGAACAACAAGCGCCCTCATCATAATATTCAGTTGAACTCACATGAGAAGATTCTGAGATGAGACGTGTTGCCAAAAAAAAAAAAGAAAACAAATAACAAGTGAAAAAATGTGGTCCCAAATGTGTTAGTCAAAAATATCAAATGAGAACCTGGACAGAATTCCCTAGTGAAACCAAAAGAGATGAGACCCCACTCAAGAATGTACACAAGGAAGGACCAAAAAGAGGAAATTGTGGCTGGTTTTCTAGAAGAGTAAGGTCGTGACATGAGATATCAGTTCCCCTTTGGGCTAGCAAAATTTTGGGACAACTGCAAAGCTAAGCAACTAGCACCAGTACCGCTTCAGGACCCTTCCAAATCGTAAAGCCTCATTACTCTACTAAGCCTGACTGAAGTTGTTGAGAACCATTTACACTTCCCTATGTCTTTCACTGTCACATCACCTGAGGACAGGCGGTCATTCAAGTTTGGGGGAGTGATAACACTATTTTGGTGTGTTACTCTTACCCAATATTTGTGACATTTCTAGTTCATAATTTCACTTTTGTAGCATAAATTTAAGGTGTCTTAGCATGATTTAAGCTTTAAGCACTTTATGTGCTTCTTTTATGTTTGTTTTGTGTTTGTGCTCTAAAAGGAAGTTAGATGATGATGAGAAGAGGCATGACCCCAGTTTCCAGAGTCTGGAGCAGCATAAGGAGCCATTTGGGGAGCTGAGGGTTTAATTAACCATTTCACCAAGAGAGTTGGAGATTGATGATGAAAAGCCAAGAATGACTAGGGCTCACGTGGCAGCATTATGAAGAGCAATGGAGCAAAAAGAATGGATAAGATCAAGAAAGCTAGAGGACAAAAGGTAGTACGGTGGGGACCACTCAGCAAAGAGCGCCCAACACCAACACCACCAGTCGTCTACTCTGCGCCACCAGCCTGCTATTCTGCTCCATCAGCCTGCTACAGCCGCCTACAAAAGGCAGATTTGTCTCCCACCAACATCTGTACCAGATTGCTTGCAAAGGAAGGACTAATGGATAGTTGTCCCTCATGAAGGATTTGATTTGGACCTAACCTTATTTTCCTCAAGAGACCCACGATCCAAGAAAGGAGGAATTACCACTTCCACTCTTCACTATTTAAAGAGAGTTTGAGCATTGAAGAAGGAGAGATGAGAGATTCCACACACCAAAATATTTTATTTTCAGTTTTAAGGTTATTTTCAGTTTCAAGAGTTAGAGTATTGTTGGAGAGTATTCTTTTCTTCTCCAGACCTGTACGATCTGCTGAGAACTGTGGTGACTGAAGAGAGTTGTTGCTGTTTATCCAACGCATGAGATCTCCAAAGTTATTATTAGGTTGCATTTCTTTACTACACTTCGTAAGATGATGTGTCCTACTAATTTCATTCCAGTAGTTTGTACTCAGCTCACTATGAGCTAAAACCTTTGTTTGATGAGACTAATGTAGTTAGTATAAAAGTGTTTTTATGTTAATATGATGTGTTGGCTAGTGTCTTATTTTGTTATGTGTTTTTATGCTATAACCTTGGTTCTTAGAGTGATCAACTAGGAAAAAAGTAAAAGCTTGTTGTTGAGAGAGATCCAATAAACAAGTGGATTTCATAACAAAAGTGGTTAATAAAAGAGGATAGAGATATTCACTTAATTCAACTTGCTTAGAGATAAGAAGTTGAGACCACAAAGATTTTTTAGAATTAAAACCAGACGTATTTTATGGTTACAAGTGAGACTTAGAGATTTGTTCCCTTGCTCTAGTTATACATGTTTTTGATGTTGTAGAGATACACCACTAGATCACGTTCTGAACTTTTGAGGCACGACACTTCACATCATAAAGACATTTCAAACAACAAATACTAATGGATTTAGCTCATCAACTATTCTCTCTGATATTTTAACTCCTTTTAAGTTTTAATTCATTTTAATTATTTGTGTGTGCTCTTGTTCTTTGTTCTCATATTTCTATTACCTTGCTCATACTTTTCTTAAACAAAGGAAATTAATATTAGTAGTTCAAATACTTTACACTTCCCAGTGGGTTCGACCTTTACTTTATCACTTGCTACATTACCAAGCATGTATACTTGCATGTGACACCATTACTCTATTTTTCAAAAGAAACGCATTATATCAATTAGAATAGAGTAAGTTTGGAGGTAACAAGTTGATCAATGAGAATCCAAGTCTCCTCTAGCAATTGACTAGAGGTTAGGGCACATGCTGCTGGTTCCCTTGGTCTTGGATATGTCTTGACTGAATTCTATTGGAAATGGCTCAATCCATGCCACCTTGGTGCATCCATTAAATGCTCCAAAACAAAATTGGAGTCTTGTCCCTCTTTTAGGCATTTCTAGGTTTGGCATGCTACTTTTGGTTCCAAAGACTTTGGAGACTTATGGATCAGTGTTTGTCATTTGCATAAATTTGGTAAATCGAGCAAAATGCACAAATCTGCCTTGCTTTGACGATTTTCAGCAAGGCATATTACCATTGTCATATCTCATGGCTCAAGTGGAATTTGATGGAGTTCTTGGCCATTTTGGAAAGCCCTCATATGATACAACAACTGTTTGATCATAATTGGTTTTGTTACTTTTTGGATCCAAGTGAAAAATGCCCCTACATTTGGAAAAAAGTGAAGGCAGATTCTGACTTAGTGAAAATTTCACTAAGTGTTGGAAAAAAGTGACATTTTCACTTTTTGTGATTTTGATCATTCCATAACTTAAAATCCATGAGGAATTGGAATGAGTTATGTTTGAAGCTTTTGTAGAGTGCCATGAGAGCTACAAATCCAGCTTTGGATGGGGAAAAATGGCCTTGTGGTTTAGGAGTTATGATCCTCCAAAGTTGGTACCCGAGCCACTCTGTTCCATAACTTCGAAAATTTCTAAGTTTTTTTATGGTTACCCCTTTTACAAGTTATCCCACTTTTATTGATTTTTATTCATGAATGATGATTCCAATCACACATTAACATCATTTTAGGGTTATGGGACCATAATTGTGAAAAATCTCAAAAAGTCAAAGTTGACTTTTGTGCACAGTTGACTTTTTATCAGATGAATTCCAAATCGTGTGATCCTCTATGAAATCAAGTCCTTGACCTAAATCAAACTTGATGGATTGATTTCATAGGTGTTATAGGGTGTATTGAATCATGTCCCAAAGTTTAGGAGCATGCCTGGGTCAAAAGTCAAAGGCACCGTTGACTTTTCCCGCGAAACCCTAATTGTGGTTCTGATGAAATTGAAACTTGTTGGTCAAGCTTCTTGGATAAATCCATTGTTGCAAATGGATCAATGTGGTGTATTAGAGACCCTCAAATCATGTCTTGATGTCTTGGCTCATGATTTGTCCCAAAAGTCAACTTAGGGGTGAATTAGGTCAAGAAACCCTCAAATCATCCCCTGAGTTTAAATTGAATTGATGATTGGGTTTATGATGTCCCTTGGAGCATCTTAGGTTATGCTTTGAAGCATTGGCTCATTCCCAGAGGAAAATTTCCATCTGGAGGCCCTGGTCGACCAAACCCAAATTTGGTGACACTGGCGATCTTGAAGCTTAATCCACTTGGAATGTTGCAGCCTTGTGCTTGATCCTTGATATGGGAGTCCTCTTGATCCTTTGGAAATGTTGGAGAGGTTTAGACAAGTTGAAATTCATGTCAATTCTTGATTGATCCTTTGTCTAAGAGCTCTGAGAGGGCTTAAAACCCTAAGTTTGATTGTAGTGGATGCTCACCCATCTTTGGGGAGACTAATGATTCCTGATGGTCCATCCATATTGTGATGATAATTTACACAATGATGGGAAATCTTAGTGGTCAAAATTTGGGGTATGAAAGATGCCCCTACTTAATATTCTTGGACCCGAAGGTGTGAATGGCGAAGGTATTCGGGCATTCGGGGTGCAAGAGGAATAAATATCGGAATACCCGAAATTTTGATGGTGGTTAAGAATGGTAGTTTACGCATCCTTCTTCTTTTGTTAAACAATGATGCTTAGAAAAGGTAAACTTCCCCTCGATCCTGGTTTCCTACCAAGGAACTGGTCTTCGTTTCTGATTTAAACTTCCCCTCGATCCTAGTTTTCTACCAAGGAACTGGTCTCAGTTTCTGATTTAAACTTCCCCTCGATCCTGGTTTTCTACCAAGGAAATGGTCTTAGTTTCTGATTTAAACTTCCCCTCGATCCTGGTTTCCTACCAAGGGACTGGTCTTAGTTTCTGATTTAAACTTCCCCTCGATCTTGGTTTCCTACCAAGGAACTGGTCTTAGTTTCTTTTGTCAATAAACTTTCTTGACAAGGGACACTGTGTGTAGCGATTTTCCTAAACATCTCGCCGAATTTTCCTGGGGAGATGCCATTTGATGGATATCTGATCTGATGTCAAAGTTGCTGGGGAACCCAGTCGTCTGAGTTGTAGAGGTACACAAACTTCTCTGTTGGAGACGCCATTTGTCGACTCTACTGGGGAAAGCGGGTCTCTTGAGTGACTGCTATCGCTTGGGGATATTACATCATACTTTTCTTCGAGATCTTCTCGGAGAAATGCCATACAATGTATCCCAATTTTGAGGTGTTGATGACTTCATTAACATCGACTCCCCAGAGAGCAAAATCAATGTGGTGCTGAAAGTCTTTAGTTGTGAGGCTTTCTCTGGGGATTTTCCTTAATCCGGGAAAGTGAAGATATCACCTTCAATGGCGAAGAGTGACATTTGTCAAACGTTTTCTTGTTTTTCAGAGGTTCAAGTTGTCAAAGTGGTCAAGGGTCGGCTTCAATACAGAAATAAACTGGAGGAGAGATTGCTCAGATGCGACATTTCTTGACAGGGAAAGAACTGACAACTCGACGAGAGGACTTTTATCACTAGGGAACAAGACCGACTAGAGTGATAGTGATGTAATATGAATATGAATGTAAAGTAATAATGCATGATGTATATATGTTTATGCTGACAAAACTGACGCGGCATACAGACTAGGAGATGAACACGGCTGGATACTCAACCACAATGTGAGATGAAAAGTATCACTGGTTCACGATAGCAGTTCTGCCTTGCTTAGAAGAGATAGTTCCCGTGGGGAGCTACGTTGGTCAGATTTAGGAGATGAGAACTCTATCAGGAGTGTTAGATGAAACACGGCCTCTGACACAGTTGATCCTTCATCCAGGCGCACTAGTTCAGAAGGAGTACTTTGATTCTGCACTTTGAAGCTCGATTACTTCTGTCAAAGCGATTGACGTTCTTTCGATGTTCAACATTCAAAAGAAATTGCCATCTTTATTTTAAAAGCAGAAAAAGTTTTAACAAGTAAATTCATTTTTGTTTTATTTCAAGAATCGTTAATCAAGTTAAAATGTTTCTATAAAGCTAAAACAAATAAGAATTGCAAACAAAAGCACAAGGGCTCAAATTTTATTGATAGGATGGAAATCAGCCAAACGCGTGATTCCATAGAGTATTTACAAAGTTAGAAAATGGTAATTTAAGGGAAAAGGGATGCACGGAAACATAACGACCACTATCCTTCTACAAACTTTGAATTCTGGACATCCTGAGCTTCCGTTAAAGATGATTGTCCTTGGAGTTTTTCTTCTGATGGATGGCATTACTGTCGAGGAGTTAAACTGATCAGAAGTAGTTACTTGCCATTAATCCCTAATTTTTTCTTGGATTGTACATTGAGATTTCCAATCCATCAGGATGATTTTTGATTGTGTCTCTAATTTTTGCCTGGACCGCCCTTTCAGGTTTTCAATCCACCGGGACGTCTTTTTTTTAGTTTAGGCGAAGTATTTCTTGACTACGTCAACATTTGTGGGGTAGGCAAATTCTTCTCCATCTATGGTTTTAAGTCTCAAGGCGCCGCCTGAGAAATCTTTCTTGACTACATATGGACCGTCATAATTCGGAGTCCATTTGCCTCGAGAATCAGTGAGAAATGATTGTAGCTTTTTGAGCACAAGGTCTCCTTTTCTGAAGACGTGAGGTCGAACCTTTTTGTCGAACGCCTTCTTCATTCTTTGCTGATACAACTGACCATGGCATAGTGCCGTTATTCGCTTCTCTTCAATCAGATTTAGTTCATCGTGTCGACTTTGACACCACTTAGCTTCTGTTAGCTTAGCTTCCATCAATACCCAGATTGATGGGATCTCTACTTCTATGGAGAGAACTGCTTCCATGCCATGCACTAGAGAGAAAGGGGTTGCCCCTATTGAAGTGCGGACAGATGTGCGATAACCGTGAAGAGCAAATGGTAGCATCTTGTGCCAATCTTTGTAGGTTACAGCCATCTTTTGAACAATCTTCTTGATGTTCTTGTTAGCCGCTTCTACCGCTCCATTCATCTTGGGTCGGTAGGGAGATGAGTTATGGTGTTCGATCATGAAATCAACGCACAACTCTTTCATCATCTTATTGTTCAAGTTGGATCCATTATCAGTAATGATTTGGTTCAGAACACCATAACGGCAGATGATATTGTTTTTTATAAATCAGACCACCACTTGCCGGGTTACATTAGCGTATGATGCTGCTTCGACCCACTTGGTGAAGTAATCTATGGCTACCAAGATGAACCAATGTCCTTTCGAAGCCTTAGGTTCGATCATGCCAATCATGTCGATTCCCCATATGGAAAAAGGCCACGGGGAAGAGAGAACTTTGAGATGCGTTGGTGGTACATGGATTTTGTCTGAGTATATCTGACACTTATGACACTTCCTCATGTACTTGTAGCAGTCAGATTCCATGGTCAACCAATAGTACCCTGCTCTTAGAATTTTTCTCGCCATTGTGTGTCCATTGGCATGAGTGCCAAAGGATCCTTCATGAATTTCTTTTATCAGCATATTTGCTTCTGGTCTGTCTACACATCTGAGCAAGACCATGTCGAAGTTTCTCTTATAGAGTGTATCACCGCTCAGGAAGAAGCTGCCTGCCAGTCTTCTGAAGGTTTTTCTATTTTTCCTTAGTGCCCTAGGAGGGTACTCTTGTTTCTGAAGGAAGCATTTGATATCGTGATACCAAGGTTTGTCGTTTATGACTGCTTCAATCGTGAAGATGTAATTGGGCCATTCAAGGCGCGTTATGTTAATCTTAGGTAAGTCGTTCCATTGACCTACACTAATCATGGAAGAGAGAGTGGCTAATGCATCAGCCATGTGATTCTCTTCACGAGGGGTGTGATGAATCTCGACTCTGTTGAAGAAGGGAAACAACCTTCTTGCGTAGTCTTTGTAAGGAATCAATCCTGATTGGTATGTGTTCCAATATCCTTTGATCTGATTGATAACCAAGGCTAAATTGCCATATGCATCCAAGTTTTTGATCCTTAAGTCGATCGCTTCTTCGAGACCCATGATACAAGCTTCGTATTCGGCCTCGTTGTTTGTGCACTTGAATGTTAGTCTAGAAGTGAAAGGAATATGGGTACCCTGAGGTGTTATGATAATTGCCCCAATTCCATTTCCGTAATGATTGACAGCTCCGTCAAAGATTAGTCCCCATTGGGAACCTGGTTCTGGCCCTTCATTGGGTAGCGGTTCATCGTAGTCTTTCATTTTTAGATACATGATATCTTCATCTGGGAAGTCAAATTTGATTGATTCTTGATCGTCAATCGGTTGATGAGCCAAATTATCGGCTAAAACACTTCCCTGAACGGATTTCTGAGCATGGTATTCGATGTCATATTCTGATAACAACATCTGCCAATGGGCAATCCTTCCCATGAGAGCAGGTTTTTGAAAGACGTACTTGATTGGATCCATTTCAGAGATTAACCAAGTAGTGTGACGAATCTTGTACTGGCGAAGACGTTTGGCTGCCCAAGCCAGAGCACAACAAGTTTTCTTGAGCATAGTGTACTGAGTCTCACAGTCAGTGAATTTCTAGCTCAGATAGTAAATGGCAGACTCTTTCCTTTTGGTTTCATCTTGGGTGCCAAGTACACATCCCATTGAGTCCTCTAGGATTGTGAGGTAGATGATCAGTGGTCTTCCTTCCACTAGAGGTGATAGAATCGATGGATTCAACAGATATTCCTTAATATTGTCGAAGGCGGTTTGGAAATCTTCTGTCCAAACGCAATCCTGGTTCTTTTTGAGTAATTTGAAAATCGACGCACATGTGGCGTTCATGAGGAATATGAATCTGGAAATGTAGTTCAAACGTCCCAGGAATCCTCTGACTTGTTTTTCAGTTTTCGGAGAAGGCGTTTCTTGAATGGCCTTGACCTTGTCAGAATCAACCTCAATTCCATTTTCGCTGACGATGAACCCTAAGAGTTTCCCCGAACGGAAACTGAAGGTGCACTTGTTGGGATTCAAGCAAAGTTTGTATCTCCTCAAACGCTCAAATAATTTTGACAGGTGGGTCACATGCTCCTCCTCTGTTTTAGATTTTGCAATCATATCATCGACATATACCTCGATTTCCTTGTGTATCATGTCATGAAACAAAGTAGTCATGGACCTTTGTTAGGTTGCCCCGTCGTTCTTCAGACCGAACGACATTACCATGTAACAAAAGGTACCCCATGGAGCGATGAAAGAAGTTTTCTCCATGTCTTTCGGCGCCATTTTTATCTGATTATAGCCCGAGAATCCATCCATGAAGGAGAGGACTTTGAACTTTGTTGTACTGTCAACTAGCATTTCAATGTGTGGTAAAGGAAAGTCGTCCTTTGGACTTGCTTTGTTTAGATCTCTGTAGTCTACACACATTCTGACTTTTCCGTCCTTTTTCGGAACGGGTACGATGTTGGCTAACCATTGAGGATATTCTGACATGGCGAGGAAACCCGCGTCAATCTGTTTCTGTACTTCCTCCTTGATTTTAATGGCCATGTCCGAGTGAGTCCGTCTCAACCTTTGTTTTACGGGCAGACATTCTGACCTTAACGGTAGATGATGTTCCACGATGCTGGTATCCAACCCTAGCATATCCTGATAGGACCAAGCAAATACATCGGGAAATTCTTTGAGAAGCTTTGTCAAACTCACTTTGGCAGTTGGACTGAGCAATGCCCCAATCCTGATCTCTTTTCTTTCTTCTTTTGAACCCAAGTTGACCATTTCCAATGGTTCTTTGTGAGGTTCAATGGACCTTTCCTCTTGTCTGAGTAATCGATATATCTCTTCTAGAATTTCGTTGTCATCTTCCTCTTTAGCCTCAAATACCGGGAACTCAAAGTCGGGAGAAGGCATCGGATCGTATGTTTCAATGGGGTTGAAAACAAGCAATCTGCATGACGTGATGATTTGTGTTTAGAAGAGATAGAGGGAAAATGCAAGAGTGCGTGCAGTGTTTTTATTAGGAAAACTGGTTGTTTTTATTATTGAGTTGTTTTTTTAGGATTACCATTTTCTGAAAAACGAAAAGAGAAGACAGCAATTAATGTGGAAACTATAGAACGACATTTATTTATTTATAATTTTGTTGATTCTTGAAACTACAACCCTATAAAACAAAACTCTGTCGATTTGAGAAAAGTGAAGAGGGATATTTACAGAAAGTGAGCCCTATCAAAACATCTGTAAAGACGACAATTACTTTGACTTATGAACGATCTTCGGAACATCAACAGCAACCCATTGGCGACGATCTGCTCGGTGAATCACATAGTCTGGTACCTTCCTTCTTGGCTTGTCCTCAGAAATGACGCTGATTTATGGCAGAGCAGGATCATTGGAATCCTTCTCCCAGGTAGAGTTGCCGTAGGAGGATTCTTCTGTTGTATTTTGCATAACATTTGTGCTCTTAGGTAAATCTCCCCATCCAGTAGGCTGGATGTCTTCGAGCCTGATACGAGAGCTCTCAGGAGCGGTGTACTTGACCAAGAAGTCGAACTTGCCACTCGATTGTCCTAAGGTGTCCCACACTTCTGTGGAACTGGAGGAGTCATCTCTTTCGATGACGTTGACCTCAGGAAAAGCATAGTTGATGAATTCTAGTCTTGCAAGCTTTGCGAATTCATCATCGTGCTGGATATTTTCTGAATACCCTGAGTGTTGATCTCATGACATGGTGGGGACACGGGTATTTTTTTCAATGATGCTCAGCTGATTTTCGTTGTTCGGCTGATTTTCTTGCCCCAAGTCTCCTGGGTACGACTGCCACATAGGCAGGCCATCCATTGGGCCATAATAGTCGGGGTCAAAGATGTATTTCATCGGAGTGTCCTCCTCTAATAAATTAGACGGAGCAAGGCATCCTTTCGGATCACAATCTCCGTATATCATTTTGACGTCTGTCCTCGGTATAAATCTGGGACTCTGTGCGGGATAGAAAAATGGCATAGGCATTTCTTCCTGCGACATATAACCGTCCTTATTAAGATAGGATTACCATTCTTCCTCTGTATCGGAGGAATCCCCCTCGTTGATGGTATGTACTTCTTGAGATACTGGGTGAAGGAAACCTCCACTGTGGAAGTTCTGAATGGGATGAAGACTTTCATCGTTAGAAGCAGTCTGGGTACAGGTTGCAGAAAAACCAAGACCCTTCTTTGTTTTATTATCAGTAGGAATGACAAGCTGTTCCCATCCTTTTGTATTATTACTTTCAATTGCCTCAAGAGTATCTTTGTACGAGGAAATAGAAGTTCCCTCCTCTGATTAATTCTCATTGCTCACCAAAAGGGCTTGGAACTGAGTCCCAACAACCTCCTCGGGTTCTACACAAGTAGATAATGACAGGTTACTCACGATCAAGGCTTGTTCTCCACAGACCGTGACAAGTTGATCGTTCTTGACGAACTTCAGTTTCTGGTGCAGGGTCAAAGTGACTGCCCCGACCTGATGTATCCAAGGTCTTCCTAATAAGCAACTGTATGTTGCCCGGATGTCCATGACCTGGAAACTGATTAGAAAAATGTGAGGACCTATAGTTATGGGAAGGTCGACTTCGCCGATAACTGCTTTCCGAGATCCGTCAAAGGCTTTGGCGATGACCTCATTGTGTAACATCCCCAATCTATACCCCCGAGCTATTAAAGCGATAACAAAAATTCAAAATTTCATCAGAGTACATTTAAATTATCATGGCATAGACGGGGAGAATCACATTATATTGAAACAACTCACACAACACCTGCTCATAAAGATATGCAACGGCAGGGTAGCAATCAACAGAGGAACTCAGTTCCTTACACCCACATTTCAGATATAGAATGAAAGCGGAAAATCTATAACTAAATATCATATATATATCACATGAAAAGTTTGTCATCCATCAAGTTATACATGCACAAGCTAAAAGATATATATACATAATACAAATAATCATAAACGGCCTCCCTAACTACCCGGTGTCACATATCAGAGCCGACCGACAAAAGAATGAAGTCCTAAGTTTCACAAAAACACCTCCAGCAACTAATCTGCAATGCCTCATAGAGCATTATAAAACAGCTGAAGGGTGAGAAAAACAATCATAATACAGTTGCATATAATTATATATAACATAAAAATACACAAGTAAAATATTCCCACCACCAATAAACCACAATCACATATAACCCAACACAGTGCAATTCTCAAGTATCCAATACCACTACACATCAATTATACCCAATACACTCATCATCAATACAATTACACATATTCCATCTCATCAATCACATTCACAATTCCATGCACAATTAATCCATGATTTATGCAAATGCACAGAGACCGACACAACGACTCTATGCACATGCCATGCAGTACCGACTTCCAATATTTCTCATCACTAGTTCACTCAGGAACTCTGCTGGAATCATCGCTCGTTACTGAGGATCGCTCAAGTAACACCCCGTCGGGCCTACGATGTTCCCCGTCACTTTAGGTCCTCTTGGTATAAGGCGCACGACGTTTATGGATTGCTTTAGGTCCTCTCGGTATAAGGCGCACAATCCGATCGCTCACACCCCACATGGACACACTATCGTCTATAACCATCGCTTTAGGTCCCCTTATTTTTAAGGCGCACGATATATCAAATCACTTTAGGTCCTCTTATTTTTAAGGCGCACGATGTTATAGCAGATTCCCTCTGGAATCAATCCGTCACTCAGGACGTCACAACAATGCATATCATGATGCTTGGCATACAATGACTCATGACATTTAATATGCACAGATATATACATCCATAATCATGCATATATCAACAATTACCATACATCTCATTTTCTTTCCATAAGGCCACCAATCATCATCACCATATGTATTTCATGTAATTTCATCTCTCAACAGTACACAAGTCATACAGTATCCACACCAACAGCATATTGCACATACACATCAAATTAACACCATTAAATAACAAAAGTCGACATCCAAACTACACATTTTCTAATTCCCGACATAATTTAATCGACCAATAATCTCCAAGATCATCATCATAATAAAGTACATTTCATAAGCTTTCCAACGATAGAAAGAACGTTCAAAACGGATAACCAGATCAAAAGTTATGGAATAAAAAAAAAGAAAATAAAAGTGAACAAAAAAATTCTAAGAACCGCCCGGCGAAACAATTAAACCGCCCGGCACTTGCCCTTCGCCGCTACTTTGCCCGACGAAGCAGAGGCATCACCAATACTACCAAAATGACCCAATAGAGTCAGGAACTTGTAACCTCTGCGCCTCTCCAAAACCGCCCGGCGAAATCACGAATCGCCCGGCGAAACAAGAAAATCGCCCGGCGCTTTACACCAGATGCAGAAAATTCTGCTACGTGTGACACTGTTCCATAACCCCAAAAACCCCATTTTTCCCAACCAAACCATTTCCAACAGCCACACAAACCTCAGCAATTATTCATACATATCACATGATCATACTACAAGATTCGTATCAATTTTCGTCCGTGAAAACATTGATTTCTACTCGTTTACGCGTTTTTGACCTATAACCGAAAAACTATGGAAAAAGGCAAAACAATATACACACATACGTACATAATCATACACAACGATAAGATAATCGAGTTTCGCACCCTTACCCGATTTAGCCGTGTTCTAGAAAGTCGGTTGATTGATTTCCAAGTTTTTCTCAAATTCTCTCTTTTCTTCTCTTCTCCTCTTCTTTTCTTTTTCTCTTCTTTTTCTTTTCCCGACTATTTTTCTCTCTTGTATTCTATTATAACTTATCAAAATAAATCATAATGCCCAAAATACCCCTACACTCAAATATATCGCAAATGTTCCCAAAACCAGATAAAATATATCCGCGATGAAAAATAACATATTTTCACATAAAAGTCAGAAATAAAATAATATAATAATAAAATAATCAAAAACGACTCAAATAAATAAAACGGCAAAACTGACAAAACTGACCGGGGCGTTACAACTCTCCCCCACTTAGAAATTTTCGTCCTCGAAAATATACCTGAGACGAACAACTCTGGATACGACTCCCGCATCCGACTCTCCAACTCCTAAGTCAAATTGCCCTCAGCAACGCCTCCCCACGCCACTTTCACAAGTGCAATATCCTTGCCCCGCAACCTCTTCACCTCGCAATCCAAAATCCTAACTGGTAAAGCCTCGACCGTAAGGTTCTCCCTTACCTCAACCTCATCCATCGGAATCACATGCGATGGATCCGGAACATACTTCCGAAGTTGTGAAACATGGAAAACATCGTGTAAATTCGACAGATTCGGCGGCAACGCCACCCTATAAGCCACCGCACCCACTCTCGCGGATATCTGGTAAGGACCAATAAACCGAGAAGTAAGTTTCTTCGATTTCAATGCACGACCCACACCCGTTACCGGCGTAACCCTCAAAAATACATGATCGCCCTCTTGGAACTCAAGATTCTTCCATCTCCGATCATGATAACTCTTTTGTCTACTCTAAGAAGCCTTCATCTTCTCTGGAATAAGTTTCACTTTCTCCGTAGTCTGTTGCACCAACTCTGGTCCAACCACCGAACTCTCACCAGATTCGTGCCAACACAATGGTGTTCGACACATTCGCCCATACAGTGCCTCAAACGGTGCCATTCCAATACTAGAATGGAAACTGTTATTATACGTGAATTCAATCAACGCAAGATAACTATCCCACGCACCACCTTGCTCAAGAACACAAGCCCGCAACAAATCTTCCAACGACTGAATCGTTCTCTCCGTCTGTCCATCCGTCTGCGGATGATAAGCTGAACTCAATCTCAATTTAGAACCCAACGCCTTCTGTAAACTTTCCCAAAATCTCGAGGTAAACCTAGGATCTCGATCCGAAACAATACTCAATGGAACCCCATGCAATTTCATAATCACACTGATGTAAATCTCCACTAACCTCTCCAAAGAAAAACTGATGTCAATCGGAATGAAATGAGCCGATTTAGTCAGCCTATCCACAACCACCCAAATTGCATTATGCCCTCGCTGATTATTCGGCAACCCCGTTACGAAATCCATAGAAATGTTATCCCATTTCCACTCAGGAATATCCAACGTTTGCAACAAACCACTAGGCCTCAGATGTTCTACCTTTGATTTCTGACAAGTCAAACATGCATAAACAAACTGAGCCACATCTCGTTTCAAACCAGACCACCAGAAAATCTTCTTCAAATCTTGGTACATCTTATTCGCTCCCGGATGTATACTCAAATTACTCCAGTGTCCTTCCTCCAAAATCATCTTTTTCAACTCCGCATCATCAGGAATACAAATCCGGCCTCGGAATCTCAAAACACCATTAACATCCACTTTAAAATCACTATTCGCATCTTTTTCTCCAACCAACATCAAATCCACTAATTTCACATCCGTCTTCTATTTCTCACTTACCGTCATCAGAAAATCATTAGTAATCGTTAGCATTCCAAGCCTCACGCTATCCGACGACACTTCACAAACCAAATTCAAATCTCTAAACGACTCCAAAAGTTCCCACTCTTTAACCATTAAAGCGGACATATGCAACGATTTCCGACTCAATGCATCGGCTACCACATTAGCTTTACCAGGATGGTAATTCAAGCAAAAGTCGTAGTCCTTCAAAAATTCCAACCATCTACGTTGCCTCATATTTTGCTCTTTCTGATCAAATAAATATTTCAAACTTTTATGATCACTAAAGACTTCAAACCTTGCACCGTAGAGATAATGCCTCCAAATCTTCAACACAAAAACCACAACCGCTAATTCAAGATCATGAGTAGGATAATTTTTCTCAGGCACTCTCAACTGAAGCATACGCCACGACCTTACCTTCTTACATCAGAACACCACCTAGACCAATCAAAGAAGCATCACAATAAACCACAAATGGTTCATTAGGATTCGGCAAAATCAAAATCGGAGCTGTCGTCAATCTTCTCTTCAGCTCATTAAAACTTTCCTCACACCGAATATCCCAAATGAACGCTTGCCCTTTACAAGTCAACTGGGTCAAAGGAAGTGCTAGCTTAGAAAAACCTTCAATGAACCTTCGATAATATCCGGCCAAACCCAAAAAGCTTCGAATTTCAGTAACAGATCTCGGAGCCTCCCATTGTAGAACTATTTCTACTTTAGATGGGTCCACTGAAATACCATTACTTGAAATTACGTGTCCAAGAAAACTCACTTCCGACAACCAGAATTCACACTTGGACAATTTGGCAAAAAGCTTCCTTTCTTTCAAAACCTGCAAAACAATACGCAAATGCTCCGCGTGCTCCTCCCGAGACTTAGAATAAATCAAAATGTCATCAATAAACACAACAACAAATCGATCTAAATGCTCGTGAAAAATACGATTCATGTACTCCATAAACACACCTGGCGCATTAGAAACCCCGAACGGCATCACAGAATATTCATAATGACCGTAACGTGTCCTAAAGGCCGTCTTCTGGATATCTTTCTCTCTCACCCTAATCTAATGATATCCCGACCTCAAATCGATCTTAATAAACACACAAGCACCAACCAACTGATCCATCAAATAATCAATCCTTGGAAGAGGATACTTATTCTTAATCGTCACTTTATTCAACTGGCGATAATCAATACACAACCACATACTTCCATCTTTCTTTTTCACCAATAAAATTGGAGCACCCCAAGGAGAAACGCTTGGTCTTACAAACCTCTTTTCCAACAACTTATTCAACTGTTTCTTTAACTCAACCAACTCAGACGCCGACATACGATAAGGTGCCATCGAAACAGGTCTAGTACCAGGAACTAGATCTATAGAGAAATCCACCTCTCTCTCTGGCGGCACATCTAAAATATCCTCAGGAAACACTTCCAGAAATTCACACACAACAGGAAACACATCAAGTGAAACTTGACTATCCACAGTCAAAGATGCAAACAACCCAAACAACTGAGCTTCATCCGCCAAAAGTCTCTTCAACTCTTTGGTAGACAAGAAACTCGAGTCTTCGTATTCTTCAAGAGAAGGAAACCTTACCAACTTATGATAACAATCAATATGAACTCGATTGAATTTCAACCAATTCATTCCCAAAACCACATCTAAACCCTCCAACGGTAAACACACTAAATCCATCTCAAAGTCTTTACCATAAATGGTCAAAGGACAACTCAAACAAACCAAAGAAGTAGTTACTGACCCCATTGCTGGTGTATCAATAACCATTTCACCACCCATCGAGGACAACACAAGATTCAAACACTTCGCGCACTCAGACGAAATAAACGAATGAGTCGCTCCGGTATCAATAATAGCAACTAAAGGTATACTATTAATAAAACAAGTACCTCTGATCAGACGATCTGTACTTGAAGTCTGAGTTCCCACCAAGGCAAACACTTTCCCACCAGATGGAGCCTACTTCGGTTTCAGACACTTCGTACTAATATGCCCAGGTTCACCACAGTTGAAACACTTCACCACATTCTTTCGTTTACAATCAGCTACAACATGTCCGACACCTCCACAATTAGAACACTTTCCCACATCTTTCCTGCACTCAAATTGACGATGTCCTAGTTCACCACCCTTAAAACATCTCGGAGAATTAGACATACCTCCTCCACTTGACATTCGATCAAAATTACCCCTTTGCTTACCTTTATCCGCTGGTGTTACATACGGCCCACCATGAAACTATTGCTTCCCTTTCCTCTCGCTCACACTCTTGTAGTGAGTAGAACGAGCCTTACTATCCTCTTCATAAATCCTACAACAATCCACAAAATCAGAAAACCTCCGAATCCTTTGATAACCAATCGCCTGCTTTATCTCAGGACGCAATCCGTTCTCAAACTTTACACACTTCGAAAATTTCGCGGTCGCTTCAGCATAATGAGGATAAAACTGCACAAGTTCCACAAACTTAGCAGTATAATCAACAACAGACATATTACCTTATTTCAGTTCCAAGAACTCGATTTCCTTCTTTCCTCTTACATCTTCAGGAAAATACCTCCTCAGAAACTCAACGCTAAACACAGCCCAAGTGATCTCCTCCTCTGCAGCTTCTAACACATGACGTGTACTAACCCACCAATCATTAGCTTCTTCCAGTAACAAGTGAGTACCCAGCCTCACCTTCTGATCCTCAGTACAATCCATCACTAAGAAAATCCTTTTAATCTCCTTCAGCCAAATCTGAGCACCATCAGGATCATATCTTCCTTTGAAGACAGACAGTTTGTTCTTCCTGAACTCATCATTACCTGCAGCATTCGGTGCACCCTGCACAGCTCGAGCCATAGCTTGCATAGCAGCAGCCAAAGCAGCATCGTTCCTACCAGCCATATTCTGTTCATTTCCAATAACAGAAACTATGGTTAAACAAACAGCTCCTCCAAACACCAAGACCAACAAGGACTGACACAACTGACACGGACTGGCACGGACTGACACAAACTGGCTCTGATACCACTTAATGTAACACCCCCAATCTATACCCCCAAGCTATTAAAGCGGTAACAAAATTCAAAATTTCATCAGAGTACATTTAAATTATCATGGCATAGACGGGGAGAATCACATTATATTGAAACAACTCACACAACACCTGCTCATAAAGATATGCAACATTGGGGTAGCAATCAACAGAGGAACTCAATTCCTTACACCCACATTTCAGATTTAGAATGAAAGCGGAAAATCTAAAACTGAATATCATATATATATCACATGAAAAGTTTTTCATCCATCAAGTTATACATGTACAAGCCAAAAGATATATATCCATAATACAAATAATCACAAACGGCCTCCCTAACTACCCGGTGTCACATATCAGAGCCGACCGACAAAAGAATGAAGTCCTAAGCTTCATAAAAAGACCTTCAGCAACTAATCTACAATGCCTCATAGAGCATTATAAAACATCAGAAGGGTGAGAAAAACAATCATAATACAGTTGCCTATAATTATATATAACATAAAAATATACAAGTAAAATATTCCCACCACCAATGCACCACAATCACATATAACCCAACACAGTGCAATTCTCAAGTATCCAATACCACTACACATCAATTATACCCAATACACTCATCATCAATACAATTACACATATTCCATCTCATCAATCACATTCACAATTCCATGCACAATTAATCCATGATTTATGCAAATGCATAGAGACCGACACAACGACTCTATGCACATGCCATGCGGTACCGACTTCTAATATTTCTCATCACTAGTTCACTCAGGAACTCTGCTGGAATCATCGCTCGTCACTGAGGATCTCTCAAGTAACACCCCGTCGGGACTACGATGTTCCCCGTCGCTTTAGGTCCTCTTGGTATAAGGCGCACGACGTTTATGGATTACTTTAGGTCCTCTCGGTATAAGGCGCACAATCCGATCGCTCACACCCCACATGGGAACACGATCTTCTATAACCATCGCTTTAGGTCCTCTTATTTTTAAGGCGCACGATATATCATATCGCTTTAGGTCCTCTTATTTTTAAGGCGCACGATGTTATAGCAGATTCCCTCTAGAATCAATCTGTCACTTAGGACGTCACAATAATGCATATCATGATGCTTGGCATACAATGACTCATGACATTTAATATGCACACATATATACATCCATAATCATGCATATATCAACAATTACCATACATCGGATTTTCTTTCCATAAGGCCACCAATCATCATCACCATATGTATTTCATGCAATTTCATCACTCAACAGTACACAAGTCAGACAATATCCACACCAACAGCATATTGCACATACACATCAAATTAACAACATTAAACGGTAAAAGTCAACAACCAAACAACACATTTTCTAATTCACAACATAATTTAATCGGCCAATAATCTCCAAAATCATCATCATAATAAAGTACATTTCATAAGCTTTCCAACGATAGAAAGAATGTTCAAAACGGATAACCAGATCAAAAGTTATGGAATAAAAAAAACGAAAATAAAAGTGAAAAAAAAATCCTAAGAACCGCTCGGCGAAACAATTAAACCGCCCGGCACTTGCCATTGGCCGCTACTTCGCCCGGCGAAGCAGAGGCGTCACTAATACTACCAAAATGACTAAATAGAGTCAGGAACTTGTAACCTCTACGCCTCTCCAAAACCGCCCTGCGAAACAAGAAAATAGCCCGGCGCTTTACACCAGATGCAGAAAATTCTGCTACGTGTGACACTGTTCCATAACCCAAAAAACCCCATTTTTCCCAACCAAACCATTTCCAACAGCCACACAAACCTCAGCAATTATTCATACATATCACATGATCATACTACAAGATTCGTATCAATTTTCGTCCGTGAAAACATTGATTTCTACTCGTTTACGCGTTTTTGACCTATAACCGAAA
Organism: Lathyrus tuberosus; assembly: GCA_022829125.1. Lineage (NCBI taxonomy): Eukaryota > Viridiplantae > Streptophyta > Magnoliopsida > Fabales > Fabaceae > Lathyrus > Lathyrus tuberosus. Next base: position 10,455,064 of record JALAZF010000145.1, read on the forward strand.
AACTATGGAAAAAGGCAAAACAATATACACACATACGTACATAATCATACACAATGATAAGATAATCGAGTTTCGCACCCTTACCCGATTTAATCGTGTTCTAGAAAGTCGGTTGATTGATTTCCAAGTTTTTCTCAAATTCTCTCTTTTCTTCTCTTCTCCTCTTCTTTTCTTTTTCTCTTCTTTTTCTTTCTCCTACTATTTTTCTCTCTTCTATTCTATTATAACTTATCAAAATAAATCAAAATGCCCAAAATACCCCTACACTCAAATATCTCGCAAATGTTCCCAAAACCCGTTAAAATATATTCAAGATGAAAAATAACATATTTTCACATAAAAGTCAGAAATAAAATAATATAATAATAAAATAATAAAAAACGACTCAAATAGATAAAACGGCAAAACTGACAAAACTGACTGGGGCGTTACACACTGCCCCTCATCGGGGACCCTCTGAATGATAGTCGCATTAGAGTGGACTTCGGCATGATGTTGAGAGCCGATCCAGTGTCTACCAGTACGCTGGGTAAAGCATCGTCCTGGTAGTTGACTATGATATTGAGCACCATGTTGTGACTTTTTCCCTCCTTTGGTAAATCCTCATCACTGAATCCTAAGTTGTTGCCGGAAGTGATGTTAGAGATGATGCTATCGAACTGTCGTATTGACACATCCTGTTCCACAAAGGCCTACTCTAAGACTTTTTGTAGAGCCTCTCTGTGGGCTTCGGGCTGAGTAAAAGTGATAGCACAGAGATCTTTGAAGGATTTTGTAACAGTTGATCAAAAATGTTATATTCCCTTCTTTGGATGAGCTTCAGCATCTCATCATTGTTTTTTGAAAGGTCGTGATTACTGGATTGTTCGACTGGTGGATCGGGAGCTTCTGTCTAAAGTTCCTTTACTCTGTTAGGTTCTCTAACCCCTCTGTTGAAGATTCGACCGCTCCGTATTACTCGGCTGATGTCTGCAATATTTACGACGGAGGGTAATGGAATTTCCTTTCCATTCTCAATTGTTGTTGCACCGTATTTGTAAGGGATCACCTTAGCTGATTCATACGACACTGGTCCTGCCAAGCAAATGACCATAAGAGCCTTCTGATTTCTCTGACTGTCGTAAGTAACTTCAATCAGTTCCTGGTTAAGAACCTTCGATTCGTCAAGCAGAGGGATGATGGCACAAACATCCTTGGTCCCTTTGTGATCAGAGATTACGACAACATAATTAATCTGATCAGCGAAATAGTCCGACGTCCAGTTTATTGGCTCGGAATTCGAACATGGGTGAATCTCTTTTCGATCCAACTGACCTTGAAGGGCTGCTCGCACGAGGTAGCATCCTTGGTTATTCTCCGAGCAGACTCTACAGCGCTCGTAGTTATGTGGTGGCACCTGGCCACGTCTGCTTTGAATGCAGTGTAACCTCACTAGGTCTATTTCCATAGATCGGACATCCTGACTTTGATGCCTAGTAGGGTTCCCATTAAGCACACTGATTTGTTGTGTGTCTTCATCCATATAGATCGGAAGCCACCAGTGGTTTAACAAGTGTTGTAAAGTTCTTTGAACGAGAGCGCACCCTTGGTTACTCTCACAACATCCTTTACAGCTCAAATACTCGTGAAAGTGAGAAAACCGGTTGGACTTGCCTGGCGTGTGACTCCACCAAGCTGGTATTCATCAGACAAATATCAAAGATCTGGATCATGTTGATCTAATAGGGATTTCTATCATGGTAGTCCTGGATCCACCCAAGATCCATCTGACGCTGGAGGGCCTCCTGTATGAAAGAGCATCCATGTTTGTTTACCGAGCAAGTCAGACAGGAATGGTAATCATGCCTCGGCAGATTATGATACTGGCTTTGCCTTGAGTGCATCGCCACCAAGTTGACATTCATTGCACGGATGTCGTGGTTTTGAATGATGTTAGAATTTGTGTAGGTCATGTTGACTCCACGAACTCGATGCTCTTGGATCCATCCGAGATCCAACTGTTCCTGTAGAGCTGATTGCACCATAGAACATCCTTGATTGTTTTTACAGCAGATATCACACTGGTGATAGTTATGAGGTGGCACATGGCTGTATCCACTCTGTCTACAATGCATCTTGACCAAATTGGCCCTTAATAAGAGTACATCATGAATTTGATAGATGTTGTTAGACTCTCCCTCTATCAAATTAAGTGTAGCTTTCTCATGTTGAGGCAGCGGGTTTGAGAGAACATTAGGATTCGTATCTTTGAAAGATAAGACCCCGCTCCTAACAAGCTTTTGCACATTGGATTTGAAACTGAGACAGTTTTTTATGTTATGCCCTGGTCCTCCTTGATGGTAAGGACAAGTCTGATCCGTTTTGAACTAAAAAGGGTGATTTTCCGTTACTGTAAGAGGAGACTTAGTTTGGACGTGCCCCTTGACCAGTAATAATGGAAACACTTCTGCTTATAACATGGGTATAGGGTCAAACCCCAGTGGTCGCGTTGTACGATTGTTGTTGTACGGGGGGATGGGGCTGCTGAAGAGGTTGTTGTGTTCTTTGCTAATATTATTGTTCAATCGGTTGGCTGCGCAGGGTTGATAGCAAGAGTTACAGCTGCTACTGGTTAGTAACGTCTCCTTTGCTTTCCGAGAGAGATATTCCTAATATCCTGCTCTTTTTTCTTAGGGAGAGCACTACCGTATTGTTTTGTACTGCTTGAGGATCCAGTGTCTTTTACAAAACGTCCTTCTCGGACTGCTTCCTCGAGACGTACCCCCATGCCCACTATTTCGGTGAAGTCCCTAGGCGTATTGGCAACCATTCTATCGTAGTAAAATGAGCTCAAGATTTTTAAGAAGATCTTTGTCATCTCTTTTTCCTCCAGAGGTGGAGAAACCTGAGCGGCAATTTCACGCCATCTATGAGTGTACTCCTTAAAGGTTTCCTTGTCCTTTTGTGACATTGATCTGAGTTGATCTCTGTCCGGTGCCATGTCCAAATTATATTTATATTGTTGAATGAAAGCAGCGCCAAGATCTCTGAACGTGCTGGTCGTAGCGTGGTTTAAACCCATGTACCATTTTAATGCGGCACGGTTAAACTATCCTGGAAATAGTGGATCAGAAGCTCCTAGTTCTTTGTCTGAGCTGACATTCGTCGAGCGTACATTACCAAGTGGCTTTAAGGGCAAGAATTACCCTTGTACTTTTCAAAGTCGGGTACCTGGAACTTGTGCGGAACTTTCACATTAGGGACCAAACAAAGGTCTGCGGCGTCCTTTCCAAATAAATCCTGTCCGCGAAGGGCTTGCAGCTCTTTCTACATCTTCAGGAATTGTTCCTGGAACTCATTCATTCTGTCGAACATACTTTCGTTTCCACCAGAAGGTATTTGTGGAATCTGTCCTTCCAGGATAGTGTGTACCACGGGCGGTGGTATAGTCATTATGGCCGAGACTCTCGGTGTCTCCCGAAGTTTGTAACCTTCAGGAGTCGTTGTCATACCCCTGGCATCTTCGTTTTCCCGAATTTTCTAACCTTCAGGCCCAACGGCTCCTGCTGCAGTTCCTTGATCCTCAGTGATCGGCGGAACATATCCTTCCGGGATATAGTTAATAGGCATGCCCCATGGATGATCTTTTGGCATTTTGTACCTAGGATCATACTTCACTATGGACATTGATGTGATCTCCGAGATCACAGTCCTTTGTTGTTGCATTTGAGCTTCTGCTAGAACTTGCATGTCGTTATGAAGCTTTCTCATATCCTCTTTCAGAGTGTCAATCTCTTCCCTCAACTCTCTGTTCTCTTCCTCGAGATCATCCATCTTTTTCTGACGATTGGCTCGAGTATTGTACAAATGAGACAGTTTGTATCTCTCTAGAATCGAGACACAAACGTGAGATTCGTAGGTAAGAAGAATGCGTTTATGATGAATGATATACAATGATTATATTAATTATATGTTTTTGTTTATTCAAAGTACACTTCGATAATTAGATTGCAAATATCAAACAGTGGGGAAGATCCCATTTTATTGAATTCAAAGATGGCAGAAATGGAAATACAGTAAATTACAAACTGTTGTAAAAGGAAATCTAAACTATGGATCCTGAGTCCTCTCTGAGGAGGGCTCAAGTGCTAATTCTAGTGCTTTCCTTTTCTTTGATCGGGGCTCTTGGGTCGTTGTCGGGTTGTCATTCCTTTTCTAAGTGAAAAGGGCGAGCAAATTCCTTTGATCATCTTGATTATCTACAGCATGCTGTTCTAAAATCTCAATCAGAGCATCCTTTTCTCTTAATAGCTGCTATATTTTCTGGCACTTCACATTGAGAATACGATACTTGTTCCTCCAAGACCTCCTCTCCTGTTGAACTTTGGTGAGAGTCACCTGAAGTTTTTCCGTGTCCGACATGAAATAAAGGACAGAGTCCCTTAATGGAAGAACTTCCTGGCAAGGGTAAGGTATCCTCAGCTTGAGAGCTCTAGTTTGTACCCAGTAGAGATAAGGCTCCACCGAGACACAGTCTGGTTTTCCTAAAGACTCTCTTCCTTTCCTGTGAACGTGTTTCCAAGCGTGCACTATTTTCGTCTTTAGTGCCTTGTCATTTTCTCCTTCCTTAAAGAAAAGACCTTCCAGATGAACATTACGCTGGACACATCTCATCGGGTATCCAAATTGACGACGAACTAAAACTAGATAATAATTTATTCCTCCCTTAGTTCCTATAAGGGGTACATTTGGGAAATTTCCACAACGGTCAATGATCCTGATCCCTTCGTAGATTCGATTGTACCAATCGATGTCAGAGTTTTTAAGAGACATGATTCGCTGTGACCAACGTAAAGTATTCTTTTGATCTCAAAATGCAGCAGACTTGGGCAAGTGAGAAGTGAACCATTTGTACAGCAGGGGTACACAGCACGTGATCATTCCTCCACTGTGCAAATTCCTTAAGTGTACCGAATGATACGCGTCGGCGATTAGGGTCGGTACAGGGTTTCCAATCAGAAAAATCTTAATGGTGTTGATATCTACGAAGTTATCGATGTTAGGAAACAAAAATAACCCGTAGGTGAGCAAAACAAAGATGCTCTCAAAAGCGGCCATGTTTCCTATACTAGCAAAGTATAGAGCTTTCTTTGTTAAGAACTGGGCTGGAAAACCCTAGATTCCACCCTTAGTGGCCATGTGAGTCCTGACTTCAGACTCGTCCAAACAAATTGCTCTTGCAATGGTCTGATCCTTTGGAATTTCTTCCAGTCCAGAAAAGGGAGCTTGATCAGTGATATGCAGATCAGTCAGATGAGAGTACTCCTCTAGTGTTGGTGCTAGTTGATAATTCGGGAATGTGAAACAGTGATAGACCGGATCATAGAACTGGATTAGTGTGGACAGGATCCCTTCGATTACATGGATCCTTAACAGAGATAGTAGTCCCCCGTATTTAGCTCTGAAAGCCTCGTGGTTGGTGATCATTCTCGCCAGACCTCTTAAATCCTCTAACTTTGGAACCTTGAAGGTGTACTTATGAGTTTTCCTTCTACCGAAATCCATTAGCGTAATCTCCTTTCTCTGACATTGGCAATCATTGTCTTAGTTTACTTTGAAAAAGAGAGACTAGAAGAGAAGATTTTTCTTTGTTTTAATGTTTTTTAGATAAATGTATGAATGCAGCACACAAAAACATAGAAAAAACATGGGGTCAAAGGGTCGGTGTCATGAAGTCAAGGCTTTACCCCCCCCCCCCCTCAATGGTTTTATACTGGTGATTTTTTGTACTTGTCCGCAAAATCATTTATCCCTCTTGGGATAACAACAGCAAGTGGATCGCCAACGAGCTGATGCATCTTAGAGTGATCTCAGATGAGGGTAGTATCGCGTGACAATTATTTCTGATAGCTTCCGCACTACAAAATGGTTTCAGTCTACTAAAAACCTCATCTTCTCAGATAACCCAGTCGACCACACTACTTTCAACAGCCGGAGTCGTATAGGCAATGTATCTAGAAAGGGAGTCTCCACTGAGTTTTATGGTCGATCAGGGAGTCTTAACTGGGATTAACTCCCCCCAAGATTACCTGCATTGCCATCACCTATCTTAGGTGTATACTCAATCTTTCCACATGCGGCATCACACGCATTCCCATTAGCAGAAAAATAAACACAGATATCAATTAGGAAAAGCAGTATATATATTCGTCTTAATCATCCTAGGCCTCTAGTCTTATGATCCTATACAGACAATGACTCCCCAGCAGAGTTTCCATTTTTGTGACATTTCGAGAACTTAAGGTTTCTACCGAAGGTTGTAAGAAAGAGAAGACGAGCCCCACGGTGGGCGCCATTAATTCTGTACCGCAATTTTTTTGGTCCTGAGTTACTATCGCTTGGGTACTACAGTTAGATTCATTTTTTATCCTATTGAGCTGGTTAAAGAAGGGAAATAGATGTCTCCAATTAACCCTGCTTGCATACTGAGTTTGAACAGCGGTCTGTTAGGTCACAGATGCTATGTGGATGTGGGGCCCAATCTTCGGTTATTTTGTTAAGAATACAGTGTCTGGATTAGTTGTGAGGTTTTAGGTAATGTGTTTAGATTTGATGCTTTTGGGTTAATTTGGTGGAGATACTGGATTTTGAGTTTTTGATTAGTATGCTCGCTAAGATTTTTTTTTCAATCTTATGCCTACGTATTCCCGTTTGATGAAACAGGGAAGTCAGAGCGATCGTAGTTCCTCCTATTCTATGGGAGGAAAAAGGTTGTTTTGGTGTCTTGTTCAAAGCCCAAGACGTGAAGCTAAAGGTGGTTTGTATCTTGTTCAAAGCCCAAGATGTGAAGCTGAAGGGTCTATTTGTATCTTGTTTAAAGCCCAAGATGTGAAGTTGAAGGGTGTATGCTGAGAAAGAATTTATCATCTCTAAAGAGGAGTTGTTGATGTTTGTATGATGTGAGCAAGGCACAACTTTGATGCTAAAAGGTTGATTGACTCAACCGGGGTTTTCTTTATACAAAGCCTAAGAGGAGGCTAGTGACCCAACCAGTCGGTTGTTTTTATGTGTCTTGTACGAAGCCCGAGATGGAGGCTAAGAGGGAAGTGAGTCTACAAGAGAGTCTGTTTGATAGGTGATTGACTCAACAAGAGAGTCTTTTATACTCAACAAGAGAGTTTTTTTGTTGTGCCTTGTATGAAGCCCAAGACGGAGGCTAAAAGTGTTTGACTCAACAAGAGAGTCTTTTATACTCAACAAGAGAGACATTTTCTATCTCGTACGAAGCCCGAGATGGAGGCTAAAGTGTTTGACTCAACAAGAGAGTCTTTTATACTCAACAAGAGAGTCTTTTGTTGTGCCTTGTATGAAGCCCAAGACTGAGGCTAAAAGTGTTTGACTCAACAAGAGAGTCTTTTATACTCAACAAGAGAGTGATTTTCTATCTCGTACGAAGCCCGAGATGGAGGCTAAAGTGTTTGACTCAACAAGAGATCCTTTATACTCAACAAGAGAGTTTTTTTCTGTGCCTTGTATGAAGCCCAAGACGGAGGCTAAAGGTGTTTGACTCAATAAGAGAGTCTTTTATATTCAAAAAGAGAGTGATTTTCTATCTCGTACAAAGCCCGAGATGGAGGCTAAAGTGTTTGACTCAACAAGAGAGTCTTTTATACTCAACAAGAGAGTGATTTTCTATCTCGTACGAAGCCCCAGATGGAGGATAAAGTGTTTTGACTCAATAAGAGAGTCTTTTATACTCAACAAGAGAGTGTTTTCTATCTCGTACAAAGCCCGAGATGGAGGCTAAAAGTTTGACTCAACAAGAGAGGCTTTTATGCTCAACAAGAGAGTGTGAAAAGGTTAGCTCCGCTGGGGAGAATCCTTGTACAAAGCCCAAGAGGAGGCTACCTATGCTGGTGACTGTTTCAGTTCAGTGACAGGTCCAGTATGTTGGATAAAAGAGAAAATCAGTTCTTATGAAGATTAAAGGTAAGGTTGTGCTTTGAGATTGATCAGAGGATCAGGGTTATTTCCTGTTCTTTAAGTAAATGGAAAATCCAAAGGGTACTGAGATCGTCCAAGTCTACTAGTGTTTTGAGAAATCGATTCTCAGATAGTGGATGATCTTTGTATGATGCCCAAGATAAGGCTGGTATGTTAAGGGATGAAGGTCAACCCATTAACAAGTCTGACACTTGACTCAGAAAGACAGCTCTAGCAAATCGATGACTATGTTATGTTCCTATACTTGTAGAGGTCTATATGTCCTTTTACTAAGCCCAAGAGAAGGCATGAGAGCTTTTAAGAAGTCGAAGGTTCCTTGTACAACGCCCAAGAGGAGGCGGGGTGCTTTTAAGAAGCCCGTGGGTCCCCAAACCCCAAGAAGTTCAAGACATGCCATTCACCAAGAATAGATCAAGCCAGGAAAGTCCGAGAATTAGGAAGAAACTCAGGAGATGCCATTCACGGAGAAAAGATGATCTCTGGGGAGTTAGAGTTTCTTTGACAATTTCTAATGGTGATAGTCTGAGAAAGGGTTCACCGAGAATGCTGCCTTTCATGTCTCCATATTGTTTAACCCCAAGAGGAGGGAAGACTGTATCTGGAAATCCTATGGGAATCTAGTTTTGTTTGTATTTAAGAGTGACCAATAGGGCTTTACCTAGTGCTAGACGTAGTTTCCAGGGAAAACTCTAAATAACTATACTAGTATTACACAGTTGATATGTGATAAGCATATAAAACTTTGTGAAAGAAGACTTACAGTGAAACAGCCCCACAATACAGTTATATATATGAAAGCGGATAAAGAAAGTGGGTAAACACTTACTCGGTTGTAGAGCTTCCATGCTGTTTGGTTAGTTGTTCAACAAAGAAAGCTTTGATAACAATATTATATTCAAAATCAAAGGAGAAAGTGCTTTGAAAAGATTGTTGGGGCTTACAGCTCAAGGAGAGGCCCAAGATTTTATCAGTGATTGCACTGTTTGTACAGGGACTTATACAAGTGACTAAGGCCCAAAAAGGTTTTTTGTACAAAGGGATGGGTCTTACACTCTCTCAAGAGGCCCAAAGGTGTTGAAAGAAAAGGAATGGGGCTTATAACACCAGAGTAGGCCCAGATGATTTAATTTTTGAACTGGCGATCACGCCGAGGTTTCTTTACCGTACTGGGTCTTATACAATGCATTGAGGCCCAAAAAAGTTTTGGTAAAAAGGGGGTTGGGTCTTACACTCTATTTGAGGCCCAAAGGTGATTTTAAAAGAAAAGATGGGTTTTGTTTGAAAAATTACGATCACACCGAGATTTCTTTAACGTGTTGGGACTTAAACAATGCACTGAGGCCCAAAAAAGTTTTTATTTACAAGGGATGGGTCTTACACTCTCTCAAGAGGCCCAAATATTTTGAAAAAGATTTGATGAGGGTTTTCAAAATATACTTTAATTGAATAAAAATTCAATTAAAATGATCAAAATTTGTTAAACATGTGTGAAAAAACAAATTGTGGTATTGGATTAATGTTTGACAAATCATGTTTATACCCACAAAATAATTGAAAATCAATTAAGTTTGGAAAATCAAGGGAGAAAAAATATTTCAAATGTTAAAAACAAATAAAACATTAATTCTTTGCAAAAATATCAAATATATGAAATAAGTAATATTTTTGGGATTTTTTGGTAAAAATAAAATATTTTAACATTTTTGTGAATTATTAAAAAACGAATCAACTCAAAATCATTAAAACTCAGAGAGAAATTAATTTTTGAATCAATTAAATAAAAATCACAAGATTCTAATATTTGAATTTTCAAAAAGGGCGCCAAGAACAAGGCAAGAACACGCGCCACCCTCTGTTTCTGCAGATTTTCATTTTCTATCCAATCTCACTGAATACTTGATTATATCATGCAATCTACATATCAATTTGCTCGTTTTCACCTCACGATCATGTCTATGGTCTTTAATTTCATTTATTTTAAGCATGGAATAAGAAATCAAAGAGAACCCTAAAATTTGCATGAAGGCTCAGAAATTTCATACACGATTCAAACAAAGCAATTGATTGAGGGAAAACACTCTATGCATGATTATGAACATATGGCCAAATTATTATACAGCAAAAAATGCATGGATCATAGAGTTAGAAGAGCTCATGCCTACCTCTTGCAGCTGGTGATCGTGTTTTGTGTTATAGGTGTTACAGCTAGGTTCCAATGATGTGGATAGCTTCCCTAGGTGCCAAGTGATGTGCCTGAGTGCTTGGAATGGTTTGAAATAAGTTGCAACTGAATATGGTATCCCAACTGCTACTTGGTTAAAACCTTGAGCAGTTGGCTGGTGATTTTGTGAAATCAGTGTTCCAGATGTTGTTTAAGTGTTTAGATCACTTCTATATGATGTTTATGAAGTGTGTGTGTGACTGGTTTGGTTGGAATTGCTCTCAAACTCAAAACCCGATAGTGACTTGCTTTGGAAGGCAAATTTGGAGTGAAAGAAGAGATTTTTAGGAAAGCATCTATTTGATGGCTTTGGTGTACTCAAACTGATCACAAATGAGCTCTATTTATAGCGGAGGAAGTTTGTTTTACAAGCAATAGTGAATGGCAACTGCTGCAGAGGTTTGGCCAATGTTGATCAATGAAAATCCAACTCTCCTCTAGCCATTGACTAGAGGTTAGGGCACAGGCTTCTAGTTCCCTTGGTCTTGGATATGTCTTGACTTAATTCAGTTGGAAATGGCTCAGTCCATGCCACCTTGGTGCATCCATTAAATACTCCAAAACAAAATTGGAGTCTTGTCCCTCTTTTAGGCATTTCTAGGTTTGGCATGCTACTTTTGGTTCCAAAGACTTGGGAGGCTTATGGATCAGTGTTTGTCCCTCCTTGGTCTCCCCCTGAGGTGTTCAGATGGATAAGTGTGTTTGTTATTTGCACAAATTTGGCAAATCGAGCAAAATGCACAAATCTGCCTTGCTTTGACAGTTTTCAGCAAGGCATATTGCCATTGTCATATCTCATGGCTCAAGTGGAATTTGATGGAGTTCTTGGCCATTTTGGAAAGCCCTCATATGATACAACAATTGTTTGATCATAATTGGTTTTGATACTTTTTGGATCCAAGTGAAAAATGCCCCTACATTTGGAAAAAAAGTGAAGGCAGATTCTGACTTAGTGAAAATTTCACTAGGTGTTGGAAAAAAGTGGCATTTTCACTTTTTGTGATTTTGATCATTCCATAACTTAAAATCCATGAGGAATTGGAATAAGTTGTGTTTAAAGACCAATACACCAAGTTACAATTATGTGAAGTTATGTAATGTGTGTAAACTGTAATATGGTATATATGATATTTTATTTATGTAGGTTGTTTGTTCTGATAAACTGTAATGTGGTATATGTGATATTATGAATATGATACGATTAATATTATTATGAAAACTTTATCACAAAATGTGAATTGTATTTTTCTGCTGTGCTGTGATACGGAGAACAATAATACACGTAAAAAAATGGGATTAATTATAAAATCAGGATCATATTTGTTAATTTTGCAGAAACTTTAACGACGGTTATATTTCATAACCGTTATAAAATCTGGCGCTCTGTCCAGGAAAAAGTAAATATCAAAACTGCGCTGCTGGGAATCGAACCGAGGACAATTATTTTTATTACAATGGTGTATTGTAAAATCCGTTGTGATAGTTAGCGCTTCCCAGTTTATTACAACGCCTACTAGGAAGTGGTTGTAAGTATCATATATACAATGACAATCTACATAACAACGCCTTCGCCCGCGTCATTATCGTAGCGAGTGATTTTGGACGTGGTTCTTAAGCACTGCCGCTCTGGGTTACTATAGGTCGATTCATTTTTTGTCCTATTGAAGCTGATGAAGGAAGGGAAATAGATGTTCCAACTAACCCTGCTTTGCAAACTGAGGTCAAATAGTCAAAACTGTTGGTTTACAGATGCGATCAATGTGGGGGCCTCTCTTAGGTTATTTTGGTTGAATTTAGACTTTTGGTGGGGAATACGGAATCGGATATTTTGGTGGATATGTGAGGATTTGTGACCTGAGGTTTTTAGATGTGGTGTGCTCGCTAATATTTTTCTTTCAATCTTATGCCTACGTATTCCCGTTTACCGAAACAGGGAAATCAGAGTGATCGTAGTTCCTCCTATTCTATGGGAGGAAGTGGTCATTTTGGTGTCTTGTTCAAAGCCCAAGAAGTGAAGCTAAAGGTGGTTTATATCTTGTTCAAAGCCCAAGATGTGAAGCTGAAGGGTCTATTTGTATCTTGTTCGAAGCCTAAGATATGAAGATAAATGGTTTTGATTTTAGAGAGAATTTGTCATCTCTAAAGGGGTTGTTTGTCACAACTGTTGGGTGACTGACTATAAAGGAGGATTACTTTAACCGGGATATGTGAATCCTAGCAATACCATAATTTCCTTTATAGGGGACGTTTAACCTGAAGGAGAAGACTTTAACTGAGTGTAGAACAATGATATCTTTCCTTAGGAATTTCTCATGCTAAAAGAGGGACAGTGGCATTGATGTAAATAATCCAGAGGCTTGCCGCTTACAGCAATTAGATGAAAAGAGTTGTTGATGTTAGTATCCTGTGAATGAGGCACAATTTTAATGCTAAAAGGTTGATTGACTCAACCGGGGTTTTCTTATACGAAGCCTAAGAGGAGGCTATTGACCCAACAAGAGGATGCTTTTGTATTTCGTACGAAGCCCGAGATAGAGGCTAAAAGGGTTTACTCAACAAGAGAGTGTTTTTATATGTGTCTTATACAAAGCCCAAGATGGAGGCTAAAGGTTGACTCAATAAGAGAGTCTTTTATACTCAACAAGAGAGTGTTTTGTTTCTCGTACGAAGCTCGAGATTGAGGCTAAAGGATTGCTGTTTCAGTTTAATGACAGGTCCAGTAGGTTGGTTAAAAGAGAAAATTAGTTCTTATAAAGAGACTGATTAAAGGTAAGGCTATGCTTTGGGATTGATCAGAGGATCAGGGTTATTTCCTGTTATTTAAGGAAATGGGGAATCCAGAGGGTATTGGAGCTGTCCGAGTCTACTGGTGTTTTTCCCTACTTGAGAATGCCTTTGAGACTCAAGGAGATTAGATTGTCCAAGTCTAGAGTTTTATCTTTTGTACTATGCTTAAATAAACATTATTAGTACATTCACGGTAGAAAGATCTAGACTCTTTGAAAGACTGTTCTATTAAGATGATTAATTTCTGTTCCAATACCTCTAGGAGGCCGTCGGGACAATTTGTACGAAGCCCAAGAGGAGGCTGGAAACTTTTAAGAAGCCGAGGGACAATTTGTATGAAGCCCAAGAGGAGGCTCTCTTCCCGAAGGAAGAATCCTTATACGAAGCCTAAGAGGAGGTTGTGAATACTTCTAAGAAGCCGTAGGGTCCTTGTACAACGCCCAAGAGGAGGCGGGGATGCTTTTAAGAAGCCTGTGGGTCCCCAAACCCCAAGAAATTCAAGACAGGCTATTCACAGAGAATAGATCAAGCCAGGAAAGTCCGAGAATTTGGAAGAAACTCAAGAGTTGCCATTCACGGAGAAAAGATCATATCTGGGGAGTTAGAGTTTCTTTGACAACGTCTAAGGGTGATAGTCTGAGAAAGGGTTCACCGAGAATGCTGCCTTTCACGTCTCCATATTTTTTAACCCCAAGAGGCGGGAAGACTGTATCTAGTAATTCTATGGGGGATCTAGTTTTGTCTATTTAAGAGTGATCAACAGGGCTTAGTGCTAGACGTAGTTGGCAAGGAAACTCTAAATATCTATTCTAGTATTATACAGTTGATATGAGTTTATGAAAGAAGACTTACAGTGAAACAGCCCCACAATACAGTTATATGTATATCAAAGTGGATAAAGAAAGCATATAAACACTTACTCGATTGTAGAGCTTCCATGCTGTTTGGTTAATTGTTCAACAAAGAAAGATTGAAAACAACAGTATATTCAAAATTAAAGGAGAAAGTATTTTGAAAAGATGTTGGAGCTTAAAGCTCAAGGAGAGGCCCAAGGTTTATCAGTGATCGCACTGTTGTTTTGTACACAGGGACTTATACAAGTGACTAAGGCCCAAAAAGTTTTTTGTACAAAGGGATGGGTCTTACACTCTCTCAAGAGGCCCAAGTGTTTAAAGAACAAGGATGGGGCTTATAACACAAGGGTAGGCCCAGATGATTGGTTTTTTTATTGGTGATCGCGCCAAGGTTTTCTTTTAACGCAGAGGGACATATACAATGTCTGAGGCCCAAAAATTTTTGGTTAAAAGAGGATTGGGTCTTACACTCTAATAGAGGCCCAAAATATTTTGAATGGGTCTTATAGCTTGAGGAGAGGCCCAAGGTTTGTTTTTCAACGGACGATGATCACGTTAAACTTTTTGAAATACAACGGGACTTATACAATAAGTGAGGCCCAAAAATAGGTTTGTATTTACAAAGGATTGGGTCTTACACTCTATTAGAGGCCCAAAGTGTTTTTAAAAGGTTTGATGAGTGTTGAATTAATCAAAGCCCTAATTTGTTTCCAAAATGTATTTTAATTGAATAAGAAATTCAATTAAAATGATCAAAATTGTTTAACATGTAGAAAACAAATTGTGATCTTGGATTAATGTTTCAAAAATCATGTTTTGACCTACAAAATGTTTCGAAGTCATTAAAATTTGCCAAATCAAGAAGGAAAAAATATTTTAAATGTCAAAAACAATTAAAATATTAATTCTTTCCAAAAATATCAATTATATGAAATAAATAATATTTTTGGGACTTTTTGGTAAAAATAAAATATTTTAACATTTTTGTTAATTATTCAAAAAAGAATCAACTCAAAATCATTAAAACTCATAGAGAAATTAATTTTTGAGTCAATTAAATAAAATCACAAAATTCGAATATTTGAATTTTCAAAAAGGGCGCCAAGAACACGCGCGTGTTCTAAGTTTTGCCCAGATTTGCATTTTCTCTCCAGTCTCACTGAATACTTGATGGAATCATGCAAACCACATATCAATCTGCTCGTTTCAACCTCACGATCATGTCTATAGTCTTTAATTTCATTTATTTTTAACATGGAATAAGAAATCAAGACAAAACCTCAAGAACCCTAAAATTTGCATGAAGGCTGAGAATTTTGATACACGATTCAAACAAAGCAATTAATTGAAGGGAAACATTCTATGCATGATTATGAACATTTGGCAAAAGTATTGTGCGAGGAAATATGCATAGATTAAGAGATGACCAAATTTAGGCTTACTTGAAGGTCGTGACAGCAAGAGCAATGTGATTTTTGAGTTGGAGGTGTTACAAATGAGTTGTGATGTTCTGAACAGCTTCCCTACACCCTATGGAGTGTGTTTGAATGCTTGGACTTGACTGGAAATGGCTGGATCACTTCATGGCATCTCAGCTGCAACTTGGTTAAAACCTTGATCAACTGGCTGGTGATTCTGAGAAATCATTGTTCCATATGTTGTTTAACTGTTTGGATCACTTCTATATGATGTTTATGAGGTGTGTGTGTGATTGGTTTGATTGGAATTGCTCTCAAACTCAAAACCCGATAGTGACTTGCTTTGGAAGGTAATTTTGGAGTGAAGAAGGAGATTTTGAGGAAATCATATATTTGATGGCTTTGGTGTACTCTAACTGATCACAAATGAGCTCTATTTATAGTAGAGCAAGTTTGTTTTGGGATCAATATTGAATGGCAACTGCAGCTGAGGTTTGGCCAATGGTTGCACTTTGGAATCCAAGTCTCCTCTAGCCATTGACTAGAGGTTAGGGCACAGGGTTGTGGTTCCCATGGTCTTGGATAAGTCTTGACTGAATTCAGTTACAAATGGCTCAGTCCATGCCACCTTGGTGTATGCATCGAATGCTCCAATCCAAAATTGGAGTCTTGTCCCTCTTATAGGTAATTCTAGGTTTGGCATGCTACTTCTTGTTCCAAGGACTTTGGAGGCTTGGCTCAGTGTTTGTCCCCTTTAGATTTGATCCCCAGATGTGTCCAAAGTGATGACAAGGCTTAGAATTATCTGATTTTGCCAAATCGAGCAAAAATACAAAATTCTGGCTAGCCTTGGCAGTTTTCAGCAAGGCATGTTGCCATTGTCATATCTCTTGGCCCAAGTGGAATTTGGTGATGTTCTTGGCCATTTTGGAAAGCCCTCATATGATACAACAACTGTTTGATCATATTTGGTTTTGATACCTTTTGGATCCAAGTGAAAAATCCCCCTACAATTGGAAAAAAGTGAAGGCAAATTCTGACTTAGTGAAAATTTCACAAAGTGTTGGAAAAATGTGACATTTTCACTTTTTGTGATTTTGATCATTCCATAACTCAAAATCCATGAGGAATTTGGAGGAAGGTCAGTTTTAAGCTTTTTTAGAGGTCAATGAGATCTACAAATCAAGCTTTGAATGGGGAAAAATGGCTTTGTGGTTTAGGAGTTATGATCCTCTAAAGTTGGTACCCTTGCCACTTTGTTCATAACTTAGAAAATTTTCTAAGTTTTTATGGTTACCTCTTTTACAATTTATCCCACTTTTCTTGATTTTTATTGATGAATGATGATTCAAATCATACATTAACATCATTTTAGGGTTAAAAACCATTTTTGTGAAAAATCTCAAAAAGTCAAAAGTGACTTTTGTGCACAGTTGACTTTTTGTCAGATGAATTCTAAACTGTGCGATCCTTTAGGAAATCATGTCCTTGACCTAAATCAAACTTGATGGTCATGTCCCATGGGTATTATAGGGTATATTTAATCATGTCCTAGGGTTTGGGAGCATGTCCTGGTCAAAAGTCAAAGTTACAATTGACTTTTCTCGCAAAACCCTAATTGTGGTAATGATGAAATTAAGACTTGCTGCTCAAGCTTCCTGGATCAATCCATTATTGCAAATGGATCAATGTGGTATTTTGGAGACCTTAAAATCATGTCTTGAGGTCTTGGCTCATGATTTGTCCCAAAAGTCAACTTAGGGGTGAATTAGGTCAAGAAACCCTAATTCCTGATTTTTGATGTATGCATCCCCTGAGGTCAAATTGACTTGATGCTTGGGCCCATGAGGTTCCGTGGAGTATTTTAGGATATGATTTGAAGCATTGGCTCATGCCCAGAGGAAAATTTTCATCTGGAGGCCCTGGTCGACCAAACCCTAATTTGGTGACATTGGCGATCTTGAGGCTTGATCCACCTGGAAGGGAGCAGTCGTGTGCTTAATCCTTAAAGTGGGAGTCCTCTTGATCCCTTGTGGATATTTAAGAGGCTAGAAAAGTTGAAGATCATGTCATTTCTTGATTGATCCTTTGTCTAAGAACTCTGAGAGGGCTTGAAACCCTAATTTTTTATAGTAGTGAATGCTCACCCATCTTTGGGGAGACTGATGAGGCAAGATGGTTCCTCCATATTGTGATGATGATTTTCAAAATGATGGGAAATCTTAGTGGTCAAAATTTGGGGTATGACAGATGCCCCTATTTAATCTTCTTAGACCCGAAGGTGTGAATGGCAAAGGTATTCGGGCATTCAGGGTGCAAGAGGATTAAATATCGGAATACCCGAAATTTTGATGGTGGTTAAGAATGGTAGCTTGCACATCCTTCTTCTTTTACTAAGCAATGATGCTTAGAAAAGGTAAAAAACTTCCCCTCGATCCTAGTTTCCTACCAAGGAACTGGTCTTAGTTTCTGAAATAAACTTCCCCTCGATGCTGGTTTCCTACCAAGGAACTAGTCTTAGTTTCTGATGTAAACTTCCCCTCGATCCTGGTTTCCTACCAAGGAACTGGTCTCAGTTTCTGGAATAAACTTCCCCTCGATCCTGGTTTCCTACCAAGGAACTGGTCTAAGTTTTTGATGTAAACTTCCCCTCGGTCCTGGTTTCCCACCAAGGAATTGGTCTTAGTTTCTTTTGTCAATAAACTTTCTTGACAAGGGACGCCATACGTAGTGGTTTTCCTCAAACTTCTCGCCGAATTTTCCTGGGGAGATGCCATTTGATAGAAAAAATTTTGATGTCAGAGTTGCTGGGGGAACCCAGTCATCTGAGTTGAAGAGGTGTACAAACTTCTCTGTTTGGAGACACCATTTGCCAACTCTACTGGGGAAAACGGGTCTCTTGAGAGACTGCTTTCACGCTTGGGGATATTGCATCATACTTTTCTCGGGATCTTCCCAGAGAAACGCCATACGATGTGATCCAATTTTGAGGTGCTGATGAACTTTTCATCAGCGGTTTTTTTCAGAGAAAAACTGTTGTATTTCCGAATCTGTGCTTAAGAGGCTTTCTCTGGGGATTTCCTTAATCCGGGAAAGCGAAAATATCATCTTCAATGGCGAAGAGTGACATCGATTGAAAGTTATCTGGTCTTTCAGAGGTTCAAGTTATCAAAGTGGTCAAGGGCCAATTCTGAACCAGAACTAAACTGGAGGAGAGAGATTGTTCATACGCAACCTTTCCTGACGAGGAAATACCTGACGACTCGATTGAGAGGATTGTTATCACCAGGGGATAAGACCGACTAGA
Organism: Lathyrus tuberosus; assembly: GCA_022829125.1. Lineage (NCBI taxonomy): Eukaryota > Viridiplantae > Streptophyta > Magnoliopsida > Fabales > Fabaceae > Lathyrus > Lathyrus tuberosus. The sequence continues at coordinate 10,473,634 of JALAZF010000145.1, forward strand.
GTGATAGTGATGCAATATGAATGTGAATGCAAATCAATAATGCATGATGTATGTATGTATATGCTGACAAAACTGGCGCGCCATACAGACTAATAGATGAACATGACTAGATACTCAGCCATCGCGGGGCGAAGAAGTACCGCTGGTTCAAGATAGCAATTCTGCCTTGCTTAGGAGAAACGGTCCCTGTTGGGAGCGACGCTGGTTAGGCTTAGGAGATGAGAACTCGGCCGAAGAGGTCAGATGGAGCATTCACATCTGACGTAGTTGATCCTTCATTCAGGCATACTGGTTTAGAAGGAGTACTTTGATTCTGCACTTTGAGGCTCAAACACTTTGGAGAAGTGATCGATGTTCTTTCGATGTTTAACTGTCAAAAGAAATTGCCATCTTTATTTTTAAAAGCAGAACAATTTTAACAAGTAAATTCATTTTTGTTTCATTTCAAGAATCATTGATCATGTTAAAATGTAGTCCTATAAAGGTAAAACAAATATGAATTGCAAATAAAAGTACAAGGGCTCAAATTTTATTGATAGGATGGATATCAGCCAAACGCGTGATTCCATAGAGTATTTACAAAGTTATAAAATGGTAATTTAACGAAAAAGGGCTACATTGAAATATAACGACCACTATCCTTCTGCCAACTTTGAATTCGGGGCATCCTGAGCTTCTGTCGAAGATGACCTTAACTGGAGCTTTCCTGACAAATGATGTAACTGCTGTTGAGGGACTTGTCCCTTTGTCAAAAGTAGTTACTTGCCATTATCCCTAATTTTTTCCTGGATTGTACTTTGAGATTTCCAATCCACCGGGTTTATTTTTTATCATGTCTCTAATTTTTTCCTGGACCGCCCTTTCGGGTTTTCAATCCACCGAGACGTTCTTCTTTTTTTAGTTTAGGCGAAGTATTTCTTGACTACATCAACATTTGTGGGGTAGGAAAATTCCTCTCCGTCCATGGTTGCAAGTCTCAAGGCACCGCCTGAGAAAGCTTTCTTGACCATATAGGGGCCGTCATAATTCGGAGTCCATTTGCCTCGGGAATCAGTGAGAAATAATTGTATCTTTTTAAGCACAAGGTCTCCTTTCCTGAAGATGCGAGGTCGAAACTTTTTGTCAAACACCTTTTTCATCCATTGCTGATACAACTGACCATGGCATAGTGCCGTGATTTGCTTTTCTTCGATCAGATTCAGTTCGTCGTGTCGACTTTGACACCATTCAGCTTCTGTAAGCTTAGCTTCCATCAATACCCGGATTGATGGGATCTCTACTTCTATGGGAAGCACTGCTTCCATGCCATATACTAGAGAGAAAGGGGTTGCCCCTGTTGAATTGCGAACAGATGTGCGATAAAAGTGAAGAGCAAAGGGCAGCATCTCGTGCCAGTCTTTGTAGGTTACAACCATCTTCTGAACAATCTTTTTGATGTTCTTGTTAGCCGTTTCTACCGCCCCGTTCATCTTGGTTCGGTAAGGAGATGAGTTATGGTGTTCGATCTTGAACTCTATGCACAACTCTTTCATCATCTTATTATTCAAGTTAGATCCATTATCAGTAATGATCTGGCTCGGAACACCATAACGGCAGATGATATTGTTTTTTATAAATCGGACCACCACTTGTCGGGTTACATTGGCATATGATGCTGCTTCGACCCACTTGGGGAAGTAATCAATGGCTACCATAATGAACCGATGTCCGTTTGAAGCTTTGGGTTCGATCATGCCAATCATGTCGATTCCCAATATGTAAAAAGGCCATGGGGAAGAAAGAACTTTGAGATTCGTTGGCGGTACATGAATTTTGTCGGAGTATATCTGACACTTGTGACACTTCCTCATGTACTTGTAGCAGTCGGATTCCATGGTCAACCAGTAGTACCCTGCTCTCAGAATTTTTCTGGCCATGGTTTGTCCGTTGACATGAGTGCCAAAGGATCCTTCGTGAATTTCTTTTATCAGCATGTCTGCTTCTGGTCTGTCTACACATCGGAGCAAGACCATGTCAAAGTTCCTCTTATAGAGTGTATCACCACTCAGGAAGAAATTGCCTGCCATCCTTCTGAGGGTTTTCCTATCCTTCCTTAGTGCCCCAGGTGGGTACTCTTGTTTCTGAAGGAAGCATTTGATATCGTGATACCAAGGTTTGTCATCTATGACTGCTTTAATCGTGAAGATGTAAGCGTGCCGTTTAAGGCGAATTATGTCGATCTTAGGTATGTCATTCCATTGACCTACACTAATCATGGAAGAGAGAGTGGCTAATGCATCAGCCATGTGATTCTCATCACGAGGGATGTGATGAAACTCAATTCTGTTGAAGAAGGGTAGCAACCATCTCGCGTAGTCTTTGTAAGGAATCAGTCCTGATTGGTATGTGTTCCAATCTCTTTTGATTTGATTGATAACCAGGGCTGAATCGCCATATACGTCCAAGTTTTTTATCCTCAAATCAATTGCTTCCTCGAGACCCATAATAAAAGCTTCGTATTCGGCCTCGTTGTTTGTGCACTTGAATGTCCGTCTGGCGGTGAAAGGAATGTGGGTACCCTGAGGGGTGATAATGATTGCCCCAATTCTGTTTCCATAATGATTGACAGCTCCGTCAAAGATAAGCCCCCATTGGGAACCTGATTCTGGCCCTTCACTGGGTAGCGGTTCATCGCAATCTTTCATTTTCAAATACATGACATCTTCGTCTGGGAAGTCAAACCCGATTGATTCTTGATCGTCAATCGGTTGATGAGCCAAATGATCGGCTAAAATACTCCCCTTAACGACTTTTTAAGCATGGTACTCTATGTCATATTCTAATAGCAACATCTGCCAACGGGAAATCCTTCCCGTGAGAGCAGGCTTTTCGAAGACATACTTGATCGGATCCATCTCGGAGACCAACCAAGTAGTGTGACGAATCATGTACTGGCGCAGATGTTTGGCTGCCCAAGCCAAAGCGCAGCAAGTTTTCTCAAGCATAGTATACCGAGTCTCGCAGTTGGTGAATTTCTTAATCAAATAGTAGATGGCAGACTCTTTCCGTTTGGTTTCGTCTTGTTGGCCAAGTACACAGCCCATGGAATCTTCCAGGACGGTGAGGTAGATAATCAGTGGCCTTCCTTCCACTGGAGGTGATAAAATCGGAGGGTTCAACAAGTATTCCTTAATACTGTCGAAGGCAGTTTGACAGTCTTCTGTCCAAACGCAGTCCTGATTCTTTTTTAGTAATTTGAAAATCGGTGCACATGTCGCGGTCGTGAGGAATATGAATCTGGAGATGTAGTTCGAACGTCCCAGGAATCCTCTAACTTGTTTTTTAGTTTTCGGAGAAGGAATTTCTCGAATGGCCTTGACCTTGTCAGGATCAACCTCAATTCCTTTCTGGCTGACGGTGAACCCTAAAAGTTTTCCCGAACGGACACCGAAGGTGCATTTATTGGGATTCAAGCAGAGTTTGTACTTTCTCAACCGCTCGAATAGCTTTGGCAGGTGGGTCACATGCTCCTCTTCTGTCTTAGATATTACAATCATATCATCGACATATACCTCGATTTCTTTGTGTATCATGTCATGAAAAAGAGTAGTCATGGCCCTTTGATAGGTTTCCCCGGCGTTCTTCAACCCGAACGGCATCACCTTGTAACAAAAGGTACCCCAGGGGTAATGAACGAAGTTTTCTCCATGTCTTTCGGCGCCATTTTTATCTGATTATAGCCCGAGAATCCATCCATGAAGGAGAAAACTTTGAACTTTGTTGTACTGTCAACCAGCATGTCAATATGTGGTAAAGGAAAGTCGTCCTTTGGACTAGCCTTGTTTAGATCTCTGTAGTCGACTCACATTCTGACTTTTCCATCCTTTTTTGGAACGGGTACGATGTTGGCTAACCATTGAGGATATTCAGATGTAGCGAGGAAACCCGTGTCAATCTGTTTTTGTACCTCCTCTTTGATTTTGATGGCCATGTCTGGATGAGTCCGTCTCAACCTCTGTTTTACTGGAGAACATTCTGACCTTAACGGTAAATGATGTTACACGATGTTGGTATCTAACCCTGGCATATCCTGATAGGACCAAGCGAATACATCGGGGAATTCTTTGAGAAACTTTACCAAACCCTCTCTGGCAGTTGGACTGAGCAGTGCCCCAATCCTGATTTCTTTTCTCTCTTTTTTCGAACCTAAGTTTACCGTTTCCAACGGCTCTTTATGAGGTTCAATGGACCTTTCCTCCTGTCTGAGTAATCGGGAGATCTCTTCTGGAATTTCGTGGTCATTTTCTTCTTCAGCACCAAATACCGGGAACTCAAAGTTGGGAGAAGGCATCGGATCATATGTTTCAACGGGGTTTAAAACAAGCAATCTACATGACGGTATGATTTGTGTTAGAAGATATAGAGGAAATGCAAGAGTGTGTGCAGTGTATTTCTTTGAAAAACTGCTTGTTTATTATTATTGATTTGTTTTTTAGGATAACCATTTTCTGAAAAAAGCAAAAAGAGAAAACAGCAATAAATGCGGAAATTACAGAATGACGTTATTTTATTAATGAACAAGTCGATTCTTGAAACTACAACCCTATAAAACAAAGCTCTGTCGCTTCGGGCAAAGCGAAGAGGGAAAAATTTACAGAAAGCGAGCCCTATCAAAACATCCATTTCACCTGGGAAGGGTGAAAGGTTAAAGATGGCAATTACTTTGACTTGTGAATAATCTTCGGAACATCGACAGCAACCCATTGGCGGCGAACTCCTCGGTGAATCAGAAACTCTGGTACCTTCCTTGATTTGTCTTCAGAAATGATGCTGATTTCTGGTGGAATAGGATCATTCGAATCTGTCTCCCAGGCAGAGTTTTCGTAGGAGGATTCCTCTGTTGCATTTTGCATAGCATTTGTGCTCTCAGGTAGATCTCCCCATCCAGTTGGGTGGATGTCTTTGAGCCTGATACGAGAGCTTTCAGGAGCGGTGTATTTGACCATATAGTCGTATTTCCCACTTGGTTGTCCCAGGGTGTCCCACACTTCTTTGGAACTGGATGAGTCATCCTTCTCGATGACGTTGACCTCGGGAAAAGCATAGTTAATGAATTCTAGTCCTCCAAACGTTGCAAATTCATCGTCGTGCTGGACATTTTCTGAATGACCTGATTGTTGATCCCATGACATGGTGGGGACACAGGTATTATTTTCAATGATGCTCAGCTGATTTTCATTGTTCGGCTGATTTCCTTGCTCCAAGTCTCCTAGATACGGCTGCCACATTGGCAGGCCATCCATCGGGCCATAATAGTTGTGGTCAAAGTTGTCCTTCATTAGAGTGTCTTCCTCTAATGAATTTGGCGGAGCACGGCATCCTTCCGGATCACAATCTCCGTACATCATTTCGACATCTAACCTGGGTATAAATCTCGGATTCTATGTAGGAAAGCAAAAGGGCATATGCACCTCTTCCTGAGACGCATATCCGTCCTTGTTAAGATATGACTCCCATTCTTCCTCCATATCAGAGGGATCATCTTTATTGATGGTATGCACTTCTTGAGGCACTGGGTGAAGGAAACCTCCACTGTGGAAGAAGTCCCGAATGGGATGAAGACTTTTATTGTTGGTAGTAGCTGTTTGGGTACAGGTTACAGAAAAACCAAGACCCTTCTTTGTTTTATTGTCAGTAGGAATGACTAGTTGTCCCCATCCTGTTGTATTGGTACTCTCGACCGCTTTGATAGAATCTTTGTATGAGGAAATGGAAGTTCCCTCTTCGGATTGATTGTCCTTGCTCACCGACAGTCCTTGGAACTGAGTTCCAATAACCTCCTCGGGTTCTACACCAGTAGATGATGATAAGTTACTCACGAGTAAGGCTTGTTCTCCACAGACCGTGGCAAGCTGGTTGTTCTGGACGAACTTTAACTTTTGGTGGAGGGTCGAGGTGACCGCCCCAGCCTGATGTATCCAAGGTCTTCCTAATAAACAACTGTACATTACCCGGATGTCCATGACCTGGAAAGCGACTTGGAAAGTGTGAGGACCAATAGTTATGAGAAGGTCGACTTCGCCGATAACCGTTTTTCTAGACCCGTCAAATGCTTTGACGATGACCTCACTAATTCTCATCGGGGGTCCTTTGAAGGATAATTGCATCAAAGTGGACTTCCGAATAACATTCAGGGTTGACCCTGTGTCTGCCAGTACGCTGGCTAAAGCATCACCCTGGCAGCTGACCGTGATATTGAGCGCCATGTTGTGACGGCGACCCTCTTCAGGTAATTCCTCATCACTAAATCCCAAGTTATTGCAGGAAGTGATGTTAGAGACAATGATATCGAACTGTCTGAATGTTACATCCTATTCTACAAAGGCTTGCTCCGAGATTTTCTGTAGAGCTTTCCTGTGCGCTTCTGAACTGAGTAAAAGTGACAACACAGAGATCTTTGAAGGAGTTTGTAATAGATGATCAACAATGTTGTATTCACTCCTTTGGATGAGCTTCAGTATCTCATCGTTGTTTTTCGAAAGGTCGGGATTACTGGATTGACCGACTGGTGGATCGGGAACTTTTGTCTGAGGTTCCTTTTCTTTTTTAAGTTCTCCAACTCCTCGGTTGAAGATTCGACCACTCCGTGTTACTCGAATGATGTCTGCAATATTCACGAGGGAGGGTAATGGAATTTCCTTTCCATTTTCGACTGTTACTACACCGTATTTGTTAAGGGATAGCCTTAGTTGATTCATACGGTAATGGTCCCGGTAGATAGATGACTATGAGAGCCTCCTGATTTTTTCGACCATCGTAAGCAATTTCGATCCGTTCCTGGTTGGGAACTCTCGACTCGTCAAGTTGAGGGATGATGGTACAAACATCTCTAGCCTTCTGATGATCAGAGATTACGACAACATCCTAAATTTGATCAGCGAGGTAGTTCGGCGCCCAGTTGATTGGTCTGGAACCCGGATATGGGCGAATCTCTCTACGATCCACCTGACCCTGAAGAGCTGCTCGCACAAGGTAACATCCTTGGTTACTTTCCAAACAGACTCTACAACGTTCATAGTTGTGTGGTGGCACCTAGCCACGCCCGCTTTGAATACAATTTAACCTCACTAGGTCAGTTGCCACAGATCGAACGTCCTAACTTTGATGCCGAGTAGGGTTCCCGTTGGTAATACTAATTTGTTGGGTGTCTTCATCCATATAGATTGGAAGCCACCAGTGGTTCAACAAGTGCTGAAGGGTTACCTGGACAAGGGCATAACCTTGATCATTTTTGCAACTCTCCCTACAGCTCTGATAATCATGTGATACCAGGAACCCGAGTCGGGCCTGTTAAGCATGTAACTCCACCATGCTGGTATTCATCAAGCGAATATCAAAGATTTGAATCATGTTGATCTGATAGGGATTCCTATCATGGTAGTCCTGGATCCATCCAAGATCTATCTGATGCTGGAGGGCCTCTTGTACAAAAGAGCATCCCTATTTATTTATCGAGCAAGTCAGACAGGAACTGTAATCGTTCCGCGGCAGATTATGATATTGGCTTTGCCTGGAATGCATCGCCACCAAGTTGACATTCATTGCACGGATGTCGTAGTTCTAAATGATGTTAGAATTTGTGTAAACCATGTTAACTCCACGAACTCGGTGCTCTTGGATCCATCTGAAATCCATCTGTTCTTGTAGAGCTGATTGCACCACAGAACATCCTCGATTGCTTTTAGAGTAGATATCATACTGGTAATAGTTATGAGGTGGCACATGGCCATATCCACTCTGTCTGCAATGCATCATGACCAGATTGGTCCCTAACAAGAGTACATCATGAATTTGATAGACGTTGTTAGTCTCTCCCTCTATCAAATTGACTGTAGCTTTCTCGTGTTGAGGCAGCGAGTTCGTGAGAACATTAGGATTTGTATCCCTGAAAGATAAGACCCCGCTCCTAACAAGCTTTTGCACGTCAGATTTGAAATTGAGACAGTTCTTTATGTTATGCCCTGGTCCTCCTTGATGGTAAGGGAAATCTGATCCACCTTAAACTAAAAAGGCAGATTTTCCGGTAATGTAAGAGGGGACTTAGTCTGGACATGCCCCTTAGCCAGTAGTAATGGAAATAGTTCTGCGTACGATACGGGTATAGGATCAAATCCTGGTGGCCGTGTTGTACAGTTGTTATTATTTGGAGGACGAGCCTGCTGAAGAGGCTGTTGAGTCCTTTGCTGATTAGGTTGGCTTTGCGCAACCTGAGGTTGATACGTAGAAATAGGCATAGGATTAATAGCAGGAGTTACCACTGCTACTGGTTGATACCGTCGCCTTTGCTTTCCGAGAGAGATATTTCCAATATCTTGTTCTTTTTTCTTAGGGAGAGAACTACCGTATTTTTTAGTACTACTTGATGATCCAGCGTCTTTAACTAGACGTCCCTCTCAGACGGCTTCCTCAAGACGAACTCCCAACCGACCATCTCGGTGAAGTCACTAGGCGCACTGGCGACCATTCTATCTTAATAAAATGAGCTTAAGGTATTTAAGAAGATCTTTGTCATCTCTTTTTCCTCAAGAGGTAGATAAATTTGAGCGGCAATTTCACGCCATCTCTGAGCGTATTCCTTAAAGGTTTCCTTGTCCTTTTGTGACATTGATTTGAGTTGATCTCTGTTGGGTGCCATGTCCAGATTGTATTTATATTGTTGGATGAAGGCAGTGCCAAGATCTCTGAAAGTGCTAATCGTAGCACGGTTTAAGCCCATGTACCATTTTAGGGCGACACCGGTTAAACTATCCTGAAAGTAATGAATCAGTAAATCCTGATTCTCTGTCTGAGCTGACATTTGCCGAGCATACATCACCAAGTGACTCTGAGGGTAAGAGTTACCCTTGTGATTTTCAAAGTCGGGCACCTGGAATTTGTGCGGGACTTTCACATTTGGGACCAAACCGAGGTCCGCGGCGTCCTTTCCAAATAAATCCTGACCGCGAAGGGCCTGTAGTTCTCTCTGCATTCCCAGGAACTGTTCCTAGAACTCATTCATTCTTTCGAACATGTTGTTGTTTCCACCAGAAGGTATTGGTGGAATATGTCCTTCCGGGACAGTGTGTACCACGGGTGGTGGTATAGTTATTATGGCCGAGACTCTCGGTGCCTCCCGAAGTTTGTAACCTTCAGGAGTTGCTGTCATGCCCCTGGCATCTTCGCTTTCCCGAAGTTTGTAAACTTCAGGCCCAGCGGTTCCTACTGTGGTCTCCTGATCCTCATTGATCAACGGGATATATCCTTCCGGGATATAGTTAAGTGGCATGCCCCAGGGACGATCTTTTGCAATTTTTTACCTAGGATCGGACTTTTCCACTATGGGCGTTGGGGTGATCTCCGAGATCACAGTCCTTTGTAGCTGAGCTTCTGTCATGGCTTGCATGTCGTTATGAAGCTTTCTCATATCCTCTCTCAGAGCATCAATCTCTTCTCTCAACTCTCTATTCTCTTCCTCGAGATCATCCATCTATTTCTGACGATTGGCCCGAGTATTGTACGAATGAGACAGTTTGACTCTAGAACCGAGACACAAACGTGAGATTCGTAGGTAAGAAGAATACGTGGCGTGAGAATGATGAATGCAATGATTATATTAATTGTTTTTTTAATCAAAATAAACTTTGACAATTAGATTGCAAATATCAAACAGTGGGTAAACCCCGTTTTATTGAATTAAAAGGATTGCGAAAATAGAAATACAGTAGATTAAAAGGTGCGAAAATAGAAACCTAAGCTAAGGGGTCCCGAGTCCTCTCTGGGGAGAAACCGGGTGCTGATTCTGGTACTTTCCTTTTCTTGGACCGGAGTTCTTGGGCCGTTGTCGAGTTGTCATTCCTTTGACAAGTGAAAGGAGCGAGCAAATTCCTTTGGTCATCCTGATTATCCACAGCATGTTGCTCTAAAATCTTAATCAGAGCGCCTTATCTTTTAGCAGTCGCTGTATTTTGGTACACTCTACATTGAGGGTGCGGTACTTGTTCTTCCAAGACCTCCTCTCCTGTTGAACTTTGTTGAGAGTAACCTGAAGTTTTTCCGTTTCAGTCATGAAGTACAATACAGATGCCCTCGTCGGAAGAACTTCGTGACGAGGATAAGGCATTTTTAGCTTAAGAGCTTTAGTTTGTACCCAGTGGAGATAAGGTTCCACCGAGACACAGTCCGGTTTTCCTAGAGACTCTCGTCCTTTCTTATGAACATGTTTCTAAGCGTGCACTATTTCCATCTTTAGTGCCCTGTCATTTTCTCCTTCTTTGAAGAAAAGACCTTCCAGATGAGCATTACGCGGGACATGCCTCATCGGGTATCCAAATTGACGACGAACCAATACTGGATGGTAGTTTATTCCTCCCTTAGTTCCTATGAGGGGTACGTTGGGGAGGTTTCCACAACGGTCAATGATCCTAATCCCGTCATAAATCCTATTGAACCAATCTATATCAGAGTTGGTAAGAGACATGATTTTCTACGACCAACGCAAGGCACTCTTATGATCCCAAAACGCAGCAGACTTGGGTAAATGGGAGATAAACCATTTGTATAGCAGGGGTACACAGCATGTGATCATCCATCCGCTGTATAAATTTCCTAAGTGTACAAAATGATATGCATCTGTGAGCAAGGTTGGTACAGGGTTTCCAATGAGAAAAACCTTAATGGCATTGATATCGACGAAGCTATTAATGTTGGGAAACATAAATAACCCGTAAGTGAGTAAGACCTATACTAGCAGTCATGTTCCCTATACTAGCAAAGTACAGAGCCTTCTTTGTCAGGAACTGGGCTGGCAAACCTGGGAGCCCACCCTTGGTGGTCATGTGAGTCTTGATTTCTGACTCATCTAAATAAATTGCTCTTGCAATGGTCTGATCCTTTGGAATTTCTTCCAGTCCAGAAAAAGGAGCTCGATCAGTAATGTGTAAATTAGTTAGGTGAGAATACTCCTCCAGCGTTGGTGCGAGCTGGTAATCCGGGAATGTGAAACAGTAATAAACTGGATCGTAAAACTGAATGAGTGCCTCCATGATTCCTTCAATCATATGGACTCTTAACAGAGGTAGCAGACCTCCGTACTTGGCTCTGAAAGCTTCAGGGTTAGTGATCATCCTCGCTAATCCTCTCAAATCTTCTAGTTTTGGAATCCTGAAGGTATACTTGTGAGTTCTCCTTCTACCGAAATCCATGAGCGCAATCTTTTTCTCTAACATTTGCAATCATTGTCTTAGTTTAATTTGAAAAAGAGAGACTAGAAGAGAAAAAATTTCTTTGATGTAATGTTTTTTAGATGAATGCATGAATGCAACACACAAAAACATAGAAAAAACATGGGGTCAAAGGGTCGGTGTCGTGAAGTCAAGGCTCTACCCCCCCCCCCCAAAGGTTTATAGTAGTGATTTTTGTACCTGTCTCTCAACATCATCAGTTCTTGTCGAGAAAACACCAGCGGGCCGGGAACCGTGCTAGGTGATGTTTTTCGAAGAACCATCAGAAGAGGGTAGTATCGCGTGACAACCATTTCCAATAGTTTCCGCACTACTAAAAGAGGTTTTTCCTAGGTGTATACTCAATCTTTCCACATGCGGCATCACACGCATTCCCATTAGCAGAAAAATAAACACAGATATCAATTAGCAAATGCGGTATATATATTTGTCCTAAAGTCCTAGACTTTAAAGAGCTATGAATCCTAAGTTCCTGACAAAAATGGCTCCCCGGCGGAGTCGCCATCCTGTGTTACCTTCCCAACTTTAAAGGTTTTAGACCTAAGATCCTAGTGAGGCCAACAAAAATCCTATCCCAGTGAAGTCCCTAGTGTAGTCATCATTCTTTGGTTCTACCTGAGAGATAAAAAAGAGAGCCCTACGGTGGGCGCCATTTTTCTGTAGCGAGCGATTTTGGACGTGGTTCTTAAGCATTGCCGCTCTGGGTTACTACAGGTCGATTCATTTTTTGTCCTATTGAAGCTGATGAAGGAAGGGAAATAGATGTCTCCAACTAACCCTGCTTTGCAAACTGAGGTAAAACAGTCAAAACTGTTGGTTTACAGATGTGATCAATGTGGGGGGCCTCTCTTAGGTTATTTTGGTTGAATTTAGACTTTTGGTGGGGAATACGGACTCAGATATTTTGGTGGATGTGTGAGGATTTGTGACCTGAGGTTTTTTGATGTGGTGTGCTTGCTAAGATTTTTCTTTCAATCTTATGCCTATGTATTCCCGTTTACCAAAACAGGGAAATCAGAGCGATCGTAGTTCCTCCTATTCTATGGCAGGAAGTGGTCATTTTGGTGTCTTGTTCAAAGCCCAAGACGTGAAGCTAAAGGTGGTTTATATCTTGTTCAAAGCCCAAGATGTGAAGCTGAAGGGTCTATTTGTATCTTGTTCGAAGCCCAAGATATGAAGCTAAAGGGTTTTGATTTGAGAGAATTTGTCATCTCTAAAGGGCCTGTTTGTCACAACTGTTGGGTGAATGACTATAAAGGAGGATTACTTTAATCGGGATATATGAATCCTAGCAATGCCATAATTTCCTTTATAGGGGACTTTTAACCTGAAGGAGAAGACTTTAACTCAGTGTAGAGCAATGCTATCTTTCCTTAGGAATTTCTCATGCTAAAAGAGGGATAGTGGCGTGGATGTAAATAATCTAGAGGCTTGCCGCTTACAGCAATTAGATGAAAGGAGTTGTTGATGTTTGTATCCTGTGAACGAGGCACAGTTTTGATGCTAAAAGGTTGATTGACTCAACCGGGGTTTTCTTATACAAAGCCTAAGAGGAGGCTATTGACCCAACAAGAGGATGTTTTTATGTCTCGTATGAAGCCCGAGATAGAGGCTAAAAGGGTTGACTCAACAAGAGAGTGTTTTTATATGTGTCTTGTATGAAGCCCAAGACGGAGGCTAAAGGTTGACTCAACAAGAGAGTATTTTATACTCAACAAGAGAGTGTTTTAAACTCAACAAGAGAGTGTTTTATATCTCGTACGAAGCCCGAGATAGAGGCTAAAGAATTGCTGTTTCAGTTGAGTGACAGGTCCAGTAGGTTGGTTAAAAGAGAAAATCAGTTCTTATAAAGAAACTGATTAAAGGTAAGGCTATGCTTTGGGATTGATCAGAGGATCAGGGTTATTTCCTGTTCTTTAAGGAAATGGGGAATCCAGAGGGTATTGGAGACTGTCCGAGTCTACTGGTTTTTTCCCTACTTGTGAATACCTTCGAGACTCAAGGAGATTAGACTGTCCAAGTCTAGAGTTTTATCTTTTGTACTATGCTTAAAGAAACGGTATTAATACGTTCCCGGTAGAAAGATCTAGAATCGTTGAAAGACTGTTCTATTAAGATGATTAATTTCTGTTCCTATACCTCTAGGAGGTCGTCGGGACAATTTGTACGAAGCCCAAGAGGAGGCTGGAAACTTTTAAGAAGCCAAGGGACAATTTGTACAAAGCCCAAGAGGAGGCTCTCTTCCCGAAGGAAGAATCCTTATACGAAGCCTAAGAGAAGGCTGTGAATACTTCTAAGAACCCGTAGGGTCCTTATACAACGCCCAAGAGGAGGCGGGGATGCTTTTAAGAAGCCTGTGGGTCCCCAAACCCCGAGAAATTCAAGACAGACTATTCACAGAGAATAGATCAAGCCAGGAACGTCTGAAAATTTGGAAGAAACTCAAGAGATGCCATTCACGGAGAAAAGATCATCTCTGGGGAGTTAGAGTTTCTTTGACAACGTCTAAGGGTGATAGTCTGAGAAAGGGATCACCGAGAATGTTGCCTTTCACGTCTCCATTTTGTTTAACCCCAAGAGGAGGGAAAACTGTATCTGGTAATCCTATGGGGGATCTAGTTTTGTCTATTTAAGAGTGATCAACAGGGCTTAGTGCTAGACGTAGTTGTCGAGGAAACTCTAAATATCTATACAAGTATTACACAGTTGATATGAGTTTATGAAAGAAGACTTACTGTGAAACAGCCCCACAATACAGTTATATGTATATGAAAGCGGATAAAGAAAGCATATCAACACTTACTCGGTTGTAGAGCTTCCATACTGTTTGGTTAGTTATTTAACAATGAAAGATTGAAAACAAAAGTATATTCAAAATTAAAGGAGAAAGTATTTTGAAAAGATGTTGGGGCTTACAGCTCAAGGAGAGGCCCAAGGTTTATCGTGATCGCACTGTCGTTTTGTACAGAGAGACTTATATAAGTAACTGAGGCCCAAAAAGTTTTCTGTACAAAGGGATGGGTCTTACACTCTCTCAAGAGGCCCAAGTGTTTAAAGAACAAGGATGGGGCTTATAACACGAAGGTAGGCCCAGATGATTGGTTTTTTTATTGGCGATCGCGCCAAGGTTTTCTTTTAACGCAGGGGGACTTATACAATGTCTGAGGCCCAAAAAGTTTTTGTTAAAAGGGGATTGGGTCTTACACTCTAATAGAGGCCAAAAAGATTTTGAATGGGTCTTATAGCTCGAGGAGAGGCCCAATGTTTGTTTTTCAACGGACGATGATCGCGTTGAACTTTTTGAAATACAACGGGACTTATACAATAAGTGAGGCCCAAAAATAGGTTTGTATTTACAAAGGATTGGGTCTTACACCCTATTAAAGGCCCAAAGTGTTTTTAAAGGTTTGATGAGTGTTGAATTAATCAAAACCCTAATTTATTTCCAAAATGTATTTTAATTGAATAAGAAATTCAATTAAAATGATCAAAATTGTTTAACATGTGAAAAACAAATTGTGATCTTGGATTAATGTTTCAAAAATCATGTTTTGACCTACAAAATGATTAGAAGTCATTAAAATTTGCCAAATCAAGAAGGAAAAAATATTTTAAATGTCAAAAACAATTAAAATATTAATTCTTTGCAAAAATATCAATTATATGAAATAAATAATATTTTTGGGATTTTTTGGTAAAAATAAAATATTTGAACATTTTTGTGAATTATTAAAAAAAGAATCAACTGAAAATCATTAAAACTCAGAGAGAAATTAATTTTTGAATCAATTAAATAAAATCACAAAATTCAAATATTTGAATTTTCAAAAAGGGCGCCAAGAACACGCGCGTGTTTTGCGTTTTGCCCAGATTTACATTTTCTCTCCAATCTCACTGAATACTTGATGGAATCATGCAAACCACATATCAATATGCTCGTTTCAACCTCACGATCATGTCTATGGTCTTTAATTTCATTTATTTATAACATGGAATAAGAAATCAAGACAAAACCTCAAGAACCCTAAAATTTGCATGAAGGCTGAGAATTTTGATACACGATTCAAACAAAGCAATTAATTGAGGGAAACATTCTATGCATGATTATGAACATTTGGCAAAAGTATTGTGCGAGGAAATATGCATAGATTAAGAGATGACCAAGTTTAGGTTTGCTTGAAGGTCGTGACAGCAATAGTAATGTGATTTTTGATTTAGAGGTGTTACAGATGAGTTGTGATGACCTGACCAGCTTCCCTACACCCTATGGAGTGTGTTTGAATGCTTGGACTTGACTGGAAATGGTTGGATCACTTCATGGCATCTCAGCTGCAACTTGGTTAAAACCATGAGCAACTGGCTGGTGATTATGAGAAATCAGTGTTCCATATGTTGTTTAAGTGTTTGGATCACTTCTATATGATGTTTATGAGGTGTGTGTGTGTGTGTGATTGGTTTGATTGGAATTGCTCTCAAACTCAAAACCCGATAGTGACTTGCTTTGGAAGGCAATTTTGGAGTGAAGAATGAGATTTTGAGGAAGGCATCTGTTTGATGGCTTTGGTGTACTCAAACTGATCGCAAATAAGCTCTATTTATAGTAGAGCAAGTTTGTTTTGGGATCAATATTGAATGGAAACTACAGCAGAGGTTTGGCCAATGGTTGCACTTTGGAATCCAAGTCTCCTCTAGCCATTGACTAGAGGTTAGGGCACAGGGTTGTGGTTCCTTTGGTCTTGGATAAGTCTTGACTAAATTTAGTTGCAAATGGCTCAGTCCATGCCACCTTGGTGTATGCATTGAATGCTCCAATCCAAAATTGGAGTCTTGTCCCTCTTTTAGGCAATTCTAGGTTTGGCAAGCTACTTCTTGTTCCAAGGACTTTGGAGGCTTGGCTCAGTGTTT
Organism: Lathyrus tuberosus; assembly: GCA_022829125.1. NCBI lineage: Eukaryota > Viridiplantae > Streptophyta > Magnoliopsida > Fabales > Fabaceae > Lathyrus > Lathyrus tuberosus. The sequence continues at coordinate 10,489,797 of JALAZF010000145.1, forward strand.
GTCCCCTTTAGATTTGATCCTCAGATGTGCCCAAAGTGATGACAAGGCTTGGAAATATCTGATTTTGCCAAATCAAGCAAAAATGCAAAATTCTGCCTAGCCTTGGCAGTTTTCAGCAAGGCATATTGCCATTGTCATATCTCTTGGCCCAAGTGGAATTTGGTGATGTTCTTTGCCATTTTGGAAATCCTTCATATGATACAACAACTGTTTGATCATATTTGGTTTTGATACCTTTTGGATCCAAGTGAAAAATCCCCTACATTTGGAAAAAAGTGAAGGCAGATTCTGACTTAGTGAAAATTTCACTAAGTGTTGGAAAAAAAGTGACATTTTCACTTTTTGTGATTTTGATCATTCCATAAATCAAAATCCATGAGAAATTTGGAGGGAGGTCAGTTTTAAGCTTTTTTAGAGGGCAATGAGATCTACAAATCAAGCTTTGAATGGGGGAAAATGGCTTTGTGGTTTAGGAGTTATGATCCTCCAAAGTTGGTACCCTTGCCACTTTGTTCATAACTTAGAAAATTTTCTAAGTTTTTATGGTTACCTCTTTTACAAGTTATCCCACTTTTCTTGATTTTTATTGATGAATGATGATTCAAATCATACATTAACATCATTTTAGGGTTAAAAACCATTTTTGTGAAAAATCTCAAAAAGTCAAAGTTGACTTTTGTGCACAGTTGACTTTTTGTCAGATAAATTCCAAACTGTGCGATCCTTTAGGAAATCATTTGTCCTTGACCTAAATCAAACTTGATGGTCATGTCCCATGGGTATTATAGGGTATATTGAATCATGTCCTTGGGTTTGGGAGCATGTCCTGGTCAAAAGTCAAAGTTACAGTTGACTTTTCTCGCGAAACCCTAACTGTGGTAATGATGAAATTGAGACTTGTTGCTCAAGCTTCCTGGATCAATCCATTATTGCAAATGGATCAATGTGGTATTTTGGAGACCTTCAAATCATGTCTTGAGGTCTTGGCTCTTGATTTGTCCCAAAAGTCAACTTAGGGGTGAATTAGGTCAAGAAACCCTAATTCCTGATTTTTGATGTATGCATCCCCTGAGGTCAAATTGACTTGATGCTTGGGCCCATGAGGTTCCATGGAGTATTTTAGGATATGCTTTGAAGAATTGGCTCATACCCAGAGGAAAATTTTCATCTGGAGGCCCTGGTCGACCAAACCCTAATTTGGTGACACTGTCGATCTTGAGGCTTGATCCACCTGGAAGGGAGCAGCCTTGTGCTTAATCCTTAAAGTGGGAGTCCTCTTGATCCCTTGTGGATATTTGAGAGGCTAGGAAAGTTGAAGATCATGTCATTTCTTGATTGATCCTTTGTCTAAGAACTCTGAGAGGGCTTAAAACCCTAATTTTTTATAGTAGTGAATGCTCACCCATCTTTGGGGAGACTGATGAGGCAAGTTGGTTCCTCCATATTGTGATGATGATTTTCACAATGATGGGAAATCTTAGTGGTCAAAATTTGGGGTATGACAATTATATGACATTCCCAACCGTTGTTAAATGGGTTTTTGGTAGTAGTGATGTTCTTCAAGTGTGAGGAATATCTGTGTGAGCCAGCAAACTAAGGGGCCCTGTGCGTCTCTTTGAGGAATGTGAAGCATTCTGATTCAATTGGGTTGTATCTCAAGGAACAAATAGATTCATACATGAGAATTCAGGAGGAGTTCGTGTGGTGTATGGATGGTTTCTGGACGAGAGGGATCAATGGAGCTTTAGTCTCAATCCAAGAGTTTGTTGGTTGTGATACACGGATGCGTTCTGGGTATTCACACACTATATGATCATGAAGCTGTCATGGGATATCATGTAGTGGTTTTGGGGTGGTTCTTGGTGAAGAAGCATCTTTTGAGAAAGATAGGGGGAGAACTTCTATCTGGTTCATGTACTGGTGTGGTACATGGTTTGCTTGAGGGTCAACCAGTAGGTGAATGCATTCAGCAGGTTTGTTGAACTGAGGGTGTGCTCTTGAAGACATGAAGATGCGTCTTATGTTTTCCATTCATTTAGGGTGTTCTTCTGGCAAAGGAGCACTGGTTGTCTACAACAGGGGGAGTTAGATCTCTGTTTCAGATATATAGCTGCAATGGTACAGACTGGCTATCAATATTGTTTGTGGTTTCAAGCAGTTTGTGATAGATTGCCTCAGGTGAGGTTGATATGTCCAACGAGATGTCGTGACATTGCCCTACTAATATGATTTCTGGGTGAACTTATCAGGATATTCTGATTCTGTCATTGGGTGTCAATGGATTGAATTAGAAGTGGTGTTGCTGTCTGGAAGAAATTGGTTCTCTGCTAATGGAAGGGTAAATAAAAGAATTCTGCTGTAATCGAGTTTGCTAAATCTAGATTAAGGAAGTCCTATCTGTGGGGACCATAAGCTTGACAAAATTAGGTTAGCTTCTTCATTATTTAAGGAGGGTTGTGATGCTTGAAGTGTACAATCTCTTCTTATTAAATTGAGAGAAAATGGGTTTTGTCCGTCTTTGGGAAAGCACAATATGGGTATGGGTCTGCATGGGTCATTGTTGTTAACTTTTGGCTAAAAAGGGGGAGAATGGCTTACTGCTGAGAGGTGTATGTGCATTTGTGTTGCTGGTATGCAAAAATGTTCCAAAGGATGTTCCAACGTTCTGGTTTTAACATCTTGGGGAGTTGCATTTTGTGATCAGAGTTAGGAAGCAAGTTGTGTTTTTTTATCTGAGTTACATTCTCTATGTACTCGGTGTCACAAGGAAATGAAGAGGGTAACTCCAAATTATCTTCTCCCTTTTCCTTAGCACTTGCTTCTAGTATTTTTCCACTGCATACACCATCAAGCTGAAGGATATTTTAGGCAAAATTTGTCAAAATGGGAGATTGAATGCTCCAAGAGTTTGACTAAATTTTGGTAAAACATAATGTTGGGAAAGATGTTCCAACATGAAGGTTTCAGACCCAGACTAAATATGTCGAGTGAAATGTCACAGCATGAAGATTCGACATCATGACTATCACAACAGGCTTGTTTCAAATTTTTTCCAGGATTCAAGGCGCGATTGGCAGTGGATCAAGAATCAAATATATGAAGCCCAAAAAAAGCAGAAGACTATAAAAGAAGACCAAGACTGAGCATGAAAAAGGGTAAGGGACGACATAGACTTAGGAATCCTATTTTGTAAAGTAAGGTTTAGGTTTTGAGAGTCGTAAGTTTCTCTTGTAAGTCTCCCTCTGTATCGATTTGATGCAGTGTGTTAGATATAGGCACTTGTACAAATTCAGAAGCCCGTAGGCAATGAATCGTGTAGTGTTCTTGGATGAAGCTTTGAAGCAAATCCAAGTTAACTTGTTAGTCCAGGATTTTTGACTGAACTTTGTATTGAAAGGGGTGTCTTTCAATAGGGATGATACAGTCATGAGGTATTAACTGTTAGATAATTACAGGTTGTGATTTAGGGAGTGAGATGGGTTTCTCTTATCAATTAGATGTGACTAATGATAAAGAATTCATTGGGTAGTGATAGGTTAGCGTGGGTGCTTTCTGTAAGCCTGAGGTTGTTTACATAAAACTATACTACTAATAGTGATTTCTTCTTCTTAGATCGGTATCCCCTAGATGTAGGTGAGTTGCACCGAACTAGGTCATCATATTCTGTGTTGTTTATCATTCTGTTTTTTTAGTTCATACTTGATTAACATGTTGGATCAGATGTTGTAACATCTGTGATTTTGCAGTTTTGATATTCAAGGTATTAGTCTGTTGTTATGCCTCGGCGTTTAAATGTTTATGCAGAACAATGTCTTGACATGTGTTAGGACATCTGGTGTCTGCATTGCCAGAATTTCAATTGGTATCAGAGCAGACATCCTGTCTATTTCTAGATGAGATCCTTGGGAGATACTTTCCGGAATTTAAATAAGGAGGAGTTTTAAAGATTAGAACAATCAACTCAGACATACTAAAGGGTATTAATGAATGGGATGGATGTTCTGGATCGAAGGTAACAACCCAGAGGTTGTTTATGTTGCTGAGGAGGTTCTACAAAAACTGCATGAGAAGTGGCTAGTTCTCTTGTTGGGGTGTCTTATAAGATGTTCTGACATCTTATTAGGGTAAGCAGGATCTGTTCCTTGGTGGTTCCGCTGCATATGTTTCTGATGGAAGAGCTCTAGAATTATGGGATTCTGGAGTTGTTACTGAAGACAGATGGTGGAAGGTCTCAATCTTCGGCCTCTATATGTGAAGATATCTACAATCTTTTATTCCAATGTCAGGAGCAATGGAATGAAGGGAGTTGTTGGAAGATTTCTGTTATGGTGACTTGGTACTTGGAAGCTTGGTTCCATGGTACAGTTTGAAGTCAGTTGAAGAGGAGAGGAGTTGAGTTTAGGTTTATCAAGTTCTTGCTCTGGGAGTTTGATAAATTATTGATCGGCTAGGGTGTCAAAGATACTTGAGAATTCTCTCAAGTCGAATCATAAAGACATCTCAGTCGTGCATCTGGAGTCTTCTAGTTATTCTTCTGACTAGAAGATATTTCTATGAAACACAACCTGAAGAAAGTGGAGGTGATTTATTTTCACCATCAAAAACAGCAAGGAAGGATTCATCTCTCTTAACCCTAAGAGCGGATCCAATCTGATTGGAGTTCTCAGAATTTCTGAGGTAAATAAGGTTTGTTCAGAGAGAATCTTAGTTACTTGAGTCAAGGGTGGCAGCCTTGGTATCTCAACACTGTTTGTCAAAAAAGATACTTGCAAAAGATTGAATACTTGATAAGTGTTCCTGAAGTGATCTGGTAGAGCTTAGCTACAACAGTGAAGAAGGGTTATTGGACAAGGATATAAGATCAATTGCTACTTATGGAATTCACAAGTATTTAATTGATTAACCTTGAAAGTCAAGATTATTGATGTTTAACAAGATGTTGGAACATCTCATCATCAGAGTTTGTGCAGAATCATGGGAGGGGTACTGCATACACTTTAGCATCTGTTTTGGTCTTGTATGTTGACCTAAGAATCAACTTGAGTCTGGTGTGACAGAAGCATGTGATCTCTGGAGAGTTTCCTGGCAAGAAACTGGTCTAGACTTTAGTACTGTTGAAGATGAAGATGAAGACATCATAATCTTGATGGTTAGTTCTTGGATCAGTTTATTTGTGATCTAAGAGTATTAGAGTGCAACAGGTGTGTTCAAGTGGTTACTAGAAGCATCTGGTGGTGGCACAGCTTGGATCAGTTTATTTCTAATCTAGGTACTTGGGAGCATATGATCATGCTCAGTTTAAAGGTCAGGATTAAGTGGCAGTTATCTTTGACTTTCTACAGACTGTTCTACTAAGGAAATTGTCATTCTTTGGTATGATTATGGTGTAGTCTAGGACTACTTACAGTTTTGAAGATTCAAATGTGACAGGTGTGATGTCTTTGGAGTTTCAAAGCAGTTATTCATCAAGGTGTGAACTTGAAGGGAATATCTGTGATAAGCATGATGGAGGTTGTCTACTCAAACTTGGTTGTTGAATCAAGTCTATGAGAGAATGAAACTCTTGTTCTGGTAAAGCAGGGAGGTTCTTCTAAGTGGCAGAAGGAGGAGCAAAATTCAACAGTTGGATGTTGTATCAGAGTGTTCTGACATCTAGCTTAACATTAGGATCTCAGCTGGTGATGTGGTACATAAGCTTAAGATAAGGTGATCTACAGTAGAATGGAAGTTATGGATGCTTTAAAAAGGTCTATCTCATGCAGTTTGCGGGAGCTGTGGATTGAGAAGATGTTACATGTCTAGAGGTTTGGTGGATCCAAGATGTCTTGATATGGAGCAAATAATTCATGCAACTTGAAGATCAGATTTCATTGGTGGATGAGTGTATCTTGTGGGAGTTTTGAAGAAGAGTGAGATCAATCAAAAGGTGGCATTTGGTTGGTTTCATAGTGTGCATTCAAGCAGGGTGCTTGGAACTAATTACTCTTGGGCGGAAGGGTAGTTGGTTGAAAACGTAAGGAGGTTCTTATTCTCTTGGAGCTTGTGGTAGAAGTTCTAGGTTGAGGATGAAAGTATGCCTTCTTTTGGTGGATGAGAGTTTATTTCTCTCTGGGTTTCTGGAGTTATTGTCAATCAAGCTGGTGGCGTAGTGTTGTTTGAAGATCTTCAGTTGGATTACTATGCAGATAGTAAGTCCAGTGGTGGAGCATATCAAGAACCATGGTGTGTGGTGTCTGTGATGTGTGAAGAATGTCCTAACTGATGTTAGGACATTTTCTGGGTTGGCTATCCTTGGAGTAGGATACTAAGTTCTGAGTGTAGAACTTGACACTCACATCTTGTCTAGGAAGTATTTATCTTATCATACGGGAGAATGATGGGTAAAGAATTATCTTGGAAGAATGATGTGAATGGGACATGCTAGAAGTAAATTAGTTCGTGCTTGTGGAGCAATTGGGCTGAAGATTTCTGGAGCATTTGGTTGATGTTCTTCAAGTGTGAGGAATATCTGTGTGAGATAGCAAACTAAGGGGCCCTGTGCGTCTCTTTGAGGAATGTGAAGCATTCTGATTCAATTGGGTTGTATTGTAACACCTTAAAATTTTCCCTAGTGTTTCTACCCTTTTGGCTTATGCTTCATTTCATTTGCATTGTCATTTCTGCATTTGCATAGTTCTTTTGAGCATGGGATCGAGGTATCTTTCAGCAGCTCACGGCGTCATCAGTTCCAGTATGATTTTTAATAGTGTTTAGATCCAAGCAGATAGCTTTCCAAGTCTTTTTGAGCATTTATTTTGCTCTTTAAATGACTGGATGATCAGAAACTCTGGCAGTTAATTTTTGATCATTTATTCAACACCAGACAGTTGTTTCAGCAATTTAATCCGAGTGCGAAAAAATATTTCACGACATATTTCAAGTGTATTCTAGTGGTAATATCAAATGGCAAGTTTCAAAGGTCTATCGTGGTTCAGAACGGGTAGAACCAGACGAATATCCAAGTTTCCCTCCTTTTGGCGCAAAAATTCAAATTTTGAATGTGTTAATCGATTAACCAATTGCAGTGCAATTAGGTTAATCGATTAACCATTGTGAATTTTTCCCAAATGCTGCATTTTCAGAGCTGTTTCTTTTTAATCCAATTTTTAATCACCCATTTTAATTCTACACATCAGTAGAAGGATCTAGAGAGTTGATTTTCCATCCAAAAATTCAAATTCTTTCCACTCCAATTCCACATTTCCTTTCCTAATTCACATTTCATCCCAATTTCCACTCACTTAACCTCACTCCAAACCCAAACTTAACTCCTAACTTAGGGGTTATCTAAACCAATTCATTCCAAACCTCTAAAAGGCTAGATCATATTTTCACTCCCAATTTTCAGAATTCTCTCAATTCTCTCTCACTTTTTCGTTCTCCAACTCCATTTTCAACCACACTCAAAGCTCTTCTTCAAAGATTAACAAGTTCTTCATTGGAACTTGTTAACTCTTGAGCTAGACCTCTCATCATCACTACATTTCAGCTTTTCAATTTGGATTTTCGTTTGGATCTGGTTCTGAATTTTCAGAAGTGATTATTGGAAGTGATTTTGGAGCTTTGGTTGCTTATTGCTTGGATCTTCAACTTTTGAGTGCAAGAAGCTTATGGGTCTTGGATTTCTCTACTTGAGCTCATCCATTTCTGTTTACAACACTTGCCAAAGCAAATCTCAGCTTCGTAGGTTGGTTATTTTCAGATCCATACTCATTTTAGCTTAATTGCAACTTATACAATGTAGATCCATAAATTTTGATGTGTTTTGATTCATTTGGTTGATCTTGATTGTGGATGTTGGTGATTATTGAATTTAAATGATGTTTGAATGTTGTTTCTGAACTTAATTTTCGTGCATTGTTGATTACATGATCATTGAAGATGATTGCATAAGTGCTTTTGCTGCTGGAAGTGATTTTTCAAACTGATTTTGTGCTGATTTTACAGTGTTAATCGATTAACCAATTGCAGTACAATAAGGTTAATTGATTAACCAGTGCAAAATGTGCGTAATCAGAGCTATTAATCGATTAACACAATTGCACTACAATTGGTTAATCGATTAACACTGCTGCAGAGTGTGTTTTTTGTGCATTTTTAAGTATGTTTCGATCCCATTTCACTTTTAATCTTCATGGATTGATATGGTACTCATCTAATGATTGTTTTGATGCTGTTGCACCTCACACCATTGTGTGTGCACAATTTTCCGACGCGCGGCTCTTGTATTTTCATCGTTTATGAGCATTGTTTACATTGTTGCATGCTTGATGCCATGAACACATAGTACATACTCCTTGAGCATGATAATTGTGAATTAATGTGTGTGTTGCTGGAATTGTGTTGTACGTGCTTGTTCGCTTTTCTCTTCCATGAGACGCGTACTTGTTTCAATTTGTTCACGTGCTTAATGATGTGCATCCTTTCATGACGTGCATTTTTCCATGATGTATTCAAATTCATTCAACATGGTGTATGACGTGATTGTGATCATGATTAATTGTGAAATGTAATGCTTGATGCATGTTTGCTTTTCCACGAGTGAATCATTAATGTATCATATGTTGCCCTGTTTCTACTGCTGTTTATGTGCATATGTGATGTTATATGTGCTGCTGTTTGGCTTTTACACCTCCTTTTTGTGTTGAACATGAGCTGTAGAATGCTGTTTGGTATTTGGTGTTGGATTTACTGCTGTATTGTTTCAGATGCGCTATTGTAGCTGCTGTTTTTCTCATTTTCTTCTTTCCTTCTTCTTTTCTTTCACTTTTTCCTTCCCTTGAATCTCAAGACTTGTTTAAGTTTTGGATTCACTCCCTTAGAGCTACCTAGTCCAACTTAATTTTCGATTAAGCTTGGAGTAGGATTAGCATTAGGCTTCCCTTTGCATGCTAACTTAGGTAGACGTTTCCCTTTCAACCTCAACTATAGGGCCACCTTTTGCATGACAACATTAGGATAGAATTCCCTTTAGTTTTTTCTTTTTCCTTGAGTCTTCTCTTCTCATCTCATAACAATCCTAAAACACTTAATAAAAGATTAACATGTATTGCGCATGAGCCTTACATATGGGAAGTGAAGTATGGGGGGTCTCCCTTCATTCTTCTAGGGTACTTAGTGTACGTCCTGTTGGGGACGATGCGCGAAGTATTCGTTCCTATGTTACAGACTTGGGTGCAATTCAAGTTATGAACTAACTTCAAACCACTTCTGTCTTAAAAAATACAAAAACAAATTCAAACCTTTTTCATCCTTCGGGATCGTTAAGTTCAATTCATTTTCAGAAAAGGGCACGTCATTTTTTGTCTCGTCGCAAACAGGCATCGACCCTAACTGCCGGACGCGAACTTAATGTTGCTCATAAAAAACACTAACCGACCTCGTTAGGTCGAACTATGACTGCTCTGACTTCCTCTCTCTGGTTAGATTGAGGATACATAGGCACAAGACGGCGATGTCTTGGCGAGCAACCTCACCCCTTAGTTCATGTCCGAACTACGTTGACTCTGACTTTCCCATTGCACGAGGGAATACGTAGGCATAGGACGAGCGATGTCCTATCGAGTCACTTCTTTTTCTTTTCTCCCTCGTTTCTTTGTTCCTTTCCGTTCCTGTTCCTTCTCGTTTCCAGTAGCAGTGGAGCTCCAGGTGATGGCACCCTTTGATCGAGACAACAAGCGTGGATCTCGTTGAGTACGATGGACGTGTGGGGTACTAACACATTCCCTTCGCGTAACCGACTCCCTTACCCATTTATCTTGGTCACAAGACCATGCTTTTCCCTTCCCTCAGGTTTACGCAGTGTTTCCTTTCCCTCTCTTGGGATAAATACACATTGCTGGCGACTCTGTTTTCCGCGCCACTTTCGCGTTTGTACCATGGATGCAAATCCTCGGGAGCGACAGCTGGCGACTCTGCTGGGGACAGATTAACCTCTTGCTGGTCCATCCCTTTATTCGAGTCAAACTAGCACTTGTTTGTTTTATTTCATTGGGTGTTTATCTTTTGTACTTTATTTTGTTGTATTTTACTGTATTACTGTTTTACTTTTTTTTTACCGCATTTATTGCATTCCATTTCATTATTATGCTGGACTGTGATGTGTTGTGCTGGTTTTCTGTTTGGCAGGTTGGGAGGTTCTGAGAGATAAGCCCACTACCCAGGCTTGAGCATACACATAGGTATTAGCGTGGGCAGGCGTGACGCTCCCGTGGTGTTGATCACGTGCGGGTGATCACAATCCCCACAATCAGACGAGGTTCTATCGGGAGATATCTACTACTGTATGTTAATACAGGCCAGTAGTTATTTTCTTGAGGAACTGTCGACTCTGGTGACCATTCCCGAGGTCTCAGTAATGGCACTCCTCCCGAGAACGATAATGGGAGACCAGAAATGGAAAATCCATTACGATTCTCGACCCGAGGACCCAATGCTGGGAACTTGCTATAGGATGACCTTTTTTTTGGGGAATCAGTGGACGACCTCTTTGTTTGGCGATAGTATTGTACCCTGAGGGATGAATGTACTATTGCTTCTCAAATCGAGAATCCGAGACTGAGGATCCCGTTTTCTAGAACCCACATGTGAGAGGGGATGGGTGTTTGCAGGTTTGCAGGTGACTTTGACCTTCAACCTACCTGGTTTTCTAGTTTTATCACTGTGGTTACTTTTGTTCTGGGTTTTGGTATAGGGCTTTGATTGTTCAGTCAGTACAGTGCATCCAGCTCGTGTGGAACTTTGATCCCATGCTTCGCTTTGTAATCCATTTTTCTGACATTCATGTTTTTGCATTTCCAGGTAGTATCCAGTCTTTTGATTCTAGTCAGAGGGCATTCATAGGGATGGACACTAAGAGGGGTAAGAAGCACATCATCATCTACAAGTTCCCGAAGCTCACTCTTGGTCTGTTGGACAGTTTACAGAGTATGGCCAGTCCAGAAGTATTGGGGGTCTTTAAAGAGAAGTATGGTTGGATATTGTCTCTGGTTCGGAGCCTCAGTGAGTATGAATACAATGGACTACACACCTTGATGCAGTTTTATGATCCTTCCTTAAGGTGCCTTGTGATGCTGGATTATGTATTGGTTCCTTCCCTAGAAGAGTACTCTAACATCTTGAGAATTCCTATCCAAGGAGGTGTTCCTTTCTGTGGTTCCCAAGGAGATTGTGATTTCCAAGCGCTGGCTGAGGCTCTTTATTTGGGCAAATCGACATTAGAGGCTGATTTTTCTCGCAAAGGAAAATTCCGAGGTTATCACTTAGAGTACTTGGTAAAGAGGGCTCGAGAGGAAGCTAAGGAGAAGAGGTGGATAGCTTTTAATGCAATATTGGCTCTCTGTATATATGGCATTGTGTTATTCCCTAATGAGTCTGAGTTTGTCGATACGGATGCTATTCAGATGTTTACAGCTCAGAATCTGGTACCGACTCTATTAGGTGATCTTCACTACGCCCTGTACAACAGGAATGAGAAAAGACGAGGTGGGGTGGTTTGCTATTGTGCATCTCTTTTCTACAAGTGGTTTGCCAACCGTTTACCTCGGTCAGGTGCTTTTGTGGATGCGAAAACTTCTCTAGATTGGAGTAAGCGTCTGATGGGCCTAGCTGCCAAAGATATTCTTTGGGTGGATAAGGGATTATTAGGGAATGACATTTTGCATAGTTGTGGAAGGTATCCTAATGTACCCTTAATCGGAAGAAAAGGAGGTATTAACTACAACCCGTCTTTGGCTATCAGGAAGTTAGCGTACGCCCTGAAAGATCCTCCAGTTGAAAATGATTTGGAAGAATCTTTGTATTTTCATATGACTAGTGGTGTGGCTATTGCACAGAAAGCTTCGGAAGCTTGGCTCAGTAGACAAAAGAGAGGTAAAACCGTTCTGGGTAAACCCAATAATCAAGATTTTGCTCCATATGTTGAATGGATAAAGAAGAGGGTAGAAGAGTTCTATTTGCCTTTTCATCGGGCTCCTCCCTTGTATCCAGAGATTGTGGAAGAGAGACTCACTGTGCCACTCGAAGAATTCGACAAGCAGCGAAAGCTGGTATTTGATCTGAGGGTGGAAAACTCTGATATGAGTAGTCAACTACAGAACGCTCTACATGACAACTTGGAGCTGAAATGGAAGGTTCAAGACATGACAGAGCATCTAGAAAAAAGAGAGAAGGATTTTGCCGATAGAGCTCAGCACTTCAAAAAGGTCAGTATGGCTGCCGAATCATCAGGTAAGCTAGCAGGAAAAACAAGAAGCTTTTGATTGAAGCAGAGGACAAACTTACCACGTATCAGGAGATGTGGGAAGGGGTCAAGACCGAGAATAGAGAACTAAAAGAAGAACTTCAGAAAGTGAAAGCAGGGAAAGATCATTACTCCAGGAAGTGGAAAGAAGCCCAGAAGGAAATTGAAGAGCTCAAGTTGCAAGCCGGGGTTAAGAAGTCGAGGCATGAAGACAACGGTGCTGAAGAACAGATTTCTAAATTGAACCAAGAAATTGCCAAAAGAAACAAGTTGATCAAAGGGTTGATAAAGCAACCTACACATCCTGACACCTTAGACCTTCTTGAAGAAGTTGAAGCTAGTTTGTTTGGAATTGAGTTGTAGTTGATATTGTTGTTTATCTTTTTGTTGGGATTACCATCAGGTTTGTTGATGGAGTCACCTTTGATTATAATTGAAATTGTCTGTAGGAACTACTTTATTTTCGATAATGGAATATTTGGTTCAACTATCTGTGCTCTGGCAGTTCTGGTTTTCAGAGAGGGTTTGTCCCCATGGCTTGATTCAGTAGTATTTCTGGGTTCGGATTTATTTTCCGATAGTGTGTCTGATCCGTTGCCCGGTTTCATGGATTGGAATCAAAGCGGATATGTCCCGGAATTGTTCAAATATGTTTGTCTACATTTTGCATTTACATTTTCATAATCATAATCATTTTTTGCATAGCAAGTGCTCGTCCCGGGTTTTTCTAACCTTTATTTAGTTAGAGTTCAGGATTGCAGGCCAGCCAATTCACCGGTATTCTACTAGATCAAAATAGAGGAGAATTATGGAGCAAATGCAAGAAGAAATGGCCGACACGCAAGCTCGCATGGCCCAATTCATGGAGCTGATGCAAGGTGCTGTCCAAGGGCAAGAGCAACTGAGGACTCTGGTCCAACCCTTAGTGGCAAGAGTGGATGAAGACGGGGTTCTTCATGGTGGAGTCCATAATGGCGTTGTTGGTAACGGTGCTTAGGGAGGTCCTATGGGCGTAGAGACCCTCATTCCTGGTGTTGTGATCCCTCCGGGCGGAGGAGAGCAGCTTGTGATTCCTTCTGTAGTGGGAGGAGAAAGTGTTTGTGCTGTTCATGGTCGTCGTTTCGAAGACCAACAAGATGACGTTTTCTCTATGCCAGGCGGGGATGCTGGTCCTCAGGCTGACAATGATCAAAGGTTCAGATTGATTGAAGAACAACTAAGGGCAGTGGTGAATCAGAATTCTGTAGGAATGGATTTGGAGGATTTGGGGCTGGTTCCCGGAGTTGTAATTCCGTACAAACTTCAGGTGCCCACTTTTGAGAAATACAATGGTACCACCTGTCCCAAGACGCATGTCAGGGCGTACGCGAGGAAGATGGTTGTGTACTCTAAAGATGAGAAATTGTTGATGCATTTCTTCCAGGACATCCTGTCTGGGGCATCCTTAGAATGGTATATGCAATTGGAGAGATGCCATGTCCGTAATTAGAGAGAGTTGGTCGAGGCCTTTATCAAGCACTACCAATATAATACTGATATGGCTCCCAACAGGACCCAGTTACAGAATATGTCTCAAAAGAATAATGAAAGCTTCAAAGAATATGCGCAGAGATGGCGTGAGCTAGCGGCAAGGGTACAGCCGCCCATGTTGGAAAAGGAAATGCTGAATTTGTTTATGGATACTTTGCTGGGACGTTATTATGAGAAACTGTTACCTTGCGCGTCAGGAAAGTTTACTGATTTGATCATGGTCGGGGAAATGTTAGAGAGTGGAATCAAAGCGGGGAAGGTAGCATGTAGTGATGGGTCGTCTTGTGGTCAAGGGAAGAAACCCTATGTAAATTATAAGAAGAAAGAGGAAGCAAATTATGTGTCGTCACACCGAGGTAAAGGAAAGCAGCATCAGAGTTATAACCAGCAGGTAGCTTCAGTGACAATTCCTGCAGCGTTCCACCTCAGCAGTAGCAAAATCAGGCTCCGCGCCAATATCAGCCAAGGCCTAAACAGAACCGACATTTTGATACTCCACCTCTACCATATTCACAGTTTTTTCAGCATTTGCTACAATTGCAGTTAATCCAGAAAAGGACTCTAGCTCCCCCCACCGGTAATCCACCTCCGGGTTATAATCCTAACGCTCACTGTGACTTTCATTCCATATTGAGGAATGCAAAGCTTTTAAGCATGTAGTCCAAGACTTGGTGGATTCAAAGGCCATTAACTTTTCAAATGATGCGCCAAATGTCGTCCAAAACCCAATACCGAACCATGGTGGGTCGAGGGTTAATGTTGTGTTAGAGGAGAATGAATCTTTGAATTTGGTTATGGATGTTAATAAATTAAAGACTCCTTTGATGGTGGTAAAGGAGAGGTTATTGAGGGGTGGGGTGTCCCTCGGATGTGATGATAATTATTCAGATTGTATGTCACAAATGAATGGTTGTGGTTTGTTGAAGTCAGGAATTCAAAAGTTGATAGATGAAGGTCGATTGCAGTTTGACCGATGTGGCCAACAGAAAAAAGTTGTTAGCAGGAAAAATGAGGTTGCTACCATTACTATCCCTTTCAAAATAATCACTATTTCAGGGCAGGTAAGACTAGCACCGGTTATTATTACAGCTCCCGGACCCGTACCATATGAGAGCACCAAGGCCATTCCTTGGAACTATGGAGCCGAAGTGTTCGTTAATGGACAGAAACAAGAACTGGTGGGTACTTCTGTAGTGAACTCTTGTGTTGAAAACAATATTGAGGCAGGGGCTATCACGAGAAGTGGTAGGGTCTTTATCCCTTCTAATGATCAAGCTGGTAGTTCTAAACAAGACAAAGGAAAATAGGTTGTAGATAGTTCTGTGCAAGCGCCAGTAGTGAATGACTCCACGGTAGGGCCAATTGATAATTCTTTCTCCGAGAATGTAGAAGAGTTTATGAGACTGATTCGAAAAAGTGATTATAAAATTGTTGATCAATTACATCAGACTTCGTCCAAGATTTCTATCTTGTCCCTGTTATTGTGTTCCGAGGCACAACGAAACGCACTGCTGAATGTACTGAATGCCGCTTACGTACCCCAGGATATCTCAGTTAATCAGTTGGAGGGGGTAGTGGCCCATGTTAATGCAGGCAATGGTTTAGGTTTTACTGATGTTGACTTAACTTCAGCTGGGAGAAACCATGATAATGCCCTGTATATTTCTGTTGAGTGCCATGGATCGTTGATGTCTCATGTGCTGGTGGATACTGGATCCTCTTTGAATGTTCTGCCTAAGAAAGCCTTGATGAAGCTGGACACCCGAGGTTTGATATGCACACCTAGTGATTTGGTGGTGCGCTCTTTTGACGGCTCAAAGAGGTCTGTTTTCGGCGAGATTGTGCTACCAATTAAGGTTAGGCCAGAGGTTTTCGATGCTACCTTCTATATCATGGACATCCAACCTGCTTACAGTTGTCTGCTGGGTCATCCATGGATTCACAGTGCTAGGGATGTGACGTCTACATTGCATCAGAAATTAAAGTACATGGTAGACGGACATGTGGTGATGGTCTGTGGAGAAGAGGATATCATGATAAGCCAGCTATCTAATTTCAAGTATGTGGAGGTAGATGGCGAAATACATGAAACTTTATGTCAGGGTTTCGAAGCAGTGAAGATCACTGAGAAGCCTCTCAAGGAAGGTAGCCAATCTGAAGTGGTTCAGCCTATAATGGTACATCAGCCGGAGATTTCTATGTCTTCCTTCAAAGATGCTCGGGCCGTGGTTGAAGCCGGCGGTTCACAAAAGTGGGGTCAGATTATTGATGTCCAGGAAAAGCGGAATACTCATGGACTGGGTTATATGCCACCCAGGCGTCCTGAAGAACCTCCCAAGTTCTATGGTCCAATTCATTTCACCAGTGTCGGTGTGTTCTTTGACAGAGTCAATGATATTGAGGAGGATGGGGATTGTGATTGTGATATGGATAGTTGGATCCGCCCCTGTATCCCAGGTCAAAGTCTTCGCAACTGGTTGTCAGAGAGAGTCATTCAAGTGACCGGACCAGAGTAATTGCTCCTGTTTGTCATCTATGTTAATCCTACGTTCTGGCCAAGACGTAGTGATTCTTGTTTGTAGGGCTTGAATGTTTTTGTATGCTTTTTCTTTATCATTGATAAAGGACGTTTTCGCATTCAAATGTTTTGATCCCTGTTTTTTCTGTTTTTATTTTTTGCATTAAAACAACAGCAAAATGGCAATGTGTTTTTGTTTGATGCATCCATAATAAACATATATCATCAATCATGTAGGTTTTCTTGTTCAGATTCCACCCATCATGATTCGGCTATGGCTCGATATGACTTCGATAATCCCATATATCAGGCTGAAGAGGGGACTGATGAAGATTGTGCCTTACTAGAGGAATTAGCCAGACTGTTAAAATAGGAGGAAAAGGTAATTCTGCCTCAACAGGAGGAAATCGAGGTTGTTAACTTGGGAACCGAGGACGCAAAGAAAGAGGTACGGATTGGGGCTGCTTTGGAAGACTCTGTCAAGGGAAGATTGATTGAAATGCTCCGAGAGTATGTGGATATCTTTGCCTGGTCTTACCAAGACATGCCTGGGCTCGACACTGACATCGTGGTACACCGGCTGCCGCTTAAAGAAGGATGTGCTCCGGTTAAGCAGAAGCTGAGAAGGACGAAACCGGAAATGTCTGTCAAGATTAAAGAAGAGGTTCGGAAACAGCTAGATGCTGGGTTTCTTGCTGTAATGAATTATCCTCCATGGGTTGCTAATATTGTACTTGTACCTAAGAAGGACGGAAAGGTCGGGATGTGCGTTGATTACAGAGATCTGAATAGAGCAAGCCCAAAAGACAACTTCTCGCTTCCTCACATTGATGTGTTAGTGGACAACACCACTCAGTATTCTGTGTTTTCCTTCATGGATGGCTTCTCTGGGTATAACCAAATCAAGATGGCCCCAGAGGACATGGAGAAAACGACGTTCATAACACCGTGGGGAACATTCTGCTACAAAGTGATGCCCTTTGGATTGAAAAATGCTGGGGCAACCTATCAACGGGCGATGGTGACTCTCTTTCAAGATATGATTCACGAAGAGATCGAGGTCTATGTTGATGACATGATTGCGAAGTCACGGACGGAGGAAGAACATCTGGTTAATCTTCATAAATTGTTTGAAAGGTTGAGAAAGTTCAGACTGAGGTTGAATCCGAACAAGTGCACCTTCGGGGTGAGATCTGGAAAGTTACTGGGTTTTATTATCAGCGAAAAAGGTATCGAGGTTGATCCTGCTAAAGTAAAAACCATTCAAGAAATGCCTGAACCAAGAACAGAAAAAGATGTTCGTGGTTTCTTAGGGAGGTTGAACTACATTGCTAGATTCATCTCTCATCTTACAGCCACGTGTGAACCAATATTCAAGTTGTTAAGAAAAGATCAGGCGGTCAGGTGGAACAAAAATTGTCAAAAAGTGTTTGAAAAAATAAAAGAATATTTGCAGCAACCTCCAGTCCTTATGCCGCCGATGCCAAGACGGCCATTGATTATGTATCTTACGGTTCTTGAGAACTCAATGGGGTGTGTGCTCGGTCAACACGACGAGTCAGGTAGAAAAGAGCATGCCATCTACTACCTGAGTAAGAAATTTACTGATTGTGAGTCAAGGTACTCGATGCTGGAGAAAACATGTTGTGCACTCGCTTGGGCAGCTAAGCGTTTGAGGCAGTATATGTTAAACCACACAACCCTCTTGATTTCAAAGATGGATCTGATCAAGTATGTGTTTGAAAAGTAGGTGCTTTCTTAAAGAATGGCCCGTTGGCAGATGGTTCTGACAGAATACGATATTCAATATGTTTCCCAAAAAGCCATCAAGGGAAGTGTTTTGTCAGAATATCTTGCTGAACAACCAATTGAGGATTATCAACCAATGAAGTTCGAATTTCCTGATGAGCACATTATGTATCTGAAGATGAAAGACTGTGAAGAGCCTCTACCTGATGAAGGGCAAGAAATTGGGTCCCAATGGAAGCTGGTCTTTGATGGGGCTGTTAATTCATAAGGTAACGAAATCGGGGCAGTCATTACAACTCCAAAAGGTTCTCATATACCTTTCACGGCCCGATTAGCGTTCATATGCACCAACAATGAGGCGGAGTATGAAGCATGCATCATGGGGTTAGAAGAAGCAATTGATTTGAGAATCAAGAACCTCGATGTTTATGGTGATTCCGCGTTGGTAGTTAATCAGATTACAGGTGAATGGGAAACTCGTCAAGCGAACTTGGTGCCTTATAACAACTATGCCAGAAGTTTGTTACCGTTCTTTGACAGAATTGACTTCCATCATATACCCCGGTTGGAGAATCGGATGGCCGATGTGTTGGTGACGTTGTCTTCGATGTATCAGTTGATTCGTTGGAATGAAACTCCTTCGATCAGAATCATGCGTCTAGATAGACCAGCATTTGTGTTTGCAATTGAAGACGTATCAGATGGCAAACCTTGGTATCACGATATTAATGTTTTTCTGAAGAGTCAAGAGTATCCAACGGGTGCATCCACCAAAGATAAGAAGACTCTGAGGAGGTTGGCATGAAATTTCTTTCTGAATAAAGATAACGTGTTATACAAGAGAAACTTTGACATAGTCTTGCTACGTTGTGTTGATGAACACAAGGCAAGCCTGTTGATAGAAGAAGTCCATGAAGGATCTTTCGGTACCCACGCCAATGGGCATGCTACGGCCAGAAAACTGCTGAGAGCGGGGTATTATTGGATGACTATGGAATCTGATTGTTTCAAATACGCCCAAAAATGTCATAAATGCCAGATTTATGCCAATAAGGTGCATGTACCGTCTACTCCTCTGAATGTATTGTCATCACCTTGGCCTTTTGCTATATGGGGCATTGATATGATCGAAAAGATTGAACCTACTGCTTCCAATGGGAATCGTTTCATTTTGGTTGCCATCGATTATTTCACGAAGTGGGTGGAAGCAGCCTCGTATGCCAACATCACCAGACAAGTGGTAGCTTGGTTTATCAAGAAGGACATCATCTGCCGGTATGGAGTTTCGGAGAGAATCATTACTGATAATGGAACAAATTTGAATAACAAGATGATGAAGGAGCTATGTCAGAGCTTTAAGATTGAGCATCACAATTCTTCTCCCTACCGTCCGAAGATGAATGGGGCTGTTGAAGCAGCAAATAAGAACATCAAGAAGATTGTGCAGAAAATGGTAGTGACCTATAAAGACTGGCATGAGATGTTACCTTATGCTTTACACAGTTATCGTACTTCAGTGCGCACGTCAACTGGGGCAACTCCTTTCTCACTGGTATATGGTATGGAAGCAGTTCTACCATTAGAGGTTGAGATTCCTTCTTTAAGAATCCTGGCAGACGTGAAGCTTGATGAAGCTGAGTAGGTGCGTTCCAGACTGAATCAGCTGAACTTTATTGAAGAGAAAAGATTGGCAGCCATTGCACATGGTCGGTTATATCAGAGCAGGATGAAGAAAGCCTTTGATCAGAAAGTGCGTCCTCAGTGTTTTCAGGCTAGTGATTTGGTTTTGAAAAGGATCCTTCCTCCTCAGACAGATCACAGGGGCAAATGGACTCCAAATAACAAAGGGCCATATGTAGTAAGACAAGTTTTCTCTAGTGGAGCCTTATTACTCTCAACTATGGATGGCGAAGATTTTATGTCCCCTGTGAATGCAGACGTAGCCAAAAAATACTTTGCATAAAAGAGACCCGCTGGACACAAAAAGAAAGTCCAGGCAAAAATGGGCATCCCGACGAACCATAAAAAGAAAAAAGAAAAGGTTCGGGCAAAAATTAGGGATAAAAAGAAAGAAAAAGAATAAACCCGCAAAGTTGAAAACCTGAAAAGGCAACTTTGGCAAAAAGGGGTATCCCGGTGGATTGAAAACCCAAAAAGGGTGATCCAAGCAAAAGTTAGGGATTTGAAAGCAAGAGGCTACGAGCTGCGTTCGATCTGTGAACACTTTTGATACATGGAAATTTCGAAGGAAAGGAGTCAGTCTAGTCAGTCTCTTCGAAGGCCAAAGCATCTGCGGATAAGCAAGGCATATTAGGTCATAGCTGAATTGAATCATGGTGGATATATGTTCCCCACATTGCCGACATGTGTATTTTCTTTTATTTTTGTGCAATTACCTCTTTTCAAGAATTGCTTCCGAATGTAAATGCCTATTCACAGGCCAATTCATTCAATAAAATTTTCATTTCACTCTCAAGCTTTCCATTTGTGTTTTTACTTTTGCTGTTTTGTTTGTGAAAATGTCCGATATTTTGATAAAATGTTGCATGCGAAAATGTTAAGCTTTGCGAAGCATATCAGGAAACAGTGGAAATTGCTTAGCCAATGGTCATTGTGATGGTAATCGAAGTAGCCTTTTTGCATATAGAACTTTCTGTTGATTTTGTTTGCAGGGCAACAGGTTTATCCTTCCCCAATAAAGCTACTCTCCTCGACATTGAAAAGTTCATCCTCCTCAGCAGGTTGTTATTTTCCCCAGCCAGGGTGTCGAGGATTATTTTCCCCAGCCAGGGTGTCGAGGATTATCTTCCTCAGCAGAGTACAGAGGATTATTTCCCCAGCTAGAGTTGTGGTTGTTTCATTACTCTTTCTGCAAGCAATCAGAAGTTGATGCTAACGCATCCTCAGCAAGAGACTTATAGAATATCTTCTTTGGAGAAAGATATTATTTTCCCCGCAGGGCCTGAGCACGCATTCTCCTCAGCTAGTCGAGAAATGTTTTCCTTACCAGCAACAGTATGAGTTAATCCCCTCAGATGAGTAAGCTTGATGTTATCCTCTAGCAGGGTAGATGTCAGCATCTACCGTTCCTCAAGCAGGTTTGCTGGTCAAGGCTGGTACTCCCCAGCAGGGTAAAAACTGATATTCCCCGGCAGGGTAAAAGCAAAGGCATTTCCCAACAGCAGGTTGAGTTCGGTAATATCCCTAAGCAGGTTTAGAATTATTGACTTGTCTCCCCAAGCAAAGTTTGATGGTGATCTTCACAGTGGTTTGTTCAATAGCAGTTGAAATCCCCAGCAGGTCTTAAGTCCAATGGTTATTGGCATATTTTAAATCCAGGTGTTGAGTTCTGTCTTCGATGGAAGTCATTGGTAATCCCCAGCGGAGAGAATTTCTCTTTGGTTTCCATCTTCATCATTCATTTTTATCCATCTCCGGCAGAGTGGATCTTCTCTCGGAGTTTTCATATCCAGCAGAGTTTGTGATCGGGATCTTCCTCAGAAGAGTGAAGTCTTTCTCAGCAGGGTCTCTTATTTCAGAGGACAATTTAGTTTGTCATCCCCAGCGGAGCTGCCTTGGTCTTCAGCATTTATTTTGCTGAGACGCCTCTTTTGCATTGCATAAGCATTTTTACATGGCATCCTCCCAAATGCGTAGCATTTCCATTTCGTATGGACCATTACGCCATAGAAAAATTCAAACATATGCATTCGAAGCATAAGCCAGGTTTGATATCCTTTACCAGATTCTTTCCCCAGCAAAAAGTAAAAAAATTCAGGAGATGTTGTTTAACACTACACCGCAACCAGTGGATTCATCCTCCTTGTTTGTCCTTCCTATACTTCCCCGCAGAGTTGTCTGTTTAGATTCCTCTTTTCCCCGGTGGAGTCATCTTTGTAGATCTGTCGATTCTACATATTGTTGTTTGAAAGTCTACCTTCGGCTTAGTCTTTCTTTGAAAGTCCACCTTCGGCTTGGTCTTTCTCTTTTCTCGAGTTCGCCTTCGGCTGTCCTCGCACCTGCTGTTATCTTGTTCTCTCCAGTAAAGTCTACCTTCGGCTTAGTCTTTTTTTGAAAGCCCCACCTTCGGCTTGATCTTTCTTTTTTCGAGTCCACCTTCGGCATGGTCTCGTATCCTTTGTTTGAAAGTCTACCTTCGGCATAGCCTTTCTTTGAAAGCCCACCTTCGGCTTGGTCTTTCTTTTTCAAGTCTACCTTCGGCATAGCCTTTCTTTGAAAGCCCACCTTCGGCTTGGTCTTTCTTTTTCAAGTCTACCTTCGGCATAGTCTTTCTTTGAAAGCCCACCTTTGGCTTGGTCTTTCTTTTTCGAGTCTACCTTCGGCATAGTCTTTCTTTGAAAGCCCACCTTCGGCTTGGTCTTTCTTTTTTTGAGTCCACCTTCGGCATGGTCTCGTGTCCTTCGTTTGAAAGTTTACCTTCGGTATTGTCTTTCTTTGAAAGCCCACCTTCGGCTTGGTCTTTCTTTTTCGAGTCCACCTTTGGCATGGTCTCGTATCCTTCGTTTGAAGGTCTACCTTCGGCATAGTCTTCTTTTAAAAGCCCACCTTCGGCTTGGTCTTTCTTTTTCGAGTCCACCTTCGGCATGGTCTCGTATCCTTTGTTTGAAACTCTACCTTTGGCATAGTCTTTCTTTGAAAGCCCACCTTCGGCTTGGTCCTTCTTTTTCGAGTCCGCCTTCGGCATGGTCTCGTATCCTTCGTTTGAAAGTCTACCTTCGGCATAGTCTTCCTTTGAAATCCCACCTTCGGCTTGGTCTTTCTTTTTCGAGTCCACCTTCGGCATGGTCTCGTATCCTTTGTTTGAAAGTCTACCTTCGGTATAGTCTTTCTTTGAAAGCCCACTTCGGCTTGGTCTTTCTTTTTCGAGTCCACCTTCGGCATGGTCTCGTATCCTTTGTTTGAAAGCCCACCTTCGGCTTGGTCTTTCTTTTTCGAGTCCACCTTCGGCATGGACTCGTATCCTTTTTTTGAAAGTCTACCTTCAGCATAGTCTTTCTTTGAAAGCCCACCTTCGGCTTGGTATTTCTTTTTCAAGTATACCTTCGGCATAGTCTTTCTTTGAAAGCCCACCTTCGGCTTGGTCTTTCTTTTTTGAGTCTACCTTCGGCATAGTCTTTCTTAGAAAGCCCACCTTCGGCTTGGTCTTTCTTTTTTCGAGTCCGCCTTCGGCATGGTCTCGTATCCTTCATTTGAAAGTCTACCTTTGGCATAGTCTTTCTTTGAAAGCCCACCTTCGGCTTGGTCTTTATTTTTTCGAGTCCACCTTCGGCATGGTCTCGTATCCTTCGTTTGAAAGTCTAGCTTCGGCATAGTCTTTCTTTGAAAGCCCACCTTCGGCTTGGTCTTTCTTTTTTGAGTCCACCTTCGGAATGGTCTCGTATCCTTTATTTGAAAGCCCACCTTCAGCTTGGTCTTTCTTTTTCGACTCCATCTTCGGCATGTTCTCGTAGTATCCTTATATCCCCAGTTTAGTCCGCCTTCAGCCGGTCTGCCTTTCTGAGTTTGCCTACGGCCGTTCTCGTATTCGCGTTATTTCATCATCCCCACAGGTTGCAAATTTCCAGGTAATTTTGGTATTCAATCTCCGTGTATCCTGATTGTCTGAAAGCCATTGCTTCTATACCCTCGGATCCAAGAAGTTTGAATAGGGGCAGCTGTAACACCTCAAAATTTGCCCTAGTGTTGCTACCCTTTTGGCTTATGCTTCATTTCATTTGCATTGTCATTTCTGCATTTGCATAGTTCTTTTGAGCATGGGATCGAGGTATCTTTTAGCAACTCACGGCGTCATTAGTTCCAGTATAATTTTTAATAGTGTTCAGATCCAAGCAGATAGCTTTCCAAGTCTTTTTGAGCATTTATTTTGCTCGTCAAGGATGATCAGAAACTCCGGCAGTTAATTTTTGATCAGTTATTCAGCACCAGACAGTTGTTATCAGCAGTTTAATCCAAGTGCGAAAAAACATTTCACAGCATATTTCAAGTGTATTCCATTGGTAATATCAAATGGCAAGTTTCAGAGGTCAATCGATTAACCAATTGCAGTGCAATTAGGTTAATCGATTAACCATTGTGAATTTTGCCCAAATGCTGCATTTTCAGAGCTGTTTCTTTTTAATCTAATTTTTAATCACCCATTTTAATTC
Source organism: Lathyrus tuberosus (assembly GCA_022829125.1). Taxonomy (NCBI): domain Eukaryota; kingdom Viridiplantae; phylum Streptophyta; class Magnoliopsida; order Fabales; family Fabaceae; genus Lathyrus; species Lathyrus tuberosus. Next base: position 10,514,041 of record JALAZF010000145.1, read on the forward strand.
TACACATCTGTAGAAGGATCTAGAGAGTTGATTTTCCATCCAAAAATTCAAATTCTTTCCACTCCAATTCCACATTTCCTTTCCTAATTCACATTTCATCCCAATTTCCACTCACTTAACCTCACTCCAAACCCAAACTTAACTCCTAACCTAGGGGTTATTTAAACCAATTCATTCCAAACCTCTAAAAGTCTAGATCATATTTTCACTCCCAATTTTCATAATTCTCTCAATTCTCTCTCACTTTTTCATTCTCCAACTCCATTTTCAACCACACTCAAAGCTCTTCTTCAAAGATTAACAAGTTCTTCATTGAAACTTGTTAAGTCTTGAGTTATACCTCTCATCATCACTACATTTCAGCTTTTCAATTTGGATTTTCGTTTGGATCTGGTTCTGAATTTTCAGAAGTATTTATTGGAAGTGCTTTTGGAACTTTGGTTGCTTATTGCTTGGATCTTCAACTTTTGAGTGCAAGAAGCTTGTGGATCTTGGATTTCTCTGCTTCAACTCATCCATTTCTGTTTACAACACTTACCAAAGCAAATCTCAGCTTTGTAGGTTGGTTAATTTCAGATCCATACTCATTTTAGCTTAATTACAACTTATACAATGTAGATCCATGAATTTTGATGTGTTTTGATTCATTTAGTTGATCTTGATTGTGGATGTTGATGATTATTGAATTTAAATGATGTTTGAATGTTGTTTCTGAACTTAATTTTCGTGCATTGTTGATTACATGATCATTGGAGATGATTGCATAAGAGCTTTTGGTGCTGAAAGTGATTTTTCAAACTGATTTTGTGCTGATTTTACAGTGTTAATCGATTAACCAATTGCAGTGCAATTAGGTTAATCGATTAACCAGTGCAAAATGTGCGTAATCAGAGCTGTTAATCGATTAACACAATTGCATTGCAATTGGTTAATCGATTAACACTGCTGCAGAGTGTGTTTTTTGTGCATTTTTGAGCATGTTTCGATCCCGTTTCACTTTTAATCTTCATGGATTGATATGGTACTCATCTAATGACTGTTTTGATGCTGTTGCACCACACACCATTGTATGTGCACAATTTTCTGACGCGCGGCTCTTGTATTTTCATTGTTTATGAACATTATTTACATTGTTGCATGCTTGATGCCATGAACACATAGTACGTACTCCTTGAGCATGATAATTGTGAATTAATGTGTGTGTTGCTGGAATTGTGTTGTACGTGCTTGTCCGCTTTTCTCTTCCGTGAGAATCATACTTGTTTCAATTTGTTCACGTGCTTAATGATGTGCATCCTTTCATGACGTGCATTTTTCCATGATGTATTCAAATTCATTCAACATGGTGTATGACGTGATTGTGATCATGATTAATTGTGAAATGTAATGCTTGATGCATGTTTGCTTTTCCATGAGTGAATCATTAATGTATCACATGTTGCCCTATTTCTACTGCTGTTTATATGCATATGTGCTGTTATATGTGCTGCTGTTTGGCTTTTACACCTCCTTTTTTTGCTAAACATTAGCTGTAGAATGCTGTTTGATATTCGGTGTTGGATTTACTGCTGTATTGTTGCAGATGCGCTGTTGTAGCTGCTATTTTTTCTCATTTTCTTCTTTCCTTCTTCTTTTCTTTCACTCTTTCCTTCCCTTGAATCTCAAGACTTGTTTAAGTTTTGGATTCACTCCCTTAGAGCTACCTAGTCCAACTTAATTTTTGATTAAACTTGGAGTAGGATTAGCATTAGGCTTCCCTTTGCATACTAACTTAGGTAGACGTTTCCCTTTCAACCTCAACTATAGGGCCACCTTTTGCATGACAACATTAGGATAGAATTCCCCTTAGGGTTTTCTTTTTCCTTGAGTCTTCTCTTCTCATCTCATAACAATCCTAAAACACTTAATAAAAGATTAACATGTATTGCGCATGAGCCTTACATATGGGAAGTGAAGTATGGGGGGTCTCCCTTCATTCTTCTAGGGTACTTAGTGTACGTCCTGTTGGGGACGATGCGCGAAGTATTCGTTCCTATGTTACAGACTTGGGTGCAATGTAAGTTATAAACTAACTTCAAACCACTTTTGTCTTAAAAAATACAAAAACAAATTCTAACCTTTTTCATCCTTCGGGATCGTTAAGTTCAATTCATTTTCAGAAAAAGGCACGTCATTTTCCGTCTCGTCGCAAACAGGCATCGACCCTAACTGCCGGACGCGAACTTAACGTCGCTCATAAAAAACAATAACCGACCTCGTTAGGTCGAACTACGACTGCTTTGACTTCCTCTCTCTAGTTAGATTGAGGATACGTAGGCACAAGACGACGATGTCTTGGCGAGCAACCTCCCCCCTTAGTTCGTGTCCGAACTACGTTGACTCTGACTTTCCCATTGCACGAGGGAATACGTAGGCATAGGACGAGCGATGTCCTATCGAGTCACTTCTTTTTCTTTTCTCCCTCGTTTCTTCGTTCCTTTCCATTCCTATTCCTTCTTGTTTCCAGTAGCAGTGGAGCTCCAGATGACGACACCCTTTGATCGAGACAAGCGTGGATCCCGTCGAGTACGATGGACGTGTGGGGTGCTAACACCTTCCCTTCGCGTAACCGACTCCCTTACCCGTTTCTCTTGGTCGCAAGACCATGCTTTTCCCTTCCCTCAGGTTTACGCAGTGTTTCCTTTCCCTCTCTTAGGATAAATACACATTGCTGGCGACTCTGTTTTCCGTGCCACTTTCGCGTTTGTACCATGGATGCAAATCCTCGGGAGTGACATGTATCTCAGGGAACAAGGAGATTCATACATGAGAATTCAGGAGGAGTTCGTGTGGTGTATGGATGGTTTTTGGACGATAGGGATCAATGGAGCTTTGGTCTCAATCCAAGAGTTTGTTGGTTGTGATACACGGATGCGTTTCGGGTATTCACACACTATATGATCATGAAGCTGTCATGGGATATCATGTAGTGGTTTTGGGGTGGTTTTTGGTGAAGAATCATCTTTTGAGAAAGATAGGGGGAGAACTTCTATCTGATTTATGTACTGGTGTGGTACATGATTTTCTTGATGGTCAAGCAGTAGGTGAATGCGTTCAGCAAGTGTGTTGAACTGAGGGTGCGCTCTTGAAGACATGAAGATGCGTCTTATGTTTTCCATCCATTTAGGGTGTTCTTCTATAAAATGAGCACTGGTTGTCTATGACAGCGGGAGTTAGATCTCTGTTTCAGATATATAGCTGCAATGGTGCAGACTGGCTATCAATATTGTTTGTGGTTTTAAGCAGTTTGTGATAGATTGCCTCAAGTGAGGTTGATATGTCCGACGAGGTGTCGTGACATTGCCCTATTGATATGAGTTATTGGTGAACTTATCAGGATATTCTGATTCTGTTATTGGGTGTCAATGGATTGAATTAGAAGTGGTACAAGTATCTTGGGAAATTCTGTTGTTGTCTGGAAGAAATTGGTTCTCTGCTAATGGAAGGGTAAATGAAAGAATTATGTTGTAATCGAGTTTGCTAAATCTAGATTAAGAAAGTCCTATCTGTGGGGACCATAAGCCTGACAAAATCAGGTTAGGTATCAGGACACTGTTCAGAAGTGGTTTCGAGGACAAGTCAGAAATGGTGGAATCATTAACTAGTCTTTTTGTTTGGATTGGCTCTACCTACATAGCCTCTTAATTATTTAAGGAGGGTTGTGATGCTTGAAGTGTACAATCTCTTCTTATTAAGTTGATAGAAAATGGGTTTTGTCCGTCTTTGGGAAAGCACAATATGGGTATGGGTCTGCATGGGTCATTGTTGTCAACTTTTGGCTAAAAGGAGGAGAATGGCCCGCTGCTGAGAAGTGTATGTGCATTTGTGCTGCTGGTATGCAAAAATGTTCCAAAGGATGTTCCAACATTCTGGTTTTAACATCTTAGGGAGTTGTGTTTTGTGATCAGAGTTAGGAAGCAAGTTGTGTTTTGTGATCTGAGTTACATTCTCTATGTACTCGGCGTCACAAGGAAATGAAGAGGGTAACTTCAAATTATCTTTTCCCTTTTCCTTAGCACTTGCTTCAAGTATTTTTCCACTGCATGCACCATCAGGCTGAAGGATGTTTTAGCCAAAATTTGTCAAAACAGGGAGATTGAAAGCTCCAAGAGTTTGACTAAATTTTGGTAAAACATAATGTTGGGAAAGATGTTCCAACATGAAGGTTTCAGACCCAGACTAAGATGTCGAGTGAAATGTCACAACATTAAGATTCGACATCATGACTATCACAGCAGGCTTATTTCAAATCTGTTACAGGATTGAAGGCGCGATTGGCAGTGGATCAAGGATCAAAGATATGAAGCCCCAAAAAAGTATAAGACTATAAAAGAAGACCAAGACCGAGTAGAAAAAAGGGTGAGGGACGACATAAACTTAGGAATCTTATTTTGTAAGGTAGGGTTTAGATTTTGAGAGTCGTAGGTTTCTCTTGTAAGTCTCCCTCTGTATCAATTTGATGCAGTGTGGTAGACATAGGTACTTATACAGATTCAGAAGCTCGTAGGCAATGAATCGTGTAGTGTTCTTGGATGAAGCTTTGAAGAAAATCCAAGTTAACTTGTTAGTCAAGCATGCTTGACTGAACTTTGTATTGAAAGGGGTGTCTTTCAATAGGGATGATATAGTCATGAGGTATTAACTGTTATATAATCACAGGTTATGATTTAGGGAGTGAGATGGGTTTCTCTTATCAATTAGATGTGACTTCTAATGATAAAGACTTCATTGGGTAGTGATAGGTTAGCGTGGGTGCTTTCTGTAAACCTGTGGTTGTTTACATAAAACTATACTACTGATAGTGATTTCTTCTTCCTAGATTAGTATCCCCCAGATAAAGGTGAGTTGCACCGAACTGGGTCATCATATGCTGTGTTGTTTATCATTCTGTTTTTTTTAGTTCAGACTTGATTAACATGTTGGATCAGATGTCGTAACATCTGTGATTCTGCAGTTCTGATATTCAAGGTATCAGTCTGCTATTATGCCTCTGCGTTTAAATGTTTATGCAGAACAATGTCTTGACATGTGTTAGGACATCTGCTGTCTGCATTGCCAGAATTTCAATAGTTTAGTAGCTTAATTAGTAATGAGCAAAATAGGTGATTTTTCTTTTATTTTTATGTTGTTTTTATATGCAAGAATAGCCATTCTATCAAGTTCTATCACACTATATTTATAAGGTCAAAACCAAGTAGATTCTAAGTTAGAAGAAATTTGGAAGAAGTTTTAAGTGATAAGTAGATTCTACGTTATAAAATCTTTACTTGATATAAATCACAATTCGAACTTCTCAAGTAAAGGATTCAAAATAAATCTCTTGCAGAAACTGAACCACACTTTAAATCATCTTTAATAGGGATTGGAGACTTCTTCATTAAGTGTAAATCGTTGTAATTAAAACATATCTACTTAAATCTCTTTATGGAATAAATCTTCAATCAATATATTTGCATATCCAATTTCAACACAATCATGAATAAACTAAATTTGAAACAAATCTTCCTTCATGACATTATAAAATAAATCTTTTCTTCAAACCAAATTCAATCAAATTACACCAAATTCATATGGATTATGATTTAATAAATAAAATTCCAAACTGATTTGGAATAACAAATTTTTCTCGAAATTAATATTCTCATTGTACCGAAATTAATACAGGTTTTCTAACCAAGTGTTGAAGCGAACATTTAGTTCAGGAAGATCAGTCCTCGCGCCAAAATGTCACATAACATGTTTCATACATCTTGCACAATAAGTTGCTTACAACCAATTATTTATGTCAAGCAAGTTTAGAAGAAATTTGGACTGAACAAATATTGAAACAAAGCTAAAGTGCATGAGAATCCAATCAGTCTATCACTCACGCCAAGTTGTTACATAACATGTGCTGAACATCTTGCTCGACAAGTTTCCTACATAAAATAGTCAATTACTTGAAATAACAAAAATCAGTCTGAGCGGTATGAACAACACACGGGACAAGATATCATAGAACATGTTAAAATATCTTACTCAAAAAATTTCCTACAAAATTAAGCAAACAATATTGTGACTGCATCACATAATGACGGTATGCAAATTAAAACTTAGTTTGAGAAAATTTATATTTGTTGGTTACAATCCATCTAAACTATTATACTTTATTTGTTGATGAGTTTGAGTACTTTTTTTACTTCCATCAATAAATTATTTATTTATAAAAAAAACATAGGTTATTACTATTATTATTTAAAGCTAAGCTTTTCTTTATGGGATTTCTTTGGCTACATGAAAACTCAATAGTTTAAACATTCAATCATTTCAAAACCAAGTTGATAATTTTTTTAATATACTTTACATTTCATCACTTTTAAGACATTCTAATAATTCTTTTTGCCTTTCTCTTTTTCCCGAGATGGGGAGGATCAATGTTTTTGCCGTTGTTTTTTTGCTTGCTAAAGTGGTTTTTATAATGTTGACATGCAATATATATTATCCATGAATGAAATTAGTGTGTTGTATTACTTTATAAAGTTAATTTATTTTTTCTATCTTATTTTGCAAAAGGTTTGGGAGAAGCATGTGCAATGGTGCTGAATCTCGAGGAAATATAAATGGTGAGGTTGTGATATCAAAGGTTGAGAATTACCATGAAAAGAGAATGCGAAATATAGAAGTTGAAAGAGTTTGTAACTGTGGCACAAGTTTTCTTCAACGTTTGCATCATCGTCTCAATGTTCTTCTTCCTACCATTTCAATATCAGAGGTTGGTAACTTCTTTTTCTCTCTCTCTCTAGTGTTTGTTTTAGTTATGTGAACTTAACCATGTTTCTTTCATGTTTTCTCAACTCTCGAGTCAAACAAAACCGGTGTATAATACACTAACCTCTCTCGAGATTTACTAAAACAACAGCGGCATTTCTTTTAGTTTTAAATTAGTCACTAACCTTTCATTAAAGTTTATTAACACAACATTGACATTTCTTCTCATTTTTAATGACAACAAAAAATCATAGATATATATGACAATTATCTATGATTTTTTTCTCACTAAAATATTTTATTTCTATGTCTAATTTTAAGAAAATTTGTGCATATTTTAAAATTAGAAAGAGCATCGGTGTTTTGTAACCTATTTCAGAGGAGTTCAATGTATTTTTTCAATAAAAAACAAACTTTTCTTTTATTACTAATTTGAAAAAATTAAAGATTTTGATTTATAACTATCAACCATTTATGTATATTAATTTTTAAAATAAAAATTTAATATTATACAAAAAATAAAATAAGAGAGATGTCATTGTAAAAAAATTAAATCATAAATCAACTATATATATTCTTTTAGTTTAACTAACACGTATTAGTTGACATACTCTATCCACTCAATAATTTAAAAGATGAATATTTAAACTATTTCGGAAACCTCTTAAAAATATATGTTTAACGTATTTTTCTCTACGTATTTTAGTTTTTTTGTTAAAAATCGATCTTCTCATTTATAATCAGACTTTAATTCCCAAATTCCACAAGTATTAACATTTTTTCTTACAATCTTGTGTTAAATGAATTGGTATTATATTCAATGGTTTAAAATTTGATAACGTGACATTGTTAATTTAAACTTGTAAAGTTGTTGCAACATTTTATTTTTCAATTTTATTGATGAAATGTTATTCTTCTGAAATTTATTATTTTAATATATTTTCTAATCAACAATATTTCCTTATAAAATATGGTTTATATTATTAAAAAATCATAAAACAAATTTAATAAGTAAAATCATCTTAAAAAATCATAAAACATGTAACATAAAGACCAAAACACCGTTCCAATTAAATATGTGGTCAAATGTGCTTATAAACTACTTTTAATTTGTACCAAAAAAGTATTGTTTTTAACTTAGTTAAATATTTCTAACTTAGTTCGAACTTGATAATAATTTTTCTACGCAAAAATATCTATGCCAAATAATTGAAAGGAAATTTATAAAAAAAAATTATATGTTTCTTAGGAGTATTTGTGGTATAGTTTGGGTTTATTTTGAGGTAAAGTTTTGAATCGATGAGTTTTTAATTCCAAAAAAAAAAGTTTTGAATTGATCTAATTTAATATGAACTTTTTGTGAATAGTTTTTTAAATATTTAAATTTATAATTATATTTTTAACTACTAATAATATATTAAATTTAATAAGGCATTGTAAAATTTATCACTTATATTCAAAACATAAAATAAAATAAAAATTAAATTAAACTAATAAATTTTTAAATACCGCACCACAAAATTAATATCTCATTAATATATCCAACGAATAATACTTTTCTTAAAAAATATATATATATTATTAATTTAAACGAAAAATATTTAAAATCTCCAACACATTAATCCGAATTAATAAAGCGCCTTAATTCTAACCGACAAGAATCGAATCAGACACGAATAATATTGTTGTACAAGTCATATGCATATGTTTGATAAACTATAAAATCAACACACTGATTTGATTCTCTATGAATATGTTTGATAAACTCAAATAACACGAATGACAGACATATGCCCATGAATCTGATTTTAGTTTTCAGCTTCATTGTTGTGATAGCTGAGTCAGCATTGTACTATTCCATATTATTAATACTCTTATATGCAATTATATAATATTAACTTATTATAATTATAATATTCTACGCGTGCGTGTGTTAACTTTCATCATTATGTATTAAACCATTTCTTATGATTCAAGGTGTTACATATGACTTGTGAATATTTTATATTCTTGTCTTATAAATAAGTTATTATTATATGACGTTTCATGTCCTCTTTTGCAATAAATTTAGGGTGACACATAGATTAGCACCTTAATTGCTGTTACGGTTGGGCAAAATAGTTGTACATCGTCTAAAACTTAAAATTAAGCATCACACTTAGTAATTCAACAAATCATATTTTCTAAAGAAAATTATACAATATGTTGTAGCAAACTCGAACATTGACACTTGAACGAGAAATCGGGCTCGCATCCTCCTTAGCTTCAACTAAGGCCAACTGTTATAGGTGGACTAAAATAGTCAATCAAGACTAATGATGATTTATCTACAACATTAATACCTTTCAACACAAAGAGATACATTTTCTAAAACACAAAATTGTTAGAGTTATCACACTCAAAACAAACAATATCTTAAAACTACAATGACAGGAATATTATACCCCTATTTTTGTTAATTTGAAAATTTATTTGATGTATTTCATGAATTATGGTCTCCCATTTTTTAATTGTTATTACTTCTTTGTTATCATTTGATTTGTTGAAATTTTTATTAAAAAGTATACATTAATTAAATAAGTTTTATATAAAATTATTATAAAATTTTGAAATTTAAATATTAAAAGACAATAATGATTAATTTATAAAATTTAAAAATTAAAATCGTAAAGTAGTGAAAATATTAGGAGAACAAACATGTATTTAATTAAAGGAAATTTCTTATCACACCACCCTTGTTTCTTGGGCACCAAGTGAATTTTCGGTTTTGCCCCTTGATTCCGGATGTGCACATCCAGACGCACCATTTTTTTTAAAATTTTCATTTTTTCTCGGATGTGCACATCCGGTAAAAGTTCGTATTTGCAAATTCGGAAAAAATACTGAAGCAGAACACCAAAACCAAAAATGTTTCTCACATTCATAAAATAAAATCGGGATTACATTGAGAAAATCGGCATGGCATCAACAAAAATTTAAATATTACAAGATCAATAGCCCGGTGGACGCTTGCACATCTCTAAGATGTCATCGACCGTTCTTCGGATTTTGACGGTCGTCTCGAACTCGAATGGGAATTGTTCCTCGTAACCCAAATAAGTTTGCCACATCGCTCTAACATCGTCTTGATTCTTGAGCTCAACAAGGATGTAAGCGACGTTCCCTTCGTTGTCAACCGAAGGTGAACGATACTGAAGCTTCGCAACCTTTCGTTTGTCTCCGTAAGGTAGGAGATGTTCGATGTCGTCAATGATTTGGTCGAGGGAGATGTCCCTCATTATCGTAAACTTTTGACCGCGTGTTTTGCCGTCGGTGAAGGAGACACTTGCGGAATACCAACGGAATTTGATTTGATACAATTGAGACATTTTGAGGTTTTGTGAAAGATATCAAATGAAACCCCTAATTTAAAGAAAAGTTAGGGTAAAGTTATTTCTGCCCAAGTTCGTTCCAGATGTGCAGATCCGGACAAACCCTACAAATATTATTTCCAGATGTGCACATCCGGAAATTGTCCGGATCTGCAAATCAGAATGTTTTACTGATACAATTTTAAAACAGAATTGAACAGCTTATGCATTCACTTGGAATACTTTCAGTGCAATAAAATTCGTAAGTGTATTAAAAAGACATATGGATAAAAATACAATATATTTCACTTCAATAATGTACATTGTGTCGTATGATTATACAAAAGAGTTAAAGCAAAATTCTCCGTCTAAATCTATTGGAGCTAGAACTTTCGAATTTTCCGCATTTGATGCCTTTTCAATTGTGTGCAATCTTTCGAATTCAAGCATCCTTTCGACAAAATTATCCGGCCAAGACTCGGCAATTGCGGTTGCATGCGTCGCCCATTGCGGTGATTTAGGTGGTATCGGGCATCCGGGTTTCAAGATAACTTGTACGAAATGTCTTGATTTCGCAAGCCATCCGATACACATGATGCGATCATTTGAATTCGACGAAGATGCGGTGTGTAGTGGAAAAAAGGTTTCCGAAAATCCGTATCTCGTCAAGTCGATACACACCATATCGTAGGCGCATGCTATAAGATGACCCATCTCAGGGAAGCTCATCCATTTCGATACCGGTGTCGGACCACTCAACCACGGAACAAGTGACTCGTGAACCTTGTTGTAATTTTCTTGATTTTCATAGAGACGCAAGTATGCTTCTTTATGCATCTCCAACTCTAGGATAAGTTGATGACGTACAAGTGCATGACCTTCCTCTCCTTTACCGAGTAGAGCCGACACGGCTCGGTAACCGCAATTACCATCCCCTACAACATCGATTATACCGTCGATATGCTTGTGCATAAAAACCGGCATCTCGTCAATAAAGGAAATCATACGTGTAGTTGGAGTCGGAGTCGACACTCGTGGAATCGGTGTCGGAGCCGGTTTGGAAATGCGAGCTCCTTTCACGACACTTTGTAGAGATTTAGGAGTCGGAGAGTCCGGAAAGATTTGGTCAACGTGCTCATAATACGAAGGATACCGAGTTGTTGAGTTGTCATTTGGTGTAGGCTTCAACTTCTTCGGAGCACCGTTTGTCTTAACCGGTTGAGACGGAGGTATCATTGCGGTTGTTTCGGGGAAGGCAATCTTCCTTAACTCTTCTTTGATGTGTAGCTTCATATTGTCGTCGGCCTTCGAAAATCTCTTTTGAATCGATTCCAGTTCGGCCAAAATAGAGATATCGGGTTTATCTCCTTCCTTACAAGCATCATCATCAAAACTAAGTCTCATCCAATGAGGGCAAACTTCGTCAATTTGTATTAGGTCACCTAGTTTCAACTTTTTAGCAATGGCACAAGCACAAGGAAAACCGTAGGTTTTCACAATAGTGCAACCACACTTTGCACTATCGAGAACGTGTTGAACAACTTGATGAAATCCGGATGAGTCCAAAAAATATCTCGTACCGTAATTCCATCATCGCGACATCTGTACCGAGACACGTAATCGTCGTCCTCCAACACTTTCAACAGTTGTTGCATCTCATTCCTATCTCCCTTAATTGCCTTGTTCATTTGATACCACATGTTATACACTTGCTTTATGTTTACAACATTTTCGGGTTCTTTCCGTTTCAACGTCGCAAGTATATTCTTTGGTTGGACAAGGTTCAAGGTCATGTCGGCTATACATGTCTTCTCTTTCGCCTTGAGCCGGCATACACTTGGATGACCTTGTAGCTTTGAGCACATTTCGTGGTTATGTATACCACAACGAACGGTAAATCTCCATTTCTTGGAAACTAACATGTAACCACCAATCTTAAAAGGGCACTCACATCTTCTAGTACCGGTCTCGTCTTTCTTTAACTTCCGTAGAGGTGCTTGATATTTGTCGCTTCTTTCGCACTCCAAAATTACAAAAGCTTTTCTTCTATCCGACCCATTATCCGATCTCCCGATATTTACACCGAAGCCGAGCTCAATAGCCGTCCTACGAATGTATGCGATCATGCTTTCACGATCATCAAAGTCTTGCTTGTTGTTAAAGTCACCGCCGACATCAACCGACTTTACGAGCATACCTTCATCTTTCAAGGAAATCGGCGCAACTAATTCTTTTGCCATGTTATCGGGATGCACCGTCTCTATTTATAAACAAGAATAGAACAATTAATATGTATAAATAAGATTTATTCAAAAATACTGAAAACTTAAATTAATTAGCTTCAGGCATTTTTCCGGATGTGCACATCCGGAGAAGTTCATGCTAAATTCGTTCCGGATGTGCACATCCGGAAGTAGCGTAACTTGTTATTCCAAAAATGTAGATTGATAATGTGAGCAATGTAGTGGATGAAGTTGAATGTTTACCTGAAATTCAGTCTTTCCTTGCTCCCTTTGATTTGTTACACCAAAAATTTAAACTTTTTGAGTGAGAAATGGGATTGACGAAGTAGGGTTTTTTGACTTGGTGAGAGTGGGTGTGGAAGAAGAAGGTTGATTATGGGAAGGGGAGAGTGATCGTGCAGCTTTAAATATTTCAGAATGTCTTCCGGATATACAGATCCGGAGACACTCCGGATATGCATATCCGGAAAAAGTTTTTAATTCTTAAGGATCCGGTGCGTCCGGATGTGCACATCCGAAATTAGGGGGCAAAAAAATAATTTCACATGGTGCCTAAGAAACTTGGGTGGTGCATTAAGAAACTTCCTAATTAAATTTTACTTCGAATAATTCCTAACACTCTAAAGCATATTTGTTAACAAAGAGGCTTACTTGACCCTTTGATCTTTGGGAAAATGTATTCTGCTTGAGTTGTAGATAATGCCACAAGGGATTGTTGATTTGTCTTCCACCTTATAATTTTTCAAACAACATTCACAAAACTAGGCGATATGAGAAATCAAAGAACTTGTATTCTATATATAGCCTTGAACTCTTTCTTCAGTCATAAAACTAAGCGATGTGAGATTTCTTCAACATGTATATTTTCAACCAACCCCAACAATCTTCACCTTGATTGAAAATAATACATAAACTATCATTGTCTTCACCGACAATCATACTCCACCATAAAAAGTATAGTTACTTGAAGCTACACCACTCCAAAAAATTTCACATTGTCTTCACCGACAATCATAGTTTTAAAAACTATCATACTCTTTCATGAAGAATATATTTCACTAGATAAATAACTTCAAGAATTTCACATTTTCATCACCGACAATCATATATTTTATCACGAAGAATAAATTTCACTTGAAGTTAAACCACTCCAAGAATTTCATATTGTCTTGACAATCATAGTAATAAAAGACTATCATACTCCACCCAAATAAAAGTATACTTCACTTGAAGCTAAACCACTTCAAGAATTTTCACATGTCGAAAACCAGGTTGAAAATTTATGGTGCAACTTCCTTGTTAGCAAGAAGCTTTTCAACCACCGAAACAATCTTGCACCTTGTGTAATCTTGATTGTATCAACACACCTTTAACTTGAACTTTCCACAAGTAAAAAAAAAAATTCTTCCATCAATTTTCTCTAGCCCAAACTGCACAGCGGAATTTGCGACTGCAGCTCAACAACTCTTTCACACCACTACCATTTTTTCCTAGGGTGAAAGATCAGACAAAACTGCAACCACAGAGCATACTAAGAACACTTATTCCCAGATCGATCCAAAAGTTTTTATATCAATAGTTGGAAAAAAACAAATATAGAGAAAAAAGAGGAACACAATTACAACCTAAGAACATAACATAGAAACTCCAAAACCATCGAAAAACCACAGTCGTTGTCAATAGACAACTAGAGAATAACATTATGTGAAAATTGTTACAACACATATATAATATACCCTCAAATAACCCAGATCCCCACTACACCCACACCCTCAAAAATAAATATTTAAATACATCTCACAACACTTTAATACAAGAGTATAAAAGAATAAAGAGAGTTAAATACAAACTTAAAATGTTTTTAACTGTTGCATCTTTGAATGAAGAACCTGAATCCTACATATAGCCTTGGACTCCCTATTCCTTCACAAAACTAAGCAATGTGAGACTTTTAAAAACTTGTATCCTATATATAGCTTTGAGTTCTCTTTTCAATCACAAAATTAAACGATATGAGACTTTTCAACATATATATTTTCAACTAACCCCGACAACAACTCCTCCAAGTTGATAGTGTATTCCTTATCATGAATAATGACATTTTTAAATGCTTAAAGTATCTAGGTAATAAGCTTTAACAATAGTTAAGTTTTGTCCACGTTATCAGATTTCACCTCATTATTTTTCAAGTCAACAACAATTTTATGAAATTCTTTCAATTGCTCCGAAATGAATTTGTTCTTTACCATTTAAAATGAATAGAGCTTTTATTTAAGACATAACTTATGGGACAAGAACTTAGTCATATATAACTATTTAAACTTAACCCACACTTCAATCGCAGGCTTCTCGATCACTTGCGACTTCCATTAACATTTAATCACCTAAACACGAGATAATTGTATTTTTAGTATTATCCATCATCTCGGTATTCTATTTCTGTCTTATACTTGTTGACAACAATACCTCAACTTTTAATTGTTCTGCATATTTTTATCAAATCAATATTGCTTGCATGTTGTTTACTTTCCACCTATCAAAATTGTTATTTCCAAAATAATTCGATTTATTTACCCAAATAACCCAAATTTTCAAATTTATTTTCAAAATACTTTAGGTTTCAAAAGAATTCTCAATCTACCCCACTTTCATATAAATTTATTTTGCAATGCGGTGGTGGCGCCAAACGTATTGGCAACTTTAACTACATTTTCAATGGTGGCGCCAATTGGATTGGCGACTGATAAGGTGTTGTCAATCATATTGACACCAGTGTATACATTTTCAAAGGTGACGCCAAATCATCTAGAACCAGTGTATAATTTGATTTTTTTTTTTAAACATAAATTATAAGCACCATATGAATTCGTTAATTCGATTGGCGTCACTATTGAAAAAGTAAGCGGAGTCACCAATTCGCCTAGCGCACTTCGTTCTAAAAATTATTTGTTTGAAAGTGAGATAGATTAAGAATTTTTTTGAAACCTGAATTATTTTGAAAATAAATTTTAAAATGTGGATTATTTGGATAAAAATTTAAATAATTCTCCATATTCCACATAAAATACATATTTATGTTAGGGTTAAATGGTAGTACACTATTGGTGTAAGACAGTTTTACGCATGAAACCAATCAAAATGTTTACAATTGTCATGTAATATCAGTATTTTTAAAATAAAAATATGTTTTATTTTGATACATGATTGTAATTGATTCACAGTGTAAAATATTTTACATTTTCAGTGCATTTCCTTTTTTCTCTTTTATGTTATTGATGTCAATTTTAGGAAAACTGTGTGTATCATTTCCTGTTCATATTTTTTATCAACTGTAAAAGCCATCTTTACCATAACAGTCAAAATCCCAATAGAAAATGTATTTAAAATTTTGAGAGAAGTATAAATGATCATGAAAACTAAAATAATTTTAACATTGTTTTGTAGTATCATTATTTCAATGCAACTCTTGGACAGGAAACTTATCATCTGTTACGCCTATAAAATCAGTATAAATGATTTTATATACACAAGTTTTTGTTGAAACATATTCATAATAATCCAGTTTTGCATATATGCAGGTAAAAGAAGAGTTGAAATCACTCGCGAAGATTGCAGGTCCGATAACAATGACAAGCCTAATGATGTATTCTCGATCGGCAATCTCAATGCTCTTCCTTGGTCGTCAAGGAAGAGCGGAGTTAGCCGGGGGTTGCCTAGCCCTCGGTTTCGCCAACATCACCGCAACTTCAGTTCTCAAAGGGCTAACAATGGGAATGGATCCAATTTGTTGTCAAGCATATGGAGCCAAAAGATGGTCAGTTCTAAACCAAACACTTTTGAGAACACTATGTCTTCTCCTACTTGTAACAATCCCAATTTCACTTTTATGGCTTAACATGGAACCACTACTTCAATTACTAGGTCAAGACCCTAGTGTCACAAAAGTTGCACAAGTTTACATGATATACTCAATTCCTGAATTATTTGCTCAAGCATTTCTCAATCCATTAAGAACATTTTTAAGAACTCAAGGCTTAACACCACCGATTACTATGGCTGCATCAATTGCAGCACTATTACACCTACCAATAAATTATTTCCTAGCTACTTATTTGAAACTAGGTGTAAAAGGTATTGCATTAGCCACCGGAATGAACTCGATAAACATGACAATAGGAATGTTGGTTTATATTGTTTTTTCAAGTAAACCTCTTAAGCCATGGCAAGGTGTTACAATATTTGACTCTATTTTTCATGGTTGGAAACCATTGCTTAGTCTTGCAATTCCTAGTTGTCTTTCGGTTTGTTTAGAATGGTGGTGGTATGAGATAATGCTTTTTCTTTGTGGTTTGTTGAGTAATCCTCAAACTTCGGTTTCGACGATGGGAATACTTATTCAAACACTTGGTTTTCTTTATGTGTTCCCGTTTTCGCTTAGTGCGTCTTTGACAACGAGAATAGGCCATTCGTTAGGGTCAGGACAAGCTTCGCGTGCAAAAGGAACCGCTATAATTGGGATTTTGATAGCGGTTTTACTTGGAATATCGGCTTTTGTTGGATTGATTTTAGTGAGGAAAAATTGGGGGAAATTATTTACGGACGAGGTACAAATTATTGAAATGATAAGAAAAATACTTCCGATTTTAGGATTATGTGAAATTAGCAATTGGCCACAAACGGTATCATGTGGGATTTTAGCTGGTACCGCGCGTCCTTATGTTGGTGCTAGGATTAATTTGTGCGCGTTTTATTTAATAGGGTTACCGGTTTCAATTTTTGCTACATTTGTGTACAAATTTGAATTGGAAGGTTTGTGGTATGGAATGTTGGCAGCACAAGTTTCATGTGTTTGTATGATGGTGTATACTTTGGTTCAAACTGATTGGGGACAGCAAACTAGAAGAGCATTGGAGTTAGCTCAGAAATCAACCGAGCAAGATAGTGTCATTGATGAAGAAAGTGTGTTGCTTGATTCTCTCTAAGTGATTGTTTGGATCCGCGATTGATCAGTGCAAACTCGTGTCCGAATGTTGTGATCGGCGCGATTCCAAACATATTGTAAGGTTTATAATGCTATTAGCACCACATTTTTTCCCTTCAAATTACAGTTTATTCATAGGTGAATTTCATGTTAATTTCATTACAATAATAAAACTAAGTCCAATTTGTTTAGTGAAATTCATGAAATTCTCCCTATGATAAAGTGATGATTTTGAAGAGTTTGCTTTTAACATTGATATGTAACTTAGTGTATGAGATTTTGAAATTTGAATTTTTTGTGTAGTCTTGATAGTCCTTGTAATTTGTATAAGTCTCTTCCATTTTGAGTAATTTTATATATTGTTCATTCTTTGTAATAGGCAATGCAGTTAGCAAACTTGCTGGTTATTAATTCTTTTCCATGATACATATAAATTCACTATTGGGTGCATAAGAAAAGCAAGTTACATTGTGAACAACTCGTTTACAATCATGGTTTGAATGAATATTTTTTGTATTGTTTAGCATTTATTTGACTCCTTTCTCTGAGGTAGTGTGTGGATAGAGCTGTTAATTTAAAGGGTTGGGACCTAACTTTTGATGCCCTAGAAATATAGGGGGCCAAAAATTTTAAAAATAAATTAGCCCTAAAATATGTAGGCCTCCTAGAGTGAAGGCCCTTAAAATTCAAGAAAGACCTCAAGACCCCAATATTTTTAAATGTTGATTTTTTTTTATTTTTTTATTTTGAAAAAATTTGATTTTTTAAATTAAAAAAAATCGATTAATTTATTATTTTCAAAGAAAATTGACTTTTTTATTTTTGAAAAAAATCGATATTTCTTTTTATATTTGAAAAAAATTCAACTTTTTTTTTATATTTGAACAAACTAAACTTTTTAATTTTTAAAAAAATCCTAATTTAATTTAAAAGCTTAGGGATGTACTGTACTATCGTCATCGCATTTGAAAACATAGTCACAATATTTGAGCTTAGGAATGTACGTAATTATCGTCACAGTATTTGAAAACATACTATGGACTTTTTATTTTTGAAAATACCTCACTTTTTAAATTATTAAAAAAATTAACTTTATTTTATTTTCGAAAAAAATCGACTGTTTCTTATTTTAAAATGGGCTTTTTTGACATCTCTAAATCTATAAGACTAAAGAGAAAGTTCTTATGGTAAATTATGTTTTAATCCTTTTTTTTTCTTTGTTGAGAAAAAGTAACATATATGAACATTACAAAGTTGACATAAATGTGTGAGGCAGTGTTTATTACACACAACTTTAGTGAAAAAAGTTACATGACGCTAAATTGCATATTTAACAGCATATATTCAAATCATGTAGACATAGTATGCTAAATAATTAAGAATAAGTAAATCAACCTAGATCTAATTGAAAAATCAAAAGAAAACAAAAAACAGAATAATAATATTGAAACATAGTATGGACTGTTTCTTATTTTAATTTTCAAAAAAAAAAAAAAAATTTATTTAAAAAAATCGACCTTTTTGTTTTTAGAAAAAATCGTCAACTTTTTATTTTTCAAACAAATTAGATTTTGAGCCTCTTACTTAGGCTCCATATAAAACAAAAATATTAGTGGACTTAAAAATAAGGGCTCCAAAAAGTATTCATTTAGTAGAAAGTTAAAAAATAAGGGCTAAGTAGGGGACCTAATTATTAGGACTTTGTCAAATAGGTTTTTTTTTTTACAGCTCTATGTGTGGATATACCTTGAATTCCTAGGCATTAAGATCCTTCCTAAAATTCATATTAGTTTTATATTGAAGAGATTAATTATTTGGGAATTGAATTTTCAAGGGTTAAATTTATATTTTAATGATTTAAATATCTTTTTTACTTTTAAAAATATATTTTTTTTGTTTAAGTCACTATAATTTCTTTATTTGATTTTGGTCTTGTAAATTATTTTTTATTATACTTTTGGTTTGTTCTTTTGTTTCAGTCCTTGTAAAATTAATTTACAATGAAAATGATATTTATAATACAAAGATATGGCATTTTAGTTCGTCTAATAATAGTGACATAAGTACTAAAAGTAAATATATTATATATTATAAAGATTAATTTCAATATATATATGCATCCGTGATTAAAATAAAATAAAAATTTAAAACAAAATAAAAACATTTTTAAGAACCAAAACTAAACAAAATATATTATAGGTGTGGTGCACAATCGTCGCCCCCTACTCGCCTCTTTGTTCTTTTTGAATTTGGGATTTTAAAAGCATCTCCCTCCTGAGAGTTAGATCTGTCAAGTCTTTGCGCGGAGTCACACTTGATATATTTCTGTAGGTGACTTTTTTGGATAAAGTGTTTTATCTACCTCTTGAATTGATAGCAACCCTCTTAATGGTGTCCCTTGATATTGTGGACTTTTAACATCTACTAGGCTCGAGCCCCACGACATCCGACTTGGGAGTTGGCGGTTGTGGAATGTCATATATGTGGAGGACTTCTTTCCATATCTGCTCACATCGAGTGTTCAAGGGTGTGAAGCTTTTTACGGGTTTCTCTTTTCACTTGAAGTCTCTGACAGACGAGGTGTAATGACTCTTTCAGGACTATTATGAGCTTTTAGGATTAGAGGTACGCTCTTTCACATCTCTGGCCTTCTTTTAAGCATTTATTTCATCGCCTTTTGTATAACACTTCACACATGTCTCGACCTTAGCTAAGGAAGTTATGGACCTCTAGGCGAGGGATTCATTAAAATGTTACACCCTGAGGCCATTTTGAAGTGCTCCTACAAACATTTTTTGGTTGGGGTGACAGACTTGATTATCGCCTCATTGAAATGGGTGAGATTTTCCCTAAGAGATTCAGATAGGCCTTGAAGAATGTTGAAAATGTTGGTAGCAACTATCTTTCTATATCTGTTTACTCCAAACTAGTGGACTAGTTTCTTCAGTAACTTTTGATAGCTAGTGATGAAAAGCTCACGCAAGCCCATGTACCACCTCAGGTGTGCATCTCGAAAGGTTCCACACAGTACCTTTCATTTCAAGGATTCAAAGGCTCCAATAATTTACATATGCATGTTGATGGAAGCAATATGCTCATACGGGTCACTCCGCCCATCAAAATTAGCCAATGAGGGAGGCTTGAAATTCTCTAGCACTGAAGCCTCCCATATTTCATCTGAGAGAGGATATGGGTCCAATATTTCAACCTATTTTGTAGATTCAACATTGAAATTTTCTGGCACATACAACACATGATGGTGATTCTGATGTCTCAACATTAGAGTACAAAATTAAGACAGATGTTTCGACATCTTGAGTCTGACAGAACAATATTACCAATCGTTAATCATGCAGAAATTGTAAATTGCAGAATGGTAAATAACACAGTTAATTATTAACCCAGTTCGGTGCAACATCACCTACATCTGAGGGCATCCAAGCCAGGAAGGAAATCCACTATGATAGCATTAGTTCAAAGCTAAACTCCCCCGTTTACAACTTCTCGCTTAATCACTACCTTATGCTACTTCTACCTAGAAATCTCCATCTAGATATGAGATCCCCCTCTCACTTCCTAACAAGCAGTCATAATCCCAATGATCATGCCTCGAGAAACCAAAAAGAAAGATGTACCCTCTTTCTACTACAATACTTAGGTCAAAACTCTTGACAAAGAATAATACTCGGTTTTGTTTCAAAGCTTCAACCAAGAACAATACTCAACTCTTTTGCTTAAAAGCTCTAGAGTGAGAACAACATACAATCAAAAATATGTCTACCATAATGTATCAAATGATACGAAGGATGACTTACAAAGTCACACACAAGAGACTCTAAAAAACTTCCCCTAGTTTTTTACAAAAGTGAAAGCCGTAAAATACATTAGGTTTAGGTCTTCTTTAAATACTCCTCAGCAGTCCACGGGCTTCAAAATCTTCACTCAATTCTAGCTTGATCTACATGCTGAGAGCTGCATCATTTATGCAGAAAAAATTTTCTTAAATCTTGGAACAAACACAACGTTTCCTAAATTGTCTCATCATCCAATTTTGGCAACTTGTGTACAACTGGAGATACAAAAACTTTTTCCAGATAAAATCTTCTTGACCTTCAAAAATTACTGAGATAATTCCAAAAGGAATATCACATAATCAAAACCAATCTGTCAAGAATTAAAACAGCCATAACTGATGTTCTAGTACAACATGTTACAACATCTGTCAGGACATCTGCTATGAACCATGTTTTAACAAAAATTTTGTCAATCCTAAAACTATGGAACCTTCAATCTCCCCTTTTGGCAAATATTGGCTAAAATACCTTTTGCACAATAAACCTGGAGAGAGGAATAAAACCACAAACACACAACACAAGTTACGTACAAAAAGAACATGTAAACTGTGTACATGTGGAAGAAGATGACCTGCATCTTCAGGAATATCCAAGTTATTCCCCTTAAACCACAAAACCGGTCCTTGTCACGAAGGAATAAATCTTCTTCCCTTCTAAAACAAGAAAACCAACCTGGCCACAAACTTGAACTAATATAGTTCAAGACATTTGAAACACATATGGCAGAAGCCACACACATTAGAAACACATACAATAGAAGCAGCACACAAGACACAAGACACATCAACACATAACCCAAAACATAGACAGAATGATAGAACATCTGGTAAGACATCCTGCAAACAACTACATCAGAAGTAGCAGTAGAAGGCAGAGACAAGACAAAGACCCAAGCTCAATGTTGCATACATTCAGCAACAAGACTAGACAACACCATAAGACTCGACTCTTTTCTCCCCTTTTTTAGCCAAAAATTGACAGACAAAAAAAAAACAAAAGAGAAAAAGAACAAATAAAGGAAGACACACACAAAAAGAACACGAAGATAGAGACTAAGACGTAAACCACAAAACACACCAGCCAAGGCCAAACAAAATCTCCCTAAAGAACCTTCCTAGCAGTAGCATTTTGGAAGATTTACTCAAATTGATACCTTGCTTGAGAGGATGGTGAGACAGCCAGGCCTTTAAATACAATGAGAGTTACCTAGATTATAACGACTCTTACTAGTAACAACACTCTAGTTAAAGAGAGCATTTAAAAAATCATCCATAGAAGTCGTGCACAAAGTCTAGGTTCCTCTTTCTCTACTCCCAGGCTTTGACTATGACAATTCCCATGTCATTGAAACTGTTGTCCTTGAATACACATGCACGAAAAAAACGTGTTTCATGCCTCCTAAACAGAAGATGCTATAACTCTTCATTAATACAACCTTCCAAAATATCCCAGATAGAATCTTGACCCATCATATCACTGTTGTCTAGCTGTACAGAAGGAGAATTATTGAAAATACTGATTGTGATCAGCTTGTTACAATACAATGTCATGACACTTGGTCTGACATCACAAACCAACACAAGTTACATGAGAACATGTAAGATTTGTACAGACTACAATCTTTCAACAGCAAAACAAAAAAAACCGACAGGTACACAGCTCCCCTTGTCACACATAATCAATACTTCCTTGAAGAAAAACTAAAAAACAAAAACATGAACTCCCAAGTCAGATCATACAATGGAACCACACTGCACAAGCACTAGCACAAGCACACTCCCCCTTAACACCACAACCTACTGCAGAGAATAACACATTCTCGTAGACACACATCAAATGGTTCCTCATTAGTAGCAGCAAGCAAGCATGACAAACTATCATACTCCCCCTGAATAGTTGCACAAGTTCAGCAACAAAAACATAACTACTCTTCCTAAGTAGTAGTACACACATGACATAAAGTCATGACATCTGATCTAACATCAGAGACAGAAAATAACACAACACTTTACTCTAACCAGAGGCACACAACGGAAACCAAACAAAAACACCAATCCCCAGTTGAAGTACATGAACATCTTCATGCTCACATAGGCCCCACAACAACTTCACACCTACTTAAGAGACAACAGAGATCCCTTAACACTTCGGGTAGGCAGGATGTCATGCACAATATTCACCCAAATCACAGTAGTAGAGGAACATTTTTCTCAGGCTCCTTCCTTCATAAGGAACAATCTAACTCAACCTCCCATAGGGGTTCATGCAGCAGAAGAGACCACAACCTCATAGATAGTCAGAGCATCATAGAGATCAGAACATTTGGTCTGACATCCTTCTTCTGCACACCACAACATGAACTAGCACAAGTGGATCCTTCACCATGACAGGCAGTCATGACAGACACTCACAACAGATTTGGCCAATAGCTTTACTTCATACTCCACCATGATTAAACCTTTCAATTCTGAATCTAATGGTGAGCAACAAACTCCACACCATGAACTCCAAATTAGCTCCCATGGATAAACAATTTCTTTTTCTAGAGAGATAATCAGTTGAGAAGATGTTCCAACATCAGTTCGGACATCAGTCTCAATCATAAGGATTGAACCATTTACTTTGGCACTGGAGTCAACAAACATAGGAATTACTATTTTCATAGTAATCCATATACATCCTTTTGCAAGGGACACATGAGAACCACAATATGCCACAGCAGCAGCTGATCAACCTCTAAGGACAGATCATATACACAAATAGCAATCAACACAACACAGAGAGAAATAAACTCTCACACACCTCAAGAAGCTTCTACTCAAAAGCATAATGTCCAGACATCATGTAAGACATTACAGAGACAATAACCATCCTTATGTGCCTAAAGAGGAGATTCCCTCTAACAGATACCATTTGAGCTGATGATAACACTGAAACACACTACGTATTTGACTCGGATTGCACATGTTTATTATCATTTAATTGTTATTTTCTTGCATTATGTTTGTGATTTGTCTTATTTTTAGATATATTGCCCAATAAGGGCCTTTCACAAAGAAACGAAGCGAAACGGGTGAAAAATAGAGATTTTAGGGTCATTTACACACATGGCGTTCTTTATGGGGGTGGCCGTGAGGTGTAGGGTTTCTCCCGCGACCGAATGGCTAGAAGACCACGTCCACCACCATTTACACACATGGCGAACGCCATGCCTTGGTGGCGGGCCCCATCTTCACAAAGGTTGAGTTAGTCATGGGCTGTTGGAAGTTGAAGCTATAACCAGCGGATTTCTCTCCCACAAATTCTAAAGACCCAACTTGACGTCCAAGGAAATGTTGCACTATAAATAGGACCTGGTTTCTCATTTTTAGGCATTCACTCTTAGTCACAACCTAGGCATAGATTCACTTTTTAAAAGCGATAATTCGTCACATCGAGGAATTATCGCACCATTGTTGTGAGCTAGTGTGGCGTAATCGTAGAGTAGAAGCTTATCATTATTTTATTTACCAGTCTTGTACCAGATTCAAGTCTCCGATTTGGAGCAAGTTTTTAACTCATTCGCAATTTTTATTATTTATTTATCTCGCATCGCATTTACTTTCGTTTATTTCTCGCATTGCTTTATCTTTATTTACTTCTCGCACTGCCTTTATTTTATCGTTTTATTATAATTTATCCATTGTCTCGCACGTTTACTATTTATTTTTGTCGTTATCTTTTCAAAACCAATTGCACACTTAACACGTTTTTCCCTAAATGACTTATTCCGATAATCAATTTTATGCTATTTTGTTTACCGTAGTCATTTCCATCTAAATCTTTAGTGCTCAAATACTTCGTATGTTATGTCTATAGGAATGCTTTAGGGGCTGTTTTGGTTTTAATGCAATTTTTCTGTGGTCTATCTGATCGGATATTACGAAAGTAGATCCGTGATTATGTCGGGTAAGATCGAAATACGTCTGACACTTAAGATAAAAATTGGTTAGTTTTTTATTAAGAAAAACAACGGAAGCACTTTGTTAATCAATTAGGAAAGTTTAATATTATTAGAAATTGATTTTAAAACTATTTTCAGACGCGTTCATAGGTTTAAGATCCGGTTGACCGAGCATATGCAGGAAACCATTTGGTGTTGAAAGTTTCCAATCAAAAGCACTTTTTAACTCAGGCTTAGAGGTAGTTATATAAAAAAGGATTTTTCACTTATAACGCATGATGCGACCGGTGCAGTGTGAGCGGCTGGTATATATTAGAGGTCAAATTTGGTTCCGATTAAGCTGACGTGACGGTTCCTTTTTAATTAACTCTCTTTCAAGGAAGAAAATATAGCCCCATAAATAATTCTATTTAGATACGATAGGAGTATCGTCTGATCGATGTGAATTGCATTTCAGCATTATTTCTCGGAACTTATTTTATCTTCATTATTTTCTGTGCACTTTGTAACCCTGTTTGATTAGCCTAAAATAGATCACTGTAACAATAGTTATAGATAGATTGACATTGGTCTCTGTGGGAACAATAATCTTTTATATTACTCTGACGTAGTCCGTATACTTGCGGAAGGCACTGACACGCGATCAAGTTTTTGGCGTCGTTGTTAGGGATTAACTTCGTCATATTTTCGTACCCTGTTGTTAAACCGTCTAGATCTAGGCATTTTCCTTTTCTGTTTACCGATAAATGTGAAGATCTCGCAGTACCGAAAACTTAGTAGATCCAATAGAAGAACCTGAAATATATGCACGCACACGCCTTTTACTCCAAAAGATTAGAAGAGCTATGGCCGAAGAACAAAACCAAAAACCTCTTAAGGAACTTGCCTTACCTTATAATGAAAAACCCCATTCAAGTATAGTAAACCCAGCTATTGCACCTCATAACTTTGAGTTAAAACCCGCTCTGTTACAAATAGTACAACAAAACCAGTTCGTTGGTCTCCCTACTGAGAACTCGAACCAACATTTAAAAGTTTTTATCTAATTAGCAGATACCCTGAAAGCCAATGGTTGTCCTCTTGAGGCGATATGTCTAAGACTATTTCCTTTTTCCCTCAGAGATAGAGCACGATCATGGTTAGATTCCTTTCCACCCAATTCAATAACCACATGGAATGGCCTAAAGAAAGTTTTCCTTGCTATATATTTCCCACCGAGTAAGACCGCTGTCCTACGCAACCAAATACTTGATTTACCCAGCAAGATGACGAATCTCTTTTCGATGCTTGGGAAAGATATAAAGAACTATTAAGAGCCTGTCCACACCATGGTTTAGAACAATGGCTGATTATCCACACCTTTTATAATGGACTTCTCTATAACACAAAAATGACTATTGACGTTGCCGCTAGTGGTGCAGTGATGGACAAACCTTACCCCAAAGCTTGCGTTCTCATTGAAGATATGGCACAAAACCATTACCAATGGGGGACGGAACAAACATTAGTGGAGAAGAAGAAGCCCAAAGGAGGTATATATGAAGTCAGTTGCTTAGACATGATAAAGGCTAAGATGGACGCCCTTGATCAAAAAGTTGAAAGTATGTATGTTAACCCTACAGCCACCATAGCTGTTGTGCAACCCGAATGTGAAATTTGTGGAACCCCAGAACATATAACTGTTGAATGTAGTCTCTTAGATGAACCAAACCTAGATCAGGTCAATTATGCCCGAGGAAACCCCTTTTCAAATACTTACAACCCTGGATGGAGGAATCACTCAAACGTTTCTTATAAAAACAATAACCCTAATTAGAATTCTGCACCCCAAAGACCCCAAGGTCTTCAAGCCCAAAGACCGACACAACCTATGCAAACTTCTCCTCAGAAATCAAATCTTGAGAAAATCATGGAGAGCTTCATTTCGGCTCAAACTCAGCAAAACAAAGAATTCATGAACCAAAACATTCACATAAACAAGTTGATTACTCAATTAGGCACCAAAGTCAATTCTGTGGTAACCCATAACAAAATACTTGAAACCCAAATCTCTCAAATAGCTCAACAACAAGCTGCTCAGGCTACGCCAGGAGGACAATTTCCTGGACAACCTCTACTTAACCCCAAGGGGCATGCTAATGCTATTGCCCCACGGAGTGGAACCACTTATGATGGACCAAAAGATCCTAGGTTAAAGAAGCCAGAACAACCAACGAAAAATGTTGAAGTCACGCCTGAGAAACAAAATGTGGAGAGTGTAGAACCTGAAAAACAAAAAGAAGTTAAAGATAAGGAAGGAGTTAAAGATAACCAAGTTTATATTCCACCTCCTCCTTATAAACCACCTATTGCATATCTGCAAAGACTTAAACAAACCAAATTAGACAACCAATACAAAAAGTTTGTAAAAGTGATCGAGAAACTCCACGTTGAGATTCATTTCACCAAGCCATCACCCAAATAGCATCTTATGCTAAATTCCTTAAAGACATCTTAACTAACAAACATATACTTGATGAACCTAAACCTTTAGAATGCAACTCTATTGCTGAAAATAAATTAGCTAAAAAGGAGAAAGACCCTGGAAGTTTTTCTATACCTTGTGTTTAAGGAAATCATGTCATCGATAAAACCCTTATGGACTTAGGAGCCAGTGTGAGCTTACTGCCTTTAGCCGTCTGTAATAGACTAAACCTAGGAGACATGCAACCAACTAGAATGTCTCTTCAATTGGCTGATAGGTCAGTTAAATACCGTATAGGTGTCTTAGAAGACATCCCCGTTAGAATCGGTCAACTTTACATTCCAATAGACTTCATCATTATGGATATTATAGAAGACGTTGAAATCCCTATCCTTATAGCTAGACCTTTTTATCGACAGCTAGAGCTATAATATATGTTAAGAGAGGAAAGATGACCTTCGAAGTAGGTGATGAGAAAGTATAATTTATCTTATCCAAATTCTTAATGGCACCTGCCATTGATGACTCATGTTGTGCTATCGATATTATCGATGAGTGAATAAGAGAGTTTGATCAAGAAGAACCCGCCGAAACAATTAAATTATCATCGACTCCCATCCTTGAAATTCTGGTATTGCAGATCTCAGATGTCCTGAGAGATGTCGAGACACTTGATCTCTGCTTCACGCACAAGGATAATAAGGAGCAGAATACAGAATGCAAAAAATAAAGAAACACACCAGGATTGTTAACCCAGTTCGGTGAACAACAACACCTACATCTGGGGGCTACCAAGCCATGAATAAAATCCACTAGATAGTATTAATTTTAAGCTAAACACCACTGATTTACAAGTTATCACTTAATCACTACCCGTGCTTAATTTCTACCTAAGACACTTCCTAGGTATGAGACCCTTCTCAATTCCCTTTCAATCACAGCAGTGAGAGAAATTATAACTCAATGTAAACTGTCCAGCTCTAGTATCAACACGACACAAGAGAGGCTCACAAAAATACAAACCCTAAACTCACTAGGCAACAATGTATTTTCCAAACTTTTCTAAGGTTAAATTCATCCTATTTATAGCCATAAACACGACTGGATTTGGGCTTCAGAAACACAACAATTCTTCTCCACAGAATCTGCAACAAATTCTCCTCTAGAAAAGTTTCTTCAATCCTAAGTTTCCTAAAGTGTCTCCACACTTAGAAACAACATCTTCAAATTATAATCAGAATCTCTGATTCCTCAATCTTAGACGCCATCTAGGAAAAACAAATAATCCCAGAATAATCTGAAAACTAGAATAAAAAAAATAAAACTAAAAAGTAACAAACAAAGATGTCGAATCAGCATGATAGGACATCTTGTCCAACATCTTGATCTTCAATTAGTTCTTCAAGTTAGGACATCTTGTCCAACATCTTGATGTCAAGTTAGTTTTACCAAAATTGATGACAACCTCAAAGGCTTGGACTTATCAATCTCCCCCTTTGGCAGATTTTGGCTAAAACTAACTAAAAGAAACTTGCAGACAGAAAACCAATATCAGAGGCCAAGAAACAGAACAACAGCAGCGGAAAGACTCTTGCCTCCCCCTCAATTAGTTCCTTCTTCTGCAAGCAACAAATTAGCATACTCCCCCTCAATGGTTAGTAGCAGCAGTATTCAGTGGTTAGTAGTCAGTGGTTAACAAAGTTAGTATTACTCCCCCTTTTTTAGCCATAATATTACAAAGGCAGTTAAACTAACTAAATAACCAAGCAAAAACATAAAGTATTACAGTACAAAACAAACACATAATGTGCCTGTCATACCCCAAATTTTGACCACAAGATTTCCCATCATTGTGCAAATTATCACCACAATATGGTTGTACCTTCATGCCTCATCAATCTTCTCAAAAATGGTTAAGCATTCACCACAATCAAGAATTAGGGTTTTAAGCCCTCTCAGAGTACTTAGGCAAAGGATCACTCAAGAAATGACATGATCTTCAACTTGTCTAAACCTCTCCAACACCCATAAGGGATCAAGAGGACTCCCACATCAAGAATCAAGCACATGAGTGCAGCATTCCAAGTTGATCAAGCCTCAAGATCGCTAGTGTCACCAAATTATGGTTTTGGTCGACCAAGGCCTCCAGATGAAAATTTTCTTCTGGGCATGAGCCAATGCTTCAAAGCATGATCCAAAATGCTCCAAGGGACCTCATGGACCCAATCATCAAGTCAAATTAGCCTCAGGGGATGCATTCATAAAAAATCAGGAATTAGGGTTTCTTGACCTAATTCACCCCTAAGTTGACTTTTGGAGCAAGGCATGTGACTAAACCTCAAGACATGATTTAAGGGCCTCAAATACACTACATTATCCATTTACAACAATGGATTGATCCAAGAAGCTTGATTCACAAGTTTCAATTTCATCTGGACCACAATTAGGGTTTTGAAGAAAAAGTCAACTGTATCTTTGACTTTTGACCAAGACATGCTTCCAAAACATGGGACATGATTCAAGACACCCTAAAACACCTATGGAATCCATCCATTGGGTTTGAATTGGGTCAAGAACTTGATTGCACAAAGAATCACACAGTTTGGATTTCATTTGACAAAAAGTCAACTGTGCCAAAAATCAAGTTAAACTTTTTGAAATTTTTCACAAATATGGTTCCCCTAAGTCAAAAATAATGTTAATGTATGGTAATGATCATCATTCATTAATAAAATTCAAGAAAAGTGAGGTTTCTTGCAAAAGGGGCAACCATGAGAAACCAAAATTTTTCTAAGTTATGGAATAAAAGTGATTTTATACCAACTTTACAAGGTCATAACTCCTAAACCACAAGGCCTTTTTCTCGCATTCAAAGCTCAGATGAAAGTCCATCTGACATACTTCAAATATGTCAACTACATCTCATTCTAAATCCTCATGGATTTTGAGTTATGGTTGAATCAAAATCACAAAAAATGAAAATGACCACTTTTTCCAACACTTGGTGAAAATTTAAAAAGTCAGAATCTGTTTCACTTTTTCCAAACTTTGAGGTCATTTTTCACCTTGATCCAAGTTGAACCAGGTCCATTGGTAAACAACAAAGTTAAAGTATGTCATGAGGACTTTCCAAAATGTCCAAGAACTCAATCAAACTCCATTTGAGCTAGGAGTTATGGATCTTGTCATACCCCAAATTTTGACCACTAAGATTTCCCATCATTGTGAAAATCATCATCACATTATGGATGGACCATCATGCCTCATTAGTCTCCCTAAAGAGGGGTGAGCATCCACTACAATCAAAATTAGGGTTTCCAGCCTTCTTAAAGCTTTTAGACAAAGGATCAATCAAGAAATGACATGATCTTCAACTTGTCTAACCTCCCAAACATCTACAATGGATCAAGGGGACTCCCACTTCAAGGATTAAGCACAAGGCTGCTCCCTTCTAGGTGGATCAAGCCTTAAGATCGCCAGTGTCACCAAATTAGGGTTTGGTCGACCAGGGCCTCCAGATGGAAATTCTCCTCTGGGCATGAGCCAATGCTTTAAGGCATAACGTATGATGCTCCAAGGGATATCATAAAACCAATCACCAAGTCAATTTAACCTCAGGGGATGCATTCATAAAAAAAATCAGGAATTAGGGTTCCTTGACCTAATTAACCCATAAGTTGACTTTTGGGACCAATCATGAGCCAAGACCTCAAGAGATGATTTGAGGGTCTCTAATAAACTACATTGATCCATTTGCAACAATGGATTAATCCAAGAAGCTTGAGCAACAAGTCTCAATTTCATCAGTACCACAGTTAGGGTTTTGAGGAAAAAGTCAACTGTAGCTTTGACTTTTGACCAGGACATGCTCCCAAACCCTAGGACATGATTCAATATACCCTATAACACCCATGGAACATGTCCATCAAGTTTGATTTAGGTCAAGGACATGATTTCCTAAAGGATCGCACAGTTTGGAATTCATCTGATAAAAAGTCAACTGTGCACAAAAGTTAACTTTGACTTTTTGAGATTTTTCACAAAAATGGTTTTTAACCCTATAATGATGTTAATGTATGATTGGAATCATAATTCATCAAGAAAAATCAAGAAAAGTGGGATAACTTATAAAAGGGGTAACCATAAAAACTTAGAAAATTTTCTAAGTTATGAACAAAGTGGCAAGGGTACCAACTTTGGAGGACCATAACTCCTAAACCATAAAACCATTTTTCCCCATCCAAAGCTTGATGTGTAGATCTCATTACCCTCTACAAAAGCTTAAAACTGACCCCCTCCAAATTCCCCATGGATTTTGAGTTATGGAATGATCAAAATCACAAAAAGTGAAAATGTCACTTTTTTCCAACACTTAGTGAAATTTTCACTAAGTCAGGATCTGCCTTCACTTTTTTCCCAATGTAGGGGGATTTTTCACTTGGATCCAAAAGGTATCAAAACCAAATATGATCAGACAGTTGTTGTATCATATGAGGGCTTTCCAAAATGGCCAAGAACATCACCAAATTCCACTTGAGCCATGAGATATGACAAGGGCAATATGCCTTGCTGAAAACTGCCAAGGCTAGGCAGAATTTTGCATTTTTGCTCGATTTGGCAAAATCAACTAATTCCAAGCCTTGTCATCATCTTGGACACATCTGAGGATCAAATCTAAAGGGGACAAACACTGAGCCAAGCCTCCAAAGTCCTTGGAACAAGAAGTAGCATGCCAAACCTAGAATTGCCTAAAAGAGGGACAAGACTCCAATTTTGGATTGGAGCATTCTATGCATACACCAAGGTGGCATGGACTGAGCCATTTGTAACTGAATTCAGTCAAGAGTTATCCAAGACCAAGGGAACCACATCCCTGTGCCCTAACCTCTAGGCAATGGCTAGAGGAGACTTGGATTCCAAAGTGCAACCATTGGCCAAACCTCTGCTGCAGTTGCCATTCACTATTGCTTGCAAAACAAACTTGCTCTACTATAAATAGAGCTCATTTGTGATCAGTTTGAGTACACCAAAGCCATCAAACAGATGCTTTCCTCAAAATCTCTTCTTTCACTCCAATTTTGCCTTCTAAGGCAAGTCACTATCGGGTTTTGAGTTTGAGAGCTTTACCA
This sequence comes from Lathyrus tuberosus, assembly GCA_022829125.1. Classification (NCBI taxonomy): domain Eukaryota; kingdom Viridiplantae; phylum Streptophyta; class Magnoliopsida; order Fabales; family Fabaceae; genus Lathyrus; species Lathyrus tuberosus. The sequence continues at coordinate 10,546,791 of JALAZF010000145.1, forward strand.
ATCAAACTAATCACTCACACACCTCACATACATCATATAGAAGTGATCCAAACACTCACATATCATCTGGAACACCAAAATCACAAAATCAACAGCCAGTTGCTCAAGTTCTTGACAGATTTGCAGTTGGGGTACCATCTCAAGTTCCAGATCATTTCAATCCATTCCAAGCATCCAGACACACTCCATGTCACCTAAGGAAGCTATCCAGATCATTGGAACCTAGTTGTAACACCTCTAACACAAAACACGATCACCAGCTGCAAGAGGTAAGCATGAGCTCTTCTAACTTTATGATCTATGCAATTTTTGCTGCACAATAATTTGGCCATATGTTCATAATCATGCATGGAATGTTTTCCCTCAATCAATTGCATTGTTTGAATCATGTGTAGAATTTCTGAACCTTCATGCAGAAATTAGGGTTCTTGAGGTTTCTCTTTGATTTCTTATTCCATGTTAAAAATAAATGAAATTAAAGACCATAGACATGATCGTGAGGTTAAAACGAGTAGATTGATATGTAGATTGCATGATATAATCAAGTATTCAGTGAGATTGGATAGAAAACGCAAATCTGCAGAAACAGAGGGTGGCGCGTGTTCTTGGCGCCATTTTTTAAATTTGAATATTTGAATTTTGTGATTCTATTTAATTGATTCAAAAATTAATTTCTCTCTGAGTTTTAATGATTTTGAGTTGATTCTTTTTTTAATAATTCATAAAAATGTTAAAATATTTTATTTTACGAAAAAATCCCAAAAATATTATTTATTTCATATAATTGATATTTTTGCAAAAGAATTAATATTTTAATTGTTTTTTACATTTAAAATATTTTTTCCTTCTTGATTTTGCAAATTTTAACGACTTCTAATCATTTTGTAGGTCAAAACATGATTTTTGAAACATTAATCCAAGATCACAATTTGTTTTCCACATGTTAAACAATTTTGATCATTTTAATTGAATTTTTTATTCAATTAAAATACATTTTCGAAAAAAATTAGGGTTTTGATTAATTCAACCCTCATCAAACCTTTTAAAAAAACACTTTGGGCATCTAATAAAGTGTAAGACCCAATCCCCTTGTAACCAAAACTTTTTGGGCCTCCGATATTGTATAAGTCCCTCTGCGTTAAAAGAAAATCTCGGCGCGATCGCCAATTCTAAAATCAAACCAAACGGGCCTATCCTTGTGTTATAAGCCCCATGTCTTTTCTTTAAACCTCTTGGGCCTCTAATAGAGTGTAAGACCCAATCCTTTGTAAATACAAACCTATTTTGGGTCTCACTTATTGTATAAGTCCCGTTGTATTTCAAAAAGTTCAACGCGATCATCGTCCGTTGAAAAACAAACCTTGGGCCTCTCCTCGAGCTATAAGACCTATTCAAAAACTTTTGGGCCTCTATTAGAGTGTAAGACCCAACCCCCTTTTGAAAACCAAACCATTTTGGGCCTCAATGCATCGTATAAGACCCACCGCGTTTTCAAAAATCTCGGCGCGATCGCCATTTTCGAACAAATGACCCTGGGCCTCTCCTTGAGCTGTAAGCCCCACCACTTGTACAAAAATAAATCCTTGGGCCTCTTGAGAGAGTGTAAGATCCATCCCCTTGTACAGAAAAAACTTTTTGGGCCTCCGTTACTTGTATAAGTCCCTCTGTACAAAACGACAGTGCGATCACTGATAAACCTTAGGTCTCTCCTTGAGCTGTATGCCTCAACATATTTCCAAAATACTTTCTCCTTTAATTTTGAATATATTGTTGTTTTCAATCTTTCTTTGTTGAACAACTAACTAAACAGCATGGAATCTCTACAACCGAGTAAGTGTTTATATGCTTTATTTATCCGCTTTCATATACATATAATTGTATTGTGGGGCTGTTTCAGTATAAGTCTTCTTTCGTAAACTCATATCAACTGTGTAATACTAGTATAGATATTTAGAGTTTCCCCGGCAACTACGTCTAGCACTAAGCCCTGTTGATCACTCTTAAATAGACTAAACTAGATCCACCTAGGATTACCAGATACAGTCTTCCCTCCTCTTGGGGTTAAACAATATGGAGATGTGAAAGGCAGATTCTTTTTGAACCCTTTCTCAGACTGTCACCTTTAGAAGTTGTCAAAGAAACTCTACTCCCCAAAGATGATCTTTTCTCCGTGAATGGCATCTCTTAAGTTTCTTCCAAATTCTCGGACTTTCCTGGCTTGATCCATTCTCGGTGAATGGCATGTCTTGAACTTCTCGGGGTTTGGGGACCCATAGGCTTCCTAAAAGCATCCCCGCCTCCTCTTGGGCGTTGTACAAGGACCCTACGGCTTCTTAGAAGTATTCACAGCTTCCTTTTAGGCTTCGTATAAGGATTCTTCCTTCGGGAAGAGAGCCTCCTCTTGGGCTTCGTACAAATTGTCCCTCGGCTTCTTAAAAGTTTCCAGCCTCCTCTTGGGCTTCGTACAAATTGTCCCGACGACCTTCTAGAGGTATAGGAACAGAAATTAGTCATCTTAATAGAACAGTCTTTCAAAGAGTCTAGATCCTACTACTACTGTTTCTCTAAAGCATAGTATAAAAGACAAAACTCTAGGCTTGGACAGTCTAACTTCCTTGAGCCTCGAAGGCATTCTCAAGCCCCTTTCAAAAATAGGGAAAACACTCGCAGACTTGGACAGTCTCCAATACCCTCTGGATTCCCCATTTCCTTAAATAACAGAAAATAACCATGATCCTCTGATCAATCCCAAAGCATAGCCTTGCCTTTAATCAGTCTCTTTATAAGAACTGATTTTCTCTTTTAACCCACATACTGGACCTGTCACTCAACTGAAACAGCCATCTTTTGGCCTCCATCTCGGGCTTTGTACGAGATATAAAATCACTCTCTTGTTGAGTATAAAAAGACTCTCTTGTTGAGTCGATCACTTTTGGCCTCCATCTCGGGCTTCGTACGAGATACAAAATCACTCTCTTATTGAGTATGAAAGACTCTCTTGTTGAGTCAAACATTTTTAGCCTCCATCTCGGGCTTCGTACGAGATACAAAAAGACTCTCTTGTTGAGTCAATAATCCTTTTAGCCTCCATCTCAAGCTTCATACGAGATTCAAAAAACACTCTCTTGTTGAGTATAAAAGACTCTCTTGTTGAGTCAACTTTTAGCCTCCGTCTTAGGCTTCGTACAAGACACATCAAAAAGCACTCTCTTGTTGAGTCAACCCTTTTAGGCTCTCTCTCGGGCTTTGTACGAGACACATAAAAACACCCTCTTGTTGGGCCAATAGCCTCCTCTTAGGCTTTGTATAAGAAAAACCCCGTTTTAGTCAATTAACCTTTTAGCATCAAAACTGTGCCTCGTTCACAGGATACAAACATCTACAACTCCTTTCATCTAATTGTTGTAAGTGGCAAGCCTCTGGATTATTTACATCCACGCCACTGTCCCTCTTTTAGCATGAGAAATTCCTAAGGAAAGATGGCATTGCTCTACACTGAGTTAACGTCTTATCCTTCAGGTTAAAACCCCCTATAAAGGAAATTATGGCATTGCTAGGATTTGCATATCCCGGTTAAAGTAATCCTCCTTTATAGTCAGTCACCCAACAGTTGTGACAAACAGAACCCCTTTAGAGATGACAAATTCTCTCTAAAGTCAAAACCCTTTAGCTTCACATCTTAGGCTTCGAACAAGATACAAATAGACCCTTCAGCTTCACATCTTGGGCTTTGAACAAGATATAAACCACCTTTTCAGCTTCACGTCTTGGGCTTTGAACAAGACACCAAAACACCATTTCCTCCCATAGAATAGGAGGAACTACGATCGCTCTGATTTCCCTGTTTCGGTAAACGGGAATACGTAGGCATAAGATTGCAAGAAAAATCTTAGCGAGCACACTAATCCAAAAATCCAAATCCCCTACCTTCACATATCAAACGAAAAGCATCAGTCTTAAACTCCCACCAATCGCCCAGGCACTATTTTAACAAAATAACTTAAGAGAGACCCACAATCTCAATTGCATCTGTAAACCAACAGTCATCTGTTTAAACTCAGTATGCAAGCAGGGTTAATTGGAGACATTTATTTCCCTTCCTTCATCAGCTTCAATAGGATAAAAAATGAATCAAACTGTAGTACCCCAAAAGCGATAAGTGCTTCGCAACCACGTCCAAATATTCGCGCTACAGAAAAATGGCGACTTCACTGGGGAAAGCGTCTTGTTCTCTTCCCATCTCTTAAGAAGAAACCTTAAAAGGTGCCACAGAAAAATGCCGCCCACCGTGGGGCTCTTTTCTTTTCTTTCTTTCTTTGGGGATTTCACTGGGATAGGATTTTTGTTGACTTCACTAGGATCTTAGGTCAAAAACCTGTAAAGTTGGGAAGGTACCACAGGATGGCGACTCCGCCAGGGAGCCATTTTCTGTCAGGAACATAGGATTCATAGCTCTTTAAAGTCTAGGACTTTAGGACAAATATATATACTGCTTTTCCTAATTGATATCTGTGTTTATTTTTCTGCTAATGGGAATGCGTGTGATGCCGCATGTGGAAAGATTAAGTATACACCTAGGAAAAACCTCTTTTAGTAGTGCGGAAACTATTGGAAATGGTTGTCACGCGATACCACCCTCTTCTGATGGTTCTTCGAAAAACATCACCTAGCACGGTTCCCGTCCCGCTGGTGTTTTCTCGACAAGAACTGATGATTTTGAGAGACAGGTACAAAAATCACTTGTATAAACCTTTGGGATGGGTAGAGCCTTGACTTCATGACACCGACCCTTTGACCCCATGTTTTTTCAATGTTTTTGTGTGCTGCATTCATGCATTCATCTAAAAAACATTACATCAAAGAAAAAAAAATTCTCTTCTAATCTCTCTTTTTAAAATTAAACTAAGACAATGATTGCAAATGTCAGAGAAAAAGATTGCGCTCATGGATTTCGGTAGAAGGATAACTCATAAGTATACCTTCAGGGTTCCAAAACTAGAAGATTTGAGAGGATTAGCGAGGATGATCACTAACCCTGAAGCTTTCAGAGCCAAGTACGAAGGTATGCTACCTCTTTTAAGAGTCCATGTGATTGAAGGAATCATGGAGGCACTCATTCAGTTTTACGATCCGGTCTATCACTATTTCACATTCCTAGATTACCAGCTCACACCAACGCTGGAGGAGTACTCTCACCTGACCAATTTACACATTACTGATCGAGCTCCATTTTTTGGACTGGAAGAAATTCCTAAGGATCAGACCATTGCAAGAGCAATTTATTTGGATGAGTCAGAAATTAAGACTCACATGACCACTAAGGGAGGGCTCCCAGGTTTACCAGCCCAGTTCCTGACAAAGAAGGCTCTGTACTTTGCTAGTATAGGGAACATGACTACTTTTAAAAGCATCTTTGTCTTACTCACCTACGGGTTATTTCTGTTTCCCAACATTAATAGCTTCGTCGATATCAATGCCATTAAGGTTTTTCTCATTGGAAACCCTGTGCCAACTTTGCTCGTGGACGCGTATCATTCTGTACACTTAGGAAATTTGTATAGCAGAGGAGTTATCACATGCTGTGTACCCCTGCTATACAAATGGTTTATCTACCATTTGCCCAAGTCTGCTGCTTTTTGGGATCATAAGAGTGCCTTACGTTGGTCGCAGAAAATCATGTCTCTTACCAACTCTGATATAGATTGGTGCAATAGGATTTATGATGGGATCAGGATCATTGACCGTTGTGGAAACTTCCCCAACGTACCCCTCATACGAACTAATGGAGGAATCAATTACCATCCAGTATTAGTTCGTCGCCCATTTGGATACCCGATGAGGCATATCCCGCGTGATGCTCATCTGGAGGGTCTTTTCTTCAAAGAAGGAGAAAATGATAGGGCACTAAAGATGGAAATAGTGCACGTTTGGAAACACGTTCATAAGAAAGGACGAGAGTCGCTAGGAAAACCGGACTGTGTCTTGGTGGAGCCTTATCTCCACTGGGTACAAACTAGAGATCTCAAGCTAAAGATGCCTTATCCTCGTCACGGAGTTCTTCCACCGAGGGAATCTGTCATGTACTTCATGACTGAAACGGAAAAACTTCAGGTTACTCTCAACAAAGTTCAACAGGAGAGGAGGTCTTGGAAGAACAAGTACCGCATTCTCAATGTAGAGTGTACCAAAATACAGCGACTGCTGAAAGATAAGGATGCTCTGATCGAGATTTTAGAGCAACATGCTGTAGAGAATCAGGATGACCAAAGGAATTTGATCGTTCCTTTCACTTGGCAAAGGAATGACAACCCAACAACGACCCAAGATCCCCGGTCCAAGAAAAGGAAAGTACCAGAATCAACACCCGAGTTCTCCTCAAAGAGGGCTCGGGACCCATTAGCTTAGGTTTCTGTTTCCGCACCTTGTAATCTACTGTATTTATATTTTCGCAATCATTTGAATTCAATAAAACGGGGTTTTCCCACTGTTTGGTATTTTCAATCTAATTGTTGAAGTTTACTTTGAATAAACAAAAAATTAATAATCATTACATTCATCATTCTCACGTCACGTATTCTTCTTACCTACGAATCTCACGTTTATGTCTCGGTTCTAGAGTCAAACTGTCTCATTCGTACAATACTCGGGCCAATCGTCAGAAAAAGATGGATGATCTCGAGGAAGAGAACAGAGAGTTGAGAGAAGAGATCGACGCTCTGAGAGAGGATATGAGAAACCTTCGTAACGACATGCAAGCCATGGTAGAAGCTCAGCTACAAAGGACTGTGATCTCAGAGATCACCTCAACGCCCATAGTGGAAAAGTCCGATCCTAGGTACAAAATGCCGAAAGATCGTCCCTGGGGCATGCCACTTAACTATATTCCAGAAAGATATATCCCGTTGATCAATGAGGATCAGGGGACCGCAGCAGGAACCGCTGGGCCTGAAGGTTACAAACTTCGGGAAAGCGAAGATGCCAGGGGCATGACAGCAACTCCTGAAGGTTACAAACTTCGGGAGACACCGAGAGTCTCGGTCATAATGACTATACCACCGCCCGTGGTACACACTGTCCCGGAAGGACAGATTCAACAGATACCTTCTGGTGGAAACGACAACATGTTCGAAAGAATGAATGAGTTCCAGGAACAGTTCCTGGGAATGCAAAAAGAACTGCATGCCCTTCACGGCCAGGATTTATTTGGAAAGGACGCCGCAGATCTCTGCTTGGTCCCAAATGTGAAAGTCCCGCACAAATTCCAGGTGCCTGACTTTGAGAAGTACAAGGGCAACTCTTGCCCTCAGAGTCACTTGGTGATGTACGCTCGGCGAATGTCAGCTCAGACAGAAAACCAGGTGCCGCACTAAAATGGTACATGGGTTTAAACCGTGCTACGATTAGCACTTTCAGAGATCTTGGCACTTCCTTCGTCCAACAATATAAATACAATCTAGACATGGCACCCGACAGAGTTCAACTCAGGTCAATGTCACAAAAGGACAAAGAAACCTTCAAGGAATACGCTCAGATATGGCGTGAAATTGCCGCTCAAATCTGTCCACCTCTTGAGGAAAAAGAGATGACAAAGATCTTCTTAAAGACCTTAAGCTCATTTTATTACGACAGAATGGTTGCCAGTGCGCCCAGTGACTTCACCGAGATGGTCGGTATGGGAGTTCGTCTTGAGGAAGCCGTCCGAGAAGGGCGTCTAGTCAAAGAAACTGGATCATCAAGTAGTACAAAGCGATACGATAGTGTTCTCCCTAAGAAAAAAGAGCAAGATATTGGGAATATCTCTCGGAAAGCAAAGGCGACGTTATCAGCCAGTAGCAGCTGTGAATCCTGCTATCAATCCTACGTCTGTTTCTACGTATCAACCTCAGGTTGCGCATAGCCAACCTAATCAGCAAAGGACTCAACAGCCTCTTCAGCAGGCTCGTCCTCCATATAATAACAACTGTACAGCGCGGCCACCAGGATTTGATCCTATACCCGTATTGTACGTAGAACTCTTTCCGTTACTACTGGCTAAGGGGCATGTCCAGACTAAGTCTCCTCTTACAGTATTGGAAAATCTGCCTTTTTGGTTTAAGGTGGATCAGACTTGCCCTTACCATCAAGAAGGACCAGGGCATAACATAGAGAACTGTCTCTGTTTCAAATCCTACGTGCAAAAGCTTGTTAGGAGCGGGGTCTTATCTTTCAAGGATATGAATCCTAATGTTCTCACAAACCCGCTGGCTCAACACGAGAAAGCTACAGTCAATTTGATAGAGGGAGAGACTAACCACGTCTATCAAATTCATGATGTACTCTAGTTAAGGACCAATCTGGTCATGATGAATTGTAGACAGATTGGATATGGCCATGTGCCACCTCATAACTATCACCAGTGTGATATCTGCTCTAAAAGCAATCGAGGATGTTCTGTGGTGCAATCAGCTCTACAGGAACAGATGGATCTCGGATGGATCCAAGAGCATCGAGTTCGTGGAGTTAACATGGTTTACACGAATTCTAACATCATTCAGAACCACGACATCCGTGCAATGAATGTCAACTTGGTGGTTATGCACTCCGGGCAAAGCCAGTATCATAATCTACCGTGGCACGATTACAATTCCTGTCTGACTTGCTCGGTAAACAAACAGGGATGCTCTTTTGTACAAGAGGCCCTCCAGCGTCAAATGGATCTTGGATGGATCCAGGACTACCATGATAGGAATCCCTACCAGATCAACATGATCTAAATCTTCGACATTCGCTTGATGAATAGCAGCCTGGTGGAGTTACATGCTAAACAGGTCCGACTCGGATTCCTGGTATCACATGATTATCAGAGGTGTAAGGCGGGCTGTGAAAATGATCAAGGCTTTGCCCTTATCCAGGAAACACTTCAGCACTTATTGAATCACTGGTGGCTTCCAATCTATATGGATGAAGAAACCCAGCAAATTAGTATTACCAACGGGAACCCTACTCGGTATCAATGTCGGGACGTTCGATCTATGGAAACTGACCTAGTGAGGTTACATTGTATTCAAAGCGGGCGTGGCCAGGTGCCACCACACCACTATGAATGTTGTAGAGTCTGTTCGGAAAGTAACCAAAGATGTTACCTTGTGCGAGCAGCTCTTCAGGGTCAGGTGGATCGTAGAGAGATTCGCCCATATCCGGGTTCCGGACCAATCAACTAGGCGTCGGACTACCTCGCTGATCAAATTGACGATGTTGTCGTAATCTCTGATCATTAGAGGGCTAGGGATGTTTGTATCACCATCCCTCTACTTGATAAATCGAGAGTTCCCAACCAGGAGCGGATCGAAATTTCTTACGATGGTCGGAAAAATCAGAAGGCTCCCATAGTCATCTATCTACCGGGACCACTACCGTATGAATCAACTAAGGCTATCCCTTAAAAATACGGTGCAACAATAGTTGAAAATGGAAAGGAAATTCCATTACTCTCCGTCGTGAATATTGCAGACATCAGTCGAGTAACACGGAGTGGTAGATTCTTCAACCGAGGAGTTGGAGAACCCAGCAGAGAAAAGGAACCTCAAACAGAAGTTCCCAATCCACCAGTTGGTCAATCAGTAATCCTGACCTTTCGAAAAATGATGATGAGATGCTGAAGCTCATCCAAAGGAGTGAATACAACATTGTTGATCAACTGTTACAAACTCCTTCGAAGATCTCTGTGCTATCACTTTTACTCAGTTCAGAAGCGCATAGGGAGGCTCTACAGAAAGTCTTGGAGCAAGCCTTTGAAGAACAGGATGTAACAATCAGACAGTTCGATAGCATTGTCTCTAACATCACTTCCTGCAATAACTTGGGATTTAGTGATGAGGAGTTACCTGAAGAGGGTCGCCGTCATAACATGGCACTCAATATCACGGTCAACTGCCAGGGCGATGCTTTAGCCAGCGTACTGGTAGACACAAGGTCAGCCCTGAATGTTATGCCGAAGTCCACTTTGATGCAATTATCCTTCAAAGGACCCCCGATGAGAACCAGTGAGGTCGTCGTCAAAGCATTTGACGGATCCAGAAAAACAGTTATCGGCGAAGTCGACCTTCCCATAACTATTGGTCCTTACACTTTCCAAGTCGCTTTCCAGGTCATGGACATCCGGGCAACGTACAATTTTTATTAGGAAGACCTTGGATACATCAGGCTAGGGAGGTCACCTCGACCCTCCACCAAAAGTTAAAGTTCGTCAAGAACGATCAACTCATCACAGTCTGTGGAGAACAAGCCTTGCTCGTGAGTAACTTATCATCATATACTTGTGTGGAACCCGAGGAGGTTATTGGAACTCAGTTCCAAGAACTGTCGGTGAGCAAGGACAATCAATCCGAAGAGGGAACTTCCATTTCCTCATACAAAGATGCAATCAAAGCGGTCGAGAGTACCAATACAACAGGATGGGGACAACTAGTCATTCCTACTGACAATAAAACAAAGAAGGGTCTTGGTTTTTCTGCAACCTGTACCCAGACAGCTACTACTAATGATGAAAGTCTTCATCCCCTTTGAGACTTCTTCCACAGTGGAGGTTTCCTTCACCCAGTGCCTCAAGAAGTGCATACCATCAATAAAGATGACTCCTCTGATATGGAGGAAGAATGGGAATCCTATCTTAACAAGGACGGATATACGTCTCAGGAAGAGGTGTGTAATACCCCAAAATTTGCTCTCCCCTTTTGGCATCATAGCATGGCATTATCATTTATCATATCATATCCACCTCATTAACATTACATTGCATTTAACATAGAAAAATGAAGCATGGCATCCTTCTTACCATCAGGGCATGTGATCAGGTGGAAGGTGGACAATCAAGGAATCATTCAAAGCACAAAAAGGTCAATCAAGTTTCCTCAAGGCAAGCCAAGAGGTCTTTCATGTCTCATACCATCTCAATGGATCATCCACAACCTCAAGGATGAGAGATTCAATGGGAGATTGAAGCACTACATCTTTCACTATGCAAGAAGTCCAAAAATTGAAGGAAAACCCTCAAAAGAGATTGCTCATTGATTTAAAATCATTCTCAAATGGCATATCTCATCATCCTTTAAGAGGATACACAACATACTCTGAGGAATTTGGATTTGGAAGATGTGCAATTTCCTCCTAACCAGAGAGGGTCAAAATTAGGGTTTCTAATAAAATCAGGATATCTCTGATTTTTTGGACAAAACTTGATGTCATGGTATTCCATATGTCCTTAAGTGTATGTGTGTGGAAGATTGCATCTCAATTGGTTTTAGAAGTGGTTCAATTGGAAGAAAGATCAAGAATCAGAGAAATTGGGGCAAAGTCAAATAATCAGAGGAAAAAGTCAACTCTTGACTTTTTGAGCCCAAATTCATGAAATTCATGTTACATGTGTCCAATGTACAAAATTTGGTCAAGAAATTCCAAAGGAATCATGAAAAATTCAAGGTGTAGAAAGTTGCCATTTTTGGATGAAGAAGGGTTACTAAAAATAGCAAGTTTTGGCCATTTTGCATCAGAGTTTGAACCAAGGCCATTTAAATTTGGAGCACCAAATGAAAATTCCACTCTGCCTCAATGAAAGGTCTTGTTTTAAGCTTCAAATCCATGTGTAGAACATCTCCATTGGATAAAAATTGAGAGAGATATGATTGATCAAAGTTGGAGGAAAGTAGGCCAAAACTAGGCCATGACCAAGAATTTTCAGGTCATGCACGCAGTCATTTCAACAAGCATGTGGTGGGCCAGAAGTCAACCCTAATTTCTCCAAGAAGAAAGCTCCAAATGAGAAAATTTTCAACATCAAAGTTATTCCTTGTAGTGCACTCTTCAATGTTCATGTTGGACAAAATTTGATTTGATCATGTTATAAGGGAGAAATATTGGTTCCAAGTTAGGGTGATCTTGCTGAAAATCCATGCCATACACACCATGCCAGCCAACCTCACCTGCACGCCCATACACCAATTGGTTTCCTTCTGTTTCAAGCTATTTTTCATCATCTTGTACACCTCCATTTGACTTGTCTTCAACACCAATATTGCTCCCCAATGTACCCTCTTCCAAATGAACCCATAAACTCACCAACTCATTCATGGAGTAGAGAGAAAAACGCTTGCAAAGCACCCTATGTTGGCACTGATACATTAATGGTTCTGCTGCACAATTTGGTTCACACACACACCAAACACCTCACATCAGATTTCCACATTAAACCAAACACACATGACATAAACCTCATACACTAGCACGTGCCTGGCATGAAAATGGAAAGAGCAAACTTGTTGAACAAGTTTCTGATAACAGCCGTGCCATTCATTCCACTTTCTTCTTCACCATAGCTTACCATAGGGAATCACCACCATATCATTGCTCTCCCTAACTAACTTGACTCAGTTAGTTAGGGATGACTCACTCAAACCACCATGACTCAGTTAATTCACTCAGCTTAACCCTGGTTAGCTCCCCCTATAAAACAGATTTCACCCTATTCTTTCTTGGCTAGCTTCATTTTTCTCATTTTTCGCTTCAAAAACACTTCAAACTCTCCCTCACATTCTCTCTACTTTCCCTCTGATTTCACACGAGCTTCACCATCTTCCCTTCATCTACTTCATCTTCATCATCATCAATGGCATTGGATTGAAGTTTTCTACACAGTCCTCAAGGTTTTGGAAGCATTGTTCAACATTGAATCTCTCTGCTCTCAAGACCACTGGTTATATAGCTTTCATTTTGCTAAGTTTGTGAAGCTCCAAGGTTGAAGAAGAAGCTAAGATCTCTGGTTTTCTGAAGAGTACTTCCAAATCTCCAATATTCAGGTACGAGTTTCATCCATTATAGACTTGATGTGAGTTTGTTTTCAGGTTCTTGCAGCTTCTTATAAGCTCAAGAACTTGCCTGGCTAGTTGATAGGCCTTTAGAGGCATAGACCAAATGTTAGGGCAAATCTGTTTCCGTTGGATTCTCTCATATCATGAATTGTTTGTGCATTTTGTTCTTGAATTCGTGTTCTACCTTAGTTCCTCTTTCTATTGGTATACGTTTTGTGGATTTCTGGAGAAATCAAGGTTGCAGACGGTGGTGAGTGACCGGAGAAGGTGACCGGAGGTCCCTCTCCGGCCGGTGGCTTCATGTTAGGGTTTTATGACCAGTTTGAATGTGATCCGTTGGATGAGCGTGATCTAATGGCTACCATGCTGCCAACACATAAAAATTCATGTGCATGTCACGTGATTCTTCTGATTTCATTTTTAAACATTGTGTGGCATGGTACATGGTAGCTATGGTGAACATTCATGCACATGCGTGAGATTAGGTTACTTTGACTTTGGTTTGACTTGGACTTGATCTGATGGTTGGGAGTGAGTCAAGATTGTTGACTGAGGGTTCATGTTTGTTAGTATGCTCTGCGCGCTTAGTGGACTTAGCCAGAATGCTATTCGCACCTCCCTGTTTTAAGGCCCAATTGATTTTGAACTGAATAGTTACTAGGCATGCACCCCCATTCACATTTACATTCCATTTTATTTTTTTCCATTTTTGCTACACGTTTCATAATTAATTTTTAAAAATATCAAATGGTATCATAAAATTCCACAAAAATTCATGTGTATTCTTAAAACATTTAGGAAATTTTCTATGATTTTATTTTCTGATTTTATGACCATTTTGCCCCTGTTCCATTATTTCTTTTGAATTTCCATTTGTATGCATACTTAATGTGACATATGATTTTGTGCATTTTTGTTCTTGATCATAAAAAATGATTTTGATGCCTTTCTTTTTGCATTGTGGTCACAATATGTTGAGGTATGTTTGAGATTTATGAGATGATTTTTAAGTCTTTTTTGGATGACTTTTGATGTGTTGCTTTGAGCATGAATGCATGAAACTTCCATGAGACTTTGACCTAATTGTTGAGTGACTTTGGTTCTGATTCATTGCTTGTGGACTTGATATGTTAATGGCATGTGTTTAAGGTGTTTGATTGGTGAAAGTCATAATTTTTGAAGCATGTTTGCTATTTGTTTGAAGCATGAAGTTTAACTTGTTCATTTTGTGAATGCATGCCTCATGTTTGGTTTGCTTGATCATGAAGGCACTTGTGCCATGAGTTGTGGTTTTGTTTGAGGATGTATAGCATGTTAATTGACTTCTGATTGTGACATTTGGGTTTCATCTTTGCATGTTTGATGTTTATCTTGCACCTTAAGTCACTTGTTTCACAAGTATGAACCACATTCACATCACTTCCCCTTTCCTTCTTTGCTTCTTGTTGGATTGAGATTTTGTTTGCATGATTTGGTATGGTCATTTAGGATAACATTAGGTTGTGTAAATATGAGTTACATTCTGACTTGGAAGCATGTATAGCATTCAATCTCCTTTTACTTTGTTTGTCAACTTGTTTGAATTTGATTTGTTCATTATACTTTCTTACTTTACTTGTAAGTGATTGTGCTAACCATGTAGGGGCTTTGGTAAGTTTCAATTGAGTGTGGATAAGGAATCCACATTCAACTTCTATCCTTTCTCTTTTACAATTCCATTTTGTGTTTTGTTAAGCACTTATGTGCTTTCTTTTAATAACTCATCACTCGCCCTTTGTGAATTACAATTCATCTTCTACTTTAGAAGTGAATTGTTTAATTCATTTCTTTCTTTAGACGTTAGGTTGAAACCTCACAAACCTTAGGATCACTCCCTTAACTAATCAATTAGGATTGAGTCTTAGTCCATATAGATTTTTACCTTTATCCTCCCTTGAGTCTCTTTTCTCATCTCAAAGAAAATTCAAAATACATAATAAAGGTAGGCATTTATTGCATTTAGGCCTTTCATATAAAGAAAAGATTATAAGGGGTCTTCTCTTGTAATCTTAGAATGTATAGCATATAGCCCATCTTGGGTCAATGTGTTAAACATTTGATCTTGTATGAGGGACTTAAATGCAATATTTGTTGAAGGTGCAAATAATAAAAAGCACTTCTTCATTTCTTAATCAACAAAACACTTAATAAACACAAGTATGCTAGTGTGTTTGAACCTTGACAATTGGAACTAAGTATGGGGGTCTTCTTCACTCTTAGTGTGCTTTCTTACCCATTCCATCTTGGAATGTGAGGATGTACACATTCCAATGACTAAGATTCAGATACACTATCATATGCAAACAAACAAATAAAAAACTCTTAAAAGACAAAAACAAACAATCACGTCTCCTTCGGGAATTCTTTTCTCACCTCATTCACTCTCAACGTATGAACGTGCTCCTACTCATTCTCTTGCAAGATGGTAACGCACTCGGACCAGCGAGCCTGCAACACCTGAGCTAGAACGTAAGCCGTTCTCTAAAAAACACAAACATCTTTCCCCTAGTGAGGGGAACTACGTCGCTCTGATTCTCATGTTCCCGATGAGATACGTAGGCAGTGGGGTAGGGCCCATGCGAGCACTTCTTTTATTTTCCCTACATTTGTTTCTCTTTCTCCTTTCCTTTTTCAGTTCTTTCTCAGTATTCCTTTCTTTACACCCTTTGATCGAGACAAGCAAGCGTGGATCCCATCGGGTACGATGGACGCGAGGGGGTGCTAATACCTTCCTCTCGCGTAACCGACTCCCTTACCCACTTCTCTTGGTCGTAAGACCATGCTTTTCCTTTCCCTCAGGTTTACGCAGTGTTTCCTTTCCCTCTCTTGGGATAAATACACATTGCTGGCGACTCTGTTTCGGTGCCACTTTCGCGTTTATACTAGGATGAAAATCCCGGGAGCGACAGCTGGCGACTCTGCTGGGGAGTATTGCGGTTGACCTATTGCTGGCCCATCCCTAAGCGAGTCAATCCTAGCGCTTGTCTGTTTTTCTTTCATTGGGTGTTTACTGTTGTGTTGTATTTACTGTTTTATTGTATGGTTATTTACTGCTTTACTGTACATTACTGTATTTACCGTATTTTAGCATTTTCATTTCATATGATACATTATGCTATACTGGACTGTGCTATTTTCTGCTTGGCGGGCGGGATTTCTGAGAGATAAGCCCATTACACAGGCTTGAGTATACACTTAGAATTAGAGTGGAGAGTAGTGGGACCTACGTGCCGTTTGGAGTGCGTTGGGTGTTCACGAAATTCACAGCTAGACGAGGCTATCTTGGGACACGTCGTGGCATGCGCATCTTGCGTATTCCAGGATGTAGATCTAGAGAGCTGTCGACTCTAGTGACCGATCATGAGGACCTTAGTGGAAATATCCCTCTTTAGTGGTGACAATGGCAGACCACATTCTGTGGCAAACCCATTCGCACCCGAGGGCCCACTTTGGAACTTGCATAGGATGACTTTTATTTTCTAAGGGGAGTCAGTGGACGACCTCTTTGATTGGCATAGCATTGTATCCTACGGGCTGAATGTGCTATTGCTTCTCAAACCTCCGAAGCTGACAAGCCTTATTTTCTAAGAACCACATGTGAGCATGGGCGGGATGTTTACAGGTTTGCAGGAAACCCAGCCTCCTACCTACCTTACTCGTGATTCTATGATGATTTCAGACATTGTATCCTATGACAGTGATTTAAGTGTTCATCTCAGATATTGCCAGATTCAGTACAGAGACACAGTGCACACAGTTCAATACAGACACCGACACTTGATTACCTGATCACATGCCCTCTTGCATTGCATTATCATATCATAACAGTTATGTTTGTCATTTTCAGGTGCATAATACATTTCTGATTCCAATCCATGGGTTCAACAGAGATCGTTGCCGAGAGAAAGAACAATGTGTCTTACAAGTTTCCAGATCCTGTCTTGGATTCATTGCTCAAAGTTATAGATATGGCTGGTCCGGGTATTCTTGATAGGTTTCAGAAGAGCTACGGGAATTTGGTTGGGATGGTCCGTACAATCACCAAGTATGAGCATGATGCTTTACACACTCTGCTGCAGTTCTACGAGCCTTCGTTGAGGTGCTTTCTTTTTTCAAATTACATTCTGATGCCAACACTGGAAGAATTCTCATTTATTTTGGGAATTCCGATCACGTCGGCAATACCATTCTTCTCTGGTAGTTCTCCCAGCGTAAAAGAAATTGCTGCTGCTTTACAAATGGATCAGACATTGATAAAGAGCGGTATGAGCAGTAAAAATGGAGTTAGCGGATTTCATTTAGAATTTCTGGCTGGACAGGCCCAAGAGGCTGCAAGTGCTAAAAATTGGACGGTTTACAATTCCATTCTGGCTCTCTGCATATATGGCCTAGTTTTCTTTCCCAATCAGCAAGACTTTGTGGATATGCAAGCAACGAGAGTTTTTGTCCTTAAAAATCCAGTCCCTACTTTGTTAGGAGATTTTTATCATTCCGTGCAATACAAGAATGAGAAAAGGAGGGGAGGATCTGTTAGTTGTTGCACTCCACTGCTGAGTCATTGGTTTTTCAAACATTTGCCTCAGACAGGTGCCTTTGTGGAAACCAAAGATGTGGCGAAATGGTCTAAACGATTGATGAGTTTAACTGCTGATAACATTGTATGGTTTGACCACCGGTTATTGAGAATAGAGCTGGTCACAAGATGCGGAAATTTTCCAAATGTGCCTTTGATTGGCAGAAAAGGAGGGATTAATTATAATCCAGTTTTGGCCATCCGACAGTTTGGGTATGCTTCCAGATATCCTCCTACAGAGCAAGATGTGGAAGAATCTTTATTCTTTACAGGAACTAAAGATGCGAAGGTGGTAGAAGTAGTGAATGCTTGGAAAGATAAGCACAAAATTGGAAAAGCAGTTTTTGGAAAAGGAGATTGTAGATCTTATCCTGAATATGACAGGTGGATGGAGACGAAAGTAAAGGAATTGCTTTTACCCTTTTCAAGGGGACCTCTTTTATGTTCAGTACAGCCAGAACAACCCACCATGGTGGCTATTGAAGAATGTGAGAAGTGGAAGAAAATGGTCAGAGAGCTGCAGATAGAAAATTCTGGAATGAGCAGATGTCTTCAGAAAGCTCTAGCTGACAACAAAGAGTTGGAAAAGAGAGCCTTGAAAGCGGAAAAAACCTTGGCTGACAAAGAGGAAGATTTTGATGACCGAGCTCGGTACTTTCGGAAACTTACTTTGGGAGCAGATGACACTAGTCAGGCTCACAAGATTACAAAACAGGCTTTAGCCCGAAGCAAGGATTCATTAGCTCAACTTCGTCAAGCTTGGGATGAAGTCAGAATTGAAAATGCCGAGTTAAAGGATCAGTCGAAGACTAAAGACGAGGAGCTTAAAAAGGCACATGAGCAGAGGAGAAAGTATCGGGAGAGTCTTGATAAAAGTCAAGAACAGTTAGAAGAAGCTAGAAGCCAGTTGAAGATTACCAAGAAAGAGCTTGAAGAAGTCATGATAGAAAGGGAGATACTCAAGACGCAAGCTGGCATAAAGAGACACAAAGGAGTGTGTGATGACGAAGCTCTGATGCTGCATATGGGTTCTTTAACTGAAGCTCTTGAGAAAAGGGATGTCTTGATCAAAGAGATGATTGAAAAGCCGAATCACCAGCGTACCCGTATACTTTTTGAGGAAATCAAGTATTCAAGTGATAAGCTGAAGGATGTGGAATTGTCAGATTGATGTTCTTTTCCCTGTATTTTGTTGTTAATGGCTACCATCAGGCTTGTTGATGGATCCATTTTTTCCTTGTATTGCATTTGCGGTTGAACCTTTCTTAAATGTACTTGAATACTTCGTTGAATGAGTATGAGCAGTTTTATTCAGAATTATTCCTTATCAGATAGCTGCACACAAGCACATGACCACGACACGTCTCTTTATATCACGGTTTCTGGTCTTCAGATTTCTGTGGTTGGATTGGAATCAGGGTATAAAGCACCTCGGAAATGACAAACATGGCATTGCATGGCATTGCATATCATTTTGCATTTTTGTTACTTGCTTTTCAGGTACTCGTTGCAGGGTCTCTAACCTTTATTTGGTTTCAGGCAGTATAGCGGAGAATCATATTCACCGATATTCGACGCGAAGAAATCAAGTAAGAATCATGGATCAAGTGCAAAGTGATTTGGCCGAAATGAGGGCGCGTATGGACCAGTTCATGACCCTCATGACTGGCATGGCGCAAAATCAGGAGAGGTTGAGGCTTCTGGTCGAGCGTCCAGACAATGGGCCCGAAGGTGATCATCATGACAATTCACAGGGACATGGCATTCCTCCTCCCGGTGGCAACCCTCCTCCTGGTGGTAACAATCGGGGTAATGGAAATGGTAGGCATGCTGGTGTTACTCTTGAAGATACTCTGGAAGACCAATTTACTCTACTAGACGCTGATGTGGGTAATCAAGGTGATCGAAGGTATGATGAGTTAGCAGAGAAGATCAGGGCCATAGAATGCAAGAACTCTATGGGTATTGATGTTACCAGCTTGGGGCTGGTCTCAGGAGTCAGAATTCCCCCTAAATTCAAACCTCCCACTTTTGATAAGTATCACGGCAATGCGTGTCCCCAAACGCATCTTCAAGCTTACTTTGGGAAGATTTCAGCCCATACGGATGACGAGAAGCTATGGATGCACTATTTTCAGGACAGTCTGGCTGGGGCGTCCTTGACCTGGTACATGAAGTTGAATAGAGCTGCTGTGAAGAATTGGAAAGATCTGGCAGAAGCGTTCCTGAAGCAATACCAATATAATATTGACATGGCGCCCAACCGCACCCAATTGCAGGGATTGTCCCAGAATGCCAAGGAGAGTTTCAAAGAATATGCACAGAGGTGGAGGGAAATGGCTGCCCAGGTTCAACCTCCCTTGTCAGACAGAGAAATGGCAGATATGTTCATGGGCACATTGCAAGGGGCCTATCTGGATAGATTAGCTGCTTGTCCGTCAACTGGATTTGCTGATATTGTGATTGCGGGAGAAAGAATAGAAAGTCTGTTAAAGCTTGGAAAGATCCAGGATGTGAGTGGGGCTGGCTCTTCGGGGACGAAGAAACCGTTTGCTAGTAACCAGAAAAGAAGAGAAGGTGATACGAATGCTGTGTTTAGAGGACGAGGCAGAGGGCGTTCTCGAGCTTATTATCAGGTAGATGCTGTAACAATCCCCACACCGTCTGTTCAGAAACAACAGCCCCAACAACAAGTTCAACAGCCACAACCCTTTTTCCAGCAAAGGTCTAGACAGAGGGATCGTAAGATGGATCCTCTCCCTATGACTTATGCCGCGCTGTTGCCCCGGCTACTCGAGTTAAAGTTGGTAGAACTCCGTACTATGAAAGCTCCGGTTGCTGGAAACCTGCCACCTAACTTCGATGCTAATGCTCGTTGTGAGTTCCACTCAGGTGCTCAGGGGCACTCCATTGAAAAATGCTGGGCTTTCCATCATAAAGTACAAGATTTGATTGATGCTAAAGCCATCAATTTCTCTCCCGCTCCGAATATTACTCAGCATCCCATGCCTGATCATAGTGCAGCAAATGTGTACGCTATTGAAGATGGGAGGAGATTGAATCTGGTGTTAGACGTTCATCAAGTGAAAACTTCTTTGTTGGTTGTAAAAGATCGTTTATTGAAGGGACTGGTGTTCCCGGGCTGTAATCAAGAGTGCTCTGAGTGTATGAATCAGGAGAACGGCTGTGATAAGTTAAAGATGGGTTTACAGAATCTGATCGATGAAGGATGTCTACAGTTCGATAGAGTCGTGAAAGACACTGATGAGATATCAACCGTGACCATCTATTACACTCCCGCTGAGATTCAAATGCCGGTCAATGCAGTTCCCGTGGCGAGTGTTGCGCCAGAAGGGCCCAGTCCTGTCACTATCACGGTGCCAGGACCAATTCCGTTCACATCCACGAAAGCTATCCCATGGCACTATGGGGCAGATGTATATTACGAAGGTAAAAAGCAGGAAGTTGAGTCATCAGTCAGACCAAGTGTTGATAATGTAGGGGGTGTAGGGGGCTTTACAAGGAGTGGAAGGTTGTTCGCTCCCCAGACCTTGAGAAGTGATAAGGAGGTAGAAGCTGCAGCAAAGGCTAAGGGTAAACAGGTGGTTGAAAGTGCGCCTACACCTGAAGCAGAGACAAAGATTACTTTTGATAAGGAAATGGAAGAATTTATGAAGATAATCAAGAAAAGCGATTATAAGATTGTGGACCAACTGAATCAGACCCCTTCAAAGATTTCAATCTTGTCACTATTGATGTGCTCTGATGCGCACCGACAGGCGTTGTTGAAAGTGTTGAAGAGTGCGTACGTGCCACAAGAAATTACTGTTAATCAGCTCGAGGGCGTAATCTCCAATGTTAATGTCAGCCATGGCTTGGGCTTTACAAGTAGAGATTTGACTGTTGAAGGAAGAAACCATAATAAGGCTTTGCATATCACGATGGAGTGTAAGGGCGCAGTGTTATCTCATGTACTGGTAGACACTGGTTCGTCACTCAATGTCTTGCCCAAGAAGGCATTGATGAAGCTGGAAGTTGATGGTTTGATCTTAAGGCCTAGTGAATTGGTGGTCAGAGCATTCGATGGAACTAGACGATCTGTGTTTGGTGAGGTGGAATTGCCCGTACAAATTGGACCACAGGTATTCAAATCCACGTTCCATGTAATGGACATACAACCTGCATATAGCTGCCTATTGGGACGCCCTTGGATTCACGGAGCTGGAGCTGTTACTTCCAATCTACATCAAAAGCTGAAGTATGAGTTTGAAGGGCAGGTTGTGACAGTGTGTGGGGAAGAAGACATCTTTGTGAGTCACTTGTCCACGTTCAAGTACATTGAAATGGATGGGGAAATTCATGAGATGCTGTGCCAATCATTTGAAGCAGTCAATATTGACGATGCACCTGAGTCTTCTTCTGTACCAGTTGGGGCTGGTACCTCCATTTCATCTTACAAACAAGCTGTCGAAGTCGTCAGGGCAGGCAACGCCCAAGGTTGGGGCAGGTTGATAGAGACCCCAATGAAGGAAGACAAATTTGGTATTGGTTATCATCCCTCTACAACTTCAGATGCGGGGAGCAGGGGACCCATTACTTTCAATAGTGGGGGAATTATCTACACGGACCAGTCTTGTGCAGCCACAGAGGATAGTGTTGACAGTAATTGTGACCTGGACAACTGGGTACGCCCTCGTGCTCCGGGACAACAAGTGCAGAACTGGTCCGTTGAAGAAGTCATCCGGGTTACTCTTCAGACAGAGTAATTTTTCTTTGTTTTTTCTAACCATAATGCATGACAAAATCTTGCGCTCTGCCCAAGGCGTATAGATTCATTTGTAGGGCCACCATGGTTGCATTTGCAATGTTTAATCATTAATAAAGGACGTTTTGCAATCAAATTTTGTTCTCTGTCTTTCAGTTTTTATTTTTGCACAAAAAATATAAAATGGCAATGTTTCATTTTCTTTTGTTTTGCTTAAAAATAAATTCTAAAATAAGGCATGAACCCGTTCATGCAGACTTGATCCTCCGGATACCACTGATAACGATTTTGATATGGCCATGTATGACTTTGACAATCCGATTTATCAAGCCGAAGAAGGGGATGAGAAAGATTGTGAACTCCCTGAAGAACTGGCCAGATTGTTGAAACAGGAGGAAAGGGTCATCCAGCCTCATCAGGAGACTGTAGAAATCATCAATATTGGTACCAAGGACGCCAAAAAAGAGATCAGGATTGGTGCCAGCTTGCAAGCAGATGTGAAGCAAACTTTGACGGAAATGTTGCGCGAGTATGTTGACATCTTCGCCTGGTCGTATCAAGACATGCCGGGGTTGGATACAGATATTGTCGTGCACAGGTTACCGTTGAGAGAAGAATGTCCGCCAGTCAAGCAGAAACTTCGTCGGACTCACCCCGACATGGCCTTAAAGATTAAGGAGGAGGTCCAGAAGCAGTGGGACGCTGGTTTTCTTGCTGTGACAAAGTATCCTCCATGGGTAGCCAACATCGTGCCTGTACCGAAGAAAGATGGAAAAGTGAGAATGTGTGTGGATTATCGAGATCTTAATAAAGCTAGCCCGAAAGATGATTTTCCACTACCTCATATTGATGTGCTGGTCGATAATACAGCTCAGTTTTCAGTGTTCTCATTTATGGACGGTTTCTCCGGGTACAACCAGATCAAGATGGCACCTGAAGACATGGAGAAGACCACGTTCATTACTCCGTGGGGTACATATTGTTATAAAGTAATGCCTTTTGGGTTGAAAAACGCAGGGGCAACGTACCAGCGGGCGATGGTGACATTGTTTCATGACTTGATTCATAAGGAGATCGAATGTTATGTAGATGATATGATTGCCAAGTCGAGAACAGAAGAGGAACATCTGGTTAACCTGAAAAAGCTGTTTGAAAGGTTGAGAAAGTTCCGTCTGAGATTAAATCCAAACAAGTGCACGTTTGGGGTACGTTCTGGAAAGTTGCTAGGTTTCATTGTGAGCGAAAGAGGAATCGAGGTTGATCCTGCCAAGGTGAAAGCAATACAAGAAATGCCTGAACCGAGAACAGAAAAAGAGGTTCGTGGTTTCTTGGGTAGATTGAACTACATTGCAAGGTTCATATCTCACCTAACAGCCACGTGTGAGCCAATATTTAAATTGTTAAGGAAAGATCAAACGGTCAGGTGGAATGACGATTGCCAATTGGCATTCGATAAGATAAAAGAATACTTGCAGGAACCTCCGATTCTAATGCCTCCAGTTGAAGGGAGACCGCTGATAATGTATCTGACAGTGCTTGAAGGTTCCATGGGTTGTGTTCTCGGTCAACATGACGAGACAGGTAGGAAGGAGCATGCTATTTACTACCTGAGCAAAAAGTTCAATGATTGTGAGTCCCGATACTCAATGCTTGAAAAGATATGCTGTGCACTTGCATGGGCCGCTAAGCGATTGAGGCAATATATGGTTAGGCACACAACCTTGTTGATTTCAAAAATGGATCCTATCAAGTACATTTTCGAGAAACCGGCATTGACAGGCAGAGTTGCACGGTGGCAAATGGTCTTGACAGAGTATGACATTCAGTACACTTCACAAAAGGCCATCAAAGGAAGTATCTTGTCCGATTATCTTGCGCAACAGCCAATGGATGATTACCAACCCATGAAGTTTGACTTCCCTGATGAGGACATCATGTTTCTCAAAGCTAAAGACTGTGAGGAACCACTCCCGGAGGAGGGGCCAGACCCTGAATCCAAATGGAGTCTGATGTTTGATGGGGCTGTCAATATGAACGGGTGCGGAGTTGGAGCAGTTCTTATCACGCCGGAAGGTGTTCATATGCCGTTCACTGCCCGAATAACTTTCGGATGCACCAACAATGAAGCAGAGTACGAAGCTTGTATAATGGGGATCGAGGAGGCGATTAATCTACGGATTAAAACCCTTGATATATTCGGTGATTCAGCTTTGGTAATCAATCAAGTGAAAGGGAGTTGGTACACGCACCAAGCAAATCTAGTGCCGTATAGAGATTATACGAGGAGATTGCTGACATTTTTCACAACAGTGAAACTGTACCATATTCCTCGAGATGAGAATAGGTTCGCGGATGCCTTGGCCACTTTGTCTTCCATGATCAAAGTGCAAGGATGGAACCATGTACCTAAGATTGAGGTATCCCGCCTTGACAGACCAGCATTTGTGTTTGCGGTCGATGCAGCGTCTGATGACAAGCCATGGTTTCATGACATTAAGTGTTTCTTGAAAAGTCAAGAGTACCCGTCCGGGGCATCGTCCAAAGACAGGAAGACGTTGAGAAGGTTAGCTAGTAGTTTCTTCCTGAACAAAGATGGCGTGCTGTATAAAAGAAATTTTGACACGGTCCTGCTTAGATGTGTGGATAGACATGAAGCAGACTTGTTGATGATTGAAGTGCACGAAGGCTCTTTCGGTACCCATGCCGGAGGGCATGCAATGGCTAAAAAGTTGTTAAGATCGGGATATTATTGGTTGACTATGGAGTCAGATTGTTGCAAATATGCCCGCAAATGCCATAAATGCCAGATCTATGCAGACAAGGTGCATGTGCCTCCAAATCCGTTGAGTATCATGTCGTCGCCTTGGCCGTTTGCCATGTGGGGCATTGATATGATCGGAAAGATTGAGCCTACAGCTTCCAATGGTCATCGTTTCATCTTGGTGGCAATTGATTACTTCACCAAATGGGTTGAAGCTGCATCCTATGCCAATGTTACAAAGCAAGTGGTCGCTCGTTTCTTAAAACGGGATATCATTTGCCGATATGGAGTTCCCGAAAGAATCATTACTGATAATGGTTCTAATTTGAACAATAAGATGATGGCTGAGTTATGCCGGGACTTCAAAATCGAACATCACAATTCTTCTCCGTACCGCCCAAAGATGAATGGCGCGGTCGAAGCGGCCAACAAAAATATCAAGAAGATTGTGCAGAAAATGGTTGTCACGTACAAAGATTGGCATGAGATGTTACCATTTGCTTTGCATGGGTATCGAACGTCGGTACGCACGTCCACTGGGGCAACCCCATTCTCACTTGTATATGGTATGGAGGCAGTGCTACCGGTTGAAGTAGAGATTCCGTCCCTCAGAGTTATGATGGATGTTAAGCTAGATGAAGCTGAATGGGTACGAGCCAGATTTGATCAGCTGAGCCTTATTGAGGAAAAGCGATTGGCGGCTGTATGTCGTGGGCAACTATATCAGCGCAGAATGAAACAGGCATTTGACCAAAAGGTGCGTCCTCGGGTTTACAAAGTCGGAGATGTGGTACTCAAAAGGATCCTTCCTCCCAATACAGACCACAGGGGCAAATGGACTCCTAATTATGAAGGTCCATTCGTGGTTAAAAAGGTCTTTTCGGGCGGAGCTTTATTGCTTACAACCATGGATGGCGAAGACTTTTCATCCCCTGTCAACTCGGACGTAGTCAAAAAATACTTCGCATGAATAGACCCGCTGGATAACAAAAATAAAAAAAAATAAAAAAAAATCCAGGCAAAAAAGGGCATCCCGGCGAACCAAAAACAGAATAAGGTTCGGGCAAAAATTAGGGATATAATTGAAAAAATTGTACACCCGGTAAGTTGAAAACCCGAAAGGGCAACTTAGGCAAAAAAGGGTATCCTGGTGGATCGAAAACCTGAAAGGGCGGTCTACACAAAAGAGGGATTTAAGCGAATGACTACGGTCTGAGTTATCTGTACCCATTACCGTTTGAACAACTGACGTTCTGAAAGATAGGGATCGGTCTGATCATTCCTCAGAAGGCAAGGTCGGGAGTTTTGAAGACATACTGGTCATAACAGAATGGAAACTCAGTGGAATTGCGGTTTCACATTGCCGTTAGGATAGTTTCTTTTCTCAATTTTCAGCGATCACCTCTTTCCAGGGATTGCTTCCGGATGTAATTGCCTATTCTGGGCTCTCAGTCAATAAATTGAAAGCTCTCTATTTTTGTTTTATTGCTTTGTTTGCAAAAACGTCCTAATTTTTGATAAAACATTGCATTTGAAAACATGGCAGCCTTACAATAACATGCGCAGAAAAAAACATTTGAAATTACTTCGAATGTTGAATACTCCCGGATGGTGGATTCTAGCCACGCAATATTCGGGGCATGTGGGCATATTCTTTTGTTGCAGGTAGCAGGTGCAGATGATTTTAAGCACAAGACTAGCAATAAATCACTCCACGCAAAAGACTGGGGCAATTATGGGTAAGGAGATCGGCGTTCATCGGGTCGATCTCAGCGGATTAAGTTCAACTGGGTACCGTTGTATCTTATTAAGTCGAGTCTCTCATTCAGTACTTCCAACAACTACAAGCTTTTCTGTGTCGATAACGGTCACAGGTTCCCCAAAAGAGTGGTCTCGTCGACACCGAAACTGATGGTCATTATCCCCAGCGAAGTCACAAGAGTTTGAAGAGGCTAGATCTTCTGTAAAATCCTCTTATGACATCCTTTGCGGGGACGAATTGTTGTTTTGTCCAAGCATGGGGCATGATTGTTTCCCCCAGCATGAAGTGTTGGTCACCCCCAGTAGAGTTTGAGGACAGTTGGTCTTCTGTAAAATCCTCTCAAAAGGCATTCCCCAGCACGAGACGTTTTAAAGCAGTTTCCTCCAGCAGAGTTTGCTATAAACTCGTCATCCCCAACGGAATTGTCCAAAGGGAAAGCTCGCCTAACATGGGGCATTGTGGTACTCATCCTAAGCTTGACAGTCATATTCTTCAGCAGACTACTGTGGATTTGCTTTGGGTTTCCCCAACAGATCTCTAAGGACTCTTTCTAGCAAGTTGCAGTAGAATGTTCTAACCAGGATTTGCATATCCCTGGCAGAGTAGCCCTGATATCCAGCAAGATCGTATCTCTGGTCATGGTATCCCCACAAATGTCAGCATCGAATCTTGTCAGCAATACTCCCCAGCTGAGTTGTCGTTCTCCCCGCAGAGGTTTATAAGATCGGCAGAATCTATTCCTCAACAAGGATGGCACAGTCTTTCCCCAGCCGGGTCAGAAGGTTGATAATCCCTATAAAGGATTTTGGGTTGAATAAATCCCCAAGCAGAGTTTTAATGGCTCATTTCCCCAGCAGGACGTCATTTAAAAATTCTCATCCCCAGCGGAGTTGCTGTGACCAGAATCCAGCCCCAAACAGATGGAATGATTCCTGCCAGAGTCGTCATTCCCTCATATCTTAAAGTCCAATTTATTTTTGGCAAGCTTGACAATTCGAAGCAGGCGGATTGTTCATCCATTCGCCAGCAGAGATATTATCCTTTTAGGAGTCTCCGAGATTAAATCATTGATTGTGGTTCCTCAGCAGAGTCGGCAGAGATGTCTGGCGCGGAGGCAGAGAGTAATTCGATTTTAAAATAGCTAAAAGTCCAACAATGGATTGGCGAAAGGTCCATCTAAGGGTGGCAAATTCTTAAAGTCCAACAGTGGATTGGCAAAAGTCCGTCTTCGGGTGGCAAAAGTCCAACAGTGGATTGGCAAAAGTCCGTCTTCGGGTGGCAAAAGTCCAACAGTGGATTGGCGAAAGGTCCATCTAAGGGTGGCAAATTCTTAAAGTCCAACAGTGGATTGGCAAAAGTCCGTCTTCGGGTGGCAAAAGTCCAACAGTGGATTGGCAAAAGTCCGTCTTCGGGTGGCAAAAGTCCAACAGTGGATTGGCGAAAGGTCCATCTAAGGGTGGCAAATTCTTAAAGTCCAACAGTGGATTGGCAAAAGTCCGTCTTCGGGTGGCAAAAGTCCAACAGTGGATTGGCAAAAGTCCGTCTTCGGGTGGCAAAAGTCCAACAGTGGATTGGCGAAAGGTCCATCTAAGGGTGGCATATTCTAAAAGTCCAACAGTGGATTGGCAAAAGTCCATCTTCGGGTGGCACGAAGCTGCAAAGTCCACCAGTAGTGTGGCAGGCCAGTAGTCGTCTGGAATTGCATAAAAGACATTATTAAAGTCCACCAGTAGTGTGGCAAGCCAGTAGTCGTCTGGCGTCGTTCAAAAAGACATTATTAAAGACCACCAGTAGTGTGGCAGGCCAGTAGTCGTCTGGAGTTGCATAAAAGACATTATTAAAGTCCACCAGCAGCGTGGCAAGCCAGTAGTCGTCTGGCATCGTTCAAAAGACAGTTTTCTCCGACAATGTTTCATTGAAGATTCAAGCCAGCAATGTCGTGGAAGTTTCTTCCTCATCATCCAGAGCAAATTTTTGGTTATATTTGGTATTCAATCACTATATACCTTGAAAGTCCGAAAGCAATTGCTTTCAGGCATTCAGGTCTACAGCGCTTGAATAGGGGCAGCTGTAATACCCCAAAATTTGCTCTCCCCTTTTGGCATCATAGCATGGCATTATCATTTATCATATCATATCCACCTCATTAACATTACATTGCATTTAACATAGAAAAATGAAGCATGGCATCCTTCTTACCATCAGGGCATGTGATCAGGTGGAAGGTGGACAATCAAGGAATCATTCAAAGCACAAAAAGGTCAATCAAGTTTCCTCAAGGCAAGCCAAGAGGTCTTTCATGTCTCATACCATCTCAATGGATCATCCACAACCTCAAGGATGAGAGATTCAATGGGAGATTGAAGCACTACATCTTTCACTATGCAAGAAGTCCAAAAATTGAAGGAAAACCCTCAAAAGAGATTGCTCATTGATTTAAAATCATTCTCAAATGGCATATCTCATCATCCTTTAAGAGGATACACAACATACTCTGAGGAATTTGGATTTGGAAGATGTGCAATTTCCTCCTAACCAGAGAGGGTCAAAATTAGGGTTTCTAATAAAATCAGGATATCTCTGATTTTTTGGACAAAACTTGATGTCATGGTATTCCATATGTCCTTAAGTGTATGTGTGTGGAAGATTGCATCTCAATTGGTTTTAGAAGTGGTTCAATTGGAAGAAAGATCAAGAATCAGAGAAATTGGGGCAAAGTCAAATAATCAGAGGAAAAAGTCAACTCTTGACTTTTTGAGCCCAAATTCATGAAATTCATGTTACATGTGTCCAATGTACAAAATTTGGTCAAGAAATTCCAAAGGAATCATGAAAAATTCAAGGTGTAGAAAGTTGCCATTTTTGGATGAAGAAGGGTTACTAAAAATAGCAAGTTTTGGCCATTTTGCATCAGAGTTTGAACCAAGGCCATTTAAATTTGGAGCACCAAATGAAAATTCCACTCTGCCTCAATGAAAGGTCTTGTTTTAAGCTTCAAATCCATGTGTAGAACATCTCCATTGGATAAAAATTGAGAGAGATATGATTGATCAAAGTTGGAGGAAAGTAGGCCAAAACTAGGCCATGACCAAGAATTTTCAGGTCATGCACGCAGTCATTTCAACAAGCATGTGGTGGGCCAGAAGTCAACCCTAATTTCTCCAAGAAGAAAGCTCCAAATGAGAAAATTTTCAACATCAAAGTTATTCCTTGTAGTGCACTCTTCAATGTTCATGTTGGACAAAATTTGATTTGATCATGTTATAAGGGAGAAATATTGGTTCCAAGTTAGGGTGATCTTGCTGAAAATCCATGCCATACACACCATGCCAGCCAACCTCACCTGCACGCCCATACACCAATTGGTTTCCTTCTGTTTCAAGCTATTTTTCATCATCTTGTACACCTCCATTTGACTTGTCTTCAACACCAATATTGCTCCCCAATGTACCCTCTTCCAAATGAACCCATAAACTCACCAACTCATTCATGGAGTAGAGAGAAAAACGCTTGCAAAGCACCCTATGTTGGCACTGATACATTAATGGTTCTGCTGCACAATTTGGTTCACACACACACCAAACACCTCACATCAGATTTCCACATTAAACCAAACACACATGACATAAACCTCATACACTAGCACGTGCCTGGCATGAAAATGGAAAGAGCAAACTTGTTGAACAAGTTTCTGATAACAGCCGTGCCATTCATTCCACTTTCTTCTTCACCATAGCTTACCATAGGGAATCACCACCATATCATTGCTCTCCCTAACTAACTTGACTCAGTTAGTTAGGGATGACTCACTCAAACCACCATGACTCAGTTAATTCACTCAGCTTAACCCTGGTTAGCTCCCCCTATAAAACAGATTTCACCCTATTCTTTCTTGGCTAGCTTCATTTTTCTCATTTTTCGCTTCAAAAACACTTCAAACTCTCCCTCACATTCTCTCTACTTTCCCTCTGATTTCACACGAGCTTCACCATCTTCCCTTCATCTACTTCATCTTCATCATCATCAATGGCATTGGATTGAAGTTTTCTACACAGTCCTCAAGGTTTTGGAAGCATTGTTCAACATTGAATCTCTCTGCTCTCAAGACCACTGGTTATATAGCTTTCATTTTGCTAAGTTTGTGAAGCTCCAAGGTTGAAGAAGAAGCTAAGATCTCTGGTTTTCTGAAGAGTACTTCCAAATCTCCAATATTCAGGTACGAGTTTCATCCATTATAGACTTGATGTGAGTTTGTTTTCAGGTTCTTGCAGCTTCTTATAAGCTCAAGAACTTGCCTGGCTAGTTGATAGGCCTTTAGAGGCATAGACCAAATGTTAGGGCAAATCTGTTTCCGTTGGATTCTCTCATATCATGAATTGTTTGTGCATTTTGTTCTTGAATTCGTGTTCTACCTTAGTTCCTCTTTCTATTGGTATACGTTTTGTGGATTTCTGGAGAAATCAAGGTTGCAGACGGTGGTGAGTGACCGGAGAAGGTGACCGGAGGTCCCTCTCCGGCCGGTGGCTTCATGTTATGGTTTTATGACCAGTTTGAATGTGATCCGTTGGATGAGCGTGATCTAATGGCTACCATGCTGCCAACACATAAAAATTCATGTGCATGTCACGTGATTCTTCTGATTTCATTTTTAAACATTGTGTGGCATGGTACATGGTAGCTATGGTGAACATTCATGCACATGCGTGAGATTAGGTTACTTTGACTTTGGTTTGACTTGGACTTGATCTGATGGTTGGGAGTGAGTCAAGATTGTTGACTGAGGGTTCATGTTTGTTAGTATGCTCTGCGCGCTTAGTGGACTTAGCCAGAATGCTATTCGCACCTCCCTGTTTTAAGGCCCAATTGATTTTGAACTGAATAGTTACTAGGCATGCACCCCCATTCACATTTACATTCCATTTTATTTTTTTCCATTTTTGCTACACGTTTCATAATTAATTTTTAAAAATATCAAATGGTATCATAAAATTCCACAAAAATTCATGTGTATTCTTAAAACATTTAGGAAATTTTCTATGATTTTATTTTCTGATTTTATGACCATTTTGCCCCTGTTCCATTATTTCTTTTGAATTTCCATTTGTATGCATACTTAATGTGACATATGATTTTGTGCATTTTTGTTCTTGATCATAAAAAATGATTTTGATGCCTTTCTTTTTGCATTGTGGTCACAATATGTTGAGGTATGTTTGAGATTTATGAGATGATTTTTAAGTCTTTTTTGGATGACTTTTGATGTGTTGCTTTGAGCATGAATGCATGAAACTTCCATGAGACTTTGACCTAATTGTTGAGTGACTTTGGTTCTGATTCATTGCTTGTGGACTTGATATGTTAATGGCATGTGTTTAAGGTGTTTGATTGGTGAAAGTCATAATTTTTGAAGCATGTTTGCTATTTGTTTGAAGCATGAAGTTTAACTTGTTCATTTTGTGAATGCATGCCTCATGTTTGGTTTGCTTGATCATGAAGGCACTTGTGCCATGAGTTGTGGTTTTGTTTGAGGATGTATAGCATGTTAATTGACTTCTGATTGTGACATTTGGGTTTCATCTTTGCATGTTTGATGTTTATCTTGCACCTTAAGTCACTTGTTTCACAAGTATGAACCACATTCACATCACTTCCCCTTTCCTTCTTTGCTTCTTGTTGGATTGAGATTTTGTTTGCATGATTTGGTATGGTCATTTAGGATAACATTAGGTTGTGTAAATATGAGTTACATTCTGACTTGGAAGCATGTATAGCATTCAATCTCCTTTTACTTTGTTTGTCAACTTGTTTGAATTTGATTTGTTCATTATACTTTCTTACTTTACTTGTAAGTGATTGTGCTAACCATGTAGGGGCTTTGGTAAGTTTCAATTGAGTGTGGATAAGGAATCCACATTCAACTTCTATCCTTTCTCTTTTACAATTCCATTTTGTGTTTTGTTAAGCACTTATGTGCTTTCTTTTAATAACTCATCACTCGCCCTTTGTGAATTACAATTCATCTTCTACTTTAGAAGTGAATTGTTTAATTCATTTCTTTCTTTAGACGTTAGGTTGAAACCTCACAAACCTTAGGATCACTCCCTTAACTAATCAATTAGGATTGAGTCTTAGTCCATATAGATTTTTACCTTTATCCTCCCTTGAGTCTCTTTTCTCATCTCAAAGAAAATTCAAAATACATAATAAAGGTAGGCATTTATTGCATTTAGGCCTTTCATATAAAGAAAAGATTATAAGGGGTCTTCTCTTGTAATCTTAGAATGTATAGCATATAGCCCATCTTGGGTCAATGTGTTAAACATTTGATCTTGTATGAGGGACTTAAATGCAATATTTGTTGAAGGTGCAAATAATAAAAAGCACTTCTTCATTTCTTAATCAACAAAACACTTAATAAACACAAGTATGCTAGTGTGTTTGAACCTTGACAATTGGAACTAAGTATGGGGGTCTTCTTCACTCTTAGTGTGCTTTCTTACCCATTCCATCTTGGAATGTGAGGATGTACACATTCCAATGACTAAGATTCAGATACACTATCATATGCAAACAAACAAATAAAAAACTCTTAAAAGACAAAAACAAACAATCACGTCTCCTTCGGGAATTCTTTTCTCACCTCATTCACTCTCAACGTATGAACGTGCTCCTACTCATTCTCTTGCAAGATGGTAACGCACTCGGACCAGCGAGCCTGCAACACCTGAGCTAGAACGTAAGCCGTTCTCTAAAAAACACAAACATCTTTCCCCTAGTGAGGGGAACTACGTCGCTCTGATTCTCATGTTCCCGATGAGATACGTAGGCAGTGGGGTAGGGCCCATGCGAGCACTTCTTTTATTTTCCCTACATTTGTTTCTCTTTCTCCTTTCCTTTTTCAGTTCTTTCTCAGTATTCCTTTCTTTACACCCTTTGATCGAGACAAGCAAGCGTGGATCCCATCGGGTACGATGGACGCGAGGGGGTGCTAATACCTTCCTCTCGCGTAACCGACTCCCTTACCCACTTCTCTTGGTCGTAAGACCATGCTTTTCCTTTCCCTCAGGTTTACGCAGTGTTTCCTTTCCCTCTCTTGGGATAAATACACATTGCTGGCGACTCTGTTTCGGTGCCACTTTCGCGTTTATACTAGGATGAAAATCCCGGGAGCGACAAGGTGCCTATGCCCTTTTGCTTTCCTACACAGAGTCCGAGATTTATACCCAGGTCAGACGTCGAAATGATATACGGAGATTATGATCCGGAAGGATGTCGTGCTCCGCCAAATTCATTAGAGGAAGACACTCTGATGAAGGACAACTTTGACCACAACTATTATGGCCCGATGGATGGCCTGCAAATGTGGCAGCCGTATCCAGGAGACTTGGGGAAAGGAAATCAGCCGAACAATGAAAATCAGCTGAGAATCATTAAAAAGAATACCTGCGTCCCCACCATGTCATGGGATCAACAATGGGGTCATTCAGAAAACGTCCAGTACGACGATGAATATGCAACGTTTGCAGGACTTGAATTCATCAACTATGCTTTTCCAAAGGTCAACATCATCGAGAAGGATGACTCATCTAGTTCCAAAGAAGTGTGGGACACCCTGGGACAACCGAGTGGGAAATACGACTATATGGTCAAGTACACTGCTCCTGAAAGCTCTCGTATCAGGCTCGCAGACATCCGGCCAACTGGATGGGGAGATACAACGGAGAGCACAAATGCTATACAAAATGCAACAGAGGAATCCTCCTACGACAATTCTGCCTGGGAGACAGATTCCAATGATCCTGCTCCGCCAGAAATCAGCGTTATTTCTGAAGACAAATCAAGGAAGGTGCAGACTTTGTGATTCACCGAGGAGATCGCCGCCAATGGGTTGTTGTCGATGTTCCGAAGATTGTTCATAAGACAAAGTAATTTCCGTCTTTAACCTTTCACCCTGCCCAGGTGAAACGAATGTTTTGATAGGGCTCACTTTCTGTAAATTTCCCTCTTCGCTTCGCCCAAAGCGACAGAGCTTTGTTTTATAGGGCTGTAGTTTCAAGAATCGACTTGTTCATTAATAAAATAACGTCGTTCTGTAATTTCCTCATTTTGTTGCTGGTTTCTCTTTTTTGCTTTTCTCGGAAAATGGTAATCCTAAAGAACAAATCAATAATAAAAAACAAGCAGTTTTCCAAAAAAAATACACTACACACACTCTTGCATTTTCTCTATCTCTTCTAAACACGAATCATACCGTCATGCAGATTGCTTGTTTTAAACCCCGTTGAAACATACGATCCAATGCCTTCTCCCAACTTTGAGTTCCCGGTATTTGGGGCTGAAGAAGAAAAGGAGACGAAATTCCAGAAGAGATCTCCCGATTACTCCGACAAGAGGAAAGGTCCATTGAACCTCGCAAAGAGCCGTTGGAAACGGTCAACTTGGGTTCAGAAAAAGAGAGAAAAGAAATCAGGATTGGGGCACTGCTCAGTCCAACTGCCAAAGAGAGCTTGGTAAAGCTTCTCAAAGAAATCCCCGATGTATTCGCTTGGTCCTATCAGGATATGCCAGGGTTGGATACCAGCATCGTGGAACATCATCTACCGTTGAAATTAGAATGTCCGCCGGTAAAACAGAGGTTGAGACGGACTCACCCGGACATGGCCATCAAAATCAAAGAGGAGGTACAAAAACAGATTGACGCGGGTTTCCTCGCCACATCAGAATATCCTCAATGGTTAGCCAACATCGTACCCGTTCCCAAAAAAGATGGAAAAGTCAGAATGTGTGTGGACTATAGGGATCTAAACAAGGCTAGTCCAAAGGACGACTTTCCTTTACCACACATTGACATGCTGGTAGACAGTATGGCAAAGTTCAAAGTTTTCTCCTTCATGGATGGATTCTCGGGCTATAACCAGATCAAAATGGCGCCGAAAGACATGGAGAAAACTTCGTTCATCACCCCATGGGGTACTTTTTGTTACAAGGTAATGCCGTTCAGTTTGAAGAACACCGGGGTAACCTATCAAAGGGCCATGACTACTCTTTTTCATGACATGATACACAAAGAAATCGAGGTATATGTCGAAGATATGATTGCAAAATCTAGGACAGAAGAGGAGCATGAGACCCACCTGTCAAAACTATTCGAGCATTTGAGAAAGTACAAACTCCGCTTAAATCCCAACAAGTGCACCTTCGGTGTCCGGTCAGGGAAACTTTTAGGGTTCATTGTCAGCCAGAAAAGAATTGAGGTTGATCCTGACAAGGTCAAGGCCATTCGAGAAATTCCTTCTCCAAAAACTGAAAAACAAGTCGGAGGATTCCTGGGACGTTTGAACAACATCTCCAGATTCATATTCCTCATGACCGCGACATGTGCGCCGATTTTCAAACTGCTCAAAATGAATCAGGACTGCGTTTGGACAGAAGATTGACAAACCGCCTTCGACAGTATTAAGGAATACCTGTTGAACCCTCCGATTTTATCACCTCCAGTGGAAGGAAGGCCACTGATCATCTACTTAACAGTATTGGAAGACTCCATGGGCTGTGTACTTGGCCAACAAGACGAAACCAAACGGAAAGAGTCTGCCATTTACTATTTGAGCAAGAAATTCACCAACTGCGAGGCTCGGTATACTATGCTCGAGAAAACTTGTTGCGCTTTGGCTTGGGCAGCCAAACGTCTTCGCCAGTACATGATTTGTCACACTACTTGGTTAATCTCAGAAATGGATTCAATCAAGTATGTCTTTGAAAAGCCTTCTCTCACGGGAAGGATTGCCCATTGGCAGATGTTGCTATCAGAATAGGACATAGAGTACTATGCTCAAAAAGCCGTTAAAGGGAGTATTTTAGCTGATCACTTGGCTCATCAACCGATTGACGAATAAGAATCAATCGGGTTTGACTTCCCAGACGAAGATGTCATGTATTTAAAGATGAAAGATTGCGATGAACCGCTACCCAGTGAAGGGCCAGAATCAGGTTCCCAATGGGGGCTTATCTTTGACAGAGCTGTCAATCATTACAGAAACGGAATTGGGGCAATCATCATAACCCCTTAGGGTACCCACATTCCTTTCACCGCCAGACTTACGTTCAAGTGCACAAACAACGAGGCCGAATACGAAGCTTGTATTATGGGTCTCGAGGAAGCGATTGATTTGAGGATTAAAAACTTGGAAGTATACGGTGACTCAGCCCTGATTATCAATTAGATCAAAGGAGATTGGAACACATACCAATCAGGATTAATCCCTTACAAAGACTACGCAAGAAGGTTGCTACCCTTCTTCAACATAATTGAGTTTCATCACATCCCTCGTGAGGAGAATCACATGGCTGATGCCTTAGCCACCCTATCTTCCATGATTAGTGTAGGTCAATGGAACGACCTACCTAAGATCGACATATTGCGCCATGAAAGACCCGCTTACATCTTCACGATTAAAGCAGTCATAGACGACAAACCTTGGTATCACGATATCAAATGCTTCCTTCAGAAACAAGAGTACCCACCTGGGGCACTAAGAAAAGATAGAAAGACCCTCAGAAGGCTGGTTGGAAACTTCTTTCTGAGCAGTGATACATTCTATAAGAGGAACTTTGACATGGTCTTGCTTCGATGCGTCGACAGACCAGAGGCAGACATGCTGATAAAAGAAATTCACGAAGGATTCTTTGGCACACATGCCAACAGGCATACAATGGCGAGAAAAATTCTGAGAGCGGGGTACTATTGGTTGACAATGGAATCCGACTGCTACACGTACACGAGGAGGTGTCACAAGTGTCAGATATACTCCGACAAAATCCATGTACCACCAACACATCTCAAAGTTCTTTCTTCCCCATGGCCTTTCTCCATATGGGGAATCGACATGATTGGCATGATTGAACCTAAAGCTACAAACGGACATCGGTTCATTCTGGTAGCCATTGATTACTTCACTAAGTGGGTCAAAGCAGCGTCGTACGCCAATGTAACCCGACAAGTGGTGGTCCGATTGATCAAAAACAATATCATCTGGCGTTATGGTGTTCCGAGCCAGATCATTACTGATAATGGATCTACTTGAACAATAAGATGATGAAAGAGTTGTGCGCTGAGTTCAATATCGAACACCATAACTCATCTCCCTACCGACCCAAGATGAACGGAGCGGTAGAAGCGACTAACAAGAACATCAAGAAGATCGTTCAAAAGATGTTTGTAACCTACAAAGACTAGCACAAGATGCTACCCTTTGCTCTTCACGTTTATCGCACATCTGTCCGCACTTCAACAAGGGCAACCCCTTTCTCTCTAGTATATGGCATGGAACTAGTGCTTCCCATAGAAGTAGAGATCCCATCGATCCGGGTAATGATGGAAGCTAAGCTTACAGAAGCTGAGTGGTGTCAAAGTCGACACGACGAACTAAACCTGATCGAAGAGAAACGAATCACGGCATTATGCCATGGTCAGTTGTATCAGCAAAGAATGAAGAAGGCGTTCGACAAAAAGGTTCGACCTCGCGTCTTCAGAAAAGGAGACCTTGTGCTCAAAAAGATACAACCATTTCTCACTGATTCTCGGGGTAAATGGACTCCGAATTATGATGGCCCCTATGTGGTCAAGAAAGCTTTCTCAGGCGGTACCTTGAGACTTGCAACCATGGACGGAGAGGAATTTGCCTACCCCACGAATGTTGATGTAGTCAAGAAATACTTCGCCTAAAAAAAAATGTCTCGGTGGATTGAAAACCCAAAAGGGCGGTCCAGGAAAAAATAAGAGACATGATCAAAAATCATCCCGGTGGATTGGAAATCTCAAAATACAATCCAGGCAAAAATTAGGGATAATGGCAAGTAACTACGTCTGATCAGTTTAACTCCTCAGCAGTTACATCATCCGTCAGGAAAGCTCCAGTCAAGGTCATCTTCGACAGAAGCTCAGAATGCCCAGAATTCAAAGTTGGTAGAAGGATAGTGGTCGTTATGTTCCAACGTAGCCCTTTTTCCCTGTAAATTACCATTTTCTAGCTTTGTAAATACTCTATAGAATCACGCGTTTGGCTGATTTCCATCCTATCAATAAAATTTGAGCCCTTGTGCTTTTGTTTGCAATTCTTATTTGTTTAGCTTTACTGAATGACATTTTAACATGATTAACGATTCTTGAAACGAAACAAAAACGAATTTACTTGTCAAACTTTTCTGCTTTTAAAAATAAAGATGGCAAATTCTTTTGACTGTTGAACATCGAAAGAAAATCGGTTGCTTCTCCCAAAGGCGGTTAAGCTTCAAAGTGCAGAATCAAAGTACTCCTTCTTAACCAGTACACCTGAATGAAGGATCAGTTGTGTCAGATGCGAATATTCCGTCCGACATCCCCGACAGAGTTCTCATCTCCTAAGCCCAACCAACGTAGCTCCCAACAGGGACTGTTTCTCCTAAGCAAGGCAGAATTGCTATCTTGAACCAGCGATATTTCTATACGCCCCGCGATGGCCGAGTATCCAGTCATGTTCATCCGTTAGTTTGTATGTCGCGTCAGATTTGTCAGCATATACATACAATACATCATGCATTATTGATTTGCATTCACATTCATATTGCATCCCTATCACTCCAATCGGTCTTGTCCCGTAGTGGTGACAGTCTTCTCAATCGAGTTGTCAAGTTCTTTCCTCATCAGGAAATGTCGTGTCGGAATTATCCTTCTCCCCCAGTTTATTTCTGGATCAGAATTGGCCCTTGACCACGTTGATAACTTGAACCTCTGAAAGACCAAAGAACCTTCAACCGATGTCACTCTTCTCCATTGAGGATGATATTTTCGCTTTCCTGGATTAAGCAAAAATCTCCAGAGGAAGCCTCTTAAGCAGAGATTCGGTAATACAGCAGTTTTTTCTCCGAAAAAGAAAACCGCTGATGAAAAGGTCATCGGCACCTAAAAATTGGATCACATCATATGGAATTTCTCCGGGAAGATCCCGAGAAAAGTATGATGTAATACCCCAAGCGAAAGCAGTCTCTCAAGAGACTCGCTTTCCCCAGTAAAAACAAATGGTGTCTCCAACAGAGAAGTTTGTACACCTCTGCAGTTCAGACAGACGGGGTTCCCCAGCGAGTCTGACATCAAAATTTTTCTATCAAATGGCATCTCCCCAGGAAAATTCGGCGAGAAGTTTGAGGAAAACCGCTACGAATAGCGTCCCTTGTCAAGAAAGTTTATTGACAAAAGAAACTAAGACCAGTTCCTTGGTAGGAAACCAGGATCGAGGGGAAGTTTACTTCAGAAACTTAGACCAGTTCCTTGGTAGGAAACCAGGATCCATGGGAAGTTTACTTCAGAAAGTAAGACCAGTTCCTTGGTAGGAAACCAGGATCGAGGGGAAGTTTATATCAGAAAACTGAGACCAGTTCCTTGGCTGAAGACCAGGATTGAGGGGAAGTTTTTACCTTTTCTAAGCATCATTGCTTAGCAAAAGAGGATGGATGCGTAATCTACCATTCATAACCACCATCAAAATTTCGGGTATTCCAATATTTAATCCTCTTGCACCCCGAATGCCCGAACCTTCGCCATTCACACCTTCGGGTCCAAGAAGATTAAATAGGAGCGTCTGTCATACCCCAAATTTTGACCACTAAGATTTCCCATCATTGTGCAAATCATCATCACAATATGGATGGACCATCATGCCTCATTAGTCTCCCCAAAGTGGGGTGAGCATCCATTAAAATCAAAATTAGGGTTTCCAGCCTTCTTAGAGATTTTAGACAAAGGATCAATCAAGAAATGGCATGATCTTCAACTTGTCTAACCTCCCAAACATCTACAATGGATCAAGTGGACTCCCACTTCAAGGATTAAGCACAAGGCTGCTCTCTTCTAGGTGGATCAAGCCTTAAGATTGTCAGTGTCACCAAATTAGGGTTTGGTCGACCAGGGCCTCCAGATGGAAATTCTCCTCTGGGCATGAGCCAATGCTTCAAGGCATAACCTATGATGCTCCAAGGGACATCATAAACCCAATCACCAAGTCAATTTAACCTCAGGGGATGCATTCATAAAAAAATCAGGAATTAGGGTTTCTTTACCTAATTCACCCCTAAGTTAACTTTTGGGCCCAATCATGAGCCAAGACCTCAAGAGATGATTTGAGGGTCTCTAATAAACTACATTGATCCATTTGCAACAATGGATTAATCCAAGAAGCTTGAGCAACAAGTCTCAATTTTATTAGTACCACAGTTAGGGTTTTGAGGAAAAAGTCAACTGTAGCTTTGACTTTTGACCAGGACATGCTCCCAAACCCTAGGACATGATTCAATATACCCTATAACACCCATGGAACATGTCCATCAAGTTTGATTTAGGTCAAGGACATGATTTCCTAAAGGATTGCACAGTTTGGAATTCATCTGATAAAAAGTCAACTGTACACAAAAGTCAACTTTGACTTTTTGAGATTTTTCACAAAAATGGTTTTTAACCCTAAAATGATGTTAATGTATGATTGGAATCATCATTCATCAAGAAAAATCAAGAAAAGTGGGATAACTTGTAAAATGGGTAACCATAAAAACTTAGAAAATTTTCTAAGTTATGAACAAAGTGGCAAGGGTACCAACTTTGGAGGACCATGATTCCTAAACCATAAAGCCATTTTTCCCCATCCAAAGCTTGATGTGTAGATCTCATTACCCTATACAAAAGGTTAAAACTGACCCCCTCCAAATTCCCCATGGATTTTGAGTTATGGAATGATCAAAATCACAAAAAGTGAAAATTTCACTTTTTTCCAACACCTAGTGAAATTTTCACTAAGTCAGGATCCGCCTTCACTTTTTTCCCAATGTAGGGGGATTTTTCACTTGGATCCAAAAGGTGTCAAAACCAAATATAATCAGACAGTTGTTGTATCATATGAGGGTTTTCCAAAATGGCCAAGAACATCACTAAATTCCACTTGAGCCATGAGATATGACAAGGGCAATATGCCTTGCTGAAAACTGCCAAGGCTAGGCAGAATTTTGCATTTTTGCTCGATTTGGCAAAATTAGCCAATTCCAAGCCTTGTCATCATCTTGGACACATTTGAGGATCAAATCTAAAGGGGACAAACACTGAGCCAAGCCTCCAAAGTCCTTGGAACAAGAAGTAGCATGCCAAACCTAGAATTACCTAAAAGAGGGACAAGACTCCAATTTTGGATTGGAGCATTCAATGCATACACCAAGGTGGCTTGGACTGAGCCATTTGCAACTGAATTCAGTCAAGACTTATCCAAGACCAAGGGAACCACAACCCTGTGCCCTAAGCTCTAGTCAATGGCTAGAGGAGACTTGGATTCCAAAGTGCAACCATTGGTCAAACCTCTGCTGCAGTTGCCATTCACTATTGCTTGCAAAACAAACTTGCTCTACTATAAATAGAGCTCATTTGTGATCAGTTTGAGTACACCAAAGCCATCAAACAGATGCTTTCCTCAAAATCTCTTCTTTCACTCCAATTTTGCCTTCTAAGGAAAGTTACTATCAGGTTTTGAGTTTGAGAGCTTTTCCAATCAAATCAATCACTCACACACCTCACATACATCATATAGAAGTGATCTAAACACTC
Organism: Lathyrus tuberosus; assembly: GCA_022829125.1. NCBI lineage: Eukaryota > Viridiplantae > Streptophyta > Magnoliopsida > Fabales > Fabaceae > Lathyrus > Lathyrus tuberosus. Next base: position 10,589,152 of record JALAZF010000145.1, read on the forward strand.
ACTTAACATCTGGAACACCAAAATCACAAAATCACCAGCCAGTTGCTCAAGTTCTTGACAGATTTGCAGTTGGGGTACCATCTCAAGTTCCAGATCATTTCAATCCATTCCAAGCATCCAGACACACTCCATGGCACCTAGGGAAGCTATCCAGATCATTGGAACCTAGCTGTAACACCTCTAACACAAAACACGATCATCAGCTGCAAGAGGTAAGCATGAGCTCTTCTAACTTTATGATCCATGCAACTTTTGCTGCACAATAATTTGGCCATATGTTCATAATCATGCATGGAATGTTTTCCCTCAATCAATTGCATTGTTTGAATCGTGTATAGAATTTCTGAACCTTCATGCAGAAATTAGGGTTCTTGAGGTTTCTCTTTGATTTCTTATTCCATGTTAAAAATAAATGAAATTAAAGACCATAGACATGACCGTGAGGTTAAAACGAGTAGATTGATATTGTAGGTTGCATGATATAATAAAGTATTCAGTGAGATTGGATAGAAAATGCAAATATGCAGAAACAGAGGGTGGCGCGTGTTCTTGGCCTTGTTCTTGGCGCCATTTTTTAAATTTGAATATTTGAATTTTGTGATTTTATTTAACTGATTCAAAAATTAATTTCTCTATGAGTTTTAATGATTTTGAGTTGATTCTTTTTTTAATAATTCACAAAAATGTTAAAATATTTTATTTTGCCAAAAAATCCCAAAAATATTATTTATTTCATATAATTGATATTTTTGCAAAGAATTAATATTTTAATTGTTTTTTACATTTAAAATATTTTTTCCTTCTTGATTTTGCAAATTTTAATGACTTCTAATCATTTAGTAGGTCAAAACATGATTTTTGAAACATTAATCCAAGATCACAATTTGTTTTCCACATGTTAAACAATTTTGATCATTTTAATTGAATTTTTTTTCAATTAAAATACATTTTGGAAACAAATTAGGGTTTTGATTAATTCAACCCTCATCAAACCTTTTAAAAAAAATACTTTGGGCCTCTAATAGAGTGTAAGACCCAATCCCCTTTTAACCAAAACTTTTTGGGCCTCCGATATTGTATAAGTCCCTCTGCATTAAAAGAAAATCTCGGCGCGATCGCCAATTCAAAAATCAAACCAAATGGGCCTACCCTCGTGTTATAAGCCCCATGTCTTTTCTTTAAACCTCTTGGGCCTCTAATAGAGCGTAAGACCCAATCCTTTGTAAATTCAAACCTATTTTGGGCCTCACTTATTGTATAAGTCTCGTTGTATTTCAAAAAGTTCGACGCGATCATCGTCCGTTCAAAAACAAACCTTGGGACTCTCCTCGAGCTATAAGACCCATTCCAAATATTTTGGGCCTCTATTAGAGTGTAAGACCCAACCCCCTTTTGAAAACCAAACCATTTTGGGCCTCAATGCATCGTATAAGACCCACCGCGTTTTCAAAAATCTCGGCGCGATCGCCATTTTCAAACAAATGACCCTGGGCCTCTCCTTGAGCTGTAACCCCCACCACTTGTACAAAAATAAATCCTTGGGCCTCTTGAGAGAGTGTAAGACCCATCCCCTTGTACAGAAAAAACTTGTTGGGCCTCAGTCACTTGTATAAGTCCCTCTGTACAAAACGACAGTGCGATCACTGATAAACCTTGGGCCTCTCCTTGAGCTGTAAGCCCCAACATCTTTCTAAAATACTTTCTCCTTTAAGTTTGAATATATTGTTGTTTTCAATCTTTCTTTGTTGAACAACTAACTAAACAGCATGGAAGCTCTACAACCGAGTAAGTGTTTATATGTTTTCTTTATCCGCTTTCATATACATATAACTGTATTGTGGGGTTGTTTCACTGTAAGTCTTCTTTCGTAAACTCATATCAACTGTGTAATACTAGTATAGATATTTAGAGTTTCCCCGGCAACTACGTCTAGCACTAAGCCCTGTTGATCACTCTTAAATAGACTAAACTAGATCCACCTAGGATTACCAGATACAGTATTCCCTCCTCTTGGGGTTAAACAATATGGAGATGTGAAAGGCATATTCTTTTTGAACCCTTTCTCAGACTGTCACCTTTAGAAGTTGTCAAAGAAACTCTACTCCCCAGAGATGATCTTTTCTCTGTGAATGGCATCTCTTGAGTTTCTTCCAAATTCTCAGACTTTCCTGGCTTGATCCATTCTCGGTGAATTGCATGTCTTGAACTTCTCGGGGTTTGGGGACCCACAGGCTTCCTAAAAGCATCCCCGCCTTCTCTTGGGCGTTGTACAAGGACCCTACGGCTTCTTAGAAGTATTCACAGCCTCCTCTTAGGCTTCGTATAAGGATTCTTACTTCGGGAAGAGAGCCTTCTCTTGGGCTTCGTACAAATTGTCCCTCGGCTTCTTAAAAGTTTCTGGCCTCCTCTTGGGCTTCGTACAAACTGTCCCGACGACCTCCTAGAGGTATAGGAACAGAAATTAGTCATCTTTATAGAATAGTCTTTCAAAGAGTCTAGATCCTACTACTACTGTTTCTCTAAAGCATAGTACAAAAGACAAAACTCTAGGCTTGGACAGTCTAACATCCTTGAGTCTCGAAGGCATTCTCAAGCCCCTTTCAAAAATAGGGAAAACACCCGCAGACTTGGACAGTCTCCAATACCCTCTGGATTCCCCATTTCCTTAAAGAACAGGAAATAAACCTGATCCTCTGATCAATCCCAAAGCATAGCCTTGCCTTTAATTAGTCTCTTTATAAGAACTGATTTTCTCTTTTAACCCATATAATGGACCTGTCACTCAACTCAAACAGCCATCCTTTGGCCTCCAACTCGGGCTTCGTACGAGATTTAAAATCACTCTCTTGTTGAGTATAAAAAGACTCTCTTGTTGAGTCGATCACCTTTGACCTCCATCTCGGGCTTCGTACGAGATACAAAATCACTCTCTTGTTGAGTATGAAAGACTCTCTTGTTGAGTCAAACATTTTTAGCCTCCATCTCGGGCTTCGTACGAGATACAAAAAGACTCTCTTGTTGAGTCAATAATCCTTTTATCCTCCATCTCAAGCTTCGTACGAGATACAAAAAACACTCTCTTGTTGAGTATAAAAGACTCTCTTGTTGAGTCAACCTTTAGCCTCCGTCTTAGGCTTCGTAGAAGACACATCCAAAAGCACTCTCTTGTTGAGTCAACCCTTTTAGCCTCTCTCTCGGGCTTCGTACGAGACACGTAAAAACACCCTCTTGTTGGGCCAATAGCCTCCTCTTAGGCTTTGTATAAGAAAAACCCCGATTGAGTCAATCAACCTTTTAGCATCAAAACTATGCCTCGTTCACAGGATACAAACATCAATAACTCCTTTCATCTAATTGCTGTAAGCGGCAAGCCTCTGGATTATTTACTTCCACGCCACTGTCCCTCTTTTAGCATGAGAAATTCCTAAGGAAAGATGGCATTGCTCTACACTGAGTTAAAGTCTTATCCTTCAGGTTAAAACCCCCTATAAAGGAAATTATGGCATTGCTAGGATTCGCATATCCCGGTTAAAGTAATCCTCCTTTATAGTCAGTCACCCAACAGTTGTGACAAACAGAAACCCTTTAGAGATGACAAATTCTCTCTAAAGTCAAAACCCTTTAGCTTCACATCTTGGGCTTCGAACAAGATACAAATAGACCCTTCAGCTTCACATCTTGGGCTTTGAACAAGATATAAACCACCTTTTCAGCTTCACGTCTTGGGCTTTGAACAAGACACCAAAACACCATTTCCTCCCATAGAATAGGAGGAACTACGATCGCTCTGATTTCCCTGTTTCAGTAAACAGGAATACGTAGGCATAAGATTGCAAGAAAAATCTTAGCGAGCACACTAATCCAAAAACCCAAATCCCCTACCTTCACATATCAAACAAAAAGCATCAGTCTTGAACTCCCACCAATCGCCCAGGCACTATTTTAACAAAATAACTTAAGAGAGACCCACAATCTCAATAGCATCTGTAAACCAACAGTCATCTGTTTAAACTCAGTATGCAAGCAGGGTTAATTGGAGACATCTATTTCCCTTCCTTCATCAGCTTCATTAGGATAAAAAATGAATCGAACTGTAGTACCCCAAAAGCGATAAGTACTTCGTAACCACGTCCAAAAATTCGCGCTACAGATCTCACAAGTTGCCTAAACACAAACTGTTTTTTAACAGCATTTGGTTCAAACTTGCATCCCACGATTCCTTAGACTAATTTTGGACAATTTGATAATTGCATTTCTGTCCCATTACAACACAAATGAATGAGGGATCTGATCCATAACACAAGATGCCAAGAATCTAGCCTTCCATATGAAAAATCATCATGAAAGGAACCTTGAAATTCAAATTTGGCATCAAGCATTCAATGGATACATCAAGGTGGCATGGACTGAGTCTTTAATCACTGAATGAGTCAAGCCTTATCCATGCAATAGAAGACCATATACCTGTGCTCTAACCTCAAGTCAATGATCATGGAAGACTAGAATTCCTTTATGCAACCATTGGCCACAGACTTGTACCAGTTGCCATTCACTATTGCTTGCAAAGAAAACTTGCTCTACTGTAAATAGAGCTCATTTATGATCATTTTGAGTACACCAAAGCACCCAAACTAATGCTTTCCTCAAACTCTCTCTTTCACTCCAAAAAATAACTTCTCTTGCAAGTCACTATTGGGTTTTGCATTTGAGAACAATTCTGTCCAAACCAATGATGCAAACACCTCACATACATCATATGTAGGTGATCTAAACACTAAAACAACATCTAGAACATCAGAATCCAAAAGTATTACTCCATTTGCACAAGCTTTTAGCAGATTTGCAGTTGAGGTGTCACATCAAGTTCCAACTCATTTCAATCCACTCTAAGCATTCAAACATATTCCTTGGCACCTAAGGAAGTTTTCCAGATCATTGGAACACATATGTAACATCTCCATCATCAAGCTCGATCACCAGCTGCAAGAGGCAAGCCTGAAGCCTTCAAACTCCATATTCCATGCATCATAAATGAATTTTTAAGTTACCATCTTGTTCCTGCATGTATATAGAGTGATAACCCTCAATCAATTGCCATGAATCAATCGTGTATGAAATTTCATTATGTTCATGCTGAAACTAGGGTTCTTGAGCTAATCTTCTGATTTCTCACTCCATACTTAATATAAATGTAATTAATCTATATGGTTGTGATCCTTGTTCAAAAACAAACAAGATTGGTGTTTGAATCGTGCAAAACCATTTAGTAATCAGAGAGAAAAGTGAAAAAAATGCAAATCTGCAAAAAACAGGGTCGCGTGTGTTCTTCCCTTGACCGTTGGCGCCATAAATCAAATTATTCGAATTTTTGAATTTTTGTTATTTTATTTAATTGATTCAAAAATTAATTTCTCTCTGAATTGTTTGTTTTTGAATTGGTTCTTTTTTTCAAAATTCATGAAAATGTTAAATTATTTTATTTTACAAAAAAAATCCAATTTATATTATTTCTTTAATATAGTTATAATTTTTGTAATTAATTTCATTTATTTGTTTTTTAAACATTTTTAAATGAAATTCTCACCTTGATTTTTCATTCCAAATGAATTTCAAGCTTTCATGTGATTAAACATGATTTTTCAAAGTATACAACTTATTTTTGAATATATTTGGTATTTTATATCATTTTTTATTTAATTTCCTTTGAAAATTATATCTTTTAAAATTCAAAAATAGGGTTTTCTCAAAATTTTGATTTTTCAAACTTCACATAAGCATTTGGGGCCTCTAATAGAGTGTAAGTCCCATCCCTTGTTGTACAGAAACCTTTTTGGGCCTCAATCATTGTATAAATCCATTTGCGATTCTTAAAACGACGATGCGATCACTGTCTTTCATTGGGCCTCTCCCTGAGTTATAAGTCTCATTCTCTTTTCTTAAAATACACTCTGGGCCTCTAATACAGTGTAAGACCTATCCCTTGTAAATATAAAACATTTTTGGGCCTCAGTCATTGTATAAGTCCCAGTATGTTAAAAAATCTCGGCACGATCGTCGTTTTCAAAACAAAATTATCTGGGCCTTCCCTTATGCTGTAAGTCCCATTTTTCTTCTTTTTTAAAACACTTTGGGCCTCTAATAGAGTGTAAGACCCAACATACTTTTGTACATAAAACATTTTTTGGGCCTCAGTCATTGTATAAGTCCCGATACATTTTTCAAAACAACGGTGCGATCACTGTTATTTCTGGGCCTCTCCTTGAGTATAAGCACCGATCCTCTTTTCAAAACAACTTTTCCTTTTTGAGTTAGATTCAAATTCATAGTTGTTATCAAATATACTTTTTTATATATTTCATATATATATGCCTGTATATCTGCTTAGAGTTTTCCCCGGCAACTAGGTCTAGGATTAGATCAAACCAGTGGTCACTCTTTCAACACAGTCAAAACTAGTTCCCCATAGGAAATTCCAGATACAGTCTTGCCTCCTCTTGGGCTTATACAATATGGAACAAAGAAAGCCATTATTCCCGGTGAAACTTTTCTCAAGACTGTCACTACTAGAAATTTGTCTAAGAAATTCATTTCCCCCAGAGAGGATTAATTCCCGGTGAAACCTCTCTTGAATTTCTTCAAACCCTAGAGTTGTTCACTAAAGAAAGGATTATTCTCGATGAAACCTTTCTTGAACTTTTCTTAGGTTTAGACCTACAGGCTTCCTAAAAGCATCCCCAACCTCCTCTTGGGCTTTGTACAAGGACCCTCAGGCTTCTTAGAAGTTCTTATGCCTCCTCTTAGGCTTAATACAAGGACCCAAAGACCTCCTATAGGTAAAGGACAAAACTTAGTCATCCTTTGATAGTTCAATCCTCCAGAGAGTCAGAATCTCAAAACATCAGAACCTTTTAGGATTGATTCTCATCCCTTAAAACACCAGCCCCCTCTTGGGCATCATACAAAGATAAACCTTTTCATACTAGTAGACTTGGACAGTCTCACCTCCTTTTGGATCTCCATAAACCCTCAAGTTTCCTAAAAACACAGGAAAAACCCTGATCAATTTCCAACAGAGTTAAGACCTCCACAGGTTTCAAAACTCAATGTTTAAACCCTTACTTTAAAATTTCCCCAGCTAGGGTCAAGTTGCTACCAGTAAACCCTCAGAAAACTCAGAACCTCATGGTCTCTGATATTTCAACTCTTCTGCAACCCGCAGCAAGAGTTGATTCCCCAATTTGGACCTGCCTCTAGATCTCAATAATCCTCAGCAGAAGTTAGCCTCCTCTTAGGCTTTATATAAGAAATTCCCCCAACTAGCCTCCTCTTGGACTTTGTATAATGATCATCCCTCAGCACCTTTTTGGTCTCAATCTTGGGCTTTGTATAAGACACCCATAAACATTCTCCAGCTGAGTCAGTTAACCCTTTTTAGCCTCAATCTTGGGTTTTATACAAGACACGTATAAAACTTCCTCAGTGGAGTCAATCCTCTTTTAGCCTCAATCTTGGGCTTTGTACAAGACAGATAAAATATTCCTCGAAAGAGTCAATTCCTTCCAGCCTCCTCATAGGGTTTGTATAATGATCTCCCCGAAAGAGTCAGTCTCTTTTCAGCCTCAATCTTGGGATTTGTACAAGGCAGATATAAAACTCCCTAATAGAGTCAACCTTTTAGCTTCAACCTTGGGCTTTGATCAAGGCACACAAAAATCAACATCCCCTCAGAGGAAATAAAAAAACTCTCTGTAGGAGGATATTTCTCTGTATATCACACATCAAAATAGAAAATCAAAACAATCCTAATCCCAGATAACTGCTATAAGTGACACACTTGTTGATTCAAAAATCCAAGCTGTAGTCCATCTCTTATCCTCGTAAACTTCCTCTTTCATCTAATTGCTATAAGTGGCAATCCTCTGGATTATTTACATCCAAGCCAATGTCCCTCTCTTAGCATGAAAGACTCCTAAGGAAAAATGGCATTGCTCTACACTGAGTTAAAGTTTTCTCCTTCAGGACAAATCCCCTATAAAGGAAATTATGGCATTGCTGGATTCCATATATTCCAGTTAAAGTAATTCTCCTTTATAATCAGTCACCCAACAGTTGTGATAAATAGATGAGATATCTCCCTTAGAGATGACAAATTCTCTCCCAGTCAAAACCTTTAGCTTTAATCTTGGGCTTTGAACAAGAAACAAATAACCTTTAGCTTCAATCTTGGGCTTTGAACAAGACACCAAACATCTTTTTCCTCCCATAGAATAGGAGGAACTACGATTGCTCTGATTTCGCTGTTTTCTTAACGGGAATACGTAGGCATAAGATTGCGAAATCTTAGAGAGCACACCAATCAAAAACCTTAGGTCCAGTACTTTACCCAAAACAACGGAAAAAATCGACATCAACAAAAATACTCTCTCTCAAACACTCCCAAAGGAGAAACTTTCCCAACCCTAAACAGATAAACACTAGTAAGTAGAAAACAGTAGAAAATTGCTAATGATCTATGGATAACCATATATAGGATGGGTAATTGACAACTCCCCATTGTATAACCTGACCCCGGACCCCCCAATCTCTTAAGCATTTGTTAAAGAAAACATTTACGTGCAAGGTTAGTTTTAGATAGCCTCCCTTTCCTTTCCAGCTTCATAGGATAAATAAGAAATCAGAAAGTAGCACCCAATTCCAACCAATGGCGATAAGGTGGTCGCGTCACCGACAAAAATCGCATGCTACAGAAAAATGGCGACTCTGCTGGGGAATGTCTCCAAACTAGGATTAGAATTCCTAAGAGGTCTAGGTTGTTAGAAATTTTTCTACATAATACATATATATATATATATATATATATATATATATATATATGTACTGCTATTTCCTACTTGATATCCGTGTTTATTTTTCTGTCAATGGGAATGCGATTGATACGCATGTGGAAAGTTTGAGAGAACCCTAAGATAAGGGATGGGATAGACGGGTGGACTTGTAGGTAGTGAATCCCGAACAAGCGATCCTGGTATACCACCAAATCAGGCGAGGGCCCGTGTGGATACTTACTGTTGAACGACCGATTGTCGTGAAAGCAAAGTTTTCCTAGTGTGGCACCTGTTACCCTGAGGATTTAGTAGACATTAACCCTATGACCATTTGGTAGTGCGATGAATATCGGGAATAGTTGATACGCGATACTACACTTAAATGAGATTCATCCTAGGATACTACAGCTCGCTCGGGTGAACCAGCTTCCTGTTGATATCCCTAGGAAGGGTCAATGATTTTGGGAACCTGGAACCCGTTCTACAGGTACAAAAATTGACCAAAATAGTACAACCTTTGGGGATGGGTAGAGCCATGACTCCATGCTCATGACGTTGAACCTTTGAACCTATGTTTTTTCAATGTTTTTGTGTGCTGCATTCATGCATTCATCTAAAAAACTCTTAAACAAAGAAAAAGTCTCTTCTTTTCTTCAAAATAAACTAAAACAATAATTGCAAATATCAGAGAGATTGCATTATGGATTTCGGTAGAAGAAAGATGCACAAGTACACCTTCAAGGCTCCAAAACTAGAGGATTTAAGGTGGTTGGCAAGGATGATTACCAACCCTGATGCTTTCAAGAGCTAAGCATGGAGGGTTGTTGTCTCTATTAAGGGTCCACGTAGTTGAAGGAATCCTGTCTACGCTAATCCAGTTCTACGATCCAATTTATCACTGCTTTACATTTCCAGATTACCAACTGGCACCAACACTAGAAGAGTACTCCCACCTTATTGAATTGCCTATCACTGATCAAGCTCCATTTTCTGGACTGGAAGAAATTCCAAAGGATCTGGCCATTGCAAGAGGAATCTCTTTGGACGAGTTAGTAGTCAGGACTCACATGACCACTAAGGGAGGAATCTAGGGGTTACCCGCTAAGTTCTTAACAGAGAAAGCTCTATACTTTACCAGTATAGGAAACATAACTACTTTCAAAGACATCTTTGTCCTACTCATAAATGGGTTATTCCTCTTTCCCAGCATTGACAACTTCGTTGATACCAATGCTATTAAGATATTTATGATTGGGAATCCCATACCAACATTGCTCGCAGATGCTTATTATTCTGTACACTTAAGGAATTTGTACAGCGGGGGAATGATCACATGTTGTGTACCCTTACTCTACAAATGGTTCATTTCCCATTTACCCAAGTCTGCTGCTTTATGGGATCATAAGAGTACTCTATGTTGGTCACAAAGGATTATGTCTCTTACCAACTCTGACATAAATTGGTATAATAGGATTTACAAAGGGATAGAGATCATTGACAAATGTGGAAATTTCCCTAACATACCCCTCATTGGAACTAAAGGAGGAATCAACTACCATCCAATTTTAGTTCGCCGTCAACTCGGATACACGATGAAGAATATCCCTCACAATGTTCATCTGGAAGGTCTTTTCTTCAAGGCAGGGGAAAATGACAGGGCACTAAAGAAGGAAATAGTGCATGCCTGGCAACATATTCACAGGAAAGGAAGAGAGTCTCTAGGAAGACAAAACTGTACCTCCATGGAGCCTTATCTCCACTGGGTGCAAACTATAGCCCTCAAGCTGAGGATACCTTACCCTCGCCAAGAAGTTTTTCCATTAAAGGAATCTGTCCTTTATTTCATGTTTGATACGGAAAAACTCCAGGTAGCTCTCAACAAAGTTCAACGTGAAAAGAGCTCTTGGAAAAACAAGTACCGAATCCTCAACGTGGAGTGTACCAAGATTCAGGAACTATTAAAGGAGAAGGATGCTTTGATTAAGATATTAGAGCAACATGTTATAGAGAGTCAAGAAGATCGAAGAAATTTGCTCGCTCCTTTCACTTGGCAAAGGACTGACGACCAGGCAACGACTGAAGAACCCCGGTCAAAGAAAAGGAAAATACCGGAACCAACATCTGAGATCTCTTCAGAGAGGACTCAGGATCCATGAGCTTTACCATTTTCCTTACAACACTTTGCAAAATACTGTACTTTTCCTTGTAACATAGTGTAATCTTTCGAAATTCAATAAAACGGGTATCCTCCACTGTATGATATTTGCAATCTATTTGTTGAAGTTAATTTTTAATTAAAACTAAAAAAATATATATCATTGCATACCATTCATCATTCTCACATAACGCGTTCTTCTTATCTTCGAGTCTCACGTATGTGTCATGATTCTAGAGTCAAACTGTCCCATTTGTACAATACTCGAGCCAATCGACAAAAGAAAATGGACGATCTCGAGGAAGAGAACAGAGAGATGAGAGAAGAAGTTGACGCTCTAAAGGAAAGTTTGGAAAAACTTCACAATGCCATGCAATCCCTGGCAGCAGCTCAGAGGCAACAACAAAGGACCGTGATCTCAGAGATCACATCTACGCCCATTATGGAAATGCATGAGAATCATCCTCGGTATAACATGCCTAAAGTTCGCCCTTGGGGCATGCCTCTCAACTTTGTCCCTGAAGGATATATCCCTCCGGTCACTGAAGACCAAGAAACTGCAGTAGGAATCACTGGGCCTGAAGGTTACAAACTTTGGGAAAGTGAAGACGCAAGGTTTATAACAGCAACTCCTGAAGGTTACAGACTTTAGGACCTTGAAGCGCCAAGAATCACCGCTGTAATATCTATACCACAACCAGTGGTACATACTATCCCAGAAGGATAGATTCCATAAGTAATTTCTGGTGGAAACGAAGACATGTACGAAAGAATAAATGAGTTCCAAGAACAATTCTTGGAAATGCAGAAGGAACTGCATGCCATTCGCGATCAAGACTTATTTGGAAAATACGCCGCAGACCTCTGTCTGGTCCCTAATGTAAAGATCCTGCACAAATTCAAGGTGCCTGACTTTGAAAAATACAAAGGCAACTCTTGCCCTCAAATTCATTTGGTGATGTATGCTCGAAAGATGTCAACTCAGACAAAAAATCAACAGCTACTGATCCATTATTTCCAAGACAGTTTAACCGGTGCCGCACTCAAATGGTACATAGGTTTAAACCGTACCAAGATCAGTACTTTCAGAGATCTCGGTGTTGCCTTCGTGTAGCGAGCGATTTTTGTCGGTGACGCGACCACCTTATCACTGAAGTTTGGGTTTTCCTCCTCAAGGAGAAAGGGTGCTACTTTCTGATTTCTTATTTATCCCATGAAGCTGGAAGGGAACGGAAGGTATCTAAAACTAACCTTGCACGCGAATGTTTAACTGAACAAACGCTTTAAGAGATTCAGGGAGTCGGGGTCAGGTTATACAATGGGTAGTTGTCAATTACCTATCCTATATGTGGTTATCCACAGGATGTTAGCTTTTGGTTTTGCTTTTGTAATTGATAATGTTTATCTGATGATGGGTTGGGAAAGTTACTTGGGAAAGTGTGACAGGGAGAGTGAGTTTTGTTTGTGTTTTTGGTAAGGTACTAGACCTAAGTTTTGATTGGTATGAAGGTACTGGACCTAAAGTTTTGGTTGGTATGAAGGTACTGGACCTAAAGTTTTGATTGGTATGCTCGCTAGGATTTCACAATCTTATGCCTATGTATTCCCGTTTAAACGAAACAGGGAAATCAGAGCAATCGTAGTTCCTCCTATTCTAAGAGAGGAAATGAGGTTTTGGTGTCTTGTTCAAAGTCCAAGATTGAAGCTAAAAGGGTATTTGTGTCTTGTTCAAAGCCCAAGATTGAAGCTAAAAGGGTATTGAGAGGGAATTTGTCATCTCTAAAGAGAGATTGTTGACTTTTGTGTGCCTTGATCGAAGCACAAGGTTGATGCTAAAAGGTTAATTAATTTGGCTAGGGGATTTATTTATACAAAGCCTAAGAGGAGGCTGGATAAGACCGACTCAACAAGAGAGTGTTTTATCTGTCTTGTACAAAGCCCAAGATTGAGGCTAAAAGAGACGAATTCTTTGGGGATATCATTATACAAAGCCTAAGAGAAGGCTAAAAAAGGTTTGACCCCGTCGGGGAGGTCTATATGTGTCTTGTACAAAGCCCAAGATTGAGGCTGAAACGAGTTTGACTCTTGCTGGAGAGTATTATCTGTCTTGTACAAAGCCCAAGGTTGAGGCTAAAATGGGAAATTTAACTGATTCTGGTGAGGATGTGTCTTGTACAAAGCCCAAGATTGAGGCTGCAATGAGGTTGACTCTGCTTAGGGAAATTATTCCTCAAAAGGCTAAATGAAGGCTGGGAGGAAATGCCTCGGCTGGGGAAGATATCTGTCCCCAACTCAAGAGAGGGAAATTTATGTCTTGTACAAAGCCCAAGATTGAGGCTAAAAAGGTTTGACTAAACAAGAGAGTCTGAAAAGGTGATTGACTCAACAAGAGAGTCTGAAAGTTGATTGACTCAACAAGAGAGTCTTTTATACTCAACAAGAGAGTCCCGAGGCAGGTCCAAGTGGGGAATCAACTCTTACCGAGGATTACAGAAGAGTTGAGATGTGAGATACCCTGAGGTTCTGATTTGAGATAGTGTTGACCCTGGTCGGGGAACTCTCATGAGAGAGGTTGGGTTTCTGCTGGAGATCGATCCAGAATGCCCGGGGTTTTTTCCTATGGTTGTAAGGAACTTGAGAATGTCTTTGAGACTCAAGGGGATTAGACTGTCCAAGTCTACTGGTGTGGAAGAGTTTTATCTTTTGTATGATGCCTCCAAGAGGAGGCAAGGGCGTTAAGGGATGAGAATCAACCCTAAAATGGCCTGAGGTCCGACACTGGAAAGACTGCTCTAGCAAAGGATGACTAAGTTCTGTCTTATACCTTTAAGAGGTCGTCAGGGTCCTTGTATTAAGCCCAAGAGAAGGCATGAGAACTTCTAAGAAGCCGAAGGGTCCTTGTACAAAGCCCAAGAGGAGGCGGGGATGCTTTTAGGAAGCCCGTGGGTCCCAAACCAAGAGAAGTTCAAGAAATGCAATTCACATAGAAGAGATCATTCCAGGAAAGTTCTGTGATTTGGAGAAACTCAGGAGATGATATTCACAGAGAATAGATCAACTCCGGGGAGTAGAATTTCTTTGACAATTTCTAGGGGTGACAGTCTGAGAAAAGGTTCACCGAGAATACTGCCTTTCTCTTTGTTCCATATTGTTTAACCCCAAGAGAAGGGAAGACTGTATCTGGAAATCCTATAGGGGATCTAGTTTTGTTTGTATTTAAGAGTGACCAACATGGCTTTACCTAGTTCTAGACCTAGTTGCTAGGGAAAACTCTAAATAACTATACTAGTATATATACCATTGATATATGACAAGTATTTTTAAAAGGTATGAAAGAAGACTAACCATGCGCAGCTTCCCAAAATACAGTTATATATATCTGACATGTATTTAAAAGAATGAAAAAAAACTAACCATGCACCGTTTTCCACAATACAATTATATATATTAAAGCAAGTAAATGAAAGCTGTTAAAACTTACAGGTGAGCGAGCTTCCATGCTGTATTGTTATTTGTTCAGAGAAATTAAATAAAGTTTTGATAACAACTGTATATTTGAACCTAAATCAAAAGGGAGTTGTTTGTGAAGAAATTGTTGGGGCTTATACTCAAGGAGAGGCCCAAGGTTTGAATAGTGTTTGTACTGTTGTTTTGAATATCGTATCGGGACTTATTGTCGCTCTCGGAATTTTCATCCAGGTACAAACGCGAAAGTGGCGCGGAAACAGAGTCACCAGCAATGTGTATTTATCCCAAGAAAGGGAAAGGAAACACTGCGGAAACCTGAGGGAAGGAAAAGAACATGGTCTCGCGACCAAGAGAAACGGGTAAGGGAGTCAATTACGCGAGGGGAAGGTATTAGCACCCCCACGCGTCCATCGTACTCAATGGGACCCGCGCTTGTTGTCTCGATCAAAGGGTGTCGTCGTCTGGAGCTCCGCTGCTACTGGAAAGGAAAAGGAACGGGAACAGAAGATAATGAAGAAACGAAGAAGAAAAGAAAAAGAAGTGACTCAATAGGACATCGCTCGTCCTAGGCTTACGTATTCCCTCGTTCAATGGGAAAGTCAGAGTCAACGTAGTTCGGACACGAACTAGGGCGGAGGTTGCTCGCCAAGACATCGCCGTCTTGTGCCTACGTATCCTCAATCTAACCAGAAGGAGGAAATCAGAGCAGTTGTAGTTCGACTTACTAGGGATGGATTTGCTTTGTGTCATACCCCAAATTTTGACCACTAAGATTTCCAATCATTGTGCAAATCATCATCACAATATGGATGGACCATCATGCCTCATTAGTCTCCCCAAAGATGGGTGAGCATCCACTTCAATCAAAATTAGGGTTTCCAACCCTCTTAGAGCTTTTAGACAAAGGATCAATCATGAAATGACATGATCTTCAACTTTTCTAACCTCCCAAACATCTACAATGGATCAAGGGGACTCCCACTTGAAGGATTAAGCACAAGGTTGCTCCCTTCTAGGTGGATCAAGCCTTAAGATCGCCAGTGTCACCAAATTAGGGTTTGGTCGACCACGGCCTCCAGATGGAAATTCTCCTCTAGGCACGAGCCAATGCTTCAAGGCATAACCTATGATGCTCCAAGGGACATCATAAACCCAATCACCAAGTCAATTTAACCTCAGGGGATACATTCATAAAAAAAAATCAGGAATTAGGGTTTCATGACCTAATTCACCCCTAAGTTGACTTTTGGGACCAGTCATGAGCCAAGACCTCAAGAGATGATTTGAGGGTCTCTAATAAACTACATTGATCCATTTGCAACAATGGATTAATCCAATAAGCTTGAGCAACAAGTCTAAATTTCATCAGTACCACAATTAGGGTTTTGAGGAAAAAGTCAACTGTAGCTTTGACTTTTGACCAGGACATGTTGCCAAACCCTAGTACATGATTCAATATACCCTATAACACCCATGGAACATGGGCATCAAATTTGATTTAGTTCAAGGACATGATTTCCTAAAGGATCACACAATTTGGAATTCATCTGATAAAAAGTCAACTGTGCACAAAAGTCAACTTTGACTTTTTCAGATTTTTCACAAAAATGGTTTTTTAACCCTAAAATGATGTTAATGTATGATTGGAATAATCATTCATCAAGAAAAATCAAGAAAAGTGGGATAACTTGTAAAAGGGGTAACCATAAAAACTTAGAAAATTTTCTAAGTTATGAACAAAGTGGCAAGGGTACCAACTTTGGAGGATCATAACTCCTAAACTATAAAGCCATTTTTCCCTATCCAAAGCTTGATGTGTAGAACTCATTACCCTCTACAAAAGCTTAAAACTGACCCCCCTCCAAATTCCCCATGGATTTTGAGTTATGGAATGATCAAAATCACAAAAAGTGAAAATGCCACTTTTTTCCAACACTTACTGAAATTTTCACTAAGTCAGGATCTGCCTTCACTTTTTTCCCAATGTAGGGGGATTTTTCACTTGGATCCAAAAGGTATCAAAACCAAATATGATTAGACAGTTGTTGTATCATATGAGGGCTTTCTAAAATGGCCAAGAACATCACCAAATTCCACTTGAGCCATGAGATATTATGACAAGGGCAATATGCCTTGCTGAAAACTGCCAAGGCTAGGCAGAATTTTGTATTTTTGCTCGATTTGGCAAAATCAGCCAATTCCAAGCCTTGTCATCATCTTGGACACATCTGAGGATCAAATCTAAAGGGGACAAACACTAAGTCAAGCCTCCAAAGTCCTTGGAACAAGAAGTAGCATGCCAAACCTAGAATTGCCTAAAAGAGGGACAAGACTCCAATTTTGGATTGGAACATTCAATGCATACACCAAGGTGGCATGGACTGAGCCATTTGCAACTGAATTCAGTCAAGACTTATCCAAGACCAAGGGAACCACAACCCTATGCTCTAACCTCTAGTCAATGGCTAGAGGAGACTTGGATTCCAAAGTGCAACCATTGGCCAAATCTCTGCTGCAGTTGTCATTCACTATTGCTTGCAAAACAAACTTGCTCTACTATAAATAGAGCTCATTTGTGATCAGTTTAAGTACACCAAAACCATCAAACAGATGCTTTCCTCAAAATCTCTTCTTTCACTCCAATTTTGCCTTCTAAGGCAAGTCACTATCGGGTTTTGAGTTTGAGAGCTTTTCCAATCAAACCAATCACTCACACACCTCACATACATCATATAGAAGTGATCCAAACACTCACATAACATCTGGAACACCAAAATCACAAAATGACCAGCCAGTTGCTCAAGTTCTTGACAGCTTTACAGTTTGGGTACCATCTCAAGTTCCAGATCATTTCAACCCATTCCAAGCATCTAGACACACTCCATGGCACCTAGGGAAGCTATCCAGATCGTTGGAACCTAGCTGTAACACCTCTAACACAAAACACGATCACCAGCTACAAAAGGCATGCATGAGCGCTTCTAACTTTATGATCCATGCAATTTTTGCTGCACAATAATTTGGCCATATGTTCATAATCATGCATGGAATGTTTTCCCTCAATCAATTGCATTGTTTGAATCGTGTGTAGAATTTCTGAACCTTCATGAAGAAATTAGGGTTCTTGAGGTTTCTCTTTGATTTCTTATTCCATGTTAAAAATAAATGAAATTAAAGACCATAGACATGATCGTGAGGTTAAAACGAGTAGATTGATATGTAGATTGCATGATATAATCAAGTATTCAGTGAGATTGGATAGAAAACGCAAATCTGTAGAAACAAAGGGTGGCGCGTGTTCTTGCCCTTGTTCTTGGCGCCATTTTTTAAATTTGAATATTTGAATTTTGTGATTTTATTTAATTGATACAAAAATTAATTTCTCTCTGAGTTTTAATGATTTTGAGTTGATTCTTTTTTTAATAATTCACAAAAATGTTAAAATATTTTATTTTACCAAAATATCCCAAAAATATTATTTATTTCATATAATTGATATTTTTGCAAAGAATTAATATTTTTATTGTTTTTGACATTTAAAATGTTTTTTCCTTCTTGATTTTGCAAATTTTAATGACTTCTAATCATTTTGTAGGTCAAAATATGATTTTTGAAACATTAATCCAAGATCACAATTTGTTTTCCACATGTTAAACAATTTTGATCATTTTAATTGAATTTTTTATTCAATTTTGATCATTTTAATTGAATTTTTTATTCAATTAAAATACATTTTGGAAACAAATTAGGGTTTTGATTAATTCAACCCTCATCAACCCTTTTAAAAAAAAACTTTGGGCCTCTAATAGAGTGTAAGACCCAATCCCCTTTTAACCAAAACTTTTTGGGCCTCCGATATTGTATAAGTCCCTCTGCATTAAAAGAAAATCTCGGCGCGATCGCCAATTCAAAAATCAAACCAAATGGGCCTACCCTCGTGTTATAAGCCCCGTGTCTTTTCTTTAAACCTTTTGGGCCTCTAATAGAGTGTAAGACCCTATCCTTTGTAAATACAAACCTATTTTGGGCCTCACTTATTGTATAAGTCCCGTTGTATTTCAAAAAGTTCGACGCGATCATCGTCCATTGAAAAACAAACCTTGGGCCTCTCCTAGAGCTATAAGACCCATTAAAAATCTTTTGGGCCTCTATTAGAGTGTAAGACCCAACCCCCTTTTGAAAACCAAACCATTTTGGCCTCAATGCATCGTATAAGACCCACCGCGTTTTCAAAAATCTCGGCGCAATCGCCATTTTCAAACAAATGACCCTGGGCCTCTCCTTGAGCTGTAAGCCCCACCACTTGTACAAAAATAAATCCTTGGGCCTCTTGAGAGAGTGTAAGACCCATCCCCTTGTACAGAAAAAACTTTTTGGGCCTCAGTCACTTGTATAAGTCCCTCTGTACAAAACGACAGTGCGATCACTGATAAACCTTGGGCCTCTCCTTGAGCTGTAAGCCCCAACATCTTTTCAAAATACTTTCTCCTTTAATTTTGAATATATTGTTGTTTTCAATCTTTCTTTGTTGAACAACTAACTAAACAGCATGGAAGCTCTACAACCGAGTAAGTGTTTATATGCTTTCTTTATCCGCTTTCATATACATATAACTGTATTGTGGGGCTGTTTCACTGTAAGTCTTCTTTCGTAAACTCATATCAACTGTGTAATACTAGTATAGATATTTAGAGTTTCCCCGGAAATTACGTCTAGCACTAAGCCCTTTTGATCACTCTTAAATAGACTAAACTAGATCCACCTAGGATTTCCAGATACAGTCTTCCCTCCTCTTGGGGTTAAACAATATGGAGATGTGAAAGGCAGATTCTTTTTGAACCCTTTCTCAGACTGTCACCTTTAGAAGTTGTCAAAGAAACTCTAATCCCCAGAGATGATCTTTTCTCCGTGAATGGCATCTCTTGAGTTTCTTCCAAATTCTCAGACTTTCCTGGCTTGATCCATTCTCGGTGAATGGCATGCCTTGATCTTCTCGAGGTTTGGGGACCCACAGGCTTCCTAAAAGCATCCCCGCCTCCTCTTGGGCGTTGTACAAGGACCCTACGGCTTCTTAGAAGTATTCACAGCCTCCTCTTAGGCTTCGTATAAGGATTCTTCCTTCGGGAAGAGAGCCTCCTCTTGGGCTTCGTACAAATTGTCCCTCGGCTTTTTAAAAGTTTCCATCCTCCTCTTGGGCTTCGTACAAATTGTCCCGACGACCTCCTAGAGGTATAGGAACAGAAATTAGTCATCTTAATAGAACAGTCTTTCAAAGAGTCTAGATCCTACTACTACTGTTTCTCTAAAGCATAGTACAAAAGACAAAACTCTAGGCTTGGACAATCTAACTTCCTTGAGTCTCGAAGGCATTCTCAAGCCCCTTTCAAAAATAGGGAAAACACCTGCTGACTTGGACAGTCTCCAATACCCTCTGGATTCCCCATTTCCTTAAAGAACAGGAAATAACCCTGATCCTCTGATCAATCTCAAAGCATAGCCTTGCCTTTAATCAGTCTCTTTATAAGAATTGATTTTCTCTTTTAACCCACATACTGGATCTGTCACTCAACTGAAACAGCCATCCTTTGGCCTCCATCTCGGGCTTCGTAAGAGATATAAAATCACTCTCTTGTTGAGTATAAAAATACTCTTTTGTTGAGTCGAATACCTTTGGACTCCTTCTCGGGCTTCGCACGAGATACAAAATCACTCTCTTGTTGAGTATGAAAGACTCTCTTGTTGAGTCAACCATTTTTAGCCTCCATCTCGGGCTTCGTACGAGATACAAAAAGACTCTCTTGTTGAGTCAATAATCCTTTTAGACTCCATCTCGGGCTTCATACGAGATACAAAAAACACTCTCTTATTGAGTATAAAAGACTCTCTTGTTGAGTCAACCTTTAGCCTCCGTCTTAGGCTTCGTACAAGACACATCCAAAAGCACTCTCTTGTTGAGTCAACCCTTTTAGCCTCTCTCTCGGGCTTCGTACGAGACACATAAAAACACCCTCTTGTTGGGCCAATAGCCTCCTCCTAGGCTTTGTATAAGAAAAACCCTGGTTGAGTCAATCAACCTTTTAGCATCAAAATTGTGCCTTGTTCACAGGATACAAACATCAACAAGTCCTTTCATCTAATTGCTGTAAGCGGCAAGCCTCTGGATTATTTACATCCACGCCATTGTCCCTCTTTTAGCATGAGAAATTCCTAAGGAAAGATGGCATTTCTCTACACTGAGTTAAAGTCTTATCCTTCAGGTTAAAAACCCCCTATAAAGGAAATTATGGCATTGCCAGGATTCGCATATCCCGGTTAAAGTAATCCTCCTTTATAGTCAGTCACCCAACAGTTGTGACAAACAGAACCCCTTTAGAGATGACAAATTCGCTCTAAAGTCAAAACCCTTTAGCTTCACATCTTGGGCTTTGAACAAGATATAAACCACCTTTTTAGCTTCACGTCTTGGGCTTTGAACAAGACACCAAAACACCATTTCCTCCCATAGAATAGGAGGAACTACGATCGCTCTGATTTCCCTGTTTCGGTAAATGGGAATATGTAGGCATAAGATTGCAAGAAAAATCTTAGCGAGCACACTAATCCAAAAACCAAATCCCCTACCTTCACATATCAAACGAAAAGAATCAGTCTTAAACTCCCACCAATCGCCCAGGCAATATTTTAACAAAATAACTTAAGAGAGACCCACAATCTCAATAGCATCTGTAAACCAACAATCATCTGTTTAAACTCAGTATGCAAGCAGGGTTAATTGGAGACATCTATTTCCCTTCCTTCATCAGCTTCAATAGGATAAAAAATGAATCGAACTGTAGTACCCCAAAAGCGATAAGTGCTTCGCAACCACGTCCAAAAATTTGCGCTACAAAAAAAATGGCGACTTCACTAGGGAAAGCGTCTTGTTCTCTTCCCATCTCTTAAGAAGAAACCTTAAAAGGTGCCACAGAAAAATGCCGCCCACCGTGGGGCTTTTTTCTTTTCTTTCTTTCTTTGGGGATTTCATTGGGATAAGATTTTTGTTGACTTCACTAGGATCTTAGGTCAAAAACCTGTAAAGTTGGGAAGGTACCACAGGATGGCGACTCCGCCAGGGAGCCATTTTCTCTCAGGAACATAGGATTCATAGCTTTTTAAAGTTTAGGACTTTAGGACAAATATATATACTGCTTTTCCTAATTGATATCTGTGTTTATTTTTCTGCTAATGGGAATGCGTGTGATGCCGCATGTGGAAAGATTGAGTATACACCTAGGAAAAACCTCTTTTAGTGGTGCAGAAACTATTGGAAATGGTTGTCACGCGATACCACCTTCTTCTGATGGTTCTTCGAAAAACATCACCTAGCACGGTTCCCGGCCCGCTGGTGTTTTCTCGACAAGAACTGATGATTTTGAGAGACAGGTACAAAAATCACTAGTATAAACCTTTGGGATGGGTAGAGCCTTGACTTCATGACACCGACGCTTTGACCCCATGTTTTTTCTATGTTTTTGTGTGCTGCATTCATGCATTCATCTAAAAAACATTACATCAAAGAAAAAAATTCTCTTCTAATCTCTCTTTTTTAAATTAAACTAAGACAATGATTGCAAATGTCAGAGAAAAAGATTGCGCTCATGGATTTCGGTAGAAGGATAACTCATAAGTATACCTTCAGGGTTCCAAAACTAGAAGATTTGAGAGGATTAGCGAGGATGATCACTAACCCTGAAGCTTTCAGAGCCAAGTACGGAGGTCTGCTACCTCTGTTAAGAGTCCATGTGATTGAAGGAATCATGGAGGCACTCATTCAGTTTTACGATCCGGTCTATCACTGTTTCACATTCCCGGATTACCAGCTCGCACCAACGCTGGAGGAGTACTCTCACCTGACCAATTTACACATTACTGATCGAGCTCCATTTTCTAGACTGGAAGAAATTCCAAAGGATCATACCATTGCAAGAGCAATCTATTTGGATGAGTCAGAAATCAAGACTCACATGACCACCAAGGGTGGGCTCCAAGGTTTTCCAGCCCAGTTCCTGACAAAGAAGGCTCTGTACTTTGCTAGTATAGGTAACATGACTACATTTGAAGGCATCTTTGTTTTGCCCACCTACGGGTTATTTTTGTTTCCCAACATCAATAGCTTCGTCGATATCAATGTCATTAAGGTTTTTGTCATTGGAAACCCTGTGCCAACTTTGCTCACGGACGCGTATCATTCTGTACACTTAGGAAATTTGTACAGCGGAGTAGTTATCACATGCTGTGTACCCCTGCTATACAAATGGTTTATCTCCCATTTGCCCAAGTCTGCAGCTTTTTGGGATCATAAGAGTGCCTTAAGTTGGTCGCAGAAAATCATGTCTATTACCAACTCTGATACGGATTGGTGCAATAGGATTTATGACGGGATCAGGATCATTGACCATTGTGGAAACTTCCCCAACGTACCCCTCATAGGAACTAAAGGAGGAATCAACTACCATCCAGTATTAGTTCGTCGTCAATTTGGATACTTGATGAGGCATATCTCGCGTGATGCTCATCTGGAGGGTCTTTTCTTCAAAGAAATAGAAAATGACAGGGCACTAAAGATGGAAATAGTGCATGCTTGGAAACATGTTCATAAGAAAGGACGAGAGTCTCTAGGAAAACTGGACTCTGTCTCGGTGGAGCCTTATCTCCACTGGGTACAAACTAGAGCTCTCAAGCTAAAGATGCCTTATCCTCGGTACGGAGTTCTTCCACCGAGGGAATCTGTCGTGTACTTCATGACTGAAACGGAAAAACTTCAGGTTACTCTCAACAAATTTCAACAGGAGAGGAGGTCTTGGAAGAACAAGTACCGCATTCTCAATGTAGAGTGTACCAAAATACAGCGACTGCTGAAAGATAAGGATGCTCTGATCGAGATTTTAGAGCAACATGCTGTAGAGAATCAGGATGACCAAAGGAATTTGCTCGTTCCTTTCACTTGGCAAAGGAATGACAACCCGACAACGGCCTAAGAGCCCCGGTCCAAGAAAAGGGAAGTACCAGAATCAGCACCCGAGTTCTCCTCAGAGAGGGCTCGGGACCCATTAGCTTAGGTTTCTGTTTCCGCACCTTGTAATCTACTGTATTTCTATTTTCGTAATCCTTTGAATTCAATAAAACGGGGTTTCCCCACTGTTTGATATTTGCAATCTAATTGTCGAAGTTTACTTTGAATAAACAAAAAATTAATAATCATTGTATTCATCATTCTCACGTCACGTATTCTTCTTACCTACGAATATCACGTTTATGTCTCGGTTCTAGAGTCAAACTGTCTCATTCGTACAATACTCTGACTAATCGTCAGAAAAAGATGGATGATCTCGAGGAAGAGAATAGAGAGTTGAGAGAAGAGATCGACGCTCTGAGAGAGGATATGAGAAACCTTCGTAACGACATGCAAACCATGGCAGAAGCTGAACTACAAAGGACTGTGATCTCAGAGATCACCTCAATGCCCATAGTGGAAAAGTCCGATCCTAGGTACAAAATGCCGAAAGATCGTCCCTGGGGCATGCCACTTAACTATATCCCAGAAGGATATATCCCGTTGATCAATGAGGATCAGGGGACCGCAGCAGGAACCGCTGGGCCTGAAGGTTACAAACTTCGGGAAGGCGAAGATGTCAGGGGCATGACAGCAACTCCTGAAGGTTACAAACTTTGGGAGACACCTAGAGTCTCGGCCATAATGACTATACCACCGCCCGTGGTACACACTGTCCCGGAAGGATAGATTCCACATATACCTTCTGGTGGAAATGATAACATGTTCGAAAGAATGAATGAGTTCCAGGAATAGTTCCTGGGAATGCAGAAAGAACTACAGGCCCTTCGCGGTCAGGATTTATTTGGAAAGGACGCCGCAGATCTCTGCTTGGTCCCAAATGTGAAAGTCCCGAACAAATTCCAGGTGCCTGACTTTGAAAAGTACAAAGGTAACTCTTGCCCTCAGAGTCACTTGGTGATGTACGCTCGGCGAATGTCAGCTCAGATAGAAAACTAGGATTTACTAATTCACTACTTTCAGGATAGTTTAACCGGTGCCGCACTAAAATGGTACATGGGTTTAAACCATGCTACGATTAACACTTTCAGAGATCTTGGCACTGCCTTCGTCCAACAATATAAATACAATCTGGACATGGCACCCGACAGAGATCAACTCAGGTCAATGTCATAAAAGGACAAAGAAACCTTCAAGGAATACGCTCAGAGATGGCGTGAAATTGCCGCTCAAATCTGTCCACCTCTTGAGGAAAAAGAGATGACAAAGATCTTCTTAAAGACCTTAAGCTCATTTTATTACGACAGAATAGTTGCCAGTGCGCCCAGTGACTTCACCGAGATGGTCGGTATGGGAGTTCGTCTTGAGGAAGCCGTCCGAGAAGGGCATCTAGTCAAAGAAACTGGATCATCAAGTAGTACAAAGCGATACGGTAGTGCTCTCCCTAAGAAAAAAGAGCAAGATATTGGGAATATCTCTCTCGGAAAGCAAAGTCGACGTTATCAGCCAGTAGCAGCTGTGACTCCTACTATCAATCTTGCGCCTGTTTCTACGTATCAACCTCAGGTTGCACAGAGCCAACCTAGTCAGCAAAGGACTCAACAGCCTCTTTAGTAGGCTCTTCCTCCATACAATAACAACTGTACAGCGCGGCCACCAGGATTTGATCCTATACCCGTATTGTACGCAGAACTCTTTCCGTTACTACTGGCTAAGGGGCATGTCCAGACTAAGTCTCCTCTTACAGCACCGGAAAATCCGCCTTTTTGGTTTAAGGTGGATAAGACTTGCCCTTACCATCAAGAAGGACCAGGGCATAACATAGAGAACTGTCTCAGTTTTAAATCCGACGTGCAAAAGCTTGTTAGGAGCGGAGTCTTATCTTTCAAGGATATGAATCCTAATGTTCTCACAAACCCACTGCCTCAACACGAGAAAGCTATAGTCAATTTAATAGAGGGAGAGACTAACAACGTCTATCAGATTCATGATGTACTCTTGTTAAGGACCAATTTGGTCAAGATGCATTGTAGACAGAGTGGATATGGCCATGTGCCACCTCATAACTATCACCAGTGTGATATCTGCTCTAAAAGCAATCGAGGATGTTCTGTGGTGCAATCAGCTCTACAGGAGCAGATGGATCTCGGATGGATCAAAGAGCACCGAGTTCGTGGAGTTAACATGGTTTACACGAATTCTAACATCATTCAGAACCACGACATTCGTGCAATGAATGTCAACTTGGTGGCGATGCACTCTAGGAAAAGCCAGTATCATAATCTGCCGCGGCACGATTACAATTCATGTCTGACTTGCTCGGTAAACAACAGGGATGCTCTTTTATACAAGAGGCCCTCCAGCGTCAAATGGATCTTGGATGGATCCAGGACTACTATGATAGGAATCCCTACCAGATCAACATGATCGAAATCTTCGACATTCGCTTGATGAATACCAGCCTGGTGGAGTTACATGCTAAACAAGTCTGGCTCGGGTTCCTGGTATCATATGATTATCAGAGCTGTAAGGCAGGCTGTGAAAATGATCAAGGCTATGCCCTTGTCCAGGAAACACTTCAGCACTTGTTGAATCACTGGTGGCTTCCAATCTATATGGATGAAGACACCCAGCAAATTAGTATTAGCAACGGGAACCCTACTCGGCATCAAATTTGGGACGTTCGATCTATGGAAACTGACCTAGTGAGGTTACATTGTATTCAAAGCGGGCGTGGCTAGGTGCCACCACACAACTATGAACGTTGTAGAGTCTGTTCAAAAAGTAACCAAGGATGTTACCTTGTGTGAGCAGCTCTTCAGGGTCAGGTGGATCGTAGAGAGATTCGCCCATATCTGGGTTCCGGACCAATCAACTAGGCACCGGGCTACCTCGCTGATCAAATTGAGGATGTTGTCGTAATCTCTGATCATCATAGGGCTAGGGATGTTTGTACCATCATCCCTCTATTTGAAAAATCGAGAGTTCCCAACTAGGAGCGGATCGAAATTGCTTACGATGGTCAGAAAAATCAGAAGGCTCCCATAGTTATCTATCTACCGGGACCACTACCGTATGAATCAACTAAGGCTATCCCTTACAAATACGGTGCAACAATAGTTGAAAATGGAAAGGAAATTCCATATCCCTCCGTCGTGAATATTGCAGACATCAGTCGAGTAACACAGAGTGGTAGAATCTTCAACCGAGGAGTTGGAGAACCCATTAGAGAAAAGGAACCTCAGACAGAAGTTCCCAATCCACCAGTCGGTCAATCCAGTAATCCCGACCTTTCGAAAAACGATGATGAGATGCTGAAGCTCATCCAAAGGAGTGAATACAACATTTTTGATCAACTGTTACAAATTCTTCGAAGATCTCTATGCTATCACTTTTACTCAGTTCAGAAGCGCACAAGGAGGCTCTACAGAAAGTCTTGGAGCAAGCCTTTGTAGAACAGGATGTAACAATCAGACAGTTCGATAGCATTGTCTCTAACATCACTTACTGCATTGACTTGGGATTTAGTGATGAGGAATTACCTGAAGAGGGTCGCCGTCATAACATGGCATTCAATATCACGGTCAGCTGCCAGGGCGATGCTTTAGCCAGCGTACTGGTAGACACAGGGTCAGCTCTGAATGTTATGCCAAAGTCCACTTTGATGCAATTATCCTTCAAAGGACCCCCGATGAGAACCAGTGAGGTCGTCGTCAAAGCATTTGACGGATCCAAAAACACGGTTATCGGCGAAGTCGACCTTCCCATAACTATTGGTCCTTACACTTTCCAAGTCGCTTTCTAGGTCATGGACATCCGGGCAATGTACAGTTGTTTATTAGGAAGACCTTGGATACATCAGGCTGGGGCGGTCACCTCGACCCTCCACCAAAAGTTAAAGATCGTCAAGAACGATTAACTCGTCACAGTCTGTGGAGAACAAGCCTTGCTCGTGAGTAACTTATCATCATCTACTTGTGTAGAACCCGAGGAGGTTATTGGAACTCAGTTCCAAGCACTGTCGGTGAGCAAGGACAATCAATCCGAAGAGGGAACTTCCATTTCCTCATACAAAGATGCTATCAAAGCGGTCGAGAGTACCGATACAACACGATGGGGACAGCTAGTCATTCCTACTGACAATAAAACAAAGAAGGGTCTTGGTTTTTCTACAACCTGTACCCAGACAGCTACTACCAGCAATGAAAGTCTTCATCCCCTTCAAGACTTCTTCCACAGTGGAGGTTTCCTTCACCCAGTGTCTCAAGAAGTGCATACCATCAATAAAGACGATTCCTCTGATATGGAGGAAGAATGGGAATCCTATCTTAACAAGGACGGATATACGTCTCAGGAAGAGAAGCCTACGCCCTTTTGCTTTCCTACACAGAGTCCGAGATTCATACCCAGGTCAGACGTCGAAATGATATACGGAGATTTTGATCCGGAAGGATGCCGTGCTCCTCCAAATTCATTAGAGGAAGACACTCTGATGAAGGACAACTTTGACCACAACTATTATGGCCCGATGGATGGCCTGCCAATGTGGCAGCTGTATCCAGGAGACTTGGGGAAAGGAAATCAGGCGAACAACAAAAATCAGTTGAGCATCATTAAAAAGAATACCTGCGTCCCCACCATGTCATGGGATCAACAATCAGGTCATTCAGAAAACGTCCAGTACGACGATGAATTTGCAACGTTTACAGGACTTGAATTCATCAACTATGCTTTTCCCGAGGTCAACGTCATCGAGAAGGATGACTCATCCAGTTCCAAAGAAGTGTGGGACACCCTGGGACAACCGAGTGGGAAATACGACTATATGGTCAAGTACACTGCTCTTGAAAGCTCTCGTATCAGGCTCGAAGACATCCAGCCAACTGGATGGGGAGATACAGCGGAGAGCACAAATGTTATGCAAAATGCAACAGAGGAATCCTCCTACGACAATTCTGCCTGGGAGACAGATTCCAATGATCTTGCTCCGCCAGAAATCAACGTTATTTCTGAAGACAAATCAAGGAAGGTGCCAGACTTTGTGATTCACCGAGGAGTTCGCCGCCAATGGGTTGCTGTCGATGTTCCGAAGATTGTTCATAAGTCAAAGTAATTGCCGTCTTTAACCTTTAACCCTGCCCAGGTGAAACGAATGTTTTGATAGGCCTCACTTTCTGTAAATTTCCCTCTTCGCTTCGCCCAAAACGACAGAGTTTTGTTTTATAGGGCTGTAGTTTCAAGAATCAACTTGTTCATTAATAAAATAACGTCGTTCTGTAATTTCCTCATTTTGTTGTTGTTTTCTCTATTTTGCTTTTCTCGGAAAATGGTAATCCTAAAGAACAAATCAATAATAAAAAACAAGCAGTTTTCCAAAAAAATACACTGCACACACTTCTGCATTTTCTCTATCTCTTCTAAACACGAATCATACCGTCATACAGATTGCTTGTTTTAAACCCCGTTGAAACATACGATCCAATGCCTTCTCCCAACTTTGAGTTTCCGGTATTTGGGGCTGAAGAAGAAAAGGACGACGAAATTCCAGAAGAGATCTCCTGATTACTCCGACAAGAGGAAAGGTCCATTGAACCTCACAAAGAGCCGTTGAAAACGGTCAACTTGGGTTCAAAAAAAGAGAGAAAAGAAATCAGGATTGGGGCACTGCTCAGTCTGACTGCCCAAGAGAGTTTGGTAAAGCTTCTCAAAGAATTCCCCGATGTATTCGCTTGGTCCTATCAGGATATGCCAGGGTTGGATACCAGCATTGTGGAACATCATCTACCGTTGAAATCAGAATGTCCACCGGTAAAACAGAGGTTGAGACGAACTCACCCGGACATGGACGTCAAAATCAAAGAGGAGGTACAGAAACAGATTGACGCGAGTTTCCCCGCCACATCAGAATATCCACAATGGTTAGCCAACATCGTACCCATTCCCAAAAAAGATGGAAAAGTCAAAATTTGTGTGGACTACAGGGATCTAAACAAGGCTAGTCCAAAGGACGACTTTCCTTTACCACACATTGACATGCTGGTAGACAGTACGACAAAGTTCAAAGTTTTCTCCTTCATGGATGGACTCTCGAACTATAACCAGATCAAAATGGCGCCGAAAGACATGGAGAAAACTTCGTTCATCACCCCATGGGGTACTTTTTGTTACAAGTTAATTTCGTTCGGTTTGAAGAACGCCGGGGCAACCTATCAAAGGGCCATAACTACTCATTTTCATGATATGATACACAAAAAAAATTGAGGTATATGTCGATGATATGATTGCAAAATCTAGGACAGAAGAGGAGAATGTGACCCACCTATCAAAACTATTCGAGCGTTTAAGAAAGTACAAACTCCGCTTAAATCCCAACAAGTGCACCTTCGGTGTCCGTTCAGGGAAACTTTTAGGGTTCATCGTCAGCCAGAAAGGAATTGAGGTTGATCCTGACAAGGTCAAGGCCATTCGAGAAATGCCTTCTCCAAAAACTGAAAAACAAGTATGAGGATTCCTGGGACGTTTGAACTACATCTCCAGATTCATATTCCTCATGACCGCGACATGTGCGCCGATTTTCAAACTGCTAAAAAAGAATCAGGACTGCGTTTGGACAGAAGATTGCCAAACCGCCTTCGATAGTATTAAGGAATACCTGTTGAACCCTCTGATTTTATCACCTCCAGTGGAAGGAAGGCCACTGATCATCTACTTAACAGTATTGGAAGACTCCATGGACTGTGTACTTGGCCAAAAAGATGAAACCAAACGGAAAGAGTCTGCCATTTACTATCTGAGCAAGAAATTCACCGACTGCGAGACTCGGTATACTATGCTCGAGAAAACTTGTTGCGTTTTGGCTTGGGCAGCCCAACGTCTTCGCCAGTACATGATTTGTCACACTACTTGGTTAATCTCACAACTGGATCCTATCAAGTATGTCTTTGAAAAGCTTGCTTTCACGGGAAGGATTGCTCGTTGGCAGATGTTGCTATCAGAATACGACATAGAGTACCATGCTCAAAAAGCTGTTAAAGGGAGTATTTTAGCCGATCACTTGGCTCATCAACCGATTGACGATCGGGAATCAATCGGGTTTGACTTCCCAGACGAAGATGTCATGTATCTAAAAATGAAAGACTACGATGAACCGCTACCCAGTGAAGGGCCAGAACCAGGTTCCTAATGGGGGCTTATCTTTGACGGAGTTGTCAATGATTACGGAAACGGGATTGGGGAAATCATCATAACACCTCAGGGTACCCACATTCCTTTCACTGCCCGACTTACATTCAAGTGTACGAACAACGAGGCCGAATATGAAGCTTGTATTATGGGTCTCGAGGAAGCGATTGATTTGAGGATCAAAAACTTGAATGTATACGGCGACTGAGTCCTGGTTATCAATCAGATCAAAGGAGATTGGAACACATACCAATCAAGATTGATCCCTTACAAAGACTACGCAAGAAGGTTGCTATCCTTCTTCAACAGAATAGAGTTTCATCACATCCCTCGTGAGGAGAATCACATGGCTGATGCCTTAGCCACCCTCTCTTCCATGATTAGTGTAGGTCAATGGAACGACCTACCTAAGATTGACATAATGCGCCTTGAAAGTCCCCTTACATCTTCACGATTGAAGCAGTCATAGACGACAAACCTTGGTATCACGATATCAAATGCTTCCTTCAGAAACAAGAGTACCCACCTGGGGCTCTAAGAAAAGACAGAAAGACCCTCAAAAGGCTGGTTGGAAACTTCTTTCTGAGCGGTGATACACTCTATAAGAGGAACTTTAACAAGGTCTTGCTTCGATGCATCGACAGACCAGAGGCAGACATGCTGATAAAAGGAATTCACGAAGGATCCTTTGGCACACACGCCAACGGGCATACAATGGCGAGAAAAATTCTGAGAGCATGGTACTATTGGTTGACAATGGAATCCGACTGCTACACGTACATGAGGAGGTGTCACAAGTGTTAGATATACTCTGACAAAATCCATGTACCACCAACACATCTCAAAGTTCTTTCTTCCCCATGGCCTTTCTCCATATGGGGAATCGACATGATTGGCATGATTGAACCTAAAGCTACAAATGGACATAGGTTCGTTCTGGTAGCCATTGATTACTTCACTAAGTGGGTCGAAGCAACGTCGTACGCCA
The DNA here is from genome assembly GCA_022829125.1 of Lathyrus tuberosus. Taxonomy (NCBI): domain Eukaryota; kingdom Viridiplantae; phylum Streptophyta; class Magnoliopsida; order Fabales; family Fabaceae; genus Lathyrus; species Lathyrus tuberosus. The sequence continues at coordinate 10,620,822 of JALAZF010000145.1, forward strand.
ATGTAACCCGACAAGTGGTGGTCCGATTTATCAAAAACAATATCATCTGCCATTATGGTGTTCCGAGCCAGATCATTACTGATAATGGATCTAACTTGAACAATAAGATGATAAAAGATTTGTGCCCTGAGTTCAAGATCGAACACCATAACTCATCTCCCAACCGACCCAAGATGAACGGAGCGGTAGAAGCGGCTAACAAGAACATCAAGAAGATCGTTCAAAAGATGGTTATAACCTACAAAGACTAGCACGAGATGCTACCCTTTGCTCTTCACGGTTATTGCACATATGTCCGCACTTCAACAGGGGCAACCCCTTTCTCTCTAGTATATGGCATGGAAGCAGTGCTTCCCATAGAAGTAGAGATCCCATCGATCTGGGTATTGATGGAAGCTAAGCTTACAGAAGCTGAGTGGTGTCAAAGTCGACACGACGAACTGAACCTGATCGAAGAGAAGCGAATCACGGCATTATGCCACGGTCAGTTGTATCAGCAAAGAATGAAGAAGGCGTTCGACAAAAAGGTTCGACCTCGTGTCTTCAGAAAAGGAGACCTTGTGCTAAAAAAGATACAACCATTTCTCACTGATTCTCGGGGTAAATGGACTCCGAATTATGATGGCCCCTATGTGGTCAAGAAACCTTTCTCAGGCGGTGCCTTGAGACTTGCAACCATGGACAGAGAGGAATTTGCCTACCCCACGAATGTTGATGTAGTCAAGCAATACTTCGCCTAAAAAAAACGTCTCGGTGGATTGAAAACCCGAAAGGGCGGTCCAGGCAAAAATAAGAGACATGATCAAAAATCATCCCGGTGGATTGGAAATCTCAAAGTACAATCCAGGAAAAAATTAGGGATAATGGCAAGTAACTACGTTTGATCAGTTCAACTCCTCAACCGTTACATCATCCGTCAGGAAAGCTCCGGTCAAGGTCATCTTCGACAGAAGCTCAGAATGCCCATAATTCAAAGTTGGTAGAAGGATAGTGGTCGTTATGTTCCAACGTAGCCCTTTTCCCTTAAATTACCATTTTCGAACTTTGTAAATACTCCATGGAATAACGCGTTTGGCAGATTTCCATCCTATCAATAAAATTTGAGCCCTAGTGCTTTTGTTTGCAATTCTTATTTGTTTTAGCTTTATAGAATGACATTTTAACATGATCAACGATTCTTGAAATAAAACAAAAATGAATTTAATTGTAAAACTTTTTCTGCTTTTCAAATAAAGATGGCAAATTCTTTTGACTGTTGAACATCGAAAGAAAATTGATTGCTTTTCCCAAAGGCGGTTAAGCTTTGAAGTGCAGAATCAAAGTACTCCTTCTAAACCAGTACACCTGAATGAAGGATCAGCTATGTCAGATGCGAATGCTCCATCTGACCTCTTCGGCCGAGTTCTCATCTCCTAAGCCCGACCAACGTAGCTCCCAACAGGGACCGTTTCTCCTAAGCAAGGCAGAATTGCTATCTTGAACTAGAGGTACTTCTTCGCCCCGCGATGGCCGAGTATCCAGTCGTGTTCATCCGTTAGTTTGTATGTCGCATCAGATTTGTCAGCATATGCATATAATACATCATGCATTATTGATTTGCATTCACATTCATATTGCATCTCTATTACTCCAGTCGGTCTTGTCCCGTAGTGGTGACAGTCTTCTCAATCGAGTTGTCAAGTTCTTTCCTCGTCAGGAAATGTCGTGTCAGAATTATCTATTTCCTCCAGTTTATTTCTGGATCAGAATTGGCCCTTGACCACTTTTATAACTTGAACCTCTGAAAGACCAGAGAACCTTCAACGGATGTCACTCTTCGCCATTGAAGATGATATTTTCGCTTTCCTGGATTAAGGAAAAATCCCCAGAGGAAGCCTCTTAAGCAGAGATTCGGCAATACAGCAGTTTTTTCTCCGAAAAAGAAAACCGCGGATGAAAAGGTCATTGGCACCTCAAAATTGGATCACATCATATGGCATTTCTCCGGGAAGATCCCGAGAAAAGTATGATGTAATACCCCAAACGAAAGTAGTCTCTCAAGAGACTCGCTTTCCCCAGTAGAAACAGATGGCGTCTCCAACAGAGAAGTTTGTACACCTTTGCAGCTCAGACAGACGGGGTTCCCCAGCGAGTCTGACATCAAAATTTTTCTATCAAATGGCATCTCCCCATGAAAATTCGGCGAGAAGTTTGAGGAAAACCGCTACGAATAACGTCCCTTGTCAAGAAATTTTATTGACAAAAGAAACTAAGACCAGTTTCTTGGTAGGAAACCAGGATCGAGGGGAAGTTTACTTAGTAACTTAGACCAGTTCCTTGGTAGGAAACTAGGATCGAGGGGAAGTTTATTTCAGAAACTTAGACCAGTTCCTTAGTAGGAAACCAGGATCGAGGGAAAGTTTACATCAGAAACTAAGACCAGTTCCTTGGTAGGAAACCAGGATCGAGGGGAAGTTTATATCAGAAAACTGAGACCAGTTCCTTCGCTAAAGACCAGAATCGAGGGGAAGTTTTTACCTTTTCTAAGCATCATTGCTTAGCAAAAGAGGATGGATGCGTAATCTACCATTCATAACCACCATCAAAATTTCGGGTATTCCGATATTTAATCCTCTTGCACCCCGAATGCCCGAATACCTTCGTCATTCACACCTTCGGGTCCAAGAAGATTAAATAGGGGCATCTGTCATACCCCAAATTTTGACCACTAAGATTTCCCATCATTGTGCAAATCATCATCACAATATGGATGGACCATCATGCCTCATTAGTCTCCCCAAAGATGGGTGAGCATCCACTACAATCAAAATTAGGGTTTCCAGCCCCCTTAGAGCTTTTAGACAAAGGATCAATCAAGAAATGACATGATCTTCAACTTGTCTAACCTCCCAAACATCTACAATGGATTAAGGGGACTCCCACTTGAAGGATTAAGCACAAGGCTGCTCCCTTCTAGGTGGATCAAGCCTTAAGATCGCCAGTGTCACCAAATTAGGGTTTGGTCGACCAGGGCCTCCAGATGGAAATTCGCCTCTGGGCATGAGCCAATGCTTCAAGGCATAACCTATGATGCTCCAAGGGACATCATAAACCCAATCACCAAGTCAATTTAACCTCAGGGGATGCATTCATAAAAAAATAAGGAATTGGGGTTTCTTGACCTAATTCACCCCTAAGTTGACTTTTGGGACCAATCATTAGCCAAGACCTCAAGAGATGATTTGAGGGTCTCTAATAAACTACATTGATCCATTTGCAACAATGGATTAATCTAAGAAGCTTGAGCAACAAGTCTCAATTTCATCAGTACCACAGTTAGGGTTTTGAGGAAAAAGTCAACTGTAGCTTTGACTTTTGACAAGGACATGCTCCCAAACCCTAGGACATGATTCAATATACCCTATAACACCCATGGAACATGTCCATCAAGTTTGATTTAGGTCAAGGACATGATTTCCTAAAGAATCGCACAATTTGGAATTCATCTGATAAAAAGTCATCTATGCACAAAAGTCAACTTTGACTTTTTGAGATTATTCACAAAAATGGTTTTCTAACCCTAAAATGATGTTAATGTATGATTAGAATCATCATTCATCAAGAAAAATCAAGAAAGTGGGATAACTTGTAAAAGGGGTAACCATAAAAACTTAGAAAATTTTCTAAGTTATGAACAAAGTGGCAAGGGTACCAACTTTGGAGGACTATAACTCCTAAACCATAAAGCCATTTTTCCCTATCCAAAGCTTGATGTGTAGATCTCATTACCCTTTACAAAAGCTTAAAATTGACCCCCTCCAAATTCCCCATGGATTTTGAGTTATGGAATGATCAAAATCACAAAAAGTGAAAATGTCACTTTTTTCCAACACTTAGTGAATTTTCACTAAGTCAGGATCTGCCTTCACTTTTTCCCCTATGTAGGGGGATTTTTCACTTGTATCCAAAAGGTATCAAAACCAAATATGATCAGACAGTTGTTATATCATATGAGGGCTTTCCAAAATGGCCAATAACATCACCAAATTCCACTTGAGCCATGAGATATGACAAAGGCGATATGTCTTACTGAAAACTGCCAAGGCTAGGTAGAATTTTGTATTTTTGCTCGATTTGGCAAAATCAGCCAATTCCAAGCCTTGTCATCATCTTGGACACATCTGAGGATCAAATCTAAAGGGGACAAACACTGAGCCAAGCCTCCAAAGTCCTTGGAACAAGAAGTAGCATGCCAAACCTAGAATTGCCTGAAAGAGGGACAAGACTCCAATTTTGGATTGGAGCATTCAATGCATACAACAAGGTGGCATGGACTGAGCCATTTGCAACTGAATTCAGTCAAGACTTATCCAAGACCAAGGGAACCATAGCCCTGTGCCCTAACCTCTAGTCAATGGCTAGAGGAGACTTGGATTCCAAAGTACAACCATTGGCCAAACCTCTGCTGCAGTTGCCATTCACTATTGCTTGCAAAACAAACTTACTCTACTATAAATAGAGCTCATTTGTGATCAGGTTAAGTACACCAAAGCCATCAAACATATGCTTTCCTCAAAATCTCTTCTTTCACTCTAATTTTACCTTCTAAGGAAAGTCACTATCGGGTTTTGAGTTTGAGAGCTTTTCCAATCAAACCAATCACTCACACACCTCACATACATCATATAGAAGTGATCCAAACACTCACATAACATCTGGAACACCAAAATCACAAAATCACCAGCCAGTTGCTCAAGTTCTTGACAGATTTACAGTTGGGGTACCATCTCAAGTTCCAGATCATTTCAATCCATTCCAAGCATCCAGACACACTCCATGGCACCTAGGGAAGCTATCCAGATCATTGGAACCTAGATGTAACACCTCTAACACAAAACACGATCACCAGCTGCAAGAGGTAAGCATGAGTTCTTCTAACTTTATGATCCATGCAATTTTTGCTGCACAATAATTTGGCCATATGTTCATAATCATGCATGGAATGTTTTCCCTCAATCAATTGCATTGTTTGAATCGTGTGTAGAATTTTTGAACCTTCATGCAGAAATTAGGGTTCTTGAGGTTTCTCTTTGATTTCTTATTCCATGTTAAAAATAAATGAAATTAAAGACCATAGACATGATCGTGAGGTTAAAACGAGTAGATTGATATGTAGATTGCATGATATAATCAAGTATTCAGTGAGATTGGATAGAAAACGCAAATCTGCAGAAACAGAGGGTGACGCGTGTTCTTGCCCTTGTTCTTGGCGCCATTTTTTAAATTTGAATATTTGAATTTTGTGATTTTATTTAATTGATTCAAAAATTAAGTTCTCTCTGAGTTTTAATGATTTTGAGTTGATTCTTTTTTTAATAATTCACAAAAATGTTAAAATATTTTATTTTACCAAAAAATCCCAAAAATATTATTGATTTCATATAATTGATATTTTTGCAAAGAATTAATATTTTAATTGTTTTTGACATTTAAAATGTTTTTTCCTTCTTGATTTTGCAAATTTTAATGACTTCTAATCATTTTGTAGGTCAAAATATGATTTTTGAAACATTAATCCAAGATCGCAATTTGTTTTCCACATGTTAAACAATTTTGATCATTTTAATTGAATTTTTTATTCAATTAAAATACATTTTGGAAACAAATTAGGGTTTTGATTACTTCAACCCTCATCAAACCTTTTAAAAAAACACTTTGGGCCTCTAATAGAGTGTAAGACCCAATCCCCTTTTAACCAAAACTTTTTGGGCCTCCGATATTGTATAAGTCCCTCTGCGTTAAAAGAAAATCTCTGCGCGATCGCCAATTCAAAAATCAAACCAAATGGGTTTACCCTCGTGTTATAAGCCCCATGTCTTTTCTTTAAACCTTTTGGGTCTCTAATAGAGTGTGAGACCCAATCCTTTGTAAATACAAACCTATTTTGGGCCTCACTTATTATATAAATCCCGTTGTATTTCAAAAAGTTCGACGCGATCATCGTCCGTTGAAAAACAAACCTTGGGCCTCTCCTCGAGCTATAAGACCCATTCAAAATCTTTTGGGCCTCTATTAGAATGTAAGACCCAACCACCTTTTGAAAACCAAACCATTTTGGTCCTCAATGCATTGTATAAGACCCACCGCATTTTCAAAAATCTCGGCGCGATCGCCATTTTCAAACAAATGACCCTAGGCATCTCCTTGAGCTATAAGCCCCACCACTTGTACAAAAATAAATCCTTGGGCCTCTTGAGAGAGTATAAGACCCATCCCCTTGTACAGAAAAAACTTTTTGGGCCTCAGTCACTTGTATAAGTCCCTCTGTATAAAACGACAGTGCGATCACTGATAAACCTTGGGCCTCTCCTTGAGCTGTAAGCCCCAACATCTTTTCAAAATACTTTCTCCTTTAATTTTGAATATATTGTTGTTTTCAATCTTTCTTTGTTGAACAAGTAACTAAACATCATGGAAGCTCTACAACCGAGTAAGTGTTTATATGCTTTCATTATCTGCTTTCATATACATATAACTGTATTGTGGGGGCTGTTTCACTGTAAGTCTTCTTTCGTAAACTCATATCAACTGTGTAATACTAGTATAGATATTTAGAGTTTCCCTGGCAACTACGTCTAGCACTAAGCCCTGTTGATCACTCTTAAATTGACTAAACTAGATCCACCTAGGATTATCAGATACAGTCTTCCCTCCTCTTGGGGTTAAACAATATGGAGATGTGAAAGGCAGATTCTTTTTGAACCCTTTCTCAGACTGTCACCTTTAGAAGTTGTGAAAGAAACTCTACTCCCCAGAGATGATCTTTTCTCCGTGAATGGCATCTCTTGAGTTTCTTCCAAATTCTCGGACTTTCCTGGCATGATCCATTCTCGGTGAATGGCATGTCTTAAACTTCTCGGGGTTTGGGGACCCACGGGCTTCGTAAAAGCATCCCCGCCTCCTCTTGGGCGTTGTACAAGGACCCTACGACTTCTTAGAAGTATTCACATCCTCCTCTTAGGCTTCGTATAAGGATTCTTCCTTCGGGAAGAGAGCCTCCTCTTAGGCTTCGTACAAATTGTCCCTCGGCTTCTTAAAAGTTTCCAGCCTCCTCTTGGGCTTCGTACAAATTGTCCCGACGACCTCCTAGAGGTATAGGAACAGAAATTAGTCATCTTAATAGAACAAATTTTCAAAGAGTCTAGATCCTACTACTACTGTTTCTCTAAAGCATGGTACAAAAGACAAAACTCTAGGCTTTGACAGTCTAACTTCCTTGAGTCTCGAAGGAATTCTCAAGCCCCTTTCAAAAATAGGGAAAACACCCGCAGACTTGGACAGTCTCCAATACCCTCTAGATTCCCCATTTCCTTAAAGAACGGGAAATAACCCTGATCCTCTAATCAATCTCAAAGCATAGCCTTGCCTTTAATCAGTCTCTTTATAAGAACTGATTTTCTCTTTTAACCCACATACTGGACCTGTCACTCAACTGAAACAGCCATCCTTTGGCCTCCATCTCGGGCTTCGTACGAGATATAAAATCACTCTCTTGTTGAGTATAAAAAGACTCTCTTGTTGAGTCAATCACCTTTGGCTTCCATCTCGGGCTTCGTACGAGATACAAAATCACTCTCTTGTTAAGTATGAAAGACTCTCTTGTTGAGTCAAACATTTTTAGCCTCCATCTCGGGCTTCGTACGAGATACAAAAAGACTCTCTTGTTGAGTCAATAATCCTTTTAGCCTCCATCTCGGGCTTCGTACGAGATACAAAAAACACTCTCTTGTTGAGTATAAAAGACTCTCTTGTTGAGTCAACCTTTAGCCTCCGTCTTGGGCTTCATACAAGACACATCCAAAAGCACTCTCTTATTGAGTCAACCCTTTTAGCTCTCTCTCGGGCTTCGTACGAGACACATAAAAACACCCTCTTGTTGGGCCAATAGCCTCCTCTTAGGCTTTGTATAAGAAAAACCCCGGTTGAGTCAATCAACCTTTTAGCATCAAAATTGTGCCTCGTTCACAGGATACAAACATCAACAAGTCCTTTCATCTAATTGCTGTAAGCGGCAAGCCTCTGGATTATTTACATGCACGCCACTGTCCCTCTTTTAGCATGAGAAATTCCTAAGGAAAGATGGCATTGCTCTACACTGAGTTAAAGTCTTATCCTTCAGGTTAAAAACCCCCTATAAAGGAAATTATGGCATTGCTAGGATTCGCATATCCCTGTTAAAGTAATCCTCCTTTATAGTCAGTCACCCAACAGTTGTGACAAACAGAATCCCTTTAGAGATGACAAATTCTCTCTAAAGTCAAAACCCTTTAGCTTCACATCTTGGGCTTCGAACAAGATACAAATAGACCCTTCAGCTTCACATCTTGGGCTTTGAACAAGATATAAACCACCTTTTCAGCTTCACGTCTTGGGCTTTGAACAAGACACCAAAACACCATTTCCTCCCATAGAATAGGAGGAACTACGATCGCTCTGATTTCCCTGTTTCGGTAAACGGGAATACGTAGGCATAAGATTGCAAGAAAAATCTTAGCGAGCACACTAATCCAAAAACCCAAATCCCCTACCTTCACATATCAAACGAAAAGCATCAGTCTTAAACTCCCACCAATCTCTCAGGCACTATTTTAACAAAATAACTTAAGAGAGACCCACAATCTCAATAGCATCTGTAAACCAACAGGCATCTGTTTAAACTCAGTATGCAAGCAGGGTTAATTGGAGACATCTATTTCCCTTCCTTCATCAGCTTCAATAGGATAAAAAATGAATCGAACTGTAGTACCCCAAAAGCGATAAGTGCTTCGCAACCACGTCCAAAAATTCCCGCTACACTTTGTTTGTGTTTTTTAATGGAAGACGCCAAGGTTCGCGTTCCAGCAGTTAGGTGTCGCAGCTCGTTGTACGGAGTCTTAGGTGTTTACATGTTTGCTGTAGAACGAAAGTGACGCATCCTTAATGAGTGGGGTGACGAAGATGAGAAGAGAATTGTTTTTTTTGTCTTTTAAGAAGAAGTGTTTTGATCATTTTGTGTTCATAACAAGTATTGCACTAAATTCTATGACATAGGAACGAATGCCTCGCATGATCGTCCTAACAGGACGTATGCTAAACACTCTAGAAAGGCAAAGGGAAACCCTTCTCCTTCCATTTCCCATGTACTTAAGGCTTATGGCGTACAATACTTGTTGCCTTTATTACATGTTTTTTTTATTTTTGTTTTAAGATGAGAGAAGAGACTCAAAGGAAGAAAGGAAAAAGTCTAAGTGGGGGAAAGACTAACAATCCTAATGTTGTCATACATGGATGTCCTATGGTTATACGGAGCATAAGAACCACATAAGTCTAAATAGAGGAGAGGGATAGCACTATCTAATGCTTATCCTACCTCACCTTAATAAAAAATTAAGGATGAGCTAGGATCCCTAAGGGATGTGAGAAAGTTCTACACGAACAAGCATTATATCATGCTATTCACAAAAGGGAAATAGTAATGAAAGAGATGAGATGAAAGAAGATATGAGTATGGATTAACATCCACAAACTCAAATGACTTACCTCTGCCCCTACACAAAAGGTTAGTACATAATCATCACAAGTAATGAAGATAAGTACAAGAAACTACACCAAACAAAACTATTGGCTTTAAGAAGACAAATTAAGAAGAAAATAGAGTTCAAACCAAAAGGGAAAGGTCCTAATGGTTAAGGGACATGCAAAGTCAGTATGTACATGTTAAATGATCCTACTAATGTAAGCATACCATATGAAAACAAACAAAAGCAAACTATGCACCAAACAATCATACAAATGCAAATGAAACATTAATAATGCAATATGAATGCAAATGAATCATGAATATGGATGAAGGAACATGTAAGCATCAAAGTCAGAATTGAATGACATTTAAGGATGTATGGAGATGTCATTAATGTAGCATATGATTCATGAATGCAAGCATTGAACAAGTAGGAAAAAGTGTAAGCAAACATCATTCAAGTTCTAACAATGAAGCATACTTGTCATGCAAGTAAGAAATGAAAATGGAAAATGGAAAATCATGCCATATGAATACAAGTCAGCAGCTCAAGACATTTAAAATGATGTTTAAAATTCAATAATGGAAACACAAAGTCCCAACAAGTATCATATTGAAGCACATGGGTGATTAAGAACAAACTAAGTTCAAACAAGTTCAAGTAAACATCCAAAGATTTATGAACTTAAGAAACATGCAAAGTGCAATTAAGGGTCATGGAATGTGGTTGAGGATGATTACAAACAGAAGTGAATCATGTTGGAGTGAGTGTGCAAGATCATGCAAGTCATGATACAAACAAGTCATCAAAGAAAGACAAGTGAAGATGCATAAGTTCCACAACACATTTCAAGTCCAAATATGTACACATAAACCATACAAAGATGCATCAAGAATGACTTATAACATGATTCAAGTGACCTATAATGTTGACATAACATGTACCAAAAGGTCTCAATAGGTATCAAAGAAAATGGCACACAATGCATACCAAGCCCTAAGCATGTGTCTTCTAACATTTATACAAAACAAACATGATTTAAAACAATCCAAAGAGTCATGCTTAGCTGATGAGGAAATTAAGAAAGGGAAATCAATTTGAGGTGCAATCATAGGGCAAACATACTTCAAAATAATGGCTCAAAAACCATTACCAAACATGCACAAACATGCCTCACAATGCCATACAAAACACACAAACAATTGGCTCAAAGACCTCACTCAAAAGTCAATAAGAAAAGACTTTAAAAAATCCATAAAAATTTCATATCATGCCTCAACATATCAAAAATGCATATACCAATTATTAGGCAAAGATTCAAAACCCAACTATGTCAAGAAAATTTGGAATGAAGCATAGGTCATGATTAAATGCATAAACAAAAGAAAATAAAAGAATATTCATGAAAATATGCCAAAACATGATAAAACCAGTAAAAAAAATAGGTAAAAATTATTTAAATGTCTAAGAATGCATCATGAATTTTTATGGAATTTTAGCATGCATAAAAGTATTTTTAAAAATCAAATATCAAACATGTATGAAAAGGAAATTAAAAAAAACAAAGAAAATAATCACGGGGTGCAACGAAAGTAAAGTTTCAGTTCAAAGAGGCACTGGGCTCAAGGAAAGGGGTGCACGTAGCAAACATAGCCCAATCCAATAACACGTGATCAGAAGAGGTGCATATGATGGAATTCCGTCAATTCTTTGACTCATTTTCAGCCCTTGGATGAAGCCAAACATGATGATCATGGAAAATAATTCAATCAAGTGGACCAGAAAACATGCGCATGATAAGCAACAGTATATCAATCATGTGGGATCAAAAATTGAATCAGAATGAGGCACGTACTTGGGAGCGTCCTCATTAATGTGTTGGCACGTTATTACGCGTTGGATCAGAACAGATCAAAGGTTGTGGTTTAAACTAGCAAGATGCTAGGGTTCATGTGAGTTCATCAATTCAGGTGGCCGGAGAAAGAAGAAAAGAAGAGAAGAAAAGAAAAGAAGGAAAGGGAGAAGAGGAGGAAGAGGAAAATTGACGACATCTCCGTTTCAATCGCGATTAATCGGGTAAGGGTGAGAAGTTTCAATTATAACTTGATTGTATATGTATATGCATGTGTTGTTTGGCTTAATTTTGGTTGAAATGTTAGAGTTCTAACCTTTGATAGGATTGGTAAATTGAGTGGAAATCATAATCTAAGGTGCCTAATTGTTGATTACATGATAGATATAGGTTACTATGTATTTAATCTGTAGTATATTGAGGTTTAGATGAGATTTGGAGGGGAATTTAGTGAAACCCGTAGCAGAAATTATGCAGGAAAATTCTGGGTTTTCGCTGCCCATACGCGTAATGGGCAAGGCAATACGCGTATGGCAAGGGCAAAATGTGGGTGTTACGCGTATGGAACCCATTTGACTTGGCCTTCTATTGAAACACGTAATGGTACGCGTAAGGGCCAAGGCATTACGCATAAGGAGGTAGGCATTACGCGTAATGGATTTAATATGGAAACAAGATGGAATTTTTGAGAGGAATCAGTCTCTGCTCATACGCATAACACTTTGGGCAATACGCGTATGGAGGGCGAGCGAGCTAGGCAATACGCGTATGACCAGCATGAGTGCAGAATTTTGCCGTTTTCGCTATTTCTTTCCCGTTTTCGCGTCTGAATCGGTTTCCTTTGGTTTGAGAGGTTAGGGATAGATGTCAGAACCTGAGGAATGTGGAATTGGTGATAAAAATAATTGATTTAGTAATTTTGGTGGATTAATTAGATGATTAGCTAATTGAACGCCGTGTGAGGTTTTTCTTGTTGTGAGGTGTGACAGTGAGTGTATGACTCGCGTAGGATCCATGAGGATCGTGTATTTTACTTGATGATAGTCTCTTGTGCATAATTTGTGTGTGATGATGCTGGGTTGCAGGTGAGGTAATTCCAGTGTGAATTACGGTAAGCGTATGGCTTACGTGTGATCAGGAGGATCGTGTAAATGTATAATTTTTATTATACATGTGTTTTGTGTCACTACACCAAACAAGACATTAGACAACGCTTTTTTAGGCCTTAGACAACGCTTAAAAGCGCTGCCTAAGGTAGCGCTGTCGTAGGTAAAGACAACGCTTTTTATTTATGAAAAAACGCTCTCTAAAGTATACATTAGATGGCGTTTTTTTAAGAAAAAGCGTTGTCTAATGTATGCCTATAATTTTATTTATCAATTTTTCTATATCTTTAGAGTGCACTTTTTCAAGAAAAAGCGCTGTCTAACGGCCCCCTTTAGACAGTGCTTTTTGAAGCGCTGTCTAATGTATGCCTATAATTTTAGTTATCAATTTTTCTATACCTTTAGAGGGCGTTTTTTAGGAAAAGCGCTTTCTAAAGGCCCCCTTTAGACAGCGCTTTTTAAAGCGCTCTCTAATGTATACCTATAATTTTAATGAATTTTTTTCTATACCTTTAGAGAGCGCTTTTTAGAAAAAGCGCTTTCTTTTGTGAACTATAGGCAGCGCTTTTTCTAGAAAGCGTTGTCTTTTCTCGACGTATAATTTTAATGATTTTTTTTTTAAAATCCCATTTTAACCATTTTTTATGCAGAAACCTGTATAATTCAAGCCATTTCAATAAACCTGTATATTTCACATTTCCATTAACAATTTCTAGTATGGTTCATTAACCATTTCCACTAATCCCATAAATCACATAAACCACATAAACCATTTCCATTATAATCAAGTCATTTACATTAACCATTCACAAAACTATACAATTACATTCCAAAATCACGTAAATAACATAAATCACATAAACCCATAAATAACATAAATCACATAAATAACATAAACCATTCACAAAACTATACTATCCCATAAAATAAACCATTCACAAAACTATACATTCAAATAATCCCATAAAATAAACCATTCACAAAACTATACATTCACATAATCCCATAATCCTATACCTTATATATATATAGGATTCTTTTTTCAATAAGGTATTCGCACAATTCCTCCTTAATTTCTTGCAATTTATTCTTCGTGTAATGAGAACACGCGTATTCATCAAAGTACTACATAACAAAACAAAATATGCATGATTTAGTTAAAAATAATAAATTATATGACATATCCGATAAATATTAAAATAAATCCTAAGTTATAAATCCATGCATACCGTAATAGGAATCTCTAATCGATCCATTTGAAGGATTTCTCTCATAAACCTCAAAACGAATTACCCGCAGTCTATGCCATTACGCTGACGAGGGCACTACACATAGACAAACAAATAAGAATTAATATATAGTTGTTTTGTGTTATCAAGTAGCATCACTAATAAGCAACATTGTGAAAATTAATATACCTCCACTCTGACCCATGTAACGTTGGTTGCTTTAGCCCGTGCTACTCGAGATTCTCTTTGTGCTCGGTATACGAGTATTGCTCTATAAAAGAAAAACGTAAATTTAGAACAATCTCATAGAAATAATTAAATATACAAATACACACGAATATTTTGAACAATCTCACTTACGTATCAACCACATCCTTCATATCCTGATATGTTGACCAATCAGTATCCAATGAATTCAGATAATAGACCACTTCTCTTGTAGGATTAATAGCAACCAACAACCAGTGTCCACTGTAAAATATAACAAAAGTTGAGATGGATAATTTCTACACAAAAGATATAAATCAAAGATTAGAATGAAATTAGAATGAAAATCTTACCCGTTTCCAGTATTATACAGTAAAAGAAACAAACTTTCTGTCTTGCTGGCCATAAATATCTCAGTTAAGTGGTCTCTTACTGAAAGTGCATTCATACCAATTGTCGGTGCATTGACAAGGGTGCAAGAGAAGAAACAGAATCTGTTTGACAATTCCGTCCCCCGCATCAATTTTTCATACAAGCACCTTAAATAAAAACATAATAAACATTAGACTATTTTCATTGAAATGTGTAAATAAATTGTTCAACTAAATAAATAATAGATTGATCAGAGTACCAGATGTATGAATGCATAACACCGATGCCTAATTCAATATGCTTGAAAATCTGCTCCATGTCCTCTCTTTCGATTATCTCGGAATGAGGAAAACCAAAAACACCTTCGTCCATGTCTATTTGACGAATAGCACCATCCATCAAATCTGACATTGCCATAAGTGTTTCTAGACACGACTGAAAGCGAGGAGGATCTCTTTTTGCCTGCACGGTCCTAGTAGGAGCTTTTTTCTTGCTGGCCTGTTGTGAAGCTTGAGCAGGAACCTAACAATCATATAAGTTAGGTAAAGTAGAAAATCATGAAACTTTTGAATTCGGATAATAGAATAACACTTAAAATGTACATGTCTTTGTGATTCAACAGACCTGTTTTGCTGCAAAACCCCTTTATTCTTAGCTGTGGGTTTTGTAGGAGTCTAACATTACCATGTAAAAAATATGTAAGTAATGGTTCAGAATGATTTTCATAATCGTTCAGATTTGACATTTGAATACTAAGAGATTCGTAATGGTTTTCAACATACCTCATCATCTATGGAAATGAGGTCTAACGGCCATGCAACAAACGAACCTATTGCATCTCGCAGCAATGTAACCTCTGAAACCGAGTCAGGTATGGGTAGTACCGCATCCGTATCTAAAGCGATATTAACCGACACTTTCAGATGTCCATGAGGGAGCGGTTGATGGTGAAGTAACTCTCCCATATAGTTATACACTTTTCCCTTGCCAGCCATGCGATAAGTCGGTAACGACAAATACAGCTGGCAAGATGAAATGCCCTGAAGCAATAATAAATATGTAACTGTTAATGTGTATAAAGGTTAATTAAAATAAATGTGTTAATTTAATTAAAATAAATATGTGCTAATGACCTCGGGAATTTTATTTTGACAATTGATACTGGCTTTGTCACTAGCATCTTTCAAACCGGAACCGCGCTTTTCCGCCTCATATCTCTCTTTATCCTTTTGCAATTCACGGACTTGCGCCTTTAGTTCCTCCAATGATTGCATGACTTCTCGGTTGCTGGGATTTTTTCTCTTTGGATACAAGGAAGATGGAGTCACACCAAATCCTTTACCTCTCACCCGGCCGAAATACTCCGGAACATTTAGTACTCGATTAAGAATGCTCCTGCAATCCTCCTCGCATGTGGTTAAGGATTTAGATAGAGTCTCCTGAAATTCATTGACATATCGAAAATTATTAATGGGGATTACAAATTAATTATATTTTAATAAAATTTCGATTAACTTAAAGACATAATGTTATACTTACACATTCGTCATAAACATGCTGAACATCTTCCCTAACAACTCCATCCTTACCCACACGAGCTTCCTTCCACAAAACATGTATCGGAAGTGATGATTCTTCACTTTTCGTCTCTTCTAACTACACATTTAGTTAAATAATAAATTCATCAAGTATAACACAATAATACAATTAATAAAATCATAGGATTAATATATACTTACCAATTTTTTTTGTAACCGTGCATATCCCAAACGCCCTTTTCTGTATGGATACGCGGGTTTTGATGCTCTTTGGCGATTAATGGCACTCAATTCCTGGATAAACAAGTTTAAGTAATATCAGAACAAACTAATGCAACAAGTATATAATACAATTAATAAACATGACAAGATAACATTACATTGAATTTTTCGGATTTGCGTTTGGCTACAAACGTGCTCCATTCTTCGGGTTCAATCACGTCCGCATACAACTGTGGAAGTTCTGCTTCAACAAAATTTTTATCTGCATCCCTAAGATATTTGTTTGATAATAAGGCTCGGAACCCTCTGTGTCTCTTTCCGGCCAACTGAAGACAATATTTTTTTCCGGCTTTCATCAATATTAAAGGACCTCTACAAAGAAACATACACATATAAACATAAAGTGTGTTAGTATAAGTAAATTAAAGACTTATCTTATCTTATAAACATATAAACATAAAGTGTGTTAATATAAGTAAATTAAAGTACCTGTATCTCAGTCCATATCTTATCTTTACCAGCTTTCAACTTTGGACTCCTCCAATTATCACTGATAATTGGAATATGCTGACGGACAAGTGAATCAATGTATGAAGACAACATTGAACCGTTACGCTCAATTAGTTGGTTCTTATCACTCCAATGTACATCAAACTTGATCCCTTTATCTCTAGCACGGATGATTGACTTCATAATAGTTATTCCACGTTTTATTTCACTTTCTACATTCGAAGGTTCATTCTGAGCTTCATTTTCATCATGTGTCTCGTGTGTGTCGTCATGGTCACTAGCCATTTGACCTGTAAGAAAGAAAAAACAAAAATTAAATGAAAAATATAAAAATCCATAATCCATAATCCATTGAATGATATAAGCTATATATAACATGACAACTAATTAATATTATTGAATGATATAAGCTATAATTTTATAACTAGTACCTTTTTCACTAACGTCTCTTTCTTTTCTTGGTTGGAATATGTTATACCCGTCTCTTAACAACACAGACGGTTGGATTGATCCAAATACCCTCATTATGATCATTTCTTGTATATGATTCATTCGCAATAATATTTTCATCTTGATCATTTCTAGTAAATGATTCAATATCAACATCAATATCACCTTGATCTCCAATGTTTTCATCAATTACTTTGTTAGATAAAAGCACTATAGACCATTTTGTACTTGTCGGATTAGTGACATAGAACACTTGTTTAACTTGAGAGGCTAGAATAAAAGGCTCATCTTTGTACCCCACCCTATTAAGATCCACTTGCAAAAAACCTGACTTATCCATTCGTACGCCATTATTATTTTTAACCCACTTGCAACGAAATATAGGAATCTGAAACTTCTCATAATCAAACACCCAAATGCGCTCGATAACCCCAAAATATGACAGATTTGCAAATATGGGGTTTAAATCTTTCACACTTGAAATGTGTATTGCTTCAGCTACCACGGTGATACCACTATTTTGCATAGTACTTTTATCATCTTGTTCTTTGGTATAAAATGTGTATCCATTAATTGCGTATGCGCTATAAGAAAACACAACCAAACTTGGACCATATTCTAAACATCTCAACCTTTATGTTATTGAAGCGGGATCTGAATAATACTTTGAATAAATATGATCCTTAAACCAAGGTATGAAACTTCGATTGTGCTCTCGTACTACCCAATTCTCATTTCTATTCGGATTTAAACCTCGGAGAACATCCTTGTGCATTTCAACATACAGCTCAACCTCATTCTCATTGTGCAGAACATACAAATGCACTTGATCCCGTTCGATCCTTGATACTGTCACAACTTCATTTCCAATTAACTTTTTATCTTCTTTTTTTCCGACAATATGAGATTTGGGGAGTCCAATTGATTGTACATTGGACAGATATTCAGTACAAAACTCAATCGCTTCTTTAACAATGTATCGTTCGGCAATACAACCCTCTGGTCGACTTCGGTTTTTCATATACCCTTTTAATATTTTCATATAACGTTCAACAGGGTACATCCATCTCATATAAGCCGGTCCACACAATTGTGTCTCTTTCACCAGATGAACCATTATGTCAAAAAACGAGGGAGGAAAAGTCATTTCAAGATCACACAAAGTAATAACTATTTCTTTTTGCAATGTTGGTAAGATCGCAGGATCGATCACCTTACTGCAAATTGACTTGAAGAAAAAACACAATTTAGTTATTGTGCTTCTTACTTTTTCTGGAAGAATAAAACGTATACCTATTGGTTGAAAATGTTCCATTATAACATGGCAGTCATGCGTCTTTAAACTCTTTAACTTGAGGTCTTTCATAGATAATGCCAAGCGAAGGTTTCTTGCTTCTTTTCCAAATTCAGGATAATCATCATCAATTTTTATCCACTGTGGTGAATCTGCCAGATGTCGAAACTTTCCATCAATAATTCTTTCATTTGCATTCCAAGTCAAGTGTCTTGAATCGGTCTCACTACGAAACATGCGTCTAAATCTCGGAATTATAGGAAAATACCATAAGACTTTTGCTGGAGACAACTTTTTCTTATATCGAGAGACACCGCATTTAGGACACTCATTTAACGATGCATACTCATTTCGAAACAAAACGCAATCGTTTGGACAAACATGTATCTTATCATATCTCATGCCAATAGAGCACAACATCTTTTTGGCCTCATATGTTCGATTGGGAAGAACATTATCCTCTGGAAGCATATCTTTCATAAGGGCCAATAACTCTGTGAAACTTTTATCCGACCATCCATTGCCCGCCTTTAAGTTGTACAAATTTAATACCGCAGACAATCTTGTAAATTTGGTGTAACCATTATATAACAGTTTCTCTGCATCACTTACCAACCTCTCAAACATTTTGGGACAATCCTTAAGATCTTCTTCAAGTACTTCTGCAATCTCTTCGACTCGATCAGAATCGTATGTATATGTGCCATTGTCATTTGAAGCATAGGTCGTATTATCCCCCGGTTCAACTTTCCCGTTAATTTTCTCACCATGAAAATTCCAACATGTATAACTTCTATCAATTCCACTCCTCATTAAATGTGATGCCAACTGAACCGCGTCAACCCGACTCCCAAAACAGCAACCCAAGCAAGGACATCTAATTCGACTAGGGTCTTTGGCGTGCGCAACAGCAAACTTAACGAATTCCGATACCCCATTCTCGTACTCTTTCGACAATCGACTTGAAGACATCCATTTCTTATCCATAGTTATACTAATTAAACTAAACAAACACAAAAATAAAAAATATTTACCTGTAGGGAAACGATCCAACTTTCACACTTTGATCACAAGTAACCCCTATATATAGCAAATTCAATAAGTTAACAACTCCATCATATCAGTTCATTCAAAGCACTACTAATTACAGTGGCGAGAGAGAACAACTAATTACCTTTAGAGATGTAAACAACTTCTAGACCCACACAGTGTCCATATAGGTTAGAATTACCAAGATCCCCCTGTACACGTATCATAAAATGAAATATCATTAATTGACCAATTATGAGTCATAACTTGATAAGTGGCAACATGTAATCACAAACAATCAACATACTTAAGAGCAAGCATACTTAAACAAGTAACCAAGCATAATTAAACAAGTAACCAAGCATTAGAGCAATTCATCCTAAACCTAACAAGATTCAAATCTAAGCAATACCTAAACAAGTAAACATGCATCAACTTAAACAAGTAACATTCATACGATAACCTAAATCTATCAAGAATTAAGTTTAAATCATACTTAAACAAGTAATCATCATATCACAAAGATAACCATCAAAGCAATTATTGAGCAAGATAAACATCTCATGCAAAGACAAATATCATACTTTCTTTGACCATGCAATACAATAACTATCATAACTCCACTTTCATGGCTCTATATATCATAACTCCATCAATACAATAACTATCAATATTACAATAACTATCATACTTTCTTTAATCTAGAATATAGAAACAACAACTAATGAAAATAGAAACAACATGTTCAATATTAGTCATTCTAAACATGTTCAAAAATAAGTCAGAAATAAGTCATTCTATGTATGGATCATTCTTCTCAAAAATAAGTCAGAAGTATGTAAACATGTTCAAAACTTTATAACTATGGTCATTACCCATATCAACACTACACACAAATTTTTAAGGGCGTATATTGGCAGCACAAAAATAATGGCAGTGACGGAATAATACGAGGGCAAAATGGTAGTGACAAGAATGAAAACAGAACAAAAATCGTACCTCTTCTTAAATGAAAACAAGAATGAAAACAAGAATGAAAACAAGAATGAAAACAGAATGAAAACAAGAATGAAAACAAAACAAAAATCGTACCTCTTCACGAAAGCAATGGCGAATGAACAACCAAAATGACGGAAAAAAGTGAACGACGACAATGAACGACGGCAGTGGCGAATGAACGACGACAATGGCGAATGAACGACGGCAATGGCAATGGTTTTCAGCAGAGAAGAACGATAGCAAGGGTTTCAGTAGAGAAGAACGGTCGAGAGAAGAAAATGAAAAGAAGTGTCTGAAAATGATTAGAAATTGTTTTATATTTTAATTCATAAATGACCTTAGAGGGCGGTTTTAAAAAGCGCTTTCTTAAGTTCTACCTATAAGAGCGCTTTCCTCAGAAAGCGCTTTCTAAGGTGGGGAGAATTTAAAACCTATAGCAGCGCTTTCTGAAAGCGCTTTCTAAGGTTAACCTTTAGACAGCGCTTTCTAAAGTAATACCTATAGCAGCGCTTTTCAAAAAGTGCTTTCTAAGGTGGCTTCCATTTTGGTCATTTAACAGCGCTTTTAGAAAGCGCTTTCTAAAGGCTGTCTTTTACAGCCCTTTTTTATAGCAGCGCTTTGTCCAAAAAGCGCTGTCTTTGTTGCACTGTCTTTGTCCAATTTTGGCGTAGTGTGTGTAATTTGTGTTGTGGTGAATAATTATTTTATGTGTGATCAGGAGGATCGTGAAGATGTATGATTGTTGTCATACATGTGTGTTGTATGCATATTTTCCGTCGTGCATTCGTGGTGTCTGTGGTGATGAATCATTGCTCAGGAGGAGTGTATGTGATTCATCCGAACTCCATTGTGGAGTGTGGTGGGATAAATCATTGCTCAGGAGGAGTGTATGTGATTTATTCGGACTCCAATGGGGAGTTGTTATGGAGGCAAATCATTGCTCAAGAGGAGTGTATGTGATTTTTCTGGACTCCAATGTGGAGTTGTTTTGGAGATAGACCATTGCCAAGTAAAGGTGTATGTGATTTATCCGGATTCAATTATGAATTGGGTTCAATTGAATGAACCATGTGTGTGGTACCACTTGCATTGTGTCTGTGTGTAACAATGCATGGTGTCTGTGGGATAGTCCCGGCCTGGCTATTACAATTTTAACATGTCATTATGTTATTGAGTTGCATTGAATTATTATGTTTGGTTGTACAGGATCATCGTGAGCCCAGTGGAGAGTATAGCGATGTATCCATGTTTCCTTCGGGAATTGGTGGGTTATTGAAGAACCACTTTTGATGTGTTATTTTTATGTCATGTCTGTGTATATGTGATGTGTTGGTGTGTTTATATATATATATATATATATATATATATATATATATATATATATATATATGTCATAACTTGTGTATATAAATATATGATACCGTTGTATGCTATATGTGCTGGCATGTGGGGTGTGGGTGAGTTGAAGAATATATGTGAATTATCTGATTACATATTATTATGAAATCTTGATATTGTTGTTATTTCTCACCCTTCTGCTGGAATATGCTTTTTATGGCATAGTGCAGATTGGCCGCTATAGAGGCGTGGAGGCAAGTGGGAGAGTAAGATCTTCATTTTGCTTAGGTCTTGGTGTCTGCTCTGATACGTAACACGGGAGTCGGGGGAAACGCTTTTGTTATTTATATAATATATATGAATATATATATATATATATATATATATATATTGATAACTTGTATGTATTTTTTTTATGGTATGAAACAACTTATTTTGTAAAACAAGTCAATTATGGATCGTTCCGCTTTATTCCCTAATTGAACTTTCCTTTTGTGGGAAAAAGTTTCCTGTTATTATTTATTCCAGTTTGTGTTATGTATCAAAGTTATGAGCAGGTGGAGTATGTTCTTGAAAAATGTGGCATCCTTATTTCTGTCGAAAGAAAATTTTTATTTACTCTGATATAATTATGTATTATTTATTCATAATGGGAATAGGGGTGTTACAACAAGGACCCGAAGACCTCCTACAGGTATAGGACAGAACTTAGTCATCTCTACTAGTTCAATATTCCAGAGAGTCAGAATTCCAGAACATCAGACCATTCTAGGGTTGTTTCTCATCCCTTAAAACATAAGCCTCCTCTTGGGCTTCATACAAGTAGAATTGGACAGTATCAGCCTCCTCTTGGGCATCATACAAAGATCATTCTCTAGCTAAGAGTCAACCTCTTCATACCAGTAGACTTGGAAAGTCTCATTTTCTCTTGGACCTCTCTAAGAAAAACCCTCAAATTTCCTAAAGACACAGGAAAAACCCTGATCATTTCATCAGCATACCAATCTCCAGCAAAGTTAAAACCTCCAAGGTTTTCAAACTCAATCTTTAAGCTTTCATTTTAAGAAATTCCCTAGTCAGGGTCAAATTACCACCAACAAATCCTCAATAGAATCAGAGCCTCATGGTCTCTGATATTTCAACTCTTCTTCAAATCCCCAGAAAGAGTAAAACCTTTTGATTCCCCAATACAATTTAGACCTGCTTCTGGATTTCAATCATCCTCAGCAGAAGCCAGCCTCCTCTTAGGCTTTGTATAATGATTCTCCTCAATAGAGTCAGCCTCAATCTTGGGCTTTGTACAAGACAGATAAAACCTCCCCAGTGGAGTCCATCTCTTTTCAGCCTCAATCTTGGGCTTTGTACAAGACAGAACATACTCTCCAGCTGAGTCAATCCCTTTTCAGCCTCAATCTTGGGCTTTGTCCAAGACAGATATAAAACTCCCCTAGTAGAGTCTACCTTTTAGCTTCAACCTTGGGCTTTGATCAAGACACACAAGAATCAACATCCCCTCAGAGGAAATCAAGAGTTTTCTCTGTAGGAAGATATTTCTCTGTACATCACATATCAAAGCAAACAATAAAAAAAACCTAATTCCAGATAACTGATGTAAGTGACAAACTTGTTGAATCAAAAATCCAAGTTGTAAACTTCCAAGCTGTAAATAATTAAAAAAAAACTAAAAATCCAGATAACTGCTGTAAACTTCCTCTTTCATCCAATTGCTATAAGTGGCAAACCTCTGGATTATTTACATCCAAGCCAATGTCCTTCTCTTAGCATGAAAGACTCCTAAGGAAAAATGTCATTGCTCAATACTGAGTTAAAGTTTCTTCCTTCAGGACCATTCCCTTATAAAGGAAATTATGGCATTGCTGGACTCCATACATTCCAGTTAAAGTAATCCCCCTTTATATAACCAATCCTTAAATAACTATGATGAATAGGTGAGATATCTCCCTTTAGAGATGACAAATTTTCTCTCAGTCAAACCTTTAGCTTCAATCTTGGGCTTTAAACAAGACACAAATTACTCAACCTGCTTCAATCTTGGGCTTTAAACAAGACACAAAATACTCAACCTGCTTCAATCTTGGGCTTTAAACAAGACACCAAACATTTTCCTCCCATAGAATAGGAGGAACTACGATTGCTCTGATTTCCCAGTTATATTTACGGGAATACGTAGGCATAAGATTGTGAAATCTTAGCGAGCACACAAATCAAAAACTCTAGGTCCAGTACCTTCACAAGAACAACAGAAAACCCGAAAACAACAAAAACATCCTCTCAACACTCCCAAAGGAGAAACTTTCCTAACCCACAACAGATAAACACCATAAAGTATTTAAACATGCCATAAAAGGCCTATGGATAACCATATATACATCGGGTAATTGACAACTTCCCTTTGTATAATCTGACCCAGAACCCCCAATCTCTTAGCATTTGTTAAAGAAAACATTTGCGTGCAAGGTTAGTTTTAGATAGCTTCCCCTTCCTTTCTAGCTTCATAGGATAAATAAGAAATCGGAAAGTAGCCCCCAATTCCAACCTTTGCGGTAAGGTGGTCGCGTCACCGACAAAAATCGCACGCTACACATTAGGCCTAGAAGCAAATGTGAGACACCTCTTCCATCAACTACAGTGAGAGGAATATTCTGATGCCTGGAACGTCACATACAAGAAACTAACCTTAGAAATCCTTAGCTCACTCTTCTATGAACCTTATGTGGGTAAAGGATTTAAAAGAGGCCATATCAACTTTAGACTCTTTGGAACTGAGTACACCTTTAACCATAAGGAGTTTGCTAACCTATTGGGATTTCAGTGTGGCCTTGATGCTATACTTGAACTTCCTGTGGCTGAGTTCATACAGGAAAACCTTGATAAGTTTTGGAGTGATATCATCGGTGGAGGAGGCCTTGGTCCATCCACCCAGCTTTTAAACCGCATCCATAACTCATCCTTCAGATACTTCCAGATGATCCTGGCCCAGACCTTTCTTGGGAAGAGTGAGACAGATGACCATGTCAGTGTTGAGGAGATCCTTATGCTTTTTTGCACCACCCAGTCACGTTCTGTAGTCTGTGGTATTTTCCTAATCCTGAACCTACACCTTGCTGCCAGATCCTTCGAGGGACCCATTTATATAGGAGGAACAGTGAGCCATATAGCTTTCGGCTTAGGTCTCCTGAACCAATTGCCTCACCTGACCCCTTATTGCAGCTACACCCTTATTGACCTGAACCATTGTTTAGACCGAGGTCTAGTGAGGAGAGTTTTCTTCAGTACCAAACACTATAAGCTCCTGATAAACAATGAAACAATCCACTACTTTGGCCTACCACACTAGGGGAGAACCAACATCCACAAGAAAGAGAATTAGTCGCACCCTTTAGAAGCCCAAGATGAGACACCTCCTAGACCTAAGACCCCTCCTATTCTCGAATATCATCCCACACCTCTCTTAGATAGTACCACAGTTTATTCTTCTAATGCTAATTTGCAGAGGCGCAATGTTTACTCTGAGTTGGATACCATGCGTAAAGAGATAATCTCTCTCCTTGAAGATCTTACTGAATTGACCTTGCAGATGGAGGTAGCTGATGCCACACATGCTTCAGAGACTGATTTACTTTATCAGGAAATCAATAATCTCCGACGCCAATTAGTAAAAGTCCAAGCACTCTGTCCATATACGAACCAGGGGGCCCGATGCAAATCACCCTAGAGGAGTTACTAGAAGAACTGAGGACATTGCTCACATTAAGTGTGGGAGATTTACCGCAATTTTCACTATTATCTGATTCACTATTACTAGATTTATTTCCGCACCATCAGACTTAAATTATTCGCATTTTGAATTATCTGGATATTATTTTTCCGTTACTAAATTTTACTAAATTTTCTGTTACCAAACATATCTAGATATTTTGCAATTATTTCGGCTATTTTTGTCGGTGAAATTTTGGATTTTCAAGAATTGCGAAAATCTCGGATTTTCAAAAAAATATTTTATTTTATTTTCCTTATTTATATTAAATATTATTGTGTTTACAATTATTTTTTCTATCCAAATATCATTTATGTTCTATGCATGTACCTTTATGTATAAAAGTTGCAGAAGATGCTAGACACACCCCTCAAATAAGGACCCGAAGCTCCAAAGTCCATCCAAATAAGGCTTGGACGAAAGGTGAAGATGGCGGACACCATCTACCCCTTGGCAGAAGCCATGGGGTCTGAAGCCAAAAATGGGGCAGAATGTGAAAAGTCTCATTTTTTCCCCCATTTTCTTCATCTTAAACCTCTCCAAACCCCATTTCCCCCATTTTCAACCAACTTAAAAACCCATTAAACCTCATTAAACACTCAAAACCAACTACCATTTCCAAAACCCCAATCACTTCCCATCCATAAAAACCCCACCTTTCACCAAAAATCCATCAAATCACCATTCCACCATATCTCACTAAAATCTATATTTTTCTTTAGCAACCACCAACAATGGCAGGAATGGAGCAGGGAGAAATCATTTTTCGCAAGGGAAAACCCAAAGAGAGGCAGAGGCATAAGTTCTGAAAGAACCTATGGTTTGACAGAATTTTGGTAAAATAATTTTAATGATAAAGATGAAGAAATCTGACCATGAACAAAGATGTCGAAGAAGATGTCCTAACCTGAAGACATGATAACCTGAAGTACTGCACTGATTTAGTAGGTTTTAAATTTGTAACAAATCTGCCGAAGATTTGATGCGCTTTGTAGGAATGGATCAAAGACTAGAGATATGAAGCCCAAGACTGCTGAAGCCTATATAAGTAGATTTAGAACTAGGGTTTGATATACCTTTTGTCATTTGTATAGAATATAAGGGTTTAGGGTTGTGAGAGTCGTTGGCTCTCTAGGCTTTGTAAGCCTTCTTGTGTATCAGTTTGATGCACTGTGATAGGCATAGGTATCATACATATCCAGAAGCCTTTAGGTAATGGATTGTGTATTATTCTTGGATGAAGTTTTTAAGAAAATCCAAGTTAGCGTGTTGGTCAAGAAAGCTTGACAGAATTTTGTATTGACAGGGATGGTGTAAACATCACATTTTGTGATTAAGGGAAGTGAGTGGGGTATCTCATATCATAGAGGATGTTCTTTGGTAAAATCGTCATAGGGTAGATATTAGGATATAAAGTTGTAAACAAGGGAGTTTAGCTTTGTGAAAATTCTACAAATAGTGAAGTCTTCTTCCTGGATTGGTATCCCCCAGATGTAGGTGAGTTGCACCGAACTGGGTTAACAATTGCTGTGTCTTTTATCATTCTGCAGATTTAATTATTCTGTTAGTGTTCATGATAAAAATGTTGGATTAGATGTCGTAAAATCTGTGTTGTTGCAGTTCTGAAATTCAAAGTATCAGTCTGCTGTTTTGTTCTTTGTTTAAATTTTTATGCAGAACAATGTCTTGAAATGTGTTAGGACATTTGTTGTCTGCTATGCCAGAATTTCAATTGGTATCAGAGCAGGCATCTTGTCTGTTTCTGGATGAGATCTTTGGGAGATACTTTCTGGCGTTTAAACAAGGAGGAGTTTTAAAGATCAGATCAATCAACTCAGACATACCCAGTGGTTGTTCTGGATCTAAGGTAACAACCCGGTGGTTGTTATGGATCTAAGGTAAAAACCCAGCGGTTGTTCATGTTGTTGAGGAGCTTCTACAACAACTGCAGGAGAAGTGGCTAGTTCTCTTGTTGGAGTGTCTTATAAGATGTTCTGACAACTTATTAGGGCAAGCTGAATTTGTTCCTTGGTGGTTCCGCTGCATATGTTTCTGATGGAAGAGCTCTGGAATTATGGGATTCTGGAGTTGTTGCTGAAGACAGATGGTGGAAGATCTCAATCGTCAACCTCTATATGTAAGATATCTGCATCTTTTTATTCCAAAGTCGGGAGCGATGGAATGGAAGGATTTGTTGGAAGATGTCTGTTATGGTGACTTGGTACTTGGAAGCTTGGTTCCATGGTGCAGTTTGAAGTCAGTGGAAGAGGAGGGGAGTTGAGTTTAGATTTATCAAGTTCTTGCTCTAGGAGTTTGATAAATTATTGATCAACTAAGTTGTCAAAGATACTTGAGAATTCTCTCAACTCCACTCATAAAGGCGTCTCAGTCATGCATATGGAGTCTTCTAGTTATTCTTCTAACTAGAAAGTGTTTCTTTGAAACACAACCTGAAGAAAGTGGAGGTGATTTATTTTCATTATCCAAAACAACAAGGAAGGATTCATCTCTCTTAATCCTAAGGGTGGATCCAATCTGATAGGAGTTTTCAGAACTATTGAGGTAAATAGGGTTCGTTAAGAGAGAATCTTAGTTACTTGAGTCAAGGGTGGCAGCCTTGGTATCTCAATAATTTGTTGTCAAAGAAGATACTTGCAAAAGATTGAATACTTGATAAGTGTTCATGAAGTGATTTGGTGGAGCTTAGCTATAACAGTGCAGAAGGGTTATTGGACAAGGATTTAAGAACAATTGCTATTTGTGGAATTCACAAGCATTTAATTGATTATCCTTGAAAGTCAAGATTGCTGATGTTCAACAAGATGTTGAAACATTTCTTCATCTGGTTTGTGCAGAATTATGGGAGGGGTGCTGCATAAGCTTTTGGTTATATTTATCTTAGGTGGTGACCTAAGAATCTGCTTCAGTTGGTGTGGCAGAAGCATCTAATCTCTGGATAGTTTCCTAGAAAGAAACTGGTCTAGACAATGGTGATGTGGAAGATGAAGAAGAAGACGTCATAATCTTGATGGATGGTTCTTGGATCAGTTTATTTCTGATCTAAGAGTATTGAAGTGCAGAAGGTGTGCTCAAGTTTCATCTGATGTTTATCTGGAACGTGTCTTGGCAAGAGACTTGTCCAGAATGGAGTGTTGGTGGTAGCACAACTTGGATCAGTTTATTTCTGATCTAGGTACTTGGGAGCATGTGATCTTGCTCATTTTGAAGGTCAAGGTTAAGTGGCAGTTATCTCTGACTTTCTACAGACTGCTCTACTAAGGAAGGTGGCATTCTTTGGTATGGCTATGGTGTAGTCTAGGACTACTTTATCTTCTGAAGATTCAGACGTGGCAGGTGTGAAGTATTTGAAGTTTCAAAGCAGTTATTCATCAAGGTGTGGGCTTGTATGGAATATATGTGATAAGTCTAAGCAGGATGGAGGTTGTTTACTCAAACTTGGTTGCTGAATCAAGTCTATGAGAGCATGGATCTCTTATTCTGTTAAAGGGAGAAGGTTCTTCTAAGTGGCAGAAGGAGGAGCTGAATTCAGCAGTTGGATGTTGTATCAGAATGTTCTGACATCTAGCTTAACATCAGAGTCTCAGCTGGTGATGTGGCACATCAGCTTAAGATAAGGTGATCTACAGGAGAATGAAAGTTATGGATGCTTCAAAAAGGTTTATCTCATGATGTTTGTGGGAGCTGTGGATTGAGAAGATGTTACTTGTCTAGAGGCTTTGTGGATCCAAGATGTCTTGCTATGGAGCAAGTAGTACATGTAACTTGAAGGTCAGATTTCATTGGTGGATTAGTGTATCTTGTGGGAGTTTTGAAGAAGAGTGAGATCAATCAAAAGGTGGCATTTGGTTGGTTTCATAGTGTGCATTCAAGCAGGGTGCTTGGAACTAATTACTCTTGGGCAGAAGGGTAGTTGGCTGAAAACGTAAGGAGGATTTGGTTCATCTTGGAGCTTGTGGTAGAAGTTCTAGGTTGAGGATGGAAGTATGCCTTCTTTTGGTGGATGAGAGTTTATTTCTCTCTTTGGTTTCTGGAGTTCTTATTGATCAAGCTGGTGGCGCAGATCTTCAATTGGATTACTATACAGATAGTAAGTCCAGTGGTGGAGCATATCAATAACCATGGTGTGTGGTATCTGTGATGTGTGATGGATGTCCTAACTGATGTTAGAACATTTTCTGGGTTGGTTGTCCTTAGAGTAGGATACTAAGTTATGAGTGTAGAACTTGACATTCACATCTTGTCTAAGAAGTATTTATCTTGTCATACGGGAGAATGATGGGTAAAGGATTGTCTTGGAAGTCTGATGTGAATGGGACATGCTAGAAGTGGATCAGTTTGGTGCTTGTGGAGAAAATAGGCTAAAAATTTCTGGAGCATGTATATGATATCTAACATCGTTAAGAAGATAGCAAACTAAGGGGCCCTGTGTGTCTCTTTGAGGAATGCATTCCAGATCTATTGGATTTTATCTCAAGGAACCTGGAGGTCTATACATGAGAATTCAGGAGGAATTTGTGTGGTGTATAGATGGGTTCAAGAAGAGAGGGATCAATGGAGCTTTGATCTCAATCCAAGAGTTTGTTAATTTAGGATGGTGATCCTAATGTGACCTCACGAGAAGCACGATGGTGTTCATGTGTGAGTGATTATTGGTTCTTGTCAGAAGAAGCAATAAGTGCAGTTGATGATTGCGTTCAGCAGGTGGGTTGGACAAAGGGTGTGCTCTTAAAGACATGAAGATGTGTCTTATGTTTTCCATTCATCTACAAAATGTTCATTGGAGGAGCACTGGTTATCTTAGATAGGGGGAGTTGCTCCTTGATCTAATATGTATTACTGCAGGGGTGCAGTTATGAATCCAGGTTGTTTGGAGGTCAAGCAAATTATGGTTATTTTAAAGATGAGATGTCAAGAAGGATGCCTTGACATTGCTCTGCTGCCACAGACTGCAGGGGTATTGATCAATACATAATTTTTTGATAAACAATGTCTGACCTGATGTCAGGACATGTGATAAAAGCAACTGGTCTTATGGTCGGTGGAGAACATGCGGGTTCCTTGTAACTTGCATTACTTTTGGACAGTTTTCTTCAAAGAAGAAACAGCTAAAGCATTTATTTTGGTCGGTGCGCATTGGTTTCTGGTGAAGTTACAATCTTGGATTAATGACCTCATTAAATTGACCACTGTTATTTTCAATGGTTTGTTACATTCGAAGGAAATTTCTTGGGTATTTAAGGGAGTCCTTGGATCAGTTTATCTCAAAATATGTTTTCTTGGTGGTGTGTTCAAAATGTCTTTTGTTCGAATCTGGATCAGTATTAGTTGGGTATGGGAATGTCTTGGCTACCTTTGTCAACTTTTGGCTAAAAAGGGGGAGTGTGAGTCTTGGGTACAGGGGATGTGTGTGTTGTTCTTGTAGTTGTTTTGCAAGAACATTGAACAAGGTGTTGGCTTTATCATCTTGTCTATGTTTCTCTTGTGTCTTGTGACTTAAGTTAAAGATCAAGTTGTGTCTTGTGACCTGAGTTACATGCTTTATGTACTCAGATCAACGAAGCCTACAACTAATCTCTAGAGGGGGGTGTGTTTGAAAGGACTGTCCAGTGTTCTGGTGTTTCAAACTTTCTTCTTGTTTCTTTAGGAGTCTCAACTGCTGGACCTTTCTCAACTTCACTCACCCTGGGAAGAGTAAGGTTGTGTTATCTTCTTCCTCATGTACACCAACATGAATCTGGTGTGCTCAATATTCCAATCATAACAGCCATTCAGACCAAAAGGAGTTTTAGCCAAAACTTGTCAAAAGGAGGAGATTGAAAGCACCTATGGTTTGACAGAATTTTAGTAAAACAATTTTAATGATAAAGATGAAGAAATTTGGCCATGAACAAAGATGTCGAAGAAGATGTCCTAACCTGAAGAAATGACATCCTGGAGTACTGCAATGATTTAGCAGGTTTTAAATCTGTAACAAATCTGCCCAAGATTTGATGTGCTTTCTAGGAATGGATCAAAGACCAGAGATATGAAGCCCAAGACTGCTGAAGCCTATATAAGTAGATTTAGAACTAGGGTTTGATATACCTTTTTCACTTGTATAGAATATAAGGGTTTAGGGTTGTGAGAGTCGTTGGCTCTCTAGGCTTTGTAAGTTTTCATGTGTATCGGTTTGATACACTATGATAGGCATAGGTATCATACATATCCAAAAGCCTTTAGGTATTGGATTGTGTATTGTTCTTGGATGAATCTTTTAAGCAAATCCAAGTTAGCATGTTGGTCAAGAAAGCTTGACAGAATTCTGTATTGACAGGGATGGTATAAACATCACAGTTTGTGATTAAGGGAAGTGAGTGGGGTATTTCATATCAAAGAGGATATTCTTTGGTAAAGTCTTCATAGGGTAGATATTAGGATATAAAGTTGTAAACGAGGGAGTTTAGCTTTGTGATAATTCTACAAATAGTGACGTCTTCTTCCTGGATTGGTATCCCCCAAATGTAGGTGAGTTGTACCAAACTGGGTTAACAATTGTTGTGTCTTTTATCATTCTACAGATTTAATTATTCTGTTAGTGTTCATGATAAACATGTTGGATCAGATGTCGTAACATCTGTGTTGTTGCAGTTCTGAAATTCAAAGTATCAGTCTGGTATTTTGTTCTTTGTTTAAATGTTTATGCAGAACAATGTCTTGACATGTGTTAGGACATCTATTGTCTGCTATGCCAGAATTTCAAGTTCGA
Organism: Lathyrus tuberosus; assembly: GCA_022829125.1. Taxonomy (NCBI): domain Eukaryota; kingdom Viridiplantae; phylum Streptophyta; class Magnoliopsida; order Fabales; family Fabaceae; genus Lathyrus; species Lathyrus tuberosus. The sequence goes on from JALAZF010000145.1 coordinate 10,653,051, forward strand.
AGCGTTGCAGACACGTGAAATTTTCGCGACAAGGTATATTGACTCGGACTGTTTGTATAGTTTAGGCATATATCATAGTGTTTTCTATTTTCTTGAGAATTTAGGACTGCATAGCATTTTTGAACGTAAAGAACCTACTTTTGAGAGGATGACCCGGGAATTCTTGAGTTCCCTAATTTACATTGTCAGTCCTAACACCGCCAGTACTACCGGTACGATGAATTTTAGAATGTTTGGTATTGAATATGAATGTACCACCGACAATCTGGCAGATTTTTTAGGATTCCCTTATGGGGACGAAGCTATTTGTGAAGTGTCTCTAGAAACTGATTGGCATATTGAAGCCTTCCAATTATGGAGAAATCTGACGGGCCAAACTCCTGATTCCTTCGAAGGAAACTTGGCCTCAGATATCCACAACCCGTCCATCTGAGTGTTCTGCCATTTGTTGGCCAACACTATTTTTGGCCGAGAAAATTCTAATAAATTGAATTCAAAAGAACTAATCTTTTCGCATGCAGCCCTCTTAAGGAAGAGATTAAATTAGCACACATGTGTGCTGTTGTGAAAAAGGGTGGTACCATATCATTTGGAGTATTGATTACCTCCATAGCACGAGCTCTACACCTAGACACTGAGCTGGCTACTTTAGAACCACTTCCATCCTGCACGATTGATTTAAAGTTTTTGAGAAATATGTGTTTATGCTAAGTGAAGAAGGAATGACGTTTTAACCTCATGGTTCATAATATGGCCATCTCGAGTGTGGCTTTACCTTGTTCCTGTCGTACAGATGTGCGATATGAGAGGAACTAGACATATGATTTACAGGCACCACCTATCTTTGGTCTGTTACGACCGAACGTCTCAGAGGACAAAGGTGACAGAACCGATGACAAATATGAGCCGCAGAACCAAACCCACATTCATCACTCACCCCCACCTCATGCATCACATGCATACACACCACCTTTTACTCATCCTACTGCAGGTATATCTTTTGGCTTTTATATTACTGACGAAATGTGGAGAGAGCAGAGAGCTCACGAAGAAGAACGGGACGGCCTATTGTATGCCATGTATGAGCATCAACAGGATGTGATAAACTTCATGTGTGAGTCATAGAGACAGACTGCGAGCACTCTACGTTATATTATGGAGGCTCAGAATACCATAGTCTCCCAACAACAACGCCAACAAGCCTACCTGACCAGCAACTTCAACCTGGTGGAGGCCACTCAAGGTTCCATACTTGGAAACCTCCGCCAACTCTAGGAGTCTAATGCCTCGTTGGCATCGAGGATTGAGCGACTTGAGCTTTCACAGAGTGCACGTCATCGCAGTAGAAGCTGTCGTCCTCGATGTTCATAACAGGGAGGAGAGGGTACCATGGGCCGTCAGTAGCATTGTCAAGGTTCCACCTATTTCTTTCTACCTTTTATCGAAACATTGGGGACAATGTTCGGTTTAAGTGTGGGAGGAAATATTTTTATTTCTTTCTAGTTTGGTTTTGATTATGCATTTTTACTTTCTAGCTTAGTTTTAATTATGCTTTTATCTTGTTTTTAGTTTGTTTTTAATTACATGTGCTTGACGAGTCGTATGTGTAGTATGTCTATTTTCCCCATTTCTTGAGCCATACCAAAATTTTTTTAATAAGAAAACAGCTTTTATTTTGAAAATTTGGGCTATTAGTCAAGTTTAGGATAGTTTGCAAAGACTTGGGAAAACTTTTGGAAAAATTGATATCGTCTTGACACCATAAGTTTCTTAATTATAGGAATCTATCTAAATACTTATTATGCTATGGCCTTAAAATCTCACCTTTGAACTAATCCTTAAGTAGTTTATTTTAGCAGTCAGCACCATCTTAAATACCGCTAAGTGGATGAACCGATGCAAATAGGTGAATGATCCAGTGGAAAGAAAGAAAAAAAGAAAAAAAATACATGTAGAAAAAGAAAATATTTTGAAAAAGGATCCTCCTTCTAAGTTAGGTAGCCCTCACCCGGCTACTTAGTCCAACGGTAGCGAAACTTCAAAAAATATGCTTATGTGCCTGTGTTAAAAAGTAAAAAATCATTGAATATTGACACACTATTGGATCAGGATCACCAACATGTTTGTTCACCATGTGAGTACAAGATAACGGCTTAATGTGATTGCGCCTGAATGAAAAAGGATAACAGAGGGTTGAGTAAGTTAGGCCTAGGTATAATAACATGATCCGAATTGGTTTGTATAGGAAGGAAACTTATGACCGCAACCCGCAGAAAGTTTCACTACGATATCCTTGGTTAACGAGTTAATACCTATCGATGCAACCTTGATTGAACTAAGAGTCTGTAGCCTGAATTGAATACTTGTGTGTTGCTGTTTTTCTTTTTTGCTTATAAGAGTTTGCTTGAGGACAAGCAAAGGTTTAAGTGTGGGAGAATTTGATAACACTGAAACACACTGCATATTTGACTCGGATTGCATATGTTTATTATCATTTAATTGTTATTTTCTTGCATTATGTTTGTGCTTTGTCTTATTTTTAGGCACATTGACCAATATCGGCCTTTACGAAGAAACGAAGCAAAATTGGCGAAAAACAGAGACTTTAGGGTCATTTACACACATGACGTTCTACATATGGGGGTGGCCGTGAGGTGTAGGGTTTCTCCCACAACCAAATGGCCAGAAGACCACGTCCACCACCATTTACACACATGGCGGACGCCATGCCTTGGTGGCGGGCGTCATCATCACAAAGGTGGAGTCAGTCAAGGGCGGTAGGAGGTTGAAGCCATGACTAGAGGTTTTCTCTCCCACGGTTTCTAAAGGCCCAACTTGATGTCCAAGGCATTGTTTCACTATAAATAGGACTTAGTTTTCCAGTTTTTAGAATCCACTATTAGTCGGAGCATACGCATAGATTCACTTTGTAAAAGCGATAATTCATCACATCGAGGAATTATCGCACCATTGTTGTGAGCGAGTGTGGAGCAATCATAGAGTATAAGCTTGTCATTATTTTCTTTACCAGTCTTATACCAGATTCAAGTCTCCGATTTGGAACAGGTTTTTAATTCAATTCGCAATTTTTATTATTTATTTCTCACATCGCATTTACTTTTGTTTATTTCTCTCATTGCCTTTACTTTGATTTATTTCTCGCATTTCCTTTACTTTGATTTATTTCTCGCATTGCCTTTACTTTATCGTTTTGTTTTAATTTCTTTATTGTCTCGCACGTTTTGTTTTGATTTATCTTGTTGTCCTTGTCGTTATCTTTTCAAAACCAATTGCACACTTAACACGCATTTTGCCTAAATGACTTATTCGGATAATCAATTATATGCTATGTTGCTTACCGTAGTCATGTCCAGCAAAATCATTAGTGATGGAATGTAAGGATCATCGTTTAAACGATACTCCATATGTTGTGTCAGTAGGAATGCTTTAGGGGTTGTTTTGGTTTTAATGCAATTTTTCTGTGGTTTATCTGATCGGGTATTATGAAAGTAGATCCGTGATTACGTCGGGAAAGATCGAAATTCATCTGACACTTAAGATAAAAATTGGTTAGGTTTTTATTAAGAAAAACAACGGAACCACTTTGTTAATCAATTAGGAAAGTTTAATATTATTAGAAAGTGATTTTAAAACTATTTTTGGACTCATTCATAGGTTTAAGATCAGGTTGGCCGAGTATATGCCGGAAACCCTTTTGTGTTAAAAGTTTCCAATCAAAAGCACTTTTTAACTGAGTCTTAGAGGTAGTTACATAAAAAAGGATTTTTCACTTTAACGCAATACGCGATCGGTGCGGCGTGAGCGGTTGGTATAGATTAGATATCAAATGCAGTTCCAATTATGCTAACGCAATGGTTCCTTTTTAATTAACTCTTTTTCAAGGAAGAAAATATTTACCCATAAGTAATTCTATTTAGATACGATAGGAGTATTGTCTAATCGATGTGAATTGCATTTCAGCATTGTTTCTCTAAAATTATTCTATCTTCATTATTTTATGTGCACTCTGCAACCCTGTTTGATTAGCATGAAATAGAACATCGTAACAATAGTTATAGATAGCTTGGCATTGGTCTCTGTGGGAACGATAATATTTTATATTACTCTGACGTAGTTCGTATACATGCGGAAGGCACTGACACTGTGACGCTATCACATATTAACACCATAAGATAAAGTACATTAGCATTTGCAAAGGCTAATGTTCCAACATGTGGTGACCACAAACACCCTGAATAATAAGCTTGAGCAAGTAGTTCCTTGGGACACACACAAATAACAATTATTATTTGACACACCTTCCGCCATAAGTGACCAAGCAGAATCCCTTACACAAAGACCTTGATCATGGTAAACCAACATCAGGACTGGAACATCCAGTTCTAAAACTCCTTGACTTTAGAAGAGTATCTGGAATACTCATACCAAACATCATAGACGAGACTCCAAGAAGAAAATATGAACAAAAAAGAAATCAGCAACTTCCTGAGCTTTAGCCATTTCTTGATTCACAAAGGTTGAGGTGGACCTTAGAGGCAACCAACCAGATACACATGCCTAATGAGACCAGCTTTTAACAAGAAGAGACAGCTCCAGTGTATACATTGCCTTTCTTGATATAGCCTAGAACACCCTATCCCTTTTAGGTTTCTAGACATTATCCCATCTTGAAGAGCTCCTCCACCAGAATAGAACAAGAGTTATATATTCTTATAGACTTGATCAAGATATCAAGTTTAAAAAAAACACTCCATCCTTGATGACAACCTTCTTTAAGCACAATTCTCCAAGAGAAGCAGCCAACTCATCCACACCAAAATCAGAGTCCATAACAGAAACTAACCTTTTAGGTAAGGTAGTTACAAGATAGGAAAAAACATCATCAAGAATAATCAGATCCAGCTTTCCTAGAGCAGAAGGATCTTCAAGATGTCAGGGTGAATGTTCTAGACATTTATCCTTGAATTTCAATCCACATGCACAGAACCTAGTTTACTTGACTCTCACAGTCCTTTAGTATATGACAAGTCACAGACTTCTACAGAGGTCATTCTCTTCTTCTTCAAAATAATACTATCACACATAAGGACAAGTCAATAAAATATATACGTAACACGTTCACCAGTGCAAATGGTGTCTTAATCTTCTTCTTTAACAGCAAACAGATGCATGATCGGTTTCTTGGATAGAGTCCTTAGAATCCTGCTGACTAGATGTCCCTTCAAGAAAATTCTTGAGAGGATCCCAAACACTTTTTGCCACCATACTTGTATTTAACAATCTGAACACATGCCTATCAACTTCATGGATAGACCATTTCTAGAGAATAGGAGTCAACATAAACTCTTGATCACAAGGAACACTCCAAACACACTCTTTGGTGACAAAATTCCAAGATCAGGTGTCCTTCCCAAGACCATACAGTACCAGAAAAGTACTCCTTGAAGCTCACCCGAAACTCACTAGGGTGCAAGCTTTGGTGCCAATTGAAATTTTCTGGCACATACAACACATGATGGTGATTCTGATATCTCAACATCAGAGTGCAAAGTCAAGACAGATGTTTCGACATCTTGAGTCTGACAGAACAATATTACCAATCATTAATTATGTAGAAATTGTAAATTGTAGAATGGTAAATAACATGGTTAGTTGTTAACCCAGTTCAGTGCAACATCTTTGTCGTAACGCAAAAAACACCCGGCAGAAAAATAGAAGAGTCGCCACCGAACGTTATTTATCCCAACGAAGGGAAAGGAAACGATCGAAGAAAACCTCAAAAAGGGAAAAGACATGGTCATCGCAACCATAGTCCGGGTTCGGGTATCGGTTACGCGAAAGGAAGGTATTAGCAGCCCCTCGCGTCCGTTGTACTCAACGGGATCCACACTTGTTGTCTAATTAAAGGGTGAGTTATCTAAAGCCTACTGCTAAACAGAAACGGAAAGGGAAAAACAAAAGGAGACTCAATAGGACATCGTCGTCCTATGCCTACGTATTCCCTCGTGCAATGGGAAAGTCAGAGTCAACATAGTTCAGAAGACTACGGGTGAATGGGGAAGGTTGCTCACCAAGACATCGTTGTCTTGTGCCTATGTATCCTCAATCGGACGAGAGAGAGGAAGTCAGAGCATTCGTAGTTTGACCTACGAAACTGCAGATCGGTTAAGTGTTTTTTATAAGCGACGTTAAGTTCGCGTTCCAGCAGTTAGGGTCGACCCCTGTTTGAGGTATAATGGAAATAACGTGCTCTCTTTTGAAAATGACTTGAGACCCATCCCGAAGTATAAATGATTTACATTTGGTTTGTGTTTTTTAGACAGAAGTGAGTTAAGTTAGTTTGGAACTCGTATTGCACTAAAGTCTATGACATAGGAGCGAATACGTCACATGGTTACCCCCAAACGGGACGTATGCTAAACACTCTAGAAAAGTGAAGGTAGACCTCTTACTCTTCATTTCCCGTGTACTTAAGGCTCGTGGAGCACAATACTCGTTGTATTTATTAAGTGTTTTGATTTTTTTATGAGATGAGAAGAGAAAGGATTCAAAGGTTGAAAAGAAAACAACTAGGGGAAACTAGATCCTAATGTTGTCATGCACAATGGTCCTAAATTTGAGATAGAAAGGGAATTCTACTTAGTGTTAGGACGCAAAGAGATAGACCTAAGGTTAAGGTTTAAAAGGGACTATCCTAATGGTTATCATGCAAAGCAATGAAAGCCTAATGTTTCTCCTACCTCTAACTTAATCAGAAATTAAGTTGAGCTAGGAATCCTAAGGGATCATGTGAGCAAACACATGTAAACATTATACTAATCAATCACAAATAAAAGCAAACTCAAAACCTAAACAAGTCTCAAGGTTCAAAAGAAAAGAAAGAAGAAAGAGATGAAGGAGAAGATGCAACACCTAAATAGTCAAACAATGAGGTTCAAACAAGTTGACATAAGCACTAAACAATGCAAGAATCATATCCCATCATTCAAGACAATCACCAACACCAAGTGCACACACTTCAAACCAAACTCCAAGAATGGAAGACAAACAATTAGGAAAAATAATGCACCAATGAACACACAAATGACTTAAAACCAACAAGAAGTATTATCAACCATCAAGCAAAGTGAAGTGAAGTCAAATGACATGAGAACCAAGATGGGGTAGTAGCTAAGTCACATTGCATTTATCTCATGTTAATGATCAAAGAATGAGCAAGAAGATTCAAGGCATGCATCTTAACAACATTTAAGAATTTGTCAACAAAAAGCTCATGTAAAACACACTTCAAGAGAGCAAACATGTGAGATTAGGGTATGAATCTAAGTGGGGCCAAAAGCATGATCATGTATATCAATTCAAACATCAACTCATGCATAGTAAGAAGAAACACCAGGGATCAAATTCAAAACATGCATCAAAACTAGGTAATCATCCATTCAAGTCATCCATATAAGAAACAAATGATCATATGAGGCAAGAAGTGAGAAATGATCATATCATGGATATCACAACATGAGGACCAGAAACTTAAACATGTCATTCAAAGTATACAAGAATCCACAAGCATCCATTAGATCATACAAGAAAGCACCTCAAAGAAATAGATCAAGAACATCAAATGAGCAAGGTCAAAACATTGTCAACTTGGAAATTCAACCACAAATAGAAAAATAATCAAATTAAAGTGAATCCAAAGCTCCGATTAAGTTAAAATAGCATGTAATTACATCAATAAATCATTTCAATCTTCACTTTAGCAAAGGTGGTCAAAAAGAAACCAAACTAGGTCAAGTATCAAGCATGTTTCAACCAAAACCAAGTCACAATTAGGCATCACCCAAAAATAGAAACATGACTTATAAAAATCCAAATAAATGCTCTAACTCATGTTATAACAATCAAGAATAGGTGTTCAAAATATTTCAACAAGAATTGCATAATTGCACCATAAATTGGATCAAACAATCTCACATAGCAAGCTAATCGAGCAATAATCGAGGATCATTAAAAACCAAATGAAAAACAATCAAAAAATGATCACCAAGGCAGCAACACGAGACTCAAACAGTCCTCATTCACATGTCAAAACATGTCAAAAAGATTAGGTCAAGAAAGCATAGCAAAGTCATCAAACAATCAAACCCTAATGCAAGGACAAAAGTGTAAAACACCTTCACAAATTAATTCAAAATAAAATAGGAAAATAAATGGAAAAATAAAATAAAAATCATGGAAAATAACTCAACATGCCAGAAAATCAGAAACATATTTTTGTTGGTTTTTAAAATGATTGGAACATTCAAAATAAAAATCAAATTGAACATGAAATGAAAATAGAAAATAAAAGAAAGAACAAGGCAAGGGGTGAGAAAGCAATTCTCAGCAATAACAGGATTCCAGTTAAAACGCACAGTGGGATTAACAAGGTGGGGTGGGAAAAGCAAAAAGTCCAAAGGCCAAACCATAAAGGAAATCAGAAACAAACAAATAAAAGTTGCGTGGCATGCCCAGTCAGCCTCATTAATTGAGGTGGCATCCATGCAACACATCACACGGCCGGGATGCAAACACCTCACTCTATTCAATTTTAAAATCCTGGAGCGAAGGCCAGGTCACACCTTCTTCAACCTTCAAATTCCAGAGCCCTAGCTCCGGTGTTCTTCTCCGGCCAGCCCCTCGCCGGAGCAAGGTCAAACAACCCAGAAATGGGAAATTTCACCACCATTCCACACAGAAAAACACGTAGGACACGAATCCATCATTCATTTTAAAAAACAAGCATGATATCATAGATAAAATAAGGCGCAAAAATTAAACTCATGAACTGGAAATCAACCAAATCAAGACAACATGATGTGCAAATATTTCCTACACACAGTAGGACTTCAGATGTACCAATATGCTCCTATCATGGCCTCTAACAAGTGAGAAAAAAGCTTGAGAACTTACCTAACAGAATGGATCCGTTGTACCTTGAATCTGCAACAAAAGCTTGAGAAAACTTTACCAACTGCCTCACTATTCTTCACTGAAGATGAATAGAACAAGGTAATGGAGAGAATTCTTCTGAAAAAACCAACTCGAAGCTGAAAAAATTCTTGATGCAGAGGGAGCTTCAGATCTGGAAACGAAGTTGTAGCTCAGGTTTGGAATGAATCCACTTATATATGAGGTGCTTTTAGGGTTGGAACCAAAGCTAAGGGTCAAAATTTGTTTCTTTGGTTTGGAAATGAAAATGAGTGAGGAATGCACATGGTTGGTATAGGTACGGATTGTGGCTTGGCATATGGTTTGTTGTTGCTTTGGAAAGGCTTGGTATGCAACATGAAATGTGTTATTGTACATGGCATGTGAGAGAGAGTATAATGAGGCCAGAATGTATCTTTTTCTTTTCCAATTTTAGCCAAGAATGTAAAATGTATGTATGTGATATATGGTATGTGTTTGGACAAATGAGGCAATGATGGTGATGTAATGCGTGCACACATGATGGGAGTGAAGTCATGTTGCAAATAATATCAACAATGCACTATCAAATGATGCATAAAAACCATATCCATGTATGCACATTCATGAGATCATAACTTGGTGGTTGTTGGTCCAAAATGTGAGAAATTCTGCTCTTTAGAAAGCTTGGACATGAATCTCCAATTTTCATGTTGCTTGTATCTTGAATTGGTGCTTAAATCAATAAGAAATCAAAGCTTGAATGTTGCTTCACAAATCTTCCTAACCATCATGAAAATATTCTAAGTTGTGAGATCAACATGGGAAAACCTTGGACTATGAGAAATCATAACTTGAGCAATTTTGATCCAAATGAGGCATTCTTTAGACTTTTTGGAAATGTGGGATTACAATCTACAACTTTCATGTGGACAAAATTCCAAAATGAAGCTTGGAATCCACTCAAAAACAAGCTTGAAGATTGACACAAAAATAGATCTTCAACACTTAGAAAATTTCTAAGTGTTGGAAAATGAAAGTTTGAAATGTCCAACTTCTAACAATCATAACTTGCTCAAAAATGATCCAATGGAGATGAATTTTATATGGTTTGAAAGCTTGAAATGAGCACTACAACTTTCATGTTTGAAGAAAATTGAAATGGGGTCTTAAACATGGAGAAATCTGACCTTGAAAGTAGCTGATCAACATAAAAACTTTCCAAAAATAGTAAGTCCTTTAAAAACCCTAATTTCCAAACTTAGTAACCTTTCCCAATTCTTATTTTTTTGTGATTCCTTTGACATGTCTTGATCAAATCCCACCCATGGGTTATATTTAACATGAAAAACACAAAATTGACCTCAAAAAGTCAGGAGTTGACTTTTTTCCTGCACAGTTGACTTTGTCCCCAATTCAAAATGATTCACGATCATCTGATCAATTGAAGGTTTTCTGATTCAAATTGATGATCAATATTCCACCCCTAGACACTTTAGGACATATAAAAGACCATGGAATCAAGTTTTGATCAAAGAATCAGAAATAAACTGATTTTATCACAAACCCTGATTTTGGTCCAAAAAGAAAGGAGATGGATTCAAAACCCTAATTCCCTTGGGTAACCTGGAGAATCCCTTGAACAAAGTTGATTTGTGTAACAAGATGATGACGAGGCTTCAAAATTCTTGCCCATGAAGGTGTCACATACCCAAATACCCACAAACCCTAGCTTGATGATCAAAAGATAGGAGGAGGTGATCCACTTCAAACCTCGTTCCAATTTCAATCATTTGATGAAGTGATGGACATATTAGGATGCATTGAGGCATAAGAAGCCTTTGTATCTTGAGTGATTATGACATTGAGAGAACCTCTCCCTTTGTTGCCTTGAACAAACCTTCCCTATGCACATATGATTGAATAAGATCTCTTGCTTGAGCCTCTGAGAAACATACTCTCCTCTTGAGCTAACCAAGATACCTTGATCCCATGCTTAGAACCAATGATATGCAAAAATGATAATGCAAAATGAAAAGAAACATAAGCCTGTTAGGGTTAGAAACAAGAGGGCAAATTTTGGGGTGTTAAAGCTGCCCCTATTCAATCTACTTGGACCTGAAGGAATGATAGCAACGACTTTCAGACATTCAGAGTACACAGAGATTAAATACCAAAAGAACCCGGAAACCTTGGGGAGAAACACGATAGAGGATGAAAGAATGCCAGCCACAGGCAAGCTCACAAACGTCAAAGGTGAATTTAATAAGAATGTCGACCAGAGGCAGACTCACATCTAACAAGAAATGGAAAGATGACTAATATGCAGACTCACATCCCAAAAACACAAAGGTAGGCCGACCACAGGCAGACTCACAACCAAAGGTTACCATCACAAAATGGAATTTCAAAAGGAAGATCGGCTAACAGGCGGACTCACATCCCAAAAACACAAAGGTAGGCCGACCACAAGCAGACTCACAACCAAAGGTTACCATCACAGGATGGAATTTTCAAAAGGAAGGCCGGCTAAAAGGCGGACTCACATCCCAATCAAAGGATAGCGGATGAATGCCGGCCAGAGGCGGTCTAACATCATTTCCAGAAAAGGAATGTCGGTAAACAGGCAGACTCACATCCAAACACAAAGGTAGGCCGACCACAGGCGGACTCACAACCAGAGGTTACCATCATAAGATGGAATTTCAAAAGGAAGGTCGGCTAACAGGCGGACTCACATCACAAAACAAAAAGGTAGGCCGACCACAGGTGGACTCACAAATAAAGGTTACCATCGCAAAATGGAATTTTCAAAAGGAAGGTCGGCTAATAGGCAGACTCACATCCCAAAACACAAAGGTAGGCCGACCACCAGCGGACTCACAACCAAATGTTACCATCACAAGATGGAATTTCAAAAGGAAGGCCGACTAATGTCGCTCCCGGGATTTTCATCCAAGTACAAATGCAAAAGTGGCACGGAAACAGAGTCGCCAGCAATGTGTATTTATCCCAAGAGAGGGAAAGGAAACACTGCATAAACCTGAGGGAAAGGAAAAGCATGGTCTCACGACCAAGAGAAACGGGTAAGGGAGTCGGTTACGCGAAGGGAAGGTGTTAGCACCCCCACGCGTCCATCGTACCCGATGGGATCCACGCTTGTTGTCTCGATCAAAGGGTGTAAGGAACTGGAAATCAACTGCTAACTGGAGAACTGGAAATGAAAGATAGAAAGGAGAAGGGAGGGGAGAAAGAAGTGACTCGATAGGACATTATCGTTGTCCTAAGCCTACGTATTCAATCAGTGCAATGGGAAAGTCAGAGTCAACGTAGTTCGACGGACTACAGGAAAGGTTGCTCGTCGAGATATCGCATCTCGTGCCTACGTATCTTCAATCAGACGAGAAAGAAGAATCAGAGCAAACGTAGTTCGGCTCAACGAGGGTTGCTTTGTTTGTGTTTTTTTATGGAAACGTCAGAGTGCGCATTCCAGCAGTTAGGTGTTGCAGCTCGCTGTAGGGAGACTTAGGCGTTACCTATTTTCGGTAGAACAGACATGACGAGTCCTTAAGAAAGGAGTGAAAGAGATGAGAGGAGAATTGTTTGTTTGTTTTTGTCTTTTAAGAAAAAGTGTTTTGAAGTTAGTTCGTAACTTACATTGTACCAAAGTCTACCATGCGGGAATGAGTGAGTCGCATGGTCGCCCCCAAATGGGACGTATGCTACGCACTCTAGAAGAGGAGGGGAGACCCCTCGTTCTTCATTTCCTACACTTAAGGCTCGAGCGTAATATACGTTAATCCTTTATTAGATGTTTTTTTCCTTTTTTTTTAAGATGAGAAAAAGAGAGACTCAAAGATCGAGAAAGGCAAAAAGTCTAAAGGGAGACTAATAATCCTAAGAGTTGTCATGCTTGGAGATCCTAAGGGTTAGTGTGGTTTGAAGAACTCTAATCCTAAAGAAAATAAGAAGAGAGCAAGAGGTATCACAACTCACTTCTAAGATAGAAAATGAGTTATGAACCAAGAGGGAGAATAAAGAAGTTTAACAAAGAAAGCATTGAAATGCTTTGCGCGAACACAAAAGAGAAAGCATTAAAAGATTAGGGAAGAAAGTATGTGTGGAAGCATATTCACACACTCAACTTACCATTATCCCCTACAAGCAAAGGTTAGCTAAACAATTGAATATGAAATCATAAGTAAAAGAAGGAAGACAATTAAGCATCAAACTACTTATGAAATGAACTTATGAATCAAACAAAGCCTAAACCTAAAAGGAAATGACTCTAAGTGTTCAAGGACTTCTAAAGTCAGTAGCTATATCTAAAGGTATTAAACTAAGGCTAAGGTACCTAACAATGTCAAACTATGTCAAGAAAGATGCCAAAGATTCATACAAGTTCAAGTTATGAAGCATGGATGAAATATGAATGTGTATGACATAAAAACATGAATAAATGCATGAGTGAACCTCAAGATCAGAATTGAATGACATGTTATAATGCATATGGAAGTCAATGAATGAACATACAAAGCATGAGTGAAATGATTTAAGAAGATGAAGCAAGTAGAAGCAAACAATGTTCAAGTTCAAGTAAGAAAAGAAGAAACTTATAACACACGTCAAAGTTGGAAAGAACATGAAAATAAATGCAAATGGATGCAAGTCAGAATCATACCTCATATTTGGATGTCTTATAATGCCTATGAATGAGCATACAAGTCATGAAAAAGAATATTCAAGTAGAAGAAATTAGATGAAGAAGAAATAAGAAGAAAAGAAACAAGTTTCACTTAAAGAAAAGCAATAACTTGCAACACAAGTCAAAGTTGAAACTCAAAGATAAATGAACATGGATTATAGGTCAGTACCAAATGACATTTAAGATGAAACTAAAATGTGAGAATTAATCATACAATATGCATATGCAAATCACACTGAAACTAATTAAGAAAGAAAAATGAATTAATAAATCAAACATAAACAAGTATGCAAGATGAATGACATTTGAATGCTTGAGATGATTATGGGTCAGTAGCATACAAAATATGAGATGCAATTAGGATGCATGAATAGGCATTGATGATTCACAAACAAGTCATGTTGATGATTTGAAGAGAATAAAAACAAGTTTAGGTCAAACATTTCAAGTAAGGATGCATTTTGATCACATACACAACCCAAATCGAATCACAATGTAAATGACCTATAATTCTAAGAAAAAGGACCTATAATATTCTAATGAGGACCTATAATGATGCACAAACAAGTTCTAATATGATGGCACAAGTGCCTCCTAAAACTATGTTAGAAAGAAGTAGAAGAATAAGCACAAAATGTTACTTCCAACACAAGGTATCAAGCAATTACTAAACCACATGAGAAAATTATGAAAATAGGTCACAACCAACCTAAGTCAGAGGTAAAACATGTGTCAAAATATCAAAGAAAAATTCAAAAGGAAATATGCTCAAATAACTCATCAAAGTCACATTGAAACACCTTAAAAGAATGCACAATCATGAACAACAAAAGGTATGATATAATGACTTTAAAAATATAAGAAATTTTTTTTGAAATGCCTCAATATGTTGTTCAAGCATGGAAAAAATATTGGATGCAAAAATGTTTTAGAACTAGGCAAAAGAAAATTGGACAATGCACAAGTATCATGAAGAAAATCATTCAAAAAGAAAATAAAAAGAATTTATGAAAGTATAAGCAAAATCAATTAAAGTCAGAATTAAAAAATGTGAAAAATTAGTTTGATGTGTTATAATACTAAGTGAATTTATTTGGAATTTTTGGAGGTGATTTGGTATTTTTAATAAAAGAAAATGGAAACTATGTAAAAAATAAAATAAAAATGTGAATGAATGAAAGAAGGGGTATACAGTTAGCAAAAAGCACGTTCAAAATGGTTTGGGCTCACAAAAGAGGTGTGTGAATAGCAATCTGAGAATCCAATCCAAAGGCGCGTGTGTGCATGGAATTATGGTAAGCCTTCAGTCAAAAGATTGACTCACTCACATGCATTGGATCAAGTCAAAGTCAGATCATCAAGAAAGTAAACAAAACGAACACATCACAAAGGAAGCACATGATAACAACCATACACACACACACATGCAAGTAGTCAGAGTCAAAGATGAATGGCACGCGAGTGGCACATGGTCATTAATGTGCTGGCTTCATGAGACGCGTTGGATTGGAACAAATCGGACGGTCATGTTATAAAGTTGAAAAACCCTAGGGTTTTGACTTGAACAAGAATCAGGTGACCGGAGAAGACTTCCGGTCGTCTTCTCTGGTGAGTCTCCAGCGAGGTTATATTTTCAGGTCAGAGGAAATTAGCAAATCGCGTATAGAAATGAAGTTGAAGTCATGTAGAACATGAATCTTACCTTAGAAATCACACAGCATGCATGTACAGAGAGAATCGAGCACAAACATTTTGTCCTAGAATTTGAATCTAAGCACTTAAGGTGCCTATCACTAGCCAGATCAATCACATTGCTTCTATTAAGCTATAATCAACATAAAACAAACTTAGAATCGGTGAATTCGTGCAAGAAAAGTTGAGAAATAATGAACCTGAAACTTAAAGAAATTTTGAATCAGAAGAAAACCAGAGGTGATCTTTGAGTTCTTGAGCTTGAGCTGAGCAAATTAAATGCTATGGAACTTTGATTTTTGAAGAGAACAAAGAAATTCAAACTTGAGAAAATGCTACACTCGATCCTGATTCAACTTGTTCTTGATCAAAGAGCAACAATGATGAACAATGGATGAAACTTGGAGTGAAAATGTGGATGAACCCGTGTGAAAAGAGAGAGAGAATTCAGAGAGAAACTTGAGATGAATTTTGTGAGAAATGAAGTGTTGTTCCCTGAATTCTATTAGGATGAAGCTTATATACTCATGGTTAAATTCTAACTGTCACGGATGATAGTTAGAACCAAGGTTAGTGGAGCTGGTTAACTGAGTTGGTGAGTGAATTTAGTTATTGGCACGAGTTAGAAAGTTTTTTTCGTTTATGTGTGGAGGGATTCTTGTTACTTATGGTGAGGAGGTGATGTGTATGCTGACGATGATGAACAGATGATGGTGATGTTATGATATTGGTGCTGCAGCATAGCCACCTTGTTGAACAAGTTTCTTTTCTTTGAATCCTTTCCATATTGATGCATGCCATAGGTATGTAGGCATGTATGTGTAAGAGTATGTTGGTTCAAAAGAGGAAATACTGCAAAAGGTGTTTGTATGTGTGTGAATGTGACTGAAACAACAATAACAATGCCATGACATTCTATTTTGGCAGCAAAACAAACAATGAAAATGTTGATGTTTGAGGATGAAA
Source organism: Lathyrus tuberosus (assembly GCA_022829125.1). Classification (NCBI taxonomy): domain Eukaryota; kingdom Viridiplantae; phylum Streptophyta; class Magnoliopsida; order Fabales; family Fabaceae; genus Lathyrus; species Lathyrus tuberosus. Next base: position 10,669,384 of record JALAZF010000145.1, read on the forward strand.
TTCTCTCATATTAATGTATGAAATAAAGAACTCTTGGTGTCTGTGGAAAAAGGAGACAAAATGGAACAAGGTTGATGTTGGAATCACGATGAAACAATGCCTCTAACACACTTGAAAATGGCTTGAAACAAGAGAAGGCATGGCTGGTTTATGGGCGAGACAACTTGCATGGCATACATGGCAACATGACTTGTGAACTTCAGTGTGAAACCTATCTCTTGGAACCTCTATAACTCTTCATACATTGCTCATCTCAAAAAGTGTCCAACATCAAAGTTGGAGAGGAGATGACAATGAACAACTTTGATGTTCAACAATTTTTCATTTGAAGCCTTCATCATTGAGAAAATTAGCTTGACATTTGGCACACCACATGTTTGATGAAATGACTGCGTGCCAGCCCAGTCTTGCTTGGTCATGACTTGGAATTTGCCTTGATTTTGCTCTACTTTGATTGATCATAACTCCCTCAATTTTGATCCAATGGAAGAGTTCTTGGTATGGATTTAAAGCTTAGGATGTGATCTTTAATTGGCTCAAATTGGGCCAGAAGTTTGAAGCTTTTATCTTGAAGAAAGAATGCCTTGAAGTAGAGTGCAAATTGGCCTAAACTTTCTATTTTTAGAAACCCTAAGTTTCTAAATTTGGCAACTTTGTACAATTCTTGATTTTTCATGAATCTCTTGACATTTCTTGATCAAATCTTGTCCAATGAACATATGTGACTTGAATTTCACGAATTTGGCCTTAAAAAGTCAGGAGTTGACTTTTTCCTTTGCATAGTTGACTTTTCCCAAAATTTCTTGATTCTCAAGCAACTGATCAATTGACCCTCCTCTGAAATGAGCCAATGGTTAATCTTCCATCCTTAGATACTTGACATCATGTAAAAAACATTGAGATCAAGTTTGAACCAAAATTTCATCAGGAGACTGCTTGAAACCAAAATCTAATTTTGACTACCTTTGTTAGGAGATGATGAACTGCCCAATCTCCTTGATGAATTCCCATCTTCCAATGATTTTGAGGGACCAAATGAGATGATATATGATGTAAGAGACCTTTGAGGCTTGTTTGAAGACCCTAGGCTTTAGCTCTCCTGCTTTGAATAGCCAATGCTCTGAAATCAACTGATCACATGCCCTTTGCAACTTCTATGAGATATATGATGAAATAAGATGTAAATGAAATGAAATGAAACATAAGCTAGGTAACAACAAGAGGGCAAATTTTGGGGTGTTACAGCTGCCCCTATTCAATCGTCGGTTAACCTGAGAAGGATGAAAGCGACGGCTATTCATACAATAAAGGTGAATTGTGATTGAATACCAAAACAACCAGAAAATTTGCACGCTGAATGAAGAAGAAAAGGGATATAAACCCTTCTGGAAGTATCAGCAAATAACTGCATAGATTGATACAACGTGTATCGAAATAGGGATACGGACAATTATCAATGATTATACGAACGAGTATAGAAATAAAACACGAACGGGTGTTTAGGTCAACGATACAGACGAGCATCGGACAATCATCAAAGGAACACGACGAGTGACCAAGTCGACGATACGAACGAGTATCGGATGATGATTAATAAGGGAACACACACAAGTGTTCGGGTCAATGATACGGACGAGCATCGGACAATCATTAAAGGAACACGACGAGTGACCAAGTCGACGATACGAACGAGTATTGGACGATGATTAATAAGGGAACACACACAAGTGTTCGGGTCAACGATGCGGACGAGCATCGGACAATCATCATAGGAACACGACGAGTGACCAAGTCGACAATACGAATGAGTATCGGACGATGATTAATAAGATACGGACGAGTATCTCAGAGGTTAATACGGACAAGTATTGGCTAAAAAGTTCAAACACGGACGGGTGCTGAAAGGACACGGACGAGTGTCAAAGGTCAATACGGACGGGTACTGAAACAAAAGTTCAAACACGGACGAGTGCTGAAAGGACACGGACGAGTGTCAAAAGTCAATACGGACGAGTACTGAAACAAAAGTTCAAACACGGACGAGTGCTAAAAGGACATGGACGAGTGTCAAAAGTCAATAAGGACGGGTACTGAAACAAAAGTTCAAACACGGACGAGTGCTGAAAGGACACGGACGAGTGTCAAAAGTCAATACGAACGGGTACTGAAACAAAAGGTCAAACACGGACGAGTGCCAAAAGGACACAGACGAGTGTCAAAAGTCAATACGGACGGGTATTGAAACAAAAGGTCAAACATGGACGAGTGCCGAAAGGACACGGACGAGTGTCAAAAGTCAATACGGATGGGTATTGAAACAAAAGTTCAAACACGGACGAGTGCCAAAAGGACACGGACGAGTGTCAAAAGTCAATACGGACGGGTATTGAAAAATTAAAGTTTGTAAAGTGATCTCACTGGGGATTAAAACGCTAAAAAGGACACGGACGAGTGCTGAAAGGACACAGACGAGTGTCAAAAGTCAATACGGATGGGTATTGAAATAAAAGGTCAAACACGGACGAGTGCTGAAAGGGGTCAATACGAACGGGTATTGAAAATAAAAGGTCAAACATGGACGAGCGTTGAAAGGACACGGACGGATGTCCATGGTCAATACGGACGGGTATTGAATTAACATTGTACGATCAAGTGTTGTGGTAAGCTTTGCTGGGGTTGCATGACAATGTTTTGTCTGTGAATTACTCTGGCTTGCAGGTAAACGGTTGAACCTGGCTTATGTTTCATATGCGTATGTTTGAGTTTTGTCGTAATGCTCCATATCAATGGAATGCTACGCTTTAGAGAATGCAAATGTCATGATATATGCAAATGCAAAAGAGACTCCAAACGAGGAATCTAACTCCGCGGGGAAAAGATCACTGTTCGATCCTTCAATTGCTCTGTGGGGATTAACCCTTCTGCCCGGGATAACTCTTGTCACAAATTGCCAAAAATAAATTGGCTTACAGATGCGCTAAGGTGTGATGATCCTGTTGAAGAAGTTTCCACTGGAATGACTCTGCCCTAGAGAGAGATTATTCTACTCATGGAACTTCGCTGGGGATGAGAACTTTCTGAATGACGTTCTGCTGAGGAAAAAAGTCATTAAAACTCTGCTTGGGGATCTATCAAACCCAAGATCTTTTTCTAGAGATAATCAGCCTTCTGACTTAGCTGGGGAATCAGCCACTATTATCGACACAGAAAAGCTTGTAGCTATTGGAAGTACTGAATAGGAGAATCGACTTAATAAGATACAACGATATTGCCGGAGTTGGCTGTCAATCTCAAGCCGTTGCGAGTGACCGCTAATCAACCGGTGAACTTAATCAGTAAAAGTTGTGACAAAAGGGTGATACGGGAACCCTTTCCTGAACATGATTGCCCTGGTATTCTGACTTAGGGGTGAGTGATTACTTGTTTGGAAGAAATATCCCATGCTCTTGAAAAGGCTTCAATCTTGCTTTTGAACCTAGTACGAGGTTGTTACCTGTAAGCAAAAGGATATGCACATATGCCCCGTGCTGGGTATGACTTTTGCAACTGAGAAAATCCAACTCTGAACCATCACTTGTTGGGGAGAAAGGTTTGGACGCATCTCTTTCTGGGAACATGATTAATGAAGCCTGCTGAAGACAGGGGACCACAAATGCCTTGGGTTGGAATACCCCTTTGTTTCAAGCCTTTTGGCTGATTGACTGCATATGCGTGAACAACAGTTTTTTACCATTTTCCACTTGCCCCAGACCAGCATGGTCCACCAAAAGAAATTGTCTCAAGAGGATTTTACAGAAGGCTTGACATCCAAAACGCCTCAATGTCTTCAAACTCTTGGAGAGATTCGTCAGATCTCGAAGTAACTGCCTCAGACTGTATGGTTTACAGAGGAATTCGCCTCGAGAAGATTTATGAACAATCTCATATCACCGTGGGATATTCTACCTCAGTATTCTGGACCCTGGATAGGCTGATCAGTCGTCTGGATGGACTAACTTCTCGTGCTCTTGGGATGACCTGCCCCAGTATGAACCTTGAAGTGGTTTTGCCCCTGACTACTGAACTTCGAAGGAAGTCCCAAAATACCTGCCTTTGGAGAGATTTGAATCTCGAAGTGATTGCCCCAGTTTAACTGAACTCTGAAGAGATTTCTCGACGTGATTGGCTCAGGTTGGCTACACCTTAAAGAGATGATTCGACGTGATTGTCGCAGATCGGCTACGTCTTAACACAACTTGTTGGGAAAGCTCCCGCTCAACAAAGTTTCCTGAGGAAGTACCACTGGATGTGGCTGTCCTTCGGGAGTTTCAGGATTCTTAACTCGACAAGATTAAGCTTCTGGACTGAATTTCCATATGTAAACTTCTTTTGATGTCAAACAAATGTATGCAAGCAGAAAATGTTTTAGTCTGAGAATGAAAATTCTAATGCAACACACTTGTTAATCTTGAAGTTTTACTGAAAAGATGTCGCAAACCCTTTGTGAGCGGATCACAGGTTAGGATACGACATTAATTTTTGAATGAAAGAATGCAATGCACATGCAACACCAACAAAGATCTTTTAGCACAAATCACAGGAGTCAGGAATGCTATCTCTTGGTAGTATGCTTTCGAAATAACCCTGTTTCAATTGAGGACTTTCAATTTTGTAACGGAGCCTGGTTCGCGGTTATTGAAACAAGGGATATAAGGCTCAAAATTTATTAGTGCCCACCCACTCTTCGTGATGTCCTCCAGTCCTATGTTCAATTAGTTCGGCACTAGCGTTCACCTCTCAAAAGAAACCTTTCTGATGGTTGAAGAACCATTGACTTTTTAACGGTTTAAGCACCAATCAGTTTATTGGAGTAACAGTCATCCCTTTTCGTCTTTGTGTCTGTGTCACACGGCTTTGTTCTTTCGCTTGAGGATCTTTCTTGGGTAATCCTGTTCGCATTTCGTTTTCACATTCTTTTGTTTATCCCTAACTTTTTCCTGGACAGATTCTTTTGAATCTTTGATTTCGGAGTCCAGCGGGATGCCCTAACTTTTGTCTAAGTTGCTTGTTTTCAAGTTTCAACTTAGCAGGCTTTTTCATTTCTCTTTTTTTTTTTTGAACACATCGTGTAACACCGGTTGTCTTGATTTCTTTGGAAAGGTTGTGACTATTTCATTTCTCAGTTGATGAGGGATAACCATTGTAGTTTTCGATCTTTGGACCTCTTGATGCGGTGGAGTGAAAAGTAATGGATCCTCAGATGCACATTTCTTTTGAGGTTTGAACGCTTGGTCAAACTAACTGACGCCTACCCTGCCCCGGGGTTAAATGTTAGGGCTTTTTTCTAAAAGAAACTTCTACTTTAGGGCTCCTATTTGGGCGAGTGTCTATCTCCTTATATCTTCAGTGTTTGGGATTTGAAACAATGCCTTTATACATCATCAACAGGGTTTTATCCAAGAGCACACAATTAGAGATTTTTTCATTTTCAACTCATCATCCTCCCTCAAGAATTTAAGCACGACAGTTGGTATTGCAATGCACATATACAAACTTATGAGTGAATACGAATGGATTACTTCAGGAAAACCATGCGCGCTTTATTAGGATTAACATAAAAAGAAAAACATATTTCATGCATGCATACAAATGTTTTGACAAACATAAAAAGCTACACATGAGAATGCAGTAAAGAAGCTAAATGATTGTCCTTGTTGAGGAGGCTTGACTCCGTCTGGACTTATTGATTCTGAAGATGTTTTTGCAAACTGGGTGCTCAATCTGATGAAGAAAGTTCAATTTATTGGCCACCCGTCTGGTGTGATAACCTTTGAATCAATCAAGTCTTGCACCTTAAGTTTGAACACTCTACAATTGTCAATTGTATGTCCAAACATTCCCGAGTGAAACTCGCACCTGGCATTCATGTCATAATCTGGAGGAAAAGGAAACGGCATTGGCGCTACCTTGCCCAGCCGAATCAAAGATCCTTGGAGAAGGCGAGAAAGAAGCCGGCTTTGAGAAATAGGAACTGGAACAGACACTCTCTCAGACCTCCTGAGTCCTCGTTGCCTCTGTTGCTGACGGTTTTGCTGCCAATGTTGATTAGGGTGCCTGCCCCTGTAGTTTTCTTTCGACATTTGGCCGAGGAACAAACAAAGGTTGCTGACGTGATGACTTTGAACCCTGAAGCTGAGGAATACATCGGTGACCTGAGGTAGACCCTAGAGAAGGGGAAGGAATACTCACTTCCTTTGCAGCTACTGGCGTAAGATCACCTGATACCTTCATGCCATCCGGTCCGAACTCGATTACTTTGGAGTCAATTAAGTCTTGCACTTGGTGCTGGAATGCTCTACACCCCTGAATATCATGGCCTGGTGCCCCTGAGTGGAAATCACAATGAGCGTTGGCATCTCATCCTTTTGGAAGCTTAGCAGGAGGAGGAGTCAACTTCCGGAGCTCAATCAATCTTACCTGAAGCAGTTTCTGAAGTAATTCGGCATGACACATCGGTAGAGGATCAAAAACCCTTTCTTGCTTCTGTTGATGATGAAGGGATGCAACCGGGAGAGTCCCAGCTGTGATTTGCTGATGCGGTAGTTTCGGAACCCAAGGTTTATGGATTGAGGAAGGTCCCTGAGAGGAGGGAGGAAAATCCATCTCTTTAGCAGCAGTTGGAGGAACATCTCTTCGCTTGACAGTGCTGATGGGCGCGAACTTGATCGCCCCTTAATCAACGATCCCTTGGACCTTATACTTGAGCATCTTACAATTTTCAACATTATGACCAGGTACCCCTGAATGAAATTCACATCTATCATGGACATTGGAACCCATACGAAACTTGGTGTGTGGAGGTCCCGCAACAATCAATTCAATTAGCTGAAACTTGAGCAAGTGCTTAAGCAACTAAGTGTATGGCATCGGGATCGGATCAAACTTCTTCGCAGTCTTCTCTGGCTTAAGACCCTCAAGAAACAGTTGGTGATGAAAAAGCTCTGACGGTGGAGAGGATTCCCGAGGCAATCCATGGTCTAGAGGAGACCCCAAAGAGGTAGGAAGAGTGTGAACATCTGCTGCAGAAGCGGGCACCTGATTGTTTTCCTTTCTTAACACGGCATTCAGAATTTCCATAACCCGGCCCATATGAGTCTTCATCCGATTGACTTCTTCCCTTAGCGGTTCCTGACCTCGGGACAACGCTTGAATGTCCACCATAAAATTCCCCAGTTGGGCCTTCATCTCAGTCACCTCCGCTCGGAGTTATTCCATGTCTAAACCTTGATTGTGGTGAATCGAGTAGTAGGAAGAAGTCATGTTGGCCGTTTCTGCAGAGAATACCCAGTCAGAATGATAATCCACACCCTCAAATTCGGGTACCTGTTATGAATGCATGAGTGCATGAATGTATACAAATGCCATGTTTGGTTATTTCCAAGGAATCTATCTGCTTTGATTCTAATTTTGTACAGAAATAATCCACAAGAAAGGGGGAAACTACTCAATAGCAAAATTCAGATATAAGATCCTTGGAAATAACATAACATGTGTGCTGAAATGCTATGATGTTACATATGTACAGGCATGTGATCAGGGTTTCCATAAATTCTGCATAAGTGTTGTGCTGATGGTCGAATAAGCTCATAGGTCGGCTCTGAAGAGAATACCCGAATACCAGAATATCCGAATAACCAGAATACTAGAATAACCAGTATATCGGCATAATCAGAATACCAGAATGCCAGGCTGATAAGTTTGCCCTGATAAGAGAACCAGAATACCAGGTAGGATGATAGTTAAGGTTACCTACAAACCTGTAAACAACCCTCCCCTCTCACACGTTGGTACTAAGATCCTCAGTATTCCGGGCTCTCAGGTCGAGAAATGATGATACGTTCACCATTTCTGGTTTGGCATCATCATCAATCGAGGAGGCCTCAACTGATTCTCCAAAACGAAAGGTCCTCAGCTTCTAGCACTGAGGTCGAGAAGCAATAGTACATTCATCCCTCGGGGTACAATACTATCGCCAATCGAGGAGTGCCTCCACTGATTCGCTTTCAAAAAGGACATCCTATAGCGAATTCTCAGCATTGGGTCCTCGGATCGACAAGTGTAATGGGTTTGCCATTTCTGGTCTGCCATTATCACATTTCAGGAGGAGAGGCGTTGCTGAGTCCTCGAGAGACGGTCGCCAGAGTCGACAGTTTTCCAGGTTACATTCCATCGTCTGCCCCAAATGCGTAGGATAGAATATTACCGAAGAAAACCTCGTCTGGATGTGGAGTTTTCATGTATACTACGTCTGCCCAAATGTCAAACAAGTCACACTACTTTCCACGCTAATCATAGGTGTATGCTCAAGCCCGGGTATTGGGCTTATCTCTCAGAATCCAACCCACCCTACATACAGGAAATCCAACAGCAAAACAGTACAGCATAATAATGACATGCAATGCAATAAATGCTATAAATACAGTAATACAGTAAAGCGATAATATAGTAAACAGCAAAATAGTAAAACAGCAAAACACAACATCACATTAAACACCCAATTAAAGAAAAACAGACAAGCGCTAGGATTGACTCGCTTAGGGAATGGACCAGCAAGAGGTCAACCTAGTCCCCAACAGAGTCTCCAGCTGTCGCTCCCGGGATTTTCATCCAAGTACAAACGCGAAAGTGGCGCGGAAACAGAGTCGCCAGCAATGTGTATTTATCCCAAGAGAGGGAAAGGAAACACTGCATAAACCTAGGGAAAAGGAAAAGCATGGTCTCACGACCAAGAGAAACGGGTAAGGGAGTCGGTTACGCGAAGGGAAGGTGTTAGCACCCCCACGCGTCCATCGTACCCGATGGGATCCATGCTTGTTGTCTCGATCAAAGGGTGTAAGGAACTGGAAATCAACTGCTAACTGGACAACTGGAAATGAAAGATAGAAAGGAGAAGGGAGGGGAGAAAGAAGTGACTCGATAGGACATTATCGTTGTCCTAGGCCTACGTATTCCCTCAGTGCAATGGGAAAGTCAGAGTCAACGTAGTTCGACGGACTACAGGAAAGGTTGCTCGTCGAGATATCGCATCTCGTGCCTATGTATCTTCAATCATACGAGAAAGAAGAATCGGAGAAAACGTAGTTTGGCTCAACGAGGGTTGCTTTGTTTGTGTTTTTTTATGGAAACGTCGGAGTGCGCATTCCAGCAGTTAGGTGTTGCAGCTCGCTGTAGGGAGACTTAGGCGTTACCTGTTTGCAGTAGAACGGACATGACGAGTCCTTAAGAAAGGAGTGAAAGAGATGAGAGGAGAATTGTTTGTTTGTTTTTGTCTTTTAAGAAGAAGTATTTTGAAGTTAGTTCATAACTTACATTGTACCAAAGTCTGCCATGCGGGAACGAGTGAGTCGCATGGTCGCCCCCTTATGGGATGTATACTACGCACTCTAGAAGAGGAGGGGAGACCCCTCGTTCTTCATTTCCTACACTTAAGGCTCGAGCGCATTATATGTTAATCCTTTATTAGATGTTTTTTGCCTTTTGTTTTAAGATGAGAAAAAGAAAGACTCAAAGATCGAGAAAGGAAAAAAGTCTTAAGGGAGACTAATAATCCTAAGAGTTGTCATGCTTGGAGATCCTAAGGGTTAGTGTGGTTTGAAGAACTCTAATCCTAAAGAAAAGAAGAAGAGAGCAAGAGGTATCACAACTCACTTCTAAGATAGAAAATGAGTTATGAACCAAGAGGGAGAATAAAGAAGTTTAACAAAGAAAGCATTGAAATGCTTTGCGCGAACACAAAAGAGAAAGCATTAAAAGATTAGGGAAGAAAGTATGTGTGGAAGCATATTCACACACTCAACTTACCATTATCCCCTACAAGCAAAGGTTAGCTAAACAATTGAATATGAAATCATAAGTAAAAGAAGGAAGACAATTAAGCATCAAACTACTTATGAAATGAACTTATGAATCAAACAAAGCCTAAACCTAAAAGGAAATGACTCTAAGTGTTCAAGGACTTCTAAAGTCAGTATCTATGTCTAAAGGTATTAAACTAAGGCTAAGGTACCTAACAATGTCAAACTATGTCAAGAAAGATGCCAAAGATTCATACAAGTTCAAGTTATGAAGCATGGATGAAATATGAATGTGTATGACATAAAAACATGAATAAATGCATGAGTGAACCTCAAGATCAGAATTGAATGACATGTTATAATGAATATGGAAGTCAATGAATGAACATACAAAGCATGAGTGAAATGATTTAAGAAGATGAAGCAAGTAGAAGCAAACAATGTTCAAGTTCAAGTAAGAAAAGAAGAAACTTATAACACACGTCAAAGTTGGAAAGAACATGAAAATAAATGCAAATGGATGCAAGTCAGAATCATACCTCATATTTGGATGTCCTATAATGCCTATGAATGAGCATACAAGTCATGAAAAAGAATATTCAAGTAGAAGAAATTAGATGAAGAAGAAATAAGAAGAAAAGAAACAAGTTTCACTTAAAGAAAAGCAATAACTTGCAACACAAGTCAAAGTTGAAACTCAAAGATAAATGAACATGGATTATAGGTCAGTACCAAATAACATTTAAGATGCAACTAAAATGTGAGAATTAATCATACAATATGCATATGCAAATCACATTGAAACTAATTAAGAAAGAAAGATGAATTAATAAATCAAACATAAGCAAGTATGCAAGATGAATGACATTTGAATGCATGAGATGATTATGGGTCAGTAGCATACAAAATATGAGATGCAATTAGGATGCATGAATAGGCATTGATGATTCACAAATAAGTCATGTAGATGATTTGAAGAGAATAGAAACAAGTTTAGGTCAAACATTTCAAGTAAGGATGCATTTTAATCACATACACAACCCAAATGGAATCACATTGTAAATTACCTATAATTCTAAGCCAAAGGACCTATAATATTCTAATTAGGACCTATAATGATGCACAAACAAGTTCTAATATGATGGCACAAGTGCCTCCTAAAACTATGTTAGAAAGAAGTAGAAGAATAAGCACAAAATATTACTTCCAACACAAGGCATCAAGCAATTACTAAACCACATGAGAAAATTATGAAAATAGTTCACAACCAACCTAAGTCAGAGGTAAAACATGTGTCAAAATATCAAAGCAAAATTCAAAAGGAAATATGCTCAAACAAGTCATCAAAGTCACATTGAAACACCTTAAAAGAATGCACAATTATGAACAACAAAAGGTATGATATAATAACTTTAAAAATATAATAAAATTTTTTTTAAATACCTTAAGATGTTGTTCAAGCATGGAAAAAAGATTGGATGCAAAAATGTTTTATAACTAGGCAAAAGAAAATTGGACAATGCACAAGTATCATGAAGAAAATCATTCAAAAAGAAAATAACAAGAAATTATGAAAATATAAGCAAAATCTATTAAAGTCAGAATTAAAAAATGTGAAAAATTATTTTAATGTGTTATAATACTAAGTAAATTTATTTGAAGTTTTTGGAGGTCATTTGGTATTTTTAATAAAAGAAAATGGAAACTATGTAAAAAATAAAATAAAAATGTGAATGAATGAAGAAGGGGGTATACAGTTAGCAAAAAACACGTTGAAAATGGTTTGGGCTCACAAAAGAGGTGTGTGAATAGAAATCTGAGAATCCAATCCAAAGGCGCGTGTGTTCATGGAATTATGGTATGCCTTCAGTCAAAAGATTGACTCACTCACATGCATTGGATCAAGTCAAAGTCAGATCATCAAGAAAGTAAACAAAATGAACACATCATAAAGCAAGCACATGATAACAACCATACACGCACACACATGCAAGTAGTCAGAGTCAAAGATGAATGGAACGCGAGTGGCACATGGTCATTAATGTGCTTGCTTCATGAGACGCGTTGGATTGGAACAAATCGGACGGTCATGTTATAAAGTTGAAAAACCCTAGGGTTTTGACTTGAACATGAATCGGGTGACCGGAGAAGACTTCCGGTCGTCTTCTCCGGTGATTCTCCGGCGAGGTTACATTTTTAGGTTAGAGGAAATTAGCAAACCGTGCATAGAAATGAAGCCGAAGTCATGTAGAACACGAATCTTACCTTAGAAATCACACAGCATGCATGTACAGAGAGAATCGAGCACAAGCATTTTGCCCTAGAATTCGAATCTGAGCACTTAAGGTGCCTATCACTAGCCAGATCAGTGACATTGCTTCTATTAAGTTATAATCAACATAAAACAAACTTAGAATCAGTGAATTCGTGCAAGAAAAGTTGAGAAATAATGAACCTGAAACTTGAAGAAATTTTGAATCAGAAGAAAACCAGAGGTGATCTTTGAGTTCTTGAGCTTGAGCTGAGCAAAATAAATGCTATGGAACTTTGATTTTTGAAGAGAACAAAGAAATTCAAACTTGAGAAAATGTTACACTCGATCCTGATTCAACTTGTTCTTGATCAAAGAGCAACAATGATGAACAATGGATGAAACTTGGAGTGAAAATGTGGATGAACCCGTGTGAAAAGAGAGAGAGAATTCAGAGAGAAACTTGAGATGAATTTTGTGCAAAATGAAGTGTTGTTCCCTGAATTATGTTAGGGTGAAGCTTATATACTCATGGTTAAATTCTAACTGTCACGGTTGACAGTTAGAACCAAGGTTAGTGGAGCTGGTTAACTGAGTTGGTGAGTGAAGTTAGTTATTGGCACGAGTTAGAAAGTTTTTTTCGTTTATGTGTGGAGGGATTCTTGTTACTTATGGTGAGGAGGTGATGTGTATGCTGACGATGATGAACAGATGATGGTGATGTTATGATATTGGTGCTGCAACATAGCCACCTTGTTGAACAAGTTTCTTTTCTTTGAATCCTTTCCATATTGATGCATGGCATAGGTTTGTAGGCATGTATGTGTAAGAGTATGTTTGTTCAAAAGAGGAAATGCTGCAAAAGGTGTTTGTATGTGTGTGACTGTGACTGAAACAACAATAACAATGCCATAACATTCTATTTCTGCAGCAAAACAAACAATGAAAATGTTGATGTTTGAGGATGAAATTCTGTCATATTAGTGGATGAAATAAAGATCTCTTGGTGTCAATGGAAAGATGAGACAAAATGGAACAAGGTTGATGTTGGAATCAAGATGAAACAATGCCTCTAACACACTTGAAAATGGCTTGAAACAAGAGAAGGCATGGCTGGTTTATGGGCGAGACAACTTACATGGCATACATGGCAACATGACTTGTGAACTTCAGTTTGAAACCTATCTCTTGGAACCTCCATAACTCTTCATACATTGCTCATCTCAAAAGGTGTCCAACATCAAAGTTGAAGAGGAGATGACAATGAACAACTTTGATGTTCAACAATTTTTCATTTGAAGCCTTCATCATTGAGAAAATTAGCTTGACATTTGGCACACCACATGTTTGATGAAATGACTGCGTGCCAGCCCAGTCTTGCTTGGTCATGACTTGGAATTTGCCTTGATTTTGCTCTACTTTGATTGATCATAACTCCCTTAATTTTGATCCAATGGAAGAGTTCATGGTATGTATTTGAAGCTTAGGATGTGATCTTTAATTGGCTCAACTTGGGCCTAAAGTTTGAAGCTTTTATCTTGAAGAAAGAATGCCTTGAAGTAGAGTGCAAAATGGCCTAAACTTTCCATTTTTAGAAACCCTAAGTTTCTAAATTTGGCAACTTTGTACAATTCTTGATTTTTCATGAATCTCTTGACATTTCTTGATCAAATCTTGTCCAATGAACATATGTGACTTGAATTTCATGAATTTGACCTTTAAAAGTCAGGAGTTGACTTTTTCCTTTGCACAGTTGACTTTTCCCCAAATTTCTTGATTCTCAAGCAACTGATCAATTGACCATCATCTGAAATGAGCCAATGGGAACTCTTCCATCCTTAGATACTTGAAATCATGTAGAAAACATTGAGATCAAGTTTGAACCAAAATTTCATCAGGAGACTGCTTGAAACCAAAACCCTAATTTTGACTGCCTTTGTTAGGAGATGATGAACTGCCCAATCTCCTTGATGAATTCCCATCTTCCAATGATTTTGAGGGATCAAATGAGATGATATATAATGTAAGAGACCTTTGAGGCTTGTTTGAAGACCCTAGGCTTTAGCTCTCCTGCTTTGAATAGCCAATGCTCTCAAATCAACTTATCACTTGCCCTTTGCAACTTCTATGAGATATATGATGAGATGAGATGTAAATGCAATGAAATGAAACATAAGCTAGGTAACAACAAGAGGGCAAATTTTGGGGTGTTAAAGCTAACAGGCAGACTCTCATCCCAAAACACAAAGGTAGGCCGACCACAGGCAGACTCACAACCAAAGGTTACCATCACAGATGGAATTTTCAAAGGGAAGGCCAGCTAAAAGGCGGACTCACATCCCAATCAAAGGATAGCAGATGAATGCCGGTCAGAGGCGATCTCACATCATCGCTAGAAAAGGAATGTCGACAAACAGGCCGACTCACATCCAAACACAAAGGTAGGCCGACCACAAGCGGACTCACAACCAGAGGTTACCATCATAAGATGGATTTTCAAAAGGAAGGTCGGCTAACAGGCGGACTCACATCCCAAAACACAAAGGTAGGCCGACCACAGGCGGACTCACAACTAAAGTTTACCATCGCAAGATGGAATTTCAAAAGGAAGGTCGACTAACAGGCGGACTCACATCCCAAAACAGAAAGGTAGACTGACCACAGGCGGACTCACAACCAAAGGTTACCATCGTAAGATGGAATTTCAAAAGGAAGGTCGGCTAACAGGTGGACTCACGACCCAATCAAAGGATATCAGATGAATGCCGGCCAGAGGCGGTCTCACATTATCGCCAGAAAAGGAGGCAAACAGACGGACTCACATCCAAACACAAAGGTAGGCCGACCACAGGCGGACTCACAACCAGAGGTTACCATCATAAGATGGATTTTCAAAAGGAAGGTCGGCAAACAGGCGGACTCACATCCAAAGGTGGTAGAATTAACAGATCTACAAAGATGACTCCATTGGGGAAAAAGAGAAGCCTAAACAGAGAACTCTGCAGGGGTGTACAAGCATGATGAACGAATTCATTGTCAACTTCACTGGGGATAAATTAAGACTGAATCTCCTAAAATATGACATTTCCCTGCCAAAAAACGTCTGGCAAAGATGATACCAAACCCGGCTTATGCTTCGAATGCATATGTTTGAATTTTTCGATGGCGTAATGCTCCATACGAAATGGAAATGCTAAGCTTTTTTTTAGGATGTAATGCAAAGATGCTTATGTTATACAAAAGACACTCCAATGAGAGAAGTGCTGATAAATCCGGAAATAAACTCTGCTAAGGAAGACAAACCGAACGACCTTCCTAATTATAACCTCCACTGAAGATAAAACCCAAAGAGAACTTCCCCTACACTGGGAATCATGAATAACACCTGCTGAAGATAAAACCCAAAAGATCTTATGCAGAAAAGTGCATGTCATACCCCAAATTTTGACCACTAAGATTTCCCATCATTGTGTAAATCATCACCACAATATAGATGAACCATCATGCCTCACTAATCTCCTCAAAGATGGGCGAACATTCACTACAATCAGAATTAGGGTTTCAAGCCCTCTCAGAGTTCTTAGACAAAGGATCAATCAAGAATTGACATGATCTTCAACTTGTCTAACCTCTCAAACATCCACAATGGATCAAGAGGACTCCCACAGCAAGAGTCAAGCACAAGGTTGCAGCATTCTAAGTGGATCAAGCCTCAAGATCGCCAGTGTCACCAAAGTAGGGTTTGGTCGACCATGGCCTCCAGATGGAACTTTTCCTTTGGGCATGAGCCAATGCTTCAAAGCATAACCTAAGATACTCCATGGGACATCATAAACCCAATCATCAAGTCAATTTTTCCTCAGGGGATGCATTCATAAAAAAATCAGGAATTAGGGTTTCTTGACCTAATTCACCCCTAAGTTGACTTTTGGCACAAAACATGAGCCAGGACCTCAAGAGAGGATTGGAGGGTCTCTAACACACTACATTGATCCATTTGCAACAATAGATTGGTCCAAGAAGCTTGATCAACAAGTTTCAAATTCATCCGAACCACAATTAGGGTTTCGCGGAAAAAGTCAACTATATCTTTGACTTTTGACCAAGACATGCTCCCAAACCCTAGGACATGATTCAATACACCCTATAACACCAATGAAATCAATCCATCAAGTTTGATTTAGGTCAAGGACTTGATTTCATAGAGGATCGCACAGTTTGGAATTCATCTGACAAAAAGTCAACTGTGCACAAAAGTCAACTTTGACTTTTTTGAGATTTTTCACAAATATGGTTCTTTGACCCTAAAATGATGTTAATGTGTGATTGGAATCATCATTCATCAAGAAAAATCAAGAAAAGTGGGATAACTTGTAAAAGGGGTAACCATAAAAAACTTAGAAATTTTCTAAGTTATGCAACAAAGTGGCTAGGGTACCAACTTCCAAGGATCATAACTTGAGATCCAAGCAACCATTTTGGCTGATCCAAAGATGGATTTTTAGCTCTCACGGCACTCTACAAAAGCTTCAACTACACGTCATTCCAATTACTCATGGATTTCAAGTTATGGAATGGCCAAAATCACAAAAAGTGAAAATGTCACTTTTTCCTAACACTTAGTGAAATTTTCACTAAGTCAGAATCTGCCTTCACTTTTTTCCAAATGTAGGGGCATTTTTCACTTGGATCCAAAAAGTATCAAAACAAACTATGATCATACATATGTTGTATCATATGAGAGCTTCCCAAAATGGGCAAGAACCCCATGAAATTCCACTTGAGCCATGAGATATGACAATGCCAATGTGCCTTACTGCAAACTGTCATGGCAAGGCAGATTTGTGCATTTTGCTCGATTTGAGAAAATTTTACAAATGGAAAATAATTGTATCCATCTGAACACTTCAGGGGGAGACCAAGGAGGGACAAACACTGATCCATCAGCCTCCCAAGTCCTTGGAACCAAAAGTAGCATGCCAAACCTAGAAATGCCTAAAAGAGGGACAAGACTCCAATTTTGGTTTGGAGCATTTAATGGATGCACCAAGGTGGCATGGACTGAGCCCTTTCTAACTGAATTCAGTCAAGGCATATCCAAGACCAAGGGAACCAGCAGCCTGTGCTCTAACCTCTAGTCAATGGCTAGAGGAGACTTGAGATTCCAAAATGCTCCAATTGGCCAAAGCTCTGTTGCAGTTGCCATTCACTATTGCAGCCAAAACAAATTTGTTCTACTATAAATAGAGCTCATTTGTGCTCAGTTTAAGTACACCAAAGCACTACAACACTTGCTTTCCTCAAAATCTCTTTCTCTAGGTAAAAATGCCTTCTTTAGCAAGGTAACTCTGAGTTTTTGAGTTAGAGAGCAATTCCATCACAGCTCATGATCCAAACACATCCAATATGTCATATCTAAGCTGTCCAAACTCTCACAAGTGACCTGTAACACCAAAATCACAAAGTCCCCTCTCAAAACCTCAAAATAGGGCCTTTTGCATTTTTCAAGCCATGTCTTGATTCAGTCACTTTCCAAACCAGATAAAACCTTAACCACACTCCAAATATCATCCTTGAACTATCCTAAATGGTTTCACACATCTGGAACACCATTTGAGAGAGTTTCTATTTTGGCCACTTTTGCCCCTTTTGCAAGAAAGGGCCAGTTTCCATTCATGAGGTTTCCAGCTGATTCCAATCATCCTAAAAGCTTCTAAGAGATCATTTGAGAGTGTTCAAAGCATCAAAACATTTCTGGAACAAAGTATTTGGCAGATAGCCCAAAAAGCTCCAAAGGAGGTAAGCATCTCAACTTAAACTCTCTGAAATATGCCTTGCTTTGAGGTCCACTGATCATGCATCTCTTATACATGTTATATGTGTTGTGTTTGAACCAATTCATCATGTAATTCATGGTTGTACCAAGAGGTAGCACAGAAAATGCACATTATGGCCTATTTCAAAACCACTATCGGGTTTTGAAGAGGATTGATTTTCTGGAAAAACCACCACCACCATTGGATTCCTTATGAAATTCTAGGCCAGATACATATAAATTTTGTCTCCATACATGGAGAAATCAGAAAGTTATGGCCTTCACGTTTCTGACCGAAATCTTGCCTTGCCTTGCCTTGGGCCAGGCCAAAAAACAAGGCAAGCCTTGTATATTTGTGGTTGTGTTCCAATACACGGATGTATCACCACCCCAGTGGTAAGGCACGCACACTGTACACAAGAGGTCTGGGGTTCGAATCCCCCTCACCCCAGACCCCTTTTTAATGTGTTTTTTCACTTTTTTATTATTTTTCATATTATTTTTAATGATTTGAAAAATTAATAACTCCCTCTATTTTAATTATTTTTTATTGGTTCTTTTTGCAAAAAATCACAAAAATGTTGAAATATTTTATTCCACAAAAAAATCAAATTTATATTATTGATTTAATATAATTAGTATTTTTGTGAATAAATTCATTTTTTATTGTTTTTAAACACTTAAAAGTGAATATTCATTTTGAAAATCAAAACCAAATGAGTTTTAATTCATTTTATGATTAAAACCTCATTTTTCAAACCTTAAACAAAAATCACAAGTGGTTTATTGAAACTTATTTGGTATTTTTATCATTTTTTATTGATTTTCTTTAAATATTTACTTTTTAAGGAAAACAAAATTAGGGTTTCTTTGATTTTCACCCTCACAAATCTTTTTTAAAACACTTGGGCCTCTAATAGAGTGTAAGACCCAACCCCTTTTTGAAACCAAAATGATTTGGGCCTCAGTCATTGTATAAGACCCACTGCGTTTTCAAAAATCTCGGCGCGATCGCTAATTCAAAATAAAACTTGGGCCTCTCCTTGAGCTGTAAGCCCCATCACTGGAACAAAAACACTTGGGCCTCTAATAGAGTGTAAGACCCAATCCCTTTGTACATAAAACTTTTGGGCCTCACATATTGTATAAGTCCCTCTGTACAGTTTTCAAAACAACGGTGCGATCATCGTTAAAACTTGGGCCTCTCCTTGAGCTGTAAGCCCCAACAATCTTTTCAAAGCACTTTCTCCTTTGATTTTGAATTCAAATATATGTTGTTATCAAAACTTTCTTTGTTGAACAACTAACAAAACAGCATGGAAGCTCTACAACGGGTAAGTGTTTATCCGCTTTCATTTATCGTTTTCATATGTATATAATTGTATTGTGGGGCTGCTTCACTGTAAGTCTTCTTTCACATCCTTTATATACTTGTCATATATCCACTGTGTAATACTAGTATAGTTATTTAGAGTTTTCCCCGGCAACTACGTCTAGAACTAGGTAAAGTCTGTTGGTCACTCTTAAATACAAACAAAACTAGATCCCCCATAGGATTACCAAACACAGTCTTCCCTCCTCTTGGGGTTAAACAATATGGAACAAAGAGAAAGGCAGGATTCTCGGTGAACCCTTTCTCAGACTATCACTCTTAGAAATTGTCAAAGAAACTCTACTCCCCAGAGTTTATCTATTCTCCGTGAATAGCATCTCTTGAGTTTCTTCCAAATTCTCGAACTTTCCTAGCTTGATATATTCTCTGTGAATAGCATGTCTTGAACTTCTCTTGGCTTGGGGACCCACAGGCTTCCTAAAAGCATCCCCGCCTCCTCTTGGGCATTGTACAAGGACCCTTAGGCTTCTTAGAAGTTCTCATGCCTTCTCTTGGGCTTAATACAAGGACCCTGGCGACCTCTTAAAGGTATATGACAGAACTTAGTCATCCTTTTCTAGAGCAGTCTTTCCAGCGTCAAAACTCCGACCGTTGTAGGGTTAATACCCATCCCTTAATGGCCGTGCCTCCTCTTGGGCATTGTACAAAAGATAAAACTCTAGACTTGGACAGTCTAAGACCCTTGAGTCTCAAAGACATTCTCAAGTTCCCTTCAAACATAGGCAGAAACCCGGTCTCTCTCATGAGAGATCCCCATACTTGGACCCGCTTCAGGATCTTCAGAATCCACAGCGGTAAGGTAGCGTCCTCTTGGGCTTTGTACAAATGACTCTCCCCTAGCGAAGCTAACCTTTTCAGACTCTCTTGTTGAGTATAAAAGACTCTCTTGTTGAGTCAATTCCCTTTTAGCCTCTATCTTGGGCTTCGTATGAGATACTAAAACACTCTCTTGTTGAGTATAAAAAAGACTCTCTTGTTGAGTCGATCTCCTTTTAGCCTCAGTCTTGGGCTTCATACAAGCACATATAAAACACTCTCTTATTGAGTATAAAAGACTCTCTTGTTGAGTCAATCTCCTTTTAGCCTCTATCTCGGGCTTCGTACGAGACAGAAAAACACTCTCTTGTTGAGAATAAAAGACTCTCTTGTTGAGTCACTTCCCTTTTAACCTCCATCTCGGGCTTCGTACGAGACACGAAATCACTCTCTTGTTGAGTCAATCACCTATCACATAGACTCTCTTGTTGATTCAAACCTTTTAGCCTCCGTCTTGGGCTTCGTACAAGATACATAAAAGCACCCTCTTGTTGGGTCAATCGCCTCCTCTTAGGCTTTGTATAAGGAAACCTCGGTTGAGTCAATCAACCTTTTAGCATCAAACCTGTGCCTTGCTCACAGCATACAAACATCAACAACTCCTCTTTAGAGATGACAAATTCTCTTTCATCCAAAACCCTTTTAGCTTCACATCTTGGGCTTTGAACAAGATACAAATCACCTTTAGCTTCATGTCTTGGGCTTTGAACAAGACACCAAAATAACCTTTTTCCTCCCATAGAATAGGAGGAACTACGATCGCTCGAATTTCCCTATTTCGTTTAAACGGGAATACGTAGGCATAAGATTTCAAATTCTTAGCGAGCACACTAATCAAAAACTCAAGGTCCAATACCTTCATACACCAACCAAGAGCAAAATCAGGTCTAGTATCTACCCAAAATCCTCATGAACAGTCCAGGCACTCTATTTTTTAACAAAATAACCTAAGAGAGACCCACAATCATAATAGCATCTGTAAACCAACAGTCATCTGTTTAAACTCAGTATGCAAGCAGGGTTAATTGGAGACATCTATTTCCCTTCCTTACTCAGCTTCAATAGGATAAAAAATGAATCGAACTATAGTACCCCAAAGCGATAGTGCTTCGCAACCACTTAAAAATTCGCGCTACAGAAAAATGGCGAGTTCACTGGGGACAACGAGATCTTGTTCTTTTCCCATCTCTTAGGTAGAAACCTTAAAAAAGTGCCACAGAAAAAATGGCGCCCACCGTGGGGCCCGATTCTCTTTCTTACAATCTTAGGTAGAAAACCCTGAGTTCACAAAGCATCACAGAAATGATGACTCTGCTGGGGAGTCATTATCTGTATAGGATCATAAGACTAGAGGTCTAGGATGATTAAGACAAATATATATACTGCTTTTCCTAATTGATATCTGTGTTTATTTTTTTGCTAATGGGAATGCGTGTGATGCCGCATGTGGAAAGATTGAGTATACACCTAAGATAGGTGATGGCAATACGGGTAATCTTACGGGGAGTGAATCCCATTTAAGAGTCCCCGGTCGACCATCAAACTCAGTGGAGACTCCCTTTGCATATACATTGCCTATACGACTTCGGTTGTTGAAAGTAGTGTGGTCGACTAGGTTATCTGAGAAGCTGAGGTTTTTAGTAGACTGAAACTATTTTGTTGTGCGGAAGCTATCGGAAATAGTTGTCACGCGATACTACCCTCATTTGAGATCACTCTAGGATACATCAGCTCGCTGGCGATCCGCTTGCTGTTGTCATCCCAAGAGGGATCAATGATTTTGCGGACAGGTACAAAAAATCACCAGTATAAACTTTTTTGGAGGGGGTAGAGCCTTGACTTCATGACACCGACCCTTTGACCCCATATTTTTTCTATGTTTTTGTGTGCTGCATTCATACATTTATTTAAAAAACAAAAAAAAAATCTTTTCTTCTAGTCTCTCTTTTTCAAATTAAACTAAGACAATAATTCCAAATGTCAAATAAAGAGATTGCGTTATGGATTTCGGTAGAAGAAAGACACACAAGTATACCTTCAAGGTTCCAAGGTTAGAGGATTTGAGAGGGTTGGCGAGGATGATCACCAACCCTGAGGCTTTCAGATCCAAATATGGAGGACTGCTATCTCTGTTAAGGGTCCATGTAATTGAGGGAATCCTGTCCACACTAATTCAGTTCTACGATCCGGTCTATCACTGTTTCACATTCCTGGATTATCAGCTAGCACCAACACTAGAGGAGTATTGTCACCTGACTGATCTGCATATCACTGATCAAGCTCCCTTTACTGGACTGGAAGAAATTCCAAAAGATCAAACCATTGCAAGAGCAATTTATTTGGACGAGTCAGAAGTCAAGACTCACATGACCACTAAGGGTGGCATCCAAGGGTTTCCAGCCCAATTCTTGATAAAAAAAAGGCCCTGTACTTTGCTAGTATAGGTAACGTGGCCGCTTTCGAGAGCATCTTTGTTTTTCTCACCTACGGGTTATTTTTGTTTCCCAACATCGATAACTTTGTAGATATCAATGCCATTAATGTATGTCTGATTGGAAATCCCGTACCAACCTTACTCACAGATGCGTATCATTCGGTACACTTAAGGAATTTATACAGCGTAGGAATAATCACGTGCTGTGCACCCTTGCTTTACAAATGGTTAATTTCCCATTTGCCAAAGTCTGCGGCATTTTGGGATCAAAAGGATACTTTACGTTGGTCGCAGAGAATCATGTCTCTTACCAAATCTGACATCGATTGGTACAATCGAATCTATGACGAGATCAGAATCA
This sequence comes from Lathyrus tuberosus, assembly GCA_022829125.1. Taxonomy (NCBI): domain Eukaryota; kingdom Viridiplantae; phylum Streptophyta; class Magnoliopsida; order Fabales; family Fabaceae; genus Lathyrus; species Lathyrus tuberosus. The sequence goes on from JALAZF010000145.1 coordinate 10,692,287, forward strand.
TTGACCGTTGTGGAAATTTCCCAAATGTACCCCTTATAGGAACTAATGGGGGAATCAACTATCATCCGGTGTTAGTCCGTCGCCAATTTGGATACCCAGTGAGGCATGTCCTGCGTAATGCTCATCTGGAAGGTCTTTTCTTCAACGAAGGAGAAAATGACAGGGCACTAAAGACAGAAATAGTGCATGCTTGAAAACACGTTCATAGGAAAGGAAGAGAGTCTCTAGGAAAACCGGACTGTGTCTCGGTGGAGCCTTATCTCCACTGGGTATAAACTAGAGCTCTCAAGCTGAGGATGCCTTACCCTCGTCAGGAAGTTCTTCCGTTAAGGGACTCTGTCCTTTATTTCATGTCCGACACAGAAAAACTTCAAGTTACTCCCAACAAACTTCAACAGGAGAGGAGGTCTTGGGGAACAAGTACCGTATTCTCAATGTAGAGTATAAGAAACTGCAGCAGCTATTGAAAGAAAAGGATGCTCTAATTGAGATTTTAAAGCAACATGCTGTAGAAAATCAGGATGACCAGAGGAATTTGCTCGCTCCTTTCACTTGGCAAAGGGATGACAACCCGACAACGGTTGAAGAGCCCCGGTCAAAGAAAAGGAAAGCACCAGAACCAACACCTGAGCTCTCTTCAAAGAGGACTCAGGATCCACTAGTTTAGACATTTCCTTTTCCAGCACTTTGAAATCTACTGTATTTCCATTTCCACAATCGTTGAATTCAATAAAACGGGGTTTCCCTACTGTATGATATTTGCAATCCAAATTGTTGATGTTTCTTTTGATTAAACAAAAAAATAATGAATAAAATCATTGCATATCATCATTCTCGCATAAACGCATTCTTCTTCCCTACAAATCTCACGTTTGTGTCTCGGTTCTAGAGTTAAACAGTCTCATTCGTACAATACTCGGGCCAATCGACAAAATAAAATGGATGATCTCGAGGAAGAGAACAGAGAGTTGAGAGAAGAGATCGACAATCTGAAAGAAGATATGAGAAAGCTTCATAACGACATGAAAGCTCTAGCAGAAGCTCAGATGCAACAACAACGGACTGTGATCTCAGAGACCACATCAATGCCCATAGTGGAGAAGTCTGATCCTAGGTACAAAATGCCGAAAGATTATCCCTGGGGCATGCCACTCAACTATATCCCGGAAGGATATATCCCGCCGATCATGGAAGATCCGGAAAATGCAGCAGGAACAGCTGGGCCTGAAGGTTACAAACTTCAGGAAAGCAAAGATTCCAGGGGCATGACGGCAACTCCTAAAGGTTACAAACATCTAGAGAGGGAAGGACCTAGAGTCTCTGCCATGATGACTATACCACCACCCGTGGTACACACTGTCCCGGAAGGACAGATTCCACAGATACTGTCTGGTGGAAACGAAAGTATGTTTGACAAAATGATTGAGTTCCAGGAACAGTTCCTGGAAATGCAGAAAGAGTTACAAGCCATTCGCGGTCAGGATCTATTTGGAAAAGACGCCGCAGACCTTTGTTTGGTCCCCAATGTGAAAGTTCCGCACAAGTTCTAGGTACCCGATTTTGAAAAATACAAGGGTGACTCTTTCCCTCAAAGTCATTTAGTGATGTACGCTCGGCGAATGTCAGCTCAGACAAAGAACCAGGAGCTACTGATTCACTACTTTCAGGATAGTTTAACCGGTATAAGTATAACCTGGACATGGCACCAGACAGAGATCAACTCAGAGATCTTGGTGCTACTTTCATAGATCTTGGTGCTGCCTTCGTTCAGCAGTATAAGTATAACCTGGACATGGCACCAGACAGAGATCAACTCAAATCAATGTCATAAAAGGACAAGGAAACCTTTAAGGAGTACGCTCAGAGATGGCGTGAAATCGCCGCCCAGATTTGTCCACCTCTTGAGGAAAAGGAGATGACAAAGATCTTATTAAAAACCTTAAGCTCATTTTACTACGACAGAATGGTCGCCAGTACGCCTAGTGAATTCACCGAGATGGTGGGCATGGGAGTTCATCTTGAGGAAGCCGTCTGAGAAGGACGTTTGGTTAAAGACGCTGGACGATCAAGTAGTACGAAACGATACTGTAGTGCTCTCCCTAAGAAAAAAGAGCAGGATATTGGGAATATCTCTCTCGAAAAGCAAAGGCGGCGTTACCAACCAGTAGCAGCTGTAACTCCTGTTATTAACCCAGCGCCTGTTCCTACGTATCAACCTCAGGTTGCGCAGTTCCAACCTAATCAACAACAATATCACCAAAGAACACAACAGCCTCTTCAGTAGGCTCGTCCTCAGTACAACAACAATCGTACAACGCGACCACCAGGGTTCGACCCTATACCAATGTTGTATGCAGAATTATTTCCGTTACTACTGGTCAAGGGGCATGTCCAAACCAGATCCCCTCTTACAGTGCCATAAAATCTGCCTTTTTGGTTCAAAGCGGATCAGACTTGTCCTTACCATCAAGGAGGATCAGGGCATAACATAGAAAACTGTCTCAGTTTCAAATCTGACGTACAAAAGCTTGTTAGGAGCGGGGCCTTATCTTTCAAAGATACGAATCCAAATGTTCACACAAACCCGTTGCCTCAACACGAGAAAGCTGCAGTCAATTTGATAGAAGGAGAGTCTAACGACAGCTATCAAATTCATGATGTACTCTTATTAAGGACCAATCTGGTCAAGATGCATCGCAGGCAGAGCGCGTATGGCCATGTACCACCTCATAACTATCATCAGTGTGATATCTACTCTAAAGATAGTCAAGGATGTTCTGTGGTGCAATCAGCTCTACAGGAACTATTGGATCTCAGATGGATCCAAGAACACCGAATTCGGGGGGTCAACATGACTTATACAAATTCCAACATCATTCAAAGCCACGACATCTGTGCGATGAGTGTCAACTTGGTGGCAATGCTCTCAAGGCAAAGCCAGTATCTTGATCTGCCACGACACGATTACAATTCCTGTCTGATTTGCTCGATAAATAATCAGGGATGCTCTTTTTCTCAAGAGGCCCTCCAGCGTCAGATGGATCTTGGGTGGATCCAGGATTACCATGATAAAAATATTTATCATATCAACATGATTCAAATCTTCGATATTCGCTTGATGAATACCAGCTTGGTAGAATTACACGCTAAGCAAGTCCAACTCGGTTTTCTAACTTCACATAATTATCAGAACTATAAAGGATGTTGTGAGAGTGACCACGGGTGTGCTCTCGTTCAAAGAACTTTACAACACTTGTTAAACCACTGGTGGCTTCCGATCTATATGGACGAAGACACGCAACAAGTCAGTGTGGTTAACGAGAACCCTACTAGGCATCAAAGTTAGGATGCTCGATCAAGGGAAACAGACCTAGTAAGGTTACACTGTATTCAAAGCAGACGTGGTTAGGTGCCACCACATAACTATGAACGCTGTAGAGTTTTCTCGAAAAATAACCAAGGATGTTACCTCGTGCGAGCAGCCCTTCAGGGTCAGTTGGACCGCAAAGAGATTCACCCATATCCAGTTTCGGGGTCCATTAACTGGACGCCAGACTACTTCGCGGATCAAATCAAAGATGTGGTTGTAATCTCTGATCCTGAGAGGACCAAGGATGTTTGTGCCATCATCCATCTACTGGACGAATCAAAGTTTCTTAGCCAAGAACTGGTTGAAGTTACCTACGACAGTCAAAAAAATCAGAAGGCTCCTGTAGTTATCTATCTACCGGGACCATTACCGTATGAATCAGCTAAGGCGGTCCCTTACAAATACTGTGTAACAATAATTGAGAATGGAAAGGAAATTCCATTACCCTCCGTCGTGAATATTGCAGACATCAGTTGAGTAACACGGAGCGGTCGAATCTTCAACCGAGGAGTTAGAGAACCTAACAAAGAAAAGGAACTTCGGACAGAAGCTCCCAATCCACCGGTCGGTCAGTCCAGTGATCCCGACCTTTCAAAAAACAATGATGAGATGCTGAAGCTCATCCAGAGGAGTGAATACAACATTGTTGATCAGCTATTACAAACTCCTTCAAAGATCTCTATGCTATCACTTTTACTCAGTTCCGAAGCCCACTGAGAGGCTCTACAGAAAGTCTTAGAGCAGGCCTTTGTGGAACAGGATGTGTCAATACGACAGTTCGATAGTATCATCTCTAACATCACTTCCTGCAACAACTTAGGGTTCAGTGATGAGGAATTACCAGAGGAAGGCAAAAGTCACAACATGGCTCTCAATATCACAGTCAACTGCCAGGACGATGCTTTAGCCAGCGTACTGATAGATACCGGATCGACCATCAATGTTATGCCAAAGTCCACTTTAATGCGACTATCATTCAAAGGATCCCCAATGAGGGGCAGTGAGGTCATCGTCAAAGCCTTTGATGGATCTCGAAAAGCAGTTATCGACGAAGTTGACCTTCCCATAACTATCGGTCCTCACACTTTCCTAATCACTTTCCAGGTCATGGACGTTCGGGCAGCGTACAGCTGTTTATTAGGAAGACCTTGGATACACCAGGCTGGGGCAGTCACTTCGACGCTGCACCAGAAACTGAAGTTCGTCAAGAACGATTAACTCGTCACGGTCTGTGGAGAACAAGCCTTGATCATGAGTAACCTGTCATTATCTACTTGTATAGAACCCGAGGAGGTTGTTGGGACTCAGTTCCAAGTGCTTTCGGTGAGCAATGAGAATCAATCAGAGAAAGGAACCTCGACTTCCTCGTACAGAGATGCTCTCGAAGTGATCAAAAGTACCAATGCAAAAGGATGGGGACAGCTTGTCATTCCTCCTGATAACAAAACAAAGAAGGGTCTTGGTTTTTCCATAACCTGCACCCAGACTGCTACTATTCAGGACTTCTTCCACAGTGGAGGTTTCCTTCATCTAGTGCCTCAAGCAGTACTTACCATCAACGAGGGAGATCCCTCTGATACAGATGAAGAGTAGAAGTCCTATCTTAATGAGGACGGTTATATGTCTCAGGAAGAGGTGCCTACGTCATTTTGCTATCTTGCACAGAGTCCGAGATTTATACCCAGGTCAGATTTCAGAACGATATACGGAGATTGTGATCCAGAAGGATGTCGTGCTCCTCCAAATTCATTAGAGGAAGACACTCTGATGAAAGACAACTTTGACCACGACTATTATGGCCCGATGGATGGCCTGCCTATCTGGCAGCCGTACCCAGGAGACTTGGGTCAAGAAAATCAGCCGAACAATGAAAATCAGCTGAGCGTCACTGAACAGAACACCTGCGTCCCCACATTGTCATGGGATCAACACTCAGGTCATTTAGAAAATATTCAGCACGACGATGAATTCGCAAAGTTTGTAGGACTAGAATTCATTAACTATGCTTTTCCTGAGGTCAACGTCATCGAAAGAGATGACTCCTCCAGTTCCACAAAAGTGTGGGACACCTTAGGACAACCAAGTGGAAAATATGACTATATGGTCAAGTACAGTGCTCCTAAAAGCTCTCGTATCAGGCTCGAAGACATCCAGCTAACTGGATGGGGAGATTTACCTGAGAGCATAAATCCTATGCAAAATACAACAGAAGAGTTCGTCTACGACAACTCTGCTTGGGAAACAGATTCCAACGATCCTGCTCCACAGAAATCAGCGTTATTTCTGAAGATAAATCAAGGAAGGTACTAGACTTTATGATTCACCGAGGAGTTCGCCGCCAATGGGTTGCTATCGGTGTTCCGAAGATTGTTCATCAGTCAAATTAATTACCGTCTTTAACTTTTCACCTTACCCAAGTGAAACGGATGTTTTGATAGGGCTCACTTTTTGTAATTATCCCTCTTCGCTTTGCCCAAAGTGACAGAGTTTTGTTTTATAGGGTTGTAGTTTCAAGAATCGACTTGTTCATAAATAAAATAACGTCGTTCTGTAATTTCCGCATTAATTGTTGTTTTCTCTTTTTGCTTTTTCAGAAAATGGTAATCCTAAAAAACAATTCAAAAAAATAAAAACAAGCAGTAAAAAAAATACACTGCACACACTTTTGCATTCTCTCTATCTCTTCTAAAAAAACAAAATCATCACGTCATGCAAATTGCTTGTTTTAAACCCCGTTGAAACATACGATCCGATGCCTTCTCCCAACTTTGAATTTCTGGTATTTGGGGCTGAAGAAGAAGTTGACGACGAAATTCCAGAGGAGATCTCCCGATTACTCAGGCAAGAGGAAAGATCCATTGAACCTCACAAAGAGCCGTTGGAAACGGTAAACTTGGGTTCAGAAAAAGAGAGAAAAGAGGTCAGGATTGGGGCACTACTCGGTCCAACTGCCAAAGAGAGTTTGCTTGGTCCTACCAGGACATGCCAGGGTTGGATACCAGCATCGTGGAACATCATCTACCATTGAAATCGAAATGTCCGCCAGTAAAACAGAGGTTGAGACGGACTCACCCAGACATAGACATCAAAATCAAGGAGGAGGTACAGAAACAGATTGGCATGGGTTTCCTCGCCACGTCAGAATATCCTCAATGGTTAGCCAACATCGTAGCCGTTCCGAAAAAGGACGAAAAGGTCAGAATGTGTGTCGATTATATAGATCTAAATAAGGCTAGTCCGAAGGACGACTTTCCTTTACCACACATTGACATGCTGGTAGACAGTACAGCAAAGTTCAAAGTTTTCTCCTTCATGGATGGATTCTCGGGCTATAATCAGATCAAAATGGCGCCGAAAGACATAGAGAAAACTTCGTTCATTACCCCATGGGGTACCTTTTGTTACAAGGTAATGTCGTTCGGTTTGAAGAACGCCGGGGCAACCTATGAACGGGCCATGACTACTTTTTTTCATGACATGATACACAAGGAAATCGAGGTATATATCGATGACATGATTGCCAAATCTAAAACAGATGAGGAGCATGTGACCCACCTATCAAAACTATTCGAGCGGTTGAGAAAGTACAAACTCTGCTTGAATACCGATAAGTGCACATTCGGTGTCTGTTCAGGGAAACTCTTAGGGTTCATCGTCAGCCAGAAAGGAATTGAGGTTGATCCTGACAAGGTCAAGGCCATTCAAGAAATGCCTTCTCCGAAAACTGAAAAACAAGTCAATGGATTCCTGGGACGTTTGAACTACATTTCCAGATTCATATTCCTCATGACCGCGACGTGCACGCCGATTTTCAAATTACTTAAAAAGAACCAAGACTGCATTTGGATAGAAGACTGTCAAACTGCTTTCGACAGTATCAAAGAGTATCTGTTGAACCCACTGATTCTATCATCTCTAGTAGAAGGAAGACCACTGATCATATACCTAACAGTCTTGGAGGACTCAATGGGTTGTGTACTTAGCCAACAAGACGAAACCAAAAGGAATGAGTCTTCCATCTAATATCTGAGCAAGAAGTTCACCGAATGTGAGACTCGGTACACGATGCTTGAGAAAACATGTTGTGCTCTGGCTTGGGCAGCCAAACGTCTTCGCCAGTATATGATTTGTCACACTACTTGGTTGGTCTCCGAAATGGATCCAATCAAGTATGTTTTTGAAAAACCTGATCTCACAGGAAGAATTGCCCGTTGGCAGATGTTGTTATCGGAATACGACATCGAATACCACGCTCAGAAAGCTGTTAAGGGAAGTATTTTAGCCGATCATTTGGCTCATCAACCGATTGACGATCAGGAATCAGTCGGGTTTGACTTCTCAGACGAAGATGTCATGTATTTGAAAATGAAAGATTGCGATGAACCGCTACCCAATAAAGGGCCAGAACCAGGTTCCCAATGGGGACTTATCTTTGACGGAGCTGTAAATCATTACAGAAACAGAATTGGGGAAATCATCATAACACCTCAGGGTACCCACATTCCTTTCACTGCCAGACTGACGTTCAAGTGCACAAACAACGAGGCCGAATACGAAGCTTGTATCATGGGTCTCGAGGAAGCGATCGACTTAAGGATCAAGAACTTTGATGTATATGGCAACTCAGCCCTGGTTATCAATCAGGTCAAAGGAGATTAGAACACATACCAATCAGGACTGATTCCTTACAAAGACTACGCAAGAAGGTTGTTACCTTTCTTCAACAGAATCGAGTTTCATCACATCCCTCATGAAGAGAATCACATGGCTGATCAATAGCCACTCTCTCTTCCATGATTAGTGTAGGTCAATGGAACGACCTACCTAAGATCGACATAATGCGCCTTGAAAGGCCCGCTTATATCTTCACGATTGAAGCAGTCATAGACGACAAACCTTGGTATCACGATATTAAATGCTTCCTTCAGAAATAAGAGTACCCACCTGAGGCACTAAGAAAAGACAGAAAAACCCTCAGAAGACTGGCTGGCAGCTTCTTTCTGAGCGGTGATACTCTCTATAAGAGAAATTTTGACATGGTTTTGCTCCGATGCGTAGACAAACCAAAAGCAAACATGCTGATAAAAGAAATTCACGAGGGATCCTTTTGCACACATGCCAACGGGCACACAATGGAGAGAAAAATTCTAAGAGCAGGGTACTACTGGTTGACCATGGAATCCGACTGCTACAAGTACATGAGGAGATGTCACAAGTGTCAGATATACTCCGACAAAATCCATGTACCGCCAACGCATCTCAAAGTTCTTTCTTCCCCATGGCCTTTTTCCATATGGGGAATCGGCATGATTGAACCTAAAGCTTCAAACGGACATCGGTTCATCCTGGTAGCCATTGACTACTTCACCAAGTGGGTCGAAGCAGTGTCATACGCTAATGTAACCTAACAAGTGGTGGTCCGATTTATCAAAAACAATCTCATCTGCCGGTATGATGTTCCAAGCCAGATCATTACTGATAATGGATCTAACTTGAATAATAAGATGATGAAAGAGTTGTACGCTGAGTTCAAGATCGAACACCATAACTCATCTCCCTACCGACCTAAGATGAACAGAGCGGTAGAAGCGGTTAACAAGAACTTCAAGAAGATTGTTCAGAAGATGGTTGTAACCTACAAAGATTGGCATGAGATGCTACCCTTTGCTCTTCACGGTTATCGAACATTTGTCCGCACTTCAACAGGGGCAACCCCCTTCTCTCTAGTATATGGCATGGAGGCAGTGCTCCCCATCGAAGTAGAGATCCCATCAATCCGGGTATTGATGGAAGCTAAGCTTACAGAAGCTGAATGGTGTCAAAGTCGACACGACGAACTAAATTTGATCGAAGAAAAGAGAATAACGGCTTTGTACCACGGTCAGTTGTATCAGCAAAGAATGAAGAAGGCATTTGACAAAAAGGTCCGACATCGTTTTTTCAGGAAAGGAGACATTGTGCTCAAAAAGATACAATCATTTCTCACTGATTCTCGGGGCAAGTGGACTTCGAATTATGACGGCCCCTATGTGGTCAAGAAAGCTTTCTCAGGCGGTGCCTTGAGACTTGCAACCATGGATGGAGAAGAATTTGACTACCCCACAAATGTTGACGTAGTCAAGAAATACTTCGCCTAAAAAAATAAAAATAAAATAAAATAACGTCTCGGTGGATTGAAAACCCAAAAGGGCGGTCCAGGAAAAAATTAGAGACATAATCAAAAATCATCCCGGTGGATTGGAAATCTCAAAAGTACAATCCAGGCAAAAGTTAGGGATAATGGCAAGTAACTACGTCCAACAGGGGCAAATCCCCCAGCAGCAGTTACACCATCCATCAAAAGAAAACTCCAGTCAAGGTCATCTTCGACAAAAGCTCAGGATGCCCAGAATTCAAAGTTGGTCGAGGGATAGTGGTCGTTATGTTTCAATGTAGCCCTTTTCCCCTTAAATGCTCTATGGGATCACGCGCTTGGCTGATTTCCATCCTATTAATTAAATTTGAGCCCTTGTGCTTTTGGTTGCAATTCTTATTTGTTTTAGCTTTGTAGAACAATGTTTTAATATGATTAACGATTCTTGAAATAAAACAAAAATGAATTTACTTGTCAAACTTTTCTGCTTTTAAAATAAAGATGGCAATTTCTTTTAACTGTCGAACATCGATAGAACATCATTCGCTTCTCTGAAATGGTTGAGCTTCCAAGTGCAGAATCAAAGTAATCCCTCTAAACCAGCACGCTCTAGTGAAGGATCAGCTGTGTCAGAGACCATGTTCTATCTGACACCCCCCGACAGAGTTCTTACCTCCTAAGCCCGACCAACGGTTGTTCCCCGTAGGGACTATTTCTCCTAAGCAAGGCAGAATTGCTATCGTGAACCAATGATACTTTACATCCCCCACTGTGGCTGAGTATCCAGTCGTGTTCATCTACTAGTCTGTACGTCGCGTCAGTTTTGTCAGCATAAACATACATACATCATGCATTATTGATTTACATTCACATTCATATTGCATCACTATCACTCTGGTCATTCTTATCCCCAAGTGATAAAAGTCCTTTTCTCAATCGAGTTGTCATCTCTTTCCTCGTCAGGAAATGTTGCGTCTGAACAATCTCTCCTCCTGTTTATTTATGGATTAGAATTGGCCCTTGACCACTTTGATAACTTGAACCTCTGAAAAAACAGAAAATCTCCGACAAACGTCACTCTTCGCCATTGAAGATGATATTTTCGCTTTCTCGGATTAAGGAAAATCCCCAGAGAAAGCCTCTTAATCAGAGATTCGACAATACAGCAGTTTTTCTCCGAAAAATCCACTGACGAAAAGGTCATCAGCACCTCAAAATTGGATCACATCATATGGCATTTCTCTGAGAAAATCCCAATAAAAGTATGCTGTAATACCCCAAGCGGAAACAGTCTCTCAAGAGACTCATTTTCCCCGATAGAGTCGACAAATAGCGTCTCCAACAGAGAAGTTTGTACCCCTCTACAACTCAGACGACTGGGTTCCCCAGCAACTCTGACATCAACAAATTTTTCTATCAAATGGCGTCTCCCCAGGAAAATTCGGCGAGAAGTTTGAGGAAAACCTCTACACATAACGTCCCTTGTCAAGAAAGTTTATTGACAAAAGAAACTAAGACCAGTTCCTTGGTAGGAAACCAGGATCGAGGGGAAGTTTATTTCAGAAACTTAGACCAGTTCCTTGGTAGGAAACCAGGATCGAGGGGAAGTTTATATTTGAAACTTAGACCAGTTCCTTGGTAGGAAACCAGGATCGAGGGGAAGTTTATATCAGAAACTTAGACAAGTTCCTTGGTAGGAAACCAGGATCGAGGGGAAGTTTATTTCAAAGGAAAACTGAGACCAGTTCCTTGGCTGAAGACCAGGATCGAGGGGAAGTTTACCTTTTCTATGCATCATTGCTTAGCAAAAGAAGAAGGATGCGTGAACTACCATTCCTAACCACCATCAAAATTTTGGGTATTCCGATATTTAATCCTCTTGCACCCCGAATGCCCGAATACCTTCTCCATTCACACCTTCGGGTCCAAGAAGATTAAATAGGGGCATCTATCATACCCCAAATTTTGACCACTAAGATTTCCCATCATTGTGTAAATCATCACCACAATATGGATGAACCATCATGCCTCACTTATCTCCTCAAAGATGGGTGAACATTCACTACAATCAGAATTAGGGTTTCAAGCCCTCTCAGAGTTCTTAGACAAAGGATCAATCAAGAATTGACATGATATTCAACTTGTCTAACCTCTCAAGCATCCACAATGGATCAAGAGGACTCCCACAGCAAGAATCAAGCACAAGGTTGCAGCATTCTAAGTGGATCAAGCCTCAAGATCGCCAGTGTAACCAAATTAGGGTTTGGTCGACCAGGGCCTCCAGATGGAAATTTTCCTTTGGGCATGAGTCAATGCTTCAAAGCATAACCTAAGATACTCCATGGGACATCATAAACCCAATCATCAAGTCAATTTTGCCTCAGGGGATGCATTCATAAAAAAAATCAGGAATTAGGGTTTCTTGGCCTAATTCACCCCTAAGTTGACTTTTGGGACAAAACATGAGCCAGGACCTCAAGAGAGGATTGGAGGGTCTCTAACACACTACATTTATCCATTTGTAACAATAGATTGGTCCAAGAAGCTTGATCAACAAGTTTCAAATTCATCAGAACCACAATTAGGGTTTCGCAGAAAAAGTCAACTGTATCTTTGACTTTTGAGCAAGACATGCTCCCAAACCCTAGGACATGATTCAATACACTCTATAACACCTATGAAATCAATCCATCAAGTTTGATTTAGGTCAAGGACTTGATTTCATAGAGGATCGTACAGTTTGGAATTCATCTGACAAAAAGTCAACTGTGCACAAAAGTCAACTTTGACTTTTTTGAGATTTTTCACAAATATGGTTCTTTGACCCTAAAATGATGTTAATGTGTGATTGGAATCATCATTCATCAAGAAAAATCAAGAAAAGTGGGATAACTTGTAAAAGGGGTAACCATAAAAAACTTAGAAATTTTCTAAGTTATGCAACAAAGTGGCTAGGGTACCAACTTCCAAGGATCATAACTTGAGATCCAAGCAACCATTTTGACTGATCCAAAGATGGATTTGTAGCTCTCATGGCACTCTACAAAAGCTTCAACTACACCTCATTCCAATTCCTCATGGATTTCAAGTTATGGAATGGCCAAAATCACAAAAAGTGAAAATGTCACTTTTTTCCAACACTTAGTGAAATTTTCACTAAGTCAGAATCTGTCTTCACTTTTTTTCCAAATGTAGGGGAATTTTTCACTTGGATCCAAAAAGTATCAAAACAAACTATGAACACACATATGTTTTATCATATGAGAGCTTTCCAAAATGGCCAAGAACCCCATGAAATTCCACTTGAGCCATGAGATATGACAATGCCAATGTGCCTTGCTGCAACCTGTCATGGCAAGGCAGATTTGTGCATTTTGCTCGATTTGAGCAAATTTTATAAATGGCAAACAATTTTATCCATCTGAACACCTCAGGGGGAGACCAAGGAGGGACAAACACTGATTCATCAGCCTCCCAAGTCCTTGGAACCAAAAGTAGCATGCCAAACCTAGAAATGCCTAAAAGAGGGACAAGACTCCAATTTTGGTTTGGAGTATTTAATGGATGCACCAAGGTGGCATGGACTGAGCCCTTTCCAACTGAATTCAGTCAAGACATATCCAAGACCAAGGGAACCAGCAGCCTGTGCTTTAACCTCTAGCCAATGGCTAGAGGAGACTTGAGATTCCAAAATGCTCCAATTGGACAAAGCTCTGCTGAAGTTGCCATTCACTATTGCAGCCAAAACAAACTTGCTCTACTATAAATAGAGCTCATTTGTGCTCAGTTTAAGTACACCAAAGCACTATAACACTTGCTTTCCTCAAAATCTCTTTCTCTAGACAAAAATGCCTTCTTTAGCAAGGTAACTCTAATTTTTTGAGTTAGAGAGCAATTCCACCACAGCTCATGATCCAAACACATCCAATATGTCATATCTAAGCTGTCCAAACTCTCACAAGTGACCTGTAACACCAAAAGCACAAAGTCCCCTCTTAAAACCTCAAAATAGGGCCTTTTTGCATTTTTCAAGCCATGTCTTGATTCAGTCACTTTCCAAACCGGATAAAACCTCAACCACACTCCAAATATCATCCTTGAACTATCCCAAATGGTTTCACACATCTGGAACACCATTTGAAAAAGTTGCTATTTTGGCCATTTTTGCCCCTTTTGCAAGAAGGGGCCAGTTTCCATTCATGAGGTTTCCAGATGATTCCAATCATCCTAAAAGCTTCTAAGGGATCATTTGAGAGTGGTCAAAGCATCAAAACATTTCTGGAATAAAGCACTTGGCAGATAGCCCAAAAAGCTCCAAAGGAGGTAAGCATCTCAACTTGAACTCTCTAAAATATGCCTTGATTTGAGGTCCACTGATCATGCATCTCTTATACATGTTATTTGTGTTGTGTTTGAACCAATTCATCATGTAATTCATGGCTGTACCAAGAGGTAGCACAGAAAATGCACATTATGGCCTATTTCAAAACCACTATCGGGTTTTGAAGAGGATTGATTTTTTGGAAAAACCACCACCAGCATTGGATTCCTTAGGAAATTCTAGGCCAAATACATATAAATTTTGTCTCCATCCATGGAGAAATGAGAAAGTTATGGCCTTCACGTTTCTGACCAAAATTTTGCCTTGCCTTGCCTTGGGCCAGGCCAAAAAACAAGGCAAGCCTTGTATATTTGTGGTTTTGTTCCAATACACAGATGTATCACCACCCAAGTGGTAAGGCATGCACACTGCACACAAGAGATCTGGGGTTCGAATCCCCCTCGCCCCATTCCCCTTTTTAATGTGTTTTTTCACTTTTTTTATTATTTTTCATATTATTTTTAATGATTTGAAAATTAAATAACTCCTTCAATTTTAATTATTTTTTATTGGTTCTTTTTGCAAAAAATCACAAAAATGTTGAAATATTTGATTCCACAAAAAAATCAAATTTATATTATTTATTTAATATAATTAGTATTTTTGTGAATAAATTCATTTTTTATTGTTTTTAAACACTTAAAAGTGAATATTCATTTTGAAAATCAAAACCAAATGAGTTTTAATTCATCTTGTGATTAAAACCTCATTTTTCAAACCTTAAACAAAAATCACAAGTGGTTTATTCAAACTTATTTGGTATTTTTATCATTTTTTATTGATTTTATTTAAATATTTACTTTTTTAGGAAAACAAAATTAGGGTTTCTTTGATTTTCACCCTCACAAATCTTTTTTAAAACACTTGGGCCTCTAATAGAGTGTAATACCCAACCCCTTTTTGAAACCAAAATGATTTGGGCCTCAGTCATTATATAAGACCCACTGCGTTTTCAAAAATCTCGGCGCGATCGCCAGTTCAAAATAAAACTTGGGTCTCTCCTTGAGTTGTAAGCCCCATCACTGGAACAAAAACACTTGGGCCTCTACTAGAGTGTAAGACCCAATCCCTTTATACATAAAACTTTTAGGCCTCACATATTGTATGAGTCCCTCTGTACAGTTTTCAAAACAATGGTGCGATCATCGTTAAAACTTGGGCCTCTCCTTGAGCTGTAAGCCCCAACAATCTTTTCAAATCACTTTCTCCTTTGATTTTGAATTCAAATATATGTTGTTATCAAAACTTTCTTTGTTGAACAACTAACAAAACAGCATAGAAGCTCTACAACGGGTAAGTGTTTATCCGCTTTCATTTATCGCTTTCATATGTATATAACTGTATTGTGGGGCTTCTTCACTGTAAGTCTTCTTTCACATCCCTTATATACTTGTCATATATCCACTGTGTAATACTAGTATATTTATTTAGAGTTTCCCTCGGCAACTACGTCTAGAACTACGTAAAGCCTGTTGGTCACTCTTAAATACAAACAAAACTAGATCCCCCATAGGATTACCAGACACAGTCTTCCCTCCTCTTGGGGTTAAACAATATGGAACAAAGAGAAAGGCCACATTCTCGGTGAACCCTTTCTCAGACTGTCACTCTTAGAAATTGTCAAAGAAACTCTACTCCCCAGAGTTGATCTATTCTCCGTGAATAGCATCTCTTGAGTTTCTTCCAAATTCTCAAACTTTCCTGGCTTGATCTATTCTCTGTGAATAGCATGTCTTGAACTTTTCTTGGTTTGGGGACCCACAGGCTTCCTAAAAGCATCCCCGCCTCCTCTTGGGCGTTGTACAAGGACCCTTCGGCTTCTTAGAAGTTCGCATGCCTTCTCTTGGGCTCAATGCAAGGACCCTGACGAACTCTTAAAGGTATAAGACAGAACTTAGTCATCCTTTCCTAGAGCAGTCTTTCCAGCGTCAAAACTCCGGTCGTTGTAGGGTTAATACCCATCCCTTAATGCCCATGCCTCCTCTTGGGCATTGTACAAAAGATAAAACTCTAGGCTTGGACAGTCTAAGACCCTTGAGTCTTAAATACATTCTCAAGTTCCCTTCAAACATAGGCGAAAACCCGGTCTCTCTCATAAGAGTTCCCCATACTTGGACCCGCTTCAGGATCTTCGGAATCCACAGCGGTAAGGTAGCCTCCTCTTGGGCTTTGTACAAATGACTCTCCCCTAGTGGAGCTAACCTTATCAGACTCTCTTGTTGAGTATAAATGACTCTCTTGTTGAGTTAATTCCCTTTTAGCCTCTATCTCAGGCTTCGTACAAGATACTAAAACACTCTCTTGTTGAGTATAAAAAGACTCTCTAGTTGAGTCGATCTCCTTTTAGCCTCCGTCTTGGGCTTCATACAAGACACATATAAAACACTCTCTTGTTGAGTATAAAAGACTTTCTTGTTAAGTCAATCTCCTTTTAGCCTCTATCTCGGGCTTCGTACGAGACAGCAAAACACTCTCTTGTTGAGTATAAAAGACTTTCTTGTTGAGTCAGTTCCCTTTTAGCCTCTATCTCGAGCTTCGTACGAGACATGAAATCACTCTCTTGTTGAGTCAATCACCTGTCACATAGACTCTCTTGTTGAGTCAAACCTTTTAGCCTCCGTCTTGGGCTTCGTACAAGACACATAAAAGCATCCTCTTATTGGGTCAATCACCTCCTCTTAGGCTTTGTATAAGGAAACCTCGGTTGAGTCAATCAACCTTTTAGCATCAAACATGTGCCTTGCTCACAGCATACAAACATCAACAACTCCTCTTTAGAGATGACAAATTCTCTCTCATCCAAAACCCTTTTAGCTTCACATCTTGGGCTTTAAACAAGATACAAATCACCTTTAGCTTCATGTCTTGGGCTTTGAACAAGACACCAAAACAACCTTTTTCCTCCCATAGAATAGGAGGAACTACGATCGCTCTGATTTCCCTGTTTCGTTTAAACGGGAATACGTAGGCATAAGATTGCAAAATCTTGGCGAGAACACTAATCAAAAACTCAAGGTCCAATACCTTCATACACCAACCAAGAGCAAAATCAGGTCTAGTATCTACCCAAAATCCTCATGAACAGTCCAGGCACTCTATTTTTTAACAAAATAACCTAAGAGAGACCCACAATCTTAATAGCATCTGTAAACCAACAGTCATCTGTTTAAACTCAGTATACAAGCAGGGTTAATTGGAGACATCTAGTTCCCTTACTTAATCAGCTTCAATAGGATAAAAAATGAATCGAACTGTAGTACCCCAAAGCGATAGTGCTTCGCAACCACGCAAAAATTCGCGCTACAATGTCAATAAAGATTGGGCTTTGAACTTGCTGGGGATGTCAACCACCGCTGATCTACCTGTCGAGAGAATCAATATCAAACTATGCTTGGGGAGAGAAATCAATTATACCAAACCTGCCGGGGAATATCATTGAGCTTAACCTGCTGTTGGGGAAATAACTTTAACCTTACCCTGTCGGGGATAAGAGCAAACTGTTGCTAGCGAAATTACACTTCCTGACCCGATGAGGAAAGTAAACACTACGAATCTATGGGGAATATAAAATCTCTTCTCCATGGAATGACGTCCAACAAGTCTCCTGCTGGAGATGCAACATTATCCTGTCTGGGACAGTCAACTTCCGAATACTCACTGGGGAGTAACAAACCAATCTGACTGGGGAAAACAAACCTCTGCACTCTTTCTGGGGGAAAAGAATTTTCAATACTCTGCTAAGGATGCTAGATCTTCAATGTTAGAGAGAGAGAGAGAGAGAGAGAGAGAGAGAGAGAGAGCGACTCTACTAGGGAGAAGAGATCATGCCACCCTCCAAACACAACAAACAATAGAATGTTCTATATGAGAAATGGCCACCTCAGTTACCATCCATAATATCCATCGCTCAAGCAATTTCCATTGTTTTCAATATGCTCTGTAAAGCTTAATGTTTTCACATGCAATATTTATCAAAAATATCGGACGTTTTTTTTTGCAAACAAAACAGTAAAAGTAAAAACAGAAATGAATAGCTTTTTGAGTGAAATGAATATTTTATTGATTGAATTGGCCTGTAAATAGGCATTTACAACTTGGAAGCAATTCCTGAAAAGAGGTAATTGCGTAAAAGTGAAAAGAAAATACATATGTCGGCAATATGGGAACAGATATCCACCATGCTTTGATTCAGCTATGACCCATATGTCTTCTATGTCCACAGATACTTTGACTTCTGAAAAGACTGACTGAACTAATTCCTTTCCTTCAAAATTCCTATGTATCAAAAGTGCTCACAGATCGAACGCAGACCGCAGCCTCTCGCTTTCAAATCCCTAACTTTTGCCTGGATCGCCCTTTCGGGTTTTCAATCCACCAGCATACCCATTTTTTCAAAGTTTCCTTTTCAGGTTTTCAACTCTGCAAGTTTATTCTTTTATTTTCTTTTATCCCTAATTTTTGCCCGAACCTTTTCTTTTTGTGGTTCACCGGGATGCCCTTTTTTTCCCGGACTTTTCTTTTTGTGGTCCAGCAGGTCTCTTTTTATGCAAAGTATTTTTTGACTGCGTCTGCGTTCACAAGGGATGTAAAATCTTCACCATCCATAGTCGAGAGTAACAAGGCTCCACCAAAGAAAACCTTTCTTACAACATATGGCCCTTTGTAGTTTGGAGTCTATTTTCCCCTGTGATCTGTCTGAGGAGGAAGGATCCTTTTCAAAACCAAACTGTTTGTCTGAAAACACCGAGGACGCAGTTTTTGATCAAAGGCCTTCTTCATCCTGCTTTGATACAACCAGCCATGTGCAATGGTTGCCAATCTCTTCTCTTTAATAAGGTTCAGTTGATCCAACCTGGATAGTATCTATTCGGCTTCATCGAGTTTCACATCTGCCAGAATTCTTAAAGAAGGAATCTCAACTTCTAATGGTAGGACCACCTCCATACCATACACCAGTGAGAAAGGAGTTGTCCCTGTCGGTGTATGCACCGAAGTACGATAACCATGTAGAGCAAAGGGAAATATCTCATGCCAATCTTTGTATGTTACCACCATCTTCTGCACAATCTTCATGATATTCTTGTTTACTGCCTCAATAGCGTCATTCATCTTCGGACGATATGGAGAAGAATTGTGATGTTCGATTTTAAAGCTCTCGCATAGCTCCTTCATCATCTTGTTATTCAAATTTGAACCATTATCAGTAATGATTCTCTCTGGGATACCATAATGACAGATGATGTCCTTCTTTATAAACTGGGTGACCACTTGTCTGGTGACATTGGCAAACGAGGCTGCTTCTACCCACTTTGTGAAATAATCAATGGCAACTAAAATAAAACGATGCCCATTGGAGGCAGTCGGCTCAATCTTTCCAATCATGTCAATGCCCCATATAGCAAAGGGCTAAGGAGATGTCAATACGCTCAGAGGAGTAGGCGGTACATGCACCTTATCAGCATAAATCTGGAATTTATGGCATTTTCTGGCGTATTTGAAACAATCGGACTCCATAGTCATCCAGTAATACCCTGCCCTCAACAGTTTTCTAGCCATAGCATGCCCGTTGGCATTAGTACCAAAAGAGCCCTCGTGAACCTCTTCCATCAACAAGCCTGCCTCATGGTCATCAACACAACACAGTAAGACCATGTCAAAATTCCTCTTATATAGCACATCGTCCTCATTCAAAAAGAAGTTGACTGCTAATCTCATCAGAGTTTTCTTATCCTTCGGCTGCAAACACAAAGGCCGGTCTGTCCAGACGCATAATTCTGATGATGGAACTTCATTCCACAAATTCACCTTATACATTGAAGCCAATGTTGCCAAGGCATCCGCCATCTGATTTTCAGCCCGGGCTACATGATGAAAGTCAACCCTATCAAAGAACAGTAACAACCTTCTGGCGTAGTTCTTATAAGGCACCAGATTTGCTTGGCGAGTTTCCCATTCTCCTTTAATCTGATTAATTACCAACGCAGAATCACCATACACATCAAGGTTCATGGTCCTCAAATTAATAGCCTCTTCCAACCCCATGATGCATGCTTCATACTCTGCTTCGTTGTTGGTGCATATGAACGCTAATCGGGCAGTGAAGGGTATATGAGAACCCCTTGGAGTGGTAATGATAGCCCCGATTCCGTTACCATATGAATTAACAACCCCATCAAAGATTAAACTCCGCTGAGATCCAATTTCAGGTCCTTCGTCAGGAAAAGGTTCATCATAGTCTTTCATCTTCAAAAACATGATATGCTCATCCATAAATTCAAACTTCATCGGTTGATAATCCCCGATCGGTTGTTGAGCAAGGTATTCTGACATAACACTTCCCTTAATGGCTTTCTGGGAAACATACTGAATATCGTATTCTGTCAAAACCATCTGCCAACGAGCTATCCTCCCAGAGAGTGCTTGCTTTTCAAACACGTACTTTATCGGATCCATCTTTGAAATTAACAGGGTTGTGTGGTTTAACATATACTGCCTCAAACGCTTAGCTGCCCAAGCGAGTGCACGACATGTCTTTTCCAGCATCGAGTACCTCGACTCACAATCAGTAAACTTTTTGCTCAGGTAGTAGATGGCATGCTCTTTCCTACCTGTCTCGTCGTGTTGACCGAGCACACACCCCATCGAATTCTCAAGAACCGTAAGATACATAATCAAAGGTTTTCCTGGCACAGGCAGCATGAGGATCGAAGGTTCCTGCAGATATTCTGTTATTTTATCAAACGCCTTTTGACAATTTTCATTCCACCTGACCTCTTGATCTTTTCTCAGCAATTTGAATATTGGTTCACATATGGCTGTAAGATGAGAGATGAACCTAGCTATATAGTTCAGTCTCCCTAAGAAACCACGAACCTCTTTTTCTATCCTCGGTTCAGGCATATCTTGTATGGCTTTTACTTTAGCAAGATCTACCTCAATACCTCATTCGTTGACAATGAAGCCCAACAGTTTACCAGATCTCACCCCAAAGGTGTACTTGTTCGGATTCAACCTCAATCTGAATTTCCTCAACAACCTGCCTTGGTTTGTTCAAGTCCTAATAGAAATGAAAAATATTGACATTTCAGAATACATTTTTTTATTTGAAGTATTTTTGGAATGGAGTTTCTCTCTTTCTAAAAAAAAGACATTTTTGATAGTTGGTTGATGGTATCACTAGGAAAGTAAGGTCAGAGTTCACATTTCTTTTTAGGCTGGCCATTGAATTTAAAATATACCCCTCAAAATTAGGTTCTCTAGGTTGTTTACAATCAATAATTATTTCAAGGTTTATGAGAGAGATAAGCGAATAGGTGAAATCCTTATTTGAGATTTCAGGTGAAGAAGATCTATATTCGTTCATGAGGAACCTATTTTTTTTTTTTACAGACATTCAATGCCATATTTTTTTCTTTGAATAGGGATAAGTGGAGTTAGACATTTGCTAGAGATGATACTTTCTCAATTTCATCTACTAATCATGCTTTTTTTTTTGGCAACTTCTAATTCTTCCTACCTCTTTTACTCCACTAGTAATTAGATCCCCCACTTCATTTATGGTAGTTGAGTCTCATCTTAAGTGGTTGTTTTCTCTTAGTAACTTCTACTTAATAAGTCTCCCTCTAAATAGAATCTATTCTAAAAAAAAAAAAAGATGATTGTTGACCAAACTTATATCTCTTGTCCTCTCTATGGTGATTTGGCCGAGTCGGCTTACCACTTATTCGTCACTTGTGACATAGTTAATAGTGTTTGGCATATGACTTTTTAATGGAGTGGATGACAGGTAGTTCTTTCTAGAAATACTAGTTTTTTTTTTTTGTGATTTTCTTTCTTTAGGCTATAGGGAGAAGTTTAGTGGGTGACTTTTCTATGATTTGACTGTTTTGGTCTAGACCATTTAGAGAGTTCAAAATAATAATATATTTTCTATAGTCTTTCGATAAGTGTGAAAGAAATAAAGGAAAAACGTACTGTTTTTACTTGAAATGGTTTTTGGATAGATCGACAAGGAATTTATGCACCTTCTTAGAATGATTCAAAATCGTAACCTTTAAATTAACTAGTAACAGATCGAGATTTTGACTTGATTTAGAGTGAATGTAGTTTTTCGTTCTTTCGTTAATAGTCTCTAATCTATTGATAATTGTGATTTTGACTTGATTTTTTTTTGTCAAGTATTAGTGGATTGTTATGCTTTTGATTATGAAGATGTTTTTCATCTGTTTTGTTTTTTCTTTTTAGTTTTTGTATTTCGTTTATGGTCTGTTATCTATTTTATTCTTTTGTACAGTATTGGATCTTTTATCCTCTATTGTTAATATTTTTTTTAAAAGGTAAAAATTAGATTATTCATGTAAAAAATTTTGACTATTATTTTTAAAATTAATTATTAAAATATTTCTGTAAAATATTTATATGATATAATTTAATTGAATATATGTATTAAACATTTTGCACTATGGATATTATAAATAAAATAAATATTCTAAAATATAATATAAACAAAAAAAAATGGTACAAATATTAAACTCAAATTAAAGTAAGATTGTAGTGATTGCAACCTTTCTGAAAATAAATTAAGGAAGGGGAGCCATGCGGTGCATGCATGTGATTCGTTAAAGAGTTATAACAAAAATAAGTTTTCCTTTAAACAATTAAAAATTAAAAGTCTTTTAATGTAAAAAAAAATACTAAGTTAAGGTGCCACGTTTCTATGTAACGTGGACAACCCATCGCAATCAATGAGATAAACTCTTACGATAATAAATTAAAACTTCAAGCCATTCAAAAAAAACTTCAAGTTTCAAGTAATGTTTTATGAAATTATTTGAAATTAAGTTTCAAGTCATTCAAAGAAAGTGTCCACCTATATATTTGAAATTATTTGGTGTGTCATTAAAATGCTTAATGATTCATGGATTAATGTTTTATGCAATTTAATTAAATTATATGATTATCGTCTCATATAATCGATATTTCCTCCATCTCACAATGAATGACTCAGTTGATGACTTTTCACGTAGATTAAGAAAAAAGAATAAATAACGGAGATAGAATGAATAATATTTTTATTAAAACTAGTAAGATACCCGTGTTCCCGCACGGGTAAATTTATTTGATATGATATAAAATATATTTAGATACACGTGTAAATTTGAAATAAATTATTTAATCTTAAAATGAACAATAATCATATAAATTCAAATGTATTAAATAATCATAAAAAAAATTACATGTGGTATGGAGAAAGAAAAAAGAAAATTTTGATATTTGAAAATGAAATCTTTGTCTCTCAAATCAAATAAAAATAATTGTTGATTAAAATAAAATAGATATTATTTTGATAGTGACACGTGAGGTAAAAAGTTAGCTGTCTAGATCACTATTGAGTATTATTCAATTTTATATGATATAAAATGTATTTAGGTACATATATATTTGAAATGAGTTATTTAATTGTAAAATAAACAATGATCTTATAAATTCAATTTTATTAAATAATCATACAATTAAAAAAAAAAAGGGACGAAACTCGTGAGATGGAGGAAAAAAAAGAAAATTTTGACTTTTGAAAAATAAGGAGTTTGTTTCTCAAATAAAAATAATTGTTGATTAAAATAAAATAGATATTGTTTTAATAATTATTCATTAATTGTCTGAACAATTTGATTAAATAATTTATTAATTTTATAACTATAAATTATTTTTTAATAGTTATAAATAATTTTTAAGAGTTTAATGGTAGTGCACTGTCAGTGTAAAAAAGTATTACACATACATCCAATCAAAACATTTTAAAGTGTCAAATCATATAAATAGATTAAAATTTACGGGCTGACTTGGTGGAATACATGGTTGTCATTAGTTGACAGTGTAAAAATAATTTATACTGTCAGTGCACCATCCCTTTTCTCAATTTTTAATACCTTTAAAGGCTTCATTATTTTAAATGCCTTGTAAATTCTTTTTAACACCTTTAATAAAAATTCTTTTTATCCAAAAACATTTCTTGTAAATTCAACTTTTTTTCTGTGTTTTTTTTCAATACATTAAAAAAGGTTTGATTCTTTTATTTTTATTTTTTAGAAAAAATATATAAAGGAAAAGAGAAAAAAAAAAGAAGAAAAAAAATTAAAATGAAAGTAACAAAGTGCGTAGGAAAAAAATGAGAAATATTAGATATTTAAACTAAGAAAGGAGAGGGAATGCTGAAAAAGTTGATGTTAAAAAATAAATTAATAGAATAAAATTATGTGTTACTTTGTGGTTAATTATAATGGAAAAAATTGAGATATTAAGTAATTATTTTTTTAACCTTTTCTTATGTTATATATAATTGATTGAATATCTATCTGAGAGTTGTATTTTATTCTATTATATTCTATAAATTATAATTCTTTATTCCAATATATCCTTTAATTGGCCAATCTATACATCAATCTTCATTATATGTGAGTTGACTGAATTTTATTTTTAAAGCTTAATTTTATTCTAAATTGGAATTTTCGTGCTGCCTAAATATAGCTTATATCCTCCACAATTTCCATATAAAATAGAGTAGTAATAACTGAATTTAAATAATGTTCAAATTGAAATTTAATATGTATTAACCTATACATAGAACATAATAGGATTAAACAAAGCAAACAAGTACATGCATTAGTTGATCTTAACCATGAATCTGAGATTGGCCGACTCACATTACATATTTACTAAATCATCATTAAATCATCTTTCTGTTAAATTAAGATCAAATGGCTGAAATAAACTCAATCCTCAATCGGTGGCTTCTTCTTCCAGCAACTACAAATTTTCCCTAACAATTTTAAATTTCTCAAGTATGTATGAAAAACGTGCAAGAGCTACGCCAGTATCTATAGTCAACAGTTTCATTATTTTAGAAGTACACCCTCACATTACGATAATAAAATACTAAAGAATGAAATGGAAAGAAAAATGAGAATAGGAAGCATGGAACTGTGCCAAAAATTTAAAGAAATGTCACCAAGATTTTGCACATATCAGGATGACACCAAGAAATTACAGGCAGAAGAAGAAAATGTTTTAAGAAAATGTTTTATTAGAGAAGAATAATCATAACTTACCTCTACTCTAAATTCCTAGAGATATTGGTTCTTAGCATCCCACAAAATATCATCTTCATGAAGGATCAACATCATTATATTTGATCGCACAAATGCAGTATGGAACATAATTATAAATACCGTCTTATCGTCAGTAGAATCATCATTCCAGTATATGCACTAAAGAATTATCGATGATGACAGCAGGTACGCAATTGCTATGTTGTTTTTTTTGTACTCATTTGTTAGTACCCAAACCACAGAATGGTCGGTACAATGCTAAATTGTTTGTTATCATCTTCATCATCTTCATCATTTCGTAACTGCTAGGTTGTTTGTTTCGTCTTTTCGTAACATTTGCAGGATGGTAACTGTTCTGGACTGGACCAATGGCTAGAATTGGCCCAATCCGCCTCTGCTCCAGAGCGGCCCAAACTGCCTAAGCCCAATCCACAGAGGGGCAAAAGTGACATTCCTGCCCCTACACCCGGGCGAGGAACGCAACGTCTATCCTCGGTTCTGATGCCCGTTACGCACGGCTTCCTCGCTGCCCGAACGTCAACGGGCAGGTGTCCGCAACTACGTTTATGCCCGACATAACAGCTAGTTCATGGCAACCTGCCCGTCACAACGGCTAGTTTAGGCAGTTACCTATTCTTCGGGAAAAACGGCTAGTTCTCCCCAAAAATAGGACCGTTGGCCACGCGCTGGGGGCTCTATATAAACCCTCTCGTTTGAGAGGGTCAGGTATCACATTTTCACCCTAAGAATACTCTTTGTACTTGCCCCTTTTTCTCTGACCCTTTCTTACTTGAGCGTCGGAGTGCCTTGCAGGTACACCCCATTTTTCTCCTCATCAACAGTCTGAACACCTAGCACGTCTAACGACCATCATCTGCCGAGCACCTTGCATCTGACAACCAGCGTGCGTGGATTTGATCGGACACTCGAGATCAGTGGCGCCGTCTGTGGGAACTCCTTGTTCTCCCCTTCTTTCTTTCTTACTCGGAAACTAAAGATCAAAACATACTTTCGTTAATCCACCCACACATGGCCGCTCAGAACTCCGTAAAAAGTGCTGACGCTACAGTTCTTGTCCCCGTCAACAAGGTGGACGTTAATGGCAGTTCGCTGTTACTTTTTTATCCCCGTTTCCTTCGAGACGGGGCCACTTCTTCTCCAACTCCTCCTCCCACCGAGCAAGGAGAAAAACAGTCACCGTTGGGGAAGCGACCAATTCCTGGCCCCTCCAGCACTGATCTGGCCGTCGCAACCCTCCTAGATGCTGTCAACCGCACGAACCTCCTTATCTTGCAGCAAGGCGAAAGGATAGGAGCCCTCGAAGGAGCAGCTCTTCCAAGATCTTCTCCTCCCAAGAGGAAACACCAGAAATCAAGAAGCCCGCCACCTAGGCGCCGGGAAGACCGTATGACGAGGCCCGAACCACTACGCATTCGCAAACGCGACCAGATCTCCCCGCGGGACCAGTCGCCACCAAGACACAAGAGAACGAGGCAAGACGGGCATTCTCCACCGGTCAGACCTCGCGACCTGCCACGATCGCCCTCACCTCACAGAGACCGCCGCCGCGAGCGCAGACAACGATCACCATCGACTTCAAGTTCGGACAGCGACGACGAGCCTCGCGGCCCATTGTCCTGCAGGATCCTGGCCACCCGTCTCCCCAAAGGACTAGAGAAGCCTCCGTCTCTAAGGACTTATGATGGAACCACGGACCCAGACGAGCACATAGAAAACATAGATGCTCTTCTGGACTACCGAGGTGTACGAGGAGCCATCAAGTGCCGTCTGTTCCCGACCACGCTCCGGAAGGGAGCAATGACCTGGTACAAACGACTGCCAGAGGAATCCATCACCTCCTGGAGGCAGCTCGGGAGGATCTTCTCCCGACACTTTACCGCATCACGATGCCATCCTAAGACTGAGGCGTCCCTTGGAGCTGTTGTGCAGGGGAGAGAGGAACCTCTTCGGGACTACATTGGGCGGTTCAACAAGGAAGCCGTCCAAGTGCCAACAACCGACGAGATGAAGAAATTCCTGCTCGAGCAGGGGTTACGTCCTGGCTCAGATTTCGCGAAAGCCATCGGCTTAGATCCACCAAGGAACCTCAACGCTCTCCTCCACCAAGCCCAGTCGCATATACAGTACGAGGAGAAGGTCGCTGCCCACTCTGTCCAGGCCTCCCGTCACCAAGAAGGCGCCCGGACATCCAGAGCCGAAGAGCCCTCGACATGATGTCGAGGAGATAAAAGACGCGACGATCGGCCTCGCGATGCACGCGAACAGAAGGGACCTTCTGGACGGTTCCATGACTATACCCCCCTCACTACCTCGAGGGAGAAAATCTTGTCCGAATGTGCCAACTCAGAGTTCAAGCAGGCGGGGGTCCGTTTCCCCAAACAGCTGCTGGCCAGGCCAGGTGTGGACAAATCCAAGTATTGCCGCTTCCACAAGAGCCACGGCCATACGACGGAAGAATGCATCCACCTCAGAGATGCCATAGAGATCCTCATTCGCGACGGCCATCTGAAGCAGTTCGCGAAGAAAAAAGAAGCTCCCCGGCAGGAAACCCAGGAGAGCAAGAAGGCGGCTGAAGAGACTCCGCCCTCCGACGACACTAACGTACAGGTCGCTATGTCCGTGACTCGACCAGAAGACTTCTGTATCCCCGACAGTCTGCCCGCTTCCACGTTCCTCGGTGCTCACAGCCCGTGGGAAACCTTCTCGTCGGCCATGGTCATTACCGGTGGTGGATTCAACAAAATCACGGTTGGTTCGGTCAAGAGGAAGTTCGATCAACTGATCAGCAAGAGCGCCACCGAAGTCACCACGCTGGATACCACTCGCAAAGGATCCTCTCCCATTTCCTTCTACAAAGAGGAGCTCCTCGGCGGGTCACCGAACTCAAGCATCCCGCTTCTCATCCGAGCAAGGATGGCAAACTTCGACGTTCGCAGGATACTCGTGGACCAGGGCAGTTCGGTTGATATAATGTACAACCACCTGTTCGAGACACTGCAGCTGGACGACTCTCACCTTACTCCATACATTGGATCCGACCTGCAGGGATTCAACGGAGCAGTAACAAGGCCCCGAGGTTACGTAGAGCTCATCGTGACTTTTGGTTCAGGAAAGACAACCCGAGCAATCAAAGCACAGTTTCTGGTAATCGACTGCCCGTCACTATATCAGTGCATTTTTGGAAGGCCAACCCTGGCAGAGTTGGTTGCGGTGCCTTCCACGGTACATCTCAAGATGAAGTACTACACTTCTGAAGGGATGGTCGCCACCCTCCACGGCGACATCGAAGCTGCCCGTCGATGCTTTGAAGCAGCATCAAAAGGATTGAGCACAATCTCAGCGAAGCTGAGGACATCTGGTCGCCCTCCTCTGCTCAGCAGCTCCGAGCGCCCAAAGCCACTCCCCCAGGTCGAATCCATCGACTTGGACAGCCGTTTCAACGAGGAGGATCACGCCAAAGCCCCGACGACTTCGGATAGCCAGTCCCACAGCAACGACCATCTCCTGCGCCCCATACCAGATGGCAACTTCGAGATCGTCCCGTTCGGAGAAGACCCCCAACGGGGAGTAAAGATCGGAGCAGACCTCCCCGACCTGGCCAAGAAACAACTAAAAGCGTGCCTCAGGAAGAACGCAGACCTGTTCGCATGGAGCGCTGCTGAAATGCCAGGATTGGACCCCTCCGTCACTTGTCACCAGCTTACAATCGATCCGGCCATCAAAGTCGTTGCCCAACGCAGAAGGAAACAGTCCCCGGAGAAGATGGAAGCCGCGGTGAAAGCTGTTAAAGACCTTCTAGAAGCTAGGTTTATTTCCGAGGCCAGATACACTACGTGGCTCTCAAGTGTTGTACTTGTAAGAAAAAATAATGGCAAATGGAGAATGTGCGTTGATTATACCGATGTTAACAAGGCCTGTCCGAAGGACGCCTACCCCCTCCCCAATATAGATAAGCTCGTGGATAACTCAGCAGGTTTTAAGCTGCTATCGTTCCTCGACGCCTACTCGGGCTACAATCAAATCCCGATGGCCGCGAGCGATAAAACTTACACGGCCTTTATAACCGAATCGGGCAATTATTACTACAACGTGATGCCTTTCGGTCTGAAGAACGTCGGCGCTATATACCAACGAATGATGAACAAAGTCTTCCAAGGACAAATAGGCGACATGCTCGAGGTATACATGGACTACATGATCGTCAAGTCCCACGGGGAACTAGACCATGTCGCCCATCTTCGAACAATTTCTGAGCAAGCAAGAAAATATCAAATGCGTTTTAACCCAGAGAAGTGCACGTTCGGCGTACGAGCAGGTAAATTCCTTGGTTTCTACCTAACGGAACGAGGAATAGAGGCTAACCCCGACAAATGCCGGGCATTCTCTGAGTTCCCAATGCCCACGTCTAAGAAGAACATCCAGTCCCTCAACGGGGGTACTCACCTCGTTGTCCTGCTTCGTCGCGAAATCCGCCCAACACGCCATTCCTTTCTTCAAGCTCTTGAGAAAAGAAGCCGCGTTCGAATGGACCGAAGAATGCGAAGCATCCCTCCTTCACTTAAAACGAGCTCTGTCGAAACCTCCCGTGTTGTCGCGGCCAGATACCGGGGAAGTTTTGTTCCTATACCTCGCCGTCACCGCCGAGGCCGTGAGCGCTGTTCTCATCCGCGAGAATCACGCCAGACAAAAGCCCGTATACTTCACGAGCAAAGCGTTGCAAGACGCGGAGTTGCGATATCAGCAGATAGAGAAGGTAGCACTGGCCCTCGTTAATGCTGCCAGACGACTGAGGCACTATTTCTTGGCCCACACGATCGTGGTGAGGACGGATCAGCCCATCAAGCAGTTGCTGGGACGCCCAGACATGGCCGGTCGAATGCTCAAGTGGTCGTTGGAGCTGTCCGAATTTGACGTCCGGTATGAAAGCAGAAAGGCTCTCAAAGCACAGGCCCTGGCCGATTTCGTGGCAGAAGTAACCTTCTCAGACTCCTCGCCCCACGTAGCAAACAGGTGGACCATCTACGTAGACGGAGCATCCAGCTCGAGCGGCAGCGGGGCAGGAGTCATTCTGGAGAACGACGAAGGGACCATAGTCGAAGCG
Organism: Lathyrus tuberosus; assembly: GCA_022829125.1. Taxonomy (NCBI): domain Eukaryota; kingdom Viridiplantae; phylum Streptophyta; class Magnoliopsida; order Fabales; family Fabaceae; genus Lathyrus; species Lathyrus tuberosus. The sequence continues at coordinate 10,722,401 of JALAZF010000145.1, forward strand.
TCTCTCACTTTATCCTTTCCCACGTCGAACAACCAGGCTGAGTATGAAGCCTTCCTCGCTGGGTTACGCCTAGCCGAAGACCTAGGGGCAGAAGAAATCGTCATCTGCACAGACTCTCAGCTCGTAGCACACCAGGTCTCCGGGGAGTATCAGGCCAAAAATGACAGTCTGTCTGAATACCTCTCCCTAGTTAGGGAAAAGATGTCGAAGTTCAGGACGGTAGTAGTAAGACATGTTCCCCGCGAACACAACGTGCGAGCAGACGTCCTATCCAAACTAGCGAGCACCAAGAGGAAAGGCGGAAACAGGTCAGTCATCCAAGAGATACTTCCCCGATCCAGCATCGACAAGGGGCCCTCGACCCTACACGTGCACGCAATCGGGGACACCGACTGCTGGATGACGCCCGTGTACAACTACCTCACCAGGGAAGAACTTCCTGATGACCCCAAAGAGGCCAGCACCATCAGACGAAGAGCTTGCTCGTACGTCATCCTCGAAAACAAACTTTACCGAAGGGGTTTCTCCATTCCGCTACTAAAGTGCATAGAGGAGGAGATTGTCCCCCACGTATTACGAGAAATCCACGAAGGCATTAACGCCCAACACCTGGGGGGAAGGTCCCTTGCCCGCAAGGCCCTCAGGGCAGGATATTACTGGCCAACTATGCAGCAAGACGCCAAAGAGCATGTGAAGAAATGCGACAAATGCCAACGGCACGGGGATATGCACCTAGCTCCCCCTAACGAGCTGAAAAGCTTGACATCCCCGTGGCCATTCGCCTGGTGGGGCCTAGACATCCTAGGACCCTTCGTGACGGGGTCTAGCCAAAACAAATACCTGATAGTGGGCGTAGATTACTTCACAAAATGGATAGAAGCAGAAGCCTTAGCGAAGATAACAACACTTAACATTCTACGCTTCTACAAGCGGAATATCCTTGCCCGTTTTGGGATTCCCCAAACAATCGTCACAGACAATGGAACACAATTCACAGACAAGAAGTTCCAAGACTTCGTCGCCCATCTCGGAACAAAGCAACACTTCGCTTCGGTCGAGCACCCCCAGACCAACGGGCAGGCGGAAGCAGCCAACCGTGTCATCCTTCGTGGCCTCAAACGAAGACTGGATGAAACGAAGAAGGTCTGGGTCGAGGAGCTCCACAGCGTCTTATGGGCATATCGTACTACTCCCCAGTCCACCACCGGGGAGACGCCTTTCCGCTTAGCATATGGCATGGAGGCTGTTTTACCCATCGAGATCCACGTACCATCCAGGAGGACCGGGTCGCCTCTAGACGAGGAGATGAATAACGAAGCGATAAGAGAAGAGCTCGACCTCGTCGAGGAAATCCGGACAGGAGCAGCCCTCCGCGAAGCGGCTCTTAAGAAAAAAATAGCAATCAGGCACAACGCCAAAGTCTTACGACTAGAATTCGACGTGGGCAACCTTGTCCTGCGAAGAAACCACAAGGACTCTCGCGAAGGCAAACTAGCGGCCAACTGGGAAGGGCCATATAGAGTCCGTGCCAAAACGGAAAATGGCGCATACTTCCTGGAAAACCTCAACGGGGAGGCACTCCCTCGACCATGGAACGCTGAGAAACTTAAGCAATACTACAGCTAAAGTAACCTTAGGCTTCCTCGTATCGAGAGACCACCTAGCGGTCATCATGCTCGCCCAGGTACAAGCGACGCATGCACACAAAGTAGAATCCCGCTCGAACAAACAAGCCGGAACTCTGCTCGTCGGCGGTCCTCAACCGAGCACTGCCTTCGCCCAAGTACCATGATTGGCAGAACCCCAGCTCGCGATGGGACGTTCACGCCGCGACCTCAGGCCTCAATCGCGACCTGAGATCCGCAACCTCGCCAGGGACTTCCCCGGCTGTTCACCCAGTTCCCCGCACTGGCGAACTCACACGCAGCGGGCTACCTTCCAAAAGAAAGCTCCACTAACGGACACACCCTCCGACGGGCAGTCATAAACGCACAACTAAGATAAAGTACAACAAAAATTGTATAAATGTATCGGGCATTAAATAAAAGGGCCACAAGGACCAAAAAACTGTGCATATTACATAAAAAGGGGGCCATGCCCCCCCCAAAACCAAATAAGTTACAAGTTAATCAACGGCACGCAGGCCGGACAAAACACAACAACATCAAAACGGCATGAATCCTCATCCTTCCACATGATCGGTCGCCTCGGGCTCGGTCTCCTGCTCCTCAGCGGGCTGATCTTCGGTCTGAGCTTCGGGGGGTGTCAAGAACCAGGCCTGCGGGTAAGACGATGCGGTCATCTTCCACCCGTGCAAGATAGTGAATACCATCGGTTGAAATGTTAAGCCCGGGGTTCACCACCCGCAACTGGGCCACGGCACTTTCAAAAGACTCCGATGCCACAGCAATACCATCCTCCTCGGCTTGTAGTATGCTGGCGACCAGCTCAGCCCTAGTTTTCAGCACCTTTATCTCGTCCGGTTCATCAGCACCCGGGGCACTGGCCGCCATCAGCTCCTTGTTCAAGTCCTCCGCAGCCTTCTTCTCCGCCTTCAGCCTGGTTACCTCCTCCTTCAGCTTAGCCGTCTCCTCCTCAGCCTTCCTCCTAGCCTCGCGAGCACCCTTGACTTCTTCCTTTAGGGACGCCTCAGAGGCCCGAGCAGTAGTGAGTTCAGCCTCAAGCACAGAGTCCCCTTCCGCATAAACGGCCGCCATTTCCAGCATCCTCACCATGGTGGAAGCATCCTGGGCCACCATCACCCTCTTACTCGCTCGGTCCATGCTTCCGAGGTTGAGTGACTCTGCCCGCAGAACGACCAAAGTGTTGCCTTCAAAGAACCTCCGGTCAAGGACACACGGAGGAAGCTCAAACTTCCCTTTCTCGGGTGCCCGAGTCAGGTCCACGGCATCCGACGACCTTTGCCGCTTCGCTCGCCCAGCCAGAGCCAATGGAGAGTCCCGGGGAGCTGGAGTAGGAGAATCAGAGGTCCCCGCCACAGCTTGAGCAAGGGGAAGAGTACGGGCACCACCAACAGGACGGGCCTTGGGAGGAGCCACTCCAGCCTTGCCCCGCGCCATGGCGTTCCTCACCACACGATCACGAGCCTGAGGCATTTCACCTGCACAAACGAAACAAACACGTTAGCAACGGGGAAGAAAAAGAAACAACAGATAAAGTCTAAGTATCTAAGACTACCGAGCAACTTCATGGCATCCGCGGGAGTCTTGCACTCCAACAGAGCCTTCACATTGATAAACCTGCGCTCAACTCTCTGACTCCCGTCGTCCTCATAGATAGGGGCACCCTTGCTCGTCCAGCAGGTCGCAAGGTCGAATGAGTTTACCCACTTCACCAACGCCTCATAGGCCGCAGTATCCTGCCCGCGCAACGCGCTCGGCTCAAAGACGTACGCACTGGGCTTCTTTGAGAAGTGTTCGGGCATCCATCGGATCGGGAACTTATACAATCTCTCCCCGATATATTTCCCTTCCTCGGTAAGCAACTCGTCCCCGTTCTCATCATACTCTACCTCCCAGACATACACGCTGTCCTGTGCAGCTTCGGACAAGGGCTCGACGATATAATACCGTCCCTTGAACGTTCGGATGGACTCCGAGAACGGCTTAAACAGCTTTCTGGGCTGCTTCAAAGAGACCCATCCATACCTCTTCCCCGCCAGCTGCCGTTGTAGGTTGAAGACAGCAAAGAACAAAGGAAGGGTGGTCCCCAGAGCAAGGTGCTCGCACACTAACTCAAAAGCCCGTATGAAGGCCAACGAATTGGGGTGGAGCTGGGAAGGAGCCAACTTCAGGTGCTCGAACACCGACCGCTGGAAGTCAGTAAAGGGCAACCTCAGCCCCAATTCCTTGAAGGCATACTCGTACATGGCGAAGCAGTCCCCGAAGTTCGAGCAGATCCGCTCGTCCAGATTAGGCATAAGCACTCTCCATTCACCCGCTGGCCCCACCTCAGTAAAAACGTCCGCCGCAGACCTGGCAAACGTCGATATATGGTTTGAAGGTTCGGACACCTCCCACTCTTCCGGACAGAACCCCTCAACGTCCTCTTCCATTGCGTCCTCCTCCACGACCTCCAAATCCTCTCACTCCTCAGCATCGCTCGCTTCCCCCTCAACTTCGCTCGAGGAGTTCGAAGCCGACGAGCTCGAGGACGCAGAGCTCGAGACCCCTGCACTACTGCTCTCCTCGGACACAGTCTCCTCCTCGGAGGTAATGGGGATTACTTCCCTCTCTGGCTCCATCGCCTCTACGATCACCTAAAAAAGCAGAGAAAGACAGTGAATTCGACAGAAAATCAAATCCACCCTTCCACCGCTAAGTCAAGTGAAAGGGCGCGCGGAAGGCTAAGGACAACGTCCCCGGCCTAAGCCCTAACATCAAACAAAGAAAGAAAAACCTCCCCGCAAGGAGGCGACCGAGACACGCCATCTTCCTACGAGGAACCTCCCCGCGCTCAAATTCCGTTAGAAGCTCCACCGGAATCTGGAAACACTCCACCGGAAAAGTCACTAATCCATCGGAAGCTGGTAAGACGCGGTGGTCACGACTCGCGACCACGACGTGGACCACCACATGTACCAAACGTGCTACCTACTCCGGAGAGATGCTTGATGCAGCATATGGGCAGAACCGCCGCCCACCACCAACACTCGCCAGAAATCTACCTACTTTGTCACCTAAAACTAACCCTAGCCGCATGCAATCTACCATTGACAGTGAAGAGAAGTAAAACAAGCTGGAAACCAGAAAACTTACTTGTTTTTAAGAAGAAGAGAAGGCTGCTCGAAACTTGACACGGTGGTCGGTTGCTCTAAGACGGTACGGGCAGGAACACTGATGACGACGAAGAAGGATCAGAAGGAAAAAAGTGCAAAATGGGACAACCTTCCCCCTTTTATACTGGGGGGCACGTGCACACACGCGCCCGTAGGTAATAATGACTGCCCACTAGCCATAATTACCTATTAACTACTACGCAGGGCTCGATGCACACGTGGCAACCCAACATTTCCCATTCTGTCTGACAATTAATCTTCCCGAATACCGTGCAGCGTGGTCACGACCACAAACATCACGAGCACAGAGGGCCACGGGCACCTCGATACAATTTTCCTCGTCTCCAAGCGACGACTCTGCGCGATGAGAAGTCCTTAAGTCATCACTCCCATGCTCGGGAGCAACGACTTGGGGGGCTCCTGTTCTGGACTGGACCAATGGCTAGAATTGGCCCAATCCGCCTCTGCTCCAGAGCGGCCCAAACTGCCTAAGCCTAATCCACAGAGGGGCAAAAGTGACATTCCTGCCCTTACACCCGGGCGAGGAACGCAACGTCAATCCCCAGTTCTGATGCCCGTTACGCACGGCTTCCTCGCTGCCCGAACATCAACGGGCAGGTGTCCGCAACTACGTTTATGCCCGACATAACGGCTAGTTCATGGCAACCTGTCCGTCACAACGGCTAGTTTGGGCAGTTACCTATTCTTCGGGAAAAACGGCTAGTTCGCCCCGAAAATAGGACCGTTGGCCACGCGCTGGGGGCTCTATATAAACCCTCTCGTTTGAGAGGGTCAGGTATCACATTTTCACCATAAGAATACTCTTTGTACTTGCCCCTTTTTCTCTGACCCTTTCTTACTTGAGCGTCGGAGTGCCTTGCAGATACACCCCCTTTTTCTCCTCATCAACAGTCCGAACACCCAGCACGTCTAACGACCATCATCTGCCGAGCACCTTGCATCTGACGACCAGCGTGCGTGGATCTGATCGGACACTCGAGATCAGTAACAATGTATCAATTGGATCTTGAGACTGCAGATCACCCTGTCACAATTTCAAATCAAACTTCACCATTCATGTTCTCAAAAACATAACTATTCAAAAAACTCTAACAACAGTCAAAATTATCCATTCCAATTCCACCATAGTTAACATAAAATGAATTACTATAGCGAAATTAGACAATAGAAAAATGAAGTAAAAACAAAATTAAACAAAGGAGGAAAACGGAGATTAGACAAAATTAGGACCAGATTTGGCTAGGACAAATTTGAACCATTTTTTATATGCTTAGACGCTTGGCTAGGATATATTTGTACCAATTTTTTTTACAGCAAAGCAATTTCCTATTACATATATATGTATATTAAATGATTCAAAAACATTATTTTACTGAAAAGATAGATTAAAAACACCAACTTTGTCAGAGATTTTTATGTTGGAACTATTTTTAAAGTCCCTGTGAATACAAAACAGTATCATTGTTATAAAAAAAACATAATATTCTACTTACAATCCATGCTATATATTAACTATTTGTGTGAATATCATGAGTTATGCTAGTTAATTATAATTGTGAGGTCTACCTTTAATGTTTACCACAATCCGTGTCATATATCAGCAATTTTTTGTGCTATGAATTGTCTTTCTTCCATCAATGTCAACCATTTGTCTGCCATAGCAAACAATCATAAGTTACTTAGAGGATAACTAATGTCCATGTTAGTGTGAAAGATAAAATCAAGTTATGAAACTCCACATATGATAAGTCATCCAAAAAAACAACTATTATGCCAAGAGAAATATTATCTTGTATTTTGTCCCTATCAGTTAATTGATACATGACTCAATGTTGGTTATTAAAGCTTCCTGTAAGAGTGCTTCGTACCATTCTAACATGGACAGGCAACTCATTAAGAGTGTTTTATGAATTAATATCAACTTCAAAAAGCATACGAAAAACAATAAAAAAAGGCTCAAAGTGGTAATACACACACTTTACATTTCTTCAAAAAGGAAAGTTTACAAGAAGAACACATGGAAAATGTAAAATAAAGTGACTTCGACTTTTTCTTCGTCGTATGCATATTTTACACAGTAATTTATAGTGTTAACTCTTCATTATAGAATAACAAACATACCTGAATTCATTTTCGCTAGCTAGTAATGAGATGAATGTCAATTAAGAACCATTAACCTGTAATTTGTCAAAAGTTGCATGCTTTTGAGAGAATATCATTCACTATTGACTTTCTAAAAAATTTGAAAGTTTTTTAGTATTTTACCAGAACAATCTACCTATTAACACATGGTTTTATCCATGTTTACTTTATAATTCCACCTTAAAATCGACAATAAAGAGTTTTGTGACACCAGTTCCAAATCTGGTAAGGATCTGTACACATCTAATCACAAATTTATCAATTATACACATGGGTCTCTTCTAAAATAAAACTAACAAAACTAATTAGTTTAGCATTGTAAAGTGAATCTTATTTGATAGAACTTCTATTATCTTATCAAACTTACACTTGAGTCCTTTCTGAAGTAAAACAAACAAAACCAGTGCTTTCACCTAATTCAAATGTTCCTGTCTGAAGCAACGACAGAATCCCAGAAATTTTGTTATCTTCAAAATTGTAGTCCAGTAAAAAGATTTAGAATGCTCCACTTTTTTAATTGGTTTTTTATTTTCTTGTAAGAATCCATTTAAAGGAGTTACAATGTGAATGCAAATTTTAGGTGATAAACTCATAATGCAATAGAAAACATGTATCAATGCTTTTGCAGACATTAAACGCAATAGCAAATATGTCTCCATTAATTATAATAGAGCATGAATTAATTATAGCATAATAAAACATGTATAAATTCAGTCAACTATATCTCCATTACAAAAATCATGACCATCCCAAATCAGTAAAATTAAAATGATATTATAAAATTCCATCTAATAATCCAATAGAGGAGCATTCTTGTAAAATTCCACTTAACAAAATCACAACAAATACAAATCAAATAACACTTCAGACAAAATTTATAAAACAATTAATAATTAACTAATCATCCATTGTTCATAACTAAAGGTAAACGGAAAACTAATTCACGATCAAATGGTTCTAATTACATAATCTAAATACAAATTTGAAAGAAAAAAAATAATAAAACCAGGATGTCATCAAAGCTCTAGTGATTAAAGAGTTTGACTTCGATCTGAGAAGGATATGAAACTACAAAAATCGTCAAACAAAGTTAGATATCAAAATAGAAAGAGATATACATAAGGATAATGAATAAAATTCAGCTATGATTGCAAAAAAAAATCAAACAAAGTTAGTTACTGAAATCAAAAGAAGTTAGTTACCGACATCAGCCCCTCTATCATCAATCTATGTCATGTGTTGTTTTAAAATAGAAAACAAAGCTTTCAAAGGCAAGTGAAGAGAAATAGAAAACAACATTTATGTCAAACATTTAGTGGTGGCTTTTCTATGATTTGACTGTTGTGGTCTAGACCATTTGGAGAGTTCAAAATAATAATATATTTTCTCTAGTCTTTGGATAAGTGTGAAAGAAGTAAAGGAAAAACGTATTGTTTTTACTTGAAATGGTTTTTGGATAGATCGACAAGGAATTTATGCACCTTCTTAGAATGATTCAAATCTGTTTTGTTTTTTCTTGTTAGTTTTTGTATTTGGTTTATGGTCTGTTATCTATTTTATTCTTTTATAGTTTAAAGTCGGAGCAAAACTCCGTATAGACTGATCCACACAAGGGTTGATTGCATTTAGTAGGATTCAAACCTGAGACTTTGAGAGGAGTACACTCTCAAGACCCAAGCCTCCACCACTAGGCCAACCCTTCGGGATTTTTATCCTCTATTGTTAATTTTTTTTTAAAAGGTAAAAATTAGATTATTCATGTAAAAAATTTCGACTATTATTTTTAAAATTAATTATTAAAATATTTCTGTAAAATATTTATATGATATAATTTAATTGAATATATGTATTAAACATTTTGCACTATTGATATTATAAATAAAATAAATATTCTAAAATATAATATAAGCAAAAAAAAAATTGGTACAAATATTAAACACAAATTAAAGTAAGATTGTAGTGATTGCAACCTTTCTGAAAATAAATTAAGGAAGGGGAACCATGCGGTGCATGTATGTGATTCGTTAAAGAGTTTTTGTATAACAAAAACAAGTTTTCCTTTAAACAATTAAAAATTAAAAGTCTTTTAATGTAAAAAAAATACGAAGTTAAGGTGCCACGTTTCTATGTAACGTGGACAAACCATCGCAATCAATGAGATAAACTCTTACGATAATAAATTAAAACTTCAAGTCATTCAAGAAAAACTTCAAGTTTCAAGTAATGTTTTATGAAATTATTTGAAATTAAGTTTCAAGTCATTCAAAGAAAGAGTCATCTATATATTTGAAATTATTTGGTGTGTCATTAAAATGCTTAATGATTCATGGATTAATGTTTTATGCAATTTAATTAAATTATATGTTATCGTCTCATATAATCGATATTTCCTCCGTCTCACAATGAGTGACTCAGTTGATGACTTTTCACGTATATTAAAAAAAAGAATAAATACCAGAGATAGAATGAATAATATTTTTATTAAAATACTCTTTATCATGTATTGAAAATAATAAAAGTAATATTAATTAGATAGTACAATTAAAAAATATGCATTAGAAAATAAAATAAGTCATTTATTTTGAGACCGACTTTTTTTCCAAATGAATCATTCATTGTGGGACAGAAAAAATATATAATAATAATTATAAAAAATGGAAGGCGAGTCCGGTAACAAACTGGGATAAGAAAATTAATTCTCTTAAAATTTATATTTATTATTCTTGCAGACACACATTATTTTTATGGTTAGAAAATCTAAAATGTCAAAAATAAATGATATGGAAGTATATTAATTAATAAATCAAACAGTGGATTGAGTCAATGCTATGCATGAGTCTTCAATAAATCAAATAATTTGCTTATAAAAAAAAAACAAATAATGTCAAGTTTTATAATAATTTGGAAAAATTATTTATATGTCGTATAATTTCATTCAACCCAATTTAGTAAAATATATATAATTTAGATCAGTCAATATCAGATTGAAACTTTAGATATGTTCTATTTGTGGTTTTAATTCTTCTCTTAAAGTGGTTCTAAGGGTTATTATAATGAAATAATATAATTCCTATACTTCTGCCTACATCTAAATACTTATATCAAACATTGTTCACACTATTTATATGGTGAACAATATATTTATTATCAATAAATAAAAATTTATAAAAAAGTATTTTTAAAAATATTTTTATAATACAAATATATAATATAGATTACTAACAATATATTTTATTTATAATTCATCAAGTTTATATTTCATTAATTAATAAAATATTTAATATTAACTAAATTCTAACATTAAAACATAAAATATAATAATCTTTACACTCTATTAACCAAGTTTTGATATTAAATTATATTATAGCAAATAAGATTATTTAATAGAGTGTAATGACGGATTATTATATTTTATATTTTAATGTCAGAACTTGGTTAATATTATGTAATTTATTGATTAATGTAGTAAATTTAGTTAATGAATTATAACTAAAATATGTGAATAATAATCTATATTTTTATTGTTAATATTTTTAAAAATAAAAATATTTTTTTATAAATATTTTTTTTATTTATAAAAAAACACTGTTCACCGTATTTGATGTTAGTATTTGGGTGTTGAATGTGGTTATGATAATAACATTTATAATGTTGTCCTTAATTTTCTAGATGTTTTACTTTTACTTTTTAGATAATTAGGAGTTATAAGATATTAAGAATAGTATTTGGGTTATTTACATATCTATTTTTTTTACCATTTAAGTCGCGCTTACAAAGATATATGTGGCTTTATTATAATATTCATGAAAAATATGTTGACTCCATTTAAGTCGGCTCAATAAATTCGAAGGTCCCGTTTTAATTTAAAAGTGAGTCTAATGTATAAAACAATAATTAAAATAATTAAAAATATATAAAAATATAATTATATATGAATTAAAAATTAATTTAAGTATAATTATTTTAACTTTGATCCATCTCTTTTTTTTATATGTATTGAGTTTTTATCATAGAATATTTTTATTATAATATCTTTTATTGTTTATTAATATTTATGAAAAAAATTGCACCTTTAAAATTTTGGGACTCTCTAATATTTAGGGATCTCTAGGGACCTCTGAGATCAATCATGATACTTTATCAGATACTTCCTTATATGTATAAATATAGAGTTGATGTAGTAAAATAAAAATCTTACTTAGTGGAAAAACTTGTAAAAAAATGTTAGGTTAAAATAAGTTTAAAAAATCTTAAATCTAATAATTTAATTTATTATCTATTTTATAATAATTAATATAAAAATAATAATAAATTTATTAAAATTTTAAAATATTATTGAAAAATAAAATTAAAGAATGCAACTTTATCTTGTTGGCTTGTTGGTTGGTGGATAGGACATAAGACTTAGACGTTTCCATGTCACTAAAATAGAAAATATATACATAAAAATTTCGAACAAAACCCTCAAAATTGTTGTTGCCAACAACCAGTCACCACCGCTTGCCTATACTAGATCACATAACAATATTCGAAACCAAAGTTATATATTATTTAATTATATTTTTATTAAGCCCACCTACCAAGTATGAGGCCCTTAATATTTAGAGGCCCTGTGCAGTGGCACTTCTTGCACACTCACTTTGCCGACCCTGACTTCATCATATGAGGAATCTATATCATTGTCGTTCCAGACAATGTAAGATTTCTTAGCTTATTTTTTAAGTTTCTTGAATTTTCTTTGATTTTGATTTTTGAGGGAAATTTGATCTAACATGTCCATTATTTCAACATTGAAAGCATATAGGAGTAAATAAAGGGTTTTCCTTCGTTTCTTTGTTGCTCATCTTGCTTTTATTTTTTCATAAATCTTCTAAAGTTTTGAACAATTAGTGTCATTTCTTCATCAGAGTCAAAATCTTTTTCCTTCTACGGTCTTGAGTGCTAGAGTTTTCTTCTTATTGTCACCTTCCTCGTCATCTGCAAGTCTTTTCAGCTCCATCTCGTGTTCTTGAAACTTACCAAAAAGAGTAGACAAATTTATAGTGACAAATTCCTAGATTTATAAATCATAGTGATTTGGGTTGCCAACTACCGTTTAAGAATATCAGGACTTTTACAACCAAGTCCTTATTTTGAAAATATTTTTCTAGAGTTCTCATATGATTTACAATGGGGATGAATCATTTTTTCATATCATAAATATTTTCTTCTGGTTCATTCTTAAGAGTTCATACTCAAAGGTTAATGTGTTTATCCTTGCCCTTTTTTTACCTCAGTTAAGTGTTTCTTCATGGATAACTTGAGGGATATCCCCCATTTCTTTTGCAGTCTCATAATGAGAAACACATAAAAAAAAACTCATCAAGATCAAGAGCGACAATGATAATAGTCTTAGATTTTAAACTACAGTGCACTTTTTCTCTTTCTTCTTAGTCAAATCATCTTCCTCTTTGTTTTCCATAACACCATCAACTCGATGTGTAAGAACAAAGAATCATTTTTTTACACCTTTCCAAATATCAAAATTTATCCCCACTATAAAGGTTCTCATATTCTCTTTCCATAAAGTATATCATTCTCCATTAAAGGATGAGGGTTTGTTTAGTGAATCCACTACTACAAAATACACATTCGATAACATAATATTACCACGGTCGTTCCTTACACTGTTATAATATATGAAATTGGATGAGGCTAATGCTTATTTATTTTTTTGAAAGTCATTTTATCACGGTTGATAGACACAACCGTGGTGATAGAGTGAGTGGTACATGGTTCGAATCCTGACATCTACATTTTTTTTCCATTTTTCCTATTATAAAAAGCGTGTGTCATTTAAATTCATAAATAAATAAAAAATTTAAGATTATTTAATCACGGATTTAATATGCAACTGTTGTAATATTATATGTACAACCTTTGCACTTCCATAAAGAGAGAAACGTTCTTCCCAACTATAATGATGATTGAAAATTTTCTTAAGTTTTCAAGACGGTCACAATGTCATTCAAGAATATCAACCATTGAAAGTAATCATTTCAAGCATTAAATCATTATATCTTTCATCTTTAACCTCTTCTATAAAGGCACGGTTTCATATAAAGAATTTTCACTTCTTCAAAACTATTCTTCTTAACTACATATATCAACATGAGTTCTCAATTTGAAAATGCTAACAGAAATATCTCAACTGAAGTCTCCAAAGTACAACACCATGATCGGCAGTCAACTGAGGAGGTCCAACCATCTGGATCGACTGCTGTCAGGGATACACTTAGGGTTAGGAAGGCCAAGAAGAAGAAAAACAAGAAGCTGAAGAAGAAGAAGAAAAAGGTGCCTAGGAAGATTATTACTGTGATTCTAACAAGGGTAGTGAGGAGAGATTCATAGATTATGAAGATTCCTTTGCTGCTATGGGTTATTATTCTGACATTGACAAAATTATGTAATGAAATAATTTAAGTACTCCGCCCTCTTGGTACTCTTAATGAAAATATTTATTATTGTTATATATAATCTTTCATTTATACATTATTATTATTTTACAAAAAAAAATAGTACAAGCCAACAAAAATAAAAATAATATTTGTAACAGTAATGAAAAATAACAATAACAATAATTAATACCTCTCTAACAATGGTTTCATAGATAAATAAAAAAATTGTGAGAGATTTAACCACTGTTTTACTAAAGAACCGTTGTAAAAGTGATGTATTATATCCCGATTTTTCTTTCTAACTATGATGAAATGTGATATTTTTTACTATATAAGCGAAAGTATTTATCGTTCAGTACATAACAATCATTTCTCTCAAATGAAAACCCTAACATATTTCACTCTTCTCTCTCATAACATAACCCTAACATCCATGTCACTCTTTAAACTTTCTTAAACCTTCAGATTCGTCTTCACCAATCACTATGATACTCTTTAACCATATTTCAGGTTCGTTCATTAAACTTATGCTTCGATTTCGTTTATATTTCTTGTTAAAAATGGGTTCTCATTTTTTTATTTGGTGAATGTTCTAATTTTTTCCAGATTCGTCTTCGTCACCTTAACAAAGCGTATACTTTGGCTATGATACATATGGTTTGTATAGCTATGATGAAAAATACAAGAAATATGAAGTTCTTGTGTTAACTTCATTCACCTTGTACTTCTTCTTCATAGATTCATAAACTATATGAAAATCATAATTTGTTCCAGATCTAAGATTAGTTTTAAAAAAAGGTGTGTTCTTTAAACATTACATAATATCTTATGTTGTTGTATGTTGTTATTGTTGTATGTTGCTATTGTTGTCCTTGAACCTTATTTTGATGTATGTTGTTGTGTTGTTGATAAATGTTGTTTTATGTTGTTGTTGATTAATGTTTTAAGAATTTAAAGAACAAAACATTGCTAAGTCACAAGAAAGAAGCTTCTTGTGACTTAGCAATGTTTTATTCTTTATAAAATTCTCAAAACATTACATAATATCTTGTGTTGTTGTATGTTGTTGTATGAAGTTGAGTTTATTATATGCTATGTAGATTGTTTGTTTCACTAACCCTTCACTGAAAATACATTTCATTTAAACTGACATAGAAACTTATAATCTGAAATTTTAGTTGTATTTGAAAGTCAGCTTACATCAATCAATGTTTTCTGAATTGCACCCGTCTCATCTCTCATCTCAGTCTGTTTAACTTATAGAATGTGGGTCAATGATCTGGGTCCTTCAAGACATTCATATCTTCTCTTATAGTTTAATTTGAATAACAACAATTTATTAATATTATTCAAATTAAACTAGAATAGAAGGAATTGATGTGATGAAGGACTTAGACCATTGAACCACATTCTATATGCTAAACAACGTGAGATGAACGATGAGATGGATGCAATTCAGAAAATAATGGCTTGTTTAAGTTGGCTTTCAAGAATAGTTTAATTTTCAGATTATATACTTCTTCATCAATTTGAATGGTTGTATGTTGTTGTGAGGTTTATTGAAAAACAAGCAATCTACATATAATATAATAAACTCTGGGTACTTTCAACAATGGTTATTTATAATTATAATAACCATTATAAAATGTTATTTGCCTAAAGGTATATACCACCACTGTTAGTTAAAGAAACTGTGATCATATATAGTGTGCATTCAGGTTTTCTACAACTGTTGTAAGACCATGATTGTAAGTTGTGCATATACAGCCACACCCTACGTAACAACGGCATGTCACGCATGATGTTATCCCTTTTTCAAACGTTGTTGTATATTTTTTCCGTAGTAGTGATCATTTGAAGTCATTCTTTCCTCCTGGGACATTAGTCTTAAAATAGGAGATAAACTCTAATGCCACTTGTTATTGATCAAGTGAATTAAAACACTGGGGGGGGGGGGGGGGGATAAATTGTGAGATTTAGAAATCAAAACTATTTTAAAATGCTTTCTTAAAAACAATTTATATTTGTCCAACAAAGATGAAATAGTGGAGAAGGGGAGGAAGAAGGAAATAGAGAGGAAAGAAAAATAAATGACAAAAAGTATATAGATAGGGTTAGAAAGAATAAACTAAAGATTTATACAAGTTAGCCCTACGACATGGCCTACTCTTATTCCTAAGAGTTTCCTCTTAATTGTTCCATATATATTAAGCCTTGAGCTTTTAAGGATATTCCAACGAATCTTCTTAAAAAAAATTGAGAGATTTTACACATACTAATGTCCAAGCCAAACCGAGTTTTTAACAAATTAAGCTCACAAAGTAAATAGAGATCTTAATCGGCTGATCTCATGAACCAAGCGAAATTTTTAACAAGCCAATATCATGAACCAAACAAAGATATTGCTCAAGAGAATCACACCCTTTAAAAACATTAAATGTAGCACCGCGTCAATACAATCAAACTTTCACAAGTATTTTTCCCTCTCTTGGCACTAAGGCACTTTTAGTGAAGAATAGGAAAATAGAGATGAAGAGAGTAGAAACTAAGATGGTAGAGTTTTAATTTTGAAAACTAGTGTGAAACAGAATGAGGAGAATCCCTTTATATATAAGAAACTAATCGGCTAAAAAAGAAATGAACCATTAACATTTTTAATGTAAAAATTTATTAACCATAGTTGTTTATTGATTAAACAACCCTAATATGGATTTTTTTTAATTATTCCATTATTAATCGATTAAAGGATTCTCTAATAAATTGGAGGTGTTACAAATATGTTAATCTATTAACCCTAATCTGGTAATCAGCTAACGATCGTAAAAAGTCCTCCTAATTAATTAAATAAGTCATTAATCAATTAAGGACATCTATAAAAAATATTTTCAAGTTGTTTATCAAATAAGTGAGGCTTATTTATATATATATATATATATATATATATATATATATATATATATATATATATATTTGTGTGTGTGTGTGTGTGTGAGAGAGAGAGTGAGTGAGAGAGAGAGAGAGAGAGAGAGAGAGAGAGAGAGAGAGAGAGAGAGAGAGAGAGAGAGAGAGAGAGAGACCTTAGTATCTCAAAAATTACTCTTATACCTTTACTTTATACTGATCACTCAGACACGCATTAAATGCAGGACCATGCAATTTTTCAGACTTCCTTCCTTTCACAACTTTTGAACTTCAATTTCCCTTGCTTGATACATCATTGATATATCACTTCATATAGAACTTAAATCTTCTAAATGATGATGATTGAGATGACTTTTATGATGATGCACCATCATAAAATATTGTTGGATAAGAGGTCACCGAAGACTTCATCAAGCGTCGTTTAACCTTAGGTGTTATAATCATCAAAACCACATTGATTATCAAAAAATTGTAGATAGTTGTAACTACAAGAACATATATCCACAATTTTCTTATAACTCATCTTGTAATATCTTGTTATAACTTTTGAAGTACAGAGGAGCAGAGTTCTACTTTCTCTCCTAGAGTATACCAGTTTCATCAAACTAAATAAATAAATTTTGTGTGTACATGTCTTTTATTTTTCTTCTCCTTCTTGTAGATTTACTTAATTTGTTTAGAAAATTAATTTTTGTTTGAGAAAATTTACTTTGGTTTCTTATTTTTTTTGTCACACAAATCATTATTCTTGGTGTGTTTGACCTTTGAACTCTTTCAATTTCACAACAAGTGGTTTAGTTTATGTTGAACTCTAAATAGGTGTTTTTTTAAGTATAGTAATTTTTGTCAACAAAAATACACAAGTGATGAGTGTAATTATCATATACACGAGTATTGTTATAATTTTGACGAGGCAATATTAATTTTACTTGTTTTAAGAAAGAAAATAATAATATTAATAATAATAATAATAATAATAATAATAATAATAATAATAAGGATAAATAGTAACTATTGAAGGTACACAAAGCATATGGAACATAGAGAACAATGTGTCTGAAAGTAAAGAAATTTAAGAAAATATGATGATACAGACGATTAAATATTCCTTCGAATATTTTACCTATCTTTGTGTGGTTAACCCTTGCTTGATCCCTTAACGACTCTATAGATATTATGACTATTTTGACAAATTAGTTGTGTCATACCCCAAATTTGTCCTACCTTTCTCAGCTTTTTATCTGTAAGATCCTTTGGCCTTTGGCCATGATCCTCTGAGAATTAGGTCATAGGATCTTGCTTGCATACTCATTATGACTAACAAGTTTGTGCAAGTGCATTAAACTCCAGTGGAGATGGTACTCATTCTCACAATCATGTATTTCATGACATAGCCAATTGATTCTGATTCAAAGTGGTCCTAGGGTTTCTATTTTGATTTGGGTCCCACTTTTAGAACTCTTTCTCATTCTCGGGCCATCCTTGGATCAATTCTTTAAGGATATCTTGGATGGTTTTTTGTGGCCATATCTCATTAAAGTCAAGATTGTGCTTTGGTTTCTTATGGTTCAAGGTTTTGGGCATTCTTTAAGAGTTTTGGCCATTGTTAAGAGCTCTTCATGGTTACAAAGTTCAAGGTGTCATTTCAAATTCAAATTTACATGTCTAAGCACAAAGAGTTCAAGACCCTTTCCACATTCAAGATTCAAAGTCTTTCATAAGATCATATCATTCTCACTACAAAAATTCAAGGACGTTCAAATTGAAAGTTCACATTTTAAGGCTAAGCTCAAGTTGATTCCAAAAATTCAAAAGATACAAGGATTCATTACAAGCTCAAGCATAGAAGTTCAAATTAATATTATTCATTCACCATTCCAAGATTCAAAGTTCAAGTTTATTATTCAAAATTCCAAAACATCAAATGTATCATTCACCAATTCAAGTTCATTTCAAGTAACCAAGGCAAAATAAATTCAAATGGTCAAGGTTATGAATGCAAGTTACAATTGATGAGTTCAAGATCATTCACGCCATCATTATTAAAGTTGCAAATATCTTGAAGATTTACATCAATTCCAAAGATTCAAGATTCCAAAATTCAATATGTACAAGAGGATTTCAAGACTCAGCGGTTCTTACAAAGTTCACATTACACAAGGATTCATTACATAAGAGTTCAAGTTACAAATACAAGGGAATATCAATTTGTTTGATAATTCTTGAACGAGCACTCTCTGGTAACTATGTCAACTTCGGTATATTTAAACTTTATGGTGATAGGGCCTTCTTTTATGCTCTTGGTATCACTGTAAAGTTGATGTTGTCAATTCCTCTAGGAGACATATTTGCATTTCAAAGGTTGCAGCGTCTTACTTTATGTTTTTGGAGACTCTATTTAATGGCCATTTGTCATTTGTGCTCAATTTAGATAAAACAACATTAATGCTAATTGTTGAATCGCTCGAGTTAGGCATTAAAGACTTGAGTGAAAAAATATTATCTCAGTGTGCCTCTGCTAATAACAACTTAGCTACATTTTATTTCAACAATGTCACCGTTGGATTCATCTCTGAGTTCCCTGAGCTATTCTCTAGAATATTGAGAACCTTATTTGAGGTTGTTACATTAGAGGACCGTGGGAATAAATGGACTTATAGCACTGCGATTCTAAGTATGATACTGATTAGTAAAGAGATGTTTGCAAATACAAAGGCTCTTGGAAGAAAACTTACCCTAATAGAGTCTCTACCTATATCCAATTGCTTTCAAAGAGCTAAGCTTTATTCTCAGAGAAGCTTTTCATCATTTCCCAAAGAATTTGCAAACCATCATTTTCCAAGATACTCTCTCTTCCTTCCGTCTCCTCCCACAAATGTAGACTGAGAATGCTATTTCAGCAGCCCATTTACTCCTTCAAAGTCTAGAAGCGGCACTTCCGAAACAGAAGAAGAATATGGCGGTAACAGAATTTAAGCATGCCATGGTTACTCTTAAGAGGCGCTCTAAAGTTGTCACCAAGTTTGGCACTACAAACACCAGGATTTTTCGAGAGCTTTTAGACGACGTACTGCAGAATCCTATTAAGGATATAGAAAACAATGTATTACTTCCTGAGCAACTATGGTATTCGCTTAAACAAGACAAGAACGAGGGAGTTATAACCGAAGTAGTTTTGGAAAGAATCAAAGGCAATTATTAAGCTTCTAAACACAGTCAAACAATCATCATCAATGGCATTAAACATGTTCAAGACAAGAAATCACAGCCTTTATTTCTTCTTTCCAAAACACACACAAACATGTTTAATTGAAAACGGAAAGATCATCATAACACAATCACAAGAAATCACAAAGAATTGGCAAGGACTTAAAAGTTCAAAACAAAATGTCTCCTTTCCAAAACCAAAATCGACAAATATTGTGCATTCAATGTCGACATAAGAATTCAAATCTCACTGAAGCCTATAAAAAGACGCAGAGACAAGAATACGAAAAAAAATCATATACGCAGAGGCATAACGCAAGAGGAGCCAGAGACGAATACGGTTTTGTACAACATCACACACAAAGTCACAACAACACAAATAGCATCATACACACGGCACAACAGTGAGCAAAAGAACACACACGAATTGGAACGAAAAGACGAAAGTAGAGCAACAACATCAACAACAGCGAACGCGAAGGATAAGAAATAAAAGTGGAGAAAATCATTTGCGAATAATCACGAACCTGCAAACGGAATCACGCGTCACTTGATTTACTCAGTTTCTACGCATCGCTGTCGTTAGTCCCCCTACACACCGCTGATCCTCTGCATCCAAACGTAGGTAATCTTGTTGTGCTTGTTCCAAGAGTATGTCGCTGTTGTGTTTGTTTGTGTTGTTTAAAAATCATGAAAGCATGAGAGGAAAGGTTGGGTATCGAGAGAAGAAGAAGCTAGCTTGCTGAATCTTTTGGTTTTGTCTCTCATATAACATTCTCAAGAGATTAGACACGGGCGGGCCTTAGTGCCCAAGCCCAATGTGATTTTTTTGACACCCTCATCTCATTTTTTGTCCCATGTTGTTTTTATGTTTCATAACTTTTTCTTTTTTCTTTTGTAGCACCCCATGTTGTTTTATTTGTGTTTTGATTAGTTAATCTTAATCTTAAGGTTAATTTTTTAGATATTAGTGGTTAATTAAAATGGTAATGTTAATATTGATTTCGAACCTGTTTACTGCTTTTATCTTGACATTAATTTTGATTAAAGGTTAATAGAAATGTGTGATTAAATTTGTGATTAATGTTTGATTAAAAAGTGTGACTAATTAACAATTCCAATTAGCGACCAATTCATGGTTTAAGTTTGCTTTGGTTCCCTCGTTTTAGGATCATGAAGGAGTGAACAGCGCGTACTTGTTGGTGATTTTTGTCATGATTTTGATATATGTGCTTGATGACAGCTCTCGATACTTGATGCTCTTGGTTGATCGTATGTTTATGATTTCCATGTTCCCTTAGGTTCTTGATTCAATTTTCTCTTCGATAAATTGAATCAGGTTAGACCTTAGGTTTTGATCTATGGCATGATAATCTTAAGTTAGTCTCTTCCATTTTCTTTCTTAAACACATAAATCTTTTCTTAGTAAAAAAATTCAAAAATACTTAACTAATACGATACGTATTGCGCATCATGAGCCTTAAGTACATAGGAAAATATGAGCGGAATTTTTCCTTACCTCTTCAATAAATATGACTCTAAGACCCTTGTTTAGAACCCTATGTCGAGGGTCATGTAGTATGGGGCACCGAGGAGTTCTCCTCATGTAGTTCGATACGAAGACCTCACCCAAAAGAGATTCATATGAGGGAGTCATCAACAGTCATATTCATGGCGTGTCTTATGAACAGTCGTATGATTCTGTGACTTTGGGGTTCCTTTTAACTCTAGATCCTATATAGCTAATATAACTATGTCACAAATTATTATACCCTATATAGTATCATATCTAATAACATTATATACAGCTAGTTCTCAAACACAGTATATACTAACTTACTCAAATTCGTAAATAAGCAAAAAACATTAAACAAAAATAATTATTGAATACCAAAATAGGATTATTATTATAATGAATAGATCTAAGTAGATAACATGGTTCACATAAATCTTAGAAAATTAATCTAAAAGGGCCCAACACAAAGAAACTTACGTACTCACCCTAAAGGTATTCTTTGAAAAAGAGAAGAAAATAAAACAAAATTACATTACAATTGAAAAGGGATGAATCCCTTGATGGTTGATCCCTTTCTCCATTTTCCAAGCTCTCAAAATACGCCTCCAAAGCAATAAATTTAAAACCCTGTTTTGGAACCAAAATTGTAGAACAAATTTGGAACACAAAAACCCTTGTCTTGCTTCTGTTTAAATATGAGTTGATAGTAGGCTTTTGAGGTTGAGAGATTATTATAAAATATCCCAATTTCAAAATTCAGCCTAGTAACATCGTCATAGTTTTACTCTCTGTCCTGGCTTGGCCAAAATAGTCCCACATTGCATAGAAATCAAGGCTAAGGTAGTTTACGAAGGGAAATTTGCGATCTAAACGCAGCGGAAAACAAAATTTTCCCTTTAGAGATCCTTACGAAATATCATGATCTGTGATAGAAAGGTTACCTCTTGTGGCAATGAAACCTTTGATTCCAAATCTATGGATGATCACGAGCGTTGTACGATGAACAACGCCTCTACTCAGTCCACACGAACAGCTTCCTTCAGTCACAGTGCTAGCTGATTACGATTGAAGGTTTTGAGTGAGGGAGAGGAAAAATAGAATATGGCCAGGGTTTCAACCACAACCACCTTTGAGCTTCTGCATAAGGGTTCTATTTATAGAACTACTTGTGTGGGCTACAAGCTAAAAAGCTCAACTCAATAATAATATTATTATAATAAATATAATTTTATTATTATTATATTTTATAACTATTATAAAATTAATAATAACTATTATTATATTACATGGTACCTTACCATATTCCGTATTTCATTCAAGTGCACCGTACCTTACGGTGTTCCTTATTTACTCTATCTCTTCTCCAACTGTCCTTATGTGTGTGACCCTGTCAAGTGTTGGTACCTACTCGTTGCACTTAAAGCATACGAGACATCTAGTCGAGTACATAACATGGCATACATGATAAATCCTATTGCCGATGCATATGGAATCTTATTCATGCGATCCCTTTCTTTCTTTGTTGAAGGGGATTGTGTTTTTGATAGACATAGGCCATGTTGCATAGGTATGAATCCTTTCTTGGAATCATGCATATTAAAGCGTCTCAACACTTTATCTATGTATGTACTCTGACTTAGACTAAGCAGTTTTTGTGATCTATCTCTATAGATCCTGATTCCTAATATATAGGCTGCTTCACCAAGGTCCTTCATAGAAAAGCATTTCCCTAACCAAGCTTTTACTTGTTGCAAGGTAGGGATATCGTTTCCAATGAGTAATATGTCATCTACATATAATACCAGGAAAACGATTATGCTCCCACTAACCTTCTTGTAGACACAAGGCTCATCTTCATTCTTTATGAATCTATATTGTTTTACAGTTTCATCAAAATGAAGATTCCAGCTTCTGGAAGCTTGCTTTAATCCGTAGATTGATCGCTGTAACTTATATATCTTTTGGGCTTCTTCGGGTATGTCAAATCCTTCAGGTTGTGTCATGTTCACATCCTCAAGAAGATTCCCATTAAGGAAAGCAGTCTTGACATCCATCTGCCATATTTCATAATCATGATATGCAGCGATAGCAAGTAAAATTCGAACAGATTTAAGCATTGCAACTGGTGAAAAGGTTTCATCATAGTCTACACCATGAATTTGTTTATAACCTTTAGCAACCAGTCTTGCCTTATAGGTATGTACCTTACCATCCATGTCAGTCTTCTTTTTGAAGACCCACTTGCATCCTATAGGATTAATTCCTACAAGAGGCTCTACCAAGGTCCAAACCTGGTTTGTGTACATGGAATCCATTTCAGATTTCATGGCTTCTAGCCACTTCTCATACTCAAGAACCAGTTATGGCCTCTTGATAGGTTACAGGCTCATCTTGATCCATGAGTAATACTTCACCTTGATCATTTATGAGATATCCATATCTCTCTGGTTGGTGACGTATCCTGCTCGACCTACGTTGGTCTTGTTCTACTTGAGCAGGTTGCTCTTCCACAACTACTTGTGGTTCCTGCTCTAATTCCTCCATAGGTGTATCAATGCTTTGTGATTCTTGGATTTCTTCAAGCTCTAGTTTCCTCCCACTGATTCCTTTAGAAATAAAGTCCCTTTCCAAGAAAACTCCAGTTCGAGCGACAAACACTTTGCCCTCAGAAGGATTGTAGAAGTAATACCCTCTTGTTTCTTTAGGATACCCCACAAATAAGCATTTGTCAGATTTGGGCTCAAGCTTAGTTGAAATTTGTCGTTTTACATAAACTTCACAACCCCAAATCTTCATGTAAGACATATGTGGTTTCTTACCACTCCATATTTCATATGGTGTCTTTTCAACCTTTTTGGATGGAACACGGTTAAGTGTGTAAGCTGTTGTCAGTAGTGCATGTCCCCAAAAGGAGTTTGGAAGATCGGTATGACTCATCATGGATCGGACCGTGTCTAACAAGGTTCAATTTCTTCTCTCAGATACACCATTCCATTGTGGTGTTCCAGGAGGAGTGAGTTGGGATAGAATCCCACACTCTTTTAGATGGTCATCAAACTCTAGGCTTAAATATTCACCGCCTCGTTCTGATCGAAGAGTTTTAATATTCTTACCTAGTTGGTTTTGTACTTCATTCTTAAATTCCTTGAATTTTTCAAAGGATTCAGATTTGTGTTTCATTAAATAGACATAACCATATCTACTGAAATCATCAGTAAATGTGATGAAGTATTGAAAACCTCCTCTGGCTGGTATGTTTAGTGGTCCACATACGCCAGTGTGTATGAGGGCCAAAAGATCATTAGCCCTTTCACCTTTTCCTGTGAATGGGGACTTCATCATCTTTCCAATTAAACAAGATATGTATGTATCATATGATTCGTAATCAAAAGAGTCCAATAGTCCATCTTTATGGAGTTTGGAGATGCGTTTCTCATTTATATGGCCTAAGCGACAATGCCAAAGGTAACTTGGATTTAACTCGTTAGGTTTCATCCTTTTAGTATTAATGTTATAAATTGGCATTTCAAGATCAAGGACATATAATCCATTGTTCATTTGTGCAGTAGCATAGAATATATCATTCAAATAAATAGAGCAACAATTGTTCTTTATTATAAATGAAAAACCAAAATTGTCCAAACAAGAAACGGAAATAATATTCCTGCTAATTGCAGGTACATAATAACAGTTCTCTAACTGAATTATTAAACCACTAGGTAAAGTCAAAACATAAGTTCCTACGGCTAAAGCAGCAACCTTTGCTCCATTTTCAACTCGTAGGTCGACTTCACCTTTTGCCAAATCTCTACTCCTTTTTAGTCCCTGTACATTGGTACAAATGTGAGAACCACATCCAATATCTAATACCCATGATGCAGAAGTAGATAAATTTATTTCTATAACAAAAATACCTGAAGTCGAAGTCACCACTCCATTCTTCTTATCTTCCAAGTACTTTGGGCAGTTTCTCTTCCAATGTCCGGTCTTACCGCAATAGAAGCAAGTGCCCTCATTTGCTATACCTCCACTAGGCTTCAAAGCAAGGGTAATATGTTTGGGTTTGGCAACTTCCTTGCCTTTCCATTTACCAACCTGCTTGGTGGGCCTTTTGTTCTGTTTCTTTCCATTACTAACCATCAGAATGGATTTCCCTTTTGTCTTCAGGTTTTGCTCAGCAGTTCTTAACATGCTTAACAATTCAGGAAGAGTTTTTTCCATGTCATTCATGTTAAAATTAAGGACAAATTGACCGAAGCTTTCCGACAACGATTGCAGGATCAAATCAGTCGCAAGCTCCTTTTTTAGGGTAAATCCCAATCTTTCAAGATTCTCCACATACCCAATCATCTTGAGTACATGGGGACCTACTGGGGTTCCCTCAGAAAGCTTGGCTTGAAAAAGGGCTTTTGAAATTTCAAACCTTTCATGCCTTGCCTGCTCTTGATAGAGCATTTTCAGATGTTCGATCATATCGAACGCTGCCATGTTTTCATGTTGCTTTTGCAATTCAGAATTCATGGTAGCCAGCATGAGGCAAGCAGTTTCATTGGCATCATCGACATGCTTCTTATAAGCATCTCTTTCAGTCTTAGGAGCAGAACTAGGAGGCTCCTCATCAGGAACAGGTGTTTCTAAGACATACAGCTTTCTGTCATGTTTGAGGACAATCCTCAGATTTCAGTGCCAATCCAGAAAATTTGTCCCAGACAATTTTTCCTTATCCAGGATTGTTCGCAAAATGTTATTAGATGTGTTTGTTGTCATGGTAATCTACAAAATGGAATGGAAAAATATAAGTATCATAACATATTCAATTAGGCCTTTAATTAAATATGCTCCCACTATTTTACTCAAACCAAATGACCCTCATCATTTGATTCGGAAAATCCCATTGGAAGATTTTCTAGTGGATCGAGATCCATATTTCACTTTGTTTTAAGTCAACGTTAGGCTGATTACACAAAACTTAGCTATTTAGGTAGGAACTCCTTCCAATTGTATCCAATACAATTCTCGAATATTTCAGTTGGGTGAGTAACTCCTTATTCCAATCCATCATATGGACTATTCCCAACTCTTGCTTCTAAACGCATATAATCTTATTATATTTTGTTTAGTTAAGTTTGACCCATTATTTTAGAAATTGGATATTACAATTATCCCATCGCACCTTACTAATATGGAACATGCACCTCGCATTAGGCGAAACCTACAATATTCGATACTAGTCTTGATGAGTTCTAAAACTTGGAAAGCAAAAAACTTAATATTTAATTTTGAGGGATTTTTAATTAGTTTGATCTCACCGGCTTATTTATCATATAAATCGTTCCTCACACATGCATCAACATACATACATACAAATGAAACAGTTATGGCCCCTAGCGCAATTATTCTCCCAAGCCAATGAGAGAACTTAAGCTAAACCTTATAACGGTCTTCACTTCTCCAAGCAAGATCTCCAAGGCTGTCCTTCTTTGTTTTGTAGTCTTCTCTTTCTTCATAATAATACATTACATAAAGGAAACTCGTTTTACATACGAGGGAGTGAGATGAGAAAAGAAGTTACATGATGAGAATAAGAGAGAGGCACGACACGCAGGTCATATTTATAAAATCCAAAGTAAAGAAAAATAAACTAAGGCCATAACTGATCACCACAAGAAAAATAATAAATAAATTTTATTATTATTAATTTAAATCCTGTTTATTAAATAAATCAAATTAAATTTTCAGCGAATGCATGACCTAAAGCGCGGACTGCATTGACGCAACATTTGCGTCGTCATACTGTCTGTGACGACCGTCACAGTTGCCATGGCGACCGTCACACATCAGCCCATGACGACCGTCACAAAGCTATGGCGACCGTCACACTAACAGAACGCGTGACTTTTGATCGTAGACCTCTTTAACGGTACAACCCTTGTACCGTCATAAACCTTGATGCAACAATTTCATACCATCAAAACACCATGATCAATAATTCAGTATGATTGATCCGCATGCTATCGCTTCACCATACTAAAGTCGGATTCCGAAGCAGATAACCACAGATCATCAATCGAATGATAATCATTACGTGATTTGAACTAACGAAATAAAATAGTATATCCAATATACCATCTTTGCATCAAAGTTAATCATATTACATATGAATTAGATCGATCATATATGTGTAACTTATGGACGATTGACATATCGCTGCTTCACCATACTATTGTCGGATTCCGAAGCATAGTCAATATCAATAATCTAAACCATACACAATTTGATGCCAAAAAATTCAATATCTGGATTTGATTTAATTTTTATGTGTTTTAATCCAATTAAAACAAAAATGACAGAAAATAAACAATTACCAGACTCATGGTTTCGTAAGTGGCTCTGATACCACTGAAGGGAAATTTGCGATCTAAACGCAGCGGAAAACAAAATTTTCCCTTTAGAGATCCTTACGAAAGATCATGATCTGTGATAGAAAGGTTACCTCTTGTGGCGATGAAACCTTTGATTCCAAATCTATGGATGATCACGAGCGTTGTACAATGAACAACGCCTCTACTCAGTCCACACGAACAGCTTCCTTCAGTCACAGTGCTAGCTGATTACGATTGAAGGTTTTGAGTGAGGGAGGGGAAAAATAGAATACGGCCAGGGTTTCAACCACAACCACCTTTGAGCTTCTGCACAAGGGTTCTATTTATAGAACTACTTGTGTGGGCTACAAGCTAAAAAGACCAACTCAATAATAATATTATTATATTATTATAATAACTATTATTATAATAAATATAATTTTATTATTATTATATTTTATAACTATTATAAAATTAATAATAACTATTATTATATTGCATGGTACCTTACCATATTCCGTATTCCATTCAAGTGCACTGTACCTTACAGTGTTCCTTATTTACTCTATCTCTTCTCCAACTGTCCTTATGTGTGTGACCCTGTAGGATTTCGCGACGTCGGCAATTATATTAAATCATGTATTTAACATAATAAACAGTGAGCGGTATCTAGCAACACATCACTGCTACCCAAGTCACAAAATTGTCATGTGATCTGACAAAACCTTTTGTGATAGTACTTATGTGTACAATTACCTTTTTGCCCCTATGTCTATATTGAACACAAGGCATATACCGTGTCATCCTTGTCCAATTCAATATTGGGCCCTTAGACATTTATCCTGTTATGCAGGATGGGCAAATTCCATCTAGGCTACTCATGTCCCTCAGCATGCTTTGTGAAGTACCCATCAACTGTCTTTATGATCATCCAGTTATGGATAATGTTTGATCAGCAATAAAGTACTTGACTCTACATCTAGGGTACATAGTAGTTTCAGGTCGAAGGGTGGTATACACCACTATCACCATGAGAGTAACTTATGAAACTTTGCATAACATTCTATGTAGTACTCTCATAGTGGGTCAATCCAGTATAAATATTACTCCTAATATTCATACCTATGTCAAGACTTGATAACTCCTTATCCATGATCCATAAGATGTGATCATCAGTGTATCTACATAATAGTCTTAATGCTTTAAGGCTATCCCATTTCACATTAAAGCTCGACTATGGATGCTTTAAGAATAGTGTCCTTATGTTTAATGGAATCTCATGATTAAGTCATACTTAATGTTTCATTAAACAAACTAGCTATTCTAGGGACTTTATCATTTTGGAAAAACAAACATAATAAAGAAATGCCTTTTATTATTAATAAATAATTTAATACAAGTACCAAAAGTGTTGGCCTCTAGGGCTTACACCAACAGTTTATATACAACACACATACACCTCAACCTAACAAGGAGTTTTTTTTCTGAAGGACAAAGTCGTTAAGGCTCTCTCACCCAAAGAGGACAATACCTCGTAGCTGCATTGGGGTTGAATTGAGGTCGATCAATACATAACATTGGCACTGTCTGTGGGAACTCAATGTTCACACTATGTCCCTCAGCCTCAACTGGAGGGAATCTGTTCTGGGTTGGCTAAAATAGTACCACATTGCTTGGAGAACGAGGATAAGGGTAATTTATATATACCACTCATACACCTTAACCCAAAGAGGCATATTTTCTATAGGAAAAAGTCGTGAGGGTTCTCACACCTAAAGCAGACAATAACTTGTTGCCGTAATGACATGGACTTGAGTTTGGTCGCTGCTAAACACTCTTTATTTTCTGTCCTTTTACATTTCAAAAATTAATTTGACTTCTTCATGGAAGTTATAAACCCAGATGTTAGCTTTTATTTTCTGATGGTTTCACCTAAATAGGGCTTACGAACTCCATATTTGGTCAAAATACTGCACAAAAGCAGAAAGTTGAATCACACAATGCCTTAATTATCTAAACACATCACTTTTTTGTCTTTGCTTAGGTGACCTTTGTCAATTCCCCATAATGCACCAAACTACCTTGTGTGTGCTATGTTTTTGAGATTGAGCTGACTCAGCCTTTTGGTTATCGAATAACATGTTACGCTACCTAGTCCAATGCGCTGCATTTTTTTAGGGATTTTCCCAATTTCTCAACTTCACAGAATTCACCAATTTGTTCATATTTCTAAGTTTCTTCCATTTCTTGTGTCCAATTATCCTCTATTGTCCTTGTAACTTCTATAGTGAAAAAACTACATAATTTTTCTAATTAGGATAATTTCAGTACATATCAATCTTCTAGAATTCTTTTGAATCTTTATTAAAACCTACAAAGATGTAAACGATAAAAGGTAAAAGAACTCAAAATTAAAGTAAAATATGCTAAAAAAAATGTAACAATTGACTGTCATCTCAACCTCAAACTTGAACATTTCCTTGTCCTTAAGTAACTAACTTTAAAAATGACAAATGGCATTAAAATAACAATTTATCATACTAGAGATAACTTTTAAATCTAATGCTTCTTACCATAATCTACAATCATGCTTAAAGGTTACTTATATTCTCAAACTTCAATTCATATAAATTAAAGGAAACCTTCTCAACTTTCAATTCAACTCAAAATTTCTCTCTTGCTCATCAGTTGCCTTAAGTGACAATAAGGTAATCACTCATTCAACATACAATTGTCATTTTACCATAAACTTGCAAAATTATAAATACTCAATCAAATCAAAACTAAAACTGAAACTTTTTGAGGTCTTAAGGGTTGTAAATCGGCTTGGGTTAAAGTTTGGAAATTTTGGGAATATTAGGCTAATGATTTGGAGTTAGGCAGTCTATTCTTACAATTGTTCCTCCCCCTTTCACAATTTATTTCCTCTCTACCACGAGATAATATTTCAGAAGTGGTACTAAGTTTCTTAACTTGACTTTCATAATGATACTTGATGTTTTATTTATTCGTTGTTTTTTCTTTGTGATTGAGCATAGGTGGCCTTCTGAAGATCCCAAAATGTGTTTCGCTTTATTGTCATGTAAGACACATTTTTCTAAGGAGTTGCCCTTTTTTTTCAACTTTATGGAATTTTCCAATCTGTTCATTTTTCTTATTTTCTTCCAATTCATGTGTCCAAGTCTTCTCCATTCTTTGTCATTGTAACTTCTATAGTAAAAACACTACATAATTTTTCTAGTTAGAATGATTTCGGCACTATCAATCTTTTTCACAATTCTTCAAAATCTTTATGACAATCTACTAAAATGTAAATGATAAAAAGTAAAAGGTCCATAAACTAAATTAATATATGCTAAAAAAACATTTAATGAATGACTATCATCAATTTACATGTGAACACCATGGGCTGTAAATTAGATGTTGAGAAGTTTTTTGGAGACAATAATTTTGGATGGTACAAAGTTAAGATACAAACAATCTTAACTCAACAATAATATGTATAAGAATTAAAAAGGGATTTATTGATGCTTGAAGACCTACTACAAGCAGAAAAGATAGAGGTGGTGGAGAAGATCAAGAATGTCATTATCTTGCGCCTTGAATTTAAAGTCCTAATGGAAGTCGCAAGGGAGAAGACAATGAAAGAAATCTGAGTAAATCTTGAAACATTGTATATGACAAAGTCCTTGGCTTATAGGTTGGGTTGTAAACAACAACTCTATTCATTTTTAATGGTGAAAAAATTCATTGTTGATCAATTGAAATTTTTTTAAAAGATAGGTGATGACTTGAAAAATATTAAAGTGAAGCTTGATTATCAAGACCAGGGTTTACTCTGATTGAGCTCATTATCTAGATCTTTTAAAATTTCAAGGATTTCCTTCTTTATGGTTAGAACAACCTTATTAACTTGGGGGAGTTGCAATATTCTATAAGAACCAAGAAGTTAACTAAGATGAGAAATTTGAAGGTTAATGATATTGGTGAAGGCTTGATGTTTCAAGATACATGAGTGAGAGTAGAGTAAGGAAAAGAAATTCAGATCAAAGTCAAAGTCCAAGAGTTTTTATAAGTTAAATTTATAATATTTCACTAGTCAAAAACCCATCTAATTTAAAAATGGTTGTCTTGAAATGGTGCATTAATTATGGCTAAAGGGTCTAAAATGTGTGCGTTGTATATTTTAAATGTTTCCATTGTTATTCGTCATCCATCATTATCTAGTTAAGAATTTCATGATAAAACAAGATACACGATTTGAGATTAGGGCATGTCAATGAAAGATGTTTGATTGAGAAAGCTAAATATGTTATACTAAGAAGTGAGAAATTGATCAAACTAAAGTTTGGGAATGGATGCATAATTCTAGTATAACTCTTGAGTATGTTCACGCAGATATAAGAGGTCCGACAAGGGTGTCAACTGTTGGGGATAGTTTTATTTAATCACTATTATTGATTATTTATATAGAAAAGTATGAGTATATTTTTTAAAATAAAATGACACCTTTGAAAAGTTCAAGGAATGACATATTATTATAGGAAATTAGTTAAGAACCAAATTGAATGTGTTAAAAACTAAAAACGACACGGAGTTTGTTTTAGAGCATTTGAATGATTTTTGCAACAAATAAGGCATCAAGATGCATAAAACAATTATTGTAACACCTCAAAAAAAATCCTAGATAAATGGATGGATATGACCTTTTGGAGAGGATAAGGTGCATATTGTTAGGAGTTGGGTTATCAAAGAATGTCTAGGGTGAATCTATTGCTACAATAATTTACTGGAACAATAAATGTCCATCGACAGGAATATACTTCAAGATATATATAAACACACACACACACACACACACACACACATATATGGAGGTATGGATTGGGAAACAAATAGACTACTCTGATTTAAATGTTTTCTAAGCTTTAATTTTTGCGCATTTCAAGAAAAACATTTTTGATGCTAGGCTTGTGAATTGTGTCTTCATTGGGGATGAAGTTAAGACTCCCACTTCTAGTTCTAGTGTGGGAAAATCTACAATGGCACCAAACTGTCAGTTGATACCTGATATTTTAAGAAGATTTTCTTTATCACTTTAGACTTATGGTGTGGATCTCTATGCTTGCAGGTATGAAGTTGATGATCCTAATGATCACCTTCCTAAGTTTTTGATGACGACAACACCAATTACTGTAGAAGTCGGTAAATCCAATGGTAATGGTTTTCCAACTCTTTGATGATGGTGACCAAACTTAAGGACATATTAAGCCTAATATATTAGAAGAATCATAATTTCATCGAAGTGCTTATATGATCAACATTTCAGGCAACGAATCTTGAAGGCCTAAGAGTTGTGAAAGAGAGGAAGTCTGAAAACTCGCATGGTCGTGTATGTCTGACTGACCAGAGTTTTGTAAAAGTAGGAAGTTATTACTTATATAATAAGGAAATTCACACACACACACACACACACACACACACACACATACACACACTTGAAAATTCTTTTTCATATATCAAATATCTTAAAAATGTTTTCAAACTTGAGCGAAGTGATTAAGATATTGTCAGCTTTCTTTTTGAAGCAATTTTTACATAACTAATTGATTAGGATCTTAAAACATTAGATTAGAAGATATTTTTAAACTATCCAATCGATTAGGAACTTAGGACAATCATTGAAAGATTTTTTGGAATAACCAATCAATTAGGACCTTAAACCAATCGATTGGAAGAA
Organism: Lathyrus tuberosus; assembly: GCA_022829125.1. Taxonomy (NCBI): domain Eukaryota; kingdom Viridiplantae; phylum Streptophyta; class Magnoliopsida; order Fabales; family Fabaceae; genus Lathyrus; species Lathyrus tuberosus. The sequence goes on from JALAZF010000145.1 coordinate 10,755,546, forward strand.
GCCTAGACGAGTGTATAATCGATTATGACAGTGTCTTAATGACTAGTAATAGCTCCTTATCAAATCTTTCCATTTTGGGCAAAGCTTATTGATCATATAGGTCAACCAATTGATTGACACCTTTTTCCAATCGATTAGGACATTAAAAATGCCCATGGATCATTTCTTTTTTATTTTTTATTTTTTATTTTTTTCATCTCATATATAAAGGAGGGTAGCCTTCTCTTCACTTTTTTTTTGAAATCTATCTCTCTATTTTTCTCCATCACTCTCTAGAAATATTTTTATTCACTTAATGTTACCTTGATGCTTTTGATTCAACACTACTTGTGAGAAAGAAATTGTTTGAGTGAAGTGCCATTGTTAATACTATTAAAAGTGTAATACTCTTGAAGAATAGAGTTTGGTTTTTAGAGATTAACCACTCTTAAAATCTTTGTTTGGTTCTTGTGATTAGCCTGAAAAACATCTATTTTGGTTGTTCTTTTAGCTTGCGTAAAAACTTCTTGTTTGATTGGGGATAAGCCATTGTAAAGACCAACTTCTATTAAAAGGTTTGTGAGCATAATCTGTAAAAGCTCAAAGTTTTAAACAAAATCTCGAGAGGATCTCTTGGGGACAAGACTAGACCAACATTCGGACAAACCTAGATAACTCTCTTATGTAATCCCTCTCACCCTTACTCTCTTTAATTTCTGCTATCTATAATTTTTTTATATTTCTGTTGCCATTTACTCTCAAAGAAACTATTAACACGATCTTACTCGAGAAAAGTATAAAAGTAATCGCGAATTTTAAATACCATAATTCACCCCCCTCTTATGCTTGAAGTCTCTTGTCCAAAAAGTGGCATCAGAGCCTAACTCCTATTAAAGACTAATTGTCTCAAGAGGAAAATTGACTTCAAGCTATTCACTAAACAAACCCCCATACTTTAATGGAGAATGGTATAATTTTGAAAAAAATGAAGTTTTTCATATAAGGGATGGATCGTGGTATTTGGAAGGCTGTGAATGAAGGTCCATTTATTCCTTCGCACATAGTCAATGGTGTTGTAGAAAACAAACCTGAAAAGAATTGGACCAAATCACTACCGCTCTTGGTCTTGACGAGTTTTTGAGAGTTTTTCACTGTGAAACTACAAAAGAAGTGTTGGACATCCTCTAAATCACCCATGAAGGTACTATTGAGGTCAAGAGGGAAATACTGGACACATTAAACCACGAGTTATAACTCTTCAGAATGAAACTTGAAGAGAGCATTAATTAGATGCAAACATGATTTACCCATATTGTGAGTCATATGAGAACTCTTGGAAAAACATTTTCAAATGAAGAATTGGTTATAAAGATTCTTAGATGCCTAAACTGTATTTTTCAACCTAAAGTCGTTGTGATTTGTGAATTTAAGAACTTAGTAACCATGGACATATACACACTCTCTTTGGTAAACTGCAGGAACATTAGATGGACCTGAAGATACTTGCTGATTATGAAGAAGATAAAAAAAAAAGAATAGAAAAAGTATTGAACTTAAAGATAACAACATTGAAGATAGGGAATTAGAAGATAAATACTTTCAAAGTGAGATTAATAAATTCGTAAGGCTCTTGTTTCAAAAAATAATGGTGTGTTAATTGAAAAAAGAGAGATAAAGGGCATCATCCATTCGTTCATGTCATCATTGCGGAAATAAAGTGCATATAAGACCAAACTTCCCTCAAAACCCGAGAAGAAACAAAAGAAAGTTCAATAAATCCAAAAAGAGAGCATACATATTCTATCATAACAATGATATGGAATCTTCAGAAAAAGAAGAAGCTAGCAAACCTCTGTCTCATGGTAAATCATCAAGACGATGAGGTAACATCTCACTTCTCCTATCAATATTTATTTCACATTTGTAAGAAGCTAACAAAAGAAACAAGTAATTAGAACAAATTATTTCTTCCTCCAAAGACACTATCTCTTCCCTTGAATTGAAAAATAAAAAAATTGTTGGAAGAAATAGAAAGTCTTAGAGAGAGACAATATGATATAATTAAAAACACATCCTCATCTCATAAAGCCCTATACAAATATATAAAGTGTGATCAATATCATATTTTTATAAATAAAATTGATGATCTTCATATAATAATGTTGTGCTAATAAGTTGTGTGGAATGGTGTAATAATTTGAAAAAAAGAAAAAGGTGATTGGAATTTGTGAGTGCTTGAGATAGTGTGAAATGACCACTCTCATTTGATTAGACAAGTTTTTGTTTCTTTTACCTTGAGAAAAACAATTCTTTGTTACCCAAGCCACATTACAACCCTTAAAGCCCTTGTGATTTTTGCTTTCATACTATTCAATGAGTTTGTTTTTGGTGAATGCATGATTTAACTTGTTGTTAGCTTGATTGTTGGGTGAGAGTTAAGCCCCTCATGTTTTTTTATTCATCTAGCGATGAAGTGTGTGCTAGGTGTGATTCATTTTTTAACATTCTATTGTCTTAGAATTTTTGACATGTGTTATGTATATAGGAGTTGTTTCCTTTTCATGTTATCGTTGTAGTTTAGTGGTAAGTTTTGCTTTGCATGTACGTTTTTGTGTTAAATCATACATTTGTTTTTGTTTTTCGAAACTTGTTGAGTCGTGATTGCTTGGTTGTTACTTTTGTTTCTTGAGTTGTTCGATTTTTGTTTGAGGACAAACAAGTTTAAGTTGGGGAGAGTTTCATAAGTGTTAAATTGTAGTGATTTTAGTGTGAATAATTAGCACTTATTGGCTTGATTTGTTGGTTTTCCGTTAATAATCCCCCATTTTTGTGTACTTTTTGTATAGTTTACATATTGTTGTATATATTGCATTTTCATGTACATATCAGTGAGTTTGATAGTTTTTCATCTATTTTTATAGGTAATAATGCATGGTTGAAGCACGGACCTGTTTGAGCCAAGAGGGAGGCTTCAAAATGCAGTTTTGACCAACAAAATGCTGGCATTCGTACTTAGTACAAATTTTAGTGCACTGGGAATTGATTGGCAGTGGCTTGAAGTATTTTTCTTTTCCTGACCGCGCTTAGCGTGCTTTAAGGCGGTTTAAGGGTACTTTAAGTGAGATCGCGCTTAGCGCAAAATGAGGGCACTTAGCGCGGTTGTAGTTTTTAATTTTGTATAAATACACCCCATTCAGATTTTTAGGTTATGGTTTTGGGGATTTTTTTCTCACAACTCCATCAACACTATTCTTTGTGGAAATAAGCTCAGAAACAACACTTGGAGGATTCATCTTGACGATCCAGAGTCGAATCCACTTCAACCGGTGTTGAGAAACTGTGCGATGTTTATCCTTCTTCCTTCTTCTCTATGTATTTTTTATTTGTTGGGGTTGTTGCATGTAATTTTACTTTGATTGTATGTGTATTTATGGATATTTGTATAAAATATCTTTTACAACTCTTAATCGATGTCATTTTTGCTTTACTATCTATCTTAATGGGTTTGGACCGCTATAGACATATACTTTTCGAACTCGACCTAAGATGTGCGTCTGTTGGTCGTGGGAAGCGGTCTAATATTCACATGTGTGTGTGTCGGATCTTAATGCTCCGTGTTGTTTAGGTGCGTGAGACATCACCTCCGAGAAAATGCGGTTGATCTCTCAACATTTGCGTTAGACATAACCTCCTGTTGTGAGAGATACGTGGGGATTTTGACGAGTGATTTAGGTTGCGTGCATTTGATCCTTAGAATTTTTAGTACTTGATGGGTAGAATAAAATACAACTTCTGACGAATTATTTCCCATACTTTATTTACTTGTCATTTGTTTTGTTGTTTGCATTTTTATCTCAAACCATTCAAACCCAAGCTTAGAGACGTAGAGACTTTCGAACGACATTTTTTCCCTCAAACCGATCCCTGTGGAGATGATATAAATCACAGAGGGAATTCTTCCAAATCTAATTTTTGCTTCTTGTCGCTATATTGCAGCTTGAACAAAATGGCGTCGTTGCCGGGGAATGATTTTGATATTGAATCGCATTGTGATAGTTTCTATGTTTTAAAGCTTTGTACATACTTGTCCATAGTTGTTTTTCATATGTGATTGTACATATTTGTTACCGTTTCGTTTGTTCACTTATCGTATATATGTGTTGTCCATCATGTATGTGTATGTGTTTATGCATATTTTTGTTTTTATTTTACGTTTGCTCAAAGCGTTGTGCAGGTTTATTTGATAGTAGCCGGTGAACCAAGCAACATAGAGGAGCTTGTACGTAAATAATGCGTCGAGCTTACGACATGAAACAAGCGCTTGTTGGGAGGCAACCTAACGATTTTTGAGTTTGTACAGTTTTATATTTATTATTATAGTTAAAATAAAGTGAGAATGGGTGGACCGCGTGTGAGAAAGAACTTGAAAATCTAAGTTTTCCTGCTTGCGCTTAGCGCGCGCAGAGGGCGCTTAGAGCGCCTTGTTTTATGTGGAAACATCTCTCATTTTCCATCAACTTTCACCAATTTTGGTCTTTGTGTTTAATTAGTTTTAATTCAATTTTGTTAGGTTGTTAGAATAAACTTTTGTGTTTTTTCTCAACTTTGTTTTTGATAAGCTTGAGGATGCATTTTATGATTTTCCAAGTTTGATCGTTTCAACTTGCGAATGTATGGTAATGATATTGTTTGAAGTTGGTACTTTGCAAGGTACTCGTTTATCGCTTTCTAGAACATAGCATGATTAGGATACTTTTCATTTGTACAATTTTCATGTCATTAATTCTTTTGCCATACTTGTTCAGTTTTGAATCACTTTAGAACAAAGATTTCCATTGTTTACTATATGCAGGAGACCAACATTCTTGTTTAACTCGGTTTTATTATGTTTAATCTTGTATTTGTGTTGATTTATATGATAGCACTAAAATGATCAATGCATTTTGTTTGATTTTGAGCATAACCACTTGACCAAATAGTCAATCTACCTTGTGAGTGAGTGAGAATTTGCTTACCCCCTTTGAGCCTTTGTTAGAATCCATGTTGGTGTTAAGTTCATTTTTGTATGGATTCTAATACTTTTTCTTGAACTATAACCATGACCATTCATATAACTATGTGTGTTTGTATTCAAGTTGGAGAGAAGAGGTTGGTTGCTAAGAGGTTGAGAAAAGAGAAAAAGTTTGAAAAAGAAAGAAAAGAAAAAAGTGAAAAAGAAAAAGAAAAGAAAAAAAAAGGAAAAAGAATTGAAAAGAAAATAGAAAAATGTTGTGCTAATAAGTTGTGTGGAATGGTGTAACAATTTGGAAAAGAGAAAAAGGTGATTGTAATTTGTGAGTGCTTGAGATTGTGAGAAATGATCACTCTCATTTGATTAGACAAATTTTTGTTTCTTTTACATTGAGAAAAACAGTTGTTTGTTACCCAAGCCACATTACAACCCTTAAAGCCCTTGTGATTTTTGCTTTCATACTGTTCAATGAGTTTTTTTCTTGATGAATGCATAATTTAACTTGTTGTTAGCTTGATTGTTGGGTGAGAGTTAAGCCCTTCATGTTTTTTTATTCATCTACCGATGAAGTGTGCGCTAGTTGCAATTCATTTTTTAACATTGTATTTGTCATACCCCAAAATTTGCCCTCTCATTCTTTATAGCATTTAGCATGAGCTTTCATTTCATTGCATAGCATTCAAGCATAGAAAAACAATACATAAAGCATAGCATTGCAGTTAGCATAGGACATGTGATCAAGGCATTTTCCTTTGGTGTGAGCTTTCAGTATTCAGAAGATTATCAGTGAGCATCAAGGACCTCTGGTTGATCATGTTTCTTTCTGCTTCATGACTTGTCTTCATTTTCAAGTTGTTCTCGGGGAATTGTTCTTGTGTTGAGATTCTTGGTTATAAAGACTGGATATATGTGGATTGAATTGCAAATCATGGGGTCAGGGTCAACTGAGCTTACTAATTGAATAGTGGGAATTCATTGATAATACAAGTTTGTTTTGAATTGGAAGCTTAATTGGTTATGTGGATTTCTTGGAATTCATTCTTCATTATCCACCATATTCAAAAATGTCACTAAATATCCATTATATCTCTGTTATCCACTTCAATTTTTCCTAGACATATTTTAATACATCCCACTTCTAAATCCATTTTAATTCATTTTACTAATATCCAAAATCCAATTTTGTTCAATTGTCCTTCAATCCATTTTTACCAATTTCCATAACCAGTTTTATTTGTTCATTCAAAATACAATTGTCCGCTTTTAAATTCCAAATAGACCATATCCATTTAAATCCATTTAAAGTTCATTATTCAACTTCAAACCAGTCATCCATTTTAGTTCCAAATCTCCATCCATTCTAAACTCATTTTTGTTTATATCCACTTAGATTCATTTTCAAATATTCAAAACCAAATTTTAGCCCATATCCATATAAACCCATTTGTCCATGTCCATTATACCATGCTAATATTTTTCTCATTAACCAAATATCCAATTTCATTTTACATCTTAGTAGAAATCCATTTTCACCCAAATAATTATCCACTCCATTTGTCTATTATTGACAGAAAATGGAAGTAAAATAACCGCAACTAATATAACAGAAAAATAACCGAAACTATCCTGATAACCTTCATTATCTTCTAACCATTTACAAATCTCTCTAACAATTTGACTGACAAAAACTCCTAACAATTAACAGATTTTTTCTAACCAATATTCATAGCAGAGTTCACAAAAACCACCATAACATTCCCTAACTGTCTAACTAACCCTAACCGATTTTCCCAAAATCCAATCTCTCAAACCTTTCTAACAGAACCTTCAATCTCTAACTGTTTCTTCAAACCGAAACCTAGCAGAAGAAAAACCTCCCTCTCCAAGCTTCATTCACCGGTGAAAATCTTCAATCGTTATTATCATCCAAAAATCTTCAACACCTCCATAATCAACAAATCTTCAAATTCATCTTCATCGATTCAACTCTGCAACAACCTGCAGAAATCTCAACTCTGCAAAAATCCAATACAAACGAAACAATTCCACACCTACATCTTTGAGTTCCTCATTTGCAGAAAATAGAATAAACTTCCATAGCTACAACCTCAAGAATATTTATCAATCATCATCATATCCATTCTCGAGAACCTGCAAAACCAGATGGCAACACTCACAATCGAAGCCGCACGCAGCAGAATCCGACGAGAATTCACGCAACAACGATTCAGACGAAGCGAATAAGAGGAAAAGGGAATTTAATCAACAGAAACTAATACCTGAACCTCGAGTTTGATCTTCACCAAAGAGATTCACCTTCGTCGTCGCTGATAGGTTCCTTCATCCATCTTGTTTCTGATTCCGTCAACGTGATGACGTGATTTATGTGTTGAAATCGGAGCGAGACGAGGAAAACGGCCTAATTATTCCTCGGCGATGCGATTCGAAGAAGTGGAGGTGAACGGAGGGAGATTGAATTGGGGAGGGGTATTGGAGATGAAGCACCGCGCGGTGTCATGGTTTTGATTTCCGGCGCGGTTTTGTGAGGAGGAAGAGACGGTATGGTGTTGTGAGACACCAGCGATTTGAAGGAGAAGGAGAGAATCATGTAAACGGCGCAGGGGAGAAGAGGAAGGATAATGTGACTTTTCTGAAGTGAATTTAGGGGTTTTCTTTTGTACAACATAATAGACCGGGTTTTTTGACTTGCGAATCGGGCCTTACTCCATGGATTCCTATCTAGACACGTCAAACCTCTTTCTGCACCCCCTGGTTATGTTCTTCTAATTAATTTCTTTTGTTTGTTTTAGATTTTAGTTTTTTTTGGTAATTAGTTGTAGTTTTCACTAATTAGATTTAGATTTTTACATAATCTTCTTTTTTATAATTGTTAATTAACTTGGATTAATATCTTGGTTAGAATTTTTGTTAATTCTCAATTAGACCTTTGTTGATAATTTTGATTTTGGTTAATGTCGCTAATGACGATTAAAGTGTTCATAGATTTTTGATTCGGGTTGATCGATTTCGAACAAGATAGCTCATCATGGAGTAGATTTGGCGCTTAAGGCACTTATTTTGCCTCCAAGGTTGATTACAAGACTTGCATGAAGTTTTTGGGTTTCTAAATGCGTGAATCACGTCTCCGACCAAGTAAGAATTCTTGAAACTTTGAGCATCATTGTAGAATGCATGTGGTTAGGATCAACATGTAGCTGCATCTGAAGTCCACCTACCTGAGGCAATGTTTGTGGTTAGATTTATGACGATATGTGACGATTCGAAGCTTAGGTTATGCGTGATAAGTTTGCTTTCTTAGCACTTTCCCTTAATCGTAATTTTTGCTCGTTTTGTTCCAATTATTAAAAATAGTTTTGTGTGTGATAAAATTCTGGAAAAATTCATGAGTGATCCTTAGCCTCTTAATTAACTTTTTATAAATTTTGATTCCAGTTTTGGATGAATTTAGTAATTAATTTGGATTTTTGATTCCAATCTGTCCCGAAGGACATAGTTTCGGTTTAAGGGACCAAAAGTGGTTTTTTCCAATAGGTTTGAAGCTAATTTTTGTGGGTGATTAGTCACTGGAATATATGACACTTTGATGCTCTTTGGGCATTTTTTACATAATTTTTGGTGTCATTTTAAATCCACTTTGCAAAGTTGTTTGTCGGCGATCATGCCTTGTTATCTTGTCTATTGAGTGAATTGTTTTAACACTTTGGTGCATAATCTTATGAATTAATTTTAGAAAATGTTATCTAATGACTTCATGATGCTATTATTAAATTTTCATAATTCTTTAGGACTTCTAACTATTTTTCGTACCTTTTTGATTGTGAGCGTTCATTTGTGCTTACAAGTTTGATCCCTAGGGTTTTGAGGAGACATTCGTGCCATTCCTTAGAAGGTGTTGTATGAGACTTTTGTGCATTGGTTTGGACACATTTTAAGGGCCTATAATACATCTCAAGTTGTTTTAACTTATTCATAATGTGCATAAAAACATGTATGTTTGAAGCATCCTTTTGCATCCATTGTGTGGTATTCTAACTTTGTGTTTGTGGTACCATTCTTTGCCTATATTTTGCTAGTCCTCTTTGACACTTGTGTACATGATGTTGAGGTATAACTACTGACTTATAAAATGTTTGTGCATTGGTACATGACCCGTAATTTGTTTGTGCATGATTAACTTTGCATTGTTTCCAAAAGTGAAGTTTGTTTTTGTTTGCCTAGTTCGGTTTAATCCTTTGAACTTTACTTGTATGCTTGGAATGTGAACTTTGTACATTAGTTAGAGAACCATCCTCTACTGCCCTAGGATCTTTTCATTGATGTTTTCATCTCTAATGCTCATCTTTCGCTTGCCTTGCAAGTCTTTGTTTTTAGGAGCTAGTTTTGGTTTGAATTGCCTTGTTTTGTCTTAAGGAGTTAAACTTGTTTTACCTTAGCCATTGGTGGATGTTTATAAGATGTGTGCACACTCCTAACATGAGTTCAATTCTGGTTTTGGTTTACTTTCATGTCCTTTGCCTACACTTGTAACCCTTAGGTGATTTCTTTTGTCGGTTTACCTTTAACTTCAAAGTAGATTAGTCTTGTAGCACAATTGTAACTTGACTTGTAATTTCATAATCCTTTTAGGTCTCTCACTTTGACTAATGCGACTCAAATATATATAGTCATTAGACTTAGGTTTTCATATTGTGCATACCCTCTCTTGTTATTACTAATGTCTTTGGTTCACATGTGCAAGGTACATAAAAGAGACATTCCAAAGGTGGTGTGACCATTTCATTTTGTAAATAAAATCTTGTTTTTAACTTGGTTTGCTATTTGTTTATAGGTGCTTTCGTGACTTGCTTTCGTTGCGCTTTCGTTGCTTTGCTACGGATTCATATCCATTTGGTAAGACCTCTTATCTCTTCACTTCTCTTTAATGCTTTCGAATGCCATGAGAAGTAGGGATAGACGATGCCATGATAAATAAGATTGTATGGAAAGCCCTCAAGTGAAGCCATGATTGTGCTTCCTTGATATTGTAGTGAAGACCTCTAAAGAGGCAATTGACGGAAGTTAGGCTTCGCAATCGACCCCCGTTATTCTAGTCGAGTCGTTCTTAGCTCTCATTACATGATTGAAGCTTTGAACATCACCTGCTCCTGTTATCGAGTCAGTCAAGTGGAAGATAGGGTTCGCAACCGACCCCCACTCATTGTCATTAGCTCACATCGACCGATGTTGACGCTTATGTGATCTCATTCACATCTTTTTTTATTGATCTACTTTGATATTTGATATCATTGTATTGTTTGTTTTAGCTTTTGCTTCCTCATTAGGATACCTATTCTAACTTGTCCAAGTTAGATATGTTAGAAAACATAACATAGGACTAACACTGGTTATTCTTCCGTCTGCTTTTAATTCATTTCGTGATTGATTTATCTTGTGTTTACTTGTCTGATGACATGATCCCGTAGGATTCCTCGCTCCACTTAATTTTGGATTAAGTCGGAGGTAGGAGAGACATTAGGATAGCAATCCAGGTATGCTAACATTAGGTAGACTTCCCTTTCTTACTTCCACCATAGGGCAATCATTGTAGGATAACATTAGGACCTAGTTTCCACTTAGTTTTTTTCCTTTGATCATCTTTTGAGTCTCTCTTCCTTATCTCAAAACAAAAAAAGTCAAAAATACTTAATAAAGGCATAACAAATATTGTATTTAGTCCTTTTTTGTGGGAACAAGGAGGTGAGGGGTCTTCTCTCATTTCCTTGGAATGTTTAGCGTACATCCCATCTTGGGTCGATATGCGAGGCATTCGATCCTACATGAGGGACTTAAATACAATACGCGTTGCAAAACATAAAACAATCAAAAAAAATTTCTTAAAAGACAAAAATAAACATTTACGTCTTTCCTTCGGGAATTCTTTTCTCATCTCACTCACTCTCAACGTACGAACGTGCTCCTCCTCGTTCTCTTGTAAGATGGTAACGCACTCGGACCAGCGAACCTGCAACACCTGAGCTAGAATGTTAACCGTTCCCTAAAAAACACAAACAATCCATCCCTAGTGAGGGGAACTATGTCGCTCTGATTCTCATGCTCCCGATGAGATACGTAGGCAGTGGGGTAGGGCCCATGCGAACACTTCTTTTATTTTCCCTACATTTGTTTCTCGTTTCTTTTCCATTCTTTCCCCTTTCTTTCTTTCAGTTCCTTTTCCAGTATCCTTTTCTACACCCTTTGATCGAGACAAGCAAGCGTGGATCTCATCGGGTACGATGGACGTGTGGGGTGCTAATACCTTCCTCTCGCGTAACCGACTCCCAAACCCAGTTCTCTTGGTCGCAATACCATGCTTTTCCTTCCCTTCAGGTTTATGCGGTGTTTCCTTTCCCTCCCATGGGATAAATACACATTGCTGGCGACTCTGTTTCAGTGCCACTTTCGCGTTTGTACTTCGATGAAAATCCCGGGAGCGACAGCTGGCGACTCTGCTGGGGACAGGTTGACCTATTGTTGGTCCATCCTAAGCGAGTCAATCCTAGCGCTTGTTTGCTTTTCTTTCATTGGGTGTTTACTGTTGTATTGTATTTGCTGGTTACTATATTTTATTACTTGTACCATATTTACAGCATGTTAGCATTTACATTGCATATATTACACTGTGTTGCACTATTCTGTCTGTTTGGCGGGATGAGATTTCTGAGAGATGAGACCATTACCAAGGCTCGAGTGCACACGTAGATTTAGAGTGGAGAGTAGTGAGACCTACGTACCATCTGTGTACGTTGGGTAATCACGAAATTCACAGCCAGATGAGGCTATCTTGGGACATGTTCTGACGTGCGTATCTTGCGCATTTCAGGATGTCGATCTAGAGAGCTGTCGACTCTGGTGACCATTCCTGAGGACTCAGTTGCGGCACTCCTCCCGAGATGTGATAGTGGCAGACCATATTCGGTGGCAAACCCATTGCATATTCTCGATCCGAGGACCCAATGCTGGGAACTCGCTATAGGATATCCTTTTTGAAAGTGAATCAGTGGAGGCACTCCTCGATTGGCGATAGTACTGTACCCCGAGGGATGAATGTACTATTGCTTCTCGACCTCAGTACCAGAAGCTAAGGACCTTTCGTTTTGGAGAATCAGTTGAGGCCTCCTCGATTAACGATGATGCCAAACCAGAAATGGTGAACGTATCATCATTTCTCGACCTGAGAGCCCGGGATACTGAACATCCTAGTACCCACATGTGAGAGGGGCGGGTTTGTTTATAGGTTTGCAGGTAACCTTGACTTTCATCCTACCTGGTATTTTGGTTCTCTTATCAGTGTGGACTCATCAGCCTGGTATTATGGTATCATGATTATTCTGACCATCCCGGTATTCTGATCAGAGCAGACTTATGAGCTTATTCAGCCGTCAGCACAGCAGTTATCCAGATTATATGGAAGCTCTGATCCCATGTCTGTTGCATCTGCATCATCATTTTTGCATACATGTTCTTGTATTTCCAAGGGAGATTAACTTTGAGACTTGCCACTGGGCATTTCCATCCATTTCTTATGTTTTTTTCAAAAATTTTTTTTTCCGAGTTAAAGCATAATGATCCCTTGGAAATACCCGAACATGGCATTCTTGATGGCATTCTCATACTCATATGCATAACAGGTGTTCCGAAGCGGACTTCTCATTCTGACTGGGTATTCTCTGCAGAAGCGGCCAACATGACTTCTTCCAACTACTCAAGTCACCACAATCAAGGTTCAGATATGGAACAACTCCGAGCGGAGGTGACTGAGATGAAGGCCCCAACTGGGGCATTTTATGGTGGACATTCAAGCGTTGTCCCGAGGTCAGGAACTGCTGAAAGACGAAGTCAACCGGATAAAGACTCAGATGGGCCGGGTTATGGAAATTTTGAATGAAGTGTTAAGAAAGGAAGACAATCAAGTGCCCGCTTCCGCAGCAGAGGTTCTCACTCCTCCTATTTCTTTGGGGTATCCTCTAGACCATGGTTTGCCTCGTGAATCCTCTCCACCGTCAGAGCTTTTTCACCAACAGCTGTTTCTTGAGAGTCTTAAGCCAGAGAAGACTGAGAAGAAGTTTGATCTGATCCCGATGCCATACGCTCAGTTGCTTCGGCACTTGCTCAAGTTTCAGCTAATTGATTTGATTGATGCGGGACCTCCACACACCAAGTTTCGTATGGGTTCCAATGTCCATGATAGGTGTGAATTCCATTCAGGGGTACCTGGTCATAATGTTGGAAATTGTAAGAGGCTCAAGTATAAGGTCCAAGAGCTTATTAATTCAGGGGCAATCGAGTTTGCGCCCATCAGCACTGCCAAGCGAAGAGATGTTCCTCCAACTACTGCTAAAGGGGTGGATATTCCTCCCTCCTCTCAGGGACCTCCTTCAATCCAGAAGCCTTGGGTTCCAAAACTACCGCATCAGCAAATCATAGCTGGGACTCTCCCGGTTGCTTCCCTTCATCATTAACAGAAGCAAGAAAGGGTTTTTGATCCTCTACCGACGTGTCATGCCAAATTACTTCAGCAACTGCTTTAGTTAAGATTGATTGAGCTCCGAAAGTTGACTCCTCCTGCAAAACTTCCAAAAGGATGGGATGCTAATGCTCATTATGATTTTCACTCAGGGGCGCCAGACCATGATATTGAGGGGAGCATTCCAGCACCGAGTACAAGACTTAATGGACTCTAAAGCAATCGAGTTTGGACCAGATGGCTTGGAGGTATCAGGTGATCTTACGCCAGTAGCTGCAAAGGAAATGAGTATTCCTTCCCCTTCTATAGGGTCTACCTCAAGTCACGGGTGTATTCCTCAACTTCAAGTTTCAAAGTCATCACGTCAGCAACCTTTGTTTGTTCCTCGGTCAAGTGTGGAAAGAAAAGTACAGGGGCAGACTAGGCACCATAATCAACATTGGCAGCAAAACCGTCAGCAACAGGGGCAACGGGGACTTAGGAGGTCTGAGAGAGTGTCTGCTCTAGTTCCTCTTTCTCAAAGCCGGTTTCTTGCTCGCCTTCTCCAAGGTTATTTGATTCAGTTGGACAATGTCACGCCAATGCCGTTTCCTTTTCCTCAGGATTATGACATGAATGCCAGGCGCGAGTTTCACTCGGGAATGTTTGGACATACAATTGACAATTGCAGAGTGTTCAGACGTGAGGTGCAGAACTTGATTGACTCAAAGGTTATCACACCAGACAGGTGGCCCATAAATTGAACTTTCTTCATCAGATTGAGCACCCAGTTTGCAAAGACATCTTCAGAATCAATAAGTCCAGACGGAGTCAAGCCTCCTCAACAAGGACAATCATTTAGCTTCTTTACTGCATTTTCATATGTAGCTTTATTTGTTTGTTTAAACAATGTTTGCATGTAAAAATTTGTTTGCTCTTAAATGACGATCATAATACAATAAGCATGTTTTTTCTTGAAGTAATACATTCGTATTCACTCACAAGTTTGTATATGTGCATTGCAATACTAACTGTCTTGCTTAAACTCTATGAGGGAGGATGATGATTTAAAAATGCAAAAATATCTGATTGTGTACTTTTGAACAGAACCCTGTTGAGGATGTACAGGCATTGTTTCAAATCCCCAAACACTGGAGATATAAGGGAGATAGACCCTCGTTAACCCCTTTGAGCCTTGAAGTAGGAGTTTCTTTTCGTACGAAAAAACCCTCACATTTAACCCAGGGGCAGGGTAGGCGTCAGTTAATTTGACCAAGCGTTCAAATTTCAAAAGGAGTGTGCATCTGAGGATTCATTACCTTCTATTCTACCGTCAAGAGGTCAAGAGATGTGAAACCACATTGGTTATCCATCAGCAATCAAAGAGTGAGGCAGTCACAACCCTTTCAACAAAGTCAAGACAAGCTAGTGTCACACGACGTGTTCAAGAAAAAGAAAGAGAAAAAAAAAGAAATGAAAAAGCCCGCTAAGTTGAAACTTGAAAACAAGCAACTTAGGCAAAAGTGAGGGCATCCCGCTGGACTCCGAAATCAATGATTCAAAAGAATCAGTCCAGGCAAAAATTAGGGATAAAAAGAAAAAGCAAAAGAATGCAAAAGCGAAAAATGAAAGGATTACAAAAGAAAATCCTCGAGCAAGAACAAAGTCGTGTGACTACGAACAAAAGACAAAAGGGGTGACTGTTACTCCAAAGCCTCATTAGGTGTCAAACCATCAGGTGCATGGGTTCCTTAAAGATCACAAAATCTTTTTGAGAAATGAGCGTTTGTGTCAAATTAGCTGAGCGTAGGACTGGAGAATATCACGAAGAGTGGGCGGGCACCAATAAACTTTGAGCCTTCAATCCTTTTTTTTCTCAAAACCGTGAACCAGGCCACGATACAACCCTCAAAAGTCCTAATTGAAACAGGGTTATTTCAAAAGCATACTACCAAGAGATAGCGTTCCTGACTCCTATGAGTTGTGCTAAAAGATCTTTGCTGGTGTTGCATGTGCATTGCATTCTTTCATTCAAAAATTAATGTCGTATTCTAAGCAGTGATTCGTTCACATGGCTTTTTGCGACGTTTTTTCATTAAAACTTCAAGATTAACATGTGTGTTGCATTAGAATTTTTCATTCTCAGAATAAAACATTTTCTGCTTGCATACATTTGTTTGACATCAAAAGAAGGTTACATATGGAAATTCAGTCCAGGAGCTTAATCTTGCCAAGTTGAGAATCCTGAAACTCCCGAAGGGCAGCCACATCCAATGGTACTTCCTCAGGAAGCTTTGTTGAGCAGGAGTTTTCCCAACAAGTTGTGCTAAGACATAGTCGATCCGGGGCAATCACGTCGAACCATCTCTTTAAGGTGTAGCTTATCTGAGCCAATCATGTAGGGTTCAGCCAAACTGGGGCAATTACTTCGAGATTAAAACCCCTACAAATGCAGGCATTATTGGTCTTCCTTCGAAGATTAGTAATCAAGGGCGAGACTACTTCAAGGTTCCTACTGGGGAAGGCTATCCCAAGGGCATGGGAAGGTAGTCCATCTAGACGATTGATCAGCCTATCCAGGATTCAGGGTATTGGGGCAGAATATCTTATGGGGATATGAGATTGGTTATGAAGCTTCTCGAGGCAAATTTCTATGTAGACCATACAATCTGAAGCAGCTAATTCGAGATCCGACGAATATCTCCAAGAGTTTGAAGACACTGAAGCATTGAGCTTGCAAGTCTTCTGTAAAATCCTCTTGAGATGACTTCTTCTAAGTAATCCATGCAGTTTGGGGCAGTTACGCCGAGATCCGACGAATCTCTACAAGAGTTTGAGGACATTGAGGCATTTTGAATGTCAATTCGTCTATAAAATCCTCTTGGGACAATTTCTTCCGGTAGACCATGTTGGTCTGGGGCAAGTGAAGAAAAACGGTTGGTCACGCATATGCAGTCAATCAGCCAAAAGCAGTGAAACCAAGGGGCGTTCCAACCCAAGGCATTTGTGGTCCCCGTCTTCAGCAGGCTTCATTGATCATGTTCCCAGCAAGAGATTGCATACAAAACCTTTCTCCCCAACAAGTGGTGGTTCAGAGCTGGACTTTCTCAGTTGCAGAAGTCATATCCAGCACGGGGCATATGTGCTTATCCCTACGCAGAAGGCTGGGGCAATTATGTTCAAGGAAGGGTAGTCACCCTTTTGTCACAACGTTTACTGATTAAGTCCATCGTTTGGTCGGTGGTGGTTCACGACGCTTCGATATCGGTGAATTAAGTTCAACTGGGTATCGTTGTGTCTTATTAAGTCGATTCTCTCATTCAGTAACTTCTAACAGCTACATGCTTTTCTGTGTCGATAGCGGTTGCAAATTCTCCAACAGAGTTGCTTCGCAGATACCGAAGTTAATGGTCAATCCCCAGTGAGCGTACAGGAGTTTGAAGGTGCTTAATCTTCTGTAAAATCCTCTTATGACGTTTCCTTCAAATAAGTCTTATATCATGGGGCAAAAAGCAAGTTGCTGACCCTCTCAAACACGGGGCATATTGAACTTCCCCAGCAGAAGATGTTCCAGATCTATTATCCCCAGTAGAGTTTGAGGACACTTGGTCTTCTGTAAAATCCTCTTAAAAGGCATTCCCCAGCACGAGACGCTTTGAAGCGGTTTTCCCCAGCAGGGTTTGTGGCAAACTCATTATCCCCAACAGAATCGTCAAATGGAAAGTTCGCCTAGCATGGGGCATTATGACGTTTATCCTAAGCTCAACAGTCTTATTCCTCAGCAGATTACCGTGGAATTGCCCTGGGTTTCCCCTGTAGATCTCTAAGAACACTCTCCCAGCAAGTTGCGGTGGAATGTTCTAACCAGGATTTGTATATCCCCGGCAGAGTAGCCCTGATTCCCCAGCAAGATCGTATCTCTGGTAATGGTATCCCCACAGAGTTCAACATTTTGACAGTAATTTCCCCAGCAGGGTCTAAATAGATCGATGGAATCTCTTCTTCAACAAAGTGTCAGCATATGATATTACCCAGCGGGTGGTGTAATTCTCAGCATTGCTCATTTACAACTCAAAGTCCAATTTATTTTTGGCATACAGACAATCGTTCATATTATTCCAACAGGTGGGATAGTAGTGCAGATGATTGTTCCAGCAGGTGGAATGATCATACAGACAGTTTGTTTATATTATTCCAGCAGGTGGGATAGTAGTGCAGATGATTGTTCCAGCAGGTGGAATGATCATACAGACAGTTTGTTCATATTATTCCAGCAGGTGGGATAGTATTGCAGACGGTTATTCCAGCAGGTGGGATGATCATACAAATAGTTGTTCATATTATTCTAGCAGGTGGGATAGTATTGCAGATGATTGTTCCAGCAAGTGGGATGATCATACAGGCAATCATTCATATTATTCCAGCAGGTGGGATGGTATTGCAGATGGTTGTTCCAGCAGGTGGGATGATCATACAGATAGTTGTTCATATTATTCCAGCAGGTGGGATAATATTACAGGTGGTTGTTCCAGCAGGTGGGGTGATCATTATATACAATTGTTCATACTGTTCCAGCAGGTGGGATAGTATTGCAGATGGTTGTTCCAGCAGGTGGAATGATCATACGGACAGTTCGTTCATATTATTCCAGCAGGTGGGATAGTATTGCAGATGGTTGTTCCAGCAGGTGGGGTGATCATTATATACAATCGTTCGTATTATTCCAGCAGGTGGGATAGTATTGCAGATGGTTTTTCCAGCATGTAGAATGATCATACAAACAGTAGTTTATATTGTTCCAGCAGGTGGGATGGTGATAAACAACTATATTCTCGACAAATTCCAACGTTGGTTTGGCAAAGCTTCCAAAGCCGGTTTGGTAAGCATCGAAGTCCAATGTTAGTTTGGCAAAGCTGCAAAAGTCCATCTAAGGATGGCAATTTTGAGATTCCAAAGCCGGTTTGGTAATCATTGAAGTCCAATGACAGATTGGCAGAAATCCAACACGAATTGGTAAAAGTCCATTGTTTAGAATGGCAGAGCAGCTAAAGTCCATCCATAGAGTGGCAAGCCAGTAGTCGTCTGGCGTCGTTCAAAAAGACATTGTTGAAAGTCCACCCATAGAGTGGCAAGCCAGTAGTCGTCTGACGTTGTTCAAAAAGACATTGTTGAAAGTCCATCCATAGAGTGGCAAGCCAGTAATCGTCTGGCGTCGTTCAAAAAGACATTGTTGAAAGTCCATCCATAGTATGGCAAGCCAGTGGTCGTCTGGCGTCGTTCAAAAGACAGATCTCTCCGACAACGTTTCATTGAAGATTCAATCCAACAGTCTCGTTAGGTTTATATCCCTTTTGTTCTTCGTCATCCAGAGCAAATTTTTGGTTATATTTGGTATTCAATCACTATATACCTTGAAAGTCTGAAAGCAATCGCTTTCAGGTATTTAGGTCTACAGTGATTGAATAGGGGCAGCTGTCATACCCCAAAATTTGCCCTCTCATTCTTTATAGCATTTAGCATGAGCTTTCATTTCATTGCATAGCATTCAAGCATAGAAAAACAATACATAAAGCATAGCATTGCAGTTAGCATAGGACATGTGATCAAGACATTTTCCTTTGGTGTGAGCTTTCCGTATTCAGAAGATTATCAGTGAGCATCAAGGACCTCTGGTTGATCATGTTTCTTTCTGCTTCATGACTTGTCTTCATTTTCAAGTTATTCTCGGGGAATTGTTCTTGTGTTGAGATTCTTGGTTATAAAGACCGGATATATGTGGATTGAATTGCAAATCATGGGGTCAGGGTCAACTGAGCTTACTAATTGAATAGTGGGAATTTATTGATAATACAAGTTTGTTTTGAATTGGAAGCTTAATTGGTTATGTGGATTTCTTGGAATTCATTCTTCATTATCCACCATATTCAAAAATGTCACTAAATATCCATTATATCTCCGTTATCCACTTCATTTTTTCCTAGACATATTTTAATACATCCCACTTCTACATCCATTTCAATTCATTTTACTAATATCCAAAATCCATTTTTGTTCAATTGTCCTTCAATCCATTTTTACCAATTTCCATAACCAGTTTTATTTGTTCATTCAAAATACAATTGTCCGCTTTTAAATTCCAAATAGACCATATCCATTTAAATCCATTTAAAGTTCATTATTCAACTTCAAACCAATCATCCATTTTAGTTCCAAATCTCCATCCATTCTAAACTCATTTTTGTTTATATCCACTTAGATTCATTTTCAAATATTCAAAACCAAATTTTAGCCCATATCCATATAGACCCATTTGTCCATGTCCATTATACCATGCTAATATTTTTCTCATTAACCAAATATCCAATTTCACTTTACATCTTAGTAGAAATCCATTTTCACCCAAATAATTATCCACTCCATTTGTCTATTATTGACAAAAAATGGAAGTAAAATAACCGCAACTAATATAACAGAAAAATAACCGAAACTATCCTGATAATCTTCATTATCTTCTAACCATTTACAGATCTCTCTAACAATTTAACTGACAAAAACTCCTAACAATTAACAGATTTTTTCTAACCAATATTCATAGCAGAGTTCACAAAAACCACCATAACATTCCCTAACTGTCTAACTAACCATAACCGATTTTCCCAAAATCCAATCTCTCAAACCTTTCTAACAGAACCTTCAATCTCTAACTGTGTCTTCTAACCGAAACCTAGCAGAAGAAAAACCTCCCTCTCCAAGCTTCATTCACCGGTGAACATCTTCAATCGTCATTATCATCCAAAAATCTTCAACACCTCCATAATCAACAAATCTTCAAATTCATCTTCATCGATTCAACTCTGCAACAACCTGCAGAAATCTCAACTCTGCAAAAATCCAATACAAACGCAACAATTCCACACCTACATCTTTGAGTTCCTCATTTGCAGAAAATAGAATAAACTTCCATAGCTACAACCGCAAGAATCTTTATCAATCATCATCATCTCCATTCTCGAGAACCTGCAAAACCAGAAGGCAACACTCACAATCGAAGCCGCACGCAGCAGAATCCGACGAGAATTCATGCAACAACGATTCAGACGAAGCGAATAAGAGGAAAAGGGAATTTAATCAACAGAAACTAATACCTGAACCTCGAGTTTGATCTTCACCAAAGAGATTCACCTTCGTCGTCGCTGGTAGGTTCCTTCATCCATCGTGTTTCTTATTCCGTCAACGTGATGACGTGATTTATGTGTTGAAATCGGAGCGAGACGAGGAAAATGGCCTAATTATTCCTTGGCGATGCGATTCGAAGAAGGGGAGGTGAACGGAGGGATATTGAATTGGGGAGGGGTATTGGAGATGAAGCACCGTGCGGTGTCATGGTTTTGATTTTCGGCGTGGTTTTGTGAGGAGGAAGAGACGGTATGGTGTTGTGAGACGCCGACGATTTGAAGGAGAGGGAGAGAATCATGTAAACGGCGCAGGGGAGAAGAGGAAGGAGAATGTGACTTTTCTGAAGTGAATTTAGGGTTTTTCTTTTGTACAACATAATAGACCGGGTTTTTTGACTTGCGAATCAAGCCTTACTCCATGGATTCCTATCTAGACACGTCAAACCTCTTTCTGCACTTCTGGTTATGTTCTTCTAATTAATTTCTTTTGTTTGTTTTAGATTTTAGTTTTTTTTGGTAATTAGTTGTAGTTTTCACTAATTAGATTTAGATTTTTACATAATCTTCTTTTTTATAATTGTTAATTAACTTGGATTAATATCTTGGTTAAATTTTTTGTTAATTCTCAATTAGACCTTTGTTGATAATTTTGATTTTGGTTAATGTCGCTAATGACGATTAAAGTGTTCATAGATTTTTGATTCGTGTTGATCGATTTCGAACAAGATAGATCATCATGGAGTAGATTTGGAGCTTAAGGCACTTATTTTTCCTCCAAGGTTGATTACAAGACTTACATGAAGTTTTTGGGTTTCTAAATGCGTGAATCACGTCTCCGACCAAGTAAGAATTCTTGAAACTTTGAGCATCATTGTAGAATGCATGTGGTTAGGATCATCATGTAGCTGCATCTGAAGTCCTCCTACCTGAGGCAATGTTTGTGGTTAGATTTATGATGATATGTGACGATTCGAAGCTTAGGTTATGCGTGATAAGTTTGCTTTCCTAGCACTTTCCCTTAATTGCAATTTTTTCTCATTTCGTTCCAATTATTAAAAATAGTTTTGTGCGTGATAAAATTCTGGAAAAATTCATGAATGATCCTTAGCCTCTTAATTAATTTTTTATAAATTTTGATTCCAGTTTTGGATGAATTTAGTAATTAATTTGGATTTTTGATTCCAAGCTGTCCCGAAGGACATAGTTTCGGTTTAAGGGACCAAAAGTGGTTTTTTACAATAGGTTTGAAGCTAATTTTTGTGGGTGATTAGTCACTGGAATATATGACACTTTTATGCTCTTTGGGAATTTTTTCCATAATTTTTGGTGTCATTTTAAATCCACTTTGCGAAGTTGTTTGTCGGCGATCATGCCTTGTTATCTTGTCTATTGAGTGAATTGTTTTAACACTTTGGTGCATAATCTTATGAATTACTTTTAGACAATGTTATATACTGACTTCATCATACTATGATTAAATTTTCATAATTCTTTAGGACCTCTAACTATTTTTCGTACCTTTTTGATTGTGAGCGTTCATTTGTGCTTACAAGTTTGATCCCTAGGGTTTTGAGGAGACATTTGTGCCATTCCTTAGAAGGTGTTGTATGAGACTTTTGTGCATTGGTTTGGACACATTTTAAGGACCTATAATTCATCTCAAGTTGTTTTAACTTATTCATAATGTGCATAAAAACATGTATGTTTGAAGCATCCTTTTGCATCCATTGTGTGGTATTCTAACTTTGTGTTTGTGGTACCATTCTTTGCCTATCTTTTGCTAGTCCTCTTTGACACTTGTGTACATGATGTTGAGGTATAGCTACTGACTTATAAAATGTTTGTGCATTGGTACATGACCCGTAATTTGTTTGTGCATGATTAACTTTGCATTGTTTCCAAAAGTGAAGTTTGTCTTTGTTTGCCTAGTTCGGTTTAATCCTTTGAACTTTACTTGTATGCTTGGAATGTGAACTTTGTACATTAGTTAGAGAATCATCCTCTACTTCCCTAGGCTCTTTTCATTTATGTTTTCATCTCTAATGCTCATCTTTCGCTTGCCTTGCAAGTCTTTGTTTTTAGGAGCTAGTTTTGGTTTGAATTGCCTTGTTTTGTCTTAAGGACTTAAACTTGTTTTACCTTAGCCATTGGTGGATGTTTATAAGATGTGTGCACACTCCTAACATGAGTTCAATTATGGTTTTGGTTTACTTTCATGTCCTTTTCCCACACTTGTAACCCTTAGGTGATTTCTTTTGTCGGTTTACCTTTAACTTCAAAGTAGATTAGTCTTGTAGCACAATTGTAACTTGACTTGTAATTTCATAATCCTTTTAGGTCTCTCACTTTGACTAATACGACTCAAATATATATAGTCATTAGACTTAGGTTTTCATATTGTGCATACCCTCTCTTGTTATTACTAATGTCTTTGGTTCACATGTGCAAGGTACATAAAGGAGACATTCCAAAGGTGGTGTGACCATTTCATTTTGTAAATAAAATCTTGTTTTTAAATTGGTTTGCTATTTGTTTATAGGTGCTTTCGTGACTTGCTTTCGTTGCGCTTTCGTTGCTTTGCTACAGATTCATATCCATTTGGTAAGACCTCTTATCTCTTCACTTCTCTTTAATGCTTTCGAATGCCATGAGAAGTAGGGATAGACGATGCCATGATAAGTAGGATTGTATGGAAAGCCCTCAAGTGAGGCCATGATTGTGCTTGCTTGATATTGTGCTGAAGACCTCTAAAGAGGCAATTGACAGAAGTTAGGGTTCGCAATCGACCCCCGATATTCTAGTCGAGTCGTTCTTAGCTCTCATTACATGATTGAAGCTTTGAACATCACCTGCTCCTGTTATCGAGTCAGTCAAGTGGAAGATAGGGTTCGCAACCGACCCCCACTCATTTTCATTAGCTCACATCGACCGATGTTGACGCTTATGTGATCTCATTCACATCTTTTTTTATTGATCTACTTTGATATTTGATATCATTGTATTGTTTGTTTTAGCTTTTGCTTCCTCATTAGGATACCTATTCTAACTTGTCCAAGTTAGATAGGTTAGAAAACATAACATAGGACTAACACTGGTTATTCTTCCGTCTGCTTTTAATTCATTTCGTGATTGATTTATCTTGTGTTTACTTGTCTGATGACATGATCCCGTAGGATTCCTCGCTCCACTTAATTTTGGATTAAGTCGGAGGTAGGAGAGACATTAGGATAGAAATCCAGGTATGCTAACATTAGGTAGACTTCCCTTTCTTACTTCCACCATAGGGCAATCATTGTAGGATAACATTAGGACCTAGTTTCCACTTAGTTTTTTTCCTTTGATCATCTTTTGAGTCTCTCTTCCTTATCTCAAAACAAAAAAAGTAAAAAATACTTAATAAAGGCATAACAAATATTGTATTTAGTCCTTTCTTGTGGGAACAAGGAGGTGAGGGGTCTTCTCTCATTTCCTTGGAATGTTTAGCGTACGTCCCATCTTGGGTCGATATGCGAGGCATTCGATCCTACATGAGGGACTTAAATACAATACGCGTTGCAAAACATAAAACAATCAAAAACATTTTCTTAAAAGACAAAAATAAACATTTACGTCTTTCCTTAGGGAATTCTTTTCTCATCTCACTCACTCTCAACGTACGAACGTGCTCCTCCTCGTTCTCTTGCAAGATGGTAACGTACTCGGACCAGCGAGCCTGCAACACCTGAGCTAGAACGTTAGCCGTTCCCTAAAAAACACAAACAATCCATCCCTAGTGAGGGGAACTACGTCGCTCTAATTCTCATGCTCCCGATGAGATACGTAGGCAGTGGGGTAGGGCCCATGCGAGCACTTCTTTTATTTTCCCTACATTTGTTTCTCGTTTCTTTTCCATTCTTTCCCCTTTCTTTCTTTCAGTTCCTTTTCCAGTATCCTTTTCTACACCCTTTGATCGAGACAAGCAAGCGTGGATCCCATCGGGTACGATGGACGTGTGGGGTGCTAATACCTTCCTCTCGCGTAACCGACTCCCGAACCCAGTTCTCTTGGTCGCAAGACCATGCTTTTCCTTCCCTTCAGGTTTATGCGGTGTTTCCTTTCCCTCTCATGGGATAAATACACATTGCTGGAGACTCTGTTTCAGTGCCACTTTCGTGTTTGTACTTGGATGAAAATCCCGGGAGCGACAGTATTGTCTTATAATTTTTGACATGTGTTTTGTATATAGGAGTTGTTTCGTTTTCATGTAATCGTTGTAGTTTAACGGTAAGTTTTGCTTTGCATGTACGTTTTTGTGTTTAACCATACATTTGTTTTTGTTTTTCAAAACTTGTTGAGTCATGATTGCTTGGTTGTTACTTTTGTTTCTTTGAGTTGTTTGATTCTTGTTTGAGGACAAACAAGTTTAAGTTAGGGAGAGTTTGATAAGTTCTAAATTGTAGTGATTTTTAGTGTGAATAATTGACACTTATTGGCTTGTTTCGTTGGTTTTCTGTTAATAATCCCCCGTTTTTGTGTGCTTTTTGTATAGTTTACATATTGTTGTATATATTGCGTGTTCATGTACATATCAGTGAGTTTGATTATTTTTCATCTGTTTTTATAGGTAATAATGGATGGTTGAAGTGTGGACCCGTTTGACCCAAGAGGGATGCTTCAAAATGCAGTTTTGACCAACAAAATGCTGGCATTCGCGTTTAGTGCAACTTTTAGCGTGTTGGGAATTGATTGGTAGTGGCTGGAAGTATTTATGTTATCCTGACCATGCTTAGCGCGAGCAGGACCGCGCTTAGCGCGCTTTAAGGCGGTTTAAGGATACTTTAAGTGAGATCGCGCTTAGCGCAATATGAGGGCTCTTAGCGCGGTTGTAGTTTTCAGTTTTGTATAAATACCCCCCATTTAGATTTTTAGGTTATGGTTTTGGGAATTTTTTGCTCCCAATTCCATCAACACTATCCTTTGTGGAAATAAGCTCAGAAACAACACTATGAGGATTCAACTTGACGATCCGGAGTCGAATCCACTTTAATCGGTGTTGACAAACCGTGCGATGTTTGTTCTTCTTCCTTCTTGTCTTTGTATTTATCATTTGTTGGGGTTGTTGTATGCAATTTTACTTTGATTTTATGTGTATTTATGGATCTTTGTATAAAATCTCTTTTACAACTCTTAATCGATGTCATCTTTGCATTACTATCTATCTTAATGGGTTTGGACCGCTATAGACATATACTTTTCGAACTCAACCTAAGATGTGCGTCTATTGGGTGTGGGAAGCGGTCTAATATTCACATGTGTGTGTCGGATCTTAATGATCCGTGTTGTTTAGTTATGTGAGACATCACCTTCGAGAAAATGCGGTTGATCTCTTAATGTTTGCGTTGGACATAACCTCCTATTGTGAGCGATACGTGGGGATTTTGA
The DNA here is from genome assembly GCA_022829125.1 of Lathyrus tuberosus. Taxonomy (NCBI): domain Eukaryota; kingdom Viridiplantae; phylum Streptophyta; class Magnoliopsida; order Fabales; family Fabaceae; genus Lathyrus; species Lathyrus tuberosus. The sequence goes on from JALAZF010000145.1 coordinate 10,781,635, forward strand.
CGAGTGATTTAGGTTGCATGCATTTGATCCATAGATTTTTTAGTACTTGATGGGTAGAATGAAATACAACTCCTAGCGAATTATTTCCCGTACTTTATTTACTTGTCATTATTTTTTTTTTGCATTTTTATCTCAAACTATTCAAACCCAAGCTTAGAGACGTAGAGAGTGTCGAACGACATTCTTTCCCTCAAACCGATCCCTGTGGAGACGATATAAATCCCTGAGGGAATTTTTCCAAATCTAATTTTTGCTTCTTGCCTCTATATTGCAGCTCGAACACCAATCGAAAAATGATTAATTGTAGTTCAATTGTGTGTATGCATAGAAGAAGGGATGAAGATGATGGACAACTTTGTAATCTGGTTTCGTTTAGGTTTTATTCACTAGGAAACCTTGCCTAGAAGAAGATGCATGTATGAGTATATATAGGTATGTGAAGAAAATGGGCAAAAGGATGCAAGAAAAATAAGATGCAAAAAGAATTTTTCAAGTTTTAAATTGCATAGGCCAGCCTATGAAAATCATAGGTCGGCTTATGAAGGTGTTCAGGTCGGCCTGTGAGGCGACCTGAGAAGCAACCTGTGGGCAGAACCTACAGGCTTCGTTCTTGAAGCGTGGGAGCCGACCAAAAATATGGATGTGCCGGCCTATACTGAAGCTGAGGCTTCCATAGGTATGCCTAATCACGAATAGGTCGGCCTTAGCAGTTGTTTTGACACACAAACATGATTTTTTTGGTGTGTATGACATGCATAAGATCAGTAAAACTTGTTTAGAGACTTTTTTTATGCATCCTAAGGCTAAGGGGACAAATGAGCATTTAAACGTAGGTGGATACCGTTCAATATACAAAAGCACTACGATATACTACCTTCCTTGTTTGACATCATTCAAAACCCGATGGAATTTATAGTTAGCACTCACAACATTTAGAAGTAAAGATAGTCAAATATGGTTAAAGACGATGAATTTTGTGATGCATTCACTGATGAAGATTTGTACTTGGAAGCTTGTGAGACCTTCTATATAACAAAGGGTGGTTGTATGCAAGTGAATACTCAAGAAGAATGGGAAGTATTACATGGATTGACAAAGCAAGGTTTATTGAAAGAATTATAGTAAAAGGTTTTTGTTAGGTGTATTGAACTAATTACAATGAGATATTTTCACTTATGGTAAAACACTGTTCAAAAAGATTATTTATGGAAATTTCATTTCAATTGATCTTGATTTTGAATAGATGGATGTTAAAATAATTTTTTTTCCATGTAGACCTTGAAGAGACAATCTACATGGATAAACCTAAAGGTTTTGTAGAGGACTCATCTAAGGTATGTTTCTTGAAGAAATATTTGTATGAGTTGAAACAAAACCATGGGAATGGTATCGTTAATTTGATGCATTTCTTATTAAACATGTTTTTGTGATAAGTAGTTATTATAATTGTGTATACATATTGAAAAGGAATGAGAAAGTCACTTTCTACCTTGTTCTATATGTTGAAGAGGTCTAGAATGCAATATTCTAAAATCGTCAACACTCCTAGTTATCACACAAATATTTAGTTTATGTGATTCCCTCAAACCGAATAAGATAAGAAGATGTAAGAGAGTACTCTCTATGCAAGTAGGGTTGAAAGCATCATGTATGTTATTGTTTGTGGTAGAGCGCATTTATCATATGAAGATAGTATGGTAAAGCGGTTTATGGTCAATTCAAGTCAAATTCATTAGGAAGCTTTGAAGTGGATGTTTAGTTATTTGAAAGGTTCATTAAAGGGCACTTTGGAAGGTTTTGTGATGCATACTATGTAGAAAATTTGGAAATTAGAAAATCCTTATTGGATTTTGTATTTATGTTATTTGGAACATATATATAAGTTGAAGGAAAAAATATGTTTTCATGTTATCTACTACTCAATCGGAATATATTGTCCTCGTTAAAGGGGTCAAGGAAGTCATATGTTGTGAGGAATGACTAGGGAGTTAGAGATAACTCATTAATATGTCAAGATACATTATGATAGTCAATGTTCCTTTCACTTGGAAAATCATTATGGGTATCTTGAAAGAATAAAGCACATTGGCATTCGTTTTCACTTTATAAAGAACCTAATAGTTTCGAAGGAGATTGTGATTCAGAAGGTGGATTCAAAGAGAATTTGATGGATGTGTTTTCCAAATCACTACCTAGATCAAAATTCAAGCATTTTTTGGATTTGATCAAGTTCGTTGAACGTGGTTCAAACTTTGAAGAGAACATCAAGGTGATTAATTGGTAAATTGATATCATCATCGATTTTAAGACCAAACTGGCGAATTGTCGTGTTGACTTCAAAATTCAAGAAAATGGTTTACGAGAACGTGCTGTGTTTGGTATGAACGCAATGTGTCTTGCATTTTTGTGTGCAAAAATGCAATGCGTTTTAGAAAAACGCAATACATTGCTTTTGAAATCGTTAAAAGACAATTTCAACCCCTTTATAAGAAAGAGACATACAAGTGTATTGAGAATTTTTATAGAGACTTCTAGAGAGACAAATGAAAAGATTCTTAGAAATTCATTTTTCTAACAATTGAAAGATCTATGAGACTATCTAAAAGGATTGGAAATACTAATAAACTCATATATTTAAATGAGGAATTGAAAAATAAAAAATAAAAAATATCCTTATAAATTTAAAAGACTATTTTCTTCTAATTCATCATGCAATTTATTGTAATAGTTATTAAAGTACTATGAATCTAAAAACTGTTTTCTTTTCTAAAATAATTTACTTTGATCGAACTAAATGAATAAATTTTTTGTATCCTCATCGTTTGACTTAGCATAAACTTTTTCACACATTGTGAGAAGATTGGATTAAAGCTAATTGCAAGGACCGAACCTATGTGAATAGGATAATATAATCAAAATTTAAGCGTAAAACAAAACCCAAAGAAGAAAACATGAGCATTGAAGATGAATAAAATTAACACAACTTGTTAAAATTGAACCAAGCCAACCAATTCTTCACCAGTTCTGTTAGTTTCCGATTTTTAAAATTTAAATTGTAAAAAAAAATAAAATCAAACCAATTATTTTTAATTAATACAAATTTATTTTCTCTCTAAATCAGAATCAAATCGTCCTTATATTAAAAGTATGAATTAATGACAAAATTTAAAATCCTTCTTAAATAACAAACAAAACCGTCACTATTCTGATTCCATTGACAAATTCATGTAAATGCACACCTATTTTTTTCTCTGAAAACGACTATATTGTTCTTTACAAATAAATAATTATCTAAGCAAGTTGTCATGTTAATGAAACTAAAAAAATAAGTGACATAATCATCATTTAGAATTTTCAACTCAACCATTGCATTAATGCAATTTAATATTCATCATCATTTAAATAATTTAATTGACTTGTACCTCTAGATTCACTGAATTCCAAAATTATATATATATATATATATATATATATATATATATATATATATATATATATATATATATATATATATATATCTTTCAGCTTAACTAAAAATTTTGAGTTCGAATCTCGATCTAAAAAATAGAAATTTTATGAAAGAAAAAAAACATTGTTGTTTAATGAAGTTCTCTCTAATTTATATAGTCTCGTAGAAGATAGCAATTTATACAAATAAATAAATAAATAATTAAGTAAATAAATAAAACATTGACAGATTATTGATATGTATTATTATTTATTATATGAATGCTAACTATGCAATGTGAAATATTTATATAACAAAATTTTTGATTAAAGTTATTCCATATAACACCTCAACCACAACTCTTCAATTTCCACATTCTATAATCCACAAAATTAACCAAATCCTTAAACTTAAAAAGATTTCTTCTCTCTTTTTTTTCAATTCCAAAATCAAAATCTATCACACCCTTTTTCTTCTTAGAGATTCTCTCTTTCTCTAATCCAACCAATTTGATTTATCTTTATCTCTCACAACCACAAATGTTTCTATCAAAACATGGACCAAAGTTCTTCAAATTTAGAATCCCAATTTCATACATATGTCATATCTATAATCTTTTCAACTTCTAAGTTACCCCTTTAATTATTTTCAAATTCTCTTCAACCACATATATCTTCAACCATATTATCATTACTCTTTCTTCTTAAGTTTTTCATTTTGACTCAAATGGTTCATAAAAAATTCTACGAAATTTCATTTGGATTTATTGAAATGGCTTGGATTATGCTAAGTGTTGACTACTCAAGACTTTTATGGCAATTATTTGGTGTTTTTTCATATGAGAATCACGAGTGGAAGCCTCGGATTATCTAGCATATACTTTCACTTGAATAAGATTGCTTAAATATCGTTTTCATTAAGTACTTTTATTTTTAAGTTAAGTAAGATTAGTTTTTAGAGCCATGTTTAAGGGAAGAATAGGTGGCAAAGCTAAGCTTGGATATGTTGAAACTGATCCTTCTGGTCGATATGGACGGGTAAGTATTTTTAATAGATTATTATATTTATATATGATATAATATTTCTATTTGTTTTATTGAATAATTGATCGAGAGAATCTGAATTTGAATTCGAATTCTAATTCTAATGGAATTTTTTTAGTTAAAATTAACTCAAATCCAACCAAAATTTTAATTTCTAAGCCATTTTGTTGTGAAAATTGGAGCATCAAGACATAGAAATATGGTTAAATTTGAGGACGTGAAAACATAAATTCATTAGTCAAATGAAAATATGAATTGAAATCCTTTTTTTTTTCCATAAGGATGCTACTCAATTTTCATAAATTAATTCTTCTTGTGAATTATAATCCTCAACTTTATGCCTAGTTTTCCTTAGTTTCCAATTTAGAGATTTTTTTTTATGGTTTTAATAAAAGGGGTCATATTTTCTTATCTTAACTATTTCACAATATTTTGATTTTAAAAATATATGTAAGTGCCAATAATTTAATTTTTTAAATTCACAAAATAGAAAATTAGAAATTAAATTATAGAAGATCCATCAAATTAATTAGTCTTACTAAAAATCAAAGATTATCTCAAATATGCGTTTATTGTAATTACGGAATATTGTCTCTTTTAAGTTTAAAAATCTAGATTTTAATTTTTATAAAAAAATGTTCCGTTGAATTTAAAAATATGAATGTTGTATATAAATTATTATTATTAAATTCAATTCTCTCAAGACTATAAAACAATTAAGCACCGTGTGTTATGTTTTATCCTTTTTACCAAGTCTTGGATTGTAACTATGTGACACCATCACAAAAAATTAACTCTCTAGTGCACCCAAAGGCCATTTATATAAAATATATATCAAATTGAATTATTGAGACTCACTAATGATATATTATGACACACCAAACTCATAAGTTTGACTTTTAAACAAAAATTTAAAACTAATTCAAAATAAATAAATAAAATCTATTAATCTACTTAATAATAATAATATTAAATTATTCTATACTACACATAGACAAACATGACTTTGACAATAAATACTAATATATGTTACACCAAAGATGTCTTAGATCAGAAGAATGGTGTTTGAAATATTATTATTTAATTATGATTATTGGTGTGTGTAGTTTAAGGATGTTCTTGGCAAAGGAGCTATGAAGGTTGTGTATAAGGCATTTGATGAAATCCTAGGGATTGAAGTGGCTTGGAACCAAATCAAACTTGATGATGTTTTTCAATCACCGGATCAACTTCAACGCCTTTATTCAGAAGTTCATCTTCTAAAGAACTTGGATCATGATTCTATAATTACCTTTCATGATACTTGGATCGACATTGATCGTAGAACCTTCAACTTCATCACTGAATTGTTCACCTCCGGAACCCTAAGAGAGTAATTCTTTAACCATTACTCATTATTATTATTTTTATATGTTTTGAATTGTTTTAAATCATAGTTGCATATATGGTTCTAAATTATAGTTGCAATTTGAAATGCCTTGATACTTATATTTGTAGTTGTAGACCGCAATGTAGAATTATGGTAGTTGTAGCAGTCTAGTCATATTGATATGAGCAATCACAGTTACATTATATTTTGCTAAACATCAAAGACATTTTCATGTATTTTTTCTGTAATACAAGTGTTTGTTAGAGGTGGCAAACAAACATGTCTATTTCATTGAGACCCGTTACGCATCCAAAAAAACAGAGCAAGACATGCATATTAGACGTTGTGAACAAAAAACCTTGGCTCGCTCTAGAAAAAACCATGGCGGAGTAGACTTTATACCCCTAAAATTTAACAAGGCAAAAAAACGATGTCATTCTAATAAAAACATGTAAAAAATAGGGCAGAACAGAACATGTAAAATAGAGGATGCAGATCTTAAATCTTGATTCTGTCTATAAATAATTGTGAACAAAACTTTTGTTCGGAGGGTCAAAACTATTTTATCACTTTTAATATTTTTAATGTGGCCGCAATCACAACTGCAATTTCAAATCTCGGTCTCGATCAAATTTTAGTAGTTGATATTTTATAACCCTACCATTTAGCTAAATGTATGGACCATTATTTTAATTCTTATATGTTCTCTAACATTTGTGATGACAACTTTACATGTATATATACAATTTTAGGTATAGAAAGAAGTACCCTCGTGTAGATATCAGAGCAATAAAAAATTGGGCTCGTCAAATTCTAAATGGTTTGGTGTATTTACATAGCCATGATCCACCTGTAATACATAGAGACCTAAAGTGTGACAATATCTTTGTCAATGGCCATATGGGAAAGGTTAAGATTGGTGATTTAGGCCTTGCAGCAATTCTTCGTGGCTCCCAACATGCACACAGTGTCATAGGTAATTTCTCAAATACCACATTTCAATTAAGCACTTGCTATATAACTGCTTATACATAAATTATTTTATAACAGTTAAACTATGACCAATCTATAATATATTAGAAAAAACTCAAGTCTCATATTGATTAAAAGATAGAATCTACAAAGAGAAAGAGTTTATATATAGTGATATCCCTCATCTTACAAACAGTTTCTGTAGGGTTGAGTTAAGTCAAACTCTAATTTTATTATAGTATCACGAGCCTATTGATTCGGGTCACCCACCATTTATATATATGCACAAAGCCCAAAATATTCTTAGCTCTAGGAGTCTGTATTGAAAAAGACTAAGTTATATATATCAATAATTCGGGTCAATAGGCTCGTGACTCGGGTTATCCACCATTTATTATCACGCACTACACTCAATAGTACTAGGCGTGAGGGAGTGTATTGAAAAAAATTCATCTCTCACATAAATTAAAATATAGAACACATAAAAAATTTATATAGAATAACACCTTTCACCAAACTTTAATTCTATCGTAATAAACATTTTACAACTCATGACGATTCCGCTGAGGATTATCTTAAGTTATTTTGATATGCTCTTTCTTACAAGCACCTATTTCTACATGCAATATCAAATCAATCCAAACAAGCCTTTTTCTTGTAAATTATGTGTATCAAATTGATTTTATTTTTGTATATTTTGAATCATTATTAGGTACACCTGAATTTATGGCACCAGAATTGTATGAAGAGGAATATAATGAGTTGGTAGACATATACTCATTTGGCATGTGCATGATTGAGTTATTCACTTCTGAGTTTCCATATAGTGAATGCACCAACCCTGCTCAAATATACAAAAAAGTTACCTCAGTAAGTTTAATTGAAAAAAAATAATCACTTATTTTTTTAATTCATTTAGTACTCATTAGGTTACAAAATTAATTTTTTTTATCAACTTGATACTAAAGGGGAAGCTACCAGAAGCATTTTACAAGATTCAAGATATAGAAGCCCAAAAGTTTGTTGGGAAGTGTTTGGCAAATGTCTCAAAGAGAGTATCAGCAACAGAGCTTTTGTTGGACCCATTTTTAGCCACGGCCCAACATGATCAATCACCATTGCTAAGTCCATCTTCACCTCAAAAAAGCAATTTCAATGCAATAATTGCCAAAGAGGAATTTTCATTGAATGATCAAAGAAAGAACACATTCATGACAATCACAGGGAGTATGAATGAAGAGGATGACACTGTTTTCCTTAAAGTCAAAATTTCTAACAATGAAGGTATGCATAGTTTCATCACTTATTGTAGTTTTAGACAAATAGAGTTTTTCTTTATATTTTTAAAAATCATTTTTGTGAATATATTTTTTAAAATATAAAAAAAAACTTATTTTTTATAAATAAAAAAAAATTATTTTTGATATTTACTAAAGATTAAAATATAGTCGAAATTATATTTTTTTATAGAAAGTTGTATCTCAAAAATAATTTTTTATGATAAATTATTCAAAATAGTTATAAATTTAAGTGATTTTTTAAAATTTTGATATAAAATATTATAATAAAATGATGATATCACTAAAATACTATTTAAAAAAAAAAAAATTTAAACTAATATTTTTAAAATTTATTTAAAAAAATTCTTAATAAATATTTTTAAACAAAAAAATGTGATATTATAAAAAACATATTTTTCAAGAAACTGAAACAAACAGGTCCATAATTTAATTTTTAATTTTTGATATAAAAAAACTTTTTAGTAAATATCCAAACTGGTACTAAGAAAAACAGAAACCTATTTGGTCTATTAGAAATATAAAAATATCAACTTTATTCTCTTAAATATTGGTCAAATTATTCATATAAAGAACCAAATTATTCATGAAATATATTAATTTAATCAATATTTGAGATATACTATAAAATTGGTTTGCTAATAATATTAAATTTTGAATATAGGGAACACAAGAAACATATACTTTCCATTTGACACCATAAAGGACACTGCCATTGAAGTTGCAAATGAAATGGTGAAAGAGCTAGAAATTAGTGACTTGGAACCATTAGAGATTGCTGAGATGATTGAAGAAGAGATCTCAACTATTGTTCCAACATGGAGGGATTGTGATGACAATTCTAAGTATGAAAAACAACATAGCTTTAACTATGGTGAAGAGGATGATAATCATCATCCTTTCTTCTCGCCGCCGTCTCGATCTTCCTCTCATGGTTCTCTCCCTATGTTTTGTGCTTCCTTCAACAACCATGCAAGCCTTTGTGGGAACCATTATCCTCTTGCTCAAGATTGGTCACAAGGTACTTCTATTTTTTAATTTTATTGATTATTTGAATTAGTTGAAGTGTTTTTTGAGATATTTAAATGGAACAAGACATCAATTTGATTCGAGAAATTTTAAAATAATCGATGAAATGTAAATTCTTGGCCACATTATTCTCGTTCGCATAAATTCAAAAAATTTATCGAATCAAAATAGATTTACACATCCATTTAATCTAATCGTATATGACTGTTTAAATATTTGTGAAGATTTTTAAAATATAAAGTGCTAGCGTATAGTAAGATCGATTTTGATAATTGATAAATATAGTCAATAGTTTAGTAATAAATAGTCAAATAATTCATATTTAACTGTTGATCTAAATGTCGATCTTCTTTTGTAGGTCAGTTAAGAATTTTTTTAGAGGAATATTTTATTACAGATACTACGGCCCCTTAAAATATATTAAATAGGACGTCTGATACATAGAGCACAATTAATCGAACTTTACGATCATGTTCTTTTTTTTTTTGAATATTTTTACTTCGACACAATATTGTCAAATAGTTGTTTACTCAACTTAAAAGTGATTCTTACTACTATAACTTTTGGTATTGTTTATGACATGGAATTATTTGCAGATGATCATCAATATATGAATGATGATACAAGCTCACAAACCTCAATGAATTCCATCAAGTGTTTCAATTTCCACTGCAATGATTCATGCAACGAAGACGAACACGACTCAATTCTTCAAGTAGAAGAAGAATCCTTTTGTTGCAATCCAAGAAGTAACAACAAATGGACAAGATTTTGTCCTCCAAAAGAGATGGTGGAGGCTGGGTTCACCAAACAGTTTTGCAACATGAAAATGAATTCGCGCACTCAAACTCACAATCATAGGAATCATCATGGAACAAAGAACAGAAGTAAGAGACTAACAAGGATTAATTCATGTGTTGATGTGAGGAGACAACAATTACAAAGATCATTGATGAAGGATATGCAAAAGAGAAGGATGTTCAACACGGTTGATGCTATTGAGAATGTTGGGTTTCAAAATCTAGAAGGAGATGGATGTTTTTATTGTTGATTTCATGCTGCATGGATTAAGAATGTACTATATATTTTCTTATTTTGTTGATTTTAGGGTGTTTTTTTTTATTTATGTCCTTGGATTATGTTGTGGAATGATTGTAATATATTTTAATTTGTGTATATGTTAAAGAATGTTTAATTACTTGTTAGTTGTTGTGACAAACAATACCAATTAACAAATTTTTGATTGAGAAAACGAGGTTTCTTGGCTGAACAATGAAACAGTTAGAACAGAGAGAGAGAGAGAGAGAGAGAGGAGAATAGGATTAGGGAAAACTGTTTTTCTATTCACTTACTCAATTAGGGTACAAATGATTACAAGTGAATAACAACAATTGGCATCTCTCAATAACCTGAGAGATCTAGCCTATTTATACGCTACTAAGTTAAATTAAATAACAAGCTAACCTAAACAATATCACTACTACAAAACACGCAAACAACAACGACAGGTTTACAACAGATTCATATAAACTGTTGTAATAGGTTAAAATTTTCGCACCCAATAAGTAGTCGTATGTATAAAGAGAAATATAATGACAGTTGTTTTAAAAGACCATAGTAATAAATATTGTGTAGCAAGATTCGATTCCCAGCAGTTACACTTTTTCCATTTTTTAGAGTACATTAAGTGTTTGTCACTTAAGTCCATTATTTATAAAATAAATTGTAAATGATTTTACAACGGTTTATTAAACCAACCGTTGTTATAGGACTTAACTCCATTATTTTACAAATAAATTGTAAAAGAGTTTACAACGGTGAAGTAAAACAACTGTTGTAAGAGGACTTCAATTCCACTATGGTTGTGTTTTCCAACCGTAATTAAAGGGTTCACTGATAAATTAAAATAAAACTTATTTTGTATTATTTCTTTCAAAAGACGTCCTAGGCGAACAAGCGAGCCAGAGACGACAGCGGCGGCATAATCTTTACCCTCTTCGTATCCGTTCATTTGTAGCTCAAATCTTCACACCCTCTTCGTTCATTTGATTCTTCAGCTTCGAAGTACGGTATTCTTCAACATTTTTATTCCTTATTTCTTTGTTTATGTTGTATATGCTCAAGTCAGTATGTTTATGTTGTTTATGCTCAAGTCAGTATTAGAGTAAATGTTTTATATGCTTTAGGTTTAGATTTGCATATGCATTAAGTTTTTGGATTACATTTTGGTGTGTCACTCACATTACTATATGTGTATAAATTTCAGAAGTTGTTATGGATCGTAGTTGGATGAAAGCCGATAGATTAGGTCCGATTTATGAGAAATGAGTTCTTGAATTTCTTGAATACGCTGATAAACATCTTCCCGATAATAATGGTATCTTTTATTGTCTTTGTGTTCTTTGTGCGAATATCAAAAAGTGTAGAAAGGATGAAATATTCCATCACCTTTGTTGTGATGGTATATGTCAAAATTATATAATATGGACATGGCATGGTGAGGTGGAGGAAAGTCGTGCGTCCCAAAGTCAAAGAGTGGATGAAGATGAATATATGGAAGATCAACTAGAAGATATGTTCCATGATATTGGGGAATCTTCTTTTAAGAATGCTCATATTTATGATACTTTATGTAGTGATAAAGACACCCATTTATATAAGGGATGCACAGAGTTTACACGATTGTCGACGGTGTTAAAGTTGTTTAATCTGAAGGCAAAAAATGGATGGTCGGATAAAAGTTTCACGGAATTACTTGAACTGCTAAAAGAAATGTTACCAAAAGATAACAAATTGCTGGATCGTTGTTATAAGGCCAAGAAGATATTGTGTCCAATGGGTCTGGAGTATATCAAAATACATGCTTGCCCTAATGATTGCATATTATACCAGAAAAAGTATGAAGATCTGTATCAATGTCCGAAACGTGGTGTGTCGCGTTACAAGCTGAAAGCCAACAGTGGTGATGACAATGACTATGACAATGTTAGTAGGAATCATCCTCCTGCTAAAGTGTTATGGTACTTGCCAATAATTTCATGATTTAAGATACTTTTTGCTAATTCGAATGATGCAAAGAATCTCAGATGACATGTAGATGAAAGGACTCGTGATGGAAACATTCACCATGTTGCTGATTCGTTGTTGAAGCTAGCGGGATTATACCTGAGTGAATCGCACACTCAAAGATACAACAGAGTCGCCACCGAACTTTATTTAATTAGTCCTAGAGGACAGAGAAAATATCGATAAAACCCAAGGGGAAGAGAAACGGGTAAGGGGGTCGGTTATGCGAAAGGAAGGTACTAGCACCTTACGCGTCCGTTGTACTCGACGGGAACCATTTCGCTTGCTTCTAGGCTTAGATGGGTTATCTATCTAAAGGCTTCTAGATAAAAGAAGGAAAGATAGCGGAGAAAAAGAGAAAGAAAGAAAGTGTTCGCGGAGGATTAGGGAAAAGAAAGGGGAAAGAGCGGAGAAGGTGGAAGTGTGCTCGCCAAGATCATTGTAATTTTGTGCCTACGTATCTTACATTCGAATGAATGAAGAATCAGAGCGTCCGTAGTTCATGGAACCAGGACGGAAAAGGAAAGTGATGTCAAAACCAAAAGCAAAAGAAGTAGAGAAAGATCCGCTGGGGATGCAAAGAACTGGTGTCAAAACCAAGAAAGAAGGGCAAAGGAAAATAGTAACTGAGCTGAGGATAAAGTGCAAAAATGGTGTCAAAACCAAGAAGATAAAGGAGCAAAAGGATAACAGAGACTTCCACTAGGGAGTAAAAGAACACAATGACTATGCTAGGGATCAGAGGGTTACCGACCCTACTGGGGGAATAAACAAAGAAATGGTGTTAAAACCAAGAGAACAAAGACTCGGTATGTTAACTGACTGACAGTGGTTAACCGAAGCAAGAGAGTAAGACTCTGTGGGGAAAAGGGTTTTGGTGTCAACAGGCAGGCTGTGATGAACCAAAAGATTGAGTATTGAACCAAGAGAAGGTGTTTGACTCTGAAGGGATTTGGGTATATTAATTGATAAACAGTGGTTAATCGAGGAAAGAAAAGGGTGAAACCGTGCGGGGAAAAAGGTTTTAACAGATAGACTGTGATCAACCAAAAGAATGTATGTAGAACCAAGCAAAGGTTGTGACCCACTGGGGATGTTGGTACTGACTGAACAAGCAGTACTTAACCAACGAAAAGGGTATTTGAACCAAAAGAAGGTTACTAACCCAAGGGTGCGAGTATTCGAACCAAGAGAAGGTTACTAACTCACAGGGGTATTGGTTTTAACAGAAGGACTGTGATTAACCAAAAGAATGAGTGATTAACCAAGAGAAGGTGATTAACTCAAAAGGAGCTCAGTATGTTAACAGGCGGGCTATGGTTAACTGAGAAAATGGGTGATTAACCGAGAGAATGTGATTAACTCAAGAGGAGCTCAATATGTTAACAGATAGACTATGGTTAACTGGGAAGGAGTGCAAATTGGTGTTTTAACTGACAGGCAGTGGTTAACCAATCAAAGGGAGAAGAACCAAAAAAAGGTTGCGAACTCCGCTAGGGTTTCGGTGTTTGACAAAAAGACTGTGTTTAACCGAAGAAAAGAGGTTGAGACTCTTCTGGGGAATCAATAGGCAATGATTGACCGCAAGAAAAGAATATTGAGACAAAAGACGGGTGTTGACCCAAGAGACAATGATCTTTAACCAAGAGAATGGTGATTGATCAAAAGAGAAATCGAAAGGGCAAGAGTGATCAAGATTCGACTCGACTAAGGATTGAGAGACACTACAGCTTGGAGATAGAGACGATTATTCCAGGCTCAGGGTCATTCGTCCCTTACCCAAAGTAATCAAGATAAGTGTAGGAATTCTCCACTCTCATCCCTTCTCTAGTGTCATACCCCAAATTTGACCACCAAGATATCCCATCATTATGCAAATCATCATTACAATATGGATAAACCATCACGCCTCATCAATCTCCTCAAAGATGGTTGAGCATTCACTTCAAATCAAAGATTAGGGTTTTGAGCCCTCTCAGAGCATTTAGACAATGGATCAATCAAGAAATGACATGATCTTCAACTTGTCTAACCTCTCAAACACCTACAAAGGATCAAGAGGACTCCCACATCAAGAATCAAGCACAAGGTTGCAGCATTCCAAGTGGATCAAGCCTCAAGATCGCCAGTGTCACCAAATTAGGGTTTTGGTCGACTGAGGCCTCCAGATGAAGATTTCCATCTGGGCATGAGCCAATACCTCAATGTATGGTCTAAACAAACTCAAAAGGATCTCAAGATCCCATCCACAATGGCAAAATCACCTTGAAGGTCCATCTATCAAAAAAATCAGGAATTAGGGTTTTGACCTAATTCAACCCTTGAGTTCACTTGTGAAGTGAGGCATGGCTTGAAGCTTCAAAATGAACTTCAAAGACCTCAAATACATCATATTGACATATTTACAAGGTATGATTGACTCGAAGAGCTCACATTATAAACCACAAGAACTCAAAACCATCTGGGTTTCTGATGGAAAAAGTCAACCCTATCCTTGACTGTTGACCTACCCTTTATCTCAAACCTTGGGGAGGGGTCCAAAACATTCCTAAATACCCTTGGAGGCCATCCATGAAGATTAATTGAGCCCAAGGATTGATTTCACAAAAGGATCAGAAAGTCAAAATTTCATCTGATGAAAAAGTCAACTGTACAAAAAATCCAAGTTTGACTTTTTGGATTTTTGGTCAACCAAGGGTCCTTAACCCTAAAACAATGTTAATATGTGATTTGAATCATCATTCATCAAGAAAAATCAATGAAAGTGAGTTAATTTGTAAAAGAGGTAACCATAAAAAACTTAGAATTTTTCTAAGTTATGGAACAAAGTGGCTAGGGTACCAACTTCCAAGGACCATAACTTGAGATCCAAGCAACCATTTTGGATGGTCTAAAGCTGGATTTATAGCTCTCATTACATACTTCAAAAGTGTCAACTACATCTCATTCCAATTCTTCATTGATTTTTAGTTATGGAGTGATCAAAATGGTAAAAAACATGAAAATGACATTTTTCCAACACTTAGTGAAATTTTCACTAAGTCAGAATCTGCCTTACTTTTTCCAAAATCTAGGGACATTTTTCACCATGATCCAAGTCAAACTAAGTCTAGGGGTGAACATCAAAGTTAAAGTATGCCATAAGGGCTTTCCAACAAGTACCAGATCATCTCCAAATTCAATTTGAGCAGGGAGATACAACCCTTGAAACATGGCATCATGAACTGTTTTTACAAGGCTGAATTGTGCATTTTTGCTCGATTTGTCCAAATCTGATAATTCCAAGCCTTGTCATCAATTTGGACACATAAGAGGATCAAATCCCAGGGGGATGATATGATCCCCAAGCCTCCAAAGTCCAAGAATCTACATTAGGCTTGTCATCCCTAAAAAGGCTACAAAGATGCCAAGACTCCAATTTTGTTTCCAAGCCTTTAATGAATGCATCAAGGTGGCATGAATTGAGCCTATTCCAACTGAATTCAGTCAAGACTTATCTCTGAACCAAAGCTACAAAGCCTGTGCCCTAACCTCAAGTCAATGGCTAGAGGAGACTTGAGATTCCTTTTGCATAACATTGGCCAAAGGCCTGCTGCAGTTGGCATTCACTATTGCTTGCAAAACAAACTTGCTCTACTATAAATAGAGCTTATTCGTTCTCAGTTTGAGTACACTAAAGCACTACAACACTTACTTTCCTCAAAATCTCTTTCTCTAAGACAAAATGCCTTCTTTTGCAATGTATTTTTGAGTTTTTGAGTTAGAGAGCAATGCCACCACAACTCATGAGCCAAAAACCTCTAATATGTTGTATCTAAGCTGTCTAAACACTAACATGTGACCTGAAACACCAAAACCACAAAGTCCACTTCCAAAACCTCAAAATTGGACTTTTTTACATTTTTCAAGCCATGTCTTGATTCAGTCACTTTCAAAACCAGATAAAACCTCAAACACACTCCAAATATCATCCTTGAACTGTCCCAAATGGTTCCCCTCATCTGGAACACCATTTGAGAGAGTTTCCATATCAGTCACTTTTGCCCCTTTTGCAAGAAAGAGCTCAAACTTGCTCCTGAGGATTCCAGCTGGTTCTAACCATTCTAAAAGCTTCTAACGGATTAATTGAGAGTGTCCAAAGCATCAAATTACTTTTGGCACAAGAAACTTGGCAGATAGCCCAAAAAGCTCCAAGAGGTAAGTGCATCATCACTTGAACTTTCTAAATTATGCATTGCTTTGAAGTCCACTGATCATAAACATCTCATACATGTTGTATATGTTGTGTTTGAACCAATTCATCATGTAATTCTTGCCTGTACCATGAGGTAGCATAGAAAATGCAAATATATGCCTATTTCAAAACCACTACCGGGTTTAAAAATAGGGACCTCATCTGAAAAAACCATGACCACCATTGGATTCCTTAGGAAATTCTAGGTCAGATGCATATAAATTTTGTCCCAATCCATGGAGAAATGAGAAAGTTAGAGGCTTCACGTAAATGGCCCAAAAGCTGGCCTTGCCTTGCCTTGCCCATGCCAAAAAACAACGCACCCCTTATATATTTATGGGTTGGCTTTGATACACGGATGTATCACCACCCTAGTGGTTGCGCGCGCATGTGTTTGGCTTGGAGGTCTGAGGTTCGAATCCCCCTCGCCCCAGACCCTTTTTTATCACTTTTCCATTTTTTATATTTTTCATATTATTTTCTTAAATGATTTGAAAAATTAATTTCTCTCTCATTTTTAATTATTTTTGATTGGTTCTTTTTGTAAAAAATCACAAAAATGTTAAAATATTTTATTCCATAAAAAAATCAAATTTATATTATTTATTTAATATAGTTAATTTTTTTTGTAAATAAATTAATTTTTAATTGTTTTTAAACGTTTCAAAAAGGAATTATCATCTTGGAAATCAAAACCAAATGAGTTTTAATTCATCTTGTGATTAAAACATCATTTCCAAACCTCAACCAAAAATCACAAGTGGTTTATTCAAACTTATTTGGTGTTTTTATCATTTTTATTAATTTTCTCTAAATAATTACTTTAAAAAATGATGAAATTAGGGTTTCTTTGATTTTCACCCTAACAAATCTTTTTCAAATATCTTTTGGGCCTCTAATAGAGTGTAAGACCCAACCCCATTTTTACATAAACAATTTTTGGGCCTCAGACATTGTATAAGTCCCAACACATTTTCAAAAATCTCGGCGCGATCGCCAGTTCAAAACCAAATCACCCTGGGCCTCTCCCTGAGTTGTAAGCCCCATCACTTGTACAAAAATAAATCTTTGGGCCTCTAATAGAGTGTAAGACCCAATCCTTTGTAAATACAAACCATTTTTTTGGGCCTCAGATGTTGTATAAGTCCTGTTGCATTTTCAAAATCACGGCGCAATCGTCGCCCTTTAAATCAAAGTCATCTGGGCCTCCCCTCGTGTTGTAGGTCCCATCTTTCTTTTTCAAAACACTTTTGGGCCTCTCCTTGAGTTTTAAGACCCATCCCTCTGTACAAAAACCTTTTTTTGGGCCTCAGTCGATGTATAAGCCCCAGTACAGTCTACAAAATAACGGTACGATCACTGTTAAACCTTCGGCCTCTCTTTTAGTATAAGCCCCGAAAATCTTTTCAAAAACAACTCCTCTTTTGATTTAGATTCAAATATACAGGTTATTATCAAAACTTTCTTTAATTCTTTGAACAACTAACAATACATCATAGAAGCTTACTCACCTGTAAGTTTTATCAGTTTTCTTTTACATGCTTTAATATATATAACTGTATTGTGGGAAGCTGCTCCTCTGTAAGTCCTTCTTTCATACCCTTTTAAATACTTGTCATATATCTACTGCATATATACTAGTATAGTTATTTAGAGTTCTCCCCGACAACTAGGTCTAGAACTAGGTAAAGCCAGTTGGTCACTCTTTAAATACAGTCAAAACTAGATCCCCATAGGATTTCCAGATACATTCTTGCCTTCTCTTAGGCTTAAACAATACGGAACAAAGAGAAAGGCAGTATTCTCGGTGAACCTTTTCTCAGACTGTCACTATTAGAACTTGTCAAAGAAATTCAGTTTCCCCAGAGAGGATTAATTCTCGGTGAAACTTCTCTTGAATTTCTTCAAACCCTAGAACTGTTCACTAAAGAAAGGATTATTCCCGGTGAAACCTTTCTTGAACTTTTCTTAGGTTTGGACCCACAGGCTTCCTAAAAGCATCCCTGCCTCCTCTTGGGCTTTGTACAAGGACCCTCCGGCTTCTTAGAAGTTCTCATGCTTTCTCTTGGGCTTAATACAAGGACCCTGAAGACCTCTTAAAGGTATAAGACAGAACTTAGTCATCCTTCGCTAGAGCAGTCTTTCCAGTGTGAAACATCAAACCATTTTAGGGTACTCAACCCTCACTTGCCTCCTCTTGGGCATCATACAAAAGATAAAACTCTTCCACACCCATAGATATGGACAGTCTAAATCCCATCTTGAGTCTCAAAGACATTCTCAACTTCCCTACAAACGTAGGAGAAACCCTGATCATCCGATCAATCCTCAACCAGGGTCAGTTTATCATTAGTATAACACTATCCCAAATCAGAACCTCAATGTCTCTAATACCTCAACTCTTCTGTAACCCTTAGCAAGAGTTGATTCCCCATTTGGACTTGCCTCGGGATCTTGATAATCCCCAGTAAAGATAGCCTCCTCTTAGGCTTTGTATAATGATCTTTCCTCAGCAAAGTCAGCCTCCTCTTGGGCTTTGTGCAATGATTCTCCCCAGCGGAGCTAACCTTTTCATACTCTCTTGTCGAGTCAATCAACTTTTCAGACTCTCTTGTTGAGTCAATCAACTTTTCAGAATCTCTTGTTGAGTCAATCACCTTTTCAGACTTTCTTGTTGGGTCAATCACCTTTCTGTACTCTCTTGTTGAGTCAACCCTTTTAGCCTCAATCTTGGGCTTTGTACAAGATAGATAAAAACACTCTTGTTGAGTCAATTCTTTTCCATCCTCCTCTTTGGTATAAATATTTCCCCTAGCAGAAACTTTTAGCCTCCTCTTAGGCTTTGTATAATGATTTCTCCAGCTTGTTCAGCCACAATCCTGGGCTTCGTACAGGACAGATAAAAGCACTCTCTTGTTGAGTCAAACCCCTGTTAGCCTCAATCTTGGGCTTTGTACAAGACATAAATCTTCATAACCTTCTCTTAAGCTTGGGATAAATATCTTCCCCAGCTGAGTCAATTCCACTCAGCCTGCTTTTAGGTTTTGAAAAATAATATCCCTAAGCAGAGTCAATCCTCTCCTTTTCCGCCTCAATCTTGGGCTTTGTACAAGACAAATAATACTCTCCAGTAGAGTCAAACTCATTTCAGCCTCAATCTTGGGCTCTGTATAAGACACCTATAATACCCCCAGCTGAGTCAGTAAAGTCTCATTTGGGCCTCAATATTGGGCTTTGTACAAGACAGATAAAGATTTCTTTCCCACAGAGCCAGTCTTCTTTTCAGCCTCAATCTTGGGCTTTGTACAAGACACATACAAATCCTCCCCAACGGAGTCAAAATCCCTTTTAGCCTCAATCCTGGGCTTTGTACAAGACAGATAAAACATTTTCCCTGGAAAAGTCAAACTTTTTTAGCCTCATCTTAGGCTTTGTATAAGGATATCCCCGAAGAGTCAGTCTCTTTTCAGCCTCCTCTTAGGCTTTGTATAAGGACTTCCCTAGTGGAGTCAATCAACCTTTTAGCTTCAACCTTGGGCTTTGATCAAGGCACACAAAAATCAACATTCCCCTTAGAGGAAATCAAAATCTCTCTGTAGGAAGTCATTTCTCTATTTATCACTTATCAAAACAGACCTTCAAAACAAAACCTAATCTTAGATAACTGTTGTAAGAGGCACACTTGTTGATACAAATATCCAAGCTGTTGTCCATCTTTTATCCTGGTAAACCCTCTCTTTCATCTAATTGCTGTAAGCGGCAAGCCTCTGGAATATTTACATCCATGCCACTGCCCCTCTCTTAGCATGAGAAAATTCCTAAGGAAAAATGGCATTGCTCTACACTGAGTTAAAGTTCCTCCTTCAGAATAACACCCCTATAAAGGAAATTATGGCATTGTTGGATTCACATATCCCAGTTAAAGTAATTCTCCTTTATAAACAGTCACCCAACAGTTGTGATAAACAGACGAGAGGTCTTCCTTTAGAGATGACAAATTCTCTCTCAGTCAAACCTTTTAGCTTCAATCTTGGGCTTTGAACAAGAGACAAATACTCACCCTTTTAGCTTCAATCTTAGGCTTTGAACAAGACACCAAAATATCTTTTTTCCTCCCTTAGAATAGGAGGAACTACGATTTCTCTAATTTCCCTGTTTCGTTTAAACGGGAATACGTAGGCATAAGACTGCGAAATCTTAGCGAGCATACCAAACAAAAACTCTAGGTCCAGTACCTTTATACCAATCAAAACTGAGGTCCAGCACCTTGCCAAAAACATCGGAAAAACCCAAACATCAACAAAAACTCACTCACTCTCTCATACTTCCCAAGAAACTTTCCCAACTCATTAACAGATAAACACCATCAAGTACAAAGAGAAACCTAAAGCTAAAATCCTATGGATGACCACATATAGGATGAGTAATTGACAACTTCCCATTGTATAATTTGACCCTGACTCCCCGAATCTCTTTAAGCGTTTATTCAGTTAAACATTCGCGTGCAAGGTTAGTTTTAGATAGCCTCCCTTTCCCTTCCAGCTTCATGGGATAAATAAGAAATCAGAAAGTAGCACCCCCTCATCTTCATTGAGGAGAAAACCCAAATTCCGCGATAAGGTGGTCACGTCACCGACAAAAATCGCGCGCTACAGAAAAATGGCGACTCTGTTGGGGAGTCATTTTATTTAGGGACTAGGATTATAGCTCTTAAGAGGTCTAGGATGTTAGTTTTAGGAATAAATATATATATCGCTTTTCCTAATTGATATCCGTGTTTATTTTTCTGCTAATGGGACTGCGGGTGATGCCGCATGTGGAAAGTTTGAGTGATACCTAAGATAAGTGATGGCATAGACGGGTGGTCTTATAGGGAGTAATTCCCAAATAAGTGATCCTGGTAGACCATTGAATCAGTGGAGATACCCTTTGCGGGTCAATGTCTAATCGACTTCGATTGTTAAAAGCAGATTGTTCGATTGTGGTATCCATGAAACTGAGGATTTAGTAGACTGAGACCATGTGACTATTTTGTAGTGCGGAAGCTATCGGAAATAGTTGTCACGCGATACTACCCTCATTTGAGATTACCTTAAGATACTGCAGCTCGCTCGGGTGAACCAGCCTGCTGTTGTTATCCCAAGGGGGGTCAATGATTTTGAGGACAGGTACAAAAATTCACCAGTACAACCTTTGGGAATGGGTAGAGCCATGACTCCATACTCGTGACGCTGAACCTTTGACCCCATGTTTTTCTATGTTTTTGTGTGCTGCATTCATGCATTCATTTCATTAAAAAATTTTAAAACAAAGGAAAATTTTCTCTTCTAGTCTCTCTTTTTCAAATTAAACTAAGACTATAATTGCAAATATCAGAGAGAAAGATTGCATTATGGATTTTGGTAGAAGGAAGACTCACAAGTACACCTTCAAGGTTCCAAAATTAGAGGATTTGAAAAGGTTGGCATGGATGATCACCAACCCTGATGCTTTCAGAGCTAAGTACGGAGGACTGCTATCTCTGTTAAGGGCCCATGTAATTGAAGGAATACTGGCTATGCTGATTCAGTTCTACGATCCGGTTTATCACTGTTTCACATTCCCGGATTATCAACTAGCACCAACACTGAAGGAGTATTCTCACCTGACTGATTTACCCATTACTGACCAAGCTCCCTTTTTTGGACTGGAGGAGATTCCGAAGAATCAAACCATTGCAAGAGTAATCCATTTGGAGGAGTCAGAAGTCAGGACTCACATGACCGTTAAGGATGGAATCCCAGGTTTACCGGCCAAGTTTTTGATAGAGAAAGCCCTGTACTTTGCCAGTATAGGAACCGTTACCGCTTTCGAGATATCTTTGTTCTACTCACCTACGGGTTGTTCTTGTTTCCCAACATAGATAGCTTCATTGATATCAATGCCATTAAGATATTTTTGATTGGAAACCCCGTACCGACCTTGCTCGCAGATGCTTATCATTCTATACACTTAAGGAATTTGTACAGCGGAGGAATGATCACATGCTGTGTACCCCTGCTATACAAATGGTTCACTTCCCATTTACCAAAGTCTGCTGCTTTTTGGGATCATAAGAGTACTCTGCGTTGGTCACAAAGAATCATGTCTCTTACCAACTCTGACATCGATTGGTACAATCAGATCTATGACGGGGTAAAAATCATTGACCGTTATGGAAACTTCCCTAATGTACCCCTCATAGGAACTAAAGGAGGAATCAACTATCATCCAGTTTTAGTTCGTCGTCAATTGGGATACCCAATGAGGCATATCCCACGTAATGCTCATTTGGAAGGTCTTTTTTTCAAGGAAGGAGAAAGTGACAGGGCACTAAAGACAGAAATAGTGCATGCCTGGAAACATGTTCACAGGAAAGGAAGAGAGTCTCTGGGAAAACCAGACTGCGTCTCTGTGGAACCTTATCTCCACTGGGTACAAGCTAGAGCTCTCAAGTTGAGGACGCCTTACCCTCATCAAGAAGTTCTTCCATTAAAAGAATATATCCTTTATTTCATGTCTGATACAGAAAAACTACAGGTTACTCTCAACAAAGTTCAACGGGAAAAGAAATCTTGGAAGAACAAGTACCGCATTCTCAATGCGGAGTGTACCAAAATACAACAACTGTTAAAAGAAAAAGATGCTCTGATCGAGATTTTAGAGCAACATGTTGTAGAAAGTCAAGAAGACCGAAGGACTTTGCTTGCTCCTTTCACTTGGCAAAGGAATGACAACCCGACAACGGCTCAAGAGCCCCGGTCAAAGAAAAGGAAAATGCCCGAACCAGCACCTGAGCTCTCCTCAGAGAGGACTCAGGATCCATAAGCTTAGACATTTCCTTTTTCAGCACTTTGAAAATTACTGTGTTTCCATTTTCGTAATCTTTGAATTCAATAAAATGGGGTTCTCCCCACTGTATGATATTTTCAATCCAATTGTTGAAGTTTCTTTTGATTAAAAAAATTAAATATAATCATTGCATATCATTCCTCATCCACACATAACACATTCTTCTTTCATACGAATATCACATTTATATCTCGATTCTAGAGTCAAACTGTCTCATTCGTACAATACTCAGGCCAATCGACAAAAGAAAATGGATGATCTCGAGGAAGAGAACATAGAATTGAGAGAAGAAATCAACACTCTGAAAGAAGATCTAAGGAAACTTCACAATGACATGCAATCTCTTGCAGTAGCTCAGATACAACAACAAAGGACTGTGATCTCAGAGATCACATCTACGCTCATAGTGGAAAAGTATGATCCTCGCTACAACATGCCTAAAGATCGTCCCTGGGGCATGCCACTCAACTATATCCCGGAAGGATATATTCCGCCGATCACGAAAGATTCAGAAACTGCAGCAGGAACTACTGGGCCTGAAGGTTACAAACTTCAGGAAAGCGAAGATGCCAGGGGCATGACAGCAACTCCTGAAGGTTACAAACTTCGGGATAGGGAAGCACCAAGAGTCACAGCCGTAATGACTATACCACCACCTGTGGTACACACTGTCCCGGAAGGACAGATTCCACAGATAGCTTCTGGTGGAAACGAAAGTATGTACGGCAGATTGAATGAGTTTCAGGAATAATCCCTGGAGATGCAGAAGGAATTGCATGCCATTCGCGGTCAGGATCTATTCGGAAAGGACACCACAGACATTTGTTTAGTCCCCAATGTGAAAATTCCGCACAAGTTCAAGGTGCCCGAATTTGAGAAATACAAGGACAACTCTTGCCCTCAAAGTCATTTGGTGATGTACGCTCGAAAGATGTCAACTCAGACAGAGAACCAATAGCTACTGGTCCACTATTTCCAAGATAATTTAACCGGTGCTGCACTCAAATGGTACATGGGTTTAAACCGCACTAAGATCATCACTTTTAGAGATCTTGACGCTCCCTTCGTTCAGCAATATAAGTATAACCTGGTGTTGCGGAGAAAATCGGATAACAAGCTATTAATTAACCTGTATCATTTTCTTTTACAACCGACTTTGATTTATCCAAAGGAAAGGTTCAAGATCGTTAGAAAAACCTAAAGGGGGGAGATCTAAGGTTCGGGGGTTGGTTACGCCTAGGGAAGGTATTAGCACCCAAAACGTCCGTAGAACTCTACGGGAGCCTCTTGTTTTACTTGTTATATCTCACTTGATTGCTAAGGGTACTATGCTAAAGGTTGAAAACCCTGGGGGTTAGTATCTAAGTATACTCGACAAGGCATCGCACCCTGCGCCTACGTATCCTCGGGAATAGAATCAGAGTATGCGTAGTTCTACCGATCTAAGGGTGAAGGAATAGGAACCATTGGCTATGGCCAAACTTCCAAGGGGAAAATGAGTATGACTCATTTTTAGAGTTCACGATAACTCTCTAAGTCTAAGTTATAGGGGGAAAATGAGTTCTCATGATGATGAGAATCACATGGAGTGTAAGAACTCCAACCTACTTCTAGTTATGATTTCATTGGCTCATGATAGCCAAGAAATAAGGGTGAACCTAGAAGGATAAGGTAAGATGACTTTGAAAGTCAATTTAAGGTGATCTCCCTTTGGAATGAGGGGAAGAATAACAGTTGTAAAGATTACTAAAAGATAACAGGTTAATAATGCAAATATGATGATGCAACAAGACATGGATAAAATGAGATGAAATAAAATAGAAATAGTCTCGTCTTAATCAAGATTTAATCGAGAACTCGATAATTAATGATTCTTGGCTTTCATCGACTAAAATAGGTGAATGAAATTTAAATAAAGAGAAAGTGGTCTCGTATTGATCAAAGTTTTGTCCACTCAAAGAAATCAACCAAACCATGAGGTTTGTTATGTCATCGACCCAAATAAAGAAAAGTGGAATCGAAATAAAATCAGTCTAGTCTAAATCAAGATTTAATCGAAAAATCAATAATCAATGATTCTTTGACTTTCATTAACCAACAAAAATAAATAAAAAGTGGCCTCACATTCATCAAGACTTTATTGACTTGAAATGATCAGAGTCAAGATTTGTGTAACGTCATCGGCCTAAATAAAGATTATGAAATAAAAATAAGGTTGATCTCGTCTTAATCAAGATTTAATCGAGAAATCGATAATCTTAATATTTGACTTTCATCGACCAAAATAGAATCGTAATAAAAATCAAGTTGGTCTCGTTTAAATCAAGATTTAATCGATAAATCGATAATCTTAGATTTTTAACTTTCCTCGACCAAAGTAAAAATCGGAATAAAACAAGTTGGTCTCGTTTAAATCAAGATTTAATCGATAAATCGATAATCTTAGATTTTTAACTTTCCTCGACCAAAATAAAAATCGGAATAAAACAAGTTGGTCTCGTTTAAATCAAGATTTAATCGATAAATCGATAATCTTAGATTTTAAACTTTCCTCGACCAAAATAAAATCGGAATAAAACAAGTTGGTCTCGTTTAAATCAAGATTTAATCGATAAATCGATAATCTTAGCTTTTTAACTTTCATCGACCAAAATAAGAATCAGAAAGTGGCCTCCTACAAATCTAGATTTTAGTGATTTTGAAATAATAAAAAAAAAGTCATGATTTTGTAATATGTCATTAGCCCTAAAATAATTAAAAGCAGAATGAGAAATAAAAATACAAGTTACTAAATATTAAAAGATCCACCATTTTTTAGAAAAACTTCTAAAAATCTTTGAAAGAGACAAATCATAAAAGTAAATTAAAACTTTCCTAAAACAAATAAAAAGAGGGAGAGGCGGCTGAGAAAAAAAGGAAACGCATGAGGATCATGTGGGCTCAAAGCCCATCACCTCTCTTTAAAAGAGCACGGGCTAACGAATGAAACAAGGGTGGTAAGAACACAAATGGGAACCTTGATCATGGACTCACCAAGGCCCACTGTCCAATAGCACGGATCAAAAAGCAGCAACAACAACATTTTACAAACAAAACCACATAAGTCAAAAAGTGAAACACATATGAAACAAAGACCAGAATAAACAAAAGTGTGAAAAAACAAAGGGGAGACAGGGTATGTTTCAAACGAAAAAAAAGGAAAGGAACGGCGTCGAAGAAACAAAGTGGCAAAAAATGCACAAACGATTCTCAACTCTCCTTGCGCGATCCCGTCTCAATCTCTTCTTCCAATCTCAGTTTTTCACTTATTCAACGGCGGTGATGGATGTTGTGAAGGTTTGAATTTATGATTTGGGTTTCGTTTCGGTTTTATCTTCTTCTTCTACTTCTGAATCGGTTCGGTGTTCATTGGTTTCATTCTCTTCCTCTCGCTTTTTCTATTTTCTGAATATTGGTTTGTGGACCGTTGGGAATGGGTTTTCAAGGAAGGGTTACGGTTTGAAGGAGGTTGTTGTTGGTGAGTTTGTATTTGAAGGTTATAAAGATGGTGATGATGTCTTGGTAGTGCCGGTAAGGTTGTGAAGGTGGCGACTAGGAAGAAGTTTTATGGTGTAGTTGTTGTTCAGTTTTGGAGAATGTGAGTGTGGGAAGGTTTGAGAAAGTTAGCGAAGGATGCAGAAAATGGATGGGTTTGTGAGTGATGGAAGGATCGTGTGATGTTTGATGAAGGGCGATGAAAGGTTTTGATCATGGAAAGTTTAGATTTTCGGCTGTAGTTTTGTGTTTTGGTGCGATTAAAGGGTGTGGTGGGTTTGTTTTCTGGAACTTCCCCCCGCCCCCTGTCTTTTCTCTTCCTCTGCTATTTAACCTTGCTGAAAAAAAAAACTTGTTCTTAAATCTTATTTTGAATTTTTGAACGTTACTGTCAAGTCCCTCTCTCAATGCAGGTTGTTGGTTGTTGTGTTCTACAGGGTATGAGTTGTCATTGTTGAGCGCAGTTCGTACGGGTTTGATGCAGTAGAACTGATTTGTCTCGTTGCAAAGTGAGGAGACCGAGTTTTAGTGAAAGGCCAGGTCATGAAGAAAGATATGAGATGCTTCAATTATCTTTCTACTGTTCGCCACATGTCGTCCTCTTCTGGGCTAGAGGAAATGAGTTGAAAAGTCAAAGATAAATAATAATAAGAACACGGGACCAATTAGAAAGGGACAGAGGACATGAAAAATTTCTTTCTTCTTTTTTTTAAAATGAATAATAATGTGATAAATAATAAATAATAATAAGAAAACTAATTAATAACCTAAATTAAATAATTAGAGAAATAAACTAAATTAACAATTAATCTAATTAATTAAACTAAATTTTAAAATTAAATTAAATTGAGATTAATTTAAATTAATAAAAACATAACAACCTAAATATAAATAAAATTAAAAATAGGCCATATTAAACTAAAATAAATACAAATAAAAATAAAAAACTAAAATAATTATTAAATTAGAATAAATAGAGAAAAAAGATAAAACACCAACTAGCAAAAAACTGAGGGTAAAATTTGGGGTACAACAATTGCCCCTATTTAAATATCTTCACCTGATGACATGAGAGATGAAGATCCTCATGTAATCAACAGTGAAAGATATTTAAATACAGATAACCGAAAATTTTGCCCTCAGATGCGCAGACATGCAATGCAACAGACATAATGCCAAAATGCCAAAGAATATGCAGAGATGCAGACACAACAAACACCAAAGGACAGGCAGGAAGTAAACAAACACAAGAGGAAAGCTTCACTGGGGAAGCAAGAGGAAGGTTAGTACCCACAAGGAAGACACTCCTTGGGGATGCAGGCTAACCAACACAAGACACTCACTGGGGAGACTCAGAGGAAACACCGGGGATAGAAAACAAAAGGGTATTCTCCACTGGGGAAAGATCCAGGGAGATGGACGGCAGGTTCAAACAAACTCACATTCTTCCTGGGCATGAAACCAGAAAGAAGAACCTGATCACTAGGGATCAATCAAAAGGACAGACAACCATGCAAATACTTCCTGGGGATCTTATACTGAAGAGTTCAAAATGGGATCTTCAAGAAAAGCCAGGAAGACAGAGACAAACCCTGCGCACCAACTAGGAGTCTTATAAGGTTAAAGAAATTTGTTCCAAGAAGCTTAGCTTAAAGCAAGTTTTCAAAAATCCAAGGTAAGGGTTCAATGTCCGATACGATTCGAACAAGAACGGTTTTAAAACAAGAAGACAGTGCTTGACACGATTCAAACAAAGTCCAAGTTCAAGTTTGACACGATTCAAAAGAGAACAGTTTTAAAATAAGAGGCAGTGTCCGACACGATTCGAACAAAGACTCTGTTCAGGTTTGACACGATTCAAACAAAAACAAGTCTAAGTTTGACACGATTCAAATAAGAACAGTTTTAAAACTAGCAGACAATGCTTGACACGATTCAAACAAGGTCCAAGTTCAAGTTATACACGATTCAAACAAGAACAAGTTTTAAAGCGAGCAGACAATGCTTGACACGATTCAAACAACGTCCAAGTTCAAGTTTGACATGATTCAAACAAGAACAAGTTTTAAAGCGAGCAGACAATGCTTGACACGGTTCAAACAAAGTCCAAGTTCAAGTTTCACACAATTCAAACAAGAACAAGTTTTAAAACACAAGACAATGCTTGACACGATTCAAACAAAGTCCAAGTTCAAGTCTGACACGATTCAAACGAGAACAGTTTTAAAACAAGAGGCAGTGTCCGACAAGATTCGAACAAATACTCTGTTCATGTTTGACACGATTCAAACAAGAACAAGTTTTAAAACAAGAAGACAATGCTTGACACGATTCAAACAAAGTCCAAGTTCAAGTCTGACACGATTCAAACAAGAATAAGCTTTAAAACACAAGACAATGCTTGAGACGATTCAAACAAAGTCCAAGTTCAAGTTTAACACAATTCAAACGAGAACAGTTTTAAAACAAGAGGCAGTGTCCGACACGATTCGAACAAAGACTATGTTTAGGTTTGACACGATTCAAACAAGAACAAGTTTTAAAACAAGAAGACAATGCTTGACACGATTCAGACAAAGTCCAAGTTCAAGTTTGACACGATTCAAACAAGAACAGTTTTAAAAATCTTTAATGTTAAACTTCTTGGGGAACAGCAAAAGGTTTAAAGATTCAAATCTGGCGCGCAAAGGTTAAGACCGAACAAGTACGACACAAAGCAAACCGGGAATGTCTTTACTTCACTGGGGAAATAATGACAGACACCAACAACAAACCACAAGCAAAACAGAGCACAAAGATGCAAAGATGCTAAGGTATGATGCATATGCTTAGCTATATGCTAGAAACGACGTGAACGACGCAAAACAGGAAAGAAGAAAGGATAACACAAGCCAACACCCTGAAACCCAAACATCAAGGATAACCGGGGCAATCTTCTTTTCACTGGAGATGGCAAATCCAAGCCAAAGATACAGTACTACTAACTCTTCCTGTACCAACTTGATTCCATAAAACATCTTGATACTAGAGTAAAACTTAGTTCATCTTTGTGTTTTCTTAAAAAATTTCTGCTTCCAAGAATCAGATGAAAATGACGAAGTTATTGTATTCAAAGACCAATAACAACTCTAGTGACTAAGAATTTTGTCGTCTAACAGTTGACTTCTCTGGGGACTCCTGCATAAAGAGCTGGGGTCTGGTACTCAAAGGTGAAAACCAAAGCATAAGCCTAGCTTAGACAAATGTTTTGGATATATTGGGAAAGTTCTTCTTCTTTATTGGGGAAATAAATCCATTGGGAATTTGTCAAAATCAGCTGATGTAGCAACTTGATGGGGAGCTAACAAAGTAATTATGCATTCCACTGGCATAACTACCATCTTCAAATCTTGTCTGCCCCAGGCTAGACGGTCTATACGATAACAAGAGGATTTTATAGAAGAATTAGCATACAGGGTGTTTCAATATCTTCAAACTCTTGGAGAGATCTCGGCATAACTGCCCCAGATTAGGGGATGAATAATCAAAAGAATTTTACAGAAGGATTAAAATACCAGATGATTCAATATCTTCCAACTTGAATAATTAAAAGAATTTTACGGAAGACTTGAAATACCAGGTGCTTCAATATCTTCCAACTTGAATAATCAAAAGAATTTTACAGAAGGATTGAAATACCCGATACTTCAATATCTTCCAACTTGAATAATCAAAAGAGTTTTACGAAAGAAATGAAATACCAGATGATTCAATATCTTCCAACTTGAATAATCAAAAGAATTTTACGGAAGAAATGAAATACCAGATGATTCAATATCTTCCAACTTGAATAATCAAAAGAATTTTACGGCAGAAATGAAATACCAGATGATTCAATATCTTCCAACTTGAATAATCAAAAGAATTTTATGGAAGAAATGAAATACCAGATGATTCAATATCTTCCAACTTGAATAATCAAAAGAATTTTACGGAAGGATTGAAATACCTGATACTTCAATATCTTCCAACTTGAATAATCAAAAGAATTTTACGGAAGAAATGAAATACAAGATGATTCAATATCTTCCAACTTTTGAGTCTTGACGTAGCTGTTTCTGTTCAGTTATACTCGAGATACTCAAACTGTGGTAGAAATTACTGGGGAACGGATTTGCCCCTGCTGATGGGTTACTGAAGTCAAAACTTGTCATAAGATGATCTCAAGAATATTTGCCCCAATATTCTGAATTTGCAGAATTCTGCCTTTGATTTGTCAACTCTTGGGATAATAGATTGGCAAACCTCACACTTGGTTGCCCCTGACTGAGTCAAATTTCCTTTATCAAGTTCAATTCCTTGACTGACCGCGTTTGTTGGGATTCCTTGATATCGAATGGTATTGCAAACAAGTGTTGTTCATTAAAATTGGCAAAATTTAATGCAAAGTTTAATGCAAAGTTTGAAAACAAAGCTTTGATAAAAAACGCATAGTGAAATGATTAACAGAGATTATTAGGAGTCAGGTTACTCAACCTTGTTGTAGTATGCTTTTCAAAACAACCTTACCTCAATTAGGTCTTTTAAGGGTTGTAATGTGGTATGGTTCATGGTTTATAAAACAAAGGATGAATTCCAATCCTACGCTCAGTTAACTCAAAATATACATTCAAATCTCCAAAAGTAGGAAGTCACTTGATTTGAAAGCTGACTGGTGCCTTATATGAAGCGCTCGTGTTTGAATGCATAACCGAGTTAAACTGAGAACTACCCTGCCCCCAAGGTTGAGATTTAAGGTTTTTTTTTAAGGAAAGAAAACTCCTATTTCTAGGCTCGAAGGGGTTAACAAGGGATTATCATCCTTACTTCTCCAATGTTTAGGAAATGTGAAACAATGCCTTACATCCTCGGCGAGGTTAATTTGAAAGTATACCACAACAATTATGAACATGAGGTTTTCATCATTCTCCCTAATCTTTGCTTTAACAAAAGTTTGAAAAAGGGGTGAAAGAGATATATATTTTTTTGCTTTTATGAAAATGAAAGTAAATGAGTGAAACGAATGGATTATTTCATTAATGTTGCCAATTTGAAGGTACAACAAAGCTCATATGCAAATATCAATACAATTAAAGGAAATACAACTGAAATACAAAACACAGCCTGTAACGCCCCGGTCAGTTTTGTCAGTTTTGTCTTTTTAATTAATCGAGTCGTTTTGAGTATTTTATTATTATATTATTTTATTTCTGACTTTTATGTGAAAATATGTTATTTTTCATCGTGAATATATTTTGTCGCGTTTTGGGAACATTTGCGAGATATTTGAGTGTAGGGGTATTTTGGGCATTTTGATTTATTTTGTTAAGTTAGAATATAATAGAATTGAAAGAGAGAAAAAAAAAATAGTAAGGGGAAAGAAAAAGAAGAGAAGAAGAAAAGAAAAGGAGAAGAGAAGAAAAAGAGAGAATTTGGAAAACTTGGAAATCAATCAACCGACTTTCTAGAACACGATTAAATCGGGTAAGGGTGCGAAACTCGATTATACTATGTTTGTGTATGATTATGTATGTGTTTGCTTGGATGTTTTCTTGTTTTTCCATGGCTTTGAGTTCTAGGTTAGAAATGAGAATTTTGTGAGAGATCGATGTTTTCGCGGTCGGAAATCGATATAATTTGCGTTGTACGATCACCATGTGCTTATGAGTCATTACTGATAATTGTTTTGCTGTTGGAATTGATTTGCAATGGAAAATAAGATTTTTAGGGGTTTTGGATCATGTAACCCGTAACAGAATTTTTCTGGTTCTGGTGTGATTCGCCAGGCGAATTTGGGATTCGCCAGGCGAATTGAGTCTCGTCACTCTTTCGCTAGGCAACGTGCTGGCGAAGGGTGATTCGCCAGGCGAAATCGTAAGTCGCCAGGAGAATTTGGAATGACAGAAATGGGGTAGCTTCTGTAACTCTTGGGGTTTTTCTAAATTTGTGACTCGCCACGAGTTCGCCAGGCGAAGTGCGGGCGAATGGGATCCGCCAGGCGAAATGCTAGGCGAAGTGCTGGCGAATAGGGATTCGCCAGGCGAATTCCTAATTCGCCAGGCGAATCTGGCTGTTTCTCAATAAATTATTTTCTTTGCAAAATTCACAACTTTTTATCTGTGGTTTGGTTTGAGGCGTGGTTGGATGCGTTAGAAAGCTTATAAAATGTTATTTTTTATGATGATGGTTTTGAGATTGTTGGCCGATTAAATTATGTCTGGAATTAGGAAATGTGTTGTTTTGTTGTCAACTTTTGCCGTTTAATTGGGTGAACTTGAT
Organism: Lathyrus tuberosus; assembly: GCA_022829125.1. NCBI lineage: Eukaryota > Viridiplantae > Streptophyta > Magnoliopsida > Fabales > Fabaceae > Lathyrus > Lathyrus tuberosus. Next base: position 10,814,795 of record JALAZF010000145.1, read on the forward strand.
GTGTATGTGCAATATGCTGTTGGTGTGGATATTTTATGACTTGCGTACTGTTGTGTAATGTAATTGCATGAAATACATATGGTGATAATGATTGGTGGCCTCAGGGCAAGAAAATGAAACGTGTGGTATTTGTTGACATATGCATGATTATGGAATGTGTATATGTGTGCATTTGAATATCATGAGTCATTGTATGCTGAGCATCATAATATGCATTCTGGTAACGTCCTGAGTGACAGATTGATTCCAGAGGGAATCCGCTATAACATCGTGTGCCTTAAAAATAAGAGGTGTGAGCGATCGGATGGATCGTGTGCCTTAAAAATAAGAGGTGTGAGCGATGATTATAGACGACCGTGTGCCTTATACAAAGAGGTGTGAGCGATCGGGTCGTGTGCCTTATACAAAGAGGTGTGAGCGATCCATAAACGCCGTGTGCCTTATACAAAGAGTTGTGAGCGACGGGGAACATCGTATGCCCGACGGGGAGTTACACTAAGTAACGAGCGATGGTTCCAGCAGAGTTCCTGAGTGAACTAGTGATGAGAAATATTGGAAGTCGGTACCGCATGTGCATTGCATAGGAGTCGTTGTGTCGGTCTCTGTGCATTTGCATAAATCATGGATTAATTGGGTATGGATTTGTGAATGTGATTGATGAGATGGAATATGTGTAATTGTATTGATGATGAGTGTATTGTGTATGATTGAAGTGTAGTGGTATTTGATACTTGAGAATTGTACTGTGTTGTGTTGTATTTGATTGTGGTGCATTTGTGGTGAGAATATTTTACTTGTGCCTTTCTGTGTTAATATATAATTATATGCAACTGTAATATGATTGTGTTTCTCACCCTTCTGCTATTTTATAATGCTCTACGAGGCATTGCAGATTAGAGGTGCTGGAGGTCTTTTTGTGAAGCTTAGGTCTTCATTCTTTTGTCGGTCGGCTCTGATATGTGACACCGGGTAGTCGGGGTGATCGAGTGTAATTATTTGTGTTATGTATATGTATCTTTTGAATTGTACATGTATGGTTGTATATGATGAACAAACTTTCATGATATATATATATATATATATATGTTGATATTTAGTTACGGATTTTCCGCTTTTATTCTGTAATTGGATTGTGGGTGTAATACTACCTGAATTATTGCATATCCTTATGAGCAGGTGTTGTATGTTTGTTTCAAATTGATGCGACCCCTCGGTCTATGCCGTGTATGTTTAATTATACTCTGATAAAATTTTGAATTTTATTTTACCGCTTTATTTAATAGCTTGGGGGTATAGATTGGGGGTGTCACATTAAGTGGTATCAGAGCCAGTCCGTGTTAGTTCGTGTCTGGTTGCGTTAGTCTTTGTCGGTGTGGCGTTTGGAGTGAGCTGTTTGTTTAACCATAGTTTTTGTTATTGGAAATGAACAGAATATGTTTGGTAGGAACGATGCTGCTTTGGCTGCTGCGATGCAAGCTATGGCTCGGGCTGTGCAGGGTGCACCTAATGCTGCTGGTAATGATGAGTTCAGGAAGAACAGACCGTCTGTCTTCAAAGGGAGACACAATCCTGATGGTGCACAGGTTTGATTGAAAGAGATTGAAAGGATTTTCCGAGTTATGGATTTTGCTGAGGATAGTAAGGTGAGTCTGGGAACTCACATGTTACAGGAAGAAGCTGATGACTGGTGGGTTAGTACTCGTCAGGTGTTGGAAGCTGGGGATGAAGAAGTTACTTGGGAATTGTTTAGCCAGGAGTTTCTGAGGAAGTATTTTCCCGAAGATGTAAGAGGAAAGAAGGAAATTGAGTTCTTGGAACTGAAACAAGGTAATATGACTGTTGTTGATTATACTGCTAAGTTTGTGGAGCTTGTGCAATTTTATCTTCATTATGCTGAAGCGACTGCAGAGTTTTCTAAGTGTGTGAAGTATGAGAGTGGATTGCGTCCTGAGATTAAGCAAGCAATCGGTTATTAAAGGATAAGAAGGTTTTCTGATTTGGTGGAATGTTGTAGGATTTATGAAGAGGATAGTAAGGCTCGTTCTACTCATTACAAGAGTGTGAGTTACAGAAAAGGGAAGCAACAGTTCCGTGGTGGGCCGTATGTAACACCAGCTGATAAAGGTAAACAAAGGGGTACTTTTGATCGAAGGTCAAGTGGTGGAGGTATGTCTGGTCCTTTGAGGTGTTATAGGTGTGGTGAAGTGGGACATCGTCAGTTCGAATGTAAGAAAGATTTTAAGAAGTGTTCTAACTGTGGAGGTATAGGACACATTGCAGCTGATTGTAAGAGGAACGTGGTGAAGTGCTTTAATTGTGGTGAGCTTGGACATGTTAGTACGAAGTGTCAGAAACCGAAGCAAGCTACAGCTGGTGGGAAAGTTTTTGCATTGGTAGGGACTCAGACTTCGAATGCAGATCGTCTGATCTGAGGTACTTATTTTATTAATAGTACTCCTTTAGTTGCTATTATTGATACTGGAGCGACTCATTCATTTATTTCGTCTGAGTGCGCTAAGCGTTTGAATCTTGTGTTGTCTTTGATGGATGGTGAGATGGTTATTGATACTCTAGTAATGGGGTCAGTAACTACTTCTTTGGTTTGTTTAAGTTGTCCTTTGACCATTTATGGTAAAGAATTTGAAATGGATTTAGTGTGTTTGCCGTTGGAAGGTTTGGATGTGGTTCTGGGAATGAATTGGTTGCAATTCAATCGGGTTCATATTGATTGTTATCATAAGTTAATAAGGTTTCCTTCTCTTGAGGAAGACGAAGACTCGAGTTTCTTATCTACCAAAGAGTTGAAGAGACTTTTGGCAGATGAAGCTCAGTTGTTTGGGTTATTTGCATCGTTGACTGTGGATAGTCAAGTTTCACTTGATGTGTTTCCTGTTGTGTGTGATTTTCCGGAAGTGTTTCCTGAGGACATTTCAGATGTGCCGCCAGAGAGAGAGGTGGAGTTTTCTATAGATCTAGTTCTTGGTACTAGACCTGTATCGATGGCACCATATCGTATGTCGGCATCTGAGTTGGTTGAGTTGAAGAAACAGTTGAATGAATTATTGGAAAAGAGGTTTGTGAGGCCAAGCGTTTCTCCTTGGGGTGCTCCAGTTTTATTGGTGAAAAAGAAAGATGGAAGCATGCGATTGTGTATTGATTATCGCCAGTTGAATAAGGTGACGATTAAGAATAAGTATCCTCTTCCCAGAATTGATGATTTGATGGATCAGTTGATTGGTGCTTGTGTGTTCAGTAAGATTGACTTAAGGTCGGGATATCATCAGATTAGGGTGAAAGAGGAAGATATTCAGAAGACGGTTTTTAGGACATGTTACAGTCATTATGAATATTCTGTGATGCCATTCGGGGTTTCAAATGCGCCAGGTGTGTTTATGGAGTACATGAATCGTATTTTCCACGAGCATTTGGATTGATTTGTTGTTGTGTTTATTGATGACATTTTGATTTTTTCTAAGTCTCAAGAGGAGCACGCGGAGCATTTGCGTATTATTTTGCAGGTTTTGAAGGAAAAGAAGCTTTTTGCCAAATTGTCTAAGTGTGAATTTTGGTTGTCGGAAGTGAGTTTTCTTGGACACGTAATTTCAGGTAATGGTATTGCAGTGGATCCATCTAAAGTAGAAGCAGTTCTACAATGGGAGGCTCCGAGATATATTACTGAAATTCGAAGCTTTTTGGGTTTGGCTGGTTATTATCGAAGGTTCATTGAAGGTTTTTCTAAGCTAGCACTTCCTTTGACCCAGTTGACTTGTAAAGGGCAAGCGTTCATTTGGGATATTCGGTGTGAGGAAAGTTTTAATGAGCTGAAGAGAAGATTGACGACAGCTCCGATTTTGATTCTGCCGAATCCTAATGAACCATTTATGGTGTATTGTGATGCGTCTTTGATTGGTCTAGGTGGTGTGCTAATGCAAGACGGTAAGGTCGTGGCGTATGCTTCGAGGCAGTTGAGAGTGCATGAGAAAAATTACTCTACGCATGATCTTGAATTAGCGGCTGTGGTTTTTGTGTTGAAAATTTGGAGGCATTATCTTTTTGGTGCGAGGTTTGAAGTCTTTAGTGATCACAAGAGTTTGAAATATCTGTTTGATCAGAAGGAATTGAATATGAGGCAACGTAGATGGTTGGAATTTTTGAAGGACTACGACTTTGGCTTGAATTACCATCCTGGTAAAGCTAATATGGTAGCCGACGCATTGAGCCAGAAATCGTTGCATATGTATGCTTTAATGGTTAAGGAGTGGGAGCTTTTGGAATCGTTTAGATATTTGAGTTTGGTATGTGAAGTGTCGTCAGATAGTGTGAGGCTGGGTATGTTGAAGGTTACTAATGATTTTCTGATGACGGTAAGCGAGAAGCAGAAGTTGGACGTGAAATTAGTGGATTTGATGTTGGTTGACAGAAAAGATGCGAGTGGTGATTTTCAAGTGGATGTTAATGGTGTGTTGAGGTTCCGTGGGCGAATTTGTATTCCGGACGATTCAGATTTGAAACGGATGATTTTGGAAGAAGGACACCGGAGTAATTTGAGTATACATCCGGGAGCGAATAAGATGTACCAAGATTTGAAAAAGATTTTCTGGTGGTCTGGATTGAAAAGAGATGTGGCTCAGTTTGTGTATGCATGTTTGACGTGCCAGAAGTCGAAAGTGGAACATCAGAGGCCGAGTGGTTTGTTGCAACCGTTGGATATTCCAGAATGGAAATGGGATAGCATTTCTATGGATTTTGTAACGGGGTTGCCGAATACTCAGCGAGGGCATAATGCTATTTGGGTGGTTGTTGATAGGCTGACCAAATCGGCTCATTTCATTCCGATTGACATCAGTTTTTCCTTGGAACGGTTAGCTGAGATTTATATCAGTGTGATTGTGAAGTTGCATGGGGTTCCATTGAGTATTGTTTCGGATCGAGATCCAAGGTTTACCTCGAGATTTTGGGAAAGTTTACAGAAGGCATTGGGTTCTAAACTGAGGTTGAGTTCGGCTTATCATCTGCAGATGGATGGGCAGACGGAGAGAACGATTCAGTCTTTGGAAGATTTGTTGAGAGCGTGTGTTTTGGAACAAGGTGGTGCGTGGGATAGTTATCTTGCGTTGATTGAATTCACATATAATAACAGTTTTCATTCTAGTATTGGAATGGCACCGTTTGAAGAATTATATGGATGAAGATGTCAGACACCGTTGTGTTGGCATGAATCTGGTGAGAGGATGGTGGTTGGACCAGAGTTGGTGCAACAAACTACGGAAAAAGTGAAGTTTATTCGTGAGAAAATGAAGGCTTCTCAGAGTAGACAAAAGAGTTATCATGATCGGAGACGGAAGGATCTTGAGTTTCAAGAGGGCGATCATGTATTTCTAAGGGTTACACCGGTAACGGGTGTTGGCCGTGCATTGAAATCGAAGAAGCTTACTTCTCGATTTATTGGTCCTTACCAGATATCTGCGAGAGTGGGTGTTGTGGCTTATCGGGTGGCGTTGCCGCCGAATCTGTCAAATTTGCATGATGTGTTCCATGTTTCACAGCTTCTGAAGTATGTTCCGGATCCGTCGCATGTGATTCCGATGGATGAGGCTGAGGTAAGGGAGAACCTTACGGTCGAAGCTTTACCGGTGAGTATTTTGCATCGCAAGGTGAGGCGGTTGCGGGGCTAGGATATTGCACTGGTGAAGGTAGCGTGGGGAGGCGCTGCTGAGGGCAATTTGATTTGGGAGTTGGAGAGTAGGATGCGGGAGTCGTATCCAGAGTTGTTCGTCTCAGGAAATATTTTCGAGGACGAAAATTTCTAAGTGGGGGAGAGTTGTAACGCCCCGGTCAGTTTTGTCAGTTTTGTCTTTTTAATTAATCGAGTCGTTTTGAGTATTTTATTATTATATTATTTTATTTCTGACTTTTATGTGAAAATATGTTATTTTTCATCGTGAATATATTTTGTCGCGTTTTGGGAACATTTGCGAGATATTTGAGTGTAGGGGTATTTTGGGCATTTTGATTTATTTTGTTAAGTTAGAATATAATAGAATTGAAAGAGAGAAAAAAAAATAGTAAGGGGAAAGAAAAAGAAGAGAAGAAGAAAAGAAAAGGAGAAGAGAAGAAAAAGAGAGAATTTGGAAAACTTGGAAATCAATCAACCGACTTTCTAGAACACGATTAAATCGGGTAAGGGTGCGAAACTCGATTATACTATGTTTGTGTATGATTATGTATGTGTTTGCTTGGATGTTTTCTTGTTTTTCCATGGCTTTGAGTTCTAGGTTAGAAATGAGAATTTTGTGAGAGATCGATGTTTTCGCGGTCGGAAATCGATATAATTTGCGTTGTACGATCACCATGTGCTTATGAGTCATTACTGATAATTGTTTTGCTGTTGGAATTGATTTGCAATGGAAAATAATATTTTTAGGGGTTTTGGATCATGTAACCCGTAACAGAATTTTTCTGGTTCTGGTGTGATTCGCCAGGCGAATTGAGTCTCGCCACTCTTTCGCTAGGCAACGTGCTGGCGAAGGGTGATTCGCCAGGCGAAATCGTAAGTCGCCAGGCGAATTTGGAATGACAGAAATGGGGTAGCTTCTGTAACTCTTGGGGTTTTTCTAAATTTGTGACTCGCCAATAGTTTGCCAGGCGAAGTGCGGGCGAATGGGATCCGCCAGGCGAAATGATAGGCGAAGTGCTGGCGAAAGGGGATCCGCCAGGCGAATTCCTAATTCGCCAGGCGAATCTGGCTGTTTCTCAATAAATTCTTTTCTTTGCAAATTTCATAGCTTTTGATCCGTGGTTCGGTTTAAGGCGTGGTTGGATGCGTTAGAAAGCTTATAAAATGTTCTTTTTTATGATGATGGTTTTGAGATTGTTGGCCAATTAAATTATGTCGGGAATTAGGAAATGTGTTGTTTTGTTGTTGACTTTTGCCGTTTAATTGGGTGAACTTGATGTGTATGTGCAATATGCTGTTGGTGTGGATATTTTATGACTTGCGTACTGTTGTGTGATGTAATAGCATGAAATACATATGGTGATAATGATTGGTGGCCTCAGGGCAAGAAAATGAAACGTGTGGTATTTGTTGATATATGCATGATTATGGAATGTGTATATGTGAGCATTTGAATATCATGAGTCATTGTATGCTGAGCATCATAATATGCATTCTGGTAACGTCCTGAGTGATGGATTGATTCCAGAGGGAATCCGCTATAACATCGTGTGCCTTAAAAATAAGAGGTGTGAGCGATCGGATGGATCGTGTGCCTTAAAAATAAGAGGTGTGAGCGATGATTATAGACGATCGTGTGCCTTATACAAAGAGGTGTGAGCGATCGGGTCGTGTGCCTTATATAAAGAGGTGTGAGCGATCCATAAACGTCGTGTGCCTTATACAAAGAGGTGTGAGCGACGGGGAACATCGTATGTCCGACGGGGAGTTACACTAAGTAACGAGTGATGGTTCCAGCAGAGTTTCTGAGTGAACTAGTGATGAGAAATATTGGAAGTAGGTACCGCATGTGCATTGCATAAGAGTCGTTGTGTCGGTCTCTGTGCATTTGCATAAATCATGGATTAATTGGGTATGGATTTGTGAATGTGATGGATGAGATGGAATATGTGTAATTGTATTGATGATGAGTGTATTGTGTATGATTGAAGTGTAGTGGTATTTGATACTTGAGAATTGTACTGTGTTGTGTTGTATTTGATTGTGGTGCATTTGTGGTGAGAATATTTTACTTGTGCCTTTCTGTGTTAATATATAATTATATGCAACTGTAATATGATTGTGTTTCTCACCCTTCTGCTGTTTTATAATGCTCTACGAGGCATTGCAGATTAGAGGTGCTAGAGGTCTTTTTGTGAAGCTTAGGTCTTCATTCTTTTGTCGGTCAGCTCTGATATGTGACACCGGGTAGTCGGGGTGATCGAGTGTGATTATTTGTGTTATGTATATGTATCTTTTGAATTGTACATGTATGGTTGTATATGACGAACAAAATTTCATGATATATATATATATATATATATATATATCTATGTTGATATTCAGTTACGGATTTTCCGCTTTTATTCTGTAATTGGATTGTGGGTGTAATACTACCTGAATTGTTGCATATCCTTATGAGCAGGTGTTGTATGTTTGTTTCAAATTGATGTGACCCCTCGGTCTATGCCGTGTATGTTTAATTATACTCTTATGAAATTTTGAATTTTATTTTACCGCTTTATTTAATAGCTTGGGGGTATAGATTAGGGGTATCACACAACCAACCAAAGATTTCAGTTTCCGGGTCTGAATGGAAAAAAGTCTTCACCACCAATCACTTGTTCCTTGTGGTATCGAACTTTGAGAGGCCTTGCAGGTCCTTTACCTTTTGCTTCAGAAGTTGAGGTACCAGCGTCTGAAGTACCTTCCTGAGGTTTCGACTTCTTTAGCAGGCTCATTAGTTTTTCTTCGAATTCCTTGCATTCTTCAATGGGATGCCCGATGGTCCCAGTGCGAAATTTGCATTCAGTCTTTGGGCGGTCTTCTTCGAAGATTAAGTCCCTGTCATGGATCAGCTCTTGCACAAAATATTCTAAAGCTCAGTAATTGTCCAAATCATGCCCTTCAGCTCCCTTATGGAATTCACAGGTTAGGTTGGGATCATACCAAGGTCCCTGGAAAGGTGTGAGAAGTCGTGGAGTTACCAGCTTGTTTTGTATCAACAGTGGGAAAAGTTTGCTTAACGGGACCGGGATAGGCTGGTGGTTAAATTTTCCTCTTTTGGCAGCACACTTCTTCTTATCTTGAGGAGAAACACACGTTGGAGACTGAAAACCCCTCTTCGTAAACACCTGACGAAGATTACATTTGGATGCAAGAACAGGACCAACGTTCAGCTGGCATAAGGCTTCTCCAAAAACAAATTTTGGACACGAGAGATCCTTAGGGGATGGCAAAGGATGGTTGATTTGAATGCCTTGTGGTGTAAATGATAACTTCTCAGAATCAAGCAGCGTCTGAACCTGGCTTCTAAGTACCTTGCAATCCTCAGTTGAATGCCCCGGTGCTCCAGCGTGGTAGTCGCATCGGATGTTGGCATCAAAACCTAGTGGGTATGGAGGGATCACTGGCTCTAAATCCTTCGGTATTATCAATCCACTTTTGATCAAAACTGGCAAAAGCTGACTGTATGCCATCGGCAACAGAGTGAAATTCCTCTTTGGTTCCCTTGATCTTGGTCGTCCACGCTGCCGTGGCGAACGAGCGCTCTTGAAAGCTGGTCTGACGAGATGAATGCGATTCTCCTTTTTCAACAGAGTTTCCAGAACCCAATTCATCTGGCACTTGAGGATTCTAATCTCCTCTCTCATTTCCTCCTGGTACTCCCAAATTTCCTTCATCGTTGCTAGCGTGACCTTCATAGTTTCCAGAAACTGCCCCATTCCTCCTCGGAGTTCTCTCAATTCATGGTTGACTCTGTCCATTTCACAGTATTATTCAGACATCCTTTGTCGAGTTTGGACTTGGGTATTGGCGATTCAAAGACGATTCTGAAGGGAAAACGGCGACATGAGAAGAGGACAAGGAAAATGCACATGCTATGACATGATGCAAATGAGATGCTAATGTAAGCCAAGTGGTTTCAAGGAACTCAAAGGCAAGTCACAAACATTTTTGGAAAATTGAAGAGTTTTTGTTTTTTTTTTAAAATCCCTGATCTATATTGATTTTTGCAAAGGAAACAAACATTTAAGTTCCTCGAAACCAAAGGGCTAGGAATGCTTGAATGTAGAGATGTATGCAACACACAAACAAAAAGCAAACACATATGTACACATAACAAAGTAAACAAGCCCTAGGTTTATAGGTCTCATGAATGGAGCCAAGGTCTACCCATCCCAAAAGGTATGTACTACTGATTTTCATCTGTTGAACAGGGTTCTAAGAAGTTTCCAGAGTCTACAATTCATCTTTCAGATTTTAACGATTTCCCAGATGACTTGGTAATCAATAAAATTCTCAAGAGAATCTCGTCTGAGTGTAGTATCGTGTGACAACCAATTCAGAAATAGACTCCATCATGGTCACCGCACTACATCCTAAAAGGCCAAGTGGGGTTTGGTAACTACGGTTCTCAATATCATGGGCTCCTAGGTCGAGAGTAGCACGCTTTCACGAACGGATTCGTTCAACATAACTAAACTCTCAAGAGGGCCTCAACTGAGTGATGGTGTTATCAATTCAACTTTTCAGGATTCGACTCCCTCAAAGCCTCCTTGAATACCATCGTCCTATCATAAGTGTTTGCTTAAATTCGGGTATAGGATTTATCTCACCACTCAAGAACCAAGCCAACAAAAGATAACTCAAGCACAACATATATACAGGCAATCAGACAGATATACACAAATATAGCAAGCAAGTACAAGTAAAGCAAACAAAAACAAGGTGGGCTTAACCCTAAAAAACAAAGTTGTGTCCCCAGTGAAGTCGCCATTTCTGTTGCGGTGAAAATCGGATAACAAGCTATTAATTAACCTGCATCATTTTCTTTTACAACCGACTTTGATTTATCCAAAGGAAAGGTTCAAGATCGTTAGAAAAACCTAAAGGGGGGAGATCTAAGGTTCGGGGGTTGGTTACGCCTAGGGAAGGTATTAGCACCCTAAACGTCCGTAGTACTCTACGGTAGGGGTTAGTATCTAAGTATACTCGACAAGGCATTACACCTTGCGCCTACGTATCCTCGGGAATAGAATCAGAGTATGTGTAGTTCTACCGATCTAAGGGTGAAGGAATAGGAACCATTGGCTATGGCCAAAGTTCCAAGGGGAAAATGAGTATGACTCATTTTTAGAGTTCACGATAACTCTCTAAGTCTACGTTATAGGGGGAAAATGAGTTCTCATGATGATGAGAATCACATGGAGTGTAAGAACTCCAACCTACTTCTAGTTATGATTTTATTGGCTCACGATAGCCAAGAAATAAGGGTGAACCTAGAAGGATAAGGTAAGATGACTTTAAAAATCAATTTAAGGTGATCTCCCTTTGGAATGGGGGGAAGGATAACAGTTGTAAAGATTACTAAAAGATAACAAGTTAATAATGCAAATATGATGATGCAACAAGACATGGATAAAATGAGATGAAATAAAATAGAAATAGTCTCGTATTAATCAAGATTTAATCGAGAACTCGATAATCAATGATTATTGACTTTCATCGACTAAAATTGGTGAATGAAATTTAAATAAAGAGAAAGTGGTCTCGTATTGATCAAAGTTTTGTCCAGTCAATGAAATCAACCAAACCATGAGGTTTGTTATGTCATCGACCCAAATAAAGAAAAGTGGAATCAAAATAAAATCGGTCTCGTCTAAATCAAGATTTAATCGAAAAATCGATAATCAATGATTCTTTGACTTTCATTGACCAACAAAAATAAATAAAAAGTGGCCTCACATTCATCAAGACTTTATTGACTTGAAATGATCAGAGTCAAGATTTGTGTAACGTCATCGGCCTAAATAAAGATTATGAAATAAAAATAAGGTTGATCTCGTCTTAATCAAGATTTAATCGAGAAATCAATAATCTTAATATTTGACTTTCATCGACCAAAATAGAATCGGAATAAAAATCAAGTTGGTCTCGTTTAAATCTAGATTTAATCGATAAATTGATAATCTTAAATTTTTAACTTTCCTCGACCAAAATAAAAATCGGAATAAAACAAGTTGGTCTCGTTTAAATCAAGATTTAATCGATAAATCGATAATCTTAGATTTTTAACTTTCCTCAACCAAAATAAAATCGGAATAAAACAAGTTGGTCTCGTTTAAATCAAGATTTAATCGATAAATCGATAATCTTAGATTTTTAACTTTCATCGACCAAAATAAGAATCGGAAAGTGGCCTCCTACAAATCTAGATTTTAGTGATTTTGAAATAATAATAAAAAGTCATGATTTTGTAATATGTCATTGGCCCTAAAATAATTAAAAGCAGAATGAGAAATAAAAATACAAGTTGCTAAATATTAAAAGATCCACCATTTTTTAGAAAAACTTCTAAATATCTTTGAGAGAGACAAACCATAAAAGTAAATTAAAACTTTCCTAAAACAAATAAAAAGAGGGAGAGGCGGCTGAGAAAAAAAGGAAACGCATGAGGATCATGTGGGCTCAAAGCCCATCACCTCTCTTTAAAAGAGCACGGGCTAACGATTGAAACAAGGGTGGTAAGAACACAAATGGGAACCTTGATCATGGACTCACCAAGGCCCACTATCCAACAACACGGATCAAAAGGCAGCAACAACAACATTTTACAAACAAAACCACATAAGTCAAAAAGTGAAACACATATGAAACAAAGACCAGAATAAACAAAAGTGTGAAAAAACAAAGGGGACACATGGTATGTTTCAAACGAAAAAAAAGGAAAGGAACGGCGTCGAAGAAACAAAGTGGCAAAAAATGCACAAACGATTCTCAACTCTCCTTGCGCGATCCCGTCTCAATCACTTCTTCCAATCTCAGTTTTTCACTTATTTAACGGCAGTGATGGATGTTGTGAAGGTTTGAATTTATGATTTGGGTTTCGTTTCGGTTTTATCTTCTTCTTCTACTTCTGAATCGATTCGGTGTTCATTGGTTTCATTCTCTTCCTCTCGCTTTTTCTATTTTTTGAATATGGGTTTGTGGACTGTTGGGAATGGGTTTTCAAGGAAGGGTTACAGTTTGAAGGAGGTTGTTGTTGGTGAGTTTGTATTTGAAGGTTATGAAGATGGTGATGATGTCTTGGTAGCGCCGGTAAGGTTGTGAAGGTGGCGACTAGGAAGAAGTTTTATGGTGTAGTTGTTGTTCAGTTTTGGAGAAGGTGAGTGTGGGAAGGTTTGAGAAAGTTAGCGAAGGATGCAGAAAATGGATGGGTTTGTGAGTGATGGAAGGATCGTGTGATGTTTGATGAAGGGCGATGAAATGTTTTGATCATGGAAAGTTTAGATTTTCGGCTGTAGTTTTGTGTTTTGGTGCGATTAAAGGGTGTGGTGGGTTTTTCTGGAACTTCCCCCCGCCCCCTGTCTTTTCTCTTCCTCTGCTATTTAACCTTGCTGAAAAAAAAGAACTTGTTCTTAAATCTTATTTTGAATTTTTGAACGTTACTGTCAAGTCCCTCTCTCAATGTAGGTTGTTGGTTGTTGTGTTCTACAGGGTACGAGTTGTCATTGTTGAGCGCAGTTCGTACGGGTTTGATGCAGCAGAACCGATTTGTCTCGTTGCAAAGTGAGGAGACCGAGTTTTAGTGAAAGGCCAGGTCATGAAGAAAGATATGAGATGCTTCAATTATCTTTCTACCGTTCGCCACATGTCGTCCTCTTCTGGGCTAGAGGAAATGAGTTGAAAAGTCAAAGATAAATAATAATAAGAACACGGGACCAATTAGAAAGGGACAGAGGACATGAAAAATTTCTTTTTTTTTTTATTTTTAAAATGAATAATAATGTGATAAATAATAAATAATAATAAGAAAACTAATTAATAACCTAAATTAAATAATTAGAGAAATAAACTAAATTAATAATTAATCTAATTAATTAAACTAAATTTTAAAATTAAATTAAATTGAGATTAATTTAAATTAATAAAAACATAACAACCTAAATATAAATAAAATTAAAAATAGGCCATATTAAACTAAAATAAATACAAATAAAAATAAAAAACTAAAATAATTATTAAATTAGAATAAATAGAGAAAAAAGATAAAACACCAACTAGCAAAAAACTGAGGGTAAAATTTGGGGTACAACACCTGGACATGGCACCAGACAGAGATCAACTCAGAGCCATGTCGCAGAAGAACAAGGAAACCTTTAAGGAATATACTCAGAGATGGCGTGAAATTTCCGTCCAGATTTGTCCACCTCTTGAGGAAAAAGAGATGACAAAGATTTTCTTGAAAACCTTGAGCTCATTTTACTACGACCGAATGGTCGCCAGTGCGCCCAACGACTTCACTGAGATGGTGAGCATGGGAGTACGCCTTGAGGAAGCGGTCCGAGAAGGACGTCTGGTCAAAGATACCGGACCATCAAGCAGTACCAAAAGATACGGTAGTGCTTTCCCTAAGAAAAAAGAGCAAGATATTGGTAATATCTCTCTCGGAAAGCAAAGGCGACGGTACCAACCAGTAGCAGCTGTAACTCCTGCTATCAACCCTGCACCTGTTCCAACGTATCAACCTCAGGTTGCTCAGAGCCAACCAAATCAACAACAATATCAGCAAAGGACACAACAGCCTCTTCAGCAGGCCCGTCCTCAGTACAACAACAACCGTACAACGCGACCACCAGGGTTTGACCCTATACCAATGTTGTACGCAGAACTATTTCCGTTACTACTGGTCAAGGGGCACGTCCAAACCAGGTCTCCTCTTACAGTACCGGAAAATCCACCTTTTTGGTTCAAAGCAGATCAGACTTGCCCTTACCATCAAGGAGGACCAGGGCATAACATAGAAAACTGTCTCAGCTTCAAATTCGATGTGCAGAAACTTGTTAGGAGCAGGGTCTTATTCTTCAAGGATAAAAATCCAAATGTTCAAACGAACCCGTTGCCTCAACACGAGAAAGCTGCAGTAAATTTGATAGAGGAAGAGTCTAACCACAGCTATCAAATTCATGATGTACTCTTATTAGGAACTAACCTGGTCAAGATGCATTGCAGACAGAGCGGATACGGTCATGTACCATCTCATAACTATCACCAGTGTGATGTCTGCTCTAAAGATAATAAAGGATATTCTGTGGTGCACGATCACCGAATCCGTGAGGTCAACATGACTTATGCAAATTCCAACATCATTCAAAACCACGACATCCGTGCTATGAATGTCAACTTGGTGGCGATACACTCAAGGCAAAGCCAACATCATGATCTGCCACGACACGATTATGACTCCTGTCTGATCTGGTCGATAAATAATCAGGGATACTCTTTTGTACAAAAGGCCCTCCAGTGTCAGATGGATCTTGGATGGATCCAGGACTATCAGGATAGAAGTCATTATCAAGTTAATATGATTCAAATATTTGACATTTGCTTGATGAATACCAGCTTGGTGGAATTACACGCTAAGCAAGTCCAGCTCGGTTTTCTGACTTCGCACGATTATCAGAACTGTAAGGCATGTCGTGAGAGTGACCAAGGATGTGCACTCGTTCAAAGAACACTACAACACTTGTTGAACCACTGGTGGCTTCCGATCTATCTAGATGAAGACACACAACGAGTCAATATGGCTGACGGGAACCCTACTAGGCATCAAAGTCAAGATGTTCGATCAATGGAAACAAATCTAGTAAGGTTTCATTGCATACAAAGCAGATTTGCCCAGGTGCCACCACACAACTATGAGCCCTGTAGAGTTTACTCAGAGAATAACCAAGGATACTACCTCGGTGAGCAGCCCTTCAAAGTTAGTTGGACCACAAAGAGGTTCAACCATGTTCAAGCTCTGGTCCGATCAACATAATGTCAGACTATCTTCCCAATCGAGGCAAGGATGTTGTCTTGATCCCTAAACGAGAAGTGGCCAAAGATGTATGCGACATAATCCCTTTACTCCATGAGTCAAGAGTTCCTTTTGATAGTGGAAAGATTCTCAACCTCGAACCAATTGAGGCCGGCTATGATGATCAGAAAAATCAGAAGGCTCCTGTAGTTATCTACCTGCCAGGACTAGTACCGAACAAATCCAATAAAGCTATCCCTTACAAGTACGGTGCAACAACAATTGAGAATGGAAAGGAAACTCCATTACCCTCCATCGTGAATATTACAGACATCAGTCGAGTGACACAGAGTGGTCAGATCTTCAACCGAGGAGTTGGAGAACCCATCAAAGAAAAGGAACCTCAAACAGAAGTTCCCAACCAACCAGTTGAGAAATCCAGTAATCCCGACCTTTCAAAGAACAACAATGAGATGCTGAAGCTCATCCAGAAGAGTGAGTACAACATTGTTGATCAACCGTTGCAAACTCCTTCAAAAATCTCTGTGCTATCTCTTTTACTCAGTTCCGAAGCTCATAGGGAAGCTCTACAGAAAGTCTTAGAGCAGGCCTTTGTGGAACAAGATGTAACAATAAGACAATTCGACATCACCATCTTCAACATCACCTCCTGCAACAACTTGGGGTTTAGTGATGAAGAACTACCGGAAGAAGGCAAACATCATAATTTAGCACTCAATATTACAGTCAATTGCCAGGACGATGCATTAGCCATCGTACTGGTAGACACCGGATCAGCTCTAAATGTTATGCCAAAATCTACTCTAATGTGACTATCATTTCAAGGATCTCCGATGAGAGGCTGTGAGGTCATCGTCAAAGGATTTGACGGATCTCGAAAAACAGTTATCGGCAAAGTCGACCTTCCCATAACTATCGGTCCTCACACTATCCAAGTCACTTTCCAGGTCATGGACATTCAGGCAGCATACAACTGTTTGTTAGGAAGACCTTGGTTACACGAGGCTGGGGCAGTCACTTCGACACTTCACCAGAAGCTAAAGTTCATCAAGAATGACCAACTAGTTACAGTCTGTGGAGAGCAGGCCTTGATCATAAGAAACTTATCATCATCCACTTGTGTAGAAGTATAAGAGGTTGTTGGAACCCAGTTCCAAGCACTTTCGGTAAGCAACGACAACCGGTCGGAAAAAGGAACATCGATTTCCTTGTACATAGATGCTCTCGAAGTAATCAAAAGTAATAATGCAAAAGGATGGGGACAGTTTGTCATTCCTACTGAAAATAAGATGAAGAAAGATCTTGGTTTTTCCTCAACATGTACTCAGACTGCTACTAACGATGAAAGTTTTCATCCCATTCAGGACTTCTTCCACAGTGGAGGTTTCCTTCACCCAATATCTCAAGAAGTCCATAAGATCAATGAGGGTGATTCATCCGATACAAATGAAGAGTGGAAGTCCTATATCAACGAGGACAGTTATATGTCTCAGGGAGAGGTGCCTACGCCATTTTGCTATCCCGCACAGAGTCCGAGATATATACCGAGATCAGACATCAAAATGATATACGGAGACCGTGATCCAGAAGGATGCTGTGCTCCACAAAACTCATTAGAGGAGGACACTCTGATGAAAGACAACTTTGAATATGACTATTATGGCCCAATGGAGGGCCTGCCTATCTGGCAGCCGTACCCAGGAGACTTGGGGCAAAAGAGTCAGCCCAATGATGCATATCAACTGAGCATCATTGAAAAGAATACATGCGTCCCCACCAACTCATGGGATCATTACTCAGGGCATTCTAAAGACATCTAATACAATGATGAATTTGCAAAGAACGCGGGACAAGAGTTCCTTAACTACGCTTTTCCCGAGGTCAACGTTATCGAGAGGGATGACTCCTCTAGTTCCACATAAGTATGAGATATCTTAGGACAACCGAGTGGCAAATACGACTTCCTGGTCAAGTACACCGCTCTGGAAACCTCTTGTATCAGGCTCGAAGACATCCAACCAACTGGATAGGGAGATCTTCCTGAGAGTACAAATACTGTGCAAGATACAACAGAAGAATCCTCCTACGACAACTCTGCCTAGGAGACAGACTCCAACGATCCTGCTCCACCAGAAATGAGCGTCATTTCTGAAGACAAATCAAGAAGGAAGGTACCAGACTTTGTGATTCACCAAGGAGTTCTCCGCCAATGGGTTGCTGTCGATGTCCCAAAAGTCGTCCATAAGTCTAAGTAATTGCCGTCTTTGTTTTAAGCTTTCACCCTGCCCAGGTGAAACGGATGTTTTGATAGGGCTCACTTTCTGTAAATGTCTCTGTTCGCTTCGCCCAAAGTGACAGAGTTTTGCTTTATAGGGCTGTAGTTTCAAGAATCGACAAGATCATAAATAAAATAACGTCGTTCTGTAATTTTCGCATTTATTGCTGTTTTCTCTTTTCGCTTTTTCAGAAAATGGTAATCCTAAAAACAACTCAAATAATAAAAACAAGCATTTTTCAGAAAATACCCTGCATACACTCTTGCATTTTCTCTATCTCTTCTAAAAACAAATCACCGCGTCATGCAGATTGCTTGTTTTAAACCCCATTGAAACATACGATCCAATGCCTTCTCCCAACTTTGAATTCTCGGTATTTGAGGCTGAAGAAGAAAATGACAAAGAAATTCCAGAAGAGATCTCCCGATTACTCAGACAAGAGGAAAGGTCCATTGAACCTCATAAAGAGCCGTTGGAAACGGTCAACTTGGGTTCAGAAGAAGAGAGAAAAGAAGTCAAGATTGGGGCACTGCTCAGTCTAATTGTCAAAGAAAGTTTGATAAAGCTTCTCAAAGAATTTCCCGATGTATTCGCTTGGTCTTATCAGGATATGTCAGGGTTGGATACCAGCATCGTGGAACATCATCTACCGTTGAGATCAGAATGTCCGCCCGTAAAGCAAAGACTAAGACGGACTCACCCGGACATGACCATCAAAATCAAAGAGGAAGTACAAAAATAGATTGACGCGGGTTTCCTCGCCACATCAAAATATCCTCAATGGTTAGCCAACATAGTACCAGTTCCAAAAAAGGACGGAAAGGTCAGAATGTGTGTAGACTACAGGGATCTGAACAAGGCCAGTCCAAAGGATGACTTTCCCTTACCACACATTGACATACTGGTAGACAGTACAGTAAAGTTCAAAGTATTCTCCTTCATGGATGGATTCTCAGGCTATAATCAAATCAAAATGGTGCCGAAAGATATGGAGAAAACTTCATTCATCACCCTATGGGGCACTTTTTGTTACAAGGTAATGCCGTTCAGTTTGAAGAATGCCGGGGCAACCTATCAAAGGGCCATGACTACTCTGTTTCATGACATGATACACAAAGAAATCGAAGTATATATCGATGATATGATTGCCAAATCTAAGACGGAAGAGGAGCATGTAACCCACCTGTTAAAGCTATTCGAGCGTCTGAGAAAGTACAAACTCGGCTTGAATCCCAATAAGTGCACATTCGGTGTTCGCTCAGGAAAACTGCTAGGGTTCATCGTCAGCCAGAAAGGAATTGAGGTTGATCCTGACAAGGTCAAGGCCATTATAGAAATGCCTTCTCCAAAGACTGAAAAACAAGTCAGGGGATTCCTGGGACATTTAAACTATATTTCCAGATTTATATTTCTCATGACCGTGACATGTGCATCGATCTTCAAATTACTCAAAAAAAAATCAAGACTGCGTTTGGACAGAAGACTGCCAAACCGCCTTCGACAGTATCAAGGAATATTTGTTGAATCCACCTATCCTATCACCTCTAGTGGAAGGAATACCATTGATCATCTATTTAACAGTCTTGGAGGACTCAATAGGTTGTGTACTTGGCCAACAAGACGAAACGAAAAGGAAAGAGTCTGCCATTTACTATTTGAGCAAGAAATTTACCGACTGTGAAACTCGATACACTATGCTTGAGAAAACTTGCTGTGCTCTGGCTTGGGCAGCCAAACGTCTTCGCCAGTATATGATTCGTCACACTACTTGGTTAATGTCCGAAATGGATCCAATCAAGTATGTCTTTGAAAAGCCTGCTCTCACGGGAAGGATATCCCGTTGGCAGATGTTGTTATCAGAGTATGACATTGAGAGTACCACACTCAAAAAGACGTCAAAGGAAGTATTTTAGCCGATCATTTGGCTCATCAACTGATTGACAATCAGTAATCAGTCGAATTTGACTTCCCAGATGAAGATGTTATGTATCTAAAAATGAAAGATTGTGATGAACCACTACCTAGTGAAGGGCCAGAACCAGCTTCTCAATGGGGACTAATCTTTGACGGAGTT
This sequence comes from Lathyrus tuberosus, assembly GCA_022829125.1. Taxonomy (NCBI): domain Eukaryota; kingdom Viridiplantae; phylum Streptophyta; class Magnoliopsida; order Fabales; family Fabaceae; genus Lathyrus; species Lathyrus tuberosus. The sequence continues at coordinate 10,834,684 of JALAZF010000145.1, forward strand.
GTCAACCATTATGGAAACAGAATTGGGGCAATCATTGTAACACCTCAGGGTACCCACATTCCTTTCACTGCCAGATTGACATTTAAGTGCACAAATAACGAGGCTGAATACAAAGCTTGTATCATGGGTCTCGAAGAAGCGATCGACTTAAGGATCAAGAACTTGGATGTATATGGTGACTCAACCCTGGTTATCAATCAGATCAAAGGAGATTGGAAAACATACCAATCAGGACTGATTCCTTTCTAAGATTACGCGAGAAGGTTGTTACCATTCTTCAACAGAATCGAGTTTCACCATATCCCTCGTGAAGAAAATCACATGGCTGATGCATTCGTCACTCTCTCTTCTATGATTAGTGTAGGTCAATGGAATGACATACCTAAGATTGACATAATGCGCCTAGAACGCCCGCTTGCATCTTCGCGATTGAAGCAGTCATAGACGACAAAACTTGGTATCACGATATCAATTGCTTCCTTCAGAAACAAGAGTACCCACCCGGGGCATTAAGAAAAGACAGAAAGACCCTCAGAAGATTGGCAGGCAGTTCCTTCCTGAGCGGTGATACACTCTATAAGAGAAATTTCGAAATGGTCCTGCTCTGATGCGTAGACAGACCAGAAGCAAACATGCTGATAAAAGAAATTCACGAAGGATCCTTTGGCACTCATTCCAACGAACACACAATGGCGAGAAAAATTCTGAGAGCAGGGTACTATTGGTTGACAATGGAATCCGATTGCTACAAGTACATGAGGAGGTGTCACAAGTATCAGATATACTCAGACAAGATCCATGTATCGCCAAAACATCTCAAAGTTCTTTCTTCCCCATGGCCTTTTTCCATATGGGGAATCGACATAATTGGCATGATCGAACCCAAGGCTTCAAACGGATATCGGTTCATCCTAGTAGCCGTCAGTTACTTCACCAAGTGGGTCGAAGCAGCGCCATACGCCAATGTAACCCAACAAGTGGTGGTCCTATTTATCAAGAACAATATCATCTGCCGTTATGGTGTTCCAAGCCAGATCATTACTGATAATGGATCCAACTTGAACAACAAAATGATGAAAGAGTTGTATGCTGAGTTCAATATTGAACACCATAACTCATCTCCCTACCGACCTAAGATGAACGGAGCGGTAGAAGCGGCTAACAAGAATATCAAAAAGATTATTCAGGAGATGGTTGTAACCTATAAAGGCTGACACGAGATGCTACCCTTTGCTCTTCATGGTTATCACACATCTGTCCGCACTTCAATAGGGGCAACCCCTTTTTCTCTAGTATATGGCATGGAGGCAGTGCTTCCCATAGAAGTAAAGATCCCATCAATCTGGGTATTGATGGAAGCTAAGCTAACAGAAGTTGAATGGTGTCAAAGTCGACACGATGAACTAAATCTGATCAAAGAAAAGTGAATAACGACATTATGCCATGGTCAGTTGTATCAGCAAAGAATGAAGAAGGCGTTCGACAAAAAGGTCTGATCTCGCGTCTTCAGAAAAGGAGACATCGTGCTCAAAATGATACAATCATTTCTCACTGATTCCTGGGGCAAATGGACTCCAAATTATGACGGTCCATATGTGGTCAAGAAAGCTTTCTCAGGCGGTGCCTTGAGACTCACAACAATGGATGGAGAAGAATTTGCCTACCCCACGAATGTTGACGTAGTCAATAAATACTTTGCCTAAACAAAAAAAAAGAAAAACGTCTCGGTGGATTGAAAACCCGAAAGGGCGGTTCAGGCAAAAATTAGAGAAAAAAAAATCGTCCTGATGGATTGGAAATCTCAAAGTACAATCCAGGAAAAATTTAGGGATTAATGGAAAGTAACTACGTCTGATCAGTTCAACTCCTCAGCAGTAATGCCATCCATTAGGAAAACTCCAGTCAAGGTCATCTTCGATGGAAGCTCAGGATGTCCAGAATTCAAAGTTGGTAGAAAGATAGCGGTTGTTTTGTTTCAATGTAGCCCTTTTCCCTTAAACTACTATTTTCTGAACTTTGTAAATACTCTATGGAATCACGCGCTTGGCTGATTTCCATCCTATCAATAAAATTTGAGCCTTAGTGCTTTTGTTTGGAATTCTTATTTGTTTTAGCTTTACAGAATGATGTTTTTAATATTGTTAACGATTCTTGAAATAAAACAAAAATGAATTTACTTGTCAAAATTTTTCTACTTTTAAAACAAAGATGGCAATTTCTTTTGACTATTGAACATCAAAAGAACATCGATCGCTTCTCCGGAAGTAATTGAGCTTCAAAGGGCAGAATCAAAGTACCCCTTCTAGACCAGTACTTATGAATGAAGGATCAACTGTGTAAGAGACCATTTTTCATCTGACATCCCCGGTAGAGTTCTTACCTCCTAAGCCTGACCAACGTTTTCCCCACAGGGTCTAATTCTCCTAAGCAAGGCAGAATTGCTATCTTGAACTAGTGATACTTTTTATCCCCCGCAGTGGCCGAGTATCCAGTCATGTTCATCTATTAGTCTGTATGTCGTGTCAGTTTTGTCATCATATACATACATACATCATGCATTACTGATTTGCATTCATATTCATATTGCATCACTATCACTCTAGTCGGTCTTATCCCCTAGTGATAAAATTCCTCTTCTCAATCGAGTTGTCAGTTCTTTCCCTGTCAGGAAGTGTTTTGTCTGAGCAATCTCTCCTCCAGTTTATTTCTGGATTGGAGTCGGTCCTCGACCACTTTGATAACTTAAACCTCTGAAAAGCAAGAAGACATTCGACAAACGTCACTCTTCACCATTAAAGATGATATATACGTTTTCCCGGATTAAGGAAAATCCCCAGAGAAATCCTCACAACCAAAGAGTCTCAACAATACATCGGTTGTTCTCCCCAAGGGAGTCCATTTAAATGAAGTCATCAGCACCTCAAAATTAGATTGCATCACATGGCATTTCTCCGAGTAGATCTCAAAGAAAAGTATGATGTAATATCCCCAAGCAGAAAGCAGTCTCTCAAGAGACTCGTTTTCCTCAGTAGAGTCAACAAATGGCATCTCCAACAAAGAAGTTTGTGAAGGTGTGAAAAACGCAAGAAAGGGGGGTTTGAATTGGTTTTTCAAAAATAATTGTTTCTTTTAAGTAACTTTCTTGTTAAAAACTTTTTCCCTTTTTCTAAAGAACAACGGCTTAGTTAAACAAAAAAGATATAAACACGTTATGTTTATACTAGTTCACTTGAGAATCTCTCAAGTTAGTCTAGTCCACCCGCCAAGGTGATTTTGCCTCTCTCAACGAGGTCTTAATCCACTATTCAACAAAATAGTACACTGCACGAGCTACACAGCTGGTGTCTAACAACAACCTCTAGAGCTCACACGTTCTAGACTTCTCAAGTAATCCAACCACACAGGTCTTACTCAAGGTACAACCTCTAAGACACTCGTCCTAGACTTCTCAAGAGATCTAATCACTAAGACTCTATTAAGGAATACAAATTTAAGTTTTAACACAATGAGTTTACAGAGAATTGCTTCTTATCAAGATGATAATGTAAACAAGCTTTTAGACCAGAAATGACTTAAGAAAGAATGGAGTTAGAAAGTATTGTCGTTGTTCGCATGTGTATCTTTCTTCAAGTCTTTGAGCTTCTTTTTATAGCCAAGTGAAAAGAGCCATTGAAATGAAATCATGATAGCTAAGTAGGCTTACGGCTTGGAAGCGTGAGGATAGATACAAAATCTTCTGCATGCAGCGCGTCCTGTCTGTGTCAGATTGTCTTGTTTGTATTTCGCATAGTCTTCGAGAATTTTAACATTGTAATGTGGTACAGCTGTACAGTGTGGCAGTTATTCTTGGCTTCTCAACTTCAGAGGCTTTTTGTGAGCGTGAGTAAGAAGGGAAAACATTGTATGGTTCTTGTGATTATCAAGTCTTCGAATCATCAGAACTTGTCTTTTGAACCTTGTTCTCTAAATCCACTTTCTTCATATCCAGAGGCTTCTGATGTTAATTTGATGAAGCATGAGTGGAATCTTTATATCAGAATATCTGATGCTTCAAGTCTTCCGTTGATTGAAGAAGTCCATTAGGAATCAGTCTTCAGAACTTCAGCACTTGGTCTTTAAGAGCGTTATCCTTTTCTACTTTAAGTCTTCCGAATCTTCAGAGCCTGTCTTCGGAGTCTTTAGAGCTTCTTGTTTGAAAATCATGAGGCTTCAGTAATTTGACTTTGTTCCATCAGAACCCTTGTCTCATCTTCGAATTGAGTTCTGTTCTTCGAAGCATCTTACATTAAGCATTGCGCTAAATTATGGAAGCAGAACTTGTTTGCTAGGTTCTCACACATAACAACATTAGTTGCACAAAATTGTTCATACAAATATTCATCTGTTATCATCAAAACTTTAGAGAAAATATTGCAGAACCAAATCTTGTTCTCACAATCTCCCCCTTTTTGATGATGACAAAACTATATAATTTGATGACACAATTTTGATATATATAACACAGGGAAGACGAAAAGGATTTTAGGATAGCTTATCCTTTTTATGAAGTGCTCCCCCTGAGTATTAGACTAAGGTTCTTGCAAGGGCTCCCCCTGACTTTATTAACCTTTTGAGTCTTTCTTCATCATCAGAACTCTGAGTTATTTGCACACAAAAATACAGAGAAACAATCTAATAGAAATGATGGATTTTATCTGTTAGCATGTAAGCAGCATTGTTTTTCAGAGAATGACTATAATCAAAATTATCACATTCATACTCTCCCCCTTTTTGTCATAAATCAAAAAGATTAAAATAGTGATGTCCAAGGGTGAAAAACACAGAACTAAAGCTTAAAAGAAAAACAGAGGTTTATTTGTTGTCAGAGGACAGTTTGTCCCAGATTTTCTTCATCATGATCTGAAGATTTTCATTCACAGTATCTTGCTTGTCAAACCTTTCTCTGAAGTTCTTCTGTTCTGTTCTGATTTCATCAACGACGTCTCCCAGACGCTTGATAACAGGATCAGAGGTGGAAGCAATCATAGCACTTTCTTTAGCTCTTCCAGCCTCTGCAGCTTCTTGTGCCTTTCTAGCAGCTTGCTCTTTTGCTTCTTTAGCAGCTTTTTCTTCAACTTCTTTCTGCTTAGCAGCTAAGAACTTGAGTACTCTGACTCCTGCTTCAGCTTCTGCTCTCTCCTTAGCTTTTGCTAGTTCAGTAGTTATGGTTGTGTTTGAGAAACTTACAATTCTTGTAAGTTCCGTGTCTAGCCATTTTTGAAAACTTTGACATTCCCTCTCAAGTTCCATGAGCTTTGTGCTTGTACAAAGTTCCGCTCTTAACCTAGCAAACTTCTCAAGAGCTTTGTCATGAAATTGACTTGTACATTCTTCAAAGGAAGTTGGAGGTGGAGTATTGTAGACAACCAGAGCGAGGTTGGATTTATAAGAGTTGGTTTCAGATGGTGGTTGCTGAGATAAGTTAATCTCAGTAGCAGCAGGTTCAGATTATTGTTGTTGATTGTTAGGAGAGGTGACTTCTAGTGTTTCCAGATTGTTATGAATTTTAGAAGAAGGAAAATCATATGGCTGGGTTAAGGGTTCAGTTATGATTTTCTGATGAAAAGCATAGGCCATTGGTGATACAAGTATGTCTTGTAAGGTTATTAACGAAGGAATTTGTGGGGTTTTTGAATGAGACCATGATGATTGTAGGTTAGATGGTTTGGTATAGACTGATGAATCAGGATTTGATCTTGAACTTGTACTCTCGAGGATTTTTGATCTCTTACTTCTTTTCCGTTTCTGAGGCTTAGAAATGATGGTAGTATGCTTTCTTTTCCTTTTAGGAGACTCCATGAGAGTTGGTTCAGAGTTTGATTGATAAGTTTGCTCATTCTACTCTGTTTGTTCCCACTCTTCTTCTTCATGCTTGATTTCACCGACATCATATCCTCGTACCTTTACTCCATCTATGTATACAGCTAATTCCTCACGTTGGTAACTTCTGTGATAGGTAGGATAACCCGGCACCGTGACCCTTCGTTTACTTAAATCATCAGAGATGGTGAAAGGTTTTACCTTTACTTTATTGATTATTCTCATTTGCTTAAGAGTTGTGGCATTTACTGGTTCTCCAAGGGTTGTGGTCAGATCTTCTGTGTATTTGACTTCTGTAACCAGAGTGTCTATTATACCACTTTCATAGAAAATGTCTGAGAGCATTCTTCCAAAAGGAATGTATCTTGGTATATCATTTATGTATCCACCAGTTGTCCTCGTTTTTGTTACCATGTCTCTCAGATAGTAAAATAGGATACAGGGTAGGCACATTCTCTCTTTGGTGATCAGATAATACAACATGTATTTTATGTTGGTGTTGAAGAAATCTGCAGCATGTGATGAGGGCCTAGGATTGATGCAGCCAAGAATAATTTTGTGCCAGATTTTTAAGTATGCATGCAAATCTTCTCTCTTGTACTCCTTTTTGCTCAGTTGATAATTGGCGTAGATGATTGGGTTGATCCTCTTTTTCACAAATGAAGATTTATTGTTCATCCCATATACTCTCTTGTTCTTCATAAACTCTAGATTGTAAAGATCGACAATGGATTTTTCAGTGATGACGATCTTTCTTCCCAGGACATAGGAGACAACATAGATCTTGTCACAAACAGCTTGTCTCCAGAAATCTTTTACAAGTGCTTCAAAAACTGGTCCTTTGAGCCTTTCAAAGTAATTGGTCCATTCCTGAGCTTCTACTTCTTCGATTAGATTGAATCCATTTTCGGCAAGATTTTGGAAATCTACATGCATTTCCTTGAGTACAGTTAGGTTTTCAAGATTGCAGGTGACAAAAGCTTCTCTTTGGGTAATGTGTTCTTCGGTTATTTGAGAAGAATGAGATGAAGATGAAGCGACCATTTGATTTGTTAGAGATGTTGTTGGGGATGGCCCGGTTGAGGGAGCTGACATTCTTCTTGATGATTCTTCAAATTCTTGTGAGAACTTGACGACTTCTTCTTGCATTGGGGTCATCATTTTAAGCGATTGAGAGGAAGAGTAGAGATTTAGGGTTTTGGTGATGAGCGAGAGTGATAGAGTGTTTTGAGGAGTTGAAGAACACGAAGGAAGAAGTATGAAAGTTTTTGGAATGTTCCCAAGAAAAATTAGAGGTAATCTAGGTTACGTCTATTTTCTAATAGATTGAGGGGTTCTGGTATTTATGAGATTGTGAGGTACTTGAGTGGATAGACACGTAAGGAAATGGGCGAATAAATGTGATAAAGTTGAGTCAATCTCGAGAGAAATGCAGTTCATTTAATTTGAATAGTTAAAATGACTTAATTTTACTTAAATCACGTGCAATTTTTTTTTCGAAAATATGACATGTGACAAAATTATCAGAACTTGAGATGCGTTAAGAAAGTGGTTCTGATGAAAAATGCTTTTCTCATGAGGTTCTGAAAATGTTTTATTCTGAACAGTATTTCATATTTAGGTGTTTTAAAATGATTAGAAATCTATCTTCAGCTAAGGGTTTTGTGAAAATGTCAGCCCACTGATGGTATGTATCAATGAATTTTAAGCATAGAGTTCCCTTCTGAACATAGTCCCTAATAAAGTGATGTTTTATTTCAATGTGTTTAGCCCTAGAATGAAAAATTGGATTTTTACTTAAGCAGATAGCAGCATTATTATCACAGAAGATAGGAATGTTACTCTCATATATCTGATAGTCTTCCAGCTGATTTTTCATCCATAGCATTTGAGTACTGCATAGGGAAGCCGATATGTATTCTGCTTCAGCTGTTGAGAGAGCAATTGTAGATTGTCTCTTGCTTGACCATGAGATTAAATTGCTTCCTAAGAACTGACAGTTCCCTGATGTGCTCTTTCTTTCTAATTTGTCTCTGGCATAGTCTGCATCGTAGTAACCAGAAAGAGTATACTCTGATGTTTTCTTATACATCAGGCTAAGGTTAGTTGTTCCTTTCAGATACCTTAGAATTCACTTGACAGCGGTTAAATGTGATTCTCTTGGATCTGATTGGAATCTAGCACATAGATGTACACTGAATAATATATCAGGTCTAGAAGCAGTTAGATATAAGAGAGAACCTATCATACCATGATAGAGTTTTTGACAAACCTTAACTCTTGTTTCTTCCTTTCCCATGACACACGTTGGATGCATTGGTGTTTTAGCAATGTTGCAATCCGTCATATTGAACTTCTTCAGAAGTTCTTTTGTGTACTTGGTTTGATGAATGTAGGTGGCCTCTGATCTTTGATCAATCTGAATTCCAAGGAAGAACTTTAGTTCTCCCATGAGGCTCATTTCAAATTCGGCCTGCATTAACTTTGAAAATTCTTGACATAGAGAAGAGTTAGCAGAATGAAAAATAATGTCATCAACATAGATTTGAACAATGAGAATGTCATTCTTATATGTCTTGCAGAAAAGTGTTGTGTCAACCTTTCCTCTGGTGAAATTGTTTTCTAGTAAAAACTTGCTCAATCTTTCATACCAAGCTCTGGGAGCTTGTTTTAAACCATAGAGTGATTTTTTAAGTTTAAAAACAAAGTCTGATTTTTCTGAATTTTCAAAACCAGGAGGTTGTTTGACATAAACTTTTTCTGATATATAACCATTTAAGAATGCGCTCTTAACATCCATTTGATATAGAGTGATGCCATGATTTACTGAAAAGGACATTAGCAAATGTATTGCTTCAAGTCTTGCAACTGGAGCAAATGTTTCGTTGTAGTCAATTCCTTCCTGTTGACTGTATCCTTGAGCAACAAGTCGTGCTTTGTTTCTGACAACTTCTCCTTTTTCATTTAGCTTGTTCCTAAATACCCACTTGGTTCCTATGACATGAACATTCTTGGGTTTAGGAACTAGATCCCAAACATCATTTTTGAAGAACTGGTTGAGTTCTTCTTCCATAGCCAGAACCCAGTCTTTGTCCATGAGAGCTTCTTCAATTGTGGCTGGTTCTATCAACGATACTAGTACTACAAGTGTTTCTTCTGATGGTCTAAAGGCTGATCTGGTCCTGATAGGAGCATCTTTGTTACCCAAAATTAGTTCCTCAGGATGTGATGTGAGCAGTCTTCTTCTTCGTTGAGATGGGGTATTTGGAGTTACTTCAGTGGTTTCTGGTGTAGGATCTTGATGTTCTTTGACTTCCTCTACCTTTTCCTTAGATTCAGAGAATCTGATTTCTAAATCTGCAAGTTTCTCAACTAGCTCTGACTTTTCTGAGTCAGGCTTGTCATTGAATCTAACATGAATGGATTCATCCACAATTCTTGATTCTGTGTTGTAAACTCTGTAGCCTTTCGAGCATTCAGAGTATCCCAACAACAGACACTTCTGTGCTTTGGAATCAAATTTGCTAAGATTCTCTTTAGTGTTAAGCATAAAACAGACACATCCAAATGGATGAAAATAAGAAATGTTGGGTAATTTATTCTTCCACAATTCATATGGAGTTTTATTCAAGATAGGTCTTATAGAGATTCTATTTTGAATATAGCATGCTGTGTTGATTGCTTCTGCCCAGAAATGTTTAGCTATGTCAGTTTCTTGGATCATGGTGCGAGCCATTTCTTGCAAAGTTCGATTCTTTCTTTCTACAACTCCGTTTTGTTGTGGAGTTCTAGGGCAAGAAAAATCGTGAGATATTCCATGCGAATCAAAAAGTTCCTCAAAGTTTTTATTTTCAAATTCTCCACCATGATCACTCCTCACTCTGACTATTTTACAATTTTTCTCATTTTGTACTTGAGTGCAGAAGGAAGCAAACACAGAATGTGATTCATCCTTGTGTTTTAAGAATTTTAGCCATGTCCATCTGCTGTAATCATTAACGACGACTAGTCCATATTTCTTACCATTGAGAGAGGCCGTTTTTACAGGACCAAATAGATTAATGTGAAGAAGTTCCAACGGTCTGGAGGTGGAAACAACATTTTTAGCTTTGAAAGAGGTTTTTGAAAACTTTCCTTTCTGACATGCTTCATAAAGAGCGTCTGAAGAATATTTCAGATTTGGCAAGCCTCTAACAAGACCAAGCTTGTTAAGCTGAGAGATTCTTCTCAGACTGACAAGGCCAAGACGTCCGTGCCAGACCCATTGCTCTTCGTTTACAGAAAGAAGACATTTTACATTTTGATGTTTTAAATCAGATAACTTAATTTTGTAAGTGTTATTTTTCCTCTTTCCGTTGAATAGGACAGATCCATCCTTCTAACTTACAGCTTTACAAGATGTTTGATTAAAAATGAGATCATAACCACTGTCGGTAAGTTGGCTTATTGACAACAGATTATGCATTAGACCTTCTACTAACAGAACATTTTTAATGGAAGGAAGCTTACCATTTCCAACGGTTCTGGAGCCAATGATTCTTCCTTTCTGATTTCCTTCGAAACCGACAACGCCTCCAGGTTTAAGTTTCAGATCTTGGAACATAAGCCTTTCACCCGTCATGTGTCGCGAGCACCCACTGTCCAGGTACCATGACTGGTGTTTCAATGGAGCTATTTAGGATATCTGCAACATAAATTATCTTGTTTTTAGGTACCTATTTTGTGGGTCCTTTCACATTAGTTTTTCTAAAGGTTCTGACCCCTTTAGATTTCCTTACGTTAGCAAAAAGGTGTGGAGTTTGTGCATAGTATTTGTGTTTAGAGTACTTCTTTAGTGTATGTGTTTGTGTAATCCTAGAGTTTGAACCTTTTGGTTATGAATGCTTAAGATTAGTACCAGAGGGAATAAACTGTTTGGACAGAGGTATTATTTTGATGTTTTTGGTTTCATCATATGGTTGAGATGGTCCTGAATATCCTAGACCTCTACTACCATTTCTACTGACTCGATAGATCAGTGAAGCCATTTTGCTTCTATCTATGCTTTTGGCAAGAAAGTTTTTAAATGCGTTATCATATTTGTCTTCTTTACTAGTGTCAGCTGAGTTTGAGACCATTTCTTCTTCTACCTTAGATAATTTACATTTCAGGATAGAATTTGAGTTTTCTAAGACAAATATTTTCTCATTTTGCTCAGAGATGATTTTCTTAATTTTAGTAAGATCTTCTGAAGAAACTATAAAACTCTTTTTCAGGATTTTGAATTTGCTTTGAAGATTTTGATATCTTTTGATAAGTTCAGTTAATCCTAATTCAAGTTCAGAACGTGATAAGGAAGAAAGTACCTCTCTTTCATCGTCGGAGTCTGATAGTTCTTCCTTTGACGAGTTGCTTTTGGTTTCTGCCATGAATGCCATGTTGACCCGACTTTCATCAGCATCATCTTCAGATTCTGAGTCATCCCAGGTTGTCATGAGACCTTTTTGGGTTTTCCTAGGTCTTTCTTCTTTCTTGGCCTTTGGACAGTCATATTTGAGATGTCCAGGTTCTTTGCATTCAAAACACGTAACATCTTTTCCATAGTTTCTTCTTTGACCAGATGTAGATTCGAATATTCTCCTTGGTCCTTTGAACTTGTTCCTTCTGTACTTCCAAAGTTGACTTATCTTCCTTGATATGAGTGATATATCGTCTTCTTCTGAATCTTCTTCAGATTCTTCCATCTCTTCTTCTGCCCGATACACCTTCTTCTTTTCTGGCTTTGCTTTTAGTGCAATGGATTTGTTTTTCTTCTGAGGTTCATCTCCTTGAAGCTCTATTTCATGACTTCTTAAAGAACTGATAAGTTCTTCAAGACTGATATTATTCAAATCCTTTGCAACTTTCAAGGCAGTCACCATTGGTCTCCATTTTGCTGGAAGACTTCTGATGATTTTCTTAACATGATCAGCAGTAGAATAGCCTTTGTTTAGAACTCTGAGTCTGACAACAAGCATTTGAAACCTTGAGAACATGATTTCAACAGACTCATCTTCTTCCATTTTAAAGACTTCGTATTTCTAGATTAGCGCAAGAGCCTTTGTCTCATTGACTTGAGCATTTCCTTCGTGAGTCATACGAAGAGAGTCAAAGATGGATTTTGCAGTTTCTTTGTTTGTGATTTTCTCATACTCGGTATAAGAAATTGCGTTCAACAAAATGGTTCTTGCTTTGTGATGATTTTTGTAGGTTTTCTTCTGAGCATCTGTAAACTCACTTCTTTCAATCTTTTTACCTACAGAATCTACTGGATGACTGTAGCCATCAAGTACTAGATCCCATAGATCTAGATCAAATGATAAGAAATAACTTTCAATTCTATCTTTCCAATAGTCAAACTTTTCACCATCAAAGATAGGAGGTTTTGCAGTGTAAGATTCTCTTTCAATGACATTTGTTTCAGAAGTTGTTGGTGGTGCTGTAGTCATTGTTTTTCACACTTGGATCGGTACTGAACACTGTTAAGTGCTTGAAAAAAATTCTATTTTTTTATCACTTCAGAACCGGAGCTCTGATGCCAATTGAAGGTGTGAAAAACACAAGAAAGGGGGGTTTGAATTGGTTTTTCAAAAATAATTGTTTCTTTTGAGTAACTTTCTTGTTAAAAACTTTTTCCCTTTTTCTAAAGAACAACGGCTTAGTTAAACAAAAATGATATAAACACGTTATGTTTATACTAGTTCACTTGAGAATCTCTCAAGTTAGTATAGTCCACCCGCCAAGGTGATTTTGCCTCTCTCAACGAGGTCTTAATCCACTATTCAACAAAATAGTACACTGCACGAGCTACACAGCAGGTGACTAACAACAACCTCTAGAACTCACACGTTCTAGACTTCTCAAGTAATCCAACCACACAGGTCTTACTCAAGGCACAACCTCTAAGACACTCGTCCTAGACTTCTCAAGAGATCTAATCACTAAGACTCTCTTAAGGAATTCAACTTTAAGTTTTAACACAATGAGTTTACAGAGAATTGCTTCTTATCAAGCTGATAATGTAAACAAGCTTTTAGATCAGAAATGACTTAAGAAAGAATGGAGTTAGAAAGTATTGTCGTTGTTCGCATGTGTATCTTTCTTCAAGTCTTTGAGAGTCCTTTTATAGCCGAGTGAAAAGATCCGTTGAAAATCATGATAGCTAAGTAGGCTTACGACTTGGAAGCGTGAGGACATGTACAAAATCTTCTGCATGCAGCGCGTCCTGTCTGTGTCAGATTGTCTTGTTTGTATTTCGCATAGTCTTCAAGAATTTTAACGTTGTAATGTGGTACAGCTATACAGTGTGGCAGTTATTCTTGGCTTCTCAACTTCAGAGGCTTTTTGTGAGCATGAGTAAGAAGGGAAAACATTGTATGTTTCTTGTGATTATCAAGTCTTCGAATCATCAGAACTTGTCTTTTGAACCTTGTTCTCTAAATCCAGTTTCTTCATATCCAGAGGCTTTTGATGTTAATTTGATGAAGCATGAGTGGAATCTTTATAGCAGAATATCTGATGCTTCAAGTCTTCCATTGATTGAAGAAGTCAATTAGGAATCAGTCTTCAGAACTTCAGCACTTGGTCTTTAAGAGCGTTATCCTTTTCTGCTTTAAGTCTTCCAAATCTTCAGAGCCTGTCTTCGGAGTCTTCAGAGCTTCTTGTTTGAAAATCGTGAGGCTTTAGCAATTTGACTTTGTTCCATCAGAACCCTTGTCTCATCTTTGAATTGAGTTCTTTTCTTCGAAGCATCTTACATTAAGCATTGCGCTAAATTATGGAAGCAGAACCTGTTTGCTAGGTTCTCACACATAACAACATTAGTTGCACAAAATTGTTCATACAAATATTCATCTGTTATCATCAAAACTTTAGAGAAAATATTGCAGAACCAAATCTTGTTCTCACAGTTTATACAACTCTACAACTCAGACGAATGGGTTTCCCCAGCGAGTCTGACATCAAAACTTTTTCCCATCAAATGGCACCTCCCCAGAAAAATTCGGCGAGAAGTTTGAGGAAAACCGCTACAGATAACATCCCTTGTCAAGAAAGTTTATTGACAAAAGAAAATGAGACCAGTTCCTTGGCTGAAGACCAGGATCGAGGGGAAGTTTATTTCAGAAATTGAGCCCAGTTCCTTGGTTGAAGACCAGGATCGGGGGGAAGTTTATTTCAGAAACTGAGACCAGTTCCTTGGCTGAAGACCAGGATCGAGGGGAAGTTTATTGACAAAAGAAACTAAGACCAGTTCCTTGGCTAAAAACCAGGATCGAGGGGAAGTTTTTACCTTTTATAAGCATCATTTCTTAGCAAAAGAAGATGGATGAGCAAACTACTGTCGCTCCCGGGATTTTCATCCAAGTACAAACACGAAAGTGGCACCGAAACAGAGTCGCCAACAATGTGTATTTATCCCAAGAGAGGGAAAGGAAACACTGCGTAAACCTGAGAGAAGGAAAGAACCTGGTCTTGCGACCAAGATAACTGGGTTCTGGAGTCGGTTACGCGTGAGGAAGGTATTAGCACCCCCACGCGTCCATCGTACCCGATGGGATCCAAGCTTGTTACTTCAATTAAAGGGTGTAAAGAATGGATACTGGAAAAAGAACTGCTAGCTGGAGAACTGGAAAAGGAAAGGAGAGAGAAAGAGAAACAAATGTAGGGAAAATAAAAGAAGTGCTCGCATGGGCCCTACCCCACTGCCTACGTATCTCATCGGGAGCATGAGAATCAGAGCGACGTAGTTCCCCTCACCTAGGGAAAGTTGTTTGTGTTTTTTAATGGAACGGCTAACATTCTAGCTCAGGTGTTGCAGCTCGCGGTATGGAGACTTAGGCATTACCGTCTTGCGAGAGAACGAGAAGAAGCACATTCGTACGTCGAGAGTGAGTGAGATGAGAAGAGAATTCCCGAAGGAAAGACGTTATCGTTTGTTTGGAGTTTTTTTTAGAAAGAAGTTTTTTTTGCAGTTATTTGTAACTTGCATTGCACCAAAGTCTAGGGCACAGGGACGCATACTTAGCGAATCGTCCCAAGACAGGACGCCCACTAAGCACTCTAGAAAGATGAGAGGAAGCCCCTCATTTCTCATTCCCCACGCTTAAGGCCCGTGCGCAATACTTTTTATCTTTATTAAGTGTTTTCAAGAAGTTTTGAGATGAGAAATAGAGACTCAAGGTTTGAAAGAAAAATGCTAAGGGGAAACTAGGTCCTAATGTTGTCATACAATGATGGCCCTATGGTTGAGGTAAGAAAGGGAAGTCTACCTAATGTTAGAATAGGAATCCTACGGGATCATGCCATCAGACAAGTAAACACAAGATAAATCAATCACAAAATGAACTAAAAGCAATGAAAGAGTAAACAGTGTCAATAAACAGTAACGTCACATAATCAAAGTAGAAAAGGGGGAGCTTTAGCCAAGGGGTCATATCAACCGAGGCAAACAAGCTAGATGTGGGAAGTAGGTACTCCTCCAATGGTATCAAGAACCATGGAGAGCAGAATAAGAAAGGGGAAGATGTGAATCAGATCACATAAGGATCAGCATTGGTCAATGCGAGCTAAAGACAAAGCGTGGGGGTTGGTTACAAACCCTATCTTCCACTTGACCGACTCGATAACAGGAGCAGGTGATGTTCAAAGCTTCAATCATGTAATGAGAGCTAAGAACGACTCAACTAGAATAACAGGGGTTGATTGCGAACCCTACCTTCCGTCAATTGCCTCCTTGGAGGTCTTACCAGGGGAAATGGGAATGGGATGCCTCATAGAGGTCTTCAGGCACAATATTAAACAATAAAAAACAGAGCCTCCTTTGAGGACTTCCATCATTGCCGGCCAAGTGGCACGGACTCCCAATCCTACTTCTCATGGCATAAAAAGGAAAAATGCGGAATTAGTAAAAGAGAAGAGAAGTGATACCGAACGGATATCAATCCGTAGAAACGCAAGCAAAGTATATGCAAACCGACCAACTTCTAGCGATCTAGCATAAATGAGCAAAAGTGTTAGAAAGTGAAACGGGTCCGTGAAAGGCATAGAACCAAATGCTCTTAAGACAATAAAACAAGGTCATAAGCCATAAACAGCAGCAACAACAGTGCTCCAGCACCTGCATAGCTGTAAAAACTAGCAACAAGTAAAAATAGTCTATAACAGCTACTATTTCCAGAACAGAATAGGTGTATATGCAGCCTGCCAGGATAACAACATTCTACAGCACTCTTTGTTCACAACAGATATGTATACAACAGCTTCTACATTTAGCTAATCAAGTGTAAAACACTACAAAACAAACTCAAATGTTAGTCAAAATTCAAATGGAAAGATCAATAAGAAGTAATTGAGATCAATACTAAAATTTAAACAATAATTAGTCAAAAATCCATGCAAAACATATTAAGGACTATTAACAAATTTACCAAATGAAACTATTAAAAAGATACTAGTACTAAAACCTGTGTTTAGTCAATGTCAAGACAAAAGTCAATTCAACTAAGTCAATGACCAATTATTTCAAAGTTAATTCTACTGAACAATTAATATACAATTAGTGGCCGATTAAGCCAAAAACAATTAGTGCGATTAAGCAAAAATGATTATCAAGCAATTAAGCTAAAAACAATTATCAAGCAATCAAGCTAAAAATGATTAGTGAACCATTAAGCTAAACAATTAGTGCACTTAAGCAAAAAATCAATTAATGAACAATTAGGCTAAAAATGATTAGTGCGATTAAGCAAAAATAATGCAAAAACCATTGGTTAATTAAACTACAAGCAATATCAAAAGGTTGATTATCAATTAAAATTGAGGTTAAACTCAATTAAAACCTAATCTAGCATTAGAGCCTAATCTAAAATTAATTCTAAAGCTAAACACTAATTCTAAACTAATCCTAATTATCCTAAATCAATTAATCAAAATTAGTAGTTAATTTCCAAAATCATTACCTAAATCTAATCCTAAAACTAAAGTCTAATTCAATTAGGATTAAATTTTAATTAGAGAAACTTAGTAACTAATCTAAGCAAAAATCACCAATTAATCGTAACATCAAAAGTTAAGCAAAATCTAACTCTAATTATCAGGATTAAGCTAATGAACAATAGCCTAAGTCTAAAATAATCAAAGGCAAGTTAATCAAGAAAACAAACCTTGACAGTGGGGGTGCGGAAAGCGTATTTGACATTGTGAAAATGAGTCTATGGAGTGAGGCCTTTTGCAATGGACAGAGAGGCGTAGATAGTGGACTTATGGTGTGGAATGATGAAGTTCAAGCGGGCCTTTGAACTGACCAACCTTGAAACAGAGCTCTTCTTCCTTTAAAGAAGGGAAGAAACCCTAAATCAATCAGTAGCCAAGTCCTCTCTTCTCTCTTTCTTCCAAGCTTCTGTGCCGTCAATGGCTTCTTCTACATTTCGTTCAATCGTGTCATTCTCGCTTCCTTCTTCACCATTCTTTACAATCATCGTCCTACTTCCAAACACTCCCTTCGTTCCACGACAGGCCATGATTCCCTGCCGCGCCATGGCTCATTGCCGCCGGCGGCGGGATATCCACGTACGTCGCCTTCGCCTCCACATCTCAGCAATTGATTGAAGCCCCAATCCGAAATGAATCGAACACGAGAACAAAAGCTACTATATGAACCGCGAGTCCAGATGGCGATAACGAAGAAGGTTGAATCATGAAACTCTTACCTCCATCCGGCAATATTCAGGTATGAATCCGATCGTTACCCTACAAACTCGCTCGCTTTGCAATTTCTTCTTCCCCATCGTGTTCTCTGCTTGTGAAGTGGTATTTGATGCGAAATGTCGCTGCTGTCATCGAATCGTTCTTGAAGCGATTTCTCACTGCGCGTTGTTAATCGTTGTTGATGTGAATTTTAGGAAATGATGAAGATGAGGTTGTATGAAGCTTATTGATGAATTCTGCAGAGTGAATTCGTTGGAGAACCGGAGTTTGTTACAGAATCGGAGAAGAATTCATGTTGACGGAAACTTGTGGATGTTGAAGATTCGAAGGAGCTCTTGCTTATTAGAATTTATCTCTTCCATGATTTCGCGACGATGTCGCCGACGCTACAATTCAGGTACGATCCTCTGATTCTTTTCTCCTTTTCACTGCGAATCTGAACTCTCATTCTCCTCCTCCTTTTGCAATCTGTCGACTGTTGCTGAATTCTTGTAAATTTTTCATAGGTTGTTGATATTGATTATGGTGAAATCGTTTGAGAATGAAGATGATGAAGGTTTTTTAAGTGGAAGATTGAAGATGAATAGAGTTTTGGAGTTCTGAATTTCTGTTCGATTTTTCCGTCATCAATTTTCTGTTAGAGAGTTTGTTAGCAATTAGAGATTGTTAGAGGTGGTTCGAGTGGATATGAATTTGGTTAGAGGATGAATTCTCTTTCTGGTTAGGGATTGGAGATTGTATTTTGATTCTTCTGCTGTAAAAAATGGTTATCGTTAGAGAGATTCATTAGGAAATGGTTTTGGTGTAGAATTCTGTTATATGATTTTTTTCGGTTAGAAATATGGTTAGAGAGATTAGTCGTGAAGGTTTCTGGCTGCTGTTATCATAATCCCTTTTGCTATGCTTTTTCATCATCTTTCATAATTTCCAACAAATCTGATGCAGGGAGTTTTGGCACAAAATGAATCACTGCCGCTTCCAGGAAAGACAAATACTTTGGAGTAGCTATCAAAGCGTACTCAATACCATCCTTGACAAGTTTAAAATGTCTTCCGCAGCACCAATACAAGTTTCAGAAAGCTGAGCGACCAAAGTTTTTTCTCAATCTTTACCACACGTGTTCCATGCATTACAAAGTGAGAAATAATTTCAGAAGCAAGATAATCCTTTGGGACAACACTACTAGTAATCAGTTTGCAAGCTGCAATTATAATAGACTATCTACTTGTCAATAGACGAAGTTCCCAAAACTTGTGGCATTGTATGGTTTTCCAAAGGCTAACCACCAAAGCAGTTTTGATCCTGATGTCTCAAGTGAAATTTATGCGTATTCTATCAACGCATCAGTTGTAAAAGTAAGGACTGGCTTGTTTGTGAATTTGAGCCGTGTGGCAATTGACAATTATAGCATACTTTCTTTCAAAATGTGGTTGAAAATAGATACTAGGGTATGGAAAGTCGGATATGGACTCTTTAATGAAATCAAAGCTTGGAAAAATGATTTTGGGGTAATTGGATTAAAAATTGATACCAAAAAAAATGGGTTTACATTGAATTAACAAGACTATATGTGGATTAGTGCATGAGATGGTTTAAAATAGTGGACATGGGCTAAAAATATGGATAAGAAAAATGAAGTGGATAATTGAAATATAATGGGTATTTAGTGATATTTTTTTGAATAAGGTGGATAATGAAGAATGAATTCCAAGAAATCCGCATAACCGATTAAGCTTCCAATTCAAACCAAACATCTATTCTCAATGAATTCTCACAATTCAATCAGTAAGCTCAATTAACCACGACCCAATGTCCTTTAAATCAATTCACCCATACTTTGTCTTCATGATCTTGAATTGGCGAATATCAACCGATTTGCACCGAAGATAAGAAACCATGATCCCACGCCTCAGGAGCCCAATGTAAATGTATGATGAGTCATGACCTAAATGAGATGCCAATGAGAAAGAAGCATAAGCCAGAAAGAAGTAGGGCAAATTTTGGGGTATTATAACTACCATTCATAACCACCACCAAAATTTCGGGTATTCCGATATTTAATCCTCTTGCACCCCGAATGCCCGAATACCTTCGCTATTCACACCTTCGAGTCCAAGAAAATTAAATAGGGGCATCTGTCATACCCTAAATTTTAACCACCAAGATTTCCCATCATTGTGCAAATCATCATCATAATATGGATGAGCCATCATGCCTCATCAATCTCCTCAAAGATGGTTGAACATTCACTTCAAATCAAAGATTAGGGTTTTGAGCCCTCTCAAAGCATTTAGACAAAGGATCAATCAAGAAATGACATGATCTTCAACTTGTATAACCTCTCAAACACCTACAAAGGATCAAGAGGACTCCCACATCAAGAATCAAGCACAATATTACAACATTCAAAGTGGATCAAGCCTCAAGATCGCTAGTGTCACCAAATTAGGGTTTTGGTCGACTAAGGCCTCAAAATGAAAATTTCCATCTGGGCATGAGCCAATACCTCAATGTATGGTCTAAAAAAACTCAAAAGGATCTCAAGAGCCCATCCACAATGGTAAAATCACCTTGAAGGTCCATCTATAAAAAAAATCAGGAATTAGGGTTTTGACCTAATTCAACCCTTGAGTTCACTTGTGAAGTGAGGCATGGCTTGAAGCTTCAAAATGAACTTCAAAGACCTCAAATACATCATATTGACATATTTACAAGGTTTGATTGACTCAAAGAGCTCACATCATAAACCACAAGAACTCAAAACCATTTGATCACAAATTAGGGTTTCTGATGGAAAAAGTCAACCCTATCCTTGACTGTTGACCTACCCTTGATCTCAAACCTTGGGGAGCGGTCCAAAACATTACTAAATACCCTTGGAGGCCATCCATGAAGTTTAATTGAGCCCAAGGATTGATTTCACAAAAGGATCACATAGTCAAAATTTCATCTGATGAAAAAGTCAACTATACAAAAAGCGAAGTTTGACTTTTTGGATTTTTGGTCAACTAAGGTTCCTTAACCCTAAAAAAATGTTAATATGTGATTTGAATCATCATTCATCAAGAAAAATCAAAGAAAGTGAGTTAACTTGTAAAAGGGGTAACCATAAAAAACTTAGAATTTTTCTAAGTTATGGAACAGAGTGCCTAGGGTACCAACTTCTAAGGACCATAACTTGAGATCCAAGCAACCATTTTGGATGGTCCAAAGCTGGATTTGTAGCTCTCATTACATACTTCAAAAGTGTCAACTACATCTCATTCCAATTCTTCAAGGATTTTTAGTTATGGAGTGATCAAAATGGCAAAAAACATGAAAATGACATTTTTTCAACACTTAGTGAAATTTTCACTAAGTCAGAATCTACCATACTTTTTCCAAAATGTATGGACATTTTTCACCTTGATCCAAGTCAAACCAGGTCTAGGTGTGAACATCAAAGTTAAAGTATGCCATAAGGGCTTTCCAACAAGTACTAGATCATCTCCAAATTCAATTTGAGCAGGGAGATACAACCCTTGAAACATGGCATCATGAACTGGTTTTACAAGGCAGAATTGTGCATTTTTGCTCGATTTGTCCAAATCTGATAATTCCAAGCCTTGTCATCAATTTGGACACATTAGGGGATCAAATCCAAGGGGGATGATCTGATCCCCAAGTCTCCAAAGTCCAAGAATCTACATTAGGCTTGTCATCCGTAAAAAGGCTACAAAGATGCCAAGACTCCAATTTTGTTTCCAAGCCTTTAATGAATGCATCAAGGCTACAAAGCCTGTGCCCTAACCTCAAGTCAATGGCTAGAGGAGACTTGAGATTCCTTTTGCATAACATTGGCCAAAGGCCTGCTGCAGTTGCCATTCACTATTGCTTGTAAAACAAACTTGATCTATTATAAATAGAGCTCATTTGTGCTCAGTTTGAGTACACCGAAGCACTACAACACTTGCTTTCCTCAAAATCCCTTTCTCTAGGCCAAAATGCCTTCTTTTGTAAGGTATCTCTGAGTTTTTGAGTTAGAGTGCAATTCCACCACAACTCATAATCCAAACACCTCTAATATGTTGCATCTAAGCTGTCCAAACACTAACATGTGACCTGAAACACAGAAATCACAAAGTCCACTTCCAAAACCTCAAAATTGGACTTTTTGCATTTTGCAAGCCATGTCTTGATCCAGTCACTTTCAAACCAGATAAAACCTGAAACACACTCCAAATATCAAACCTCAAAATTGGACTTTTTTGCATTTTGCAAGCCATGTCTTGATTCAGTCACTTTCAAACCAAATAAAACCTCAAACACACTCCACATTCTAAAAGCTTCTAATGGATCAATTGAGAGTGTCCAAAGCATCAAATTACTTCTGGCACAAGGAACTTGGCAGATAGCCCAAAAAGCTCCAATAGGTAAGTGCATCATCACTTGATCTTTCTAAATTATGCATTGCTTTGAAATCCACTGATCATAAACATCTCATACATGTTGTATATGTTGTGTTTGAACCAATTCATCATGTAATTCTTGCCTGTACCATGAGGTAGCATAGAAAATGCAAATATTGGCCTATTTCAAAACCTCTATCGGGTTTTAAAATAGGGACCTCATCTGAAAAAACCATGACCACCATTGGATTCCTTCGGAAATTCTAGGCCAGATGCATATAAATTTTGTCCCAATCCATGGAGAAATGAGAAAATTAGAGGCTTCACGTAAATGGCCCAAAAGCTGGCCTTGCCTTGCCTTGCCCAGGCCTAAAACAACGCACCCCTTATATATTTATGGGTTGGTTTTGATACACGGATATAGCACCATCCCGGTGGTTGTGCGCGCATGTGTTTGGCTTGGAGGTCTGGGGTTCGAATCCCATTCGCCCCAGACCTTTTTTTTTATCACTTTTCCATTTTTTATATTTTTCATATTATTTTCTTAAATGATTTGAAAAATTAATTTCTCTCTCAATTTTAATTATTTTTGATTGGTTCTTTTTGCAAAAAATCAAAAAAATGTTAAAATATTTTATTCCACAAAAAAAATCAAATTTATATTATTTATTTAATATAGTTGATTTTTTTTGTAAATAAATTCATTTTTAATTGTTTTTAAATGTTTCAAAAAGGAATTATCATCTTGGAAATCAAAACCAAATGAGTTTTAATTCATCTTGTGATTAAAACATCATTTTCCAAACCTCAACCAAAAATCACAAGTGGTTTATTCAAACTTATTTGGTGTTTTTATCATTTTTATTAATTTTCTCTGAATAATTACTTTAAAAAATGATGAAATTAGGGTTTCTTTGATTTTCACCCCAACTAATCTTTTTCAAACATCTTTTGAGCCTCTAATAGAGTGTAAGACCCAACTCCCTTTGTACATAAACAATTTTTGGGCCTCAGACACTGTATAAGTCCCAACAGATTTTCAAAAATCTCGGTGCGATCGCCAGTTCAAAACCAAATCACCCTGGGCCTCTACTTGAATTGTAAGCCCCATCACTTGTACAAAAATAATCTTTGGGCCTCTTATAGAGTGTAAGACCCAATCCTTTGTAAATACAAACCATTTTTTTTGGGCCTCAGATATTGTATAAGTCCTGTTGTATTTTTAAAATTGTGGCGCGATCGTCGCCTTTTAAAACAAAGTCATCTGGGCCTCCCCTCGTGTTGTAAGTCCCATATTTCTTTTTCAAAACACTTTTGGGCCTCTCCTTGAGTTGTAAGACCCATCCCTCTGTACAAAAACCTTTTTTGGGCCTCAGTCGATGTATAAGCCCCAGTACAGTCTACAAAACAACGGTGCGATCACTGTTAAACCTTGGGCCTCTCTTTTAGAATAAGCCCCGACAATCTTTTCTAAAACAACTCCTCTTTTGATTTAGATTCAAATATACAGGTTGTTATCAAAAGTTTCTTTAATTTCTTTGAACAACTAACAATACAACATGGAAGCTTACTCACCTGTAAGTTATATCAGTTTTCTTTTACATGCTTTAATATATATAACTGTATTGTGGGAAGCTGCTCCTCTGTAAGTCCTTCTTTCATACTGGTCGCGACTTTGTGTAATGGTCGGATTACTGCTGCAAGTATACAGCTTATCGCGTAGTCTTAAAAAGGTTATCGAACCCACAGGGACTAATGATCAACCTAGAGTGATAGGGTGTTGCGGTGTAAAGCGAAGGCTAGATTTGGCGGTAAAAGAAATTTGGTTCTTAACGGGATTTGAAAAACGACAATAAAGACGAGACCGGAGAATAATTTCCGTACTCTTTGGGACTCTGTAAGATCCAAGTGTTAACAAAGGTTTTGAAATGGGTCTGAAGGATATACCAGTTTAAAGGCTCGACCTCACGCTCTCGCAGTCTTAACCAAGCCACGCCTAATGACCCCAAGATTTTTCTCTCGCTCGCTCGGTAGTTAAGAGGTGCTTTTTGAAAACTAACATAAACTAAATGAGGCCCTAAAGCGCTCTCGCTGCATTTAGGCTCAATGTCCGATGCCTACTATCCGATGGTTACCTCAAACTCTCGCTATATTGGACCCGCCTTGGTGTGTCTCTCACTCTCGTGATGAAACACTGTTAAACAACCCCTCACTCTCACGACGAGGCTGCCTAAATTCAAATTAGACACCAAAACCAGAATTTTAAAAAGAAAAGTTAAACACCGAAGGTTCTACAGAGTCCCGTCGGAGCGACGGTCCTCAATCTACGGACTCAAAGCAATTCTACTCAAACATGATTAAATCTAACGCTAATGCATTAACATTTCTGAATTTTAAAACATACATATTGGTTGGTTCTTAATTAAGATCAGATTTAGGTTTTTCTGTGCGAAATCTAAATTATGCTGCATACAATTACAAGTAAACAAAATGCAGTAAAATAGGCAAATAGTAAATAACCTGAAATGCGAAGTAATTAAACGGAAAATGAAAGTTGTATTAAGCAAATGATCCAAGTGTACATCAGCAACAGTAGAAACGAAAAGTACAACAGATGTATCAATCTCTCGATGTGAGCGATTGATACTATGGCAAATGATATAAGTGGTTAGACTAGAAATTTCGGCAGCGTTTCCGCAAGGTTCTTGGATCCCCAAATGCAGTCCTCTGATGCTCTATATATAGAAAAATCTGGCTCCAAGCAGTTGAATTCAAAATTTGAAAACTAAACTTGCAAACTGCCAGAACTGCCTTAGAAAACTGCTCCCGCAAAGCAAAGGCGGTCGCCGTAGGGCTAATGGCGGTCTCCATTCATATGAACTTTGAATTTCCCTCCTTTTCTGCTATGGAGAGCGCCATTCAGTTGGACTGGGGGAATGGCGAATGCCTTTCATCTGGAAGAGGCTGAATCATGCAATTTCTCCACCTTTCTTCTCTTTTGGGCTCAATTCTTGGTTTTTTCTTCTATGGAGCTGATATAGGACCTATAAATGGAAAAGAAATGAAAACATAAGCAAAAAATACACGAAATGACAATGACTCGATAAAAATACGATAAAACATGCATGAATTGAATCGAAATAAACGATACGAAATCGAGTCATTAAACTCCCCCACATTAAGGCTTTTGCTTGTCCTTAAGCAAACTCCTTATGCAATAAAACAATAAGCATTATGTTTCGACTCTTAGGCACGACAAAAAACAATCTAAGCACAAGGTTGCTAGGCTACAGTGAAACAGATAGGTCTTGAATAGTGAAAACAAGGATACCGTAATGACATGACTCAACAAAAGCGGGCGAAAACTCCCTTCCTATGCAATACCAATTCAAATCATGAAATTATACCAAAACCTATATCCTTCATCTTATTTCACCTCTTTTTCATTCGAGCACAATCACATTAAGCCTGTTATCCTTTGTACTTACATGGTAAGCGAACCTGTTAGTGTTTATGATCTCTTATTCAACAAATTTTTTTCTTTTTCGTATTTTATGCTTTCTTTTGCTTACAAAATTTCAAGAGTCCGAACCTTTAGGCTAAATGGTCGGGTGAGGACCACCTAACTTAGCGGGAACATGTCTTTCATTCGCATTTTTCTGTAAAAATCACATAAATCAACTTTTGAGATCACACATATTTGCATCAGCTCGTTACTTAGTTCGCACATAAGGATGGTGCTGACTGCTAGAATAAACTAATCAAGAGGTTAATTCTAAGAAACTAGGCATAAGGTCATGGCATAATGTTTATTTAAATCAATATCACATATTTGGGGAATCTAAGGTGTAGGAACGGTACCGACATTTTCAAAACTTTCCCAAGTCCGCCTACCTAGCCTAAATCAAAGAATGAAACAACCTATACTAAACGCCTCATGCCTTTGAGTCTAAACAAAAAAACTTCTGAAATTTTGAAATTTGGGGTCAAATAAGGGAGTTATTAGACACAGGAAAAACGTAAAGTAAAAACGACTCAAACGTGCATATCACTCGATAATGAAAAACTAACTAAACTAGAAAGCAAGAAATAAATAAAAGCAATAATAAAGCAATAAACGGCTCCTCCCCCACACTTAAACTAGACATTGTCCTCAATGTCTTAATCTAAGGTGAAAGAAGGAGCGATAGAACCTGGATACAATCAATGATAGCGAGCACGCCCTCCACGATGGTGTCTATCCTGCCTAATGGCTGGGTTGTCCTGGGGGACATACTGGACACAATCTGCGATTTGGTTTACTTCTCTGCGTGGTTCCTCCATCTCCGAAACAACATCTCTCAAATCCGACTCAGCCCTGGCCATGAACTCGTACAGCCTCCTCTCTAACTCCTGCATCTGCACATCACGCGCGACATCTCTCTCTCTCTCTCTCTCTCTCTGTTGCCTGAGCTCTGACAGAACTTCATCCAATGACGAATGAATACCTACAAAATCAGAAAAGGGTTCCGTGTGTGATTGGGTGCTAGACCCAGGAATTTCAGTGGTATGGCTATGAGGACGAGGGTGCTCAGAATGCTGCCCCATGACATCACGGTAGTGCCTCTCGGCGCTTTCTGCCTCTACATCACGGGCTCCTAAATCAAATAGCCAATTGGTGATTTAACGTACATTAATACGCTCAGCATTTGGCAAAGAAAAACATCGGAACTCGTGTGTCCGGACCATAAAGTGATACTTGTTACGATGCAAACTCTTGACAAGCCGCGCATTACGGAAAAAGTCAATGTCAACATAGAGACAAGGTATGCTCTCTTCGTTTTCTAAATCGGCCTCTAAGTTTAAACAGATAGCAATGGCAGTAATGATACCACCTATACAGATGGAACCGCTGACTCTGTTTGCTACACTAATAAAGTGGGCAAGAAGGAACGGTGTAGGACTCACACGGGTCTGGAAAAGTGCACAGTGGATAAATAACAAATCCTTAGAATTCACATTTCTTGGGTTTTCACGGCCGAAGATGGTGGAGGCAAGGGTGCGGTGAAAGTAGCGAATAGCAGGGTTATGGATGGTCATGGCTTTCAAGCCCTCCCATTTGGTGGCTCTTGAGTTGGTTATTTGATGCCAGAATTGGAAGGCTTCTTCCTCCCAATCACTGTCCAAGGGTGCTTGAGTCGCAATACCCTCACCGTTAGGAAAACCAAAGTATTCAGCTATCTGCTCATGAGTGAGCGAATAATCAACGTTAAACATCCTGAAGTAGATGGTTCCGGTAGTGCAGTTAAGGTCATGGACGTATCGGACTGAACTAAGAAACTCATAGGTAAGTCTAACGAAAGAAGGATAAAACATAGAGCAGAAACGAGTCATACCTAAGTTCCTGAGCTTCCACGAGACGCTATCATAAAGACCCAAGGTGTGAAGAGTCTCAGGCTCTGGATACCTCGTGGCATAAACTGGCCTCTTGGATACTCGGTGGAAGTTGGAACGCATGGTGGCTCCAATATCTCCGTCGGGGAACTCAATGCCCATGTAATCTATCTCTTGGTTAGTAGCCATAGTTGTTTCTTAGGAAGATGGTGGTTGTGGGAGTTTTCTGAAGCGGGTAGAGAAATGGGTAGTGGGTATGAGAAAGGTGAATGGTAATGTGTTGGTTAGGGGTGTTTAAATAAGGATTTAGTGGATGAATATGGATAGATGGAGTTAATGTGGGATGATGAAGGGTTTACTAGGTACTTAGGGGGGTCTAGGGACATGCAAGAGTGTATTGAATAGGAATAAAGGAGGCAGAGGCGTGTTTCACGAAGAAAAACGTGTGTTCTGCCTATTCGAATGCACAGCAAACGCCTTTATGCACATGGCGACCGCCATTTGCTTTCAGGCGCGCCTTTTGTTTTTTTGGTTTGCAGAATGCAAATTGGTTACTAATTTTTTGGTTTTTGGTTTTTTTCTCGACAAACCTTGATTTGCTAAACATTAATAACAAGTCAAGTAAGGATTTAAAATACTAAAAGTAAAAATTTAAAGAGAAACTTGCATTAACGAAACTGAAGTGCATTACAATTACGCGTCGGCATCCTGACGGTACACAGTGGAAAGGAAATTAACAATTCAAACGATACAAGAAGGGGGAAACACTATACATGTAAGCAAACTATCCTAAGAAAACAGGGAAATAGGTGCGGCTGTGGATCATCCATGATGTTGTCTAAGAGAGTAGACAATTTGGAACATATGGTCCAACTCCTCGTGTACAACATCCATTAGTCCGATGAAGTCGACTCGGAGAAAGGAAATCTCATCTCGGAAGGAATCTAATTCAGCTTGGAGAGCATTAATAGTAGCAACTACATTCAAAGGTGGTATATCAGGATCGACCTCGGAATCTTGAGTGGCCTCGACAGACATAATGGTATCTCGGTTCTCGTAAGCCTGAGGAGAGTCGAGTGGAGTCAGAAACTCATTGAACACCTCCAAATCATAGAGCCAATTGTACTTAGTGTGCACACTGGTCTATTCATGGTTGGGTAAGGTGAAAGTATGGACTACAACATTATCGATAAGTAACTCGAATTCAACTGGGCCAAGATTAGCAATAATGCCTCTGTTGAAACAAAAACTAATGTCCATCAGGCGAAAACCACCGAATGCAAAGGAACGGTTCAGATGGTACCTCATCCCAATTGCATCAGCAATCATAGTCACCAGCCCACCTATCAAGATTGGTTCAAAGGAATCACGGGCAATACGAATGAAATTAGCAAGCAAATACAGGGCTACATTGACAGGCTTTCCCTGGGATGCACAGAGCATGATATATAGCTCATCCCTCGACACAGATGTAATGTTCTCTTCTTTGCCAAAGAAGGTGTGAGCAAGAACCTTATGGAAATATCTCCATCCAGGGTTGTGGATGCTTTCAGAGAACATAGCATCAGGTTCGGCAATACCGCTTTTGGTTATGATACCCCAGAAATGTTGGAGATCATAGCTAGTGAAGGCATCAGCAGGGGTTTTGATCACAACATCGGGTTCATTAGGAAAACCCAATAATTTAGCAAATTCGTGATGGGTGAATCTGTACTTGTTTCCAAATAACCTGAAGGTAGCCAACCCACGGCCAAATTCGAAACCACGGGTGGTGTCATAATAGAGGGAGCTAAGGAACTCTAATGTCTGGCTATGGTAAGTGCTAAATCTCTTCTCTAGAGCAAAGTGAGACCATCCTATCTGGCTCAGAAGGAAAACAACACTATCTCAGATGCTAAGGGTTTGCATGGCCGAGTCGTCAGGATAGATGGACAGACCAAAGTCTCTTTGAGACAAAGCCTCAAATCGATGCCTCTGGACATCGTTCCTGAAAACGACGACACGGTTTTCAAAAGTCTGCATGGTAGTCGGTCAAAGGTTTCCTAGAGAAGGGTCTCCTGAAAATTGAAAAACATTACAATATTAGGGGAATAATACTATTAGCTACGCGTTAGTAAGATAAAAATAGTACATAATAATAATAATGATAGCAAAAATAATGAGATGCAACAAACAGTGATGCATATTGCATAGACTTTATACCAAACATGCATGCAGTGTCCTAAAACTAACAAAGTAAAAAAGGATAAAATAAAAACTAAAGATTGTGGTTTAGCTCCCACAGAGCGCTTTGTTTAATGTCGGAAGCTCGACATTAGAATTGAAAAGGGCATCATTTGTCGGGAAGAGCGGGAAGCTCTTCCAACTTGTAACTATTGATGAATTCCTTGTTTTCTACTAAGTGGTAGTGCTTGAGTCTCTGGCCGTTCACAAAGAACGTCTCATTCGACTTTCCTCTAATTTCAACTGCTCCACTTGGTATGGCTTTTGTAACTTCGAAAGGACCAGACCATCTAGAACGTAATTTTCTGGGAAAAAATTTAAGCCTAGAGTTAAAGAAAAGAACTATATCTCCTTCGTTAAACTCCTTCTTTGTTATTCTTTTATCATGCCACTTCTTGGTTCTTTCTTTGTATAATCGGGCATTTTCATAGGCATCTAGTCTTAGTTCTTCTAATTCATGGATATCAAGAATCCTTTTCTCGTCTGCTCCCTTATAATTCACATTCAGGGTCTTAATGGCCCAATAAGCTTTATGCTCAAGTTCCACAGGCAGATGGCATGATTTTCCATAAACTAGTTTTTACGGTGTGGTTCCTTGGGGGTCTTGTAGGCTGTTCTGTAAGCCCACAAAGCTTCATGAAGTTTAGTAGACCAATCCTTCCTAGAGGTTGCAACAATTTTTTCTAAAATTTGCTTAATCTCCCTATTCGACACCTCTACTTGTCCACTAGTTTGAGGGTGATAGGGTGTTGCTACTTGGTGTTGTACTCCATATTTAAGCAATAGCCTCCCGAAAACATTCGAAATGAAATGGGATCCGCCATCACTAATGACAATTCTTGGTACACCAAATCTGGGAAAGATTATGTTCTTGAAAAGTTTTACCACCACTCGCGCGTCATTTGTAGGTGAAGCTATCGCCTTAATCCATCTTGATACGTAATCAACTGCGACAAGTATGTATTTGTTTCCAAAAGAGGATGGAAAATGCCCCATGAAATCAATGCCCCATACATCAAGACTTCGACTTCCAAAATTCCCCTTTGCAGCATCTCATCGCGTCTAGAAACATTTCTAGTGTGTTGGCACCAGTCACAGTTCTTAATGGCAATGTGAACGTCCTTCCAAAGGTTTGGCCAAAAGAGGCCAGATTGTAATATCTTTGCGCATGTTTTTGATGTACTGGCATGTCCTCCGTATGGTGCAGCATGGCATTGGGATATGACATCCTCTATTTCCGATTCAGGGACGCATCGACAAAATATTCCATCGGCGCCTCTCTTGAATAATAGGGGTTCATCCCAGTAATATTGTTTAAGATCATGGAAAAACTTCTTCTTCTGTTGGTATGTTAGATCTAGTGGAAGCACTTTGGCTGCTAGGTAGTTGACAAAGTCAGCATACCATGGCAATGTGGTTTTTGTATAGATTGCTTCTACTACTTCATTCGTCTCTGCATCGTTAAATAACAAGGAACATTCTACAGTTTTTCTTTCTCTTTCCAACTGGGCTACTAATTTGTCGTAAGGAAAATCATCGTCTATAGGTACTCCTTCGGGCTTTAGATCCTCAATCCTAGAGAGATGATCTGCTACCACATTCTCTGTACCTTTCTTATCCTTTATCTCCAAATCGAATTCTTGCAAAAGCAAAATCCATCTCAAGAGTCTTGGTTTGGCATCCTTCTTAGTCAACAGGTACCTAATAGTGGCATGATCGGTATAGATAATAATTTTTGCTCCTACCAGATAGGAACGAAATTTATCTAAGGCGAACACAACAGCTAGGAGTTCCTTTTCTGTGGTTGCATAGTTCATCTATGCGTTGTCCAAGGTCCTACTTGCGTAGTAAATGGCATGAAGCCTTTTATCCTTTCTCTGTCCTAAGACAGCACCTACAACATAGTCACTAGCATCGCACATTATTTCGAATGGTAAGCTCCAATCAGGTGGTTGCATAATTGGCGCGGTAATAAGAGCATTCTTCAGATGTTCAAATGTTTTCAAGCATTCTTCATCGAATATAAATTCAGCTTCTTTCATTAGTAGTCCAGTCAATGGTTTTGTGATCTTAGAGAAGTCTTTAATGAATCGTCGGTAAAAACTGGCATGTCCTAAAAAGCTTCGTACTTCTCTAACTGTTTTTGGTGGTTGAAGGTTTTCTATGATTTCTATCTTTGCTTTGTCTACTTCAATATCTCTATCAGATACTACATGTCCAAGAACTATACCTTGTCGCACCATGAAATGGTACTTCTCCCAATTTAACACAAGGTTCACTTTGACGCATCGTTTAAGTACCATCTCGAGGTTTGACAGACAGTGTTCAAAACTTCCTCCACATACAGAGAAATCGTCCATAAAGACCTCCATTATGTCGTCTATGAAATCAGCAAAGATCGACATCATGCATCTCTGAAATGTTGCGGGAGTATTACACAGTCCAAATGGCATTCGACGATAGGAAAAAGTGCCATAGGGGCAAGTAAATGTGGTATTCTCTTGGTCATCAGGATGAATAGGTATTTGGAAAAATCCTGAGTATCCGTCTAAGTAACAAAAATATGAATGTTTAGCTAGCCATTCAAGCATTTGGTCTATGAAGGGTAAATGAAAATGGTCTTTTCGAGTAGCCTTATTCAGCTTTCTATAGTCTATGCACATCCTCTATCCAGTTTGAGTTTGTTTGGCTACGGACTCGCCTTTTTAGTTAGTTAGAACTGTAACACCACCCTTCTTTGGTACGACATGCACTGGGCTGACCCATTTGTTGTCAGATATCGAATATATGATTCCTGCATCCAATAGTTTTTGCACTTCTCTTTTTACTACATCGCTTAGGACCGGGTTCAACCGTCTTTGATGTTCTCTAGATGTCTTACAGTCTTCCTCCATCATAATGCGATGCATACATATAAAGGGACTTATCCCTTTTAGATCGGAGATGTTATATCCAAGAGCTGTGGGATACTTCCTCAAGACTTTCAATAATTTCTCGGTTTCTATTTGTCCTAAATCAGCATTAACTATTATGGGTTTTTCAAGTTCAGTATCTAGGAATTCATATCTTAGATCTTTGGGTAATGTTTTGAGTTCTACAGATGGTTTTTTTGGGCAAGGCATTGGATCGGGTGTGAGTGTTAGGCATTCTCTTAGACTGTCATCTTTATATGGCTCATGCCAGTTATCGTCTTTGAATATTGGAGGGGCTGGAATCTTTAGTACTTCTATGTACGTTGTCGATTCCTTCTCCATTTCTCTGACGCATTCGTCGATAACGTCTAGAAAACAACATGAATAGTCTAAAGCAGGGGCTTTTAGGAATTGGGCTAAGATAAATTCGACTTTTTCTTCCCCTACTTCGAAGGTTAACTTTCCTTTCTTTACATCTATTATAGCTCCAACTGTTGCTAAGAATGGTCTACCTAAGATGATTGGTATATTAAAATCTTCCTTAATGTCCATTATCACGAAATCCGTCGAAATAAAAAACTGACCTATGCGAACTGGCATGTTTTCTAGCATACCTACTGGATATTTCACAGAACGGTCTGCTAGTTGTAGCGACATCTTCGTTGGCCTCAGGTCTCCTAATTCAAGTTTCTTACATGTGGATAGGGGCATTAGGCTAACACTGGCTCCTAAGTTGCATAATGCTTTGTCTATGACAGTCTTTCCGATTACACAAGGTATGGAAAAGCTACCTGGATCCTTTAGTTTAGGAGGCATGTTATTTTGAAGTATGGCACTACACTCGGCAGTGAGCATAACAGTTTCGTTATCTTCTAAATTTTTCTTGTTTGATAAGATCTCTTTAAGGAATTTGGCATATGAGGGCATTTGTGTAATAGCTTCTGTGAAAGGTATCGTTATATTCAGTTGCTTTAGAAGCTCTACGAATTTCTTAACCTGTCCCTCGTTTTTGGATTTAGCTAGTCTTTGGGGATAAGGCACAGGTGGTTTATATGGTGGAGGAGGCACATAAGGCGTTTCTTTCTCTGCGGCCTTTCCGCCTTCATCTTCCTTCTCCGTGTTAGGTTCTTTTATTTTTCTCGGTTCCTTTTGGTATATTTTGGTGTATGGCTGAATTTTGGAATCTCGGGTCAACAGGTCCATCGTACTCTGTTCCGCTTCACAAAGTAATAGCGTTAGCATGACCTTTTGGGTTTGGTTGTGGTTGGCCAGGAAATGCTACAGTGGGGGCTGCGTTAGTTGATTGTTGTTAGGCTACCTGAAAAATTTGAGTTTCTAACATTTTGTTATGGGTAGCCATAGCATCAAGCTTTCTTGACAATTGTTTCATGAATTCGTTCGTGTGAGCATTTCGATTCGCGAAATCCCTGTTTTGCTGAGCTTGAGCATTCATAAAGTTTTCCATCATGATTTCCAGATTTGACTTTTTTGGTAGAGGTGGAGCGGGTTGCGCTCCTTTCTGAAATCCAGGTGGAATGGCAAGTGCTGGTTTAGGTGGATTCAAAGCATTGTTATTCTTATACGAAAAGTTTGGATGATTTCTCCAACTAGGATTGTAAGTGTTTGAATATAGGTTCCCTTGAGCGTAGTTCGCTTGGTCGGTAGGAGTACTAGCCAACACTTGACATTCAGCGTTTGTATGCCCAGGGTTTCCATATATTTCACAATTTGGTGTAACCGCAGCTACGGTAGCTGCTGGAGGTGCTATTTCTAAGCTTTCGATCTTTTGAGCAATCGCGTCCACTTTAGCATTGACTCGGTCTATACCGTTAACTTCGTGCATTCCTCCTTTCGGAGGAGGTTTCTCTGTACTAGCGCGTTCACCTCCCTATTGGAAATGGTTTTGAGTCATAGTCTCTATGAGTTCATAAGCTTCTGCATATGGTTTATCCATTAGAGCACCGCCTACGGCAGCGCATAGATTCATTTTGGTATTGTACAACAGCCCGCCGTAAAAGGTAGGTATTATCATCCATTCTTCAAGTCCATGGTGTGGGCATAACCTCAACATGTCCTTGTATCTCTCCCAAGCATCGAACAAAGATTCATTATCCTTTTGCTTAAATCCGTTAATTTGGGCTCTCAGCATAACGGTCTTGCTTGGTGGGAAATATCTAGCTAAGAAAACTTTCTTCAACTCGTCCCATGTCGTCACTGAGTGGGATGATAGCGACTGGAGCCAAGCTCTCGCTCTATCTCTCAATGAGAACAGAAAAAGTCTTAGTCTAATTGCTTCTTGACTAACTCCATTGGCTTTTACGATGTCTGCATATTGCACAAATATTGATAAATGAAGGTTCGGGTCATCCGTAACATTACCTGAGAATTGGTTTTGTTGAACTGCGGATATTAGCGAAGGTTTCAGCTCGAAATCACTACGGTTAATAGCTGGGGCAGCAATGCTATTATGTGGTTCATCTTGTGAAGGAATAGTAAAATACTTTAGAGGACGGTTTTGTGTTCCATCTGCCATGTTTTGTTCTGGTTCTGATTCGGTTTCCGAATCTGAGTATGGAATAAGAGGATCTGGGATGTTATATCTAAGAAGGAATTCGTTAATTCGGCATCTCAGAAGTATGTAACGTTCGATTTCGTTGACTGGTTGCTCCAACTCTTCACCTTGTGAGCGAGTGTTTGGCATACAATTGACGAATCTAAAAGGAAAAAAATAAAAAGTTGCCTTAGTCTATACTGTGCAACAAAAGTATCACAATATTGACTAAATTGAGTCCCCGACAACGGCGCCAAAAACTTGGTCGCGACTTTGTGTAATGGTCGGATTACTGCTGCAAGTATACAACTTATCGCATAGTCTTAAAAAGGTTGTCGAACCCACAGGGACTAATAATCAACCTAGAGTGATAGGGTGTTGCGGTGTAAAGCTCAGGCTAGATTTGGCGGTAAAAGAAATTTGGTTATTAACGGGATTTGAAAAACGACAATAAAGACGAGACCGGAGAATGATTTCCGTACTCTTTGGGACTCCATAAGATCCAAGTGTTAACAAAGGTTTTGAAATGGGTCTGAAGGATATACCAGTTTAAAGGCTCGACCTCACGCTTTCGCGGTCTTAACCAAGCCACGCCTAATGACCCCAAGATTTTGCTCTCACTCGCTCGGTAGTTAAGAGGTGCTTTTTGAAAACTAACATAAACTAAATGAGGCCCTAAAGCGCTCTCGCTGCATTTAGGCTCAATGTTCGATGCCTACCATCCGGCGGTTACCTCAAACTCTCGCTCTATTGGACACGCCTTGGTGTGTCTCTCACTCTCGTGATGAAACACTATTAAACAACCCCTCGCTCTCACGACGAGGCTGCCTAAATTCAGATTAGACACCAAAACCAGAATTTTAAAAACAAAAGTTAAACACCGAAGGTTCTACAGAGTCCCGTCGGAGGAAAGGTCCTCAATCTACGGACTCAAAGCAATTCTACTCAGACATGATTAAATCTAACGCTAATGCATTAACATTTCTGAATTTTAAAACATACATATTGGTTGGTTCTTAATTAAGATTAGATTTAGGTTTTTCTGTGCGAAATCTAAATTATGCTGCATACAATTACAAGTAAACAAAATGCAGTAAAATAGACAAATAGTAAATAACCTGAAATGCGACGTAATTAAACAGAAAATGAAACTTGTATTAAGCAAATGATCCAAGTGTACATCAGCAACAGTAGAAACGAAAAGTACAAGAGATGTATCAATCTCTCGATGTGAGCGATTGATACTATGGTAAATGATATAAGTGGTTAGGCTAGAAATTTCGGCAGCGCTTCCGCAAGGTTCTTGGATCCCCAAATGCAGTCCTCTGATGCTCTATATATAGAAAAATCTGGCTCCAAGCAGTTGAATTCGAAATTTGGAAACTAAACTTGCAAACTGCCTCAAAAAACTGCTCCCGCGAAGCAACGACGTTCAGCGTAGGGCTAATGGAGGTCGTCATTCATATGGACTTTGAATTTCCCTCCTTTTCTGCTATGGCGAGCGCCATTCAGTTGGACTGGGGGGAATGGCGAATGCCTTTCATCTGGAAGAGGCAGAATCATGCGATTTCTCCACCTTTCTTCTCTTTTGGGCTCAATTTTTGGTCTTTTCTTCTATGGAGCTGATATAGGACCTGTAAATGGAAAAGAAACGAAAACATAAGCAAACAATACACGAAATGACAATGACTCAATAAAAATACGATAAAACATGCATGAATTGATTCGAAATAAATGATACGAAATCGAGTCATCACATACCCTTTTAAATACTTGTCATATATCTACTGCATATATACTAGTATAGTTTTTTAGAGTTCTCCCCGGCAACTAGGTCTAGAACTAGGTAAAAACAGTTGGTCACTCTTTAAATATAGTCAAAACTAGATCCCCATAGGATTTCCAGATACAGTCTTGTCTTCTCTTGGGCTTAAACAATATGGAACAAAGAGAAAGACAGTATTTTCGGTGAACCTTTTCTCAGACATTCACTATTAGAACTTGTCAAAGAAATTCAGTTTCTCCAGAGAGGATTAATTCTCGATGAAACTTCTGTTGAATATCTTCAAACCCTAGAACTGTTCACTAAAGAAAGGATTATTCCCGGTGAAACCTTTCTTGAACTTTTCTTAGGTTTGGACCCACAGGCTTCCTAAAAGCATCCCCGCCTCCTCTTGGGCTTTGTACAAGGACCCTCCGGCTTCTTAGAAGTTCTCATTCTTTCTCTTGGGCTTAATACAAGGACCCTAAAGACCTCTTAAAGGTATAAGATAGAACTTAGTCATCCTTCGCTAGAGCAGTCTTTCTAGTGTCAAACATCAAACCATTTTAGGGTTGATACTCAACCCTCACTCGCCTCCTCTTGGGCATCATACAAAAGATAAAACTCTTCCACACCCGTAGACGTAGACAGTCTAAATCCCCTCTTGAGTCTCAAAGACATTATCAAGTTCCCTATAAACGTAGGAGAAACCCTGATCATCCGATCAATCCTCAACCAGGGTCAATTTATCATCAGTTTAACAGTATCCCAAATCAGAACCTCAAGGTCTCTGATACCTCAACTCTTCTGTAGCCCTTAGCTAGAGTTGATTCCCCATTTGGACTTGCCTCGGGATCTCGATAATCCCCAGCAAAGATAGCCTCCTCTTAGGCTTTGTATAATGATCTTTCCTTAGCAAAGTCAGCCTCCTCTTGGGCTTTGTACAATGATTCTCCCCAGTGGAGCTAACCTTTTCATACTCTCTTGCCGAGTCAATCAACTTTTCAGACTCTCTTGTTGAGTCAATCAACTTTTCAGACTCTCTTGTTGAGCCAATCACCTTTTCAGACTCTCTTTTTGGGCCAATCACCTTTCAGTACTCTCTTGTTGAGTCAACCCTTTTAGCCTCAATCTTGGGGTTTGTACAAGACAGATAAAAACACTCTCTTGTTGAGTCAATTCTTTTCCAGCCTCCTATTAGGTTTGGTATAAAGATTTCCCTTAGCAGAAACTTTTAGCCTCCTCTTAGGCTTTGTATAATGATTTCTCCAGCTTGTTCAACCATAATCCTGGGCTTCGTACAAGACAGATAAAAGCACCATCTTATTGAGTCAAACCCCTGTTAGCCTCAATCTTGGGCTTTGTACAAGACATAAATCTTCATAACCTTCTCTTAAGCTTGGGATAAATATCTTCCCCAGCTGAGTCAATTCCTCTCAGCCTGCTTTTAGGCTTTGAAAAATAATATCCCTAAGCAGAGTCAATCCTCTCCTTTTCCGCCTCAATCTTGGGCTTTGTACAAGATAGATAATACTCTCCAGTAGAGTCAAACTCATTTCAGCCTCAATCTTGGGCTTTGTACAAGACACCTATAATACCCTCAACTGAGTCAGTAAAGTCTCATTTGGGCCTCAATCTTGGGCTTTGTACAAGACAGATAAAGATTTCTTTCCCACAGAGCCAGTCTTCTTTTCAGCCTCAATCTTGGGCTCTGTACAAGACACATACAAATCCTCCCCAACGGAGTCAAAATCCCTTTTAGCCTCAATCTTGGGCTTTGTACAAGACAGATAAAACATTTTCCCTAGAAAAGTCAAACTTTTTTAGCCTCCTCTTAGGCTTTGTATGAGGATATCCCCGAAGAGTCAGTCTCTTTTTCAGCCTCCTCTTAGGCTTTGTATAAGGACTTCCCTAGTGGAGTCAATCAACCTCTTAGCTTCAACCTTGGGCTTTGATCAAGGCACACAAAAATCAAAATTCCCCTTAGAGGAAATCAAAATCTCTCTGTAGGAAGTCATTTCTCTGTTTATCACTTATCAAAACAGACCTTCAAAACAAAACCTAATCCAAGATAACTGCTGTAAGAGGCACACTTGTTGATACAAATATCCAAGCTGTTGTCCATCTTTTATCCTGGTAGACCCTCTCTTTCATCTAATTGCTGTAAGCGGCAAGCCTCTGGTTTATTTACATCCATGCAACTGTCCCTTTCTTAGCATGAGAAAATTCCTAAGGAAAAATGGCATTGCTCTACACTGAGTTAAAGTTTCCTCCTTCAGAATAACACCCCTATAAAGGAAATTATGGCATTGCTGGATTCACATATCCCAGTTAAAGTAATTCTCATTTATAAACAATCACCCAACAATTGTGATAAACAGACGAGAGGTCTCCCTTTAGAGATGACAAATTCTCTCTCAGTCAAACCTTTTAGCTTCAATCTTGGGCTTTGAACAAGACACAAATACTCACCCTTTTAGCTTCAATCTTGGCCTTTGAACAAGACACCAAAATATCTTTTTTCCTCCCTTAGAATAGGAGGAACTACGGTTGCTCTGATTTCCCTGTTTCGTTTAAACGGGAATACGTAGGTATAAGATTGCGAAATCTTAGCGAGCATACCAAACAAAAACTCTAGGTCCAGTACCTTCATACCAATCAAAACAGAGCTCCAACACCTTACCAAAAACATCAGAAAACCCCTAACATCAACAAAAACTCACTCACTCTCTCATACTTCACAAGAAACTTTCCCATTAACATATAAACACCATCAAGTACAAAGTGAAACCTAAAGCTAAAATCCTGTGGATAACCACATATAGGATGGGTAATTGACAACTCCCCATTTTATAACCTGACCCCGACTCCCCGAATCTCTTTAAGCGTTTGTTCAGTTAAACATTCGCGTGGAAGGTTAGTTTTAGATAGCTTCCCTTTCCCTTCTAGCTTCATGGGATAAATAAGAAATTAGAAAGTAACACCCCCTCTTCTTCATTGAGGAGAAAACCCAAATTCCAAGATAAGGTGGTCGCGTCACTGACAAAAATCGCGTGCTACATCTAGCACCAAAGTATAGTGCGGAAATTGAAACGGACAGCAAAATAGCGCCAATTTGTACAAAGCTCCAGTGCGTCGTGCAAAACTCCGGCTCGGCATGGGAGAAAGAGAAAAAAGACTCTAAAGGAAGTCTAAAGAGAAGAACAAAGGAAAAATCAACTAATCGAAACAAGGTTTCAATTAATCAATCAAAGGGAATTGATGTGCTAACAATTTTCCAAAGAGATGAAAAATCATTAAAGCAAAAGTGTGGATTATTGATTATACAAGATTAAGCTCATTTTTTGAAGAACAAACTTAATGTCAACATGAATGAAAGTCCAAAACAGTACCAAAGATCAATTAGCATGTATCACAAATCATGTTATCATGTGAACAAAAGATGTGCAAGAATGATCATATTCATACAATGCCATGAATGTGCATAACTATAAAATTGAAAGTTTGAGCATTGGAAAATTCACGAGCATGCTTCAAACAGCGGTGAAATGACTCATAAAACATCCATAAAAATCAATCCTATCAATCCATGGAAGTTGAATGAGGAAAGCATAGCAAACACACTTGAAAAAGCATGAAAATGGCAATCTGGAGCAGTGCTAATCGATTAACACTTTGCCAGTGCAAAAGTGTTAATTAATTAACACTTGAAAAAATGCAGATTTTCACTGAAAATGCAGTGTTAATCGATTAACACTCTGCCAG
Organism: Lathyrus tuberosus; assembly: GCA_022829125.1. Taxonomy (NCBI): domain Eukaryota; kingdom Viridiplantae; phylum Streptophyta; class Magnoliopsida; order Fabales; family Fabaceae; genus Lathyrus; species Lathyrus tuberosus. Next base: position 10,875,241 of record JALAZF010000145.1, read on the forward strand.
TGCAAAAGTGTTAATCGATTAACACTGGAGCAGTGGCTGAAATTTGATTTTTCAAAAGCACTTTTGGCCACTTATTGATTGTGCAATCACTCCTATGCTAGGGAAAACAATTATGTACGAAAATCAAGTCTAAGAACAGCAAAATAATCAGCAATGAAATAAATTAACTCATCAAGATCATGGATCAAGTAATGGCATAATCAATTCACACACAAAAAGTATCGAAACTACATCGCAAATGATACGAAAACGTTCGAAACAGTAAAATGAGTTAAGAAGGACCAACCTACAAAGTTGAGATGTGCCTTGAATGTTGTTGCAAATGAATCTTGATGAATATAATCAAAGAAAACCAGAGGAAACTTCAACTGTAGTCGAATCGTATCGAAACTGAGCAAATTGCGACGAAATCTTCAAAACAAAGAATTCACACCATAGAATCTTGTAGCAATCACTTGTGATGAATCAAAAGCTAATAAAATTATAGAAAATCAAGTAGAATAGCAAGATGATGAAGGTTAAGCTCAAGAAATAATCACTTCCAAGGTGAAAGTAACTATTCTTCAATGGTGAAGTGGAGCTATAGTGAGGTTTGGGAAGAAAATGAAGATGAAGGAGTTGCAGAAGAATTTAGAGAGAATGTGAGAGAATTGAGAGTGAAGAATGATTGAAAATGGTTCCCCCTTGCAACAAAGTGAATGTTTCTTTATATAGAGTGGAGGTTTGGAGTGAGATAGGTTTGGAACTTGGTTTGGAGCTAGCTAAGGGTGGTTTGCCATTTGGTTTGGAGTTAGTCACATCTAACTCACTGAGTTGGAAGTTAACTCAGTTAGTTATTTGTTGACTTGGTGGGAACATCCCAATGCAAGCTCCAAATCTAATGGTTCACATGTTTGGAAATAAAGGTGCATGGTGGTCTTGATTGGAAATGATATATTGTAGCAAATGCAAGTGTATTCTTGAAGTGTCTATAACATTCCACATGATGCTAGAATCAAGTAGAACCCCAAAATATGGAGGAAAAGTTGCTGTCATGAAAAAGCAGTAGAATCTGCCAAATTTACTTGTGTTAATCAATTAACACTTTTTGCACTGCAAAGTGTTAATCGATTAACCAGGCCAAAATTTGCCCAGATTGCTTAAAAATGGTGATGTGGCCACGGTTCCGACTTTCAACCTCTTGCTTTGATGAATAGGCACAGAAACCCTTGTTTTCTGCTTGTGTTTATGATGAGATGACCTTGTGAGGATGTGATTAATTGGGCTTGAAAAATCTTGAATATTCCTACAACAAAAACACAGAGAAAAAGTGCGACTATGTATGCCAGCGATGCGAATGCACATGCTTATGCAAAAAGGCAAAAGGAGAGGTCAAATATCGGGTTACGACAGCTGCCCATATTTAATCCTCTTGGACCTGAATGTTTGAATTGCACCAGCTTTTCGATGATTCGAGGTAAAAGGGGATTAAATAAAAGAGTAGCTCAAAAATTTGGCCGACGACGACAAGAGAAAAGGTGCAAGTGTAGAGAGTTTGATTAGGTGAGAAGTTTGGCTGACTATCTGCTGGGGAGATGAATCAGGCAAAAGGGAGCATGCTTGATGCATATGCTATGTATGTGTTGTTCTAAATGATACTTGATATCAAGCAATGCAGGGATGCAAGTTGAGGTACTGTGCGGTGGTTAGGTAGAGATCTCAAGTTTCCAAGCTGTTACCAACATTGTTGCTGGTGATGAAGGAACCAGAATGATCATCTAATCACAACTGACTCCGTATGGGGAGCGATCTTCCAATCTTGACTGATTCTTCTTAGGGAAATCCAAGGTATGAATGAACTTCTTTGCTTGGGGAGAACAGAAAAATGAAACATACGGCCGCTAGGGAGTGATGGTTTCGACCTGCTGGGAATGATGCACGACCTTTAGTAGGGATAAGAGAACAATCATGTCTTAGCTTGAGGGCACATCATGGCAACTTTACTGGGGACATTATGGATCGGCTGGAGAAATGGAAGGTGACCGACCTTTCCGAAGAACCATAATGGTGCTTGCTGGGGAAATGATGGCTCTGCTGAGGAAACGACAACCTCTTCAGAGAACCATCCCAGTGTTGGTCGGTATTAGGCTTGCCAATGGATATTAGCAATTATCCCGTAGGGGTTACCAGTGAAATATGCAATGCATAATGCTTTCTCCATTGGTTTAGCTTTTTATTATTCTCAACGCTTTATAGTATGATGTGATCACAAATATTCATTTATTTTGCAAACAAAAATACTGAAAAGAAAACAATTGAGAAATCAAATGATGGATTTTTATTGAATATGAAAATATTTGTACATAAGATATGTACGAGGATGCAAAAATCCTTGAAGATGAAATTTGCAATAAAATTGAAAAACAAATGTAAATGGCAAAGGGAAAGTCTGCTTTGCATTGATTACAACATTGGTTACCATCCACTGTAAGTCTAGGTTCCAACGCCTTACACCAGTTGATCATGATTTGACTGCTCTGTTACCATCTGAGATCTATCTATAACAAAGAGAGGCTCAAGTGTTCACAGTCAAATGCCTTTATCCCTAATTTTTGCCTAGACATTTTTCAATTTTTTCCGTTCACCGGGATACCTGTTTTTGCCTAAGTCGTCCTTTCGGATTTTCAACTTAGCGGGGCTATTATTTTTTTTTGCATTATCCCTAAATTTTGCATGGACATTTCTTTTTTTCGGTCCATCGGGACGTCCATTTTTGCCTAGATTGTCCTTGCGAATGTCAATCTAGCGGGCTCTTTATCCTTTTTTTTCAAGCATAATATTTCTTGACTGCATCAGAGTTCACGGGCGATGGCAACTCCTCGCCATCCATGGTGGTGAGGATCAGGGCCCCGCCTTAGAAGGCCTTATTTACAACAAAGGGTCCTTCATAATTGAGAGTCCACTTGCCATGTGGATCCGAGTGAACATGTGAATATCGCTTGAGCACGAGTTCGCCTTCTTGGAACGCTCGAGGGAGAACTTTCTTGTCAAAAGCTCGCTTGAGGCGTCTCTGATACAATTGACCATGACAAACGGCTGTAAGGCGCTTCTCTTCGACGATATTTAGCTAGTCGTATCTAGATTGGACCCATTCAACTTCATCAAGATCTGCTTCCATGATGACTCTGAGCGAAGGAATTTCGACTTCAATGGGAAGAACAACCTCCATACCATACACAAGTGAATACGGAGTTGCCCCAGTAGAAGTGCGAACTGAAGTTCTGCGGCCATATAGTGCAAAGGGAAGCATTTCATGCTAATCTTTGTAAGTTTTGACCATTTTCCGGACAATCCTCTTGATGTTTTTGTTTGCTGCTTCGACGATACCGTTCATCTTGGGCCGATATGGTGAAGAGTTGTGGTGCTCGATCTTGAATTCTTGACACAACTCCTTCATCATTTTGTTGTTCAAGTTACTGGCGTTGTCAGTATTAATACTGCTAGGAATACCGTAGCGACATATTATCTCTTTCTTGATGAATCTGGCAACCACTTGTCGTGTAACGTTTGCGTAAGAAGCAGCTTCAACCCACTTGGTGAAGTAATTGATAGCAACTAGAATGAATCAGTGACCATTGGAAGCCTTTGACTCGATCATTCCAATCATATCGATACCCCACATAGAGAAAGGCCAAGGCGAAGTCAAAACATTCAATGGAGTTGGAGGTACGTGGATCTTGTCTCCATAAATTTGGCACTTGTGACATCTTTTGGCAAAGTTGTAACAGTCTACCTCCATTGTTGTCCAGTAATACACAGCTCGAAGGATCTTTTTGGCCATAGCAGGACCTTAAGCATGTACACCCTCGCAACCCTCATGTATGGACCTTATGATCGTGTCTGCTTCGTGTCTATCCACGCATCTGAGCAACACGGAATCATAATTCCTCATGTACAGTACACCACTACTTAAGAAAAATTTGGCGCAGAGCCGTCTAAGAGCCTTCTTTTTAGTTATAGTGATACCCTCGAGATATTCCGATTTTTCCAGATATCTCTTGATGTCTTAGAACCAAGGCTTGTCATTAGACTCGTCCTCGATTGCTAAACAGTGTGCTGGTTCGTTCAAGTGATTAATGCAGATAGAAGGAGCTTCATTCTTCCACTTGACCTTAAACATAGATGCCAGGGTGGCAAGAGCATCAACTAGTTGATTTTCCTCTATAGGGATATGATGAAAAGAGATTTCATCAAAGTAAGTAATCAATTTTGCGATGTGCTTTTGCTACCGAACCAGCTTGGAATCCCGAGTTACAAAGTTCCCTCTGACTTGGCCAATGACCAAAGCAGAATCTCCATAGACCTCAAGAATCTTGATTCTCATGTCAATTGTCGCTTCAATACCGTAGATACATGCTTCGTATTCATCCATATTGTTGGTGCATACAAAACATAATCTGGCAATGAAGGGAAGATGAAAACCCGTTGGAGAGATGAGGATATCACCAATCCCACGACCTTTAACATTGGAGGCACCATCAAACACGAGGGTCCATCACGCCCCTGGTTTGGGTCCTAGTTCAGGGTCTGAAGTCTCATAATCTTTGATAAACAGAACATCCTCATCGGGAAAATCAAACTTCATTTGTTGATAACCCTCCACAGGTTGATGAGCAAGGTAGTCAGACAAGATACTCCCTTTTATTACTTTCTGGGTAACATGTTGGATATCATACTCAGTCAACAGCATCTGCCACTGAGCAATTCTTCCAGAGACAGCAGGCTTTTCGAATATGTACTTTATCGGATCCATTTTGGATATCAATAAAGTAGTGTGGTAAATCATGTATTGTCTTAGGCGTCGAGCAGCCCAGACCAGAGCACAACAAGTTTTCTCCAAAAGTGAGTATTTGGTCTCACAATCAATGAACTTCTTGCTCAGATAGTAAATTGCATGTTCTTTTCTGCCAGTGTCGTCATGTTGACCCAATACACATCCCATTGATTCATCGAGAATAGTGAGATACATAATTAAAGGCCTACCAGGAACCAGCAGTACTAAGATCGGTGGTTCTTGCAAATATTGTTTTATCATGTCAAATGCTTCTTGACAATCATTATTCCCTTTGACCGATTGATTTTTCCTTAGTAATTTGAATATCGATTCACTGGTAGCCGTCAAGTGCGAAATGAATCTCGAGATGTAATTAATTCTGCCCAAAAAGCCACAAACTTCTTTTTCTGTTTTGGGAGGCGGCATGTTCTGAATTGCTCGAACCTTGTCGGGATCAACTTCAATGCCTTTTTGACTCACAATAAAGCCCAATAATTTACCAGATCGAACTCCGAAAGTGCACTTAGCCGGATTCAACCGTAGTCTGAACTTTTGGAGTCTGTCAAACAATTTCTTCAGATGGACCAAGTGATCATCTTCAGTCTTGGACTTGGTAATCATATCGTCCATGTAAACCTCAATCTCTTTATGGATCATATCGTGAAAGAGGGTTTGTAGCGTGATTTTTGTGGTCTTGAATCACAATCGCTTGGGTACTCCAGTTCGATTCATTTTTTATCCTATTGAACTGATTAAGGAAGGGAAATAGATGTCTCCAATTAACCCTGCTTGCATACTGAGTTTAAACAGCTGTCTGTTAGGTTACAGATGCTATTAAGATGTGGGTCCTTCTTCGGTTTATTTTGTTTAAATTTAGAATGTTTGGACTATTTGCGAGGTTTTTGGTAAGATGTTAGGATTTGGTGCTTTTGGGTTGATATATGGAAGGTACTGGATTTTGGGTTGTTGATTAGTATGCTCGCTAAGATTTTGCAATCTTATGCCTACGTAGTCCCGTTTGACGAAACAGGGAAATCAGAGCGATCGTAGTTCCTCCTATTCTATGGGAGGAAAAAGGTTGTTTTGGTGTCTTGTTCAAATCCCAAGACGTGAAGCTAAAGGTGGTTTATATCTTGTTCAAAGCCTAATATGTGAAGCTAAAAGGTTTTGGCTGAGAGAGACTTTGTCATCTCTAAAGAGGAGTCGTTGATGTTTGTATGCTGTGAGCAAGGCACAACTTTGATGCTAAAAGGTTGATTGACTCAACCGGGGGTTTTCTTTATACAAAGCCTAAGAGGAGGCGGGAAGTTTGACCTTTCCGGGGGAAATGTTCTTTTTGTCTTGTACAAAGCCCAAGATTGGGGCTAAAAGTTTTTTTTGACTCTGTTGGGGAGAATGTATCTCGTATAAAGCCCAAGATAGAGGCTGAAATGGGTTTGACTCAACAAGAGAATCTGTTATACTCAACAAGAGAGTGTTTTATATGTGTCTTGCACAAAGCCCAAGACAGAGGCTAAAAAGTTTGAATCAACAAGAGAGTTTTGAACAGGTGATTGACTCAACAAGAGAGCCCGAGCCCTTTATACTCAACAAGAGAGTGATTTACTGTCTCGTACGAAGCCCGAGATCGAGGCTAAAAGGGCTTGACTCAACAAGAGAGTCTGAAGGTTGTTTGACTCAGCAAGAGAGTCTTTTATACTCAACAAGAGAGTGTTTTATATGTCTTGTACAAAGTACAAGACGGAGGGTAAAAGTGGTTGACTCAACAAGAGAGTCTTTTATACTCAACGAGAGAGTGTTTTTCTATCTCGTACGAAGCCTGAGATGGAGGCTAAAAAGGAGGTGACTCAACAAGAGAGTCTTTTATACTCAACAAGAGAGTGATTTTCTATCTCGTACGAAGCCCGAAATGGAGGCTAAAAAGGAGGTGACTCAACAAGAGAGCCTGAAAAGGTTAGCTCCGCTGGGGAGAATTATTTAGACAAAGCCCAAGAGGAGGCTACCTTACCGCTGTGGATTCTGGAGATCCTGAAGCGGGTCCAAGTGTGTGGAACTCTCACGAGAGAGACCGGGGTTTCTTCCTATGTTTGAGAATGTCTTAAAGACTCAAGGCTCTTAGACCGTCCGAGTCTAGAGTTTTATCTTTTGTACAATGCCCAAGAGGAGGCGAGGGCATTTAAGGGATGAGTATCAACCCTACGATGGCCAGAGTTTTGACGCGGGAAAGACTGCTCTTGCAAAGGATGACTAAGTTCTGTCTTATACATTTAAGAGGTCGTCAGGGTCCATGTATTAAGCCCAAGAGAAGGCATGAGAACTTCTAAGAAGCCGAAGGGTCCTTGTACAACGCCCAAGAGGAGGCGGGGACGCTTTTAGGAAACCTGTGGGTCCCCAAACCTAGAGAAGTTCAAGACATACTATTCACAGAGAATAGATCAAGCCAGGAAAGTTCAAGGATTTGGAAGAAACTCAAGAGATGCCATTCACGGAGAAAATATCATCTCTGGGGAGTTAGAGTTTCTTTGACAATTTCTTTGGGTGACAGACTGAGAAAAGGTTCACCGAGAATACTGCCTTTCTCTTTGTTCCATATTGTTTAACCCCAAGAGGAGGGAAGACTGTATCTGGAATCCTACGGGGGATCTAATTTTGTTTGTATTTGAGAGTGACCAACAGGCTTTACCTAGTTCTAGACGTAGTTGCCAGAGAAAACTCTAAATAACTATACTAGTATTACACAGTTGATATGTGACGAGTATATAAAAGGATGTGAAAGAAGACTTATAGTGAAGCAGCCCCACAATACAGTTATATACATATGAAAGCGGTAGATGAAAGCGGATAAACACTTACCTATTTTAGAGCTTCCATATTGTTTTGTTAGTTGTTCAACAAAGAAAACTTTGATAACAATATTATATTCAAAATCAAAGGAGAAAGTGCTTCGAAAAGTTGTTGGGGCTTATAGCTCAAGGAGAGGCCCAGGTTTTAACGATGATTGCACTGTTGTTTTGAAAACTGTACTGGGACTTATACAATGACTGAGGCCCAAAAGTTTTTATGTACAAGGGGATGGGTCTTACACTCTATTAGAGGTCCAATAATTTGATTTTGTACAAGTGGTGGGGCTTACAGCTCAAGGAGAGGCCCAGGGTGATTTCTGTTAAAAAGGCGACGTTCGTGCCGAACTTTTTGACGGTATCGTGACTTATACAATACACTGAGGCCCAAATTATTTTGGTTAAAAAAAAGGGTTGGGACTTACACTCTATTAGAGGCCCAAAAGTGTTTTAAGAAAAAGAATTGGGACTTATAGCTCGAGGAGAGGCCCACATGATTTGATTGAAAACTTGCGATCGCGTCGAGGTTTGAAAACACAATGGGTCTTATACGATGACTGAGGCCCAAAAGGTGGTGTATTTACAAAGGGGTTGGGTCTTACACTCTATTAGAGGCCCAAGAAGTCTTTTAAAGAAAAGAAATGGGTCTTATAGGTCAAGGAGAGGCCCAAGGATTTTTGGTTTCAAAAAGGGGTTGGGTCTTACACTCTATTAGAGGCCCAAAAGTGTTTAAAAAAGATTTGTGAGGGTGAAAATCAAAGAAACCCTAATTTGTTTTCCTTTAAAAGTAAACATTTAAAGAAAATAAATTAAAATGATAAAAATACCAAATAAGTTTGAATAAACCACTTGTGATTTTTACTTAAGGTTTGAAAATGAGGTTTTAATCACAAGATGATTTAGAACTCATTTGGTTTTAATTTTCAAATTAAACATTCACTTTTAAATGTTTAAAAATAATTAAAAATGAATTTATTCACAAAAATATTAATTATATTAAATAACTAATATAAATTTGATTTTTTTCTGGAATAAAATATTTCAACATTTTTGTGATTTTTTGCAAAAAGAACCAATAAAAAATAATTAAAATTGAGGAAGTTATTAATTTTTCAAATCATTAAAAATAATATGAAAAATAATAAAAAAGTGAAAAAACCATTAAAAAGGGGTCTGGGGCGAGGGGGATTCGAACCCCAAACCTCTTGTGTGTAGCATGCGCGCCTTACCACTAGGGTGGTGATACATCTGTGTATTAAACCCCAGCCACAAATATACAAGGCTTGCCTTGTTCTTGGCCTGGACAAGGCAAGGCAAGGCATGGTTTTTAGTCAGAAATGTGAAGGCCATAACTTCCTCATTTCTCGATGGATGGACACAAAATTTTTATGCATCTGGCCTATAATTTCCTAAGGAATCCAATGGTGGTGGTGGTTTTTCCAGAAAATCAATCCTCCTCAAAACCCGATAGTGGTTTTGAAATAGGCCATAGTGTGCATTTTCTGTGCTACCTCTTGGTACAACCATGAATTACATGATGAATTGGTTCAGACACAACACATATAACATGTAGGAGATATGCATGATCAATGGACCTCAAAGCAAGGCATATTATAAAGAGTTCAAGTTGAGATGCTTACCTCTTTAGGAGCTTTTTGGGCAATCTGTCAAGTGCCTTGTTCCAGAAATGTTTTGATGCTTTGAACACTCTCAAATGATCCCTTAGAAGCTTTTAGGATGATTGGAATTAGCTGGAAAGCTCAGGAATGGAAATTGGCCCTTTCTTGCAAAAGGGGCAAAAGTGGCCAAAATAACAACTCTCTCAAATGATGTTCCAGATGTGTGGAACCATTTGGGACAGTTCACGGATGATATTTGGAGTGTGTTTGAGGTTTTATCTGGTTTTAAAAGTGACTGAATCAAGACATGGCTTGAAAAATGCAAAAAAGTCCAATTTTGAGGTTTTGAGAGGGGACTTTGTGATGTTGGTGTTACAGGTCACTTGTGAGAGTTTGGACAGCTTAGATATGACATATAGGATGTGTTTGGATCATGAGCTGTGATGGAATTGCTCTCTAACTCAAAAACTCATAATTACCTTGCTAAAGAAGGCATTTTTGCCTAGAGAAAGAGATTTTGAGGAAAGCAAGTGTTGTAGTGCTTTGGTGTACTCAAACTAAGCACAAATGAGCTCTATTTATAGTAGAGCAAGTTTGTTTTGGCTGCAATAGTAAATGGCAACTGCAGCAGAGGTTTGGCCAATGTTGATCAATAGGAATCCAAGTCTCCTCTAGCCATTAACTAGAGGTTAGAGCACATGCTGCTGGTTCCCTAGTTCTTGGATAAGTCTTGACTGAATTCAGTTGGAAAGGGCTCAGTCCATGCCACCTTGGTGCATCCATTAAATGCTCCAAACCAAAATTGGAGTCTTGTCCCTCTTTTAGGCATTTCTAGGTTTGGCATGCTACTTTTGGTTCCATGGACTTGGGAGGCTGATGGATCAGTGCTTGTCCCTCCTTGGTCTCCCCCTGAGGTGTTCAGATGGATAAACTTGTTTGTCATTTGCAAAATTTGCTCAAATCGAGCAAAATGCACAAATCTTCCTTGCCATGACAGTTTGCAGCAAGGCACATTGTAATTGTCATATCTCATGGCTTAAGTGAAGTTTCATGGAGTTCTTGGCCATTTTGGAAAGCTCTCATATGATACAACACATGTGTGATCATAGTTTTTCTTGATACTTTTTGGATCCAAGTGAAAAATCCCCCTACTTTTGAAAATAAGCAAGACAGATTCTGACTTAGTGAAAATTTCACTAAGTGTTGGAAAAAGTGACATTTCATGTTTACAACCATTTTGATCATTCCATAACTCAAAATCCATGATGAATTGGAATGAGGTGTAGTTGACACTTTTAAAGTATGCCATGAGAGCTACAAATCCATATTTGGATCAGCCAAAATGGTTGCTTAGATCTCAAGTTATGATCCTTGGAAGTTGGTACCCTAGCCACTTTATTCCATAACTTAGAAAATTTCTGTTTTTTATGGTTACCCCTTTTACAAGTTATCCCACTTTTCTTGGTTTTTCTTGATGAATGATGCTTCCAATCACACATTAACATCATTTTAGGGTTAGGGAACCTTAATTGTGAAAAATCTCAAAAAGTCAAAGTTGACTTTTGCGAACAGTTGACTTTTTGTCAGATGAAACTCCAAACTGTGCGATCCTCTATGAAATCAAGTCCTTGATCTAAATCAAACTTGATGTATTGATTTCATAGGTGCTATAGGGTGTATTGAATCATGTCCCAAGGTTTGGGAGCATGCCTGGGTCAAAAGTCAAAGGCACAGTTGACTTTTCCCGCAAAACCCTAATTGTGATTCTGATGAATTTGAAACTTGTTGATCAAGCTTCTTGGATCAATCCATTGTTGAAAATGGATCAATGTAGTGTGTTAGAGACCCTCAAATCCTCTCTTGAGGTCTTGGCTCATGTTTTGTCCCAAAAGTCAAATTAGGGGTGAATTAGGTCAAGAAACCCTAATTCTTGATTTTTTTATGAATGCATCCCCTAAAGTCAAATTGACTTGATGATTGGGTTTATGAGGTCCCTTAGAGTATTTTGGGTTATGCTTTAAAGCATTGGCTCATGCCCAGAGGAAAATTTCCATCTGGAGGCCCTGGTCGACCAAAACCCTAATTTGGTGACACTGGCGATCTTGAGGCTTAATCCACTTGGAATGTTCCAACTTTGTGCTTAATCCTTGATGTGGGAGTCCTCTTGATCCATTGTGTATGTTTGAGAGGTTTATACAATTTGAAGATCATGTCATTCCTTGATTGATCCTTTGTCTAAGAGCTCTGAGAGGGCTTGAAACCCTAAGTTTGATTGTAGTGGATGATCACCCATCTTTGGGGAGACTAATGAGGTATGATGGTTCATCCATATTGTGATGATGATTTGCACAATGATGGGAAATCTTAGTGGTCAAAATTTGGGGTATGACAGATGCCCCTATTTAATCTTCTTGGACCCGAAGGTGTGAATGGCGAAGGTATTCGGGCATTCGGGGTGCAAGAGGATTAAATATCGGAATACCCAAAATTTTGATGGTGGTTATGAATGGTAGCTTACGCATTCATCTTCTTTTGCTAAGCAATGATGCTTAGAAAAGGTAAACTTCCCCCTTGATCCTGGTTTCCAACCAAGGAACTGGTCTTAGTTTCTGAAATAAACTTCCCCTCGATCCTAGTTTCATACCAGGGAACTGGTCTTAGTTTCTGAAATAAACTTCCCCTCGATCCTGGTTTCCTACCAAGGAACTGGTCTCAGTTTCTAAAATAAACCTCCCCTCGATCCTGGTTTCCTACTAAGGAACTGGTCTCAGTTTCTTTTGTCAATAAACTTTTTGACAAGGGACGCTGTTCGTAGCATTTTTTTCCTCAAACTTCTCGCAGAATTTTCCTGGGGAAATGCCATTTGATGGAAAAATATCTGATGCCAGAGTTGCTGGGGAACCCAGTCATCTGAGTTGTAGAGGTGTACAGACTTCTCTGTTGGAGATGCCATTCGTTGACTCTACTGGGGGAAAACGAGTCTCTTGAGAGACTGCTTTCTGTTTGGGGTATTACAACATACTTTTCTTGAGATTTTCTTGGAGAAATGCCATATGATGTGATCCAATTTTGAGGTGTTGATGACCTTTTCGTCAGCGGATTTTTTGGAGAAAAACGGTTGCATTGCCGACTCTCTGATTAAGAGGCTTTCTCTGGGGATTTTCCTTAATCCGGGAAAGCGAAGATATCATCTTCAATGGTGAAGAGTGTCGTTGGCTGAAGGTCTCCTTGTCTTTCAGAGGTTCAAGTTATCCAAGTGGTCAAGGGACCAACTTCAATCCAGAAATAAACCGGAGGAGAGATCACTTAGATGGTTCGCTTCCTGACGAGGAAAGAACTGACAACTCGATTGAGAGGACCTTTATCACTTGGGGATAGGACTGACCAGAGGGATAGTGATGCAATATAAATGTGAATGTAAATCAACAACGCGTGATGTATGTATGTATGTATATGCTGACAAAACTAAAGCGACATACAGACTAGTAGATGAACACGACTGGATACTCGGCCACAGCGGGAGATGTAAAATATCACTATTTCACGATAGCAATTTTTCCTTGCTTAGGAGAGATAGTCCCTGTGGGGAACTACGTTGGTCGGGCTTAGGAGATAAGAACTCTACCGGGAGTGTCAAACAAAACATGGTCTCTGACACAGCTGATCCTTCATTCAGGTGTACTGGCTTAGAAGGGGTACTTTGATTCTACACTTTGAAGCTCGATTACTTCTGGAGGAAAGATCGATGTTCTTTCGATGTTCAACAGTCAAAAGAAATGCTATCTTTGTTTTAAAAGCAGAAAAAGTTTGACAAGTAAATTCATTTTTGTTTCGTTTCAATAATCGTTGATCATATTTAAATGTCGTTCTATGAAGCTAAAATAAATGAGAATTATAAACAAAAGCACAAGGGCTCAAATTTTATTGATAGGATATAAATCAGCAAAGCGCGTGATTCCATAAAGTATTTACAAAGTTTTGAAAATGGTAATTTAAGGGAAAAAGGGCTACATTGAAACATGACGACCGCTATCCTTCTACCAACTTTGAATTCTAGGCATCCTGAGTTTTCATCGAAGATGACCTTGACTGGAGTTTTCCTGATGGATGGCATGACTGCTGAGGGATTCAACCTTGTCAGACATAGTTACTTACCATTATCCCTAATTTTTGCCTGGATTGCACTCTGAGATTTCCAATCCACTGGGATGATTTTTGATTATGTCTCTAATTTTTGCCTGGACCGCCCTTTCGGGTTTTCAATCCACCGAGACATTTTTTTTATTTAGGCGAAGTATTTCTTGACTACATCAACATTCATGGGGTAGGCAAATTCCTCTCCGTCCATGGTTGCGAGTCTCAAGGCGCCGCCTGAGAAAGCTTTCTTGACCACATAGGGGCCGTCATAGGTCGAAGTCCATTTGCCCCGAGAATCAGTGAGAAATGATTGTATCTTTTTGAGCACCAGGTCTCCTTTCCTGAAGATGCGAGGTCGGACCTATTTGTCAAACGCCTTCTTCATCCATTGTTGATACAACCGACCATGGCATAGTGTCTTTATTCGCTTTTCTTCTATCAGATTCAGTTTGTTGTGTCGACTTTGGCACCATTCAGCCTCTGTTAACTTGGTTTCCATCAATACCCGGATTGATGGGATCTCTACTTCTACGGGAAGCACTGCTTCCATGCCATATACTAGAGAGAAAGGGGTTACCCCTGTTGAAGTGCAGACAGATGTGCGATAATCGTGAAGAGCAAAGAGCAGCATTTCGTGCCAGTCTTTGTAGGTTACAACCATCTTTTGAACGATCTTCTTGATGTTCTTGTTAGCCGCTTCTACCGCCCCGTTCATCTTGGGTCGGTAGGGAGATGAGTTATGGTGTTCGATCTTGAACTCAACACACAATTCCTTCATCATCTTATTGTTCAAGTTGGATCCATTATCCGTAACGATCTGGATTGGAACACCATAACGGCAGATGAGATTGCTTTTGATAAAGCAGACCACCACTTATCGGGTTACATTAGCGTACGACGCTGCTTCAACCCACTTGGTGAAGTAATCAATGGCTACCAGGATGAACCGATGTCCGTTTGAAGCCTTGGGGTTGTCACACCCTCATTTTCACCCTACCCTTTTCATATCATTTCTATCATCTCTGCATCTCCATGAGGTCATCAACACATCTTTGCATTCATCCATTTGCATAAGCTTTTATGACATGGGATCAAGGCGTTTTCCAATGGTTTGAGTCTTCCGTATTCAGAGTAGTATCAGTGTGCATTCAAAGATACAGTGGACTATTTCTCAGCCGGTGTGTACCCAAGGTTGAGTTATGTGGTGTGGAGGTCATCAGGTCACCAAATCTTAATTCATGTGGAGTTTGGTTCATTCATCAGTACATTGGTGGTTCATCTGCTGAATTATTTTCCTCAGAGTGGATTCAATAATCACCGTAAGGTTTCAAATTGACTCAGATGGTTGTTGTTTCTGTTGCAAGTTATGCAGTGGTAGTTGTGTACTTTTAATTAGATGTTTGTGGAAAGTTTGAAATAGGTTTTGGGCTCATTTGGTTGTTCATTCTTTAAATTGAGTTCATAGTCCATTCTAGTCCATTTCCTTCCATTATCCATTTTTCTAACCAATCTCACATTCATAAACCATATCCATTTTTTTGTATAAACCTTTTCTAACCAAATACCCATTATCCATAATCCATATTAAGCTCATTTTCCCATAACTTTTCCTTAGATAATTTTTCTTAATCCAATCCATATTCAATGAATAAACCACTTTTGAATCCAAATTCTATCCAAATATTCATTTTGAACCATTTCCATAAAACCATAATTCAAAAATTCATTCAATTATCCATAATATCCATTTTAACCATTCCATTATCCATGATAATTCACCTCACCAAAAATCATAAAAAAAACTACAAAACCCATTAAAAAATAAAAAGCCCATTACAATTGTTTCTAAGCCCATCATTCTTTTTTTTTATTACAACCAAATACAAAGAAAAACAAAGGAAAATCCTGCATCAAAACAAAATTCTGCATTCTGATGTTGACTCTACACTCCAACCGTAGCAAAATTTCTACAGCACTCCAAAAAGTACTCCAAGACTTGCCAAGCCTCTGCAAGATGAATCGTACCTCCTGTACATCATACTTGACCAACCAACAACATCTGCGAAAAACTCCAAAACAAAACATGGACAATTCAGCAAGCTTGAAAGGGACTTAACAACAGCAACTAGACAAAATTGGTCTTAAATATGATTTTAAAAAGAAGAAAGAGAACAATAAAAAACGGAGCAGCAGAGTTTCAAAAAAGGATAAAAACCAAGAACCCTATCAGAACAGGGGGGAGCTCACCTTGCTATTGGAAAGAGGGGAGTGACCAAAAACCTTTGTTTTTTCTCCGACAGTTCACAGCATACAAACACACACACCTTACTCGATCTCCAAACTCATCTCAAACCACCAAACCTCCATCTTTCATCATTCTCACGCCACCGCCCAACAACATCAACCTTCAGCGAACCATCAACTTCAAACAAAACCGCAGCCCTCCATTTTTTCCGATTTCCAACAAGAATACCGCTTCGACCAAAACCTTAAATCGACCTTAAAACCTTCCAGTCACACCCTTTTTCTCCGCCGTTTTCGAACCACATCCCCCGTTCACAAAGCTTCACCAACAACACAAACCCCCCAAATCCTTCTTCACACACCCTTCCAACATCAACTCTTCCAACCACCGTCACCACTGCGCTACAATAACGACATTGCTAACAACTTCAACATTCTCAAACTAACAGCAACCACCATTTTCTTTCTTCCTCCGATCGACAACCATCCATCAACTGCGCCGCCGGAAAAGACCGTTAGAGAGATGATGAGAGAGTGAGTTCGGCCATGGGAGAGATAGCTTCGATTTGTAGAGGGCGAGGGAGATAGATAGAGACCGATCGAGATAATCGGTTGGGAGTTAAGAAGCATTGGATTTTCCTTGAACGTCTTTTCCAAAGATCTGAACGTGTTCTTTCCTGAAGCGTATTTGTTGTGTTTGGAGAAAAGGAACGGCTGAGTTGGTGTTAGGTTTTCCTCACCACTTTGCTTCATAAAGTCAAATCGGGTTTAGGGTCTAGCCGACCCGTTTCCAATCCATTTTTACTGGAGCGCCCTTTTGGGCCTTGTCTCCTTTAACTTGTTGTTTAATTTTTTATAAAGTTTAGATTTAGTCATATTAAGCTTTTTTATGATTAATAATTTAGATTTTTACCTTTGATATTTTAATTATATTTTAAACTTTATTTTAGATTTTGTTAAATATTAATGTATTTTTTCAAACTTTTTCTAATTTTATCTCGGTTATCATTTTGCTTTAATTTTATTTCTTAATTTATCTCCGTTTTTCAATTGCATCTTTGATTTGCTTTTCGATTTTATTTTATGGGCCAATGATATAACAAAAATCATGATTACTTGACTTCCTTCAATCGATTCAAAATCTTGATCAATATGAGGCCATTTTCTTTTCAATTTCATTTCTCATTTCCATTCTCTTTCAAAGTCAAAAAACCTTGGTCTAGTACCAATCGCCCATTTTCAAAAATTCTCTTTGTATTGAACTAAAGAGAGAGGATTAGGTGAAGACCTCTTCCTCTTCTAGTATTAGGACTCTCACTTTAGAGTGTGTGGTCTCGATGCTCGTCTTTCAATACGAAGACGTGACCATATTCACCACCCATTCTTTAAAAAACCTTTTTCTCTCTTTATTTCATCTCCTTGTGTCTAAAAACCTTGGTCTTGTACCAAGTGCATTTTCAAACCTTTTCTTAATAAACTTAGATGGTCGTGGAGTGGTTAGGCGAAGGCCTTCTCCTATCCCGAGTGCTTGACATTACCTTTAGGGTTCACTGTCGTAAAACACTTACCATCTAAAACCAAAAACACCTTTAATAAGAGAATAAAGTTCTCTTTGTATTGAACTAAAAAGAGAGGATTGGGTGAAGGCCTCTTCCTCTCCGAGTAATAGGATGCTCACTTTAGAGTGTGTGGTCTCGATACTCGTCTTTCAATACGAAGACGTGACTATATTCGCCACACCATTTTCGAAATAAACCTTTTGAGATAAAGAACTGGGTACTACCCGAAGGGGTTCCTATCCGAAGACTTATTTCACCCCTTAAAAACAACCTTCACAAATCAAATGTGACATCTTGCCTTGATGGCGAAAATCAGCCTTTTTTCAAAAAAGGACATGTTACGTCTGTTCTACCGCAAACAGGTAACGCATAAGACTCAACGAGCGAGCCGCAAAACACCTAACTGCTAGAACCCGCGCGTTAACATCGTCCATAAAAAACACCAACAAACCGTAGTAGGTCGAACTACGATTGCTCTGATTCTTCATTCTAGTCCGAATGTAAGATACGTAGGCACAAGATTGTGATGATCTTGGCGAGCCACCTTCTATCCATCTTCCGTTTTCCACACCATTTCTTCTTCTTCCCCCAAAAAGGGACATGTTACGTCCGTTCTACCGCAAACAGGTAACGCATAAGACTCCACGAGCAAGCCGTAATACACCTAACTGCTAGAATGCGCACGTTACCATCGTCCACATACCCCCTTCCATTTTCTTTACCCGTAGTCCTCCGAACTACGTTGACTCTGACTTTCCCATTGCACAAGGGAATACGTAGGCATAGGACCGTGAAGTCCTATCGAGTCTCCTTATCCTTTGTCCCCTCTTCTTCTCCCTACCTTTTCTTTTATTTTCTTTCACGTTCTTTGTTTCTAAACCCCTTTTCTCTTCTTCTTAGAGCACACTTAGAAAGAAATATCCTTTAGCAAACATCCTTACACATAGATAAGCAAATGGTTCCCATCGAGTACGATGGATGTGAGGGGTGCTAATACCTTCCCCTTCCATAACCGGCTTCCGAACCCGTAATTTGGTTGCGAGACCATCTTATCCTTTCTTCTTTGGGTTTTCTCGATGTTTTCCCTTCCCCTCATGGGATAAATAAAGTTCGATGGCGACTCTCCTGTTTCTTTCCTTTTCGCCTTCGGTCGACTATTTTTCGAGTAGCGACAGCTGGCGACTCTGCTGGGGACTGGTTCTCCCTAAGCGAGCCAAACCTAATTTGTTTGTCGTATGTGTATTTTTGTTTGCTTTATTATTGCTTTATTATTTTGTGTTCCTCTTATCTGTTGGGTTTATTGGGGATGGTTTGTGAGGAGAAAGGCTTTCTACCCGAGCTTTTCGAGTATACACTAAGCTAGGAGGTGGTTGCTTACTGATTTGTGAGACTTAGGACTCGTCGAGTTGGTTTGACTTCCACCGATCAGATGAGGCCCCTTTGGGAATGATTATGTCTTACGATCAGTCGTAATGGCGTCTTTGTTTCCGACCTGGGAGTCCGTGATTCTGAGGACCTTTAGAACCCTATTCCAAAGGTTACTAAGGCATAACGTTGTGCTCATCCTTTGAATGGATTATCGTCTTACGAATCGTCGTTATGATGGAAAACTTTTGAGGGTTAGTGCATGGGACCTTGTTTGAAAGCCCGTGGAATGCCCTATTATAAACCAATAGATAACCTACCCGAGGTGAGGGATATCTTGTTGTGTTGTCCTGCAGAATCTGTGACCTTGATACCTGTTGCGAACCCTTGATTCAATGATCTTTGATCCCATGTCTTATTGCATTCATAACATTGCATTTGCATAAGCATCTTTGCATCATTTTGCCTATCATTCTCCAACCTAAAAACCGAGAAGCTCATTCAGTCCTTTGTCCATAACCCGCAGTTGATTTCTCGACACTCGCATTGAACCTGTGGTAGATGTGAAGCATTTGAAGCAAGTGGAGCATAGACGACTTGAAAGGCCAGTTGGACGAAGCAAGTTGGAAGCTGAGGTAGCCATGTCTGAGAGCAACCGTCAGAATGTTGATCCCCCATCAGGTTTCACTGTGACAACTAATCCACTGTATGATCTTCTGCCTGATGATGGTCCTCCATAAGTAAATGTTCCTACTCGACCCCAGAGGAAGCCATTGACTGATCCTATAAAGGAAAAGCTTCGTGAAATTGAGGAGAAACTCCAAGCTATGAAAGTGCATGATACGCCTGGGCTCGATGCTGCTGATATGTGCCTAGTGCCAGATTTGGTAATCCCTCCGAAATTCATAGTACCTAACTTCGAGAAGTATGCAGGTCGTAGTTGCCCGAAGCGTCATTTAGTGATGTTCTGCCGAAAAATGACCACATATACCTATGATGATAAGTTGATGATTCACTATTTTCAAGACAGTTTGAGTGGAGCATCTTTAAGTTGGTACATGGATTTAGAAAGAAGCCATATCCAATCATGGAAGGACTTATCCAGCGCTTTTCTAAAGCGATATCAGTACAATCTAGACGTGGCGCCTAGTCGCATGCAGTTGCAAAGCCTATCTCAGAATGGCGATGAATCCTTCAAGGAATATGCACAGCGGTGGAGAGAATTAGCAGCCAGAGTGCAACCACCACTCTTGGACAGGGAATTAATTAACATGTTCATAAATAGTCTGCATGGCTCTTATCTTGAAAGAATGGTTGGAAGTACGCCATCAAGCTTCTCTGACCTTGTAATGGTAGGAGAACGCATCGAGAGCTACCTCAAGAGTGGACTAATCCAAGATGTCTCAAGCAGCCAAGCCGGTGAGACTAAATACCTCAGCAATTCCCAAGAGGAAGGGGATGAAACCAATGTAATCATAGCAAATGTTGAGTATTCTCATGGTGTACCAGCAAAACCTTTTGGTCCCTCATCTTCTCAGCAGTCATCATTCCCAGCGCCATGCTATCCTTATGGGCAACCAGTAATGCCTATAACTTCGTCTCAGAAACCGTGGATCGCTCCTCATGTTAATCAACGAGCCCATAGCCGAGGATATCAGAATCAGCGTCAGAGTCAGCATAGGCCTCGCAACAATCTAGAAAGAAGGAATGCTCCTCTTCATATAGTCCCTATGTCATACAGTCAACTCTTGCCGCATCTGATTCAAAGCTCGTTGGTGGTTCCCAAGTCTCTCAAGCCGTTGCCAGAGCCATACCCTCCTGGGTACGATCCTGATGTGCAATGTGGATATCATGCTGGATCAATGGGGCATTCGACTGAAGATTACAAAGCCTACCAAGCCAAAGTGCAACAACTGATTGACAAAGGTTACATATCCTTTCCAGAAGGAAGCCTCGTTGTGCACGTCAACCTCTCGTCTGTTTGAGTTCAAAGACTACAAGGGCCATCTCCTCGAGCCAGTGGGTCAGACAGAAGACATCCCCGGGAGTGGCAATTTTTTAGATCTTGTTATTTCTTTGCATTTGTAGTTTCTTCTCTGTTAAGTGCTATTTGTTGTTAAACATTGTTGCTTACTAATGGTTTTGTTAATGTAATTAACATGCTTTTTTGAACAAGTCCATTCGTATCCACTCATTTTTTTTCTCATATATTGCAAAAAATCACAAAAAAAAAATGTTCCCACATTTCACTCCCTTTATCAGTTGTTGTCTTAGTAAAGATTTGAGGGAGGATGATGAAAACGAAATACCCATAATTGCTAATAGTATGCTTTCAGATAAAATCCCGCTGATGATGTACAGGCATTGTTTCAAATCCCCTAAACACTGGAGAGATAAGGAGTTAGTCCCTAGTCAACCGCTTCGAGCCTAGAAGTAGTAGTTTCCTTCGGATTTCCAAACCCTTACGCTTAACCTGGGGCATGGGTAGTGTTCAGTTATCCTGATTACACATTCGAATTTCAAGATGAAACCTTTTGTTATGGCGGTTATTCTTCAAAGACCAAAGACTTGGCAGTCACGACCCTCCAAAAAAAAAAAAGAAGAAGATAGCCCGCTAAGTCCGCCACCCAAAGGGAAAACTTAGGCAAAATTAGGGCAATCCCGATGGACTCGAAAAGTGAAGTCGGTCCATGCAAAAGTTAGGGATCAAAAATAAATAAAGCAAAAGAGGCCCTCAAATCCTCAGCAAAAGGAAAACCCGATTCAGTGGCCACCAAAATGGATTAGAAAGGTTACTGACATCCACAAAAACAAAATAAGGTGACTGCCATTCCAAGCAAATTCGCCCTTACACCGTCAACCCTTTTGGGAGATAAATGTGTGTAGTATAACTGAATTTAGGACTGGAGTTCATCACGAAGAAGGGGCGGGTACAAATCAAAATTTGAGCCTAAAATCCTTTGTTTCAAATAACCGTGAACCACACCACGTTACAACCCTCGAAAGACCTAATTGAGGCGGGGTTTATTCTGAAAGCGTACTAAAGCAAGGTTGCGTAAACTGACTCCCCGCATATTTACTAATCTTTAGCACTGGTGTCATTCTTCTTGCCATATCTTTTGCACACCAGTAAATCAACACTGTGTTTGGACTAACGGTTCATTCGTCATACACTTTTCACATCATTCCAATAAATGATTTCCTTCAAAACTTGCATGATCGTCGCATTAAAATTACCATTCTTAGCAAATAATTTTAACTGCAAGAAAGTACTTGACATTAAAGAGATTCCAACAAAAGTGCAATCAGGGAGACACTTGATCATTCGTTGGTGTTAGCTCGAATCAAAACCTTCTCATAACCTTGTGAATCTGGAGTAGAACACTCAAGAGTGAGTTGAGCAGAGAATCATCTCAAGACTCCACCAGCCAAGGGTAGGCCACCCGGAGATTTTTGTGACTGAAGGCAAATCCCTCCAAAGCTCAATTAACACAAGTTAAGTCGCTTCAACGCTCATTCTGGGGCAAGTTCTTCAAGAGACGCAAGCAAAGGCTGACTAGTGAAGATTCAGACATTGGGAAAAATTATCTCCGACCATGTCATGGTATAACCATCCCCAAAGTTTCTATTCGAGGAGGATTTATTCAAAAAACCCTACAGACTGGGGCAGATCAATTGCAAAGGGGGCAGTTTTCCTCTATACTTTCAAGATTGGTCAGGAAAACCCTGTCAGACACCAGTAAATGTCGAGTTTGCAACAAGTGTCAAAGAGCCCTGGGGCAGGGCAAGAGAGAAACCAACATGTATAAGTCAAGTCGCTATGCTCATACTGTCGTTTGCAAAGTCATCATGGCATCTCAGTTAGAAGTGAGATCCTCTAAGGAGCAAGCGCAACTTCTGCAAAGGATCAAACTTAGAGCATCAGGAGCCTCCACATCTACCGTCTGATCGTAGCATCGTCAAGTTTTGAGTGTCGGGAAGTTAAGCTCATTCCCCATCCAACCCAAAGCCCAATCATACTTGGCACGCCAACCAAAGCCCAACCATCTTGGCACCTCCCACCATAAGCCCGATCACACTCAGCACCCTTAACCAGCTACAAAATCCACCTTGCTTGCACAACTTTAAAGCCCAGTTCTCGTCTGGCAAACCATAAAACCAGTTCCCGCCTGGAAAACCAAAACAAAACACCAGTTCTCGTCTGGTAAACAACTTCTATACCAGTTCCCGCCTAGAAAACCAAAACAAAACACCAGTTCTCGTCTGGTAAACAGCTTTTATGCCAGTTCCCATCTGGTCACCTATTCTTTAGCCATTTAAAACCAGTTCTCGTCTGGTAAGCACTGTTTCAAAGTCTAGTTCCCGTCTAGCCAACCATAAAGTCAGTTCTCGTCTGACAACTTAACCTTTTGCCACCAGTTCTCGTCTGGTAGTCTACCCCTTAAAAACCAGTTCTCGTCTGGTAACTCATTTAAAAGCCATCTTCGGTTGGTATCCTTCACCTTACCTATCTCCTTTTCCCCAGCAAGCCCGACCATCCTTGGCACCCAAAATAAAAGCCCAACCTTACCTTTGGCACGACCGTCACTCCAGACTTTCATATCCCCATCATTTTGCATACATTCTGCATCATTTGCATGTTTGTTTAGCCAGTTCTTGTAGAGGATAGGGGCATTCTTGTGGACATTGTCCCCCCCGTCCTTTATTCTTGAGTCCTCTCTACCTTTCGTAGGAGGAATATCTCACTTTTTATTTCCTGTGTCCTCTTACCTTTCGTAGGAGGAATATCTCACCATCCTTTATTCTTGAGTCCTCTCTACCTTTCGTAGGAGGAATATCTCACTACCCTTTATTCTTGAGTCCTCTCTACCTTTCGTAGGAGGAATATCTCACTTTTTATTTCTTGAGTCCTCTTTACCTTTCGTAGGAGGAATATCTCGTCTTTTATTTCTTGAGTCCTCTTTACCTTTCGTAGGAGGAATATCTCACTTTTTATTTCTAGAGTCCTATCTACCTTTCGTAGAAGGAATATCTCAACCTATTATATGTCCTCAGGATCCTATAGGGATGTCTCCCCTTTCAAGACTGGCAAAGCACTCATGTTCATTCCGCATTACATCTCAAGCATATCATCATATCCCTCATAACCAATTACCTCGTCCTAATGACAGGTGCCTTTTCCAAGCCATCCCACTGATTCATCACCTTTCATTCCACTCCTTTTCCGACTGAAAATTCTAGGTATTCTTATATTTAATCCCCTTGTAGCTTGATTGTAAGAAAGCCTTTGCCACTCTCACCTTCAAGTCCAAGAAGATTAAATAGGGGCATCTGTCACACCCTCATTTTCACCCTACCCTTTTCATATCATTTCTATCATCTCTGCATCTCCATGAGGTCATCAACACATCTTTGCATTCATCCATTTGCATAAGCTTTTATGACATGGGATCAAGGCGTTTTCCAATGGTTTGAGTCTTCCGTATTCGGAGTAGTATCAGTGTGCATTCAAAGATACAGTGGACTATTTCTCAGCCGGTGTGTACCCAAGGTTGAGTTATGTGGTGTGGAGGTCATCAGGTCACCAAATCTTAATTCATGTGGAGTTTGGTTCATTCATCAGTACATTGGTGGTTCATCTGCTGAATTATTTTCCTCAGAGTGGATTCAATAATCACCGTAAGGTTTCAAATTGACTCAGATGGTTGTTGTTTCTGTTGCAAGTTATGCAGTGGTAGTTGTGTACTTTTAATTAGATGTTTGTGGAAAGTTTGAAATAGGTTTTGGGCTCATTTGGTTGTTCATTCTTTAAATTGAGTTCATAGTCCATTCTAGTCCATTTCCTTCCATTATCCATTTTTCTAACCAATCTCACATTCATAAACCATATCCATTTTTTTGTATAAACCTTTTTCTAACCAAATACCCATTATCCATAATCCATATTAAGCTCATTTTCCCATAACTTTTCCTTAGATAATTTTTCTTAATCCAATCCATATTCAATGAATAAACCACTTTTGAATCCAAATTCTATCCAAATATTCATTTTGAACCATTTCCATAAAACCATAATTCAAAAATTCATTCAATTATCCATAATATCCATTTTAACCATTCCATTATCCATGATAATTCACCTCACCAAAAATCATAAAAAAAACTACAAAACCCATTAAAAAATAAAAAGCCCATTACAATTGTTTCTAAGCCCATCATTCTTTTTTTTATTACAACCAAATACAAAGAAAAACAAAGGAAAATCCTGCATCAAAACAAAATTCTGCATTCTGATGTTGACTCTACACTCCAACCGTAGCAAAATTTCTACAGCACTCCAAAAAGTACTCCAAGACTTGCCAAGCCTCTGCAAGATGAATCGTACCTCCTGTACATCATACTTGACCAACCAACAACATCTGCGAAAAACTCCAAAACAAAACATGGACAATTCAGCAAGCTTGAAAGGGACTTAACAACAGCAACTAGACAAAGTTGGTCTTAAATATGATTTTAAAAAGAAGAAAGAGAACAATAAAAAACGGAGCAGCAGAGTTTCAAAAAAGGATAAAAACCAAGAACCCTATCAGAACAGGGGGGAGCTCACCTTGCTATTGGAAAGAGGGGAGTGACCAAAAACCTTTGTTTTTTCTCCGACAGTTCACAGCATACAAACACACACACCTTACTCGATCTCCAAACTCATCTCAAACCACCAAACCTCCATCTTTCATCATTCTCACGCCACCGCCCAACAACATCAACCTTCAGCGAACCATCAACTTCAAACAAAACCGCAGCCCTCCATTTTTTCCGATTTCCAACAAGAATACCGCTTCGACCAAAACCTTAAATCGACCTTAAAACCTTCCAGTCACGCCCTTTTTCTCCGCCGTTTTCGAACCACATCCCCCGTTCACAAAGCTTCACCAACAACACAAACCCCCCAAATCCTTCTTCACACACCCTTCCAACATCAACTCTTCCAACCACCGTCACCACTGCGCTACAATAACGACATTGCTAACAACTTCAACATTCTCAAACTAACAGCAACCACCATTTTCTTTCTTCCTCCGATCGACAACCATCCATCAACTGCGCCGCCGGAAAAGACCGTTAGAGAGATGATGAGAGAGTGAGTTCGGCCATGGGAGAGATAGCTTCGATTTGTAGAGGGCGAGGGAGATAGATAGAGACCGATCGAGATAATCGGTTGGGAGTTAAGAAGCATTGGATTTTCCTTGAACGTCTTTTCCAAAGATCTGAACGTGTTCTTTCCTGAAGCGTATTTGTTGTGTTTGGAGAAAAGGAACGGCTGAGTTGGTGTTAGGTTTTCCTCACCACTTTGCTTCATAAAGTCAAATCGGGTTTAGGGTCTAGCCGACCCGTTTCCAATCCATTTTTACTGGAGCGCCCTTTTGGGCCTTGTCTCCTTTAACTTGTTGTTTAATTTTTTATAAAGTTTAGATTTAGTCATATTAAGCTTTTTTATGATTAATAATTTAGATTTTTACCTTTGATATTTTAATTATATTTTAAACTTTATTTTAGATTTTGTTAAATATTAATGTATTTTTTCAAACTTTTTCTAATTTTATCTCGGTTATCATTTTGCTTTAATTTTATTTCTTAATTTATCTCCGTTTTTCAATTGCATCTTTGATTTGCTTTTCGATTTTATTTTATGGGCCAATGATATAACAAAAATCATGATTACTTGACTTCCTTCAATCGATTCAAAATCTTGATCAATATGAGGCCATTTTCTTTTCAATTTCATTTCTCATTTCCATTCTCTTTCAAAGTCAAAAAACCTTGGTCTAGTACCAATCGCCCATTTTCAAAAATTCTCTTTGTATTGAACTAAAGAGAGAGGATTAGGTGAAGACCTCTTCCTCTTCGAGTATTAGGACTCTCACTTTAGAGTGTGTGGTCTCGATGCTCGTCTTTCAATACGAAGACGTGACCATATTCACCACCCATTCTTTAAAAAACCTTTTTCTCTCTTTATTTCATCTCCTTGTGTCTAAAAACCTTGGTCTTGTACCAAGTGCATTTTCAAACCTTTTCTTAATAAACTTAGATGGTCGTGGAGTGGTTAGGCGAAGGCCTTCTCCTATCCCGAGTGCTTGACATTACCTTTAGGGTTCACTGTCGTAAAACACTTACCATCTAAAACCAAAAACACCTTTAATAAGAGAATAAAGTTCTCTTTGTATTGAACTAAAAAGAGAGGATTGGGTGAAGGCCTCTTCCTCTCCGAGTAATAGGATGCTCACTTTAGAGTGTGTGGTCTCGATACTCGTCTTTCAATACGAAGACGTGACTATATTCGCCACACCATTTTCGAAATAAACCTTTTGAGATAAAGAACTGGGTACTACCCGAAGGGGTTCCTATCCGAAGACTTATTTCACCCCTTAAAAACAACCTTCACAAATCAAATGTGACATCTTGCCTTGATGGCGAAAATCAGCCTTTTTTCAAAAAAGGACATGTTACGTCTGTTCTACCGCAAACAGGTAACGCATAAGACTCAACGAGCGAGCCGCAAAACACCTAACTGCTAGAACCCGCGCGTTAACATCGTCCATAAAAAACACCAACAAACCGTAGTAGGTCGAACTACGATTGCTCTGATTCTTCATTCTAGTCCGAATGTAAGATACGTAGGCACAAGATTGTGATGATCTTGGCGAGCCACCTTCTATCCATCTTCCGTTTTCCACACCATTTCTTCTTCTTCCCCCAAAAAGGGACATGTTACGTCCGTTCTACCGCAAACAGGTAACGCATAAGACTCCACGAGCAAGCCGTAATACACCTAACTGCTAGAATGCGCACGTTACCATCGTCCACATACCCCCTTCCATTTTCTTTACCCGTAGTCCTCCGAACTACGTTGACTCTGACTTTCCCATTGCACAAGGGAATACGTAGGCATAGGACCGTGAAGTCCTATCGAGTCTCCTTATCCTTTGTCCCCTCTTCTTCTCCCTACCTTTTCTTTTATTTTCTTTCACGTTCTTTGTTTCTAAACCCCTTTTCTCTTCTTCTTAGAGCACACTTAGAAAGAAATATCCTTTAGCAAACATCCTTACACATAGATAAGCAAATGGTTCCCATCGAGTACGATGGATGTGAGGGGTGCTAATACCTTCCCCTTCCATAACCGGCTTCCGAACCCGTAATTTGGTTGCGAGACCATCTTATCCTTTCTTCTTTGGGTTTTCTCGATGTTTTCCCTTCCCCTCATGGGATAAATAAAGTTCGATGGCGACTCTCCTGTTTCTTTCCTTTTCGCCTTCGGTCGACTATTTTTCGAGTAGCGACAGCTGGCGACTCTGCTGGGGACTGGTTCTCCCTAAGCGAGCCAAACCTAATTTGTTTGTCGTATGTGTATTTTTGTTTGCTTTATTATTGCTTTATTATTTTGTGTTCCTCTTATCTGTTGGGTTTATTGGGGATGGTTTGTGAGGAGAAAGGCTTTCTACCCGAGCTTTTCGAGTATACACTAAGCTAGGAGGTGGTTGCTTACTGATTTGTGAGACTTAGGACTCGTCGAGTTGGTTTGACTTCCACCGATCAGATGAGGCCCCTTTGGGAATGATTATGTCTTACGATCAGTCGTAATGGCGTCTTTGTTTCCGACCTGGGAGTCCGTGATTCTGAGGACCTTTAGAACCCTATTCCAAAGGTTACTAAGGCATAACGTTGTGCTCATCCTTTGAATGGATTATCGTCTTACGAATCGTCGTTATGATGGAAAACTTTTGAGGGTTAGTGCATGGGACCTTGTTTGAAAGCCCGTGGAATGCCCTATTATAAACCAATAGATAACCTACCCGAGGTGAGGGATATCTTGTTGTGTTGTCCTGCAGAATCTGTGACCTTGATACCTGTTGCGAACCCTTGATTCAATGATCTTTGATCCCATGTCTTATTGCATTCATAACATTGCATTTGCATAAGCATCTTTGCATCATTTTGCCTATCATTCTCCAACCTAAAAACCGAGAAGCTCATTCAGTCCTTTGTCCATAACCCGCAGTTGATTTCTCGACACTCGCATTGAACCTGTGGTAGATGTGAAGCATTTGAAGCAAGTGGAGCATAGACGACTTGAAAGGCCAGTTGGACGAAGCAAGTTGGAAGCTGAGGTAGCCATGTCTGAGAGCAACCGTCAGAATGTTGATCCCCCATCAGGTTTCACTGTGACAACTAATCCACTGTATGATCTTCTGCCTGATGATGGTCCTCCATAAGTAAATGTTCCTACTCGACCCCAGAGGAAGCCATTGACTGATCCTATAAAGGAAAAGCTTCGTGAAATTGAGGAGAAACTCCAAGCTATGAAAGTGCATGATACGCCTGGGCTCGATGCTGCTGATATGTGCCTAGTGCCAGATTTGGTAATCCCTCCGAAATTCATAGTACCTAACTTCGAGAAGTATGCAGGTCGTAGTTGCCCGAAGCGTCATTTAGTGATGTTCTGCCGAAAAATGACCACATATACCTATGATGATAAGTTGATGATTCACTATTTTCAAGACAGTTTGAGTGGAGCATCTTTAAGTTGGTACATGGATTTAGAAAGAAGCCATATCCAATCATGGAAGGACTTATCCAGCGCTTTTCTAAAGCGATATCAGTACAATCTAGACGTGGCGCCTAGTCGCATGCAGTTGCAAAGCCTATCTCAGAATGGCGATGAATCCTTCAAGGAATATGCACAGCGGTGGAGAGAATTAGCAGCCAGAGTGCAACCACCACTCTTGGACAGGGAATTAATTAACATGTTCATAAATAGTCTGCATGGCTCTTATCTTGAAAGAATGGTTGGAAGTACGCCATCAAGCTTCTCTGACCTTGTAATGGTAGGAGAACGCATCGAGAGCTACCTCAAGAGTGGACTAATCCAAGATGTCTCAAGCAGCCAAGCCGGTGAGACTAAATCCCTCAGCAATTCCCAAGAGGAAGGGGATGAAACCAATGTAATCATAGCAAATGTTGAGTATTCTCATGGTGTACCAGCAAAACCTTTTGGTCCCTCATCTTCTCAGCAGTCATCATTCCCAGCGCCATGCTATCCTTATGGGCAACCAGTAATGCCTATAACTTCGTCTCAGAAACCGTGGATCGCTCCTCATGTTAATCAACGAGCCCATAGCCGAGGATATCAGAATCAGCGTCAGAGTCAGCATAGGCCTCGCAACAATCTAGAAAGAAGGAATGCTCCTCTTCATATAGTCCCTATGTCATACAGTCAACTCTTGCCGCATCTGATTCAAAGCTCGTTGGTGGTTCCCAAGTCTCTCAAGCCGTTGCCAGAGCCATACCCTCCTGGGTACGATCCTGATGTGCAATGTGGATATCATGCTGGATCAATGGGGCATTCGACTGAAGATTACAAAGCCTACCAAGCCAAAGTGCAACAACTGATTGACAAAGGTTACATATCCTTTCCAGAAGGAAGCCTCGTTGTGCACGTCAACCTCTCGTCTGTTTGAGTTCAAAGACTACAAGGGCCATCTCCTCGAGCCAGTGGGTCAGACAGAAGACATCCCCGGGAGTGGCAATTTTTTAGATCTTGTTATTTCTTTGCATTTGTAGTTTCTTCTCTGTTAAGTGCTATTTGTTGTTAAACATTGTTGCTTACTAATGGTTTTGTTAATGTAATTAACATGCTTTTTTGAACAAGTCCATTCGTATCCACTCATTTTTTTTCTCATATATTGCAAAAAATCACAAAAAAAAAATGTTCCCACATTTCACTCCCTTTATCAGTTGTTGTCTTAGTAAAGATTTGAGGGAGGATGATGAAAACGAAATACCCATAATTGCTAATAGTATGCTTTCAGATAAAATCCCGCTGATGATGTACAGGCATTGTTTCAAATCCCCTAAACACTGGAGAGATAAGGAGTTAGTCCCTAGTCAACCGCTTCGAGCCTAGAAGTAGTAGTTTCCTTCGGATTTCCAAACCCTTACGCTTAACCTGGGGCATGGGTAGTGTTCAGTTATCCTGATTACACATTCGAATTTCAAGATGAAACCTTTTGTTATGGCGGTTATTCTTCAAAGACCAAAGACTTGGCAGTCACGACCCTCCAAAAAAAAAAAAGAAGAAGATAGCCCGCTAAGTCCGCCACCCAAAGGGAAAACTTAGGCAAAATTAGGGCAATCCCGATGGACTCGAAAAGTGAAGTCGGTCCATGCAAAAGTTAGGGATCAAAAATAAATAAAGCAAAAGAGGCCCTCAAATCCTCAGCAAAAGGAAAACCCGATTCAGTGGCCACCAAAATGGATTAGAAAGGTTACTGACATCCACAAAAACAAAATAAGGTGACTGCCATTCCAAGCAAATTCGCCCTTACACCGTCAACCCTTTTGGGAGATAAATGTGTGTAGTATAACTGAATTTAGGACTGGAGTTCATCACGAAGAAGGGGCGGGTACAAATCAAAATTTGAGCCTAAAATCCTTTGTTTCAAATAACCGTGAACCACACCACGTTACAACCCTCGAAAGACCTAATTGAGGCGGGGTTTATTCTGAAAGCGTACTAAAGCAAGGTTGCGTAAACTGACTCCCCGCATATTTACTAATCTTTAGCACTGGTGTCATTCTTCTTGCCATATCTTTTGCACACCAGTAAATCAACACTGTGTTTGGACTAACGGTTCATTCGTCATACACTTTTCACATCATTCCAATAAATGATTTCCTTCAAAACTTGCATGATCGTCGCATTAAAATTACCATTCTTAGCAAATAATTTTAACTGCAAGAAAGTACTTGACATTAAAGAGATTCCAACAAAAGTGCAATCAGGGAGACACTTGATCATTCGTTGGTGTTAGCTCGAATCAAAACCTTCTCATAACCTTGTGAATCTGGAGTAGAACACTCAAGAGTGAGTTGAGCAGAGAATCATCTCAAGACTCCACCAGCCAAGGGTAGGCCACCCGGAGATTTTTGTGACTGAAGGCAAATCCCTCCAAAGCTCAATTAACACAAGTTAAGTCGCTTCAACGCTCATTCTGGGGCAAGTTCTTCAAGAGACGCAAGCAAAGGCTGACTAGTGAAGATTCAGACATTGGGAAAAATTATCTCCGACCATGTCATGGTATAACCATCCCCAAAGTTTCTATTCGAGGAGGATTTATTCAAAAAACCCTACAGACTGGGGCAGATCAATTGCAAAGGGGGCAGTTTTCCTCTATACTTTCAAGATTGGTCAGGAAAACCCTGTCAGACACCAGTAAATGTCGAGTTTGCAACAAGTGTCAAAGAGCCCTGGGGCAGGGCAAGAGAGAAACCAACATGTATAAGTCAAGTCGCTATGCTCATACTGTCGTTTGCAAAGTCATCATGGCATCTCAGTTAGAAGTGAGATCCTCTAAGGAGCAAGCGCAACTTCTGCAAAGGATCAAACTTAGAGCATCAGGAGCCTCCACATCTACCGTCTGATCGTAGCATCGTCAAGTTTTGAGTGTCGGGAAGTTAAGCTCATTCCCCATCCAACCCAAAGCCCAATCATACTTGGCACGCCAACCAAAGCCCAACCATCTTGGCACCTCCCACCATAAGCCCGATCACACTCAGCACCCTTAACCAGCTACAAAATCCACCTTGCTTGCACAACTTTAAAGCCCAGTTCTCGTCTGGCAAACCATAAAACCAGTTCCCGCCTGGAAAACCAAAACAAAACACCAGTTCTCGTCTGGTAAACAACTTCTATACCAGTTCCCGCCTAGAAAACCAAAACAAAACACCAGTTCTCGTCTGGTAAACAGCTTTTATGCCAGTTCCCATCTGGTCACCTATTCTTTAGCCATTTAAAACCAGTTCTCGTCTGGTAAGCACTGTTTCAAAGTCTAGTTCCCGTCTAGCCAACCATAAAGTCAGTTCTCGTCTGACAACTTAACCTTTTGCCACCAGTTCTCGTCTGGTAGTCTACCCCTTAAAAACCAGTTCTCGTCTGGTAACTCATTTAAAAGCCATCTTCGGTTGGTATCCTTCACCTTACCTATCTCCTTTTCCCCAGCAAGCCCGACCATCCTTGGCACCCAAAATAAAAGCCCAACCTTACCTTTGGCACGACCGTCACTCCAGACTTTCATATCCCCATCATTTTGCATACATTCTGCATCATTTGCATGTTTGTTTAGCCAGTTCTTGTAGAGGATAGGGGCATTCTTGTGGACATTGTCCCCCCCGTCCTTTATTCTTGAGTCCTCTCTACCTTTCGTAGGAGGAATATCTCACTTTTTATTTCCTGTGTCCTCTTACCTTTCGTAGGAGGAATATCTCACCATCCTTTATTCTTGAGTCCTCTCTACCTTTCGTAGGAGGAATATCTCACTACCCTTTATTCTTGAGTCCTCTCTACCTTTCGTAGGAGGAATATCTCACTTTTTATTTCTTGAGTCCTCTTTACCTTTCGTAGGAGGAATATCTCGTCTTTTATTTCTTGAGTCCTCTTTACCTTTCGTAGGAGGAATATCTCACTTTTTATTTCTAGAGTCCTATCTACCTTTCGTAGAAGGAATATCTCAACCTATTATATGTCCTCAGGATCCTATAGGGATGTCTCCCCTTTCAAGACTGGCAAAGCACTCATGTTCATTCCGCATTACATCTCAAGCATATCATCATATCCCTCATAACCAATTACCTCGTCCTAATGACAGGTGCCTTTTCCAAGCCATCCCACTGATTCATCACCTTTCATTCCACTCCTTTTCCGACTGAAAATTCTAGGTATTCTTATATTTAATCCCCTTGTAGCTTGATTGTAAGAAAGCCTTTGCCACTCTCACCTTCAAGTCCAAGAAGATTAAATAGGGGCATCTGTCACACCCTCATTTTCACCCTACCCTTTTCATATCATTTCTATCATCTCTGCATCTCCATGAGGTCATCAACACATCTTTGCATTCATCCATTTGCATAAGCTTTTATGACATGGGATCAAGGCGTTTTCCAATGGTTTGAGTCTTCCGTATTCGGAGTAGTATCAGTGTGCATTCAAAGATACAGTGGACTATTTCTCAGCCGGTGTGTACCCAAGGTTGAGTTATGTGGTGTGGAGGTCATCAGGTCACCAAATCTTAATTCATGTGGAGTTTGGTTCATTCATCAGTACATTGGTGGTTCATCTGCTGAATTATTTTCCTCAGAGTGGATTCAATAATCACCGTAAGGTTTCAAATTGACTCAGATGGTTGTTGTTTCTGTTGCAAGTTATGCAGTGGTAGTTGTGTACTTTTAATTAGATGTTTGTGGAAAGTTTGAAATAGGTTTTGGGCTCATTTGGTTGTTCATTCTTTAAATTGAGTTCATAGTCCATTCTAGTCCATTTCCTTCCATTATCCATTTTTCTAACCAATCTCACATTCATAAACCATATCCATTTTTTTGTATAAACCTTTTTCTAACCAAATACCCATTATCCATAATCCATATTAAGCTCATTTTCCCATAACTTTTCCTTAGATAATTTTTCTTAATCCAATCCATATTCAATGAATAAACCACTTTTGAATCCAAATTCTATCCAAATATTCATTTTGAACCATTTCCATAAAACCATAATTCAAAAATTCATTCAATTATCCATAATATCCATTTTAACCATTCCATTATCCATGATAATTCACCTCACCAAAAATCATAAAAAAAACTACAAAACCCATTAAAAAATAAAAAGCCCATTACAATTGTTTCTAAGCCCATCATTCTTTTTTTTATTACAACCAAATACAAAGAAAAACAAAGGAAAATCCTGCATCAAAACAAAATTCTGCATTCTGATGTTGACTCTACACTCCAACCGTAGCAAAATTTCTACAGCACTCCAAAAAGTACTCCAAGACTTGCCAAGCCTCTGCAAGATGAATCGTACCTCCTGTACATCATACTTGACCAACCAACAACATCTGCGAAAAACTCCAAAACAAAACATGGACAATTCAGCAAGCTTGAAAGGGACTTAACAACAGCAACTAGACAAAGTTGGTCTTAAATATGATTTTAAAAAGAAGAAAGAGAACAATAAAAAACGGAGCAGCAGAGTTTCAAAAAAGGATAAAAACCAAGAACCCTATCAGAACAGGGGGGAGCTCACCTTGCTATTGGAAAGAGGGGAGTGACCAAAAACCTTTGTTTTTTCTCCGACAGTTCACAGCATACAAACACACACACCTTACTCGATCTCCAAACTCATCTCAAACCACCAAACCTCCATCTTTCATCATTCTCACGCCACCGCCCAACAACATCAACCTTCAGCGAACCATCAACTTCAAACAAAACCGCAGCCCTCCATTTTTTCCGATTTCCAACAAGAATACCGCTTCGACCAAAACCTTAAATCGACCTTAAAACCTTCCAGTCACGCCCTTTTTCTCCGCCGTTTTCGAACCACATCCCCCGTTCACAAAGCTTCACCAACAACACAAACCCCCCAAATCCTTCTTCACACACCCTTCCAACATCAACTCTTCCAACCACCGTCACCACTGCGCTACAATAACGACATTGCTAACAACTTCAACATTCTCAAACTAACAGCAACCACCATTTTCTTTCTTCCTCCGATCGACAACCATCCATCAACTGCGCCGCCGGAAAAGACCGTTAGAGAGATGATGAGAGAGTGAGTTCGGCCATGGGAGAGATAGCTTCGATTTGTAGAGGGCGAGGGAGATAGATAGAGACCGATCGAGATAATCGGTTGGGAGTTAAGAAGCATTGGATTTTCCTTGAACGTCTTTTCCAAAGATCTGAACGTGTTCTTTCCTGAAGCGTATTTGTTGTGTTTGGAGAAAAGGAACGGCTGAGTTGGTGTTAGGTTTTCCTCACCACTTTGCTTCATAAAGTCAAATCGGGTTTAGGGTCTAGCCGACCCGTTTCCAATCCATTTTTACTGGAGCGCCCTTTTGGGCCTTGTCTCCTTTAACTTGTTGTTTAATTTTTTATAAAGTTTAGATTTAGTCATATTAAGCTTTTTTATGATTAATAATTTAGATTTTTACCTTTGATATTTTAATTATATTTTAAACTTTATTTTAGATTTTGTTAAATATTAATGTATTTTTTCAAACTTTTTCTAATTTTATCTCGGTTATCATTTTGCTTTAATTTTATTTCTTAATTTATCTCCGTTTTTCAATTGCATCTTTGATTTGCTTTTCGATTTTATTTTATGGGCCAATGATATAACAAAAATCATGATTACTTGACTTCCTTCAATCGATTCAAAATCTTGATCAATATGAGGCCATTTTCTTTTCAATTTCATTTCTCATTTCCATTCTCTTTCAAAGTCAAAAAACCTTGGTCTAGTACCAATCGCCCATTTTCAAAAATTCTCTTTGTATTGAACTAAAGAGAGAGGATTAGGTGAAGACCTCTTCCTCTTCGAGTATTAGGACTCTCACTTTAGAGTGTGTGGTCTCGATGCTCGTCTTTCAATACGAAGACGTGACCATATTCACCACCCATTCTTTAAAAAACCTTTTTCTCTCTTTATTTCATCTCCTTGTGTCTAAAAACCTTGGTCTTGTACCAAGTGCATTTTCAAACCTTTTCTTAATAAACTTAGATGGTCGTGGAGTGGTTAGGCGAAGGCCTTCTCCTATCCCGAGTGCTTGACATTACCTTTAGGGTTCACTGTCGTAAAACACTTACCATCTAAAACCAAAAACACCTTTAATAAGAGAATAAAGTTCTCTTTGTATTGAACTAAAAAGAGAGGATTGGGTGAAGGCCTCTTCCTCTCCGAGTAATAGGATGCTCACTTTAGAGTGTGTGGTCTCGATACTCGTCTTTCAATACGAAGACGTGACTATATTCGCCACACCATTTTCGAAATAAACCTTTTGAGATAAAGAACTGGGTACTACCCGAAGGGGTTCCTATCCGAAGACTTATTTCACCCCTTAAAAACAACCTTCACAAATCAAATGTGACATCTTGCCTTGATGGCGAAAATCAGCCTTTTTTCAAAAAAAGACATGTTACGTCTGTTCTACCGCAAACAGGTAACGCATAAGACTCCACGAGCGAGCCGCAAAACACCTAACTGCTAGAACCCGCGCGTTAACATCGTCCATAAAAAACACCAACAAACCGTAGTAGGTCAAACTACGATTGCTCTGATTCTTCATTCTAGTCCAAATGTAAGATACGTAGGCACAAGATTGTGATGATCTTGGCGAGCCACCTTCTATCCATCTTCCGTTTTACACACCATTTCTTCTTCTTCCCCCAAAAAGGGACATGTTACGTCCGTTCTACCGCAAACAGGTAACGCATAAGACTCCACGAGCAAGCTGTAATACACCTAACTGCTAGAATGCGCACGTTACCATCGTCCACATACCCCCTTCCATTTTCTTTACCCGTAGTCCTCCGAACTACGTTGACTCTGACTTTCCCATTGCACAAGGGAATACGTAGGCATAGGACCGTGAAGTCCTATCGAGTCTCCTTATCCTTTGTCCCCTCTTCTTCTCCCTACCTTTTCTTTTATTTTATTTCACGTTCTTTGTTTCTAAACCCCTTTTCTCTTCTTCTTAGAGCACACTTAGAAAGCAATATCCTTTAGCAAACATCCTTACACATAGATAAGCAAATGGTTCCCATCGAGTACGATGGATGTGAGGGGTGCTAATACCTTCCCCTTGCATAACCGGCTTCCGAACCCGTAATTTGGTTGCGAGACCATCTTATCCTTTCTTCTTTGGGTTTTCTCGATGTTTTCCCTTCCCCTCATGGGATAAATAAAGTTCGATGGCGACTCTCCTGTTTCTTTCCTTTTCGCCTTCGGTCGACCATTTTTCGAGTAGCGACAGGGGTCAATCATGTCAATCATGTCGATTCCCCATATAGAAAAAGGCCACGGGGAAGAAAGAACTTTGAGATGCGTTGGCGGTACATGGATTTTGTCTGAGTATATCTGACACTTATGACACTTCCTCATGTACTTGTAGCAGTCAGATTCCATTGTCAGCCAATAGTATCCTGCTCTTAGAATTTTTCTCGCCATTGTGTGTCTATTGGCATGAGTGCTAAAAGATCCTTCATAAATTTCTTTTATCAGCATGATTGCTTCTGGTCTGTCTACGCATCGGAGCAAGACCATGTCAAAATTTCTCTTATAGAGTGTGTCACCGCTCAGGAAGAAACTTCCAGACAGTCTTCTAAGGGTTTTTCTATCTTTTCTCAATGCCCCAGGTGGGTACTCTTGTTTCTGAAGGAAGCATTTGATATCGTGATACCAAGGTTTGTCGTCTATGACTGCTTCAATTGTGAAGATGTAAGCGGACCTTTCAAGGCGCCTTATGTCAATCTTAGGTAACTCATTTCATTGACCTACACTAATCATGGAAGAGAGGGTGGCTAATGCATCAGCCATGTGATTATCTTCACGAGGGATATGATGAAACTAGATTCGGTTGAAGAAGGGTAACAACCTTCTCGCATAATCTTTGTAAGGGATCAATCCTGATTGGTATGTGTTCCAATCTCCTTTGATCTGATTGATAATCAGGGCTGAGTCGCCATAAACATCAAAGTTTTTGATTCTCAAACGATTTCTTCCTCGAGACCCATGATACAAGCTTTGTATTCGGCCTCGTTGTTTGTACTTGAATGTCATTCGGGAGGTGAAAGGAATGTGGGTACTCTGAGGGGTTATGATGATTGCCCCAATTCTATTTCCATACTGATTGACAGCTCCGTCAAAGATTAGTCCCCAATGGGAACCTGGTTCTGGCCCTTCACTGGGTAGCGGTTCATCGCAATATTTCATTTCTAAGTACATGACATCTTCGCCTGGGAAGTCAAACCCGATTGATTCCTTATCGTCAATCGGTTGATGAGCCAAATGATCGGCTAAAATACTCCCCTTAACGACTTTTTGAGCGTGGTATTCGATGTCGTATTCTGATAACAACATCTGCCAACGGGCAATCCTTCCCGTGAGAGCAGGCTTTTCAAAGAAATACTTGATTGGATCCATTTATGAGATTAACCAAGTAGTGTGACGAATCATATACTGGCGAAGACGTTTAGTTGCCCAAGCCAGAGCACAGCAAGTTTTCTCAAGCATAGTGTACTGAGGTTCAGATTCAATGAATTACTTGCTCAAATAGTAGATGGCAGACTCTTTCTTTTTTGTTTCGTCCTGTTGGCCAAGTACACAACCCATGGAGTCTTCCAAGACTGTTAAGTAGATGACCAGTGGTCTTCCTTCCATTGGAGGTGACATAATTGGTGAGTTCAACAGATATTCCTTGATACTGTCGAAGGCGGTTTGGCAGTCATCTGTCCAAACGCAGTCCTGATTCTTTTTGAGTAATTTGAAAATTGGGGCACATGTCGCGGTCATGAGGAATATAAATCTGGAAATGTAGTTCAGACATCCCAGGAATCCCCTGACTTTTTTTCAGTCTTTGGAGAAGACATTTCTTGAATGGCATTGACCTTGTCAGGATCAACCTCAATTCCTTTTTGGCTGACGATGAACCCTAGCAATTTCCCTGAACGGACACCAAATGTGCATTTGTTAGGATTCAAACGGAGTTTGTACTTCCTCAAACGCTCGAATAGCTTTGACAGGTGGGTCACATGCTCCTCCTCTGTTTTAGATTTGGCAATCATATCATCAACATATACCTCGATTTCCTGGTGTATCATGTCATGAAACAGAGTAGTCATGGCCCTTTGATAGGTTGCCCCGGCGTTCTTCAAACCGAATGACATTAACTTGTAACAAAAAGTACCCCATGGGGTGAAGAAGGATGTTTTCTCCATGTCTTTCGGAACTATTTTTATCTGATTATAGCCCGAGAATCCATCCATGAAGGAGAAGACTTTGAACTTTGTTGTACTGTCAACCAGCATGCCAATGTGTGGTAAAGGAATTTCATCCTTTGGACTAGCCTTGTTTAGATCCTTGTAGTCTACACACATTCTGACTTTTCTATCCTTTTTCGAACTGGTACTATGTTGGCTAACCATTGAGGATATTCCGATGTGGCGAGGAAACCTACGTCAATCTGTTTCTGTACTTCCTCTTTGATTTTGATGGCCATGTCTGGATGAGTCCGTCTCAACCTTTGTTTTACTGGCGGACATTCCGATCTTAACGGTAGATGATGTTCCACGATGCTGGTATCCAACCCTGGCATGTCCTAGTAGGACCAAGCAAATACATCGAGAAACTCTTTGAGAAGCTTTGTCAAACTCTCTTTGACAGCTGGACTGAGTAGGGCCCCAATCTTGACTTCTTTTCTCTCTTCCTCTGAGCCCAAGTTGACCGTTTCCAACGGCTCTTTGTGAGGTTTAATGGGCCTTTCCTCATGTCTGAGTATTCGGGAGATCTCTTCTGGAATTTCATCATTATCTTCTTTTTCAGCCTCAAATACCGGGAATTCAAAGTTGGGAGAAGGCATCGGATCGTATGTTTCAACGGGGTTTAAAACAAGCAATCTACATGACGTGATGATTTGTGTTTAGAAGAGATAGAGAAAATGCAAGAGTGTGCGTAGTGTAAATTTTTTTATTGCTTGTTTTTATTATTTGAATTGTTTTTTAGGATTACCATTTTCTAAAAAAACGAAAAAAGAAAACAACAATTAATGCAGAAATTACAGAACGACGTTTATTTATTTATGATTTTGTCGGTTCTTGAAACTACAGCCCTATAAAACAAAACTCAGTCGCTTTGGGAAACGTGAAGAGGTATATTTACAAAAAGTGAGCCCTATCAAAACATCCGTTTCACCTGGGCAGGGTGAAAGGTTGAAACGAAGATGGCAATTACTTTGACTTATGAACGATCTTTGGAACATCGTCTGAAACCCATTGGCGGCGAACTCCTTGGTGAATTATAAAGTCTGGTACCTTCCTCGATTTGTCTTCAGAAATAACGCTGATTTCTGGCAGAGCAGGATCATTAGAATCTGTCTCCCAGGCAGAGTTGTCGTAGGAGGATTCCTCGGTTGTATTTTGCATAGTATTTGTGCTCTCAGGTATATTTCCCCATCCAGTTGGCTGAATGTCTTCGAGCCTGATTCGAGAGCTTTCAGGAGCAGTGTACTTGACCAATAAGTCAAATTTTCCATTTGGTTGTCCCAGGGTGTCCCACACTTCTTTGGAACTGGAGGAGTCATCCCTTTTGATGACGTTGACATTAGGAAAAACATAGTTAATGAATTCTAGTCCTGCAATCTTTGTAAATTCATCATCGTGCTGGGTATTTTCTGAATGACCTGAGTGTTGATCCCATGACATGGTGGGGACGCAGGTATCCTTTTCAATGATGCTCAGCTGATTTTCATTGTTCGACTAATTTTCTTGCCCCAAGTCTCCTGGGTACGGCTTCCAGATAGGCAGGCCATCCATTGGGCCATAATAGTCGTGGTCAAAGTTGTATTTCATTGGAGTGTCCTCCTCTAATGAGTTGGATGGAGCACGACATCCTTCAGGATCACAATCTTCGTATATCATTTCGACATCTGACCTCGGTATAAATTTCGGACTCTGTGCGGGATAGCAAAATGGCATAGGCACCTCTTCCTGAGACATATAACCGTCCTCGTTAAGATAGGACTTCCATTCCTCATCTGTGTCGGAGGAGTCTCCTTCGTTGATGTTATGTACTTCTTGAGACACTGGGTGAAGGAAACCTCCACTATGGAAGAAGTTCTGAATGGGATGAAGACTTTCATCGTTAGCAATAGTCTGGGTACAGGTTGTAGAAAAACTAAGACCCTTCTTTGTTTTATTATCTGTAGGAATGGCAAGTTGTCCTCATCCTTTTGCGTTGTTACTTTTGATCACTTCAAGAGCATCTTTGTACGAGGAAATTGATGTTCCCTTTTCTGATTGATTCTCACTGCTCACAGAGAGTGCCTGGAACTAAGTTCCAACAACCTCCTCGGGTTCTACACAAGTGGATAATGAAAGGTTACTCATGATCAAGGCTTGCTCTCCACAGACTGTGACGAGTTGGTCGTTCCTAACGAACTTCAGTTTCTAGTGTAGTGTCGAAGTGACTGCCTCAGCCTGGTGTATCCAAGGTCTTCCTAATAAGCAACTGTATGTTGCCCAGATGTCCATGACCTGGAAAGTGACTTAGAAAGTGTGAGGACCGATAATTATGGGAAGGTCGACTTCACCGATAACTGTTTTTCTGGACCCGTCAAATGCTTTGACGGCGACCTCACTGCCTCTCATCGGAGATCCTTTGAATGATAGTCACATTAGAGTGGACTTCGGCATGATGTTGAGAGCCGATCCGGTGTCTACCAGTACGCTGGCTAAAGCATCGTCCTGGCAGTTGACTGTGATATTGAGCACCATGTTATGGCTTTTGCCTTCTTCTGGCAATTCCTCATCACTAAACCCCAAGTTATTGCAGGATGTGATGTTAGAGACGATACTGTCGAATTGTCGTATTGACACATCCTGTTCCACAAATGCCTGTTCTAAGACTTTCTGTAGAGCCTCTCTGTGGGTTTCAGAACTGAGTAAAAGAGATAACACAAAGATCTTTGAAGGAGTTTGTAACAGCTGATCAACAATGTTGTATTCACTCCTTTGGATGAGCTTCAACATCTCATCATCGTTCTTTGAAAGGTAGGGATCACTGGATTGACTAACCGGTGGATTAGGAACTTCTGTTTGAGGTTCCTTTTCTCTGTTAGGTTCTCTAACTCCTCGGTTGAAGAATTCACCGCTCCGTGTTACTCTACTGATGTCTGCAATATTCACGACAGAGGGTAATGGAATTTCCTTTCCATTCTCAATTATTGTTCCACCATATTTGTAAGGGATTGCCTTAGTTGATTCATACGGCATTGGTCCTGGAAGATAGATAACTACAGGAGCCTTCTGATTTCTCTGACTGCCGTAGGTAACTTCAATCAGTTCTTGGCTAAGAACTTTTGATTCGTCAAGTAGAGGGATGATGGTACAAACATCCTTGGTTCTCTCAGAGTTTGAGATTACAACCACATCTTTGATCTGGTCAGCGAAATAGTCTGGCGTCCAGTTAATGGACCCCGAAACTGAATATTGTTGAATCTCTTTGCAGTCCAACTGACTCTGAAGGGCTGCTCTCACGAGGTAGCATCCTTGATTATTTTTCGAGCAGACTCTACGGCGCTCGTAGTTATGTGGTGGCACCTGGCCATGTCCGTTTTGAATGTAGTGTAACCTTACTAGGTCTATTTCCATAGATCGAACATCCTAACTTTGATGCCTAGTAGGGTTCTTATTAACCATACTGATTTGCTGCGTGTCTTCATCCATATAGATTGGAAGCCACCAGTGGTTTAACAAGTGTTGCAAAGTTATTTGCACGAGAGCACACCCTTGGTTACTCTCACTGCATGTTGTACAGCTCAGATAATCATGTGAAGTGAGAAAACCGAGCTGGACTTGCTTGGCGTGTAACTCCACCAAGCTTGTATTCATCAAACGAATATCGAAGATTTGAATCATGTTGATCTGATAGGGATTTCTATCACGGTAGTCCTGGATCCACCCAAGATCCATCTGACGCTGGAGGCCCTCTTGTACGAAAGAGCATCCCTGTTTGTTTACCGAGCAAGTCAGACATGAATTGTAATTATGCTGGGGCAGATTATGATGTTGGCTTTGCCTTGAGTGCATTGCCACCAAGTTGACATTCATTGCACGAATGTCGTGGTTTTGAATGATGTTTGAACTCGTATAAGTCATGTTAACTCCACGAATTCGATGCTCTTGGATCCATCCGAGATCCAACTGTTCATTTAGAGCTGATTGCACCACAGAACATCCCTGATTGTTTTTAGAGCAGATATCACACTGGTGATAATTATGAGGTGGCACATGGCATATCCACTCTGTCTACAATGCATCTTGACCAAGTTGGCCCTTAATAAGAGTACATCATGAATTTGATAGCTGTTGTTGGACTCTCCTTCTATCAAATTTACCGCAGCTTTCTCGTGTTGAGGCAGCGGGTTCGTGAGAACATTCAGATTCGTATCTTTGAAAGATAAGACCCCGCTCCTAACGAGCTTTTGCACATCAGATTTGAAACTGAGACAATTTTCTATGTTATGCCCTGGTCCTCCTTGATGGTAAGGGCAAGTTTGATCCGCTTTGAACCAAAAAGGCAGATTTTCCGGTACTGTAAGAGGAGACCTGGTTTTGATGTGTCCCTTGACCAGTAAGAGTGGAAAAAATTATGCGTATAACATCGGTATAGGGTCGAACCCTGGAGGTCGCGTTGTACGGTTTTTGTTGTACGTAGGGCGAGCCTGCTGAAGAGGTTGTTGTGTCCTTTGCTGAAATTGCTGTTGATTCGGTTGGCTTTGAGCAACCTGAGGTTGATACGTAGGAATAGGCACAGAGTTGATAGCAGGAGTTATAGCTGCTACTGGTTGATATCGTCGCCTTTGCTTTCCGAGAGAGATATTCCCAATATCCTGCTCTTTTTTCTTAAGGAGAGCACTACCGTGTCGTTTTGTATTACTTAATGATCCAGCGTCTTTAACTAAATGCCCCTCTCGGACTGCTTCCTCAAGACGAACTCCCATGCCCACCATCTCGGTGAAGTCACTGGGCGCACTGGCAACCATTCTATCGTAGTAAAATGAGCTCAAGGTCTTTAAGAAGATCTTTGTCATCTCTTTTTCCTCAAGAGAGGGGCAAATCTGAGCGGCAATTTCAAGCCATCTCTGAGCGTACTCCTTAAAGGTTTCCTTGTCCTTTTGTGACATCGATCTGAGTTGATCTCTGTCCGGTGCCATATCCAGGTTATACTTATATTTTTGAAGAAAGGCAACGCCAAGATCTCTGAAAGTGCCGATCTTAGTGCGGTTTAAATCCATGTACCATTTGAGTGCAGCAC
Organism: Lathyrus tuberosus; assembly: GCA_022829125.1. Taxonomy (NCBI): domain Eukaryota; kingdom Viridiplantae; phylum Streptophyta; class Magnoliopsida; order Fabales; family Fabaceae; genus Lathyrus; species Lathyrus tuberosus. The sequence goes on from JALAZF010000145.1 coordinate 10,919,742, forward strand.
TGGTTAAACTATCCTGAAAGTAGTGAATTAGTAGCTCCTGGTTCTTTGTCTGAGCTGACATTCGCCGAGCGTACATCACCAAGTGGCTTTGAGGGCAAGAGTTACCCTTGTACTTTTCAAAATCGGGTACCTGGAACTTGTGCGGAACTTTCACATTGGGGACCAAACAAAGGTCTGCGGCGTCCTTTCCAAATAAATCCTAACCGCGAAGGGCTTACAGTTTTTTCTGCATCTCCAGGAATTGTTCCTGGAACTCATTCATTCTGTCGAACATACTTTCGTTTTCACCAGAAGATATCTGTGGAATCTATCCTTCTGGGACAGTGTGTACCACGGGTGGTGGTATAGTCATCATGGCTGAGACTCTCGGTGCCTCCCGAAGTTTGTAAGCTTCAGGAGTTGCTGTCATGCCCCTGGCATCTTCGCTTTCCCAAAGTTTGTAGCCTTGAGGCCCAGCGGCTCCTACTGAAGTTTCCGGATCTTCAGTGATCAGCGGAACATATCCTTCCGGGATATAGTTGAGTGGCATGCCCCAGGGACGATCTTTCGGCATTTTGTACCTAGGATCATACTTTTCCACTATGGGCATTGATATGATCTCTGAGATCACATTCCTTTGTTACTACATCTGAGCTTCTGCTAGAGCTTGCATGTTGTTATAAAGCTTTCTCAGATCCTCTTTCAGAGTGTCGATCTCTTCTCTCATCTCCCTGTTCTCTTCCTCGAGATCATCCATCTTTTTCTGACGATTGGCCCGAGTATTGTACGAATGAGATAGTTTGACTCTAGAATCGAGACGCAAACGTGAGATTCGTAGGTAAGAAGAATGCATTTATGCGAGAATGATGAATGATATCAATGATTACATTAACTGTATATATTTTTTTGTTTATTCAAAGTAAACTTCGACAATTAGATTGCAAATATCAAACAGTGGGGAAATCCCATCTTATTGAATTCAAAGATTGCGGAAATGGAAATACAGTAATTTACATAGTGTTGTAAAAGGAAATCTAAACTTATGGGTCCTGAGTCCTCCCTGAAGCAAGCTCAGGTGCGGGTTCCGGTACTTTCCTTTTCTTTGACCAGGGCTCTTGAGCCGTTGTCGGGTCGTCATTCCTTTTCCAAGTGAAAGGAGCGAGCAAATTCCTTAGGTCATCTTGATTTTCCACAGCATGTTGCTCTAAGATCTCAACCAGAGCATCTTTATCTTTCAATAGTTGCTGTATTTTCTTGCACTCTACATTGAGAATACGGTACTTGTTCCTCCAAGACCTCTTCTCCTGTTGAACTTTGTTGAGAGTAACCAACAGTTTTTCCGTCTGAGACATAAAATAAAGGACAGAGTCCCTTAATGGAATAACTTCCTGATGAGGGTAAGGCATCCTCAGCTTGAGAGCTCTAGTTTGTACCCAGTGGAGATAAGGCTCCACCGAGACACAGTCTGGTTTTCCTAGAGACTCTTTTCCTTTCCTATGAACGTGTTTCCAGGCGTGCACTATTTCCGTCTTTAGTGCTCTGTCATTTTCTCCTTCCTTGAAGAAAAGACCTTCCAGATGAGCATTACGCGGGACATGCCTCATCGGGTATCCAAATTGACGATGAACTAAAATTGGATGATAGTTGATTCCTCCCTTAGTTCCTATAAGGGGTACATTTGAGAAATTTCCACAATGATCAATGATTCTGATCCCGTCATAGATCTGATTGTACCAATCGATGTCAGAGTTGGTAAGAGACACGATTCTCTGCGACCAACAGAAAGTATTCTTTTGATCCCAAAATGCAGCAGACTTGGATAAGTGTGAAGTGAACCATTTGTATAGCAGGGGTACACAACATGTGATCATTCCTCCGCTGTACAAATTCCTTAAGTGTACCGAATGATAAGCATCTGCGAGCAAGGTTGGTACAGGGTTTCCAATCAGAAAAATCTTAATGGCGTTGATATCTACAAAGTTATCGATTTTCGGAAACAAAAATAGCCCGTAGGTGAGCAAAACAAAGATGCTCTCGAAAGCGGCCACGTTCCCTATACTAGCAAAGTATAGAGCTTTCTTTGTCAAGAACTTGGCTGGCAAACCCTGGATTTCCCCCTTAGTGGTCATGTGAGTCCTGACCTCCGACTCGTCCAAATAGATTGCTCTTGTGATGGTTTGATCTTTTGGAATTTCTTCCAGTCCAGAAAAGGGAGATTGGTCAGTAATGGGTAAATCAGTCAGGTGAGAGTACTCCTCCAGTGTTGGTGCTAGCTGATAATCCGGGAACGTGAAACAGTGATAGACCAGATCGTAGAACTGGATTAGTGTAGACAGGATTCCTTCGATTACATGGACCCTTAACAAGGACAGCAATCCTTCATACTTGGCTCTGAAAGCCTCAGGGGTTGGTGATCATTCTCGCCAGACCTCTTAAATCCTCTAGTTTTGGAACCTTGAAGGTGTACTTATGAGTTTTTCTTCTACCGAAATCCATAACACAATCCCTTTATCTGACATTTGCAATCATTGTCTTAGTTTAATTTGAAAAGAGAGACTAGAAGAGAAGATTTTTCTTTGTTTTTTAATGTTTTTTAATGAAATGAATGCATGAATACAGCACACAAAAACATAGAAAAAACATGGGGTCAAAGTCGGTGTCATGAAGTCAAGGCTCTACCCATCCCCAAAGGTTTATATTGGTGATTTTTTGTACCTGTCCGCAAAATCATTGACCCATCTTAGGATAACAACAACAAGCGGATCGCCAGCGAGCTGATGCATCTTAGAGTGATTTCAGATGAGGGTAGTATCGCGTGACAACTATTTCCGATAGCTTCCGCACTACAAAATGGTTTCAGTTTACTAAAAACCTTAACTTCTCAGATAACCCAGTCGACCACACTACTTTCAACAACCAAAGTCGTATAGGCAATGTATCTGTAAAGGGAGTCTCCACTAAGTTTGATGGTCAGCTCGGGACTCTTAAATGGGATTTACTCCCCGCAAGATTACCCGTATTGCCATCACCTATCTTAGGTGTATACTCAATCTTTCCACATGCGGCATCACACGCATTCTCATTAGCAGAAAAATAAACACAGATATCAATTAGGAAAAGCAGTATATATATTTGTCTTAATCATCCTAGACCTCTAGTCTTATGATCCTATACAGACAATGACTCCCCAGCAGAGTCGCCATTTTTGTGACATCTTGTTGAATTTAAAGGTTTCCACCGAAGATTGTAAGAAAGAGAAGAAGACCCCACGGTGGGCGCTATTTTTCTGTAGCGCGATTTTTGTGGTCTTGAATCACGATCGCTTGGGTACTACAGTTCGATTCATTTTTTATCCTATTAAGCTGATTAAGGAAGGGAAATAGATGTCTCCAATTAACCCTGCTTGCATACTTAGTTTAAATAGTTGTCTGTTAGGTTACAGATGCTATTAAGACGTGGATCCTTCTTCGGTTTATTTTGTTTAAATTTAGAATGTCTGAACTATTTGCGAGGTTTTTGGTAAGATGTTAGGATTTGGTGCTTTTGGGTTGATATATGGGGGGGGTACTGGATTTTGGGTTGTTGATTAGTATGCTCACTAAGATTTTGCAATCTTATGCCTACGTATTCTTGTTTGACGAAACAGGGAAATCAGAGCGATCGTAGTTCCTTCTATTCTATGGGAGGAAAAAGGTTGTTTTGGTGTCTTGTTCAAAGCCCAAGACGTGAAGCTAAAGGTGGTTTGTATTTTTGTTCAAAGCCCAAGATGTGAAGCTAAAAGGTTTTGGCTGAGAGAGACTTTGTCATCTCTAAAGAGGAGTCGTTGATGTTTGTATGTTGTGAGCAAGGCACAACTTTCATGCTAAAGGTTGATTGACTCAACCGGGGGTTTTCTTTATACAAAGCCTAAGATTTGACCTTTCCGGGGGGAAATGTTCTTTCTGTCTTGTACAAAGCCCAAGATTAGGGCTAAAAGGGTTTTTTTGATTCTGTTAGGGAGAATGTATCTCGTATAAAGCCCAAGATGGAGGCTGAAAAGGGTTTGACTCAACAAGAGAATTTGTTATACTCAACAAGAGAGTGTTTTATATGTGTCTTGCACAAAGACGGAGGCTAAAAAGGTTGACTCAACAAGAGAGTTTTGAACAGGTGATTGACTCAACAAGAGAGTGATTTGCTGTCTCGTACTAAGCCGGATATCGAGGCTAAAAGGGCTTGACTCAACAAGAGAGTCTGAAGGTTGTTTGACTCAGCAAGAGAGTCTTTTTATACTCAACAAGAGAGTGTTTTATATGTCTTGTACAAAGCCCAAGACGGAGGCTAAAAGTGGTTGACTCAACAAGAGAGTCTTTTATACTCAACAAGAGAGTGTTTTTCTATCTCGTACGAAGCTTGAGATGGAGGCTAAAAAGGAGGTGACTCAACAAGAGAGTCTTTTATACTCAACAAGAGAGTGATTTTCTATCTCGTACGAAGCCCGAGATGGAGGCTAAAAAGAAGGTGACTCAACAAGAGAGCCTGAAAAGGTTAGCTCCGCTGGGGAGAATTATTTATACAAAGCCCAAGAGGAGGCTACCTTACCGCTGTGGATTATGGAGATCCTGAAGCGGGTCCAAGTGTGGGGAACTCTCATGAGAGAGACCAGGGTTTCTTCCTATGTTTGAAAGGAACTTAAGAATGTCTTTGAGACTCAATGGTCTTAGACTGTCCGAGTCTAGAGTTTTATCTTTTGTACAATGCCCAAGAGGAGGCGATGGCATTTAAGGGATGGGTATCAACCCTACGATGGCCGGAGTTTTGACGCGGGAAAACCGGCTCTAGCAAAGGATGACTAAGTTCTGTCTTATACCTTTAAGAGGTCATCAGGGTCCTTGAATTAAGCCCAAGAGAAGGCATGAGAACTTCTAAGAAGCCGAAGGGTCCTTGTACAACGCCCAAGAGGAGGCGGGGATGCTTTTAGAAAGCCTGTGGATCCCCAAACCAAGAGAAGTTCAAGACATGATATTCACAGAGAATAGATCAAGCTAGGAAAGTTCAAGGATTTGGAAGAAACTCAAGAGATGCCATTCACGGAGAAAAGATCATCTCTGGGGAGTTAGAGTTTCTTTGACAATTTCTAAGGGTGACAGTCTGAGAAAAGGTTCACCGAGAATATTGTCTTTCTCTTTGTTCCATATTGTTTAACCCCAAGAGGAGGGAAGACTGTATCTGGAATCCTACGGGGGATCTAGTTTTATTTGTATTCGAGAGTGACCAACAGGCTTTACCTAGTTCTAGAAGTAGTTACCGGAGAAAACTCTAAATAACTATACTAGTATTACACAGTTGATATGTGACGAGCATATAAAAGGATGTGAAAGAAGACTTACAGTAAAGCAGCCCCACAATACAGTTATATACATATGAAAGCGGTATATGAAAGCGGATAAACACTTACCCGTTGTAGAGCTTCCATGCTATTTTGTTAGTTGTTCAACAAATAAAACTTTGATAACAATATTATATTCAAAATCAAAGGAGAAAGTGCTTTGAAAAGTTGTTGGGGCATACAGCTCAAGGAGAGGCCCAGGTTTTAACGATGATTGCACCGTTGTTTTGAAAACTGTACTGGGCCTTATACAATGACTGAGGCCCAAAAATTTTATGTACAAGGGGATGGGTCTTACACTCTATTAGAGGCCCAATAATTTGTTTTTGTACAAGTGGTGGGGCTTACAGCTCAAGGAGAGGCCCAGGGTGATTTCTGTTAAAAAGGCGGCGATCGTGCCAAACTTTTTGATGGTATCGGGACTTATACAATACACTGAGGCCCAAATTATTTTGGTTAAAAAAAGGGTTGGGTCTTAGACTCTATTAGAGGCCCAAAAGTGTTTTAAGAAAAAGAATTGGGACTTATAGCTCGAGGAGAGGCCCACATGATTTGTTTGAAAACTGGAGATCGCACCGAGGTTTGAAAACACAGTGGGTCTTATACGATGACCAAGTCCCAAAAGGTGGTGTATTTACAAAGGGGTTGGGTCTTACAATATATTAGAGGCCCAAGAAGTCTTTTAAAGAAAAGAAATGGGTCTTATAGCTCAAGGAGAGGCCCAAGGATTTTTGGTTTCAAAAAGAGGTTGGGTCTTACACTCTATTAGAGGCCCAAAAGTGTTTAAAAAAGATTTGTGAGGGTGAAAATCAAAGAAACCCTAATTTTGTTTTCCTTTAAAAGTAAATATTTAAAGAAAATCAATTAAAATGATAAAAATACCAAATAAGTTTGAATAAACCACTTGTGATTTTTACTTAAGGTTTGAAAAATGAGGTTTTAATCACAAGATGATTTAGAACTCATTTGGTTTTGATTTTCAAAATAAACATTCACTTTTAAATGTTTAAAAACAATTAAAAATGAATTTATTCACAAAAATACTAATTATATTAAATAACTAATATAAATTTATTTTTTTGTGGAATAAAATATTTCAACATTTTTGTGATTTTTTTGCAAAACGAACCAATAAAAAATCATTAAAATTGAGGAAGTTATTAATTTTTCAAATCTTTAAAAATAATATGAAAAATAATAAAAAAAGTGAAAAAGCCATTAAAAAGGTGTCTGGGGCGAGGGGGATTCGAACCCCAGACCTCTTGTGTGCAGCGTGCATGCCTTACCACTGGGGTGGTGATACATCCGTGTATCAAACCCCAGCCACAAATATACAAGGCTTGCCTTGTTCTTGGCCTGGCCAAGGCAAGGCAAGGCATGGGTTTTGGTCAGAAACGTGAAGGCCATAACTTCCTCCTTTCGCCATGGATGGAGACAAAATTTATATGCATCTGGCCTAGAATTTCCTAAGGAATCCAATGGTGGTGGTGGTTTTTCCAGAAAATCAATCCTCCTTAAAACCTGATAGTGGTTTTAAAATAGGCCATAGTGTGCATTTTCTGTGTTACCTCTTTGTACAACCATGAATTACATGATGAATTGGTTCAGACACAACACATATAACATGTAGGAGATGTGCATGATCAATGGACCTCAAAGCAAGGCATATTTTAAAGAGTTCAAGTTGAGATGCTTACCTCTTTAGGAGCTTTTTGGGCAATCTGTCAAGTGCCTTGTTCCAGAAATGTTTTGATACTTTAAACACTCTCAAATGATCCCTTAGAAGCTTTTAGGGTGATTGGAATCAGCTGGAAACCTCAGGAATGGAAATTGGCCCTTTCTTGCAAAAGGGGCAAAAGTGGCCAAAATAGCAACTCTCTCAAATGATGTTCCTGATGTGTGGAACCATTTGGGACAGTTCAAAGATGATATTTGGAGTGTGTTTGAGGTTTTATCTGGTTTTAAAAGTGAATGAATCAAGACATGGCTTGAAAAATGCAAAAAAGTCCAATTTTGAGGTTTTGAGAGGGGACTTTGTGATTTTGGTGTTACTTGTGAGAGTTTGGACAGCTTAGATATGACATATTGAATGTGTTTGGATCATGAGCTGTGATGGAATTGCTCTCTAACTCAAAAACTAGGAATTACCTTGCTAAAGAAGGCATTTTTGCCTAGAGAAAGAGATTTTGAGGAAAGCAAGTGTTGTAGTGCTTTGGTGTACTCAAACTGAGCACAAATGAGCTCTATTTATAGTAGAGCAAGTTTGTTTTGGCTGCAATAGTGAATGGAAACTGCAGCAGAGGTTTGGCCAATGTTGATCAATAGGAATCCAAGTCACCTCTAGACATTGACTAGAGGTTAGAGCACAGGCTGCTGGTTTCCTAGTTCTTGGATAAGTCTTGACTGAATTCAGTTGGAAAGGGCTCAGTCCATGCCACCTTGGTACATCCAATAATGCTCCAAACCATAATTGGAGTCTTGTCCCTCTTTTAGGCATTTCTAGGTTTGGCATGCCACTTTTGGTTCCAAGGACTTGGGAGGCTGATGGATCAGTGTTTGTCCCACCTTGGTCTCCTCATGAGGTGTTCAAATGGATAAACTTGTTTGTCATTTGCAAAATTTGCTCAAATCGAGCAAAATGCACAAATCTGCCTTGCCATGATAGTTTGCAGCAAGGCACATTGTCATTGTCATATCTCATGGCTTAAGTGGAGTTTCATGGAGTTCTTGGCCATTTTGGAAAGCTCTCATATGATACAACACATTTGTGATCATAGTTTATCTTGATACTTTTTGGATAAAAGTGAAAAATCCCCCTACTTTTGGAAAAAAGAGCAAGACAGATTCTGACTTAGTGAAAATTTCACTAAGTGTTGAAAAAGTGACATTTCATGTTTTCAGCCATTTTGATCATTCCATAACTCAAAATCCATGATGAATTGGAATGAGGTGTAGTTGACACTTTTAAAATATGCCATGAGAGCTACAAATCCATCTTTGGATCAGCCAAAATGGTTGCTTAGATCTCAAGTTATGATCCTTGGTAGTTGGTATCCTAGCCACTTTGTTCCATAACTTTGAAAATTTCTAAGTTTTTTATGGTTACCCCTTTTGTCGCGGCCTGCAAAAATATTCGAGTCGCCATCATATTTTTTAAGGAAAATAAAATGATAAACCTAAAATCCTAATCCTAAGGGTAAAGATTCCTAAGGTTCGGGAGTCGGTTAAGCGAGGGGAAGGTGTCAGGCACCCCTCACTTCCATTGTACTCAATGAGATCCTCCTTAAGTTTTAGGATATGTTTGTTTGTTACTTGAATGCTTTACTGTTTATACTTATTTAAAAACCCTTGATATTAAATAGAAAAAGTGAAATGAAATTAATCTAAGAGGGGTACCCTAAGTTTTATTATTATTATACTCGGTGGGGTTTACAACCCTATGCCTACGTACCTTCAATTTTGAAGGGTCAGAGTAACCGTAGTTCACCTCCCCTATTCATATCCCTATGCCCATTCCTAATCCTAATCCCAATCCTAATCCATTATTTATACTCTTGGATAAAGAGTTCTATCCCCAAATCCATTATTTATACTCATAGATAAAGAGTTCTATCCCTTAAATCATAATCCCTTGGCCTATGTTTATACTCTTGGAACCTCAAGAGTTTTATCCAAAAGATTTATCCCATTTCTATCCCTTTAATGTTATAAACCCAATATTTATATCCCTTGAAACCATAATAATTTATCCAATATTCCCTATTTATTTATCCCAAATTGTATCCCTTCATTACCCCAAAAATTATCCCAAAAATGTATCCTTTAATTATCCCATAAATTAACTCTAATTTCTCAAATTAGAATCTCATAATTATCCCTATATTTTTTATTCCTTATATAAAAAATTAATCCATAATTTCAACATGCTTTATTGTTCTAAAATTAGTCCCTAGCATTAGTTTAAATCCCTAGTTTTGGTATTTAACCCCATGATAATCATAAATATTCATATAATCACCTAATTATTATTTTTTGCATTAATTCTACTTTTTATTCAATATATTAAAGGAGACTTATTAATCATTTGACTAATTATTAATCCATTTATGTTAGATTGTAAAATTAACTTTAATCCCAATTTAAACCCTTAATTATGTATTTTCCGTGTCAGTTATAAACATCTAAACGATTATCTAATATTTTTGTGTTAATTTTATTATTATATTAAACCCTAAATTAATTTAATCAACTTTAAATTATAACCCTAATTGATGATCATTATAAAAATATATTAATTAAAACCTCATTATCCCATTTAGACTAATTAAATTACTAACCACTAATTATCCTAATTAACCCTAGAATTATCCTAATGGCTAACTCATACTAACTAATTAAATATATATTTTTTGCTTTTGTGTTAGTAATTACGTGACTAATCTAAAGAGAGAAAAACTTAACAATTAAGTTAATGAGGCAAAACCAAATTATAATGAAGTGATATTTTACCTTTCACAATATAGCTTTAGAATAAAAACCCATTACACAAAAATTCACAATTAATTTCTAAATCTCACCACTTTCCATTATGTACCCAATAAAAGCTAATGAGAATTTACATTTGGCATATTTATTTGAAAAAATAAAACTACCTATACTAATTTAATGGAAAGAAAGAAATAAATGGTAAGGTACATACCACGTTTTCAGCTCCTCTCTCCATTGGCATTTTCCTTAGTTCTTCCACATCTCACTCTCTGGTGGCTCATCTTCTTCCTCAAATCTAACATAATATCATTACAACAATGGCTTCTTAAAAATATGGGAATCAAAGCAATCTTTACCTCCAGTTTCCAAACCATACTTTATCATCTCCGGCGGATCTACAGAAGGCGGTAGGTGGCGATTGCGGTGGAGGTTGCTGAACGGCGTCGATGATGATGTCGTGCGGTGGCAGAAATATGAAGCTTTGTGCGATGGTGGTTGTCGCGGATTCGTCGCGATATCGTTTTGGATCTGATGGAGGCAACGTGCTTTCGCTATTCACTTCTTCTCCTATTTTCAATTTTTTGCTGTTGTGTGGTTATACTATTCTGATTTAGAGTTAAAAATAATTGTTGTTCTTGGTATGTAAATAAAATCTTTGTACTAAATGCTAATGTTATTGTTCATGGTATGTACTGAATACTATTGTTCATGGCATGTATAAAACCTTACGAACATAAAACACGAGTAGCTCCTGTTACAATCAAACTTAGAAAAGTCTGATGCAAAAAGTTGTTGCTTTTATTCTCATGGTATTTAGATAAAAATATCATAATATTATAATAAAAAAATATAAATTTGTTTTTCAATCCACCGATAGGATGATATTGTGAGTGATGTGGTTTGGATAGAATGACTTTAAATTATTAGTAAAATAATCATTTAAAATCATGAAATAAAAACAAAAACAAATAAAACCATCAGATAATCATCATATAGTTAAAAAAATATTAAATTAAGATCAAATAAAAATGTAAAAAAAAAAAATTTTAAAGAAAAATGAGACTCCTTGAAAACAAACAGTTTGGGATTCTGTAAGACTCTGTGTGTGAAACTTTGTGTAATTGTCCGTCTTAAAAAAATAAGAGCCTAAGAACACAAAAGAGATTAACAGAGAACCATCAGATGAATGTCATTTGGTTAAATGATAAAAACAAAGAAGTTAAAAACGTGAAAAATAAAGTTGGGACTTCTTTAGAATAATTTGAGACTCGGTAAACTCTATGTGTAAAAAAGTCTATGTAATGTGTTTGTGAGAGTCCCCTCTAAATTGTAAGAAATAGACTCTATTTATAGAGAAAATTAGGGTTAATTAAAAAAGGAAGAAATCAATTTGATCAATAAAATAATCAAAAGCCCAAAAATCAATTTTAATTGATTTTGATTTAGTGACTTTTTGTATCAATCATATGATTCTTTCTAAAAAGGACAATCTTTTTTCAATATTTTTTATTTTATATTTTTTTGTATATTTTTATATTAAAAAGTAAAAAAAATGAAAAATAATATTTTTAAAAAATGCCTAAAAAATAAATACGAAAATTAAATTTAAATGATAAAAAAAATGATATTTTTGTGATTTTTAAGATTTAAAAATAAGTAGAAAAGTTAGAAATAAATAAGATAGAAACAAACACAATAAGCGAGGAAGATGGGATTTGAACTCATGCCCTTATGCTTATATGTCCTTATCATTAAGTCCCTACCAAATGGGCTATTGTATTTAGTTGAAATGAAATGCCACTAATGAATTATTTAACTTTACTGATTAATCCTAATTAATTTCTAACTAATAATAATAGCCACTAAAAATGACTTCTAAATATTCTTCTAATAGGTTGGTCCTAAATTTTTCTAAAATGATTATATACTATCCTAACCAGTTAATTAAATGAAATTATATATTAAATTGAAATTAAAATTATACCCTGAAAAGTTTTAAAAATAGCAACTAAACTATGATGACATCAAAACTCCTAAAGAGTCAAAATGGTCCCTCTTTGACTTTTTAGGTCATTGTATTTGACCAAATGACTCATATGGACTCTGGGGTGTATTAGTGATCTAAATCCTAAGTTAGTTGAAAAATAGAAAAGAACAGTGGTCAAAATTTGGGGTACGACAGCTGCCCCTATTTAATCAGCTTCAAACTGAGACGATGATGACGGTTAGTCTTCATCTTCTCGAGAAGGAGTTGATTAAATATAAAGAGGAACCCTAATTTTGACCACAAAGTGAATACATTTCGGAGTTGAGCAAGGATTGAACAACCCTCAATGCTCTGTTAGTATCCGACTTTGATGTATCCCTAATAATATCTTATTGATACGATTCCCTTAATCACAGAAATCGGGCTAGATCCTAACGATCATCTGGTCATTTTGGTAAACCCTGGTGGAACCCATTATGCAACTCCTAATAAAACCCTTGGAAAAAACCCTGATATAATTTCTGATGGTAACCCTGATGATAATACTTCAACGAAACCGTCTGACAAATCCCCGATGGAACCCCTTGATAAAAATCCTTGGTAACATCTCAATAAAACCCCTGTGACAACTTTTGATGGAACCTCTGATGATAAAACCCTGACAAAGTTGTCTGATAAACCCTTGATGGAACCCCTTGATTAACTCCTAACGATCAGTTTCAACCCTTTCGGGTGGAATTTTCCTATGATTCCTATGATCCTCAGATCATGCTATTGATATCAGGTAAGACTTTAGTGATACCCCGATTACACTGGATGAAACCCCTTTTGCTAAGACTTTGGTGAAACCCCTCGATAAAGTTCTGGTTAAACCCCTTGATGGAACCCCTTAATCGGATGAAAATCCCTTAATATAACCCTTTTGATAGAATTATGGTAGAACCCCTTTTGTGAATCCCCTTGGTAAAACCCGTTTGTTAAAAATTTGGTAGAACCCCATGATGAATCCCTTGATGAGACTCACGATAAAACCCTTTTGATAGAAACCCTTTAAAATTCTTTGACAACACTTGATAATCCCTTGATAAAATTCTGCTGAAATCCCTTTGGTAAATCCCTTGGTAAAAATTTGATAGAACCCCTTGATAAATCCCTTAGAAAAAACTGCTAGAACCCCTTTAGTAAATCCCTTAGCAAGATCTATTTTGATAGATTCCTTGGTAAAACTCCTTTTGAGAAATCCTTAGTAAAACTCCTTTGATAAAAAATTGGATCAAACCCTTTGATAAAATGTCCTGGTGAAATCCTTTAGATAAATCCTTAAAGAACCCTTTGATAAAAAGTTTCGTTGAAACCCTTTGATAAATCCTTGATGAAATCCTTTGATAATACCACCTTGTTGAAACTTCTTGTAAAAACCCAAGTGAACCCTTGGTGGATAACGCTCCGATGAAACCCCTTGATTGAACCTAATTGATAAAATTCCCTTGATAAAACTCTTTTGATAAAAATTCCTTGGTTTAACCCCATTAATATTACTCCTTTGATGAATCTTTTTAAATGAAACCCTTAAATGAAATCTTGGAGGAATCCTTGAAGAAAATCCTTAGATATTTGATGAAACATATCCCTTATGAAGGCCATGTTGCCGAGCTATAGATGTGAAAGATGAAGACCTACTCACTGATGGATGATAATCCTGTAAAATCCTTTATCGAAGCGATGTTTCAATGATATAGTTGGGGATTAAACCCCTAAGAGTAATTATGAACCCTATGCATGTATGCATGTTTGTGTATGAGTCCATGTATGCATGTTCATGTATGCATGTGATGTTATGTTATATATGTATGATTAGATGCTAGAGCGTAGCGACATGATCAATGCATGACAATGATTTTAATGTCTCCATAAATGCCCCAATTTGTTGGGTCTTTGAAGAGTTTTGCCTCAATATAAGTTTTGAAGCAACTTGAATATGAAGATTTTCCATTGTATTATCCTTTGGAGAAATTTACCCTTGGAATGATATGCTCCAAATAAACCGTTTTTGTTTTAAGCGGTTCCTTTTGTTTAATCCTTGCAATGTCCTAGATTGACTAAGTCTTGAAAAGTAAGCCTGAAAAGAACTTAGATCCCACCATGATTCGATATGACCTTGATATGGATTGCCCCAGTATTTGAGTCCTTGATAAGGACTGCCCCCAATATTTGAACCTTGAAAAGTGTGTCCCATTATTTGAATCCTTGAAAGGTATGCCCTGATTAGATTGACCCTTAGAGGGATTGGCCTCCCTATTCCCTTGAGTTGGTATGCTCCAGTATGAGAGTCTTGAAAGAATCTTCCACTTATTATTAGGGTCATGGAATTGTTTTGACATAGGTGTGTAAAATCTTGAAATGTTTTTTCCCTAATCAGTAGGATCTTCAAATGATGTGCCCCTATGATACTTAAAGATTTGCCTCTTACTTGGAAGGATCCTTAGGTGACTTTCCCCTAGTCATAAATTCCTTGAAATGATATGCCCCTGATTAGACCATTGTTGATATTTCCTTGGTGCTAAGTATTGATTTGGAAGGAAAAATTTCCCTTTGAAAAGTAATTATAATTCCATGTTCATGCAAGTTTTCAAAATCCGAAATTCATACAAGGTGTATGATAGATGGTATTTGGCCATGAGGTTGACACAAATGAAGAATGAGAAAATGATGATTTAGCAAACATTCAGATTCGGAGTTAGTTTAACAATGACTTTGCCGAGTATGCATTTATAGTGCCCCTAGCTTCAATTAGGACTTTTATATGTTGTAACGTGGCCCAGTTTACGGTTTTAAAAACAAAGATACAAGACTCAAAATTTGAAATTTAACCCAGCCCATTCTCCTTGATGTTCTCCATTCCTAAATCCATTTAACCCAACAAATGCGTTCATCCTGCAAGAGAAACTTTTCAGTCATGGTGATTAAAAGGTATACTGGTTTAAGCACTTTATGAGTTTTTTTTTTGAGGTGCAGTCACCCGCTCCTGTTTATAAGATTGTTCCATTTTTCCTTTTTCTTTTCTTTTAATCCCTTATTTTTGCATGGACCCATTCTTTTGAATTTAGTGGTCCATCGGGATACCCTTATTTTGCCTAAGTCAAATTTGATCTTTTTTCTGATTTTTCTTTTTGACTTGGCGGGTTTTTTTTTTTTGGAAACAAATCTTGAGTTTTTTGCTTTTGGTTTCGAACGGGTGTGACTTCCATGCTTGATATTATGAGTTTTTATCTCCCTTGCTTCCTCAATGTTGAATGGTGCGAGAAAGAATATGTGCTTAAACTTTTATCCTTGTGATTAGGTGTACTGATTCCCTTGCGTTAGGACGCATTGTTGAGTTAATTAAAATCTACCCTGCCCCTGGTTAAGATTAACGTTTTTTTTAAATATAAAGAAACACCGACTTCTGGCTCGAGGGGGTTGACTACGGATTATCCCCTTATTTCTACAGTGTTTGGGAAGTGAAACAATGCCTTACATCTTCAGCCAGGTCATACCATTAAAGCATACATCAGCAAATTCGTTTGTTTATTTACATCCTTCTCCTCCTAAGTTTGTTAATAGGTGAGAAGTGAAAAGAAAAAGTGTGATTTATTTTTATTTTTTTTGGCATAAGAAAGAGTGAAACGAATGGATGAATTCCAAAAACCTGCATGCTCATATTATTAAAATTATTTCCCACAAAGTACATCTTTTAATTACAAACAACACTTAGCAAATGGAAAATACAACTGGGAATGATAAAGGCCTAGTGATCCTAGAAGTGAGCTCCCTTGTTGATCCACCGAATTTAGGAGTCACTTCTTGCACTTTGTCCAAGTAAGGGTAACCTCTAACCAATGGGGCTCCTCCTTTGAAAGTCAATTGCAAGTCTTGTACTTTGTGCTCATAACTTGTATGGCCTGAATAGGGTCAAGTAATCGCTACTTCACTAAGGCACCTCCGAGTAAGTCACGAAACATTGATGTAGGATCCAGTTCCCTTCCAAGCTTCCTTTGTTGAAGCGCATGAGGCTGCTACTGAAATAGATACAATTGAGACTCTGTTGCAGAGGCATATATCATCCAAGGTTGTTATATTTGAGGCTCTAGGTGGGTCTCTAGTTGGCATGGTGAAGGGTTACCTTCTCTCTCCAATGGTACTTTCACCCCTTGAGTTGCTTTACAGCTTCTTAAGGTGTCCTTTAAGTTCGTTCATAAGTATCGGGAAACCTCTGAGTTCTTGGTAGTTGGACAAGGGCGAAAGCGGAAAGGATATGAAAATGTATGTATATGTATGCAAATGCATGAAAATGCACGGGGTATGCAAAATAAATTTTTTTTTTAAATATTTTCATGAAAATGATGAATGAATATTTTAATTAAGTGTTTTTTATTTGGTTAGGGTAAGGGTGAAATGCAAGCATGACCCTAACTAGGTGGGCTCCCTACAATAGGTTTAGATCTAAATCTTATCTACCCAATCCCCTAACATGTAGGATATATGGTTTTTTGTTTTTTATTCCATGATATCCTTATAACTCAGATTATACCCTCGTTTTACCATGAGAAGGATCAAGCCTTCCTACGGTAAACCTTTGAGATAAGTCTCATCTAGGAAGACCCTAGTAACGACCCTTGAGGGTTGAATACTTAGGGTCACCATGAGTTGATAGGGTTTTCTAAAGGTCCTCAGAATCTTCAACCACATCCAAATCATCAACTATGTTAAGGGCTAGCCTCAACAGGAAGACAATTTTGGAGGGTCTATCTGAGTGTGGCATCAATGCATAGTCGGGATGTTACATCCCTTCTATTAACATTTCCGTTCCACATCTTAACTTAGAGTATCCTCCAAGCTTGGGTTTTAGCTACACACATTACAATATCCCAATCCAATGCATGATGACAAATAAATAACATATAATAAATAATAAAATAAAACATAAAATAATCATGCGAATAAACAAAAACAGTAAACAACCAAGACAAACAAACAAGAACCCTAAAACCTAAGGCTAGGATGGACTCTCTTTAGGGAGGCTCCACAGCAGAGTCGCCAACTGTCGCGGCCGGCAAAAATATTCGAGTCGCCATCATATTTTTTAAGGAAAATAAAATGATAAACCTAAAATCCTAATCCTAAGGGTAGAGATTCCTAAGGTTCAGGAGTCGGTTAAGCGAGGGGAAGGTGTTAGGCACCCTTCACTTCCATTGTACTCAATGGGATCCTCCTTAAGTTTTAGGGTATGTTTGTTTGTTACTTGAATGCTTTACTATTTATACTTATTTAAAAACCCTTGATATTAAATAGAAAAACTGAAATGAAATTAATCTAAGAGGGGGACGCTAAGTTTTATTATTATTATACTCGCTAGGGTTTACAACCATATGCCTACGTACCTTCAATTTTGAATGATCAGAGTAACCGTAGTTCACCTCCCTTATTTCTATCCCTATGCCCATTCCTAATCCTAATCCCAATCCTAATCCATTATTTATACTCTTGGATAAATAGTTCTATCCCCAAATCCATTATTTATACTCCTAGATAAAGAGTTCTATCCCTTAAATCCTAATCCCTTGGCCTATGTTTATACTCTTGGAACCTAAGAGTTTTATCCCAATTCCTATCCATTATTTATACTCCCGGAGGAAAACTTCTATCTCATTTCCTTATCCATTAGTTATACTCTCGGAGGAAGAGTTCTATCCCAATTCCTTATCCATTATTTATACTCTCGGAAGAAAGAGTTCTATCCCAATTCTTATCCATTATTTATACTCTCGGAAGAAATAGTTATATCTCAATTCCTATCTATTATTTATACTCTCGGACGAAGAGTACTATCCCTTAATTCCTAATCCATTTATTTATACTCTCGGATATCAAGAGTTTTATCTCAAATCCTATCTATTACTATACTCTCTGATATCAAGAGTTTTATCCCTTAAATCCTATCAATTATTTATACTCTCAGAAGAAGAGTTTTATCCCTTAAATCCTATCCATTATTTATACTCTCGGAAGAAGAGTTTTATCCCTTAAATCCTATCCATTATTTATACTCTCGGATATCAAGAGTTTTATCCCAAAGATTTATCCCATTTCTATCCCTTTTATGTTATAAACCCAATATTTATATCCCTTGAAACCATAATAATTTATCCACTATTCCCTATTTATTTATCCCAAATTTTATCCCTTCATTATCCCCAAAATTATCCCAAAGTTATCCATTAATCATCCCAAAAATTTATCCTTTAATTATCCCATAAATTAACTCTAATTTCTCAAATTAGAATCTCATAATTATTCCTATATTTTTTATTCCTTATATAAAAAAATAATTTCAACATGCTTTGTTGTTCTAAAATTAGTCCCTAGCATTAGTTTAAATCCCTATTTTTGGTATTTAACCCCATGATAATTATAAATATTCATATAATTACCTAATTATTATTTTTTGCATTAATTCTACTTTTTATTCATTATATTAAAGGAGACTTATTAATCATTTGACTAATCATTAATCCATTTATGTTAGATTGTAAAATTAACTTTAATCCCAATTTAAACCCTTAATTATGTATTTTCCGTGTCGGTTATAAACATCTAAACGATTATCTAATATTTTTGTGTTAATTTCATTATTATATTAAACCCTAAATTAATTTAATCAACTTTAAATTATAACCCTAATTAATGATCATTATAAAAATATATTAATTAAAACCTCATTATCCCATTTAGACTAATTAAATTACTAACCCCTAATTATCCTAATTAACCCTAGAATTATCCTAATGGCTAACTAATACTAACTAATTAAATATATATTTTTTGCTTTTGTGTTAGTAATTCCGAGACTAATCTAAAGAGAGAGAAAATTAACAAT
This sequence comes from Lathyrus tuberosus, assembly GCA_022829125.1. Lineage (NCBI taxonomy): Eukaryota > Viridiplantae > Streptophyta > Magnoliopsida > Fabales > Fabaceae > Lathyrus > Lathyrus tuberosus. Next base: position 10,938,480 of record JALAZF010000145.1, read on the forward strand.
TAAGTTAATGAGGCAAAACCAAATTATAAAGAAGTGATATTTTACCTTTTCACAATATAGCTTTAGAATAAAAACTCATTACACAAAAATTCACAATTAATTTCTAAATCTCACCACTTTCCATTATGTACCCAATAAAAGCTAATGAGAATATACATGTGGCATATTTATTTGAAAAAATAAAACTAACTATACTAATTTAATGGAAAGAAAGAAATAAATGGTAAGGTACATACCACGTTTTCAGCTCCTCTCTCCATTGGCATTTTCCTTAGTTCTTCCACATCTCACTCTCTGGTGGCTCATCTTCTTCCTCAAATCTAACATAATATCATTACAACAATGACTTCTTAAAAATTTGGGAATCAAAGCAATCTTTACCTCCAGTTTCCAAACCATACTTTATCATCTCCGGCGGATCTACAGAAGGCGGTAGGTGGCGATTGTGGTGGAGGTTGCTGAACGGCGTCGATGATGATGTCGTGCGGTGGCGGAAATATGAAGCTTTGTGCGATGATGGTTGTCGCGGATTCGTCGCGATTTCGTTTTGGATCCGATGGAGGCAACGTGTTTTCGCTATTCACTTCTTCTCTTGTTTTCAATTTTTTGCTGTTTTGTGGTTATACTATTCTGATTTAGATTTAAAAATATTTGTTGTTCTTGGTATGTAAATAAAATCCTTGTACTAAATGCTAATGCTATTGTTTATGGTATGTACTGAATACTATTGTTCATGGCATGTATTAAACCTTGCGAACATAAAACACGAGTAGCTCCTGTTACAATCAAACTTAGAAAAGTCCGATGCAAAAAGTTGTTGCTTTTATTCTCATGGTATTTAGATAAAAATATCATAATATTATAATAAAAAAATATAAATTCGTTTTTCAATCCACCGATAGGATGATATTGTGAGTGATGTGGTTTGGATAGAATGACTTTAAATTATTAGTAAAATAATCATTCAAAATCATGAAATAAAAACACAAACAAATAAAACCATCAGATAATCATCATATAGTTTAAAAAAATTAAGTTAAGATCAAATAAAAATGTAAAAAAACAATTTAAAATAAAAATGAGACTCCTTGAAAACAAACAGTTTGGGATTCTATAAGACTGTGTGTGAAACTTTGTGTAATTGTCCGTCTTAAAAAAATAAGAGGCTTAGAACACAAAAGAGATTAACAGAGAACCATCAGATGAACGTCATTTGGTTAAATGATAAAAACGAAGAAGTTAAAAACGTGAAAAATAAAGTTGGGACTCCTTTAAAATAATTTGAGACTTGGTAAACTCTATGTGTAAAAAAGTCTATGTGATGTGTTTGTGAGAGACCCCCTAAATTGTAAGAAATAGACTCTATTTATAGAGAAAATTAGGGTTAAGTAAAATAGGAAGAAATCAATTTGATCAATAAAATAATCAAAAGCCCAAAAATCAATTTTAATTGATTTTAATTTAGTGACTTTTTGTATCAATCATATTGATTCTTTCTAAAAAGGACAATCTTTTTTCAATATTTTTTATTTTATATTTTTTTGTATATTTTTATATTAAAAAGTAAAAAAAAAAGTGAAAAATAATATTTTTAAAAAATGCCTAAAAAATAAATACGAAAATTAAATTCAAATGATAAATAAAATGATATTTTTGTGATTTTTATTATTTAAAAAAAGTAGAAAAGTTAGAAACAAATAAGATAGAAACAAACACAATAAGCGAGGAAGATGGGATTTAAACTCATGCCCTTATGCTTGTATGTCCTTATCATTAAGTCCCTACCAAATGGGCTATTGTATTTAGTTGAAATGGAATGTCACTAATGAATTATTTAACTTTACTGATTAATCCTAATTAATTTCTAACTAATAATAATAGCCACTAAAAAAGACTTCTAAATATTCTTCTAATAGGTTGGTCCTAAATTTTTCTAAAATGATTATATACTATCCTAACTAGTTAATTAAATAAAATTATATATTAAATTGAAATTAAAATTATACCCTGAAAAGTTTAAAAAATAGCAACTAAACTATGATGACATCAAAACTCCTAAAGAGTCAAAATGGTCCCTCTTTGACTTTTTAGGTCATTGTATTTGACAAAATGACTCATATGGACTCTGGGGTGTGTTAGTGATCTAAATCCTAAGTTAGTTGAAAAATAGAAAAGAACAGTGGTCAAAATTTGGGGTACAACAGCTGCCCCTATTTAATCAGCTTCAAACTGAGATGATGATGACGGTTAGTCTTCATCTTCTCGAGAAGGAGTTGATTAAATATAAAGAGGAACCCTAATTTTAACCACAAAGTGAATAAATTTTGGAATTGAGAAAGGATTAAACAACCCTTAATGCTCTGTTAGTATCCGACTTTGATGTATCCCTAATAATATCTTATTGATACGATTCCCTTAATCACAGAAATCGGGCAGGATCCTAACGGCCATCTGGTCGTTTTGGTAAACCCTGGTGGAACCCATTATGCAACTCCTAATAAAACCCTTGGAAAAAACCATGATATAATTTCTGATGGTAACCCTGATGATAATACTTCAATGAAACCGTCTGACAAATCCCCGATGGAACCCCTTGATAAAAATCCTTGGTAACATCTCAATAAAACCCCTGTGACAACTTTTGATGGAACTTCTGATGATAAAAACCTGACAAAGTTGTCTGATAAACCCTTAATGGAACCCCTTGATTAACTCCTAACGATCAGTTTCAACCCTTTCAGATGGAATTTGCCTATGATTCCTATGATCCTCAGATCATTCTATTGATATCAGGTAGGACTTTAGTGATACCCCGATTACACTGGATGAAACCCCTTTTGCTAAGACTTTGGTGAAACCCCTCGATAAAGTTCTGGTAAAACCCCTTAATGGAACCCCTTAATCGGATGAACATTCCTTAATAGAACCCTTTTGATAGAATTCTGTAGAACCCCTTTTGTGAATCCCCTTGGTAAAACCCTTTTGTTAAAAATTTGGTAGAACCCCTTGATGAATCCCTTGATGAGACTCATGATAAAACCCTTTTGATAGAAACCCTTTAAAATTCTTTGACAACACTTGATAATCCCTTGATAAAATTCTGCTGAAATCCCTTTGGTAAATCCCTTGGTAAAAATTCGATAGAACCCCTTGATAAATCCCTTAGAAAAAACTGGTAGAACCCCTTTAGTAAATCTCTTATCAAGATCTATTTTGATAGATTCCTTGGTAAAACTCCTTTTGAGAAATCCTTAGTAAAACTCCTTTGATAAAAACCTGGATCAAACCCTTTGATAAAATGTCCTGGTGAAATCCTTTTGATAAATCCTTAAAGAACCCTTTGATAGAAAGTTATGTTGAAACCCTTTGATAAATCCTTGATGAAATCCTTTGATAATACCACCTTGTTGAAACTTCTTGTAAAAACCCTAGTGAACCCTTGGTGGATAACGCTCCGATGAAACCCCTTGATTGAACCTAATTGATAAAATTCCCTTGATAAAACTCCTTTGATAAAAATTCCTTGGTTGAACCCCATTGATATTACTCCTTTGATGAATCTTTTTAAATGAAACCCTTAAATGTAATCTTGGAGGAATCCTTGAAGAAAATCCTTAGATATTTGATGAAACATATCCCTTATGTAGGCCATGTTGCCGAGCTATGGATGTGAGAGATGAAGACCTACTCACTGATAGATGATAATCCTGTAAAATCCTTTATCGAATGGATGTTTTAATGATAATGTTGGGGATTAAACCCCTAAGAGTAATTATGAACCCTATGCATGTATGCATGTTTGTGTATGAGTCCATGTATGCATGTTCATGTATGCGTGTGATGTTATGTTATATATGTATGATTAGATGCTAGAGCGTAGCGACATGATCAATGCATGACAATGATTTTAATGTCTCCATAAATGCCCCAATTTGTTGGGTCTTTGAAGAGTTTTTCCTCAATATAAGTTTTGAAGCAACTTGTATTTGAAGATTTTCCGTTGTATTATCCTTTGGAGAAATTTACCCTTGGAATGATATGCTCCAAATAAACCGTTTTTGTTTTAAGCGGTTCCTTTTGATTAATCCTTGCAATGTCCCAGATTGACTAAGTCTTGAAAAGTAAGCCTGAAAAGAACTTAGATCCCACCATGATTCGATATGACCTTGGTATGGATTGCCCCAGTACTTGAGTCTTTGATAAGGACTGCCCCCAATATTTGAACCTTGAAAAGTGTGTCCCATTATTTGAATCCTTGAAAGGTATGCCCTGATTAGATTGACCCTTGGATGGATTGGCCTCCCTATTCCCTTGAGTTGGTATGCCCCAGTATGAGAGTCTTGAAAGAATCTTCCACTAATTATTAGGGTCATGGAATTGTTTTGACATAGGTGTGTAAAATCTTGAAATGTTTTTTCCCTAATCAGTAGGATCTTCAGATGATGTGTCCCTATGATACTTAAAGTTTTGCCTCTTACTTGGAAGGATCCTTAGGTGACTTGCCCCTAGTCATAAATTCCTTGAAATGATATGCCCCTGATTAGACCATTGTTGATATTTCCTTGGTGCTAAGTATTGATTTGGAAGGAAAAATGTCCCTTTGAAAAGTAATTATAATTCCATGTTCATGCAAGTTTTTGAAATCCGAAATTCATACAAGGTGTATGATAGATGGTATTTGGCCATGAGGTTGACACAAATGAAGAATGAGAAAATGATGATTTAGCAAACATTCAGATTCGGAGTTAGTTTAACAACGACTTTGCCGAGTATGCATTTATAGTGCCCCTAGCTTTAATTAGGACTTTTATATGTTGTAACGTGGCCCGGTTCACGGTTTTAAAAACAAAGATACAAGACTCAAAATTTGAAATTTAACCCACCCCATTCTCCTTGGTGTTCTCCATTCCTAAATCCAATTAACCCAACAAATGCGTTCATCCTGTAAGAGAAACTTTTCAGTCATGGTGATTAAAAGGTATACTGGTTTAAGCACTTTATGAGATTTTTTTTTTGAGGTGCAGTCACCCGCTCATGTTTATAAGATTGTTCCATTTTTCCTTTTTCTTTTCTTTTAATCCCTTATTTTTGCATGGACCCATTCTTTTGAATTTAGTGGTCCATCGGGATACCCTTATTTTGCCTAAGTCAAATTTCGTATTTTATCTGGTTTTTCTTTTTGACTTAGCGGGTTTTTTTTTTCCTTTTTTTTTAGAAACAAATCTTGAGTTTTTTGCTTTTGGTTTCGAATGGGTGTGACTCCCATGCTTGATATTATGAGTTGTTATCTCCCTTGCTTCCTCGATGTTGAATGGTGCGAGGAAGAATATGTTCTTAAACTTTTATCCTTGTGATTAGGTGTACTGATTCCCTTGCGTTAGGACGCATTGTTGAATTAATTGAAATCTACCCTGCCCCTGGTTAAGATTAATGTTTTTTTTAATATAAAGAAACACCGACTTCTGGCTCGAGGGGGTTGACTACGGATTATATCCTTATTTCTACAGTGTTTGGGGAGTGAAACAATGCCTTACATCTTCAGCCAGGTCATACCATTAAAGCATACATCAGCAAATTCGTTTGTTTATTTACATCCTTCTCCTCCTAAGTTTGTTAATAGGTGAGAAGTGAAAAGAAAAAGTGTGATTTATTTTTATTTTTTTTGGCATAAGAAAGAGTGAAACGAATGGATGAATTCCAAAAACCTGCATGCTCATATTATTAAAATTATTACCCAAAAAGTACATCTTTTAATTACAAACAACACTTAGCAAATGGAAAATACAGCTGGGAATGATAAAGGCCTAGTGATCCTAGAAGTGAGCTCCTTTGTTGATCCACCGAATTTAGGAGTCACTTCTTGCACTTTGTCCAAGTAAGGGTAACCTCTAACCAATGGGGCTCCTCCTTTGAAAGTCAATTGCAAGTCTTGTACTTTGTGCTCATAACTTGTATGGTCTGAATAGGGTCAAGTAATCGCAACATCAATAAGGCACCTCCGAGTAAGTCACGAAACATTGGTGTAGGATCCACTTCCCTTCCAAGCTTCCTTTGTTGAAGCGCATGAGGCTGCTACTGAAATAGATACAATTGAGACTCTGTTGCAGAGGCATATATCATCCAAGGTTGTTATATTTGAGGCTCTAGGTGGGCCTCTAGTTGGCATGGTGAAGGGTTACCTTCCCTCTTCAATGGTACTTTCCCCCCTTGAGTTGTTTTACAGCTTCTTAAGGTATTCTTTAAGTTCGTTCATGAGTATCGGGAAACCTCTTAGCTCTTGGTAGTTGGACAAGGGCGAAAGCGGAAAGGATATGCAAATGTATGTGTATGTATGCAAATACATGAAAATGCACGGGGTATGCAAAAAAATATATATTTTTTTTAATATTTTCATGAAAATGATGAATGAATATTTTAATTTAGTGTTTTTTATTTGGTTAGGGTAAGGGTGAAATGCAAGCATGACCCTAACTAGGTGGGCTCCCTACAATAGGTTTAGATCTAAATCTTATCTACCCAATCCCCTCACATGTAGGATATACGGTTTTTTGTTTTTTATTCCATGATATCCTTAGAATTCAAATTATACCCTCGTTTTATCATGAGAAGGATCAAGCCTTCCTACGGTAAACCTTTGGGATAAGTCTCATCTAGGAAGACCCTAGTAACGACCCTTGAGGGTTGAATACTTAGGGTCACCATGAGTTGATAGGGTTTTCTAAAGGTCCTCAGAATCTTCAACCACATCCAAATCATCAACTATGTTAAGGGCTAGCCTCAACAGGAAGACAATTTTGGAGGGTCTATCTGAGTGTGGCATCAATGCATAGTCGGGATGTTACATCCCTTCTATTAAGATTTCCGTTCCACGTCCTAACTTAGAGTATCCTCCAAGCTTGGGTTTTAGCTACACACATTACAATATCCCAATCCAATGCATGATGACAAATAAATAACATATAATAAATAATAAAATAAAACATAAAATAATCATGCGAATAAACAAAAACAGTAAACAACCAAGACAAACAAACAAGAACCCTAAAACCTAAGGCTAGGATGAACTCTCTTTAGGGAGGCTCCACAGCAGAGTCGCCAACTGTCGCGGCCGGCAAAAATATTCGAGTCGCCATTATATTTTTTAAGGAAAATAAAATGATAAACCTAAAATCCTAATCCTAAGGCTTGAGATTCCTAAGGTTCGGGAGTCGGTTAAGCGAGGGGAAGGTGTTAGGCACCCCTCACTACCATTGTACTCAATGGAATCCTCCTTAAGTTTTAGGGTATTTTTGTTTGTTACTTGAATGCTTTGCTGTTTATACTTATTTAAAAACCCTTGATATTAAATAGAAAAAGTGAAATGAAATTAATCTAAGAGGGGGACCCTAAGTTTTATTATTATTATACTTGCTAGGGTTTACAACCCTATGCCTACGTACCTTCAATTTTGAAGGATCAGAGTAACCGTAGTTCACCTCCCCTATTCCTATCCCTATGCCCATTCCTAATCCTAATCCCAATCCTAATCCATTATTTATACTCTTGGATAAAGAGTTCTATCCCCAAATCCATTATTTATACTCCTAAATAAAAAGTTCTATCCCTTAAATCCTAATCCATTGGCCTATGTTTATACTCTTGGAACCTAAGAGTTTTATCCCAATTCCTATCCATTATTTATACTCTCGGAGGAAGAGTTTTATCCCATTTCCTTATCCATTATTTATACTCTCGGAGGAAGAGTTCTATCCCAATTCCTTATCCATTATTTATACTCTCGGAAGAAAGAGTTCTATCCCAATTCCTATCCATTATTTATACTCTCGGAAGAAAGAGTTATATCCCAATTCCTATCTATTATTTATACTCTCGGACAAAGAGTACTATCCCTTAAATCCTAATCCATTTATTTATACTCTCGGATATCAAGAGTTTTATCCCAAATCCTATCTATTATATATACTCTCTGATATCAAAAGTTTTATCCCTTAAATCCTATCAATTATTTATACTCTCGGAAGAAGAGTTTTAACCCTAAAATCCTATCCATTATTTATACTCTCGGATATCAAAAGTTTTATCCCAAAGATTTATCCCATTTCTATCCCTTTTATGTTATAAACCCAATATTTATATCCCTTGAAACAATAACAATTTATCCACTATTCCCTATTTATTTATCCCAAATTGTATCCCTTCATTATCCCAAAAATTATCCCAAAGTTATCCATTAATCATTCCAAAAATTTATCCTTTAATTATCCCATAAATTAACTCTTATTTCTCAAATTAGAATCTCATAATTATCCCTATATTTTTTATTCCTTTTATAAAAAATTAATCCATAATTTCAACATGCTTTATTGTTCTAAAATTAGTCCCTAGCATTAGTTTAAATCCCTAGTTTTGGTATTTAACCCCATGATAATCATAAATATTCATATAATTACCCAATTATTATTTTTTTTGCATTAACCTACTTTTTATTCATTATATTAAAGGAGACTTATTAATCATTTGACTAATTATTAATCCATTTATGTTAGATTGTAAAATTAACTTTAATCCCAATTTAAACCCTTAATTATGTATTTTCCGTGTCAGTTATAAACATCTAAACGATTATCTAATATTTTTGTGTTAATTTCATTATTATATTAAACCCTAAATTAATTTAATCAACTTTAAATTATAACCCTAATTAATGATCATTATAAAAATATATTAATTAAAACCTCATTATCCCATTTAGACTAATTAAATTACTAACCCCTAATTATCCTAATTAACCCTAGAATTATCCTAATGGCTAACTAATACTAACTAATTAAATATATATTTTTTGCTTTTGTGTTAGTAATTACGTGACTAATCTAAAGAGAGAAAAACTTAACAATTAAGTTATTGAGGCAAAACCAAATTATAATGAAGTGATATTTTACCTTTTCACAATATAGCTTTAGAATAAAAACTCATTACACAAAAATTCACAATTAATTTCTAAATCTCACCACTTTCCATTATGTACCCAATAAAAGCTAATGAGAATATACATGTGGCATATTTATTTGAAAAAATAAAATTAACTATACTAATTTAATGGAAAGAAATAAATAAATGGTAAGGTACATACCATGTTTTCAGCTCCTCTCTCCATTGGCATTTTCCTTAGTTCTTCAACATATCACTCTCTGGTGGCTCATCTTATTCCTCAAATCTAACATAATATCATTACAACAATGGCTTCTTAAAAATTTGGGAATCAAAGCAATCTTTACCTCCAGTTTCCAAACCATACTTTGGCATCTCCGGCGGATCTACAGAAGGCGGTAGGTGGCGATTGCGGTGGAGGTTGCTGAGCGGCGTCGATGATGATGTCGTGCGGTGGCGGAAATATGAAGCTTTGTGCGATGGTGGTTGTCGCGGACTCGTCGCGATGTCGTTTTGGAATCTTATGGAGGCAACGTGCTTTCGCTATTCACTTCTTCTCCTGTTTTCAATTTTTTGCTGTTGTGTGGTTATACTATTCTGATTTAGATTTAAAAATAATTGTTGTTCTTGGTATGTAAATAAAATTCTTGTACTAAATGCTAATGCTATTGTTCATGGTATGTACTGAATGCTATTATTCATGGCATGTATAAAATCTTACGAACATAAAACACGAGTAGCTCCTGTTACAATCAAACTTAGAAAAGTCCGATGCAAAAAGTTGTTGCTTTTATTCTCATGGTATTTAGATAAAAATATCATAATATTATAATAAAAAAATATAAATTCGTTTTTCAATCCACTGATAGGATAATATTGTGAGTGATGTGGTTTGGATAGAATAACTTTAAATTATTAGTAAAATAATCATTCAAAATCATGAAATAAAAACAAAAACAAATAAAACCATCAGATAATCATCATATAGTTTAAAAAAATTAAATTAAGATCAAATAAAAATGTAAAAAAACAATTTAAAAGAAAAATGAGACTCCTTGAAAACAAACAATTTGGGATTCTATAAGATTGTGTGTGAAACTTTGTGTAATTGTCCGTCTTAAAAAAATAAGAGGCTAAGAACACAAAAGAGATTAACAGAGAACCATCAGATGAACGTCATTTGGTTAAATGATAAAAACGAAGAAGTTAAAAACGTGAAAAATAAAGTTGGGACTCCTTTAAAATAATTTGAGACTCGGTAAACTCTATGTGTAAAAAAGTTTATGTAATGTGTTTGTGAGAGTCCCCCTAAATTGTAAGAAATAGACTCTATTTATAGAAAAAATTAGGGTTAATTAAAAAAGGAAGAAATCAATTTGATCAATAAAATAATCAAAAGCCCAAAAATCAATTTTAATTGATTTTGATTTAGTGACTTTTTGTATCAATCATATTGATTCTTTCTAAAAAGGACAATCTTTTTTCAATATTTTTTATTTTATATATTTTTTGTATATTTTTATATTAAAAAGTAAAAAAAAAAAGTGAATAATAATATTTTTAAAAAATGCCTAAAAAATAAATACGAAAATTAAATTTAATTGATAAAAAAATAATATTTTTGTGATTTTTAAGATTTAAAAATAAGTAGAAAAGTTAGAAACAAATAAGATAGAAACAAACACAATAAGCGAGGAAGATGGGATTTGAACTCATGCCCTTATGCTTGTATGTCCTTGTCATTAAGTCCATAACAAATGGGCTATTGTATTTAGTTGAAATGAAATGCCACTAATGAATTATTTAACTTTACTTAACTTTACTGATTAATCTTAATTAATTTCTAACTAATAATAGCCACTAAAAAGGACTTCTTAATATTCTTCTAATAGGTTGTTCCTAAATTTTTCTAAAATGATTATATATTATCCTAACTAGTTAATTAAATGAAATTATATATTAAATTGAAATTAAAATTATACCCTGAAAAGTTTAAAAAATATCAACTAAACTATGATGACATCAAAACTCCTAAAGAGTCAAAATGGTCCCTCTTTGACTTTTTAGGTCATTGTATTTGACCAAATGACTCATATGGACTCTGGAGTGTGTTAGTGATCTAAATCTTAAGTTAGTTGAAAAATAGAAAAGAAGAGTGGTCAAAATTTGGGGTACGACACCTTTTACAAGTTATCCCACTTTTCTTGGTTTTTTCTTGATGAATTATGATTCCAATCACACATTAACATCATTTTAGGGTTAGGGAACCATAATTGTGAAAAATCTCAAAAAGTCAAAGTTGACTTTTGTGCACAGTTGACTTTTTGTCAGACGAACTCCAAACTGTGCGATCCTCTATGAAATCAAGTCCTTGACCTAAATCAAACTTGATGGATTCATTTCATAGGTGTTATAGGGTGTATTGAATCATGTGCCAAGGTTGGGAGCATGCCTGGGTCAAAAGTCAAAGGCACAGTTGACTTTTCCCGCGAAACCCTAATTGTGATTCTGATGAATTTGAAACTTGTTGATCAAGCTTCTTGGATCAATCCATTGTTGCAAATGGATCATTGTAGTGTGTTAGAGACCCTCAAATCCTCTCTTGAGGTCTTGGCTCATGTTTTGTCCTAAAAGTCAACTTAGGGGTGAATTAGGTCAAGAAACCCTAATTCCTGATTTTTTTATGAATGCATCTCCTAAAGTGAAATTGACTTGATGATTGGGTTTATGAGGTCCCTTAGAGTATTTTGGGTTATGCTTTGAAGCATTGGCTCATGCCCAGAGGAAAATTTCCATCTGGAGGCCCTGGTCGACCAAAACCCTAATTTGGGGACACTGGCGATCTTGAGGCTTAATCCACTTGGAATGTTGCAACTTTGTGCTTAATCCTTGATGTGGGAGTCCTCTTGATCCATTATGGATGTTTAAGAGGTTTAGACAAGTTTAAGATTATGTCATTCCTTGATTGATCCTTTGTCTAAGAGCTCTGAGAGGGCTTGAAACCCTAAGTTTGATTGTAGTGGATGCTCACCCATCTTTGGGGAGACTAATGAGGTATGATGGTTCATCCATATTGTGATGATGATTTGCACAATGATGGGAAATCTTAGTGGTCAAAATTTGGGGTATGACAGGGTTGTCATGGCGCGTTGGTATCTTTCCCCTACATTCTTCAAACCGAATGGCATGACTTTATAGTAATATGTACCCCATGGCGTGATGAAAGTGGTTTTCTCCATATCGGCTGGGGACATTTTGATCTGATTATATCCTGAGAAACCGTCCATAAACGAAAAGACAGAAAACTGCATCATGTTGTCTACCAGGACGTCAATATGAGGCAAAGGGAAATCATCTTTCGGGCTTGCATTATTGAGATCTCGATAATCTACACACATTCTGACCTTACCGTCTTTCTTAGGAACTGGGACGATGTTGGCAATCCATTCAGGATATTCAGAAGTGGCCAGGAATCCAGCATCAATCAGTTTCTTTACCTCTTCTCTGATTTTAAGTGCCATGTCGGGTCTAGTCTTCCTTAATTTCTGCTTCACAGGAGGACATCCGGGATTGAGTGGCAAGTGATGTTCAACGATGTTGGTATCTAACCCAGGCATATCTTGATAAGGCCAGGCGAAGATATCAATATACTCTTTCAATAACTTGACCAACTCGGAGTGTACATGCTTTGCGAGGGATACACCAACCTTGACTTCTCTTTTGGCATCACCAGTACCAAGATTGACAACTTCCATTGGCTCTTTATGTGGCTGAATCTCTTTCTGCTCGTGCTCAAGGAGCCTTGCTAGTTCAGCCGGTAATTCACAATCTTCCTCACCATCTTCTCCGGCTTGGTTAATTGGAATCCCATAATTACAATGGATGTTTGACATGTTGTTATCAATGCATTTATTTGTTCTGCATGTTTATGAATATATTTAGAATAAGCTATTTTGAAAAGGTGAAAATAAAAGAAACTTTTTCCATTTGTTTGTGAAAAAGTAAAATAAAGAAAGAAAATAGAGCATGATTTTGAATGCAAAAAAACTTTTATTTATTGATCACATAATATTGCAAAAGCGGGAGGCCCTTTACAAGCTATCCACTCGTCTCGGGCATGGACGAGGGAATGAGAAAGCAAAATGCATTACATGTTTGTTGGAAAAACCATAGGAATTACAATATATGTCCAGATGTTAAGCTTGAAGCCGGGCAGGCACTTGCGCACAAAGCTTGAAATCTAGTTACTAGGACCAACATCATCAATGGCTGCCACGATGTCACTCCTTTGAAAACCCGCACTACTGAACTTGATTAAGTTGCACTGCTTCTGACCAAGTGAGCTAGATTGTTGACCAGGATGATAACCCAATCCAAAGCGATCATGATTTTCAACCACATCAATCCCATGCCCCCAGCTAGGCAAGGTACCTTTCTCGATGGTCTCTTTAGCACTCTTGGCGGATGTCAAGATCATTTGCGGTGATCTACTTTGACTAGTTGAAGTAGAGCTGACATCTTCGAACTAGAGACACTTCAATGGCACCTTAGCTATACCCTCATCAGTCTCGACGTATCAGAAAGATGATAATTCGCTTACAATCAAATTCTCTTCACCGCAGACAATGACCAGCTGATCGTTAAACATGAATTTCAATTTCTGATGTAAAGTGGAAGTAACTGCCCCTGCGGCGTGAATCCACGGGCGACCCAATAGGCAACTGTATGCGGGATTGATATCCATCACTTGAAAAGTAATGGTAAACAAATGCGGTCTAACCTTAATGGGTTAATCCACTTCTCCAATAACCTGCCTCCGAGAACCATTAAAAGCTCTGACAATTAAGGCGCTCGGCCTCATCTCGCTTCCTTCCACCAGTAATTGACTTAGTGTGCCCTTAGGCATCACATTGAGGGAAGAACCGATGTCCACAAGAACACGAGATAATAAGGTGTCCATGCAAGTTACGGATATGTGCAATGCTCGATTGTGGGCAGCTCCTTCAAAAGGTAACTCTAATTCATTAAATCCCAAGTATCTGCTTGTAGTCATGTTTGCCACTACATCATCGAAATCGACAACGGATATATCATGCATCACGTGGGAAGTGTTCAAGACCTTCAACAAAGCTGATTTGTGCGCAGGCGAGCTCATGAGTAAGGACAAGATTGATATCCTTGAGGGAGTCTACCCTAGCTAATCCACAATTTTAAAGTCACTTTTCTTGATCAGCTTAAGGAACTCTTGATCATCAAGCGTCTCCTTGCTTTTTGTGGTGTCCTCAGAGGGGATATTTGGACCTGGTACGGTAGTAGATGCCCCTTATTGAACAACAGGGGTTGCAAATGCAGGCTTCTCAATGGGAGGAACAACAGTTGGAACTTGAACAGGCTTTGTAGTGACCTTCGGAGCGAACACACGTCCACTATGAGTCATACCTCCAGTGGCTGTAACATTCACAATCTCAGATTCTTCAAACCTTATCTCTTGACCTCCAGAAAACACAGTAGACCCATACTTCCAAGGTACCTCCTTAGAATTCTGATAGGGAAACGGTTTTGGCAGGAAAATGATGATAGGTTGTATCTTCTTTTTAGGAGATTCAACAGGAACCTTCCTATAAATGACGGTGAATGGCTCGATAGCAGCGACTTCTTCAATAGACTTAGATATGGAAAATTGAACTTCACCTCGGTTCATCAAAATTTGGACACAACCCTTCAGCCTTCGACACTGGTTAGGGTTATCGTCACAAATCTGACACTTGCCATGAAGCTCTTTAAACAACCCATGTTCATTCAATTTCTTGATAACCACAGTCATTGGAGTCTTTACCTCGTCAACATCCACGATCATCTCAGCCCTTGAATTATCCTCAATCATGTAACCGCAGGTCCACCGTGATTGGGCAATGGATTATGCTGAATGTTAGGACCTTCCTCAGCAAAAGTCAAAATCTTTCGATCAATGAGCTCCTAAACCTTAGTTTTGAAAATAATACAATCCTCTGTTGCATGTTTTATGTATCCAGAGTGATAAGCACAAGACACATTTGGATTATGCTTTGGATTGAACGGAGGAATCGCAGGTGCAATCTCTTTAGGAACAATTGCCCCTTGATGAACCAAGTAATGGAACAACTCAGTGTATGGCACCGAAATTCTGTCAAAATTTGGACGCTTATGATTTCCTTGATTGTTGTTGTTTTTCGGTTTTGCTTCTGCTGATTTCTATTATTTTGTTGAGACTGTCATTGACGTTGTGGTTGTTGCTGATTTTGTGCATTCTGAACTGGTTGTTGTTAATGATACTGGTATGGCAGTTGTTGATATTGTGCAGCAACAATGTACGGATATGGATAGTATAGCATGGGAGCCATGGGTGCTTGATACTGAGGAGAGACTTTAGCTGTCACAACATTGGCTTCACCCTCCTTCTTCTTTGGATGACTATTCTAAGACTTTCTGGTAGCCGCCTGCTGGGAAACAGCTCCAGAAAATTTTCCCAATCTTCAACCCGTTCTCAATCCTTTCACCAATGGTTACAATGTCAACAAAGTTTGATGAAGAACTACCCACCATTTTCTCATAGTAGGATCCCTACAATGTACCCATAAAGATATTAACTAACTCATTGTCAGAGAGAGCAGGTCGCACATGAGATGCCATCTCACGCTATCTTTGTGGATACTCTTTAAATATTTCAGTTGAGGGCTGGGACTGGTTTTGCAACTGCAATCTGGTAGGCGCCAAGTCAATATTGTATTTGTATTGTTTCAGGAATGCTTCAGACAAATCACTCCAAGTACGGATTTTGCTGCGTTCTAAGCCCATGTACCAATCCAACGAAGCACCAGACAAACTATCTTGAAAATAATGAACTAACAATTCATTGTTATCAATATAGGATGCCATCTTTCTGCAGTACATAGTGATGTGACTACGTGGGAAACTCAAACCTTTATACTTTGGAAGCTCAGGTATCTTGAATTTCAGCGGCAATACAACATTTGGAACCAAACATAAGTCCTTGGCCTCCATGCCAAAAGCAGAAAACCCTTCAATAGCTCTAATACGGTCTTCCAACAACTTGTAATCAGCAGGTCTACCTTGATTAGTAGGCCTGACAAGGATCTGAGGATTCGGCAGCTGAGATGCGGCAGGAGCGTGCACTTGTGGAGTAGTAAGCTGAGAAGGATATACCAATCCCTGATTTACCATCTGACTAGCATTCTGACCCATCTGAACACCAAATGGGTAATTCTGAGGAGGTATCACAGCGGATGAAGGTGCCCTAGGGTAAAGCATTCCAGAATGAACATTCTGAACAGCAGTTTGAGCAGCTTGGGATGCAACTGGAACATGAATAGGCGTACCCCTATACATATGCTCATCGTCATCAAGAGCTTCAATGTCAGCCAACACAGGAGTCTGAAGAGTCTCAACTTGAAGATTCTCATGATCATCACTCATCACTGGTGGTGGAACCGAAGTAGGCATACCCCATGGATATGCAGCAACATTTCCATTAGGTATAGGCACAACAAAAGCAGCAGACATCTCCATTATTTACAATCTGAGGAGTGAAATTAGGAGGCATGCCCCAAGGAAAAGCAGCAGACATCTTGTTCAAATCTGATTGAGAGTTTGACGGATGAACAACAGGATGAATCACATGCTTAATCGACACTTCAATAGTAGCAGGAGAAGAAACAACAATAGGAACAGCAGTAACAACAGGAGGAACAGTCACAACAGGAGTGACGATGGTCGCATCAACGACAGTTGCAACGACAGTGGCAGAAACAACGGCTTCCTTCTGAGTATGAAGGAACTCCATAATAACATCCATGTTGGTCTGAAACTGATCCATCCGACCTTGAAATTGAGCCAGAGTTTCCTTATAGGCGTCGTTCTCAGCTTCAAAGTCAACCATGATCTTGGATTTTCTTGAGCGAGTGAAATACCGATGTCGAGTCGTCGTCTTGCTACAAGCGGAGACAGACAGGGTAAGAAATGGTTTTCCGGATGAAGGGAGGTGTATATGTGTGCATGAATGTATGCAATGCATGCAAAAATAAAGTTTTAAATTCCAGGAATTCGTAAACTTATCTTTGTTAACAATAATCATAAAGCATATAAGTAAAGGTGCAAAGATAAGATTGGCAAGCAACTTCATTCATTCAACAATAACAGAAAAAAGTACAAGTCAAGTACAAATCAAATATCTGCCTTTTGGGATACAAGAAGATCAGCCTGGATCCTATCAAAAACCACCCTACAAATAGACAAGAAGTGAAAAACAACCCAAGGAGTCTTTTGCAGTAATACATCAGCATATGCATCCCTTAACAACCCAGGCAAGTCTTCAAGTGCATGCTCAGTAAATCTGGATAGAGGGTCATGTCTCTCATTCCAATACTTCGCATCCTTCATAAGGTCGCACAGCAAAGAATGGTTAGGTCCCTGAAGAAAATTCTGAAGAAAGGCCTCTTTCTGATCCAAAAGGGCTTACAAATGACGGCTCTGTCACTCCCATTGAGGACTCTCCAAGTTGACCTGACTGATTTGCTCTCGGCTCTAATGTGCTTGATGTTCCAGCTTCTGGATCTCCCCGAAGGCTTTGTCGAGTTTAGCTTGACACTCAGAAAAGTCCTTTGCCAACTGATCAGCATGGTCTTACTCACCTTGCAGCTTTGTCTCACACTCTGATAACTTCTCTCGAAGCTCTTCAAGTTGCTTCTTGTAGCTCAACTCATCCTTGTAGGCTTGATACTGAGTGTCGGGGAGTTGTCTCTTCTTTGAGGTAAGTCCCTCATAGGTACTTTTCAAAGCATCACCCATTTTCCTTCGCTTGTTCTGCTCAGCTTCCACCTCTTTGAGCATGCGCTCGCGCTTCTGATGGAGCTTAATCTGTAGGTATTCCTTCTCGGATGTGACTTTATCAAGGTTGAGACGAAGATCAGCGTTCTCCTTCTTCAACATCTTAATAGTATGCTTTAGTTGGTTGACTTCAGATGGAGGAACAATGGCAAGTTCAGGAAGCTTGACATTCATGGAAGGTTCGGAAGAAAATGGCAACAAGATTCTTTGACCCGTTCTTTGACCTAAAGTGTGTAAGCTTCCTTGGCTATGCAATTCTTTTTACCCACATCGGCTCTTCCTTCAAGGTGAATTTGAGTCCAAGCGGCACTAAACCTCTTCAATAATCCCATGTCACCAACCCCTTCATGAAAGATGAACTCTTCCACTTCCTTAGGATCTGGCTTGGCAACCATAGGATATCCCAACTGACGGAAGGCAAGTCTCGGATTGTAGTTAATTCCACCATTTGTACCCAAGATATGCACATTGGAGAATTTACCACAATGAAGAATGATCTTAGTATCGTCAAAGACTCGAGAATACCAAGAGATGTCATCAGGAGTAAGAGACATGATCCATTGAGACCACTTGAGATTACCCTTATTCTCAACAAAGGGACCTTTCTGCTGAAGGTGAGACATGAACCATCGGTACAATAGAGGAGCACAACAGACAATAGTTCCTTTCTTCTTTTCATTCCTCTAATGAATAGAATGACAGGTATCACCAAGAAGTGTCGGAACAGGGTTCTTGGACAAGAAGATACTGATGGCAGCCTGATCTACGAAATCCTCCATGTTCGGAAACAAGATAATCCCATATATCAGAAAAGAAAAACAACATTGAAAGCCTTCCAGTTTCCATCTGTAGCAAAGGAAGTGGTCTTGCCAACCAAAAACTTCGAAGCAAGCCCTCGAATACCATTCCCTTTAGTATTGATATTAGCTTCCACATTCTTTTTACTAATGCAAAGAGCATCGGCAATAAGGGGAAACTTCGGATAACCACTAGTGTAGACAAAAGGAGTCTGCCTCTTGATCTCTACCCCCAAAATATGAGCATACTCCTCGAGTGTAGGTGCTAACTGATAATCCTGAAATGTGAAGCACCTAAGTGGTGGGTCATAGAACTGAACTAGTGTATAAATGGCAGTGATGTTAACTTCAGTGTTGAGGATGGACAACAAATTACCATAAGCATCTTTGAAAACCCCTCTGTTATCTTCAACCACACGGGATGCTAAACCTCTCAAAGTCTTCGGCTTAGGCTCCACAAACCTGTAGCTAAAGATACCTCGGCAACCAGTACTCATCTCTATGATAATGTCAACAAAGAATAAGCCTACAAATAACCTGGAAATGCACATGCAAAAATTAATTTACATGATGAAATGATATGCAACACAGAAATCATGAAGCCAGCACAATCTGAATAATCAAATCTGAATAATCTGAATATCTGCATATAATTCTCTGTCGGTGAAAAATAATCTGATGTGTGTGAGAGAACAAAGGTATGGAGAGGCTTGTTTTTCTGCAAAAAAAACCCATATCCCGCTCACAGGTGTGATCTAGACACAACAAGGTGGTCCCTAGAAAGGTCGTCCAAACCATAGGACTCAGAATGAAAACCCCCCACCGTAGCAAATTCTTGCAGGACGGAAGTATTCTCAAGCGAATCATGATCTGGGATGTGGCTCTCGTGATAACCCAACGCGTGAAACGCAGGCCTCACCACTATCCACGTTCTAACCTATATGCATGCTCAAGCCCGGTGTTAGGACTTATCTCTCCAATAAATATCTACCTATCCCAACAACAGCAGAAGATATAGCAGATATCCAGAATATACAGCATAAAAATATTTAAAACAGTAAAGAAATACAGTAAATAAACACAAAGCTAGGTAAAACATACAAATAAAACGAGTAAAGCACAAAAGATAAACACCCAAATAAGCAAGAAAGAAAACAAAACTAGGCGAGACCCCAACTTGCAAGAGCAAGGACTCCCAAGCAGAGTTGCCAGCGGAAGCTAGCGGGATTATACCTGAGTGAATCACACACTCAAAGATACAACAGAGTCGCCACCGAACTTTATTTAGTCCTAGAGGACAGGGAAAATATCGATAAAACCCAAGGGAAAGAAAAACAGGTAAGGGGTCAGTTATGTAAAAGGAAGGTACTAGCACCTTACGTATCCGTCGTACTCGACGGGAACCATTTCACTTTCTTCTAGGCTTGGATGGGTTATCTATCTAAAGGCTTCTAGCTAAAAGAAGGAAAGAGAGAGGAGAAAAAGATAAAGAAAGAAAGTGCTCGCGAAGGATTAGGGCCCTTGTGCCTACGTACCCTCATAGTGCAATGAAGAAATCAGAGCTCTGTAGTTCATGGAACCAGGGAAAAGAAATGGGAAAGTGCGGAGAAGGTGAAAGTGTGCTCGCCAAGATCATTGCAATATTGTGCTTACGTATCTTACATTCGAATGAATGAAGAATCAGAGCGTCCTTAGTTGGTGGAACCAGGACGGAAAAGAAAAAGGAAAGTGGTGTCAAAACTAAGAGCAAAAGAAGTAGAGAAAGATCCGCTGGGGATGCAAAGAATTGGTGTCAAAACCAAGAAAGAAGGGCAAAGGAAAGTAGTAACTGAGCTGAGGATAAAGTGCAAGAATGGTGTCGAAACCAAGAAGATAAAGGAGCAAAAGGATAACAGAGACTTCCACTGGGGAATAAAAGAACACAATGACTGTGCTGAGGATCAGAGGGTTAGCAACCCTACCTGGGGAATAAAAAAAGGAATGGTGTTGAAACCAAGAGAACAAAAGCTCGGTATATTAACTGACTGGCAGTGGTTAACTGTAGCAAGAGATTAAGACTTTGTGGGGAAAAGGGTTTTGGTGTCAACAGGCAGGCTGTGATGAACCAAAAGATAGAGTACTGAACCAAGAGAAGGTGTTTGACTCTGAAGGGATTTTGGTATATTAACTGATAAACAGTGGTTAACCGAGGAAAGAAAAGGGTGCAACTATGCGGGGATAAAGGTTTTAATAGATACACTGTGATCAACCAAAAGAACAGGTGTAAAACCAAGCAAAGGTTGTGACCCACTGGGGATGTTGGTACTGACTGAACAAGCAGTACTTGACCAATGAAAAGGGTATTTGAACAAAAAGAAGGTTACTAACCCAAGGGTGCGAGTATTCAAACCAAGAGAAGGTTACTAACTCACAGGGGTATTGGTTTTAACAGAAGGACTGTGATTAACCAAAAAAATGAGTGATTAACCAAGATAGGGTGATTAACTCAAAAGGAGCTCAATATGTTAACAGGCGGGTTGTGGTTAACTGAGAAAATGGGTGATTAACCGAGAGAAGGTGATTGACCCTAGAGGAGCTCAGTATGTTAACAGATAGACTGTGGTTAACTGAGAAGGACTGCAAATTGGTGTTTTAACTGACAGGAAGTGGTTAACCAATCAAAGGGAGAAGAACCAAAAGAAGATTGCGAACTCGGCTAGGGTTTCGGTGTTTGACAGAAAAACTGTGTTTAACCGAAGAAAAGAGGTTGAGACTCTTCTGGGGAATCAATAGGAAATGATTGACCGCAAGAAAAGAATATTGAGACAAAAGACGGGTGTTGACCCAAGAGACAATGATCTTTAACCAAAAGAATGGTGGTTGATCAAAAGAGAGATCGAAAGGGCAAGAGTGATCAAGGATCGACTCGACTGAGGATTGAGAGACACTACAGCTTGGAGATAGAGACGATTATTCCAAGCACAGGGTCCTTCATCCCCTACCCAAAGTAAGCAAGATGAGTGTAGGAATTCTCCACTCTCATCCCTTCTCTAGCACCAAAGTATAGTTTGGAAATTGAAATGGACAACAAAACAGTGCCAATTTGTACAGTGCTCCAGTGCATCGTGCAAAACTCTAGCTCGGCAGGGGAGAAAGAGAAAAAAGACTCTAAAGGAAGCCTAGAGAGAAGAACAAAGGAAAAATAAACTAATCGAAACAAGGTTTAGATTAACCAATCAAAGGGAATTGATGTGCTAACAATTTTCCAAAGAGATGAAAAATCATTAAAGAAAAAGTGTGGATAATTGATTATACAAGATTAAGCTCATTCTTTGAAGAACAAACTTAATGTCAACATGAATGAAAGTGCAAAACAGTACCAAAGATCAATTAGCATGTATCACAAATCAAGTTATCATGTGAACAAAAGATGTGCAAGAATGATCATATTCATACAATGCCAAGAATGTGCATAACTATAAAATTGAAAGATCGAGCATTGGAAATGACTCATAAAACATCCATAAAAATCAATCATATCAATCCATCGAAGTTGAATGAGGAAAGCATAGCAAACACACTTGAAAAAGCATGAAAATGGCAATCTGGAGCAGTGTTAATCAATTAACACTTTGCCAGCGTAAAAGTGTTAATCAATTAACACTTCAAAAAATGCAGATTCTCGCTGAAAATACAGTGTTAATCGATTAACACTCTGCCAGTGCAAAAGTGTTAATCGATTAACACTGGAGCAGTGGCAAAAAATTTGATTTTTCAAAAGAACTTTTGGCCACTTATTAATTGTTCAACCACTCCTATGCTAGGGCAAGCAATTATGCACGAAAATCAAGTCTAACAACAACAAACTAATCAGTAATGAAATCAATTAACTCATTAAGATCGTGGATCAAGTAATGGTGTAATCAATTCACACACAACAAGTATCGAAACTACATCGCAAATGATACGAAAACGTTCGAAATAGTAAAATGAGTTAAGAAAGGCCAACCTACAAAGCTGAGATGTGCCTTGGATGTTGTTACAAATGAATCTTGATGAATATAATCAAAGAAAACCAGAGGAATCTTCAATTGTAGTCAAATCGTATCGAAACCGAGCAAATTGCGACGAAATCTCCAAAACACGAATTCACACCATAGAATCTTGAAGCAATCACTTGTGATGAATCAAAAGCTAATAAAACTCCAGAAAATCAAGTAGAATAGCAAGATGATGAAGGTAAAGCTCAAGAAATAATCACTTCCAAGGTGCAAGTGACTATTCTTCAATGGTGAAGTGGAGCTATATTGAGGTTTGGGAAGAAAATGAAGGTGAAGGTGAAGGAGTTGTAGACGAATTTAGAGAAAATGTTAGAGAATTGAGAGTGAAGAATGGTTGAAAATGGTTCCCCCTTGCAACAAAGTGAAGGTTTCTTTATATAGAGTGGAGGTTTGGAGTGAGATAGGTTTGGAACTTGGTTTGGAGCTAGCTAAGGGTGGTTTGGCATTTTGTTTGGAGTTAGTTACATCTAACTCACTGAGTTGGAAGTTAACTCAGTTAGTTTCTTGTTGACTCGGTGGGAACATCCCAATGCAAGCTCCAAATCCAATGGTTTACATGTTTGGAAATAAAGGTGCATGGTGGTCTTGATTGGAAATGATATATTGTAGCAAATGCAAGTAGATTCTTGAAGTGTCTAGAAAATTCCACATAATGTTAGAATCAAGTAAAACTCCAAAATGTGGAGGAAAAGTTGTTGTCATGAAAAAGTAGCAGAATCTGCCAAATTTACATGTGTTAAGCGATTAACACTTTTTGCACTGCAAAGTGTTAATCGATTAACTAGGAAAAATTTTCCCCAGATTGCTTAAAAATGGTGTTGTAGCCACGATTCCGACTTTCAACCTCTTGCTTTGATGAATAGGAACATAAACCCTTATTGTGTGCTTGTGTTTATGATGTGATGACCTTGTGAGGATGTGATTAATTGGGCTTGAAAAATCCTGAATATTCCTGCAACAAAAACACGGAGAAAAAGTGTAACTGCGTATGCCAGCGATGCGAATGCACATGCTTATGCAAAAAGGCAAAAGGAGAGGTTAAATTTTGGGTTACGACAGTTACAATGGAAGAAAATTGATTCGTTGTTTTCGGATTTTGGAGTTGAGCCAAGAAACCTTAGGCTTGGACTTGCCACCGATGGAATGAACCCCTTTGGTAATCTGAGCACTAATCATACTTCGTGGCCTGTTCTTCTCACTATTTACAACCTATCGCCTTGGTTGAGTATGAAGCGCAAGTATATACTTTTAAGTGTGATGATTTCTGGACCACGACAACCTGGTAACAACATAGATGTTTATCTGTCCATTAATTGATGATTTACGACTCTTGTGGGATGAAGGCGTTGAAGTTGATGATGCATATTCTGGGGAAAAGTTTAAGATGCGTCCAATGTTATTTTGCACAATCAATGACTTTCCTGCTTACGGTAACTTGGCTGGATATAGTGTCAAAGGACATAGAGCGTGTCCTATATGTGAAGATGATACTTGTTATCACCAACTTGAGTTTGGAAAAAAGACTGTTTACCTTGGGCATTAAAAATTTCTAAAACCCGATCATCCTTATCGTAGATTACGGAAGGCTTTTAATGGAGAGCAAGAGTTTGATGAGGCACCTGAACCTTTAATCGGGGAATAAGTTTATCAATGGAAGGAACACATTAATGTTGTCTTTGGGAAGAGAAAACAAGAAAAAGGGGTAGTTGCGAAAAATATTTGGAAAAAGAGGTCCATCTTCTTTGATCTTCCGTATTGGTCAAGTCTTGATGTTAGACATTGTCTTGATGTGATGCACATGGAGAAAAATGTGTGTGATAGTTTGATTGGCACACTTCTAAACATTCCAAGCAAGACTAAAGATAGTAAGACTTCCCGTCTTGATATTGAGAAGATGTTTATAAGAAAACAGTTGGCTCCAATAGAGAAAGTAAAAAAGAACTTATCTGCCTCCAGCTATTTGAATCGATCATGAAGAAGGCATATGAGATAATTAACAAGTACGTAATTTAGTCTTTATTCATAATATATTAATTGTATGTTATAGCTTCTAAATATTTTTACTAACAAGTATAATTATTTGAAATCATAGGTCTTTAGAGTCAAGACACCAAGAGACAAGAAACCAAAACACCAAGTTACAATTATGTGATGTTATGTAATGTGTAAACTGTAGGTTGTTTGTTCTGATAAATTATAAGATATTTGTTACAATTGAATATGATACAACTATGTGATGTTATGTAATGTGTAAACTGTAGGTTGTTTGTTCTGATAAATTGTAAGATATTTGTTACAATTGAATATGATACAACTATGTGATGTTATGTAATGTGTAAACTGTAGGTTGTTTGTTCTGATAAATTGTAAGATATTTGTTACAATGGAATATGATACAATTATATGATGTTATGTAATGTGTAAACTGTAGGTTGTTTGTTCTGATAAATTGTAAGATATTTGTTACAATTGAATATGATACAATTATGTGATATTATGAATATGATACAATTAACATTATTATGATTACTTTATCACAAATGTTAGTTCTATTTTCTGATGTGATATGGTGAACAAAAATACAGGTTAAAAAATGGGATTAATTATAAAATCAGTAATCTTTTTCTTAATTCTGCAGAATATGTTACAACGGTTATATATCATAACTGTAATAATATCTTGTGCTTTAACAACGGTTATATTACACAACGGTTAAAATATCTAGCGCGTTGTCCAAAAAAAAGTAAATATCAAAACAGCGCAGCTGAGAATCGAACCTAGGAAAATTACTTTATTACAACGGTTGTTTGTATAAACCGTTGTGATAGGTAGCGCTCTTTCCAGTTTAATACAACAATTATTGGTTCTTGATTGTAAGTATCACATATACAATATTGACACTCTACATAACAATGCCTGTGTACGCGTGATTATATACCTTTCCCAACCATTGTTAAATGGGTTTTCCGTAGTAGTGTAATTGGATCCATAAAACAAGGCTCAATTCGACATTACATACTAGAACTAACTTCGACTACAACATGTAACATTTCAACATCAGCATGTGAACCAACTTCGACTTGTTGCTTGTCTCCTGTCGAAACATGAAAGTTATCCCTCCTGACAACATCCCCGTCGACAGCATTAAAGTTCAATCAAATATCTCACAAATCTCCACCTTGGAATAAACTCTACAATAACAAGGAATAATCTATCTTCATCGTGTAGCTTTATCAACTGCATACAGTGGAAAAACTTGTTGCTCGGCAATGTCTTGGTGATCATATCAGCAGCATTGTCATCATTTGAAACCTTAAGCATTTGGACTTTTCCATGCTAGATTATCTCTCTGAAGAAGTGCAGCCTTACATCGATGTGTTTGGTTCGCTCATGATAGGTTGAATTCTTCGACAGGTGTATTGCACTTTGACTATCACATCACCATTTTTCTTGAATGCCAGCTTGACTTCATTGAAAACTACATCACAACTTGTGATACCTCTTTTGTGACCTGGTTATAGGCACCACAACCTATAGCCTTGTAATCCCGAACTCGACACAGTAGTTGTCAAAAGTTTCATTATAGAATTCAAGGTCATTGTCGGTTCTTAACCTCTTAACCTTTCTTCCAGTTTGAGTTTCGACCAGAACCTTCCAACTTTTGAAATTCTCAAGAGTTTCATCCTTAGTCTTCTGAATGAATACCCATAACTTTCTGGAATAGTCATCAACTATGGATAGAAAATACCTTGCACCTGAATGTGAAGGATTCCTTTCAGACCCCTAAAGATCAGCATGGATGTAATCAAGGGATCCATGTGTTCTTTATTTACCTTTGTTAAACTTCACCCTACAGGATTTTCCAAGTACACAAAGTTCACAAAACTCCAACTTCTCGACTTTGACACCACTTAATAGATTCTGTTTCCCCAGTTTGACCAGGCTTCTTTCGCTGACATAACCCAATCTTATGTCCCATAATTTTCTCTTCGACACCGGTTTCACGGATGCAAAATCTGTTGAACCACTTACAACCTCAGCTTCAAGGGTATACAAGCCTTGTTTCTTCACGCCACTCAAGACTTCCTTCGACCCCTACATGACTTTCAAGATACCTTGATCTCCTTTGAAGACATATCCTTTCTTGTCGAATTCACCAAGGAGAAATTAAATTCCTCTTAAGATCAGGTACACACCTAACACCAGTCAATAGCCTTATTGACTTATCATGGAGCTTGAATCTCACAGATCCAATACCTGCAATCTTGCAAGCTTTATTGTTTCCCACCAGCACTAATCCACCATCTTAATCACATAATTCTTCAAACACATTCTTGTTTGGAGTCATATGCCAAGTACATCCTGAATCCATAATCCACTCTTTGCAAGAGTTGTTGCTCGACACCACAAGGACATCATATTATTCATAATCATCTTGCACAATAACTACATTGCCATTGTCCTTACCTCCATGATTATTCAGGAGCTCAGGGGTCATCATTCTTGTGTAACCCTCCTTCTTACAGTGATAACACCTAATACCAAAAATATCACCACCATAAGACTTTTGCTAATTTTTACCTTTCTTCTTCTCAAACCTACCATGTCTTTTCGAGGATTTTCCTTTAACGGACAACCCTTCGCTAACTGATGATGGTTTCTGCACCTTTCTTTTGTTCAAATCCTTAGAATACAAGGCTGCATGAACTTCTAAAAAGGTCAGGGACTCTCTTCCATACAAAAGGGTTTCTTTGAAGTGAGTATGTGACTTAGGTAACGAACATAGCAATAACAACGCTTGATCTCCGCCATTGATGGGAACATCAATATTTTCAAGATCAAGAATTATCTTGTTGAACATATCCAACTGCCCCGTCAACGCTTTATCTTCATTCATCTTGAATGAATACAAAGCTTGCTTCAAGTACAAATGATTAACCAAGGACTTTGTCATAGACAATCCTTCGAGTTTCAGCCAAACACCAGTTGTCGCCGTCTCCTTTGAAACCCGCCTAAGAACCTTATCACCAAGAGTCAAAACAATGGCAATGTTGGCTTTCTCGATCATCGTTGTCTTATCCTTCTCCATGAATGCAACATCCATGGCGTCTTCTCCCTTTAACGCTTCTAGCAAACCTTGTTGAACAAGAAGGGCTCGCATCTTCAAGTGTAATAAGTCGAAATCATTAACTCCGGTGAACTTCTCAATTTCAAATTTTGTTGACAACATCT
The DNA here is from genome assembly GCA_022829125.1 of Lathyrus tuberosus. Classification (NCBI taxonomy): domain Eukaryota; kingdom Viridiplantae; phylum Streptophyta; class Magnoliopsida; order Fabales; family Fabaceae; genus Lathyrus; species Lathyrus tuberosus. Next base: position 10,966,363 of record JALAZF010000145.1, read on the forward strand.
TTCGCCATGCTTACCACACCAGTTTGTTATGACAAACAATACTAATTAACAAATTCTTGATTGAGAAAATGGGATTTCTTTGGTGAACAATGAAATAGTTAGAACAAGAGAGAGAGAGAGAGAGAGAGAGAGAGAGAGAGAGAGAGAGAGAGAGAGAGAGAGAGAGAGAGAGAGAAAGAAAGAAGGAGAATATGATTAGGGCAGACTGTTTTTCTATTCACTTACTCAATTAGGGTACAAATGATTACAAGTGAATAACAATAATTGGCCTCTCTCAACAACCTGAGAGATCTAGCCTATTTATTGGCTACTAAGTTAACGTAAATAACAAGCCAACCTAAACAATTGGATCCATAAAAGGCCCAATTCGACATTACATACTAGAACTAACTTCAACTACAACATATAACACTTCAACATCAGCATGTGAACCAGCTTCGACTTCATGCTTGTCTCCTGTCAAAACATGAAAGTTATCCCTGCTGACAACATCCCCGTCGACAACACTAGAGTTCGATCCAATATCTCACATTAGTGTATATGAAAATATTAAATATTTATTATCTATTATAATATCTATTATCTATTATAATATATTAAATATGAATCATATGATTATATCATGACATGTCATATGTCATATAAATTTATTTTTGCCACATCTATTAAAACTATATGTATCATTCTTAGAATTGAATGTAATAACAATTTGGATAATTGCTCTTTGTCACTTCAACTTCTATTCCAAAAACATATGTTACAATAACATTATTATTATTATTATTATCTATCCTCACAAAAATTATTCATAATTATTATAGATGGATCACAATGTTCATCTTCAACTGTGAGCACAATGAAAAATCAGATAAAACGGAATGAAGAAGGGAAGAAGATAATTCAAAAATGAATAGTTTAATGATTACAATGTTATTTGAGCTAGCTTAAATAATCTTGAGTTAACACAAACTGTTAACACCAACCCCTAATTGTAAACACTAACTACATATTTAACAGAAATAGTTAGCCAACTAATTCACTACTCTAACACCCCCTCGGACTGAATGATGTTGGCTTGCTGAAACAACCTTGAGTTTGCCACACAGCTCCTAAAAAGTAGTCATACTTAGGGGCTTGGTAAGCACATCAGCAATTTGCGCAGCAACAAGAACATGTTGGATTGACATTGTACCAGCCACAACTTTTTCTCTTACAAAGTGGATATCTAATTCAATGTGCTTCGTGTGAGCATGCAAAATCGGGTTGTGAGACAGCATAACAGCACTGAGATTATCACACAATAGTGTTGGTGTGTGAAATGAAACTTTGAGCTCAGAGAGCAAAGATTCTAACCAGAGCATTTCAAACGTTGTATGCGCAAGTGCCCTATATTCGTCCTCCGTACTTGAGCGAGCAACTAGGGACTATTTCTTAAAACTCCAAGATACCAGATTTGGACCAAAGAATATGCAGGAACCAGAGGTTGGTCTTCGATCATCTGGATCACTTGCCCAATAAGAATTGTTGTAAGCACAAAGAGAGAACTTGGATGTTGAGACGGAGGGAGATAGAAGAATACCACATTGAGCAGTAACACTTAGATATCTTAACAATCATATAACATTTGACCAATGAGAATCAAGAGGACAAGCCATAAACTGGAAAGTTGTGTTAATACTTAATGCGATGTCTGGTCTAGTCAGAGTCACGTATTGAGGTGCCTCTATAATGGATCTGTACAACTAAGGATCAGAGAAGTGATTAGTCCCATATTTGATGAGTTTACAAGTGCTCATCATAGGAGTGGGAACTCCATTAGAATTATTCATCTTGGCTCTTGCAAGAGAATCCTGAGTATATTTGGACTGGGTGAGAAGTAATGCCCCATTGCTGCAAAACTTGACATCAATACCTAGAAAGTACCTAGGTAGACCCAACTTCTTTAGAGCAAATGTAGTGTTCAATTTGTTAATTAGATCATGTATGAAGGCAAAGTTAGAACCAGTAAGAAGTATATCATCTACATAGAAAAGAGCATACATATAAATACCTTATTTGTTGTAGACAAAAAGAGAATGATCACCCTTAAAAGCAGCGAAGCCAAATTGAAGAAGTACCTGAGTCAGTTTCTCATACCACTACTACAAAAAACATACAACAATAGTTAAAAAAGATATATTATCATGCAGGACCGGCCGTTGTTATGTAGCGTGTGGTTGTATATGCGTGACTTACAATCACGCTTGTATGACCGTTGTAGAAAAATGAAAAGTGTGCTACCTATAATCACGATTGTTTTAAATATCTGTTGTGAAAGGTCTGTCAGCATTTCTTTTTTATTTTTGCCACATGTTTTTCCTGACTAAATTTATAACTTTCATCACAATATACAATATTGTAATACCCCAAAATTTGCTCTCCCTTTTTGTCATCTTAGCATAACATTATCATCTATCATATCATTAGCATTGCATTGCATTTAACATAGAAAAATAGAGCATAGCATCCCTCTTACCATCAAGGCATGTGATCAGGTGGAAGGTGGGCAATCAAGGGATCATTCCAAGCACAAAAAAGGTCAATCAAGTTTCTTCAAAGCAAGCCAAGGGTCTCCCATGTCTCATACCATCTCAATTGGTCATCCACAATCTCAAGGAAGTGAGATTCAATAGGAGATTGAAGCCCTACATCTTTCATCATGCAAGAGGTTCAAAAAACTGAAGGAAAACCCTCAAAAGAGATAGCTCATTGATCCAAAATCATCCTCAAATGGCACATCCCATCATCCTTTAAAAGGATACACAACATACTCTGAGGAATTTGAAATTGAAGACTGCATATTTTTCTCCTAGGAGGTGGGCACCAAAACTAGGGTTTCTAATAAAATCAGGATATCTTTGATTTTTTGGACAAAACTTGTTGTCATGGTATTCTACATGTCCTTAAGTGTATGTATGTGGAAAATCACCTCTCAATTGGTTTTAGAAGTGGTTCAATTGGAAGAAAAATAAAAAATCAGAGAAATTGGGGCCAAGTCAAATAATCAGAGGAAAAAGTCAACTCTTGACTTTTTGAGGCCAAATTCATAAAATTCATGTTATATGTGTCCAATGTACAAAATTTGGTCAAGAAACTCCAAAGGAATCATGAAAAAATCAAGATGTGGAAAGTTGCCATTTTTGGAAGAAGAAGGGTTACTAAAAATAGCAAGTTTTGGCCATTTTGCATCAGAGTTTGAACCAAGGCCATTTAAAATTGAAGCACCAAATGAAAATTCCACTCGGCCACAACAAAATTTCTTTCTTTAAGCTTCAAATCCATGTGTAGAACATCTTCATTGGATAAAAATTGAGAGAGATATGGATGATCAAAGTTGGAGGAAAGTAGGGCAAAAACTAGGTCATGACCAAGATTTTCAGGTCACGCGCGCAGTCATTTTCACAAGCATGTGGTGAGCCAAATGTCCACCCATTTTTCATCAAGATAAAAGCCTCAAATGGAAAAATTTTCAATATCAAAGTTGTTCTTTGTAGTGTCATCTTCAATATTGATGTTGGGAAAATTTTGAATTAATCCAGTTATGATGGAGAAATAATGGTCTCAAGTTAGGATCATCGTGCTGAGATTCCATGCCAAGATGCCTTGCCAATCTACCTCATCACCACGCCCTTGTACCAGTTCCATTTATGGATGTTATAAGTCATTTTCCAACCTCTTCCAAGCATCATTTCAACTCAAATTTCAAACCAAACTTGTATCATTACATCCCCTATTTCAAATGAATCCAAAATCTCATCCAACCATTCACTAAGTAGAGAGATTTCCACTTGCAAATCACCATGAGTGACATTGATGCATTAACAGTGGTGCACGATTTTTGGTTCACACACACCAAAAACACTTCATCACATCAGCTTTCCACATTAAACCAAACACACATGACTTACACCTTGCACACTTGCCTTGGCATACATGAGAATGGAAAGAAACAAACTTGCTGAGCAAGTTTCTGCTACAACCAGCCGTGCCTTCATTTTCTTTTCACCTCCACCATAGCATATCATGAGTTGCCATCACCATACCATTTCTCTCCCTAACTAACTTGACTCAATTAGTTAGGGATGACTCACCCAAACCACCATGACTCAGCTGACTCACTCAGTTTAACCATGGTTAGCTCACATTATAAATAAAAATCACTCTCTCAAACTTCAGTTTCAGATTCATTTTTTTTCACATTCACTCCAAAACCTCTCTTCTTTCTCTCTCAGTTTCTCTACATTCACTCTTAGCTAGCACGAATCCATCATTGTTCTCCTCTAACTTCATTCTCAAGCTTCAGCCTTAAGCATCACTGAACTTGAAGTGGCATTGTATTATGGAAGTAGCTACACTGCAGGTTCGTGTTCATCTCAATTCTTCAGAGATTGTAAGCCTTTATTTGGCCAGATCAAGTTCAAGACTCATTGGAAAGGATCTCTGGTTTTCTGAAGACTCAAGCAACTTCAAATTTCAGGTTTCGATTCATGCTTTTGTTGCTTGATTTTTGTTGATATTCAACATGTTTGAGCTCAATAGGAGCATCTGCTAACTCCGGCTAGTTGATAGGCCTTCTAAAGGCGTAGTTGCAAAACTTAGGGCATGATTTGATCTCTTCTGTTCTTGCTATGTGTGTGTGTTTTGTGATTTTTATGAGCATATTCATGATGTACATGAGCTTAGCTTTCGATTGATATGTGTATTGTGAATTTCTGGGAGAATGTGAGTTTGCAGGTGGTGGATGTTGGCCGGAGAAGATGACCGTAGGTCATCTCCGGCCGGTGATATTGAATGCTAGGGTTTGTGTGCGTTTTAATCATGTCCGTCCATTTTTCATGATCGTGTGGTCTATAGCACGACAACACATTAAGACGCATGTGCTTCTCACATGCTCATTCTGATTTTATTTTCAAACTTTGTGTGGCGTGGTACATGGTATGGAGTGTGGTCATGCATGTACATGCGTTAGATTAGCCTACTTTGACTGTTTGTGTGACTTGACTTCATCCAATGGCTGTAATTGCTTTGACCTTGTGTTGACTGAGTGTACATGCTAGTTATTGTGGATTGCGCAGACTTGGACCTAGCCTATTATGCTATTCGCACCTCCTCTGTTTTAAAGCCCAATGATATTGAACTGATGTTTTACTATGTTCACACCCCCATTCACATTTACATTTCATTTTATTTTTTCATTTTTTCTACACGTTTGCTTTTTAATTTTTAAAAATACCAAATGGCATTATAAAATTCCACCAAAATTCATGAGCATCATTAAAACATTTATAAAATTTTTCATGATTTTATTTCTTGATTTTATGACTTTTTGCCCCTGTTCCATGATTTTCTTTGATTTTTTTTTGTGTGCATTCTTAATGTGGTACATGATTTTGTTTAATTTTGTTTTTGATCATTAAAAATAATTTTGATGCTCTTATTTTTGTAGTGAGTTATTAACATCTTGAATTATGTTAAGTGATTTTTATTTGATTTCTTAGGTCATGTTATGGCATGTTTTGATGTTCATCTTTGCATTACTTTGCATGTGCATCCAATGTGATTTAAGTGCATTGTATAAAGCCTTTTTGCCTTGAATTTTCTACATGATACTTTGGTATGTGATTCATCTCTGATTTGTGAACCTCAATATCATGTTTTCATAATTTTCATGAACTCATTTGATTTTTGTTTAATACATTTCATTTGAAGCATTACAACATGTCATATCCTTGTAATCTTTGTGCATGTTTACATGATTGCTTTTGTGCATACTTGCATGATCATTTGCCTACTTTGTGAGATATCCATTTGACATTATAGGTCATTGGTACATATTATGTGTCATCTTTGCATGTTCACTTTCATTTGAACTTTGTGTGTCCTTAATATGAAGTACTTGTGTTTTCTTTTGAATTTCCATTTCATTTCTTCTTCTATTGCTTCTTGAATGGCTTGATGTGTTATGCATGAACACTTGTGAGATGTTTGGGAATCATTTTTCATTTCATTTCAATTCTGATCCTTAGATTACATGTTCCATTCATGATTGTTTGTTCATTTCTTTTCATCTTTTATTCTCCCTTTTCTTATGGTAGCATGTTCTAATGTCATGGATGATGTTTGTTGCCTATCCACTTGGACTTGCATGATAATGATCATTTGTTTTCCATGTGATGTACATTCTAGTTGTGACATTAGGATTTGATTTCTCATCTAATTCTTTTGATCTTTATGGTGCATTAAGTGTTCTTTTGCTTCTTATACTTCTTATACATGTTTACTAACCATGTAGGGGCTTTGGTAAGTTGCAATTGAGTGTGGATAAGGAATCCACATTCAAATTTCCTTTCATCTCTTTTACAATTCCATTTTGTGTTTTGTTAAGCACTTATGTGTTTTCTTTTAATAACTCATCACTTTCCCTTTTTTAATTACAATTCATCTTCTACTTTAGAAGTGAATTGTTTAATTCATTCTTTCTTTAGACTTTAGGTTTAAACCTCACAAACCATTAGGACCACTCCCTTTTAATTTTCAATTAGGATTGAGTCTTAGTTCATATAGATTTTTACCTTTATCCTCTCTTGAGTCTCTCTTCTCATCTCAAAGAAAATTCAAAATATCTAATAAAGGTAGGCATTTATTGCATTTAGGCCTTTCATATAAAGAAAAGGTTATAAGGGGTCTTCTCTTATGATCTTAGAATGTGTAGCATATAACCCATCTCGGGTCAATGTGTTAAACATTTGATCTTGTATGATGGACTTAAATGCAATACTTGTTGAAGGTACAAATAATAAAAAACACTTCTTCATTTCTTAATCAACAAAAACACTTAATAAATACAAGTATGCTAGTGTGTTTGAACCTTGATAATTGGAACTAAGTGTGAGGGTCTTCTTCACTCTTAGTGTGCTTTCTTACTCATTCCATCTTGGAATGTGAGAATGTACACATTCCAATGACTAAGATTTAGATACACTATCATATGCAAACAAATAAAAAAGAAGTTCTAAAAGACAAAAACAAACAATAACGTCTTTCCTTCGGGAATTCTTTCCTCATCTCATTCAATCATTCCTTAAGGATGCGTCATTTCCGTTCTACCGCAAACAGGTAACGCCTAAGTCTCCCTACAGCGAGCCGCAACACCTAACTGCCAGAACGCGAACGTTGACGTATTCCACTAATAAACATAAACAACTTTCCCTAGTGAGGGGAACTACGTCGCTCTGATTCTCATGTTCCCGATGAGATACGTAGGCAGTGGGGTAGGGCCCATGCGAGCACTTCTTTTATTTTCCCTACATTTGTTTCTCTTTCCATTCCTTTTCCAGTTCTTTTTCCAGTATTCTTTTCGTACACCCTTTGATCGAGACAAGGAAGCGTGGATCCCATCGGGTACGATGGACGCATGGGGTGCTAATACCTTCCTCTCGCGTAACCGACTCCCTTACCCTTTCTCTTGGTCGTAAGACCATGTTCTTTCCTTCTTCTTAGGTTTATACGGTGTTTCCTTTCCCTCTCTTGGGATAAATACATATTGCTGGCGACTCTGTTTCGGTGCCACTTTCGCGTTTGTACCAGGATGAAAATCCCGGGAGCGACAGCTGGCGACTCTGCTGGGGACGGATTGACCTATTGCTGGTCCATCCTAAGCGAGTCAATCCTAGCGCTTGTCTGTTTTTCTTTCATTGGGTGTTTACTTTTTTTTTTTTTGCTGTTGTACTGTATTGCTATTTATTGTATTGCTGCTTTACTGTACTTTACTGTATTTATCGCATTTACTGCATTACATATCATTATTGTGCTGGACTGTGCTGTTGTTTTCTGTTTGGCGGGCGGGATGTTCTGAGAGATAAGCCCACTACCAAGGCTTAAGTACACACATAGGTATTAGAGTGGATAGTCATGACACTTGCGTGGTGGTGACCACGTATCGTTGTTCATGAGACCCACAACCAGACGAGGTTCTATCAGGAGCTTTCTGCTACTGCATGTTATGCAGGCCAGTAGTTATTCTCTTGAGGAACTGTCGACTCTGGTGACCATTCCCGAGGACTCAGTTACGGCACTCCTCCCGAGATGTGACAGTGGCAGACCACATTATGTGGCAAACCCATTGCACATTCTCGATCCGAGGACCCAATGCTGGGAACTTGCTATAGGTTATCCCTTTTGAAAGAGAATCAGTGGAGGCACTCCTCGATTGGCGATAGTACTGTACCCCGAGGGATGAATGTACTATTGCTTCTCGACCTCAGTGCCAGAAGCTGAGGACCTTTCGTTTTGGAGAATCAGTTGAGGCCTCCTCGATTGATGATGATGCCAAACCAGAAATGGTGACAATATCATCATTTCTCGACCTGAGAGCCCGGGATACTGAACATCCTAGTACCCACATGCGAGAAGGGAGGGTTGTTTACAGGTTTGCAGGAAACCATAACCTCCTACATACCCGGTTTTCTATCATCGTCGCTCATAAGGAAGTTTCATCCTATTGTATTCAGATGGTCTTTATCTATGGTTCTATATTGTTCTCAGAGCTTCACTGACACCGTGCACGGTCCAACACAGACACCTGATTACCTGATCACATTGCCCTTTGCATTGCATTATCATATCCTAACATACATGTTTATTCATTTCCAGGTGCATATATTTCCCTTGATTCCAGTCATCAGGTCCCTGCAAAGATGAACACTAAAGAGAGGAAGAATATCATCAGCTATAAGTTCCTTACGCCTACTTTGGGCCCTATTGTTATGCTGAAGGGAATGGCGAGCCCTGCAGTACGAGAAGCTTTTGAAGAGAAATATGGGTGGATTTTATCTATGGTCCGTAATGTCAGTGATTATGAAGCCAGAGGTCTCCATACGTTGATGCAATTATATGATTCGCCTCTGAGATGTTTTGTATTTCCAGATTATGTGTTGGTTCCTACCTTGGAGGAGTATTCCAACATGTTGGGGATTGCTATCAAGGAGGAGCCCCCTTTCTTTGGATCGGTGGGAGATTTTGACTTTGGAAAGGTGGCTGGTGCTCTTTATTTGAGCAAATCAGAGTTAGACGCCAATGTCTCCAACAAAGGAAAGATTCGTGGTTACAAGCTGGAATATGTGATTAAGAAGGCCCAGGAGGCAGCTAAAGGTGAGAATTGGCTTGTTTTTAATGCTTTGCTAGCCCTTTGTATATACGGCATAGTGTTGTTTCCCAACGAGCCGGATTTCATTGATACGGACGCCATACGAATATTCATGATGAAGAACCCGGTGCCAATGCTACTGGGAGATCTTCACTACTCTTTGTACAACCGAAACGAAAAGAAAAGAAGAGGGATAATTCGTTACTGTGCACCTTTGTTCTATAAGTGGTTTGCAGGCCGTTTACCACAATCAGGGGCTTTTGTGGATTCCAAAGATTCTCTAGAGTGGAAACAGCGTTTAATGGGATTGGTGGCCAAGGACATCGTATGGGTAGATCATGGGCTGATTGGCAAGAATATTATCCACAGCTGTGGTAAGTTCCCTAATGTTCCACTGATAGGAAGAATGGGTGGAATTAACTACAATCCTTCTTTGGCCATTCAGCAATTTGGGTATGCCCTGACAGGTCCGCCTATTAAGAGAGATGTGGAGGAGTCCCTCTATTTTCATACATCAGATGGTTGGGAAGCAGCACAGAAAGCTTCTGAAAGCTGGGGTAGCATACTGAAAAAGGGGAAAGTTACTCTAGGCAAGCCTAACAACCGGGTTTATCCAGCATATGAAGAGTGGGTGAAGAAAAGAGTTGAAGATTTTCTCTTGCCTTTTGGTAAGGCACCCCTTTTGTATCCGGAGAATGAGAAAGCGAGAAGCACTACTACTGTGGAAGAAGTTGACAAGTTGCAAGCCTTGGTGAAAAACCTTCAAGGAGAGAATTCCGAGTTGAGTAGCTGTCTTCAGAATGCTCTACATGCCAACAAAGAACTGGAACGGAAGGCCCAAGACGCTGAAAGAGTCCTAGCAACAAAAGAAAAGGATTTTGCCGAAAGAGCGCAACATTTTCAGAAAACTAGCAGAGGTGCTGATGATGCCACTCAATCCCATAAGCAAACCAAACAGGCCTTAGCGCAGAACAAAGAGAAGTTATCTAAGTTTCAGCAAGCTTGGGATAAGGTCAGGCTCGAGAATACTGAGTTGCGGGAACAGTCGCAGATTAAAGACGAAGAGCTTAAGAAGGCACATGAGCAGAGGAGAAGGTATCGGGAAAGTCTCGGTAAAAGTCAAGAACAGTTAGAAGAAGCCAGAAGAGAGCTGAAGAATACCAAGAAAGAGCTTGAAGAAGTCATGATAGAGAAGGAGATACTCAAGACGCAAGCTGGCATAAAAAGACACAAAGGAGTGTGCGATGACGAAGCTTTGATGCTGCATATGGGTTCCTTAACAGAGGCTCTCGAGAAAAGGGATGTTTTGATCAGAGAGATGGTTGAAAAACCTAATCACCAGCGTACTCGCATACTCTTTGAGGAGATTAAATGCACAAGTGATAAGCTGAAGAACGTGGAATTGTCAGATTGATGTTCTTTGTTTTCTTGTATTTTGTCGTTAATGGTTACCATCGGGCTTGTTGATGGATCCATCTTTCCTTTGTACGCCAGTTATTGATGAATCTCTTTTGAACGTATTTGAACACTTTGATTGAATGGGGATGAGTAGTTTTATTCAGAATTAGTCATCATCATATATCTGTACACAAGCACATGACCACGACACGTCTCTTTATATCACGATTTCTGGTCTTTAGATTTCCGTGGTTAAGATTGGAATCAGGGTGTGAGCCACCTCGGAAATGATAAACATGGCATTTGCATTTGCATGGCATATCATTTTTTGCATTGCAGGTTTTCTTTTTGCAGGCGCCTGCTAACCTTTATTTGGTTTTCAGGCACGATAGCTGATACCCCGGTTCACCGATACTCTACCCGACGCAACCAAGCAAGAGTCATGGAGCAAGTTCAGACAGAGTTAGCTGATTTGAGGGAAAGGATGGAACAGTTCATGAACCTCATGCAGGGGATTGCTCAAGGACAGCAGGAGCTGAGGACTGGTCAGGAAAACATGAGGATTGGACAAGAAGCTATGAGAACCACTATCCAAAGGCTAGAAACTGAAATCCCAAATCGCAACATGCGCACTCCTCCTGTTGGCACAATCCCTGCTGGTGGGGCACATCTGGGATTTGATAACAACGAGGATGGTCAGGAGGACCAGTTCACTGCATTCAACAATGACATGGGTTTCTATAATGACGACCGGAAGTATGAAGGGCTGGATGAAAGACTCAAGGCTATTGAGAGCCAAAATCCTCTTGGAATTGATGTAGAAGACATGGGTCTCGTGCAGGGTGTGAGGATTCCTCCCAAGTTCAAGCTTCCTACACTGGATAAGTACAACGGCAGTACATGTCCCAAAACCCATTTGCAAGCTTACAATCGCAAGATTGCCGCTTACACCAAGGACCAAAAGCTCTGGATGTATTTTTTCCAGGATAGCCTGTCAGGCGCTTCCCTGGAATGGTACATTAAGCTGGACAGGGTTCATATAAGGAATTGGAAATATTTGTGCGCTGCGTTTTTGAAGCAGTATCAATATAATCTGGACATGGCACCTAATCGTACTCAATTGCAGAGTATGACTCAGGATAACAAGGAGGGCTTTAAGCAGTACGCACAAAGATGGAGAGAATTGGCTGCTCGAGTTCAACCACCCTTGGGTGATCGTGAGATGGCTGATATGTTCATGAGCACACTTCAAGGGACGTATTTGGATAGACTGGCTGCATGTCCCTCCACGGGGTTTGCCGACATCGTCGTTGCTGGGGAACGAATAGAAAGTCTGTTGAAATTGGGTAAGATTCAAGATGTTGCTTCAAATTCGAAGAAACCCTTTGCCAATGGACCAAGGAAAAGAGAAGGGGAGTCCAGTGCTGTGTATAGAGGAGGGGGCAGAGGAAGGAATCAGTCCTATCATCAGGTGGATGCGGTAACCATTCCGGTTCCAGCTGGACAGCAAACGCCAGATCAGCAAGGTAGACCCCGATTTCAGAACAATAGACAAAGGGACCGTAAGTTTGATCCCTTGCCTATGACATATGCTGCTTTGTTACCACAACTGCTCAAAGAGAAGTTGGTTGAACTTCGGACTATGAAGCCGCTGGATTTCGGAAAATTACCTCAACGTTACGATGCTAATGTTCGATGTGAATATCATTCTGGTGCGCCAGGTCATTCAATAGAAAAGTGTTGGGCCTTTCAACATAAGGTTCAAGATCTGATCGACGCAAAAGCTATTAACTTCTCTAGGCCGCCGAATGTTCGTGACAATCCAATGCCTCATCATGGAGGTGCAGGCACAAATGCCATTTTTGATGGCGAGAAGTTGAATTTGATTACTGATGTTAATTTGGTGAAGACGCCGCTGTTGATTGTAAAAGAATGTTTGTTAAAAGGAAAGGTATTTCCTGGATGCTCCTCTGATTGTGAGGATTGTTCAAAGCAGGTTAATGGCTGCAGAAAGTTGAGAGTTGGACTGCAGGATCTTATGGATGAGGGAAGTCTTCAGTTTGATAAAGTAGAGAAAGAACAGGATGTTTCTGCCGTTACCATTTACTATAATCCAGTTGAGATACAGGTGCCTGTTGAGGAGCCTGTCGCTATCATCGTGCCCGAGAGGCCGAGACCAGTCACGTTTATAGTTCCTGAATCGGCTGCTTATGTGTCAAATAGGGCCGTTCCGTGGCATTATGGAACTGATACTCGTCAAGGAGGAAGTCGGCAGAAGGCCGAGGCTATTGGTACTAGCATTGAGAATGTCAGTGGACCAAGTGGTTTTACTAGGAGCGGTCGACTGTTTGCTCCCCAGACTCTAAGGAATGATAAAGAGGCTGAAGCCGCTGCAAGAACGAAAGGAAAACAGGTTGTTGATGACAAGGTGCCTGTTCAGGAAGAGGACCCTAAAGTCAATTTTGATAATGATGTTGAGGAATTTATGAGGGTTATCAAAAAGAGTAATTACAAGATCATTGACCAACTTAATCAGACACCCTCTAAAATTTCGATATTATCCCTGTTAATGAGTTCAGATGCACACCGGGCTGCTTTGTTGAAAGTTCTGAATATGGCATATGTTCCCCAAGAGATTACAGTGAATCAGTTGGAGGGAGTAATTTCTAATGTGAATGTGAGCCACGAGTTGGGATTTACGAACAGGGATTTGACACCGGACGGACGTAACCACAACAAAGCACTGCACATCACACTTGAATGCAAAGGAGCAGTTTTGTCGTATGTGCTGGTTGACACAGGTTCTTCCTTAAATGTGTTACCCAAAAAAGCCCTGATGAAAATTGAAGTAGATGGATTGGTTCTGAGACCCAGTGATCTGATTGTGAGAGCTTTCGATGGATCCCAAAGATCGGTGTTTGGGGAGGTTGAACTACCAATACAGGTTGGTCCACAGATATTCAAGATGACCTTTCATGTTATGGACATTCAGCCTGCTTATAGCTGTTTATTGGGCCGACCGTGGATTCACGCAGCAGGCGCAGTTACCTCCACACTTCATCAGAAGCTCAAGTATGTGTTCGAGGGTCAAGTGGTTACTGTTTGCGGCGAGGAAGATATATTCGTGAGTCATCTATCCACTTTCAAATATGTGGAAATGGATGGAGAGATTCATGAAACTTTGTGCCAATCTTTTGAAGCCCTGAATATCAATAACTTACCAGAGTCTACTTCAGCAGCAGTGGTGTCAAATGTGCCAGGTGGGCCGAGTGCATCAATTGCGTCGTACAAGCAGGCCAGAGAAGTGGTCGAAAGCAGAAATGCCCAAGGTTGGGGTAAAGCTATAGATGTGTTCGTGAAAGAAGATAAGTTTGGCATTGGATACCAGCCGGGCCGGATGCCAGTTCCTCGATTCCGTGGGCCAATCAACTTCAACAGTGGAGGAATTATCAACCCCAATCAGTCATGCTCAGCAATAGAAGATGGCGCTGAAAGCTCAGATTATCTGGACAGATGGGTATATACACTGGCTCCAGGCGAGGCGTTGCAAAATTGGTCTAGTGAAGAAATCGTTCATGTTGTTCATCATTCAGAGTAATAATTCTTGTCTTTCATAATGCATTAAATCCCACACTCTGCCCAAGGTGTGAGGATCCATTTGTAGGGCCACCATATTTTCTCATATAATGTTCAAATATCAATAAAAGGACGTTTTTGTTTACAAATTTGTGATCCTTTACTCTTTCTTTATTTTATTTTTGCACAAAGAAAATTAAAAATGATAATGCACTTTCTTTTCTTTTGTTTTCAAGCAAAAAATAATCTAAAATAAAGCATAAACCCAATCATGCAGACTGGATTCTGTGGATTTCTCTGAAAATGATTCTGTTATGCCCACGTATGATTTCGACAATCCGATCTATCAAGCTGAGGAAGAAAGTGATGAAGACTATGAACTCCCGGAAGAGTTGGCTAGGTTGTTAAAACAGGAAGAGAAGACCATTCAGCCTCATCAGGAAGCTCTTGAGATCATCAATATTGGGTCAGAGGAAAGCAAGAAAGAGATCAAGATTGGTGCGAGTCTGCGGGCTGATGTAAAGCAAGAGCTGATAGTCATGCTACGTGAATATGTTGACATCTTTGCTTGGTCATACCAAGATATGCCAGGTTTAGATACAGACATAGTTGTGCATAGACTACCATTGAAAGAGGACTGCCCACCGGTCAAGCAGAAGCTGCGCAGGACAAAACCAGAAATGGCTTTGAAGATCAAGGAAGAAGTACAGAAACAGTTGGATGCAGGTTTTCTGGCAGTAACCAACTATCCTCCCTGGGTGGCCAATATAGTACCAGTGCCGAAGAAAGATGGCAAAGTCAGAATGTGTGTGGATTACAGAGATCTCAACAGGGCGAGCCCTAAATTTGACTTTCCACTCCCTCATATTGACGTGCTGGTTGATAATACCGCTCAGTTTTCAGTGTTCTCATTTATGGATGGATTCTCCGGGTACAATCAGATAAAGATGGCGCCTGAAGACATGGAGAAGACGACATTCATTACTCCGTGGGGTACCTTCTGTTACAAAGTAATGCCTTTTGGGTTGAAGAACGCAGGGGCAACTTATCAAAGAGCAATGGTGACGTTATTCCACGATCTAATTCATAAAGAGATCGAGTGCTATGTGGATGACATGATTGCTAAATCAAAGACAAAAGAGGAACATCTGATCAACTTGAAGAAGTTGTTTGAGAGGCTGAGGAAATTCAGGTTGAGACTGAATCCTAACAAGTGTACTTTCGGCGTGCGGTCCGGAAAATTGCTTGGTTTCATTGTCAGTGAAAAAGGGATAAAGGTTGATCCTGCTAAAGTGAAAGCTATACAAGATATGCCTGTACCGATAACTGAGAAAGAAGTTCGCGGCTTTCTAGGAAGATTGAACTACATTTCAAGGTTCATATCGCACCTAACTGCCACTTGCGAACCGATATTCAAAATGCAACGAAAAGATCAAACGGTCAGGTGGAATGATGATTGTCAAAATGCATTCGATAAAATAAAAAGATATTTGCAGGAACCTCCAATTTTGATACCTCCAGTTCAAGGAAGACCACTGATTATGTACTTGACAGTGCTCGAAGGATCCATGGGTTGCGTTCTCAGTCAACACGACGAGACAGGTAGGAAAGAACATGCTATATACTACCTGAGCAAGAAATTTACAGATTGTGAATCGCGTTATTCAATGCTTGAGAAGACATGTTGTGCACTCGCATGGGCCGCCAAGCGATTGAGACAATACATGCTCACACATACAACCCTGTTGATCTCTAAATTGGATCCGGTCAAGTATATTTTTGAGAAACCAGCACTTACAGGCAGAGTTGCAAGGTGGCAGATGGTACTGACAGAGTACGATATTCAATTTACTTCACAAAAGGCAATCAAAGGAAGTATACTGTCAGATTATCTTGCGCAACAGCCTCTTGATGATTACCAGCCCATGAGATTTGATTTCCCTGATGAGGACATCATGTTTCTCAAAGCGAAAGACTGCGAGGAACCACCTCTGGAGGAGGGGCCTGACCCTGAATCCAAATGGAGTTTGATGTTTGATGGGGCAGTTAATATGAATGGGTGCGGAGTTGGTTCAGTCTTTATTACGCCAGAAGGTGTTCACATGCCCTTCACTGCCCGAGTAACTTTCGGGTGTACCAACAATGAAGCAGAATACGAAGCTTGCATATTAGGGATCGAGGAAGCTATTGATTTACGAATCAAGACCCTCGATATCTTTGGTGATTCAGCACTGGTAATCAATCAAGTAAAGGGAACTTGGCACACACATCAGCAGAATTTGATTCCGTATAGAGATTATACAAGGAGATTGCTGACATTCTTTACAACTGTCAAGTTATATCATGTTCCCCGAGATGAGGATAAGTTTGCAGATGCCTTGGCCACTATCTCTTCGATGATCAAAGTGCATGGTTGGAACTTTGTGCCCAGGATTGATGTATCTCATCTTGATAGGCCTGCTTTTGTGTTTGAGGTTGATGCAGTGTCTGACGATAAGCCTTGGTACCATGACATCAAATGCTTCTTAAAAAATCAAGAATACCCGCCTGGGGCATCTTCCAATGACAAGAAGACATTAAGAAGGCTAGCTGGTAGTTTCTTCTTGAACAAAGATGGTGTGCTGTATAAAAGGAATTTTGACACGGTTCTGCTCAGATGTGTGGATAGACACGAGGCAGACCTGTTGATGATTGAAGTGCACAAAGGCTCTTTCGGTACCCATGCCGGAGGACATGCGATGGTTAAGAAATTGTTGAGATTAGGGTATTATTGGCTGACCATGGAGTCAGATTGCTGCAAGTATGCTCGCAAGTGCCACAAATGCCAGATCTATGCAGACAAAGTGCACGTTCCTCCCAATCCGTTGAGTATCATGTCTTCTCCGTGGCCATTTGTAATGTGGGGCATTGATATGATCGGGAAAATTGAGCCTACTGCTTCAAACGACCATCGTTTCATCTTGGTCGCCATTGATTACTTCACTAAATGGGTTGAAGCAGCATCTTACGCCAATGTCACTAAGCAAGTAGTGGCTCGTTTCTTGAAACGAGATATCATTTGTCGATATGGAGTACCCGAAAGAATCATTACTGATAATGGTTCTAATTTGAACAACAAGATGATGGCTGAACTATGCCGGGACTTCAAAATCGAACATCACAATTCTTCTCCGTACCGCCCGAAGATGAACGGCGCGGTCGAAGCGGCCAACAAAAATATCAAGAAGATTATGCAGAAGATGGTTGTCACGTACAAAGATTGGCATGAGATGTTACCACTGGCTTTGCATGGGTATCGAACATCAGTCCGCACGTCCACTAGGGCAACACCATACTTGCTTGTATATGGTATGGAGGCAGTTCTACCGATAGAAGTTGAGATCCCCTCTCTCCGAGTATTGATGGATGTTAAGCTAGATGAAGCTGAATGGGTACGAGCCAGATTTGATCAGCTGAGCCTTATTGAGGAGAAGCGACTAGCAGCGGTATGCCATGGCCAGCTATATCAGCGCAGAATGAAGAGGGCATTCGATCAAAAGGTTCGACCTCAAGTCTACAAGGTCGGGGATGTGGTAATCAAGAGAATACTTCCTCCGAGTACAGATCACAGGGGAAAATGGACTCCTAACTATGAAGGTCCGTTCGTGGTAAAAAAGGTTTTCTCAGGAGGAGCCTTGTTGCTGACAACCATGGATGGTGAAGATTTTTCATCCCCTGTTAACTCGGATGCAGTTAAAAAATACTTCGTATAAAGAGACCCGCTGGATAAAAGAAAAAAAGGAATCCAGGCAAAAAAGGGCATCCCGGCGAACCAAAAATAGAATAAAGGTTCGGGAAAAAATTAGGGATATAATTGAAAAGAATTGTACACCCGGTAAGTTGAAAACCCGAAAGGGCAACTTAGGCAAAAATAGGTATCCCGGTGGATTGAAAACCTGAAAAGGCGATCCACACAAAAGAGGGATTAAAGCGAATGACTGCAGTCTGAATTAATCTGTACGTTTTCTACTCTTCAGCAAGCTGGCAAAATTCCAAAGGAGGAATTAGTCGGACCACGAGCTTCTGAAGGCAAAGATAATCAGGAGAGTTGGAATACATACTGGCTATAACAGAATCAGAAATCAGTTGGAATCCAATTTCCGCATTGTCATTAGGATAGATTTCTTTTCTCAATTTTATGGCAATCGCCTCTTTCAGGGGTTTGCTTCTGATTGTAAATTCGCCAATTTTTGGCATTTCATCAATAAAGTTGAATATTCAGTCACGGGCTTTTTTTTCATTTTACTATTTTGTTTGCAAAAACGTCCGATTTTTGATAATAAAATGTTATTTTGAAAATATCTTGGCCTTGCAAAAACATGCACAAAGACAATTGAAATTACTTTGCTTGTCGGAAAACCTTGGATGGTGGACCCAAGAGACCACGCAATATCCTGGGGCATGTGCATATTCTTTTTCTGCTGCAGGTAATGAGCACGATCGATCCAAACAGCATGATCATAACCACGAGCAGATATTTGCTATGACTTGATACTGTTGTATCTTATTAAGTCGATTCTTCCATTCAAGAGTTCCCACCGAGTTTCGTGATGACAACGGTGTTCGAAGATGGATTTCTTCTGTGTTGATAACGGTTATTAATGCAGTGAATACTCCAGGTCGACAACAAGTGCCAATCCTCCAGTACCTTGCAGACGATGTGAAGGGTAGTTCAAGGCAGAGTGTTTGTCTAAGAGTTTGAAAATGCTTGGTTTTCTATAAAATCCTCTTAAGAGACGAAAATTTTAGTACCAACATCCTTTGTGGAGTTTACTCTTGGCAGGGTGTACCAGCAAGTGGTGGTATCATGTCTCCCGCAGGTTTTGGCATGGGAAATTTGTCAAAGAATAATCCCCAGCAGAGTTATTGACCATCCCATGCATGGGGCATGTTATCTGTTATCTCCCCAGCAAAAGATATTCCCGATTTATTATCCCCAGTAGAGTTTGAGGACATTTGGTCTTCTGTAAAATCCTCTCGAAGGGCAGCCCTAACAAGAGACGCTTTAAAGCGGTTTTTCTCCAGCAGAGTGTGTTGTAAACTCATTATCCCCAGCGGAGTCGTCAAAGGGAAAGTTTGCCCAACATGGGGCACTGTGACATTTATCGTAATCTCGACAGTGTTCTTCCTCAGCAGAGTACTGAGGAATTACTTTGGGTTTCCCTAACAGATCTATAGGGACTCTTTCTCAGCATGTTGCAACGGATTGTCTTTCAACCAAGATTTGGATATTCCCCGCAAAGCAGCCCTGGTCCCTGGCAAGATCATATCTTTGGTAATGATATCCCCACAGAGTTCAGCATTGAATCTTGTCCGCTATACTCCCCAGCCGAGTCGCGGTAATTTCCCCAACTTGGTCTATATGGATCAACGAAATCTCTTTTTCAGCAAAGTGTCAGCATATGATATTACCCAGCAGGTGGTGTAATTCTCAGCATTGCTCAGTTACAATCCAAAGTCCAATTTATTTTTGGCATACAGTTTGTTCATATTATTCCAGCCTGTGGGATAGTATGGCAGATGGTTGTTCCAGCCAGTGAGAGGATCATTATATGCAATTTGTTCATATTATTCCAGCCTGTGGGATAGTATGGAAGATGGTTGTTCCAGCCAGTGGGATGATCATTATATGCAATTTGTTCATATTATTCCAGCCTGTGGAATAGTATGGAAGATGGTTGTTCCAGCCAGTGGGATGATCATTATATACAGTTTGTTCATATTATTCCAGCCTGTGGAATAGTATGGAAGATGGTTGTTCCAGCCAGTGGGATGATCATTATATACAGTTTGTTCATATTATTCCAGCCTGTGGGATAATATGGCAGGTGGTTGTTCCAGCAGGTGGGGTGATCATCTGACAAAGCTTCCAGAGCCGGTTTGGTAAGCATCAAAGTCCAAGTTTAATTTGGCAAAGCTGCAAAAGTCCATCCGAGGATGGCAATTTTGAGATTCCAAAGCCTGTTTGGTAATCATTGAAGTCCAACGACAGATTGGCAAAAATCCAGCACGAACTGGTAAAAGTCCATTGTTTAGAATGGCAGAGCAGCTAAAGTCCACCAGCAGTGTGGCAAGCCAGTAGTCGTCTGGCGTCGTTCAAAAAGACATTTCTAAAGTCCACCAGCAGTGTGGCAAGCCAGTAGTCGTCTAGCGTCATTCAAAAAGACATTTCTAAAGTCCACCAGCAGTGTGGCAAGCCAGTAGTCGTCTGGCGTCGTTCAAAAAGACATTTGTTAAAGTCCATCAACAGTATGGCAAGCCAGTAGTCGCCTGGCGTCGTTCAAAAGACATATTTCTCCGACAATGTTTCACTTGAAGATTCAATCCAACAATCTCGTTGGGTTTATATCCCTTTTCTTTTTCATCATCCAGATCAAATTTTTGGTTATATTTGGTATTCAATCACTATATACCTTGAAAGCCTGAAAGCAATCGCTTTCAGGCATTCAGGTCTACAACGTTTGAATAGGGGCAGCTGTAATACCCCAAAATTTGCTCTCCCTTTTTGTCATCTTAGCATAGCATTATCATCTATCATATCATTAGCATTGCATTGCATTTAACATAGAAAAATAGAGCATAGCATCCCTCTTACCATCAAGGCATGTGATCAGGTGGAAGGTGGGCAATCAAGGGATCATTCCAAGCACAAAAAAGGTCAATCAAGTTTCTTCAAAGCAAGCCAAGGGTCTCCCATGTCTCATACCATCTCAATTGGTCATCCACAATCTCAAGGAAGTGAGATTCAATAGGAGATTTAAGCCCTACATCTTTCATCATGCAAGAGGTTCAAAAAACTGAAGGAAAACCCTCAAAAGAGATAGCTCATTGATCCAAAATCATCCTCAAATGGCACATCCCATCATCCTTTAAAAGGATACATAACATACTCTGAGGAATTTGAAATTGAAGATTGCATATTTTTCTCCTAGGAGGTGGGCACCAAAACTAGGGTTTCTAATAAAATCAGGATATCTTTGATTTTTTGGACAAAACTTGTTGTCATGGTATTCTACATGTCCTTAAGTGTATGTATGTGGAAAATCACCTCTCAATTGGTTTTAGAAGTGGTTCAATTGGAAGAAAAATAAAAAATCAGAGAAATTGGGGCCAAGTCAAATAATCAGAGGAAAAAGGCAACTCTTGACTTTTTGAGGCCAAATTCATAAAATTCATGTTATATGTGTCCAATGTACAAAATTTGGTCAAGAAACTCCAAAGGAATCATGAAAAAATCAAGATGTGGAAAGTTGCCATTTTTGGAAGAAGAAGGGTTACTAAAAATAGCAAGTTTTGGCCATTTTGCATCAGAGTTTGAACCAAGGCCATTTAAAATTGAAGCACCAAATGAAAATTCCACTCGGCCACAACAAAAGTTCTTTCTTTAAGCTTCAAATCCATGTGTAGAACATCTCCATTGGATAAAAATTGAGAGAGATATGGATGATCAAAGTTGGAGGAAAGTAGGGCAAAAACTAAGTCATGACCAAGATTTTCAGGTCACGCGCGCAGTCATTTTCACAAGCATGTGGTGAGCCAAATGTCCACCCATTTTTCATCAAGATAAAAGCCTCAAATGGAAAAATTTTCAATATCAAAGTTGTTCTTTGTAGTGTCATCTTCAATATTGATGTTGGGAAAATTTTGAATTAATCAAGTTATGATGGAGAAATAATGGTCTCAAGTTAGGATCATCGTGCTGAGATTCCATGCCAAGATGCCTTGCCAATCTACCTCATCACCACGCCCTTGTACCAGTTCCATTTATGGATGTTATAAGTCATTTTCCAACCTCTTCCAAGCATCATTTCAACTCAAATTTCAAACCAAACTTGTATCATTACATCCCCTCTTTCAAATGAATCCAAAATCTCATCCAACCATTCACTAAGTAGAGAGATTTCCACTTGCAAATCACCATGAGTGGCATTGATGCATTAACAGTGGTGCACGATTTTTGGTTCAAACACACCACAAACACTTCATCACATCAGCTTTCCACATTAAACCAAACACACATGACTTACACCTTGCACACTTGCCTTGGCATACATGAGAATGGAAAGAAACAAACTTGCTGAGCATGTTTCTGCTACAACCAGCCGTGCCTTCATTTTCTTTTCACCGCCACCATAGCATATCATGAGTTGCCATCACCATACCATTGCTCTCCCTAACTAACTTGACTCAGTTAGTTAGGGATGACTCACCCAAACCACCATGACTCAGCTGACACACTCAGTTTAACCATGGTTAGCTCACATTATAAATAAAAATCACTCTCTCAAACTTCAGTTTCAGATTCATTTTTTTTTCACATTCACTCCAAAACCTCTCTTCTTTCTCTCTCAGTTTCTCTACATTCACTCTTAGCTGGCACGAATCCATCATTGTTCTCCTCTAACTTCATTCTCAAGCTTCAGCCTTAAGCATCACTGAACTTGAAGTGGCATTGTATTGTGGAAGTAGCTACACTGCAGGTTCGTGTTCATCTCAATTCTTCAGAGATTGTAAGCCTTTATTTGGCCAGATCAAGTTCAAGACTCATTGGAAAGGATCTTTGGTTTTCTGAAGACTCAAGCAACTTCAAATTTCAGGTTTCGATTCATGCTTTTGTTGCTTGATTTTTGTTGATATTCAACATGTTTGAGCTCAATAGGAGCATTTGCTAACTCCGGCTAGTTGATAGGCCTTCTAAAGGCGTAGTTGCAAAACTTAGGGCATGATTTGATCTCTTCTGTTCTTGCTATGTGTGTGTGTGTTTTGTGATTTTTATGAGCATATTCATGATGTACATGAGCTTAGCTTTCGATTGATATGTGTATTGTGAATTTCTGGGAGAATGTGACTTTGCAGGTGGTGGATGTTGGCCGGAGAAGATGACCGGAGGTCATCTCCGGCCGGTGATATTGAATGCTAGGGTTTGTGTGCGTTTTAATCATGTCCGTCCATTTTTCATGATCGTGTGGTCTATAGCACGACAACACATTAAAACGCATGTGCTTCTCACGTGCTCATTCTGATTTTATTTTCAAACTTTGTGTGGCGTGGTACATGGTATGGAGTGTGGTCATGCATGTACATGCGTTAGATTAACCTACTTTGACTGTTTGTGTGACTTGACTTCATCCAATGGCTGTAATTGCTTTGACCTTGTGTTGACTGAGTGTACATGCTAGTTATTGTGGATTGCGCAAACTTGGACCTAGCCTATTATGCTATTCGCACCTCCTCTATTTTAAAGCCCAATGATATTGAACTGATGTTTTACTATGTTCACACCCCCATTCACATTTACATTTCATTTTATTTTTTCATTTTTTCTACACGTTTGCTTTTTAATTTTTAAAAATACCAAATGGCATTATAAAATTCCACAAAAATTCATGAGCATCATTAAAACATTTAGAAAATTTTTCATGATTTTATTTCTTGATTTTATGACCTTTTTGCCCCTGTTCCATGATTTTCTTTGATTTTTTTTTGTGTGCATTCTTAATGTGGTACATGATTTTGTTTAATTTTGTTCTTGATCATTAAAAATAATTTTGATGCTCTTCTTTTTGTAGTGAGTCATTAACATCTTGAATTATGTTAAGTGAATTTTATTTGATTTCTTAGGTCATGTTATGGCATGTTTTGATGTTCATCTTTGCATTACTTTGCATGTGCATCCAATGTGATTTAAGTGCATTGTATAAAGCCTTTTTGCCTTGAATTTTCTACATGATACTTTGGTATGTGATTCATCTCTGATTTGTGAACCTCAATATCATGTTTTCATAATTTTCATGAACTCATTTGATTTTTGTTTAATACATTTCATTTGAAGCATTACAACATGTCATATCCTTGTAATCTTTGTGCATGTTTACATGATTGCTTTTGTGCATACTTGCATGATCATTTGCCTACTTTGTGCAATATCCATTTGACATTATAGGTCATTGGTACATATTATGTGTCATCTTTGCATGTTCACTTTCATTTGAACTTTGTGTGTCCTTAATATGAAGTACTTGTGTTTTCTTTTGAATTTCCATTTCATTTCTTCTTCTATTGCTTCTTGAATGGCTTGATGTGTTATGCATGAACACTTGTGAGATGTTTGGGAATCATTTTTCATTTCATTTCAATTCTGATCCTTAGATTACATGTTCCATTCATGATTGTTTGTTCATTTCTTTTCATCTTTTATTCTCCCTTTTCTTATGGTAGCATGTTCTAATGTCATGGATGATGTTTGTTGCCTATCCACTTGGACTTGCATGATAATGATCATTTGTTTTCCATGTGATGTACATTCTGGTTGTGACATTAGGATTTGATTTCTCATCTAATTCTTTTGATCTTTATGGTGCATTAAGTGTTCTTTTGCTTGTTATACTTCTTATACATGTTTACTAACCATGTAGGGGCTTTGGTAAGTTGCAATTGAGTGTGGATAAGGAATCCACATTCAAATTTACTTTCATCTCTTTTACAATTCCATTTTGTGTTTTGTTAAGCACTTATGTGTTTTCTTTTAATAACTCATCACTTTCCCTTTTTGAATTACAATTCATCTTCTACTTTAGAAGTGAATTGTTTAATTCATTCTTTCTTTAGACTTTAGGTTTAAACCTCACAAACCATTAGGACCACTCCCTTTAATTTTCAATTAGGATTGAGTCTTAGTTCATATAGATTTTTACCTTTATCCTCTCTTGAGTCTCTCTTCTCATCTCAAAGAAAATTCAAAATATCTAATAAAGGTAGGCATTTATTGCATTTAGGCCTTTCATATAAAGAAAAGGTTATAAGGGGTCTTCTCTTATGATCTTAGAATGTGTAGCATATAACCCATCTTGGGTCAATGTGTTAAACATTTGATCTTGTATGATGGACTTAAATGCAATACTTGTTGAAGGTACAAATAATAAAAAAAACACTTCTTCATTTATTAATCAACAAAAACACTTAATAAATACAAGTATGCTAGTGTGTTTGAACCTTGATAATTGGAACTAAGTGTGAGGGTCTTCTTCACTCTTAGTGTGCTTTCTTACTCATTCCATCTTGGAATGTGAGAATGTACACATTCCAATGACTAAGATTTAGATACACTATCATATGCAAACAAATAAAAAAGAAGTTCTAAAAGACAAAAACAAACAATAACGTCTTTCCTTCGGGAATTGTTTCCTCATCTCATTCAATCATTCCTTAAGGATGCTTCATTTCCGTTCTACCGCAAACAGGTAACGCCTAAGTCTCCCTACAGCGAGCCGCAACACCTAACTGCTAGAACGCGAACGTTGACGTATTCCACTAAAAAACACAAACAACTTTCCCTAGTGAGGGGAACTACGTCGCTCTGATTCTCATGTTCCCGATGAGATACGTAGGCAGTGGGGTAGGGCCCATGCGAGCACTTCTTTTATTTTCCCTACATTTGTTTCTCTTTCCATTCCTTTTCCAGTTCTTTTTCCAGTATTCTTTTCGTACACCCTTTGATCGAGACAAGCAAGCGTGGATCCCATCGGGTACGATGGACGCGTGGGGTGCTAATACCTTCCTCTCGCGTAACCGACTCCCTTACCCTTTCTCTTGGTCGTAAGACCATGTTCTTTCCTTCTTCTCAGGTTTATGCGGTGTTTCCTTTCCCTCTCTTGGGATAAATAGACATTACTGGCGACTCTGTTTCGGTGCCACTTTCGCGTTTGTACCAGGATGAAAATCCCGGGAGCGACAAATATTAGATATTTTAACACAACAACATCAAGAACAACAAGATTAACTAGAATAACAAGAACAATAACAACAAGAACAAGAACAACAATAATAACAATAACAACAAGAACACCAAGAAAAGCAAAAACAGCAACGAAAACGATAAGAACAACGAGAAGAATAACAATAACAACAACAATAACAATAACAATAACAATAACAATAACTACAAGAACAACAAGAACAAGAACAAGAACAACAATAACAACAACAAGAACAAAAATAAAATCACAACAAGAACAACAAGAACAACAAGAACAACAAGAACAACAACAACAACAACAACAACAATAACAAGAACTACAAGAACCACAAGAATAATAACAAGAACAACAAGAACAATAACAACAATAATAACAACAAGAAACAAATAAGAATAACAACAAGAACAAAAAGAACAATAACATAACAAAAAGAACAATAACAACAACAATAAAAACAAAAATAAAAATAAAAATAAAAATAAGAACAACAAGAGCAACAACAAGAACAACAACACGACCAAAAATAATAAATAAATAAATAGAATCGTTAAACAATAACATTTTACCTGTAGAATCGTTTAATAGGAAGAAACTATAACATGTTAATGGAAGCAATGTTTATGAGTTTCATTTGTGGAAGAAATGATGTTTTCAAGTTTGGTTTAGTGGATGAATAATGTTTCGTAAATGGAAGAAGTTTGGAGGCAAAAGATGAATTTTGTCTAAGTACGTCTAGGGAAAAAGTGAATGAACTAAGAGTGTTATATATAGCTTTAAAAAAAGAAGGTGGCACCTATAACCACAATTGATTTAAATACATGTGGTGAAGAGTATGTCAACATTTTTTTTAAATAAGTAAATAACCAAAAATGTTGGTGCTGGGATTTGAACCCATGATCTTACGCCACTTTTCACCATGCATATTAAATCAACCGTGGTTGTAGGTGGTTAAATAAAATAAATGCATGCGCCTAAATATCACATATTACAACCATTGATTGAATATCCGTAGTAACACGGGTGTTATTATATGTGTTTTCCGTAGTAGTGTACCAAGCCCTTGGAGGTTGTTTGAGACCATAAATAGCCTTGTTAAGCTTGCAAACAAGTGTATCATCAATACTAGCAAATCCTAGGGGTTGTGTCATATAGACTTCATCATGAAGATTGCCATTCAAGAAAGCATTGTTCACATTTATTTGTTGGATATCCCATCTGTTAGTGATAGCAAGAGTTAAACTGACTCTAATGGTGGTTGGCTTAACCACGAGAGAGAATGTTTCAGCGTAGTCAAAGCATATCTCTGGATGAAATCTCTTGGCCACAAGTCTGGCTTTGTGTTTTTGAAAGGATCTATCAGCATTTTCTTGGAGTTTAAAGACACGCCTTCACCCTACAACGTTTCTGTTAAGCGGAAGAATGGTTAATATACAAGTGTTATTAGCTTGTAAAGTATTAAACTCATCTCTCATGGCTCTAGCCCATTCAGGTTGGAATAGAGCTTGTTTTACACTAGTAGGCTCAGATTTGGTGTGCACCATATAGGCTTCAGGTTTGGAGTGGCCAACTTTGGCTCTAGTAAGAATGGGATGAGCATTCTCAAGCATGGGATACACATAAGAAAAACTAATAGGACCAGATATGAATTCAACATTGTGAGGATTGCTGGGTACAATCTCTTTACCAAATAATTTGGGATAAGGAAAAGAACTTTCATTGAATGTAACATCCTCAGATATAAAAATGTTTCCCTTCTTACTTAGACACTTAAAGTGTAACGCCCCGGTTTTTGTTAGATTTATTTAATCAAGTCGATTTAATTATTTTTTGTCTTTATATTATTTTATTCTTGGTTATTATGTTTTATCGCATTTTGAGAGCGTTTGCGAGATATTTGAGTGTAGGGGTATTTTGGTCATTTTACTTATTTTGTTTAAGTTAGAAACTTAGAGAGAAAAATAGAGAGAAAGAAAAAGAGAAGAAGGAAAAGAGAAAGGAAAGAAGAAAAAGAGGAAAAACTTAGAGTCTAAGAAATCGAATCAACCGACACTTCGAAGCACGATTAATCGGGTAAGGGTGTGAAACTCGATTATCTTATCATTGTGTATGAATATGTATGTGTATGTTTGAAGTCTATTTGTCTTTCCATAGTTTTCAATTCTAGGTTGGAAATGAGAAAAATGATTGGGAATCGATGTTTTCGCTGTTGGAATGTGATATAAATGTTGTAGGATACTTGTTGTTATGATTGTGGTATGTTTTAGTGGTTATGTTGTGGTTTGGAAGAGATTTTGGTTGAAGAAATATGGTTTTTGGACCCATAACAGCGCTGCAGAATTTCTGAGTTTTCCTTGGTTCGCCTAGCGAACCTGGGGCGAAGCTAAAGCGAATGATTTTTTAGGGTTCGCCTAGCGATCCCGTCAGTGGATGTTCGCTAACGTTGTTCGCCTAGCGAACTTTGTATCTTTTCAGTTATGTTTGTTGCTGCCTTGGTTCGCCCAGGGATTCGCGAAGCGAACGGCAAGGCGAAGGTTCGCCAAGGAGTTTGCCTAGCGAACTTTGTGTCTGTTTTGGTCTGATTGTGGTTTCGCCTGGACATTCGCCTAGCGAAGGTGGTAGCAAATGCTCGCTAGAAGGTTCGCCTAGCAAACATGACAGTTTGTGCAGTTTTGTTTCATTCATAACTTTTGATCCATAGCTCAGGTCGAGGCGCGGTTGGATGCGTTGGGAAGCTAATGAAATGTTCTTTCTTATAAAAAATGGTTTTGAGATTGTTGGCTGATTTAATTATGTCAGGAATTTGGAAATGTGTCGTTTTTCCGACTTTTACCGTCTTAACTGTATGTGATTGTTGTTTTATTATGCAATATGCTTTATATATATATATATATATATCGTAGGACTTGTGTGATGTTATACGATGTGAATGCATGTGATGAAATGTTGTGATGATGGTTTGTGGTCTAAGGGCAAGAAAATGCATTGTGTTGTGTTTGATTGTATATGCATGATTATGGATGTGTATATTGTGCATTTGAATGTCATGAGTCAGTGTATGCCAAGCATCATGATATGCATTCTTGTGATGTCGTGTGCCCTAGCGGGTGTGAGCACGAAACGATTCCAGAGGGAATTTTCTATAACGGTCGTGAGCCTTATACCGAGAGGACCTAAAGCGACGTTATAGACGATCGTGAGCCTTATACAAAGAGGACCTAAAGCAATCGGATCGTGAGCCTTATACCGAGAGGACCTAAAGCGATCCATAAACGTCGTGAGCCTTATACCTATACCAAGAGGACCTAAAGCGACGGGGAACATCGTTTTCCCGACGAGGAGTTACACTAAGTAATAAGCGATGGTTACAATAGTTCCTGAGTGAACAAATGATGAGAATGATGGATGGAACGATACCGCATTGCATTGGATAGAGTCGTTGTGTCGGTCTCTGTGAATTTGCATAAATCATGAATGGATTGATTTTGTGTGGAATTGTGAATGGAATTGATGAGTTGATATGTGTATATGTGGGTGATAAATGTATGGTGCATGATTGATATGCCTTTGTGATGGATGTATGAGATATGATTTGTGGTGTTTTGTATTTGAATTATGGTGTAAGTTGTGGTGAGAATGTTTTACATGTGTATTTTGTGTCATTATATATATTTGTATGCAATTATATTATAATTGTGTTTCTCACCCTTCTGCTGTTTTGAATGCTCTATGAGGCATTGCAGATTAGATGCTGGAGGTCTTTTTGTGAAGCTTAGTTCTTCATTCTTTTGTCGGTCGGCTCTGATATGTAGCACCGGGTAGTCGGGGAGATCGTTTGTGATTATGTGTATATGTATATGATCTTTTTGGGATTGTACATGTATGACTATGTGTATGACAGACAAACCTTTATGTTATATATATATGAGATTCAGTTGCAGATTTTCCGCTTTTATTCTGTATCTGAATTGTGGGTGTTAGGAACTGAGTTCCTCTGTTATGTGCTACCGGATTGTTGCATATCTATTTGAGCAGGATGTTGTATTTTGTTTCAATTGATGTGACACCTCCATCTATGCCATGAATGTTTTAATTATACTCTGATTATTTGTTATCACTTTAATTGCTCGGGTTATAGATTGGGGGTGTTACATAAAGCCTCTATGTTGAGAAGGAACTCCTAAATACACACATTCTTGACTCCTCAATTGAAATTTGTGTTTGTTATATGGTCTAAGTAGGGGAAAACATGAACAACAAAAGACCTTTAATGAGGTATAATCATGCCGCTTTCCATAGAGAGCATGAAAGGGTGAAGTGGCCTTTGTCAGGGAGGCAGTAGGCAGTCGATTAATTACATGAACATATGTAGAAAAGTTATGCTCCCAGTAGGTTAGAGGTAAAAAGCCATGTGCTAAAAGGGTAAAACCCATTTCAACTATGTGTCTATGTTTTTGCTTAACAGAACCATTTTGATGAGAAGTATGAGAACAGGTAAGTCTATGATTTATCCCTAGTTCAGTGAGAAATTTAGTAAAGGGTCTAAACTCACCACCAAAATCAGTTTGGACAGACTTAA
This sequence comes from Lathyrus tuberosus, assembly GCA_022829125.1. Lineage (NCBI taxonomy): Eukaryota > Viridiplantae > Streptophyta > Magnoliopsida > Fabales > Fabaceae > Lathyrus > Lathyrus tuberosus. The sequence goes on from JALAZF010000145.1 coordinate 10,996,892, forward strand.
TAGTTACCTAAAATTGAGTTTAGATAAATGTATGAAATAATTTAAAAGCTTGCAATGCTTCAGACTTTTGCTTGAGAGTATATAACCATGTATATCTAGAGTGACCATCTACAAAGGCTATGTAATATTTGTAGCTTGAACTATAGGGATTAGGGGATGGCCCCCACAAATCAGTGTAAATTATATAAAAGGGTTTGTGATAAATTGTATCTGTTAATGGAGCATGTAACCTATGTGCTTTTCCAAGACTACAAGAGGTGCAAAAAAATATTACCATGTTCATTAGATGGAGGTATATTACACAATTTGAGTATATGAGCAATAGAAGTAAAATTGGCATGGCCTAGCCTATTGTGCCAAAGAGAACTAATGTTACAATCATTTGAGAAAGCTGAATTAGAATGAGAAACATCATAACTCTGAAGACAAGTAGTGGAACTCAAGTTGTTATTCAAAGGTTGTGAGCTTGTGAGCTCTAGAGACAGTTGAGGAAAACAATAAAGGCCACTAGCATCTAGAACTCCTTCAATAATGACTTGTTTAGAAGTCTGAGATTTAATATAAGATTTATCAGGTAGGAATTTAAAAACAAAATTGTTATCACTAGAGAATTTGGAAACAAATAACAAGTTTCTAGTGATAGAAGGCACATGTAGGATATTAGTAAGACTTAACGTGTAGTTGGGATATATCTTAGAGTAAAATCGTGTGGAGCCTACAGAATATATGCTAAGGGTTTGGCCATTTAATACATAAACTTTATTAGAACCCACATACTTTCTTTTGTTTTGTAATAGAGAAGCATAGTGAGATAAGTGGTGAGAAGCACCTGAATCTGCAAACCAAGCTTGAGATTCCAAATTTGAAGGCAATGAGTATTCTTGTGTATAAGTTGTTGGTCGACTTGTTGTAGCCATCATTTCCACGGCTTGAGTACCTTGTGCAGCATCTTGAGTAGAATCACTGGTTGGACTTGAGCTTTTTGCAGTGTTGGCAGAGGCACTAGATGTAGAATGAGGCATGAAATTTTCATCAAACCTGTGCCAGCAAAGGTGAATGTGTGCCCATACTTTCCACATAGTTGTTATGTAGGCCTATTTTCAGTTGTAGTTCTACCTCGGCCACGACTACACCCTTGACTGAATCTTCCTCTTCCACGATTGTAAGAGTATGCTCCTATAGAGCTATTCTCTTCTTGTTTGGTGTGAGCAACATTAGCAACAACATTTGTAGTGGCCAATTCTTGACGAAACTTGTCAAGTTGTGCTTCTTGCACATACAACAAGGCTTTGACATCACATAAAGTGGAAGGTGTAGGGCAACCATACATTCGCATGACAAAGGGATTGTACTCTTCGGGTAAACTTTCAAGATTTGAATCAACTTGATCTTGCTCAGTGATAGAGTCACCAACTGCGAGTATAGAGTTTGCAATTGCCTTGATTCTAAGGATGAATTCAGTGATTGATTTGTTCCCTTTCTTAGTTGATTTTAGCTTTACACAAAGTTGACGAACTGTATCGTTCATTTGAGCGTTGAAGAATTGATGGATCTTGTCCCAAACTTCAAACGTGCACTTGCACGCAAGAACCCTAGGAAGCACAAATTCAGATATTATGGATAATAGCCAGATGAAGACAACTTGAACTTGCACGATTTTTACTTCAATGGTGTATGAGGATTGACAACTAGCTTGTGCATATTCTGCATAAGAATCACGCATTCGACCTGTTGATTCCACATCAGATGATTGTTCTCTTGCAGTTTGATTGAGAGCTTCGGTCCAAAGGAGTTCGAGGATTTTGTTGAGGTAAACATGGTGGAAATTTCTTGAGATTGAACTTTGTTTGTTGATTCTTGATTTTCTGGATCCTCCATTGTTGAACCGAGGAAAACTTGTTGTGGCAGATCATAGATGGGAAATTGAGGAAGCGCGGAGGATCAAAACCGCGAATGATACCATATTAGAGATGAATCACAATGTTCATCTTCAATTATGAGCACAATGCAAAATCAGCAAAAACTGAATGAAGAGGGAAAAAAGATAATTAAAAAATGAATAGTGTAATAATTACAATGTTATTGGAGCTAGTTTAAATACTCTTGAGTTAACACAAACTCTTAACACTAACCCCTAATTGTAAACACCAACTGCATATTTAACAGAAACAGTTAGCCAACTAATTCACTACTCTAACAATAATTAAATACAATTATCACCCCCTTAAATTCTTAATTTAATTTTAAAATTTTTTCATTATCATTTTCAATTATATCATTTAAGATTCTCATATTTATCTATACTCTTATGCATTTTTTTTATAGTCTGATATCTTAAAAAGTAATAATAATACTATTTTACTAAATCAAAAGACTAACTCAAATATAAATTGATGGCACCATTCAAAAATAAAATAAAATATATGATGGCTAAAAAATATTATAATGAAAAAATGTTTAAAATTCTTACAAAATTTACTAATGACAATATAAATGTTTTAAGTTATCCACTATAAACAATATTAATGACTATTTAAAATATAGATTATTTCTTATTATAAGGATTTATCTAATAGCAAACATAAAATACTCTACATATCTTAGATTAAAATCACATTAATCAGACATTTAATTCATTAGCTTAATTGCAACTATGATCCCTTTATTTTGTATTTTTTTTTGGGTTTTGATCCCCCTATTTTAAAAACCATAATTTTGATCCTTTTTTTAAGTTTTGAGTTTGATTTTAATCCCCTCTCTAATTTGAGACTTTTTTAATGATGTGGCGCTATCAAAGATGGCGTGTAAATGCCAAGTCATTAATCTAAGATGATGTGGCGCTATCTAAGATAATTTATTTATTAATATTATTTTAATTAATAAATTAATTAATCATTAATATTTTATTATTAATTTTTATAATTAATTAATTAATCAAAATTTTGATTAATTAAAATAATTTTAAATTTTAAATTTTGATTAATTAAACAATTATCAAAATTAATAATAAAATATTAATAATTAATTAATTAATTAATTTATTAATTAAAATAATATTAATAAATTAATTATCTTAGATTAATGACTTAGCATTGACACGTCATCTTATAGATAGCGCCACATCATTAAAAAAAAGTTTTAAATTGGAGAGGAGACTAAAATCAAATTCAAAACTTAAAAAAGTGACCGAAATCGTGGTTTTTAAAATAGAGGGATCAAAACTAAAAAAATTGCAAAATAAAGGGACTATAGTTGTAATTAAGCCTAATTCATTTTAATATGAGATACAATTAATAAAATGATGATAAAATATTTAAATATAAAACTGTTATAATATTTAATAAGATCAATTATAAATGTGTTAATTTTATACAATTTAAGACTATTCAATCCTATTTTTTATTTAGTTTCATAACATAAACTTATATTATTCATAATAATTATATCAATAATTATGAAATTTAAGAATTAGTTTTTTTTATAATATCATCCCATATATAATATATATATATATATATTTATATATATATATATATATATATATATATATATATATATATATATATATATATATATATATATATATATATTTCATGTTTTTGGATTGTGCATAATTATATTTAATGTACACCTGCGAATTGTGAGGGTTCTAATCTAGTTTATATTTACTAGATTGCCCACCCGTGCACCGCACGGGTATATTAGAAAAAAAATTACAATATTTTATAATAGTTGATATTTAATTTTTTATATTACTTTGTAGACCGTTTAGATTATGTTTGCAATTATACTATTAATTTTTTAATGAGAAACAATAATACAAAAAGTGTTTTATATTATTGTTTTTTAGGTTATTAGAAGATCTATTATGGTTACATTTATATATTAAAATAAGTAAGTTATTTTTAAACATTATGAGTATAAAAATATGACTACTTGAACTATATTAAGTTTAATATTTAACTTATAATTTAAATTAATTTTAGTACAAATGAATATAATTGTAACAATAGTAATGTCGTAGAAATGAAAAAATATTAGGAATAAAAATAGATGTATTTATGTCAACAACAATCTCATAGACCTCCAGAGCAGGAATGATGCAAGAATTAAAAAAAAAGTAAAAGTCTCATATATCTTGTACTCCTGTTTCATGTGAAAAAATAGTTATATTTATGTTAACCAATACAAAAATGAGAAAGAAATGTAGAATAATCCACTAACAAAAAAGTATATCAATAAAAAGAAGAATTTTAAATGAGGAAAATAATAGGCCTGTGGACATGTACTTACCTTAATTTATATTAGACTTTCCAAGCACCAATAACATAGTAGAATTTCATCATCACCTTCTTTTGATTCACATGAAAAAAAGTCATATCTATATCAACCAATAAAAAATTATAAATATAATTAGAATCGGAGACTAACAAAAATTATATATATATATATATATATATATATATATATATATATATATATATATATAAACGTGAGTTTAAATATTTGTAATAAAATAATTCGAATTTCTATTATGTCACAAAACAAATGGCAAGACAAATGTAAAGTGAAACAAAAATAATTATAAAAAATGTGAAGAGCACCACCAATCACCAACAATGATTTGTTTGTAGAATCCAATGATATATATATATATATATATATATATATATATATATATATATATATATATATATATATATACACGTAAACATTAATAGAACAACAATAAATAAAAAAAATAATAATCAATCAAATTAGTAATTAACATTTATATCAATATAATAAATGAGTGAATTGCCATAATTAAATTATAGTAGTTACACAATATAAAAAGGTGTAGCTCAAATATTTATTAGGTATATTAATATATTTATTTTATAATTAAATTTATAAATTCTTATTTTTGTGATATTTTATCTACTCTTATTTTTTAACCTTTCAATATCTTTTACTTTTTATTTTTCATGAATTTCAGTGTATTTCTTAATTTCAATTCATTGCTATTTTATTCATTATTATTACTATAAATTATAAAAAATATAAATTAAATTATAATAAATTAATATAACATATTTATATACATGTGACGTGATTATGCGTAAAATAATAACTAAAATAAAAAATAATAACTAATTAAAATATTAATCGAAATTTATATCAATATATTAAGTGAGTAAATATTCGTAACTAAATATTTAAATTACGGAATAGTAAAACAAAATATAGTTTAAAGATTTATGTATCATATTTATATATTATTTTATCAATGATATTTTTAAATTAGTATTATTATGTTATTATTTTAAATTTAATTCTTTAAGCTTTCTCTATCTTTATTATTCATTTTTTTCATATTTTAAAGGTGTTTCAAGTCATTTATTAATTTCAATTCATTGCTATTTTACTCATTATTATCTTATAATGGGAGTTATAAAACAGAAAAAAATGTAGTTTAAACAATTATTTGGTATATTAATATCTACTTCATCAATTACATTTTTTAATTATTATATTATTTATATAAATAGTATAAATTTTATTTAAAAAATTTTAAGTAACAGGGATTTTCAAGTAATAAGGATGCAAAAGTAGAAATAATAGGAGTTTTCTTTACCTCTTCTTTTTCGTTCACATAATAAAAATAATTATATTCAAATAAACAATAAACAGAAAAGAAAAGTATAAAAGTAGATAACGAAATATTATATTGATGCTCAAAACAAATTATTACAAAACACCATATATAAAATATTTAAATAATTGATAGGATAGATTAAGTTGAGTCATTAACCTGCAACATAAATCAAAGTCATTAGCCTGCAACATAAATTAAAAAAATAGTTAAAACATAAGTGAGAGTTCAAGAAAGTAATCAAAATATCAATACAAAAGAAAAAGTAGATCTCAATTCTATATGAATTGGGTGGCAGATGTAATCTATTTATATTGAATAAAAGTTTTCATTAATGGAAGAAATTGAAAAGGTTAAAAAAATTATCATTATGAATAACAACACAAATTATATTTTACACAATAAAAATATTTAATGGGGGGCCGTTTTATTTTCGATATAATTTACTATAGAAGTTATACTCAATAGTTGTAAATTATTAGTCTGTTGTAAATATAATAGTAAATAAGATGAATTATATTTAAAATTTTAAAAACGTTACTCATAAAATTATTAGTTATAATAATTTAAAATGAATTAGTTATATTGCTTTAAAATAAATTATTATAATTAGCTCTAGTAATATAAAAACGTTACACATTAAAATAATTAGTTATAATGCTTTAAATAAAACATCATTTGAATTATTGATTTATATAAATTGTAAAAAAGATTTACACATTACACCTCAATATCAATATAAGTGTAGTTTAATATTTTTAAACAATATATTTTATGTAAATAGTAATATTTTCAAAACAACTAGCAAAAAAAAAAATACAAAATATTTATATTTTATAAATTTGAGAAAATATCACTATGTAATTATTATTAATATTTTATTTATTTAGAAATCAAACAGTCATATTTACTGGGTAATTTTAGAATTCAATGTGTTTACTCATTTTTTTTAAAATATTTTATAATTCTAAGGAAAAATAATAATAATTGTTACTATATAATAATAATAACATTTTAAAAGTTTAAATTTAAAATTTATCATTATTTTTATTTTTATTTGTATGATTATATATTTTTATTAATTTATTTCAAAATTGAAAAGTAATTTTTTGAGTTTTGAAGTTTTTATGTCTTTAATTAAAAAACAATTTGTGTTAATTAAAAAATATTTTTTGATTGGACAAATTATTTTACTGGGTAGTTTTAGAATTCAATGTGTTTACTCATTTTTTAAAAAAGATTTAATAATGAATATATATATATATATATATATATATGAGAGTTACAAAATTCTTATGAAATATAATAATAATTGTTACTAATTTTATGTTTAGTAACTGACATAAGAATAACAATTATAATAGTAACTGACATTATTATTATTATTATTATTATTATTATTATTATTATTATTATTATTATTATGATTCTTAAAGTTAATAAGTTTTAAATTTGTAATAAAAACTCAAATGCTTCAGAAGTCTCTGAAGATTACAAGCTCTGATATGACTACAAAGGAACTAAGCTCTGAAGATCTGAAGATGGAAGTTCTGATGAACTAGTCCAGATGCTAAAGACTCTCTGTTCTCTTAAAGACAAGATAGTGAAGCAGTCTTTTCCTATTCTTCGTCTGGCAACTCAAGTTGTTATTCTGTATGTCTTTGGATCACATAAGATTCTAGATGATCACAGATAAAACTTCGATGATAACAAATTCAGGGCGAGATGTTGTTCCAAACTCTGAATATGTTTGTTTTGGTGATTACCTTGTATAAAATGTTCAATCAAAATACTTGGTTTTGTCATCATAAAAAAGGGGGAGATTGTGAGAGCAAGAATTGTCTCTACAAGTCAATCTATGTTTTGATGATAACAATACGTATTTATGAAAGAACCATTTTATGTTCTAACGTGTGTTGTGTGCAGATCATAATTATAGAATATTTCAGATCCAACAATGCACCAGCCAGATGAGCGAAATTGATAATATGCGAAGTTACTATGTGTGACACAAGTCGCAAGAAGCAAGAACGCTTCTGTATCTGATCGTGATCAGTCAGATCCAAGGATGCCAATGTTGCTGATGCAATGCTCTTGTGGATGCTCTCTGAAAGTGGTCGAGATTCTGAAGATTGCGAAACTTCTGAAGAAGAGAACCGAAGTCCTAAAGACTCTCATGACTTGAAGTTCTGAAGGCGGAAGGCTCTGAAGACCAAGTGCAGAAAGACTCTGAAGACTTATGTGTTATGAAGTTTAAGGTTCTGAAGATCAAGTATAGAACACTCTGAAGAGAGATTCCTAATGGACAAGTTCTGAAGTTTCGGAAGACTTGAAGAAGTAAAGGATAACGTTCTTAAAGACAAGTGTTGAAGTTCTGAAGACTGATTCCTAATGGACTTCTTCAAATAACTGAAGACTTGACATATCAGATATCCTGATTAAGAAGACTCTACTCATGCTTCATCACTTAAACATCTGAAGCCTCTGAAGTTCAGAAGTCACGTGTTACCGTTGTGAGTAATTGTACATGGCGCCCAAGAAAGATATATCCCATCACTTCTCCCACTGGAAAAAGGAGATGTGTCAGTACAGCTAATTATTACACAACGTCTCTTTCTCAACGGCCAACAATATTTCAAACGGCTATATTTCTACTGGGCTATTTAAAGGAAAGAGTTCTCGCTTCTGAGTAGTCGATTTCATTGATCATTGTCATACCCCAAATTTTGACCACTAAGATTTCCCATTATTGTGAAAATCATCATCACAGTATGGAGGAACCATCATAATTCATCAGTCTCCCCAAAGATGGGTGAGCATCCACTACAATCAAAATTAGGGTTTCAAGCCCTCTCAGAGCCTTAGACAAAGGATCAATCAAGGAATGACATGATCTTCAACTTGTCTAACCTCTCAAACATCCACAATGGATCAAAAGGACTCCCACTTCAAGGATCAAGCACAAGGCTGCTCCCTTCTAGGTGGATCAAGTCTCAAGATCGACAGTGTCACCAAATTAGGGTTTTGGTCGACCAGGGCCTCCAGATGGAAATTTTTCATCTGGGCACAAGCCAGTGATCCAAAACATAACCTAATATACTTCATGGGACCTCATGGACCCAATCATCAAGTCAATTTTGCCTCAGGGGATGCATTCATCAAAAATCAGGAATTAGGGTTTCTTGACCTAATTCACCCCTAAGTTGACTTTTAGGGCAAATCATGAGCCAAGACCTCAAGAGAGGGTTTGAGGGTCTCTAATGAACTATATTGATCCAGTTGGAACAATGGATTAATCCATGAAGCTTGAGCAACAAGTCTCAATTTCATCTGCACCACAATTAGGGTTTCACGAGGAAAGTCAACTGTAACTTTGACTTTTGACCAGGACATGCTCCCAAGCCCTAAGACATGATTCAATATACCCTATGACACCCATGAAACATGTCCATCAAGTTTCGATTTAGGTCAACTTTGACTTTTTGAGATTTTTCACCAAAATGGATTTTAACCCTAAAATGATGTTAATGTATGATTTGAATAATCATTCATCAAGAAAAATCAAAGAAAGTGGGATAACTTGTAAAAGGAGTAACCATAAAAACTTAGAAAAATTTCTAAGTTATGGAAAAAGTGACACTAATGTGCCAACTTTGGAGGACCATAACTCCTAAACCACAAGGCCATTGTTCCCCATTCAAAGCTTGATTTGTAGATCTTATTGCCCTCTACAAAAGCTTCATACTGACCTATGTCCAAATTCCTCATGGATTTTGAGTTATGGAGTGATCAAAATCAAGAAAAGTCACTTTGTTCCAACACTTAGTGAAAATTTCACTAAGTCAGATTTTACCTTACTTTTTGCCAAATGTAGGGGGATTTTTCACTTGGATTCAAAAGAGATCAAAACCAAACATGTTCAAACAGTTGTTGTATCATGTAAGGGCTTTCCAAAATGGCCAAGAACATTACAAAATTCAATTTGAGTCATGAGATATGACATTGGCAAGTTGCCTTGCTGAAATCTGCCAAGGCAAGGCAGATTTTTACACTTTTGGTCGATTTGCCAAAATCAGCCAAATTCAAATGCTCCTATCCACTTGGACACCTCTGAGGATTGAATCTAAAGGAGACAATCACTGAGCCAAGCCTCCAAAGTCTTTGGAACAAGAAATAGCATGTTGAACCTAGAATTGCCAAAATAGGGACAAGACTCCAAATTTGGATTGGAGCATTCAATGGAAGCATCAAGGTGGCATGAACTGAGCTCTTAGCAACTGAATTCAGTCAAGACTTATCCAAGACCAAGGGGACCAGCAGCCTGTGCCCTAACCTCTAGTCAATGGCTAGAGGAGACTTGGATTTTCATTTGCCAATTGCAAAACAAACTTGCTCTACTATAAATAGAGCTCAATTGTGATCAGTTTGAGTACACCAAAGCCATCAAACAGATGCTTTCCTCAAAATCTCTTCTTTCACTCCAATTTTGCCTTCTAAGGCAAGTCACTATCGGGTTTTGAGTTTGAGATCTTTTCCAATCAAACCAATCACACACACACACCTCATATACATCATATAGAAGTGATCCAAACACTCACATAACATCTGGAACATAGATTTCACAAAATCACCAGCCAATTGCTCAAGTTCTTGACAGATTTGCAGTTGGGGTACCATCTCAAGTTCCAGATCATTTAAATCCATTCCAAGCATTCATACACACTCCATGGCACCTAGGGAAGCTATCCAGATCATTGGAACCTAGCTGTAACACCTCCAACACAAATCACGATCACCAGCTGCAAGTGGTAAGCATGAGCTCTTCTAACTCTATGATCAATGCAATTTTTGCTGCACAATAATTTGGCCATATGTTCATAATCATGCATGGAATGTTTCCCCTCAATTAATTGCATTGTTTGAATCGTGTATAAAAAATCCTAGCCTTCATGCAGAAATTAGGGTTCTTGAGGATTTTTCGTGATTTCTTATTTTATGCTTAATTTAAATGAAATTAATTGTCAGAGACATGATCGTGAGGTTGAAACGAGTTGATTGGTATGTGGATTGCATGATATAATCAAGTATTCAGTGAGATTGGAGAGAAAATGAAAATCAGCCAAACCTAGAACACGCGCGTGTTCTTCAGCTGTTCTTGGCGCCATTTTTTGAAAATTCAAATATTTGAATTTTGTGATTTTATTTAATTAATTCAAAAATTAATTTCTCTCTGAGTTTTAATGATTTTGAGTTGATTCTTTTTTTAATAATTCAAAAAAATGTTAAAATATTTTATTTTCCCAAAAAATCCCAAAAATATTATTTATTTTGTATAATTGATATTTTTGCAAAGAATTAATGTTTTAATTGTTTTTGACATTTAAAATATTTTTTCCACCTTGATTTTGCAACTTTTAATGCCTTCTAATTATTTTGTAGGTCAATACTAAATTTTTGAAGCATTAATCCAAGATCACAATTTGTTTTCATATGTTAAACAATTTTGATCATTTTAATTGAATTTTTATTCAATTAAAACACATTTTGAAAACAAATGAGGGTTTTGGATTAATTCAACCCTCATAAAACATTTTAAAACTTTTTGGGCCTCTATTAGAGTGTAAGACCCAACCCCCTTGTACAGAAAACTTTTTGGGCCTCATTCGTTGTATAAGTCCCTCTGTACATTTTCAAATAAACGACACGATTGTCGCCAGTTTAAAAATAACCTTGGGCCTCTCCTCGAGCTATAAGACCCATTCAAAATTTTTGGGCCTCTAATATAGTGTAAGACCCAATCCCCTTTTAACCAAAACCATTTGGGCCTCACTTATTGTATAAGTCCCTCTACGTTAGTAGAAAACCTCTGCGCGATCGCCATTTCAAAAGGAAAAACAAACTGGGCCTACCCTCGTGTTATAAGCCCCACTCTTTTCTTTAAAACTTTTTGGGCCTCTTGAGAGAGTGTAAGACCCATCCCTTTGTACAGAAACCTTTTTTGGGCCTCAGTCACTTGTATAAGTCCCTCTGTACAAAACAACAGTGCGCTCACTGATAAAACCCTGGGCCTATCCTTGAGTTGTAAACCCCAAATCTTTCTTTTTCAAAGCACTTTCTCCTTTGATTTTGAATATACTGTTGTTTTCAATCTGTCTTTGTTGAACAACTAACCAAACAGCATGGAAGCTCTACAACCGAGTAAGTGTTTATATGCTTTCATTTACCGCTTTCATATACATATAACTGTATTATGGGGCTGTTTCGCTGTAAGTCTTCTTTCATAAACTCATATCAACTGTGTAATAATAGTATAGATATTTAGAGTTTCCCCGGAAACTACGTCTAGCATTAAGCCCGTTGATCACTCTTAAATAGTCAAAACTAGATCCCCATAGGATTACTAGACACAATATTCCCTCCTCTTGGGGTTAAACAATATGGAGACATGAAAGGAAGCATTCTCGGTGAACCCTTTCATAGACTGTCACCTTTAGAAGTTCTCAAAGAAACTCTATTCCCCAGAGGTGATCTTTTTTCCGTGAATGGCATCTCTTGAGTTTCTTCCAAATTCTTGGACTTTCGTGGCTTGATCTATTCTCGGTGAATGGCATGTCTTGAATTTCTCGGGGTTTGGGGACCCATCGGCTTCTTAAAAGCATCGGCCTCCTCTTGGGCATCGTACAAGGACCCACAGGCTTCCTAAAAGCAACCCACCCCCTCTTGGGCTTAGTACAAGGACCCGCCGGCTTCTTAGAAGTATTCACAGCCTCCTCTTAGGCTTCGTATAATGATCTCTTCCTCCGAGAATGATAGCCTCCTCTTGGGCTTCGTACAAGGACCTCTCGGCTTCTTAAAAGTTTCTAGACTCCTCTTGGGCTTCGTACAAATTATCCCGACGACCTCCTAGAGGTATAGGAACAGAACCTAGTCATCTTCATAGAACAGTCCTTTCAAAGAGTCTACTACTGTTTCTCAAAGCATAGTACAAAAGATGAAACTCTAGACACGGACAGTCTAATATCCTTGAGTCTCAAAGACATTCTCAAGTGACCCCTTTGTTAGAATAGGAAGGAAACCCGTAGACTCGGATAGTCTCAATACCCTTTGGATTTCCCGTTTCCTCAAAGAAAAGGAAATATCCCTGAATCAAATCCCTGAGTGCCAACATTACTCATATAAGAATTGATTTTCTCTTTAAATCAGCATACTGGACCTGTCACTCAACTGAAACAGTAACCATAGCCTCCTCTTAGGCTTTGTATAATGATCCTTCTCCGGTGAAGTTAGCCTCTCTCTTGGGCTTTATACAATGATTCTCCCCAGTGGAGTCAAACAACGTTTAGCCTCTCTCTCGGGCTTTGTACGAGACACATAAGAGACTCCCTCGTCGAGTCAATCACCCTTTTCGCCTCCATCTCGGGCTTTATATGAGATACAAAAAGGTTCTTATTGAGCCAAACAAATTTTAGCCTTCATCTCGGGCTTTGTACGAGATACAAAAACACTCTCTTGTTGAGTATAAAAGATCCTCTTGTGGGATCAACCCCTTTTAGCCTCTCTCTTGGGCTTTGTACGAGACACATATTAGCCTCCTCTTAGGCTTTGTATAAGAAAACCACTGGTTGATCCAATCAACCTTTTAGCATCAAAATTGTGCCTCGTTCACAGTACACAAACATCAACAACTTCTTCCCCTTCATCTAATCGTTGTAAGCGGTAAGCCTCTGGATCATCTACATCCATGCCACTGTCCCTCTTTTAGCATGAGAAATTCCTAAGGAAAGATGACATTGCTCTACACTGAGTTAAAGTCTTCTCCTTCAGGTTAAAATCCCCTATAAAGTAAATTATGGCATTGCCGGATTCACACATCCCGGTTAAAGTAATTCTCTTTTATAAACAGTTGTGACATACAACCCCCTCTTTAGAGATGAAAAATTCTCTCTAAAGATGAGACCTTTTAGCTTCACATCTTGGGATTTGAACAAGATACAAATAGACTTTTCAGCTTCACATCTTGGGCTTTGAACAAGTTACAAATCACCTTTCGCTTCACGTCTTGGGCTTAGAACAAGACACCAAAATACCATTTCCTCCCATAGAATAGGAGGAACTACGAACGCTCTGATTTCCATGTTTCAGAAAAAACGGGAATACGTAGGCATAAGATTGAAAGAAAAATATTAGCGAGCACACTAAACAAAAACCCAAAATCCCATACTTTCACATATCCGTCCTAACATCTAAACCTCCCACCGCTTTTAAAAAAATACACCCGATAGAGACCCCGAATCTTTGTAGCATCTGTAACCTAACAGACCGCTGTTTAAACTCAGTTTGCAAGCAGGGTTTATTTGAGACATCTATTTCCCTTCCTTCATCAGCTTTAATAGGATAAAAAATGAATCGAGCTGTAGACACCAAAGACCGATATCGCTTCGCAACCGCGTCCAAAATCGCTCGCTACAGAAAAATGGCGACTCTGCTGGGGATGTCATTAGGATCTATCTCACCTTTATAGCGAGATCTTGTTCTCTTCCCATCTATCAGGTGGAAACTTTAGAGGCGACGCCCACCATGGGGCTTACTCTTTTCTCTTCACTTGTGTGAATACCACAGATTGGGGCTTCCACCGGGGAACCCATTTTCTGTCAGGAACTTAGGATTCATAGCTTTAAAGGTCTAGGATGTTTAGGACAAATATATATACTGCTTTTCCTAATTGCTATACCTGTTTATTTTTCTGCTAATGGGAATGCGTGTGATGCCGCATGTGGAAAGATTGAGTATACACTTAAGATAAGTGATGGCGACGAGGTCGACCATCAACCTCAGTGGAGGCTGACCAATGCAACCCATTCCCTCTCCTAGACAATGGGCCGATTGTGATGTCTGAGAAGCTGAGGAGGCAACCCTTTTGTAGTGCGGAAACTATCGGAAATAGTTGTCACGCGATACTACCCTCATTTGAGGCTGGTGATCTATTCTCGGTGAATGGCACTTACTCTAAGATTGCTCTACAACTCGCTGGCGATCCGCTTGTTGTTTTGCTTTCCTGGGAGGAGCTGATGATAATGAGTACAGGTAAAAAAAACACCCTAGTATAAACCTTTGGGGATGGGTAGAGCCTTGACTTCATGACAACGACCCTTTGACCCCATGTTTTTTCTATGTTTTTGTGTGCTGCATTCATGCATTCATTTAAAAAACATTAAAACAAGAAAAAATCTTCTCTTCTAGTCTTTCTATTTTTCAAAATAAACTAAGACTCTGATTGAAAATATCAGAGAAAAGGATTGCGCTAATGGATTTCGGTAGAAGGAGAACCCATAGGTACACCTTCAAGGTTCCAAAACTAGAGGATTTAAGAGGTTTGGCGAGGATGATTACAAACCAAGAGGCCTTCAGAGCCAAGTACGGAGGTCTGCTACCACTGTTAAGAGTCCATGTGATTGAGGGAATCATGGATGCCCTCATTCAGTTTTACGATCCGGTTTATCACTGTTTCACATTCCCGGATTACCAGCTAGCACCAACGCTGGAGGAGTATTCTCATCTGAACGATTTACATATCACAGATCAAGCTCCATTTTTTGGACTGGAAGAAATTCCAAAGAATCAAACCATTGTAAGAGCAATTCATTTGGACGAGTCTGAGGTCAGGACTCACATGACCGCTAAGGGTGGCATCCAAGGTTTGCCAGCCCAGTTCTTGACAAAGAAAGCCCTGTATTTTGCCAGTATAGGAAACGTGACTGCTTTTGAAAGCATCTTTGTCTTGCTCACCTACGGGTTATTTTTGTTTCCCAACATCAATAACTTCGTCGATATCAATTCCATTAAGGTTTTTCTCATTGGAAACCCTGTGTCGACTTTGCTCGCAGATGCGTATCATTCTGTACACTTGGGAAATTTGTACAGCAGAGGGGAGATCACATGCTGTGTACCTTTTCTTTACAAATGGTTTATCTCCCACTTGCCCAAGTCTGCTGCTTTTTGGGATCATAAGAGTGCCTTGCGCTGGTTGCAGAAGATCATGTCTCTCACCAACTCTGATATAGATTGGTGTAATAGGATTTATGATGGGATCAGGATCATCGACCATTGTGGAAACTTCCCCAACGTACCCCTTATAGGAACTAAGGGAGGAATCAACTATCATCCGATAATAGTTCGCCGTTAGTTTGGATACCCGATGAGACACGTCCCACTGGGTGTTCATCTGGAAGGTCTTTTCTTCAAGGGAGGAGAAAGTGACAGAGCACTAAAGATGGAAATAGTGCACGCTTGGAAACACGTTCATAAGAAAGGACGAGAGTCTCTGGGAAAACCAGACTGTGTCTCGGTGGAGCCTTATCTCCATTGGGTACAAACTAGAGCTCTCAAGCTAAAAATGCCTTATCCTCGTCATGGAGTTCTTCCGCCGAGGGAGTCTGTCATGTACTTCATGTCGGAAACTGAAAAGCTTCAGGTTACTCTCAAAAAAGTTCAAAAGGAGAGAAGGTCTTGGAAGAACAAGTACCGCACCCTCAACGTAGAGTGCATCAAAATACAGCAACTGCTGAAAGATAAGGATGCTCTGATCGAGATTTTGGAGCAACATGCTATAGAAAATCAGGATGACCAAAGGAATTTGCTCGCTCCTTTCACTTGGCAAAGGAATGACAACCCGACAATGGCCCAAGAGCCCCGGTCAAAGAAAAGGAAGATACCAGAATCAGCACCCGAGTTCTCTCGGGACCCATTAGCTTAGGTTTCTGTTTCTGCACTTTGTAATCTACTGTATTTCCATTTCTGTAATCCTTTGAATTTCAATAAAAAGGGGTTTCCCCACTGTTTGACATTTGCAATCTAATTGTCGAAGTTTATTTTGATTAAACCAAAAAAACAATTAATATGATCATTGAATTCATCATTCTCATATCACGTATTCTTCTTACCTACGAATCTCACGTTTGTGTCTCGATTCTAGAGTCAAGCTGTCTCATTCGTACAATACTCGGGCCAATCGTCAGAAAAAGATGGATGATCTTGAGGAAGAAAACAGAGTGTTGAAAGAAGAGATCAACGCTCTGAGAAAGGATATGAGAAAGCTTCGTAACGACATGCAAGCCATGGCAGAAGCTCAGCTACAGAGGACTGTGATCTCAGAGATCACCTCAATGCCCATAGTGGAGACGTATGATCCTAGGTATCAGATGCCGAAAGATCGTCCTTAGGGCATGCCTGTTAACTATATCCCAGAAGGATATGTTTTGCCGATCACTGAAGATCAGGGAATCATAACAGAAGCCGCTGGGCCTGAAGGTTACAAACTTCGGGAAAACGAAGATGCCAGGGGCATACTGAAGACTCCTGAAGGTTACAAACTTCGGGAGACGCCAAGACTCACTGCTGTAGTCACGGTACCACCCCCTGTGGTGCACACTGTCCCGGAAGGACAAATTCCACAGATACCTTCTGGTAAAAAGGAAACTATGTTTGACCGAATGGATGAATTCCAGGAACAGTTCTTGGAAATGCAGAAGGAACTGCAAGCCATTCGCGGCCAGGATCTATTTGGAAAGGACGCCGCAGACCTCTGTCTAGTCCCCAATGTGAAAGTCCCACACAAGTTCCAAGTGCCCGACTTTGAAAAATACAAGGGTAACTCTTGCCCTCAGAGTCATCTGGTGATGTACGCTCGGTGAATGTCAGCTCAGACTGAGAATCAGGACCTGCTGATTCACTACTTTCAGGATAGTTTAACCGGTGCCGCATTAAAATGGTACATGGGTTTAAACCGTACTACAATTAGTACATTCAAAGATCTTGGCACTGCCTTCGTCCAATAATACAAATACAATTTGGACATGGCACCCGACAGAGATCAACTTAGATCGATGTCGCAAAAGGACAAGGAAACCTTTAAGGAGTACGCCCAGAGATGGCGTGAAATTGCTGCTCAAATTTGTCCACCTCTTGAGGAAAAAGAGATGACAAAGATCTTCTTAAAGACCTTAAGCTCATTTTACTACGACAAAATGGTTGCCAGTGCGCCCAGTGACTTCACCGAGATGGTGGGCATGGGAGTTCGTCTTGAAGAAGCCGTCTGAGAAGGACGTTTGGCAAAAGACACTGGATCATCGAGTAGTACAAAACGATACGATTGTGCTCTCCCTAAGAAAAAAGAGCAGGATATTGGGAATATCTCTCTCAAAAAGCAAAGGCGACGGTATCAGCCGGTAGCAGCTGTAACTCCTGCTATCATCCATGCGCCTATTCCTACGTATCAACCTCAGGTTGCGTAGAGCCAACCTAATCAGCAAAGGACACAATAACCTCTTCAGCAGGCTCGTCCTCCATACAACAACAACCGTACAACACGGCCATCAGGGTTTGATCCTATACCCGTATCGTACGCAGAGCTGTTTCCATTACTGCTAGCCAAGGGGCACATCCAGACTAAGTCCCCTCTTACAGTACCGAAAAATCTGTATTTCTGGTTTAAGGTGGATCAAACTTGCCCTTATCATCAAGGAGGACCAAGGCATAACATTGAGACTTGTCTCAATTTCAAATCCGATGTGCAAAAGCTTGTTAGGAGCGGGCTCTTATCTTTCAAAGATACGAATCCTAATGTCCTCCCGAACCCGCTGCCTCAACATGAGAAAGCTGCAGTCAACCTGATTGAGAAAGAATTTAACAACGTCTATCAAATTCACGATGTACTCTTGTTGAGGACCAATTTGGTCAAGATGCATTGTAGACAGAGTGGATATGGCCATGTGCCACCTCATAATTATCATCAATGTGATGTCTGCTCTAAAAGTAACCAGGGATGTTCTGTGGTGCAAGCAGCCCTATAGGAACAGATGGATCTCGAATGGATCCAAGAGCACCGAGTTCATGGAGTTAACATGGTTTAGACGAATTCCAATGTCATTCAAAACCACGACATCCGTGCGATGAATGTTAACTTGGTGGCGATGTACTCAAGGCAAAGCCAGTATCATAATATGCCAAGGCATGATTACAATTCTTGTCTGACTTGCTCGGTAAATAAACAGGGATGCTCTTTCATACAAGATGCCCTCCAGCATCATATGGATCTTGGATGGATCCAAGACTACCATGATAAGAATTCTTATCAGATCAACATGGTTCAGATCTTCGATATTCGCGTGACAAATACCAACCTGGTAGAGTTACATGCTGAGCAGGTCCGACTCAGATTCTTAATATCACATGACTATCAAAGCTGTAAAGCGGGTTGCGAAAATGATCGAGGTTGTACCCTTGCCCAGGAGGCACTTCAGCACTTGTTAAATCACTGGTGGATGCCAATTTATATAGATGAAGATACTCAGCAAATTAGTATCAGTAACAGGAATCCTACTCGGTGTCAGAGTCAGGATGTCCGATCAATGGAAGCTAACCTAGTGAGGTTACATTGTATTCAAAGTGGGCGTGGCTAAGTGCCACCACACAATTATGACCGTTGTAGCGTCTGTTCGGAAAATAACCAAGGGTGTTACCTTGTGAGAGCAGCTTTTTAGGGTCAGGTGGATCGTGGAGAGATTCGTCCATATCCGGGTTCTGGACCCATCAACTGGATGCCGAACTACCTTGCCGATCAAGTTGAGGATGTTGTCACAATCTCTGGTCGTCACCAGACCAGGGATGTTTTTGCCATCATCCCTCTACTTGACGAATCTAGAGCTCCCAACCGGGAACGGATCGAGATTACTTATGATGGTCAGAAAAATCAGAAGGTTCCCATAGTCACTATCTATCGGGACCAACACCGTATGAATCAACTAAGGCTATCCCTTATAAATACGGTGCAACGACAGTTGAAAATGGAAAAGAAATTCCATTACCCTCCGTCGTGAATATTGCAGACATCAGTCGTGTAACACGAAGTGGTAGAATCTTTAACCGAGGGGTTGAGGAACCAAACAAAGAAAAGGAACCTCAGACAGAAGTTCCCAATACACCAGTCGGTCAATCCAGTAATCCCGACCTTTCAAAAAATGAAGATGAGATGCTGAAGCTCATCCAAAGGAGTGAATACAACATTGTTGATCAACTGTTACAAACTCCTTCAAAGATCTCTGTGTTATCAGTGTTACTCAGTTCAGAAGCGCATAGGGAGGCTCTACAGAAAGTCTTAGAGCAAGCCTTTGTGGAACAGGATGTAACAATCAGACAGTTCGATAGCATTGTCTCTAACATCACTTCCTGCAATAATTTGGGATTTAGTGATGAGGAATTACCTAAGAGGGTCGTCGTCATAACATGGCGCTCAATATCACAGTTAACTGGCAGGACGATGCTTTAGCCAGCGTACTGGTAGACACAGGGTCAACCCTGAATGTTATGCCAAAGTCCACTTTGATGCAATTATCATTCAAAGGCCCTCCGATGAGAATCAGCGAGGTCGTTGTCAAAGCGTTCGACGGATCCAGAAAAACAGTTATCAGCGAATTTGATCTTCCCATAACTATCAGTCCTCACACTTTCCAAGTCACTTTCTAGGTCATGGACATCCGGGCAACATACAGTTGTTTATTAGGAAGACCTTGGATACATCAGGCTGGAGCGGTCACTTCAACCCTTCACCAAATGCTAAATTTCATCAAGAACGATCAACTTGTCACAGTTTGTGGGGAACAAGCCTTGCTTGTAAGTAACTTGTCATCATCTACTAGTATAGAAGCCGAGGAGGTTATTGGAACTCAGTTCCAAGCACTGTCGGTGAGTAAGAACAATCAGTTCAAAGAAGGAACTTCTATTTATTCATACAACGATGCTATCAAAGTAGTCGAGAGTACCGATACGACGGGATGGGGACAACTTGTCATTCCTACTGACAATAAAACAAAGAAGGGTCTTGGTTTTTCTGTAACCTGTACCCGGACAGCTGCCAACGATGAAAGTCTTCATCCCCTTCAAAACTTCTTCCATAGTGGAGGTTTTCTTCACCCAGTGTCTCAAACAGTACATGCTATCAATGAGGAAGATCCCTCTGACACAGATGAAGAATGGAAGTCCTACCTTAACGAGAACGGTTATATGTCTCAGGAAGAGGTGCCTATGCCATTTTGCTATCCCGCACAGAGTCCGAGATTTATACCACGGTCGGATGTCAAAATGATATATGGAGATTGTGATCCGGAAGGATGTCGTGCTCCGCCAAATTCATTAGAGGAAGACACTCTGATGAAAGACAACTTTGACTACAACTACTATGGCCCAATGGATGGTCTGCCAATGCGGCAACCTTATCCAGGAGATTTGGGGCAAGAAAGTCAGCCGAGCAACGAAAATCAGCTGACCGTCATTGAATAGAATACCTGTGTCCCCACCATGTCATGGGATCAACACTCAGGTCATTCAGAAACTACTCAACATGACGATGAATTTGCAACGTTTGCAGGACTAGAATTCATTAACTACACTTTTCTCGAGGTCAACGTCATCGAGAGAGATGACTCCTCCAGTTCCAAAGAAGTGTGGGACACCCTGGGACAACCAAGTGGAAAATTTGACTATATGGTCAAATACACCGCTCCCGAAAGCTCTCGTATCAGGCTCGAAGATATCCAGCCAACTGGATGGGGAGATTTTCCTGAGAGTACAAATGCTATACAAAATACAACTGAGGAATTCTCCTACGACAATTCTGCCTGGGAGACAGATTCCAATGATCCCGCTCCACCAGAAATCAGCGTTATTTCTGAAGACAAATCAAGGAAGGTGTCAGACTTTGTGATTCACCGAGGAGTTCGCCGCCAATGGGTCACAGTTGATGCTCCGGAGATCGTTCATCAGTCAAAGTAATTGCCACCTTTAACCTTTCACCCTGCCTAGGTGAAACAGATGTTTTGATAGGGCTCGCTTTCTGTAAATTTTCCCTCTTCGCTTTGCCCAAAGTGACAGAGTTTTGTTTTATAGGGCTGTAGTTTCAAGAATCGACTTGTTCATTAATAAAATAACGTCGTTCTGTAATTTCCGCATTAATCGATGTTTTCTCTTTTTGTATTTTCAGAAAATGGTAATTCTAAAAAACAATTCAAAAATAAAAACAAGCAGTAATAAAAATAAATACACTGCACACACTTGCATTTTCTCTATCTCTTCTAAACACGAATCATCACGTCATGCAGATTGCTTGTTTTAAACCCCGTTGAAACATACGATCTAATGCCTTCTCCCAACTTTGGGTTCCCAGTATTTGGGGTTGAAGAAGAAGTTGATAACGAAATTCCAGAAGAGATCTCTCGACTACTCAGACAAGAGGAAAGGTCCATTGAACCTTATAAAGAGCCGTTGGAAATGATCAATGTGGGTTCGGAAAAAGAGAGAAAAGAAATCAGGATTGGGGCACTTCTCAGTCCAACTGCCAGAGAGGGTTTGATAAAGCTTCTCAGAGAATTTCCTGATGTATTCGCTTGATCCTATCAGGATATGCCAGGGTTGGATACCAGCATCGTGGAACATCACTTACCGTTGAGATCAGAATGTCCGCCAGTAAAGCAGAGGTTGAGACGGACTCACCCGGACATGGCCATCAAAATCAAAGAGGAGGTACAGAAACAGATCGACGCAGGTTTTCTCGCTACATCTGAATATCCTCAATGGTTAGCCAACATCGTACCCGTTCTCAAAAAGGATGGAAAGGTCAGAAAGTGTGTTGATTACAGGGATCTGAACAAGGCAAGTCCAAAGGACGACTTTCCTTTACCACACATTGACATGCTGGTAGACAGCACAGCAAAGTTCAAAGTTTTCTCCTTCATGGATGGATTCTCGGGCTATAATCAGATCAAAATGGCGCCGAAAGACATGGAGAAAACTTCATTTATTACCCCATGGGGTACCTTTTGTTACAAGGTAATGTCGTTCGGCTTGAAGAACGCCGGGGCAACCTATCAAAGGGCCATGACTACTCTATTTCATGACATGATACACAAGGAAATCGAGGTATATGTCGATGATATGATTGCAAAATCTAAAACAGAGGAGGAGCATGTGACCCACCTGTCGAAACTATTCGAGCGTTTGAGAAAATACAAACTCCGCTTGAATCCCAACAAGTGCACCTTCGGTGTCCGTTCGGGAAAACTTTTAGGGTTCATCGTCAGCCAGAAAGGAATTGAGGTTGATCCTAACAAGGTCAAGGCCATTCAAGAAATGCCTTCTCCAAAAAATGAAAAACAAGTTAGAGGATTATTGGGAGGTTTGAACTACATCTCCATATTCATATTCCTTATGACCACCACGTGTGCGTCGATTTTCAAATTACTCAAAAAGAACCAGGATTGCGTTTGGTCAGAAGATTGCCAAACCGCCTTCGACAGTATTAAGGAATACCTGTTGAATCCGCCGATTTTATCACCTCCAGTGGAAGGAAGACCACTGATCATTTACCTCACAGTTCTAGAGGACTCAATGGGATGTGTACTTGGCCAACAAGACAAAACTAAACGGAAAGAGTCTGCCATCTACTATCTGAGCAAGAAATTCATCGACTGTGAAACTCGGTACACGATGCTTGAGAAAACTTGTTGCGCTTTGGCTTGGGAAGCCAAACGTCTTCGCCAATACATAATTTGTCACACTACTTGGTTAATCTCCGAAATGGATCGAATCAAGTATGTCTTCGAAAAGCCTGCTCTCACGGGAAGAATTGCCCGTTGGCAGATGTTATTATCAGAATATGACATAGAGTACCACGCTCAGAAAGCCGTTAAGGGGAGTGTTTTAGCCGATCATTTGGCTCATCAACCGATTGACGATCAAGAACCAATCGGGTTTGACTTCCCAGACGAAGATGTCATGTATCTAAAAATGAAAGACTGCGATAAACCGCTACCCAGTGAAGGGCCAGAACCAGGTTCCCAATGGGGACTTATCTTTGATGGAGCAGTTAATCATTATGGAAACGGAATTGGGGCAATAATTGTTACCCCTCAGGGTACCCATATTCCTTTCACTACCAGACTCACGTTCAAATGTACGAACAACGAGGCCGAATACGAAGCTTGTATTATGGGTCTCGAAGAAGCGATTGATTTAAGGATAAAAAACTTGGACGTATATGGCGACTCAGCCTTGGTTATCAATCAGATAAAAGGAGATTGGAACACATACCAATCAGGACTGATTCCTTACAAAGACTATGCAAGAAGGTTATTACCCTTCTTTAACAAAGTTGAGTTTCATCACGTCCCTCGTAGAGAGAATCACATGGCTGATGCCTTAACCACTCTCTCTTCCATGATTAGTGTAGGTCAATGGAATGACCTACCTAAGATCGACATAATGCGCCTTGAACGGCCCGCTTACATCTTCACGATTGAAGCAGTCCTAGACGATAGACCTTGGTATCACGATATCAAATGCTTCCTTCAAAAACAAGAGTACCCACCTGGGGCATCCAGGAAAGACAGAAAAACCCTCAGAAGACTGGCTGGAAACTTCTTCCTGAGCGGTGACACTCTCTATAAGAGAAATTTTGACATGGTCTTGCTCCGATGCGTAGACAGACCAGAAGCAGACATGCTTATGAAAGAAATTCATGAAGGATCCTTTGGCACTCATGCCAACGGACACACAATGGCGAGAAAAATCCTAAGAGCAGGGTACTATTGGTTGACAATGGAACCCGACTTCTACAAGTACATGAGGAGGTGTCACAAGTGTCCGATATACTCTGACAAAATCGATGTACCGCCAACACATCTCAAAGTTCTCTCTTCCCCATGGCCATTTTCCATATGGGGAATCGATATGATCGGCGTGATCGAACCCAAGGCTTCAAACGGACATCGGTTCATCCTAGTAGCCATTGACTACTTCACCAAGTGGGTCGAAGCAGCGTCATTCGCCAATGTAACCCGACAAGTGGTAGTCCGATTTATCAAAAGCAAAATCATCTGCCGTTATGGTGTTCCAAGCGGGATCATTACTGATAATGGATCTAACTTGAATAATAAGATGATGAAAGAGTTGTGCGTTGAGTTCAAGATTGAACACCATAACTCATCTCCCTACCGACCCAAGATGAACGGAGCGGTAGAAGCGGCCAATAAGAACATCAAGAAGATCGTTCAAAAGATGGTTGTAACCTACAAAGACTGGCACGAGATGTTACCCTTTGCTCTTCATGGTTATCGCACATCTGTCCGCACTTCAACAGGGGCTACCCCTTTCTCTCTAGTATATGGCATGGAAGCAGTGCTCCCCATAGAAGTAGAGATCCCATCAATCCGAGTATTGATGAAAGCTAAGCTCACCAAAGTTGAATGGTGTCAAAGCCGACACGAAGAACTGAATCTAATCAAAGAAAAGAGAATAACGGCACTATGCCATGGTCAATTGTATCAACAGAGAATGAAGAAGGCATTTGACAAAAAGGTTCGACCCCGCATCATCAGGAAAGGAGACCTTGTGCTCAAGAAGATACAACCATTTCTCACTGACTCCCGGGGCAAATGGACTCCGAATTATGATGGCCCCTACATGGTCACAAAAGCTTTCTCAGGCGGCGCCTTGAGACTCGCAACCATGGACGGAGAGGAATTTGCCTACCCCACGAATGTTGATGTAGTCAAGGAATACTTCGCCTAAAAAAAAAAACGTCTCGGTGGATTGAAAACTTGAAAGGGCGGTCCAGGCAAAAGTTAGAGACATAAAAAAAAATCATCCTGATGGATTGGAAACATCATAGTACAATCCAGGCAAAAATTAGGGATAATGGCAAGTAACTATGTTCAACGGAGGCGAATCCCTTAGCAACAACAGTTACATCATCCGTCAGAAAACTCCAGTCAAGGTCATCTTCGACAGAAGCTCAGGATGCCCCGAATTCAAAGTTGGTAGAAGGATAGCGGTCGTTATGTTTCAACGTAGCCCTTTTCCCTGTAAATTACCATTTTCTAACTTTGTAAATACTCTTTAGAATCACGCGTTTGGCTGATCTCCATCTTATCAATAAAATTTGAGCCCTTGTGCTTTTGTTTGTAATTCTTATTTGTTTTAGCTTTACAGAACGACATTTTAACATGCTCAACGATTCTTGAAATAAAACAAAAATGAATTTACTTGTAAAACTTTTTTCTGCTTTTAAAATAAAGATGGCAATTTCTTTTGACTGTTGAACATCAAAAGAACATCAACCGCTTCTCCAGAAGTAGGCGAACTTCAAAGTGTAGAATCAAAGTACTCCTTCTATGCCAGTGCGCCTGAATGAAGGGTCAATAGTGTCGGATGCGACTATTCCATCTGACCTCTTCGGCCGAGTTCTTATCTCCTAAGCTCGACCAACATAGCTCCCAACAGGGACTATCTTTCCTAAGTAAGGTGGAATTGCTATCTTGAACCAGCATTACTTTTTCGCCCCGCGATGGCCGCGTATCCAATCATGTTCATCTTTTAGTTTGTGTGTCGCGTCAGTTTTGTCAGCATATACATACATACATCATGCATTATTGATTTGCATTCACATTTCATATCACTCTAGTCGGTCTTGTCCCCTAGTGATAGAAGTTCTCTCAATCGAGTTGTCAATTCTTGCCTCGTCAGGAAACGCTGCGTTTGGGCAACCTCGCCTCCAGTTTATTTCTGGGAGGAAGTTGGCCCTTGAACACTTTGATAACTTGAACCTCTGAAAAACCAGAGGAACTTTCAGTCAACATCACTCTTCTCCATTGAAGATGATATCCTTTCTTTCCCGGATTAAGGAAAATCCACAGAGAAAGCCTCGTAATCAGAGATTTGGCAGCATGCCAGTTTCACTCCGAAAAGATCGCTGATGAAAAGGTCCTCGGCACCTCAAAATTGGACCCCATCATATGGCATTTCTCTGGGAAGATCCCGAGAAAATTATGATGTAAGATCCTATGCAGAAGCAGCTCTCAAGAGACTCGCTTTCCCCAAATAGAGTCGGCAAATGGCGTCTCCAACAGAGAAGTTTGTGCAACTCTACAACTCAGAATACTGGGTTCCCCAGCAACTCTGACATTTTTTCAATTTTTTTTCGTCAAATGGCATCTCCCCAGGAAAATTCGGCGAGAAGTTTGAGGAGAACCGCTACAAATAGCGTCCCTTGTCAATAAAGTTTGTTGACAAAAGAAACTTAGACCAGTTCCTCGGTAGGAAACCAGGATCGAGGGGAAGTTTAAATCAGAAACTAAGACCAGTTCCTTGGTAGGAAATCGAGATCGAGGGGAAGTTAACAAGAGAAACTAAGACCAGTTCCTTGGTAGGAAACCAGGATCGAGGGGAGGTTTATCCCAAAAGGAAACTGAGACCAGCTCCTTGGCTAAAGACCAGGATCGAGGGGAAGTTTCCCTTTTCTAAGCATCATCTCTTAGCTAAAGATGATGAATGCATAAGCTACCATTCATAACCACCATCAAAATTTCGGGTATTCCGATATTTAATCCTCTTGCACCCCGAATGCCCGAACACCTTCGTCATTCACACCTTCGGGTCCAAGAAGATTAAATAGGGGCATCTGTCATACCCCATATTTTGACCACTAAGATTTCCCATCATTGTGAAAATCATCATCACAGTATGGAGGAACCATCATACTTCATCAGTCTCCCCAAAGATGGGTGAGCATCCACTACAATCAAAATTAGGGTTTCAAGCCCTCTCAGAGCCTTAGACAAAGGATCAATCAAGGAATGACATGATCTTCAACTTGTCTAACCTCTCAAACATCCACAATGGATCAAAAGGACTCCCACTTCAAGGATCAAGCACAAGGCTGCTCCCTTCTAGGTAGATCAAGTCTCAAGATCGACAGTGTCACCAAATTAGGGTTTTGGTCGACCAGGGCCTCCAGATGGAAAATTTTCATCTGGGCACAAGCCAATGATCCAAAACATAACCTAATATACTCCATGGGACCTCATGGACCCAATCATCAAGTCAATTTTGCCTTAGGGGATGCATTCATCAAAAATCAGGAATTAGGGTTTCTTGACCTAATTCACCCCTAAGTTGACTTTTAGGGCAAATCATGAGCCAAGACCTTAATAGAGGGTTTGAGGGTCTCTAATGAACTATATTGATCCATTTGGAACAATGGATTAATCCAAGAAGCTTGAGCAACAAGTCTCAATTTCATCTGCACCACAATTAGGGTTTCGCGAGAAAAGTCAACTGTAACTTTGACTTTTGACCAGGACATGCTCCCAAGCCCTAAGACATGATTCAATATACCCTATTACACCCATGGAACATGTCCATCAAGTTTGATTTAGGTCAAGGACATGAATTCATGAAGAATTACACAGTTTGGAATTCATCTGATAAAAAGTCAACTGTGCACAAAAGTCAACTTTGACATTTTGAGATTTTTCACCAAAATGGATTTTTAACCCTAAAATGATGTTAATGTATGATTTGAATCATCATTCATCAAGAAAAATCAAAGAAAGTGGGATAACTTGTAAAAGGGGTAACCATAAAAACTTAGAAAAATTTCTAAGTTATGGAAAAAGTGACACTAATGTGCCAACTTTGGAGGACCATAACTCCTAAACCACAAGGCCATTGTTCCCCATTCAAAGCTTGATTTGTAGATCTCATTGCCCTCTACAAAAGCTTCATACTGACCTATGTCCAAATTCCTCATGGATTTTGAGTTATGGAGTGATCAAAATCAAGAAAAGTCACTTTGTTCCAACACTTGGTGAAAATTTCACTAAGTCAGATTTTACCTTACTTTTTGCCAAATGTAGGGGGATTTTTCACATGGATTCAAAAGAGATCAAAACCAAACATGTTCAAACAGTTGTTGTATCATGTAAGGGCTTTCCAAAATGGCCAAGAACATTAGCAAATTCAATTTGAGTCATGAGATATGACATTGGCAAGTTGCCTTGCTGAAATCTGGCAAGGCAAGGCAAATTTTTACACTTTTGGTAGATTTGCCAAAATCAGCCAAATCCAAATGCTCCTATCCACTTGGACACCTCTGAGGATTGAATCTAAAGGGGACAATCACTGAGTCAAGCCTCCAAAGTCTTTGGAACAAGAAATAGCATGTTGAACCTAGAATTGCCAAAATAGGGACAAGACTCCAATTTTGGATTGGAGCATTCAATGGAAGCATCAAGGTGGCATGAACTGAGCTCTTAGCAACTGAATTCATTCAAGACTTATCCAAGACCAAGGGGACCAGCAGCCCGTGCCCTAACCTCTAGTCAATGGCCAGAGGAGACTTGGATTTTCATTTGCCAACATTGGCCAAACCTACTCAGCAGTTGCCATTCACTATTCCTTGCAAAACAAACTTTCTCTACTATAAATAGAGCTCAATTGTGATCAGTTTGAGTACACCAAATCCATCAAACAGATGCTTTCCTCAAAATCTCTTCTTTCACTCCAATTTTGCCTTCTAAGGAAAGTCACTATCGGGTTTTGAGTTTGAGAGCTTTTCCAATCAAACCAATCACACACACACCTCATATACATCATATAGAAGTGATCCAAACACTCACATAACATCTGGAACACAGATTTCACAAAATCACCAGCCAATTGCTCAAGTTCTTGACAGATTTGCAGTTGGGGTACCATCTCAAGTTCCAGATCATTTCAATCCATTCCAACCATTCATACACACTCCATGCACCTAGGGAAGCTATCCAGATCATTGGAACCTAGCTGTAACACCTCCAACACAAATCACGATCACCAGCTGCAAGTGGTAAGCATGAGCTCTTCTAACTCTATGATCCATGCAATTTTTGCTGCACAATAATTTGGCCATATGTTCATAATCATGCATGGAATGTTTCCCCTCAATTAATTGCATTGTTTGAATCGTGTATCAAAAATCCTAGCCTTCATGCAGAAATTATGGTTCTTGAGGATTTTTCGTGATTTCTTGTTTTATGCTTAATTTAAATGAAATTAATCGCCATAAACTTGATCGTGAGGTTGAAACGAGTTGATTGGTATGTGGATTGCATGATATAATCAAGTATTCAGTGAGATTGGAGAGAAAATGCAAATCAGCCAAACCCAGAACACGCGCGTGTTCTTCAGCTGTTCTTGGCGCCATTTTTTGAAAATTCAAATATTT
Source organism: Lathyrus tuberosus (assembly GCA_022829125.1). Lineage (NCBI taxonomy): Eukaryota > Viridiplantae > Streptophyta > Magnoliopsida > Fabales > Fabaceae > Lathyrus > Lathyrus tuberosus. The sequence continues at coordinate 11,026,618 of JALAZF010000145.1, forward strand.
GAATTTTGTGATTTTATTTAATTGATTCAAAAATTAATTTCTCTCTGAGTTTTAATGATTTTGAGTTGATTCTTTTTTTAATAATTCACAAAAATGTTAAAATATTTTATTTTCCCAAAAAATCCCAAAAATATTATTTATTTTGTATAATTGATATTTTTGCAAAGAATTAATGTTTTAATTGTTTTTGACATTTAAAATATTTTTTCCACCTTGATTTTGCAACTTTTAATGCCTTCTAATTATTTTGTAGGTCAATACTAAATTTTTGAAGCATTAATCCAAGATCACAATTTGTTTTCATATGTTAAACAATTTTGATCATTTTAATTGAATTTTTATTCAATTAAAACACATTTTGAAAACAAATTAGGGTTTTGGATTAATTCAACCCTCATAAAACATTTTAAAACTTTTTGGGCCTCTATTAGAGTGTAAGACCCAACCCTCTTGTATAGAAAACTTTTTGGGCCTCATTCGTTGTATAAGTCCCTCTGTACATTTTCAAATAAACGACGTGATCTGTCTTTGTTGAGCAACTAACCAAACAGCATGGAAGCTCTACAACAGAGTAAGTGTTTATATGCTTTCATTTACCGCTTTCATATACATATAATTGTATTGTGGGGCTGTTTCGCTGTAAGTCTTCTTTCATAAACTCATATCAACTGTGTAATAATAGTATAGATATTTAGAGTTTCCTCGGCAACTACGTCTAGCATTAAGCCCATTGATCACTCTTAAATAGTTAAAACTTGATCCCCATAGGATTACCAGACACAGTCTTCCCTCCTCTTGGGGTTAAACAATATGGAGACATGAAAGGCAGCATTCTCGGTGAACCCTTTCATAGACTGTCACCTTTAGAAGTTGTCAAAGAAACTCTATTCCCCAGAGATGATCTTTTCTCCGTGAATGGCATCACTTGAGTTTCTTCCAAATTCTCGGACTTTCCTGGCTTGATCTATTCTCGGTGAATGGCATGTCTTGAATTTCTCGGGGTTTGGGGACCCATCGGCTTCTTAAAAGCATCGGCCTCCTCTTGGGCATCGTACAAGGACCCACAGGATTCCTAAAAGTAACCCGCCTCCTCTTGGGCTTAGTACAAGGATCCGCCGGCTTCTTAGAAGTATTCAGAGCCTTCTCTTAGGCTTCGTATAATGATCTCTTCCTCCGGGAATGATAGCCTCCTCTTGGGCTTCGTACAAGGACCTCTCGGCTTCTTAAAAGTTTCTAGCCTCCTCTTGGGCTTTGTACAAATTGTCCCGACGACCTCCTAGAGGTATAGGAACAGAACCTAGTCATCTTCATAGAACAGTCTTTTCAAAGAGTCTACTACTGTTTCTCAAACCATAGTACAAAAGATGAAACTCTAGACACAGACAGTCTAATATCCTTGAGTCTCAAAGACATTCTCAAGTGACCTCTTCGTTAGAATAGGAAGGAAACCCGTAGACTCGGACAGTCTCAATACCCTTTGGATTTCCCGTTTCCTCAAAGAAAAGGAAATATCCCTGAATCAAATCCCTGAGTGCCAACATTACTCATATAAGAACTGATTTTCTCTTTAAATCAGCATACTGGACCTGTCACTCAACTGAAATAGTAACCATAGCCTCCTCTTAGGCTTTGTATAATGATCCTTCTCCAGTGAAGTTAGCCTCTCTCTTGGGCTTTATACAATGATTCTCGCCAGCAGAGTCAAACAACGTTTAGCCTCTCTCTCTCGGGCTTTGTACGAGACACATAAGAGACTCCCTCGTCGAGTCAATCACCCTTTTCGCCTCCATCTCGGGCTTTATACGAGATACAAAAAGGTTCTTATTGAGCCAAACAAATTTTAGCCTTCATCTCGGGCTTTGTACGAGATACAAAAACACTCTTGTTGAGTATAAAAGATCCTCTTGTGGGATCAACCTCTTTTAGCCTCTCTCTTGGGCTTTGTACGAGACACATATTAGCCTCCTCTTAGGCTTTGTATAAGAAAACCACTGGTTAATCCAATCAACCTTTTAACATCAAAACTGTGCCTCGTTCACAGTACACAAACATCAACAACTTCTTCTCCTTCATCTAATCGCTGTAAGCGGCAAGCCACTCGATCATCTACATCCATGCCACTGTCCCTCTTTTAGCATGAGAAATTCCTAAGGAAAGATGGCATTGCTCTACACTGAGTTAAAGTCTTCTCCTTCAGGTTAAAATCCCCTATAAAGGAAATTATGGCATTGCCGGATTCACACATCCCGGTTAAAGTAATTCTCCTTTATAAATAGTTGTGACATATAACCCCCTCTTTAGAGATGAAAAATTCTCTCTAAAGTTGAGACCTTTTAGCTTCACATCTTGGGCTTTGAACAAGATACAAATAGACTTTTCAGCTTCACATCTTGGGCTTTGAATAAGTTACAAATCACCTTTCGCTTCCATAGAATAGGAGGAACTACGAACTCTCTGATTTCCCTATTTCGGAAAAAACGGGAATACATAGGCATAAGATTGAAAGAAAAATCTTAGCGAGCACACTAAACAAAAACCCAAAATCCCATACTTTCACATATCCGTCCTAACATCTAAACCTCCCACCGCTTTTAAAAAAATACACCCGATAGAGACCCCGAATCTTTGTAGCATCTGTAACCTAACAGACCGTTGTTTAAACTCAGTTTGCAAGCAGGGTTAATTTGAGACATCTATTTCCCTTCCTTCATCAGCTTTAATAGGATAAAAAATGAATCGAGCTGTAGACACCAAAGAGCGATAGCGCTTCGCAACCGTGTCCAAAATCGCTCGCTACAATCATCAATTGGATGTATCATTCATGAATTGACCAAGTCATTGTGTGAAGATAGCATCAACGATGAGTTCTCATTGTAACACTTAGAATATCCAAAGCTATCACCTTTTACACATGACCATTGTTGTTGAAGCTCAAAGATCATCATTCAACACAACAACAATGTATTGGTATAGAAGCTGTTGATGAAGAAGACAATATTGCAAATCAGTCAAGTCATCAACTACCTTCTCGTCAGCACTACATTGAAGATCTAAAGCAAGGTGTTGTTACTCAAAGCTTGCTCACCCTGAAGACGAAGAAGAAGATCTACAAGATATCAATAACTGTCAAATCATTATACATCTCTGTAGTTTCTTAGAATAGCAAGGAGTTGTTGCTCACAACTTGCTTGAACACTTGTGTGTTCTTTTGTACTTAAACTTAGGAGTAATTTGCTTGTTAAGAAGCACCTTTGTAATCTCCTGTAAAACTAATTCTTGGTGAATTAGGATTCCTTGAGTGGTCAGTGTGACCGGAGACTCGAGAAGACAATGGCGAGATGTCATTGTGGGAAAAGCCTGAAATAGGGTCAGTAGCGTTATATTCATTGTGATGAATCCCTGAACGTCTAGCTGTGAAAGCCTAGCAGTAGATCTTGCGAGATTGGAACCTGCAGGTCAATGTTCATTACATTCATTAAGTTGAATCCCTAAATGGTTCATTGTATGTTAGTCATAGTGCGGCTGTGCAAGTGGTTAGTCACCGGCTGTTGCCCGTGCATCTGTAATCGAGATTGATTATAGTGGATTAAGACCTTGTGTTCAAGGCGAAATCACCTGAGGAGGGTGGACTGGATTAGCCTTTGTGGTGAACCAGGATATATCGTGTGTTCTTTACTCTTATGCTTAATGTTCTTATTTATGTTCTATATAGAGTATCAGAACCCTACACAAGTAAGTCAGAACCTTGCAGCTTAACTCTGATAAGCTTCCGCTCTGCAAGTTCTGAGAAGTGGATCTTATATTCAGACTCTTGTTAGTTCTGAAGCCTCATGCTTGGAAAGTCTGAATATAACGTTACGAGTCAGAGTCTCTCAACGAACTCTGATTTAATCCTTAGTGATTCAACAACAAGAAATGAAAAGTAGTCAAAAGAGCGAATACACAATTCAAATCCCCCTTTTCTTGTGTCTTTCTCGCACCTTCAATATGTATGGAGCAAATGACATATGACTTGATGATTCTGAGATTACATAAATGTTTTGGGTGTTTGGATCACTTACACATGATGTATGTGAAGTATGTGGATGGTTGAATTGAGTGGAAATAGACTGATTTGAGATTTCCAAATTTTCACTCTTTGAGATCTTTGAACTTTGCAAGAGAGAGGATTTGTGAGAAAAGAAGCATTTGCAATGTTTTAGTGTCATTATTGTGAAGGAATTAACCTCTATTTATAGGAGAAATGTGTCTGATATTTTGAGCTTGAAAGAATTTGGATGTAGGCTATTATCCAACAAGTGATGTCATGTACCTATAACTTGAAAGCCAAGGCACACATGGGTTATTCTTCACATGGCTCTCATTATGATCTTTTGAGCTTTTTTACTCAAGGTTTCATCCTATACCTTGATGTTCTGATCAAGTTTTAACAGATTGAATGATTTTTTTCTCAAATTCACGATAGCACTTTAATGCTAGAGGAAAAAAACCTCACTTCCTACCTTTTGAATGATTTCTTTCACATGCCAAGTGATGAAATTTTGAAAATTCAGTTGTTCTTTGCAGAGCACATGCTTGTATGATCATTTGGGAGTTGATCTTGTGAAGATTTCAGGTTTGCAAGACTTATCCAAATCGTGTGGAACAAACATGTTGCAAATCTGTCTTGGAATTTTAGCTTGATCAAGCCCTATTGCAACATCCATAACTTCTGGCTCAAGTAAAGGATTTGGATGTTCTTGATCATTTTGGAAAGCTGGTATAATGTACTTCAAGTTTGATGTTTAAGGTTTACCTTGAATCAAAGTGGATCATAGTGAAAAATAGCCCTAAAGTTGGCTTAAACACAAGACAAATTCTGTCCAAAATTTCACTAAGTGTTTAGGTTCAAAAGTATGGAACCTCAAACGTCATGGCCTTATATCTTAAAATTTATGCACTTTTTGGGAATCCACCCTCATTGACAAAGTTGTACTATGTAACAAGCTCTTCAATTTGATCTTTGGATCAAATAAAATGGTTACTTGGTTTGGAATTTATGCCCTTGCAAAGTAGGGTAAAAATCATTGGATTTTATAACTTAGAAAAAATTCAACTTCTCCAATGTTGCCCTTTTTACAAGTAACCTCACATTTCTTCATTTTTATTGATCAACCATGATCCAAATCACATATTAACACCATTCTTGACTTGAAGAAACTATGTTTGACCAAAAACTTCAAAAGTCAAACTTGATTTTGACCACAGTCGACTTTTGTATCAGATGAACTTTGAACTTTGTGATCCTTTATGAAATCAAACCCTTGGGCTTTTTGAACACCATGGATGGACTCCAAAGGTGTTTTTGAGTGTCTTGAGTCATGTCCCAAGGTTTGAGATCATGTACTGGTCAAAAGTCAAAGGTACAGTTGACTTTTCATAAAAAACCCTAGTTTGTGGACCAGATGATTTTAACTTCTTGCATTGCTTATGAATCAAGTTCTTTGGGTTAATCCAATCATATGAAGGGATTCATATGAGTCATTTGAGGTCCTTGAAACATATTTGGAGGTTTAGGATCATTCCTTGCTTCAAAAGTCAATTCAGGGACTGAATTAGGTCAAAACCCCTAATTTGGATGCACTGAGGGTCTTGATGCTTGATGAACTTGTCATGATGCAATTTTGTACTTGATTTTTGAAAGATGAAAACTTTTGATCTTTATGGATGACAAAGGGACTTGTGGTATTGAACTCTATGGGGATCACATAACCTGTGAAGCAAGTAAGCACACTGTAGCGTCGGTTTCTGTGACGCGGCCACAACCGCTTTTGTTGATACTTTCTGATTTCTATATTTATCCTATGAAGCTTAAAAGGAAGGGGAAGATATCTTAAACTAACCCTGTGTGCAAATGTTTTCTTTAACAAATACGAAGAGATCGGGGATCGGGGTTGGTTATACAAAGGGAAGCTGTTAACACCTAGAGTATCTATAGTAATCTATAGGAAACTTTATTTGCATATGTTTACACTGTTGAATTGCTTGGTTGCTTAAATCCATTTACTGTTGAATAGGGAAATTTTCTCATTTGGGAAAGCTGGGGAAATATTTTTGTTGTTTTTGGGTTTTCTATTGTTTTTGGGAATGTACTTGACCTAAGATTTTTGATTAGTGTGCTCGCTAAGATTTTGCAATCTTATGCATATGTATTCCCGTCAAGAGATCTGGAAAAATCAGAGCGTTCGTAGTTCCTCCTATTATATCGGAGGAAAATGTTTGGTGTCTTGTTCAAAGCCCAAGATTGAAGCTAAAAGAGTGTTGTGTCTTGTTTGAAGCCCAAGATTGAAGCTAAAGGGGTATTTCAGTCTTGTTCAAAGTCCAAGATTGAAGCTAAAGGTTTGAATGAGAGAGAATTTGTCATCTTTAAAGGGAGATATCTCACCTATTCATCACAAATATTAAGGAATTAATTATAAAGGAAGTTGCTTTAATTGGGATGTGTGGAATCCAGCAATGCCACATCTTCCTTTGTGAGTTTTTGCATGCTAAAATAGGGACATTGACATGGATGTGTAGAATCCAGAGGCTTGACACTTACACCACTTAGATGAAAGAGAAATTTTAACCATGATAAATGAGGGACTTCAGCTTGGATTTTGAATCAACAAGTGTGCCACTTACATCAATTATCTAGAAAAAGGGTTTTTAGTTTTTTATTTTGAAATGTGATGTATATAGTGGATATCCTCCTACAGAGAGGACTTATGGTCTCATCTGTGGGGATGATGGATTTTGTGCCTTGATTAAAGCCCAAGGTTGAAGCTAAAATAAATTGAGAACTGACTCTACTGGAGATGTTTTATTTGAGTATCTTATTTAAAGCCCAAGATGGTGAAGCTGAAAAATTTAAGTACTGACTGGATAAATAATTATATAAAGCCTAAGAGGAGGCTGACTCTTGCTGAGGGTTATTTGAATCCGGGAGAAAGTCTAAACTTATTTTGAGGAGTCAAAAGGGAAACTAACTCTTGCTGGGAATATATAGAAGAGTTGAATTATCATATGCCATGAGGTACTGATACTTTTGTTGAGGGTAACATGGTTTTGGCTGGGGATTTTGAAGATGGAAGCAAAACCTTGTTGAGGGTTAGGAGAGACTTTAAAAAGGATAAGCTTGGATGCCTTAGAGGCTTTTACTCTCTTAGGGACTGGTATAGGGATAGAGGTGACTAGGATCTATCCTATGCTTTTTAGGAAGCCTGAGGGTGCTTGTATGAAGCCCAAGAGGAGGCTATGGATGCTTCTAGGAAGCCTGTGGGTCCTTGTACTAAGCCCAAGAGGAGGCTAACTGTTGAGACTTTCCAAGTCTAGGAAGAGTTCAGGAAAGGTTTCACCGGGAAATAATCCTTTCTTTGTTGAACTGTTCTAGGTTTAAAGGGATTAAAGAAGAGGTTTCACCGGGAATTAATCCTCTTTTTATTGAACTACTTCAAGGATGATCAGATTGAACAAAGCCTAAGAGGAGGCTATCTTCTGGCGAGATTCCTTGCATGATGCCCAAGAGGAGGCCATAATGCTTAGATAAAGCCCAAGAGGAGGCTAATTGTATTCTTTTGTACATGGGGAACTAGTTATTTGAACTAAGTTATACTAATTGAAAGGATCCTATTGTTTGAACTAGTCTAAACTGAGGATGATTTAAATGTTAAGAGGAACTTAACAAGATATGCACAAGTATATACAGGTAAGTGAATTAACAGGTATATAAACAAGTATGCATTGAATTGAAAAGGTGTTGGGTCTTACACTCTGAAAAGAGGCCCAATGTATTATGATTGATTAGATGTTTTAAGATTGATTGTATTGATGATGACTGTAAGATTAGGGTTTTGAGAAATTGAAGAAAGTTTTGAGAAAACTTTGAATTTGAATTTGAATTAAAAGAAAGTTGTTGTTATTTAAATGAATGGAAAAGAATGTTTGGGGCTTATAACTCAAAGAGTGGCCCAAGTGGTCTAAGAGCAGTTTCACCGGGAATAATGCTCCTCTTAGTACCAGTGTATTTGATTTGAATCTTCTTTTTTTAAAAAGTGAAAAGGATGGGACTTACACTCTATCTAAGAGGCCCAAGATAATGTATTTTGAATGAAAGAATGAAAGAATAGTATTGGGTCTTATACTCGGGGAGAGGCCCAGTTGTTTTCAAGCAGTTTAAAACAGACAGATGATTTTGAAAACAGAGGTATAGGGCTTACAACTCAAGGAGAGGCCCATGGAGGTTGTTTATTATTTAAAACAAAGTTTATGTACAAAAGATTGGGGCTTATACTCAAGGAGAGGCCCAAAAATGATTTATTTGAAAACAGTGATCGCACTGCGATACCGAAAGATGTTGTGGGGCTTATACTATAGTAGAGACCCAAAATTTATTTATGTACATAGGGGGTTGGGTCTTACACTCTAATAGAGGCCCAAGTGTACTTAAAATAAAGTTTAGAAAGATTAAATAAAAGGAAACCCTAATTTCTATTTTTTAGGTATTTTTAAACGGAAAAAACAATTAAAATGATAAAAATATCAAACAAATTCAATAAACATGTTATGAATTATGATTAAGGTTTAGGAAATGAGGTTTTATTCACATGAATATTTGAAATTCATTTGTTTTTGAAAAATCAAGAAAAAAGAAATTATTTAAAATGTTTAAAACAAATTAAAATAAAATTCTTTAAAATATTTAAAAATATATCAAATAAAAATATTTTTTTTTATTTTTTGTGTGGAATAAAATATTTAAATATGTGGAGGATTTATATTTAAAAAATACTTGAAAATGATTAAAATTGAGAGAGAAATTAATTTTTGAAAATAATTAATAAAATAATAAAAAATAAAAAATTTGAATTAAATTTGGAAAATGGCGCCAACAGTCATCTTCTTCCTCGCGTGTTCCCTCCATGGCCATTTTGCAAAACCTTTGCTATCTCTCTCAATACGTAATGAAATCAAAAGATATAAACATGGATTTTGTTCGTTTTTAAACCAGGAACATGATGGTGGCAATTAATTTCATTTCTTTTAAGTGTGGAGAGAGTTATCTCACATGAACACAGAAACCCTAGATTTTGCAAAAACTATCATGAAATTCTATACACGATTAGAACATAGCAATTAATTGAGGGGAAACACTCTATGAACTATCAGAAACATGTTGGTAACTTGAAAATAAATTTATGATTCATGGATCATAGAGTTTGAGAAGTTCAGGCTTACTTGTGCAAGAGGAATTCGAATCCTCAGTTGTAGGTGTTACAGATGTGTTTTGATGATCTGGACAACTTCCTTGGACCTCAAGTAGTGTTTTGAGATACTTGTAATGAATTAAAAACCTCTGGATTGGTGGGCTCGAATCCAACTGCAGATGGCTTGGGGGTAAGATATGAACTTGATAAATCTGGTGTTACAGATGTATGTGAGGTGTTAGGACCATTGGTTTAAGTTAAATTGTTCCCTATTGCAAAATTCGATTCTCACACCTCATGAACTTGAAAATTTGGAATGATGAGTGAAATGATGGAAAACAAGTGTTGCTATGTTTTGGTGTGTTTTGATCAACCAGAAATGACCTTTATTTATAGTAGAGGAAGGTTGTTTTGAGAGGAATAATAAATAGGGGCTGGATCACCCTATTACCCAATGGATATGGCTAGGTGTTCAAAGTCTCCTTTAGCCATTGACTTGAGCTGAACTTGCAGGTTTTAGGTCTTTTGATTCTTGGATACGGTTTGACTCATTTGGAATAATATGAACTGATTCATGCCACCTCAATGTATCCTTTCAATACCATATGACAAAATTGGATTTTGCATTTGCAACATTGATGATCACAGACCAAAGGGATAGGGTTCTCGACTCTTTGGCCTTAAGGTTTAAATTCCTCATCATTTATGTTGACATTAGACAGAAATCCAATGATGCAAGTGTCCAAAATTGGCTCAAGAAATCGTGGGTTGCAAGTTATGTGCCAAATACTGTCAAAGAACAGTTTGTATCAAGGCATGTTGTGAGGTTCATAACTTCTTTCTCAAGTTGAAGCAAAGGATGTTATTGTACCCTTTGGAAAGCTTGTATATCATAATTCAACTTTGATGTTTACATTTGGTCTTGATTCATCTTGGATCATAATGAAAAATACCTCCAAAGTTGGGCAAAACATGAGACAGATTCTGTCTAAAAAATTTCTAAGTGTCAAAGTCAAAATCTCATGAAGCCCTAACTTTATGGCCTTATAACTCAAAATCTAGGCATTTTTTAGGGGTGCCTCTGTTGGACAATCTTGTTGTATGAAAGATGAGCTATCATTTGAGCTTTGGATGGGAGAAAATGGTTGCTTGGATCACAAGTTACGGCCTTGCAAAGTTTGGTAAAAACCATTATTTACCATAACTTAGTGAAATTTCAAGTTTCTCAAGGTTGCCCTTTTTGCAAGTAACCTCACTTTTCTTGATTTTTCATGATTGATGATGATCCAAATCACAATTTAACATTTTTTTTTGACTTAAAGAGGCCATGTTTGTAAAAAAAAATCCAAAAGTCAAACTTGGTTTTGATCACAGTTGACTTTTTGTATCAGATGAATTTTGAACTTTGTGATCCTTTATGAAATCAAGTCCTTGGGCTAAATTGAACCTAATGGATGGATTCCAAAGGTGTTTTTGAGTGTATTGAATCATGTCCCAAGTTTTGAGGTCATGCTTTGCTCAAAAGTCAAAGGTAGGGTTGACTTTTTCTCAAAAACCCTAGTTTGTGGTCCAGATGAATTTGAATCCTTATACAGTTTTTGAACCAAGTTCTTTGAATCAATCCAATCTTGTGAATGGATCAATATTATTTATTTGAGGTCCTCAAAGCATATCTTGAGGTCTTGGCTCATGCCTTGCTCCAAAAGTCAACTTAGGGACTGAATTAGGTCAAAACCCTAATTCCATATTTTTTATAGATGCATACCCTAAGGCTATTTTGAACTTATGAATAGACTCATGATGTTATTTTGAGCTTCTTGAATCATATATTAAAGTATTGGCTCATGCCCAGGTGAAAACTTCTCTCTGGAGGCCTTGGTCGACCAAAACCCTAATTTGGTGACACTGGTGATCTTGAGGCTTGATCAACTTGAAAGGTTGCATTCTTGTGTTAGACTCTTGATTTGGGATACCTCTTGATTCTTAATTGATGTTTGAGAGGCTTAACAAGTGGAAGATCATGTCACTTCTTGATTGATCCTTTACCTGAATGCTCTGAGAGGGCTCAAAACCCTAATCCTTGGTTGAGGTAAATACTCACAATCTTTGAAAGGATTAGTGAGGTATGAAAATACATCCATATTGTGGCGAAGATTTGCACAATGATGTGAAGTCTTGTGGTCAAAATTTAGGGTATGACACACACATCTCTTGTTCTTGTGATATGTTAGTGATGCATAAAAACATGTATAAATGTAATGATGATTGTTATGCCAATGATGCAATTGTGGTGGCATCATAGGGGTAGAAAATTAGGGTATGACAACATCTTACAATGCCTCTTCCTTAATTTTTTTAAGGCAGAAGTGTACTTCAACAGGGTGAAACCTCCCGTAGAGTTTCGGCTTCCAGAGGGCATTGCATGTCTCTTCGTCTTGAGATCCAAGTTGAATGATTTATTGTCCAACATTGGTAACATAAATTTGAGTAAGATAAATATTCATGAATACTAGATTGGTACTGATGAAAGGGTGAAATACAACCTTATTGAGTTGAAAAATGATGAAGATTTAAAAGTTATGTGGAGATAGAACAGTCGCCTCTCCAAGGGCAACATATAGAATAGTCAATGCAACACGCCTCATGTGCAGCTGGAATGCTCAAGGCTTTTGAACAACCACATGTACTTTCATTGATATATACATGAGACTTATCCGCTAAGACATTATATCATACAAGATGTAGCATGTATACCCTAAAAACGGGTGCCTCATACATAGGGGTGTTCATTGGTTAGAGTAAATCCGAACCAAACTGGAATCCAAACCAAACCAATGTGTTTAGGTTGGGTATTTTTCCAGTTCGGGAAAAAACCTAACCAAACCAATTAAAATCGATGTTAATTGGTTCGGGCAACAGATTTCTAATTTGCTACCCGTAAACCCGAACTAAACCAATAATAATAAACATAATTAATTTATATAATAAATTATTAATTTTAATTGAGTTATTACTTATTTATTTGAATGAAGAGAATAATTGTTATAGCAATTACCAAGTACAAACCATAATGAACAAAATAAAGAGGCATAGTCTCTGGACATTTTCCATGAAAAATGGAACGACATCTTTCAAATTATCACAAGCCTATCAATCAATGATGAAATATAGAGAAACCAAACATTATGACCATTATAAAATCAAACTGATAAATTGCAAACTATAAGTATCCGCAAACCACAAGCTTCTTCCCAAATCGCAAAACCTCAAATCACAAGTATCTACAAACTCCAAACCTTCAGTTTTATGCTATGGAATGAAGTATGAGTATGCAGTAAACTTGTTTTAAGTTATTGAATATTTAAGTGATATACAACAACTATATGACTATGGTGGTCATAACTTGTTTAAAAATATGTGTGTCATGTGTTCAATATTTATTTTTCATATTTTAGCATGTAAACAAATAGTTTTAAAAAATATTTTTGTATATTTATTTTTAATATATCCAATCAATCCAATCCAAACCAATCCATTGTTTTTCAGATCGGTTTGGTTTGGGCTTTATTGTAAAAATATAAAAATCCAATCCAAATCAATCCATTTATTTTTCATTGGATCGGGTATCAGATTCTCTCAAAACCGAACCAAACCGGTCCGCGAACACCACTACTCATACATACCCTGATGCACTAGACTGCCATACCTATCCTGCATCATCGGCATATCATATACATACTTCTCCCTGCCATAATCTAAATGCCACATGATTTGCATATCCTGTGATAACATAACAGTCATCGGGCCCACCAAGAAACCTTACATCCATGTGTACAGTGTAACACCCCAGTTTTTGATTTATCAAAATTATTTTATTTATTACGATTTTTGTGTATTTTTTTTATCATTAGGTAATATTAATTAAATAAATAAGGGTGGTGGATGTGTGACATTGAGTTGAGAATGTAGAGAGTAATTAGAGGCTAGTAGAGTTTTATTAAATTACTAGAGTTTATTTTAATAATTAAAGTAATAGTATTTTATTATATTTATTTGATTTAATAGAAAATAGAAAGTCTAGGGGCAAAGTGTGATTTATGAGGAGTCGGAGGGAGGAAGGAGTAAGAGTTTGGGTCAGAATTAGAACTATAATAAGATTTATAAATTAGAAGCATAACCTAGTTTTATGGAGTTTTATCAGTACGTATAACTAGAATTGGAGAATAGAGAAAGACCAGGAGAAAGTGCAAGAGAAAGCTTAGAATTTGGAGGGGATTACAGAATTAAAAATCAGAATTTTGCACAGCTGCTAGGATAACCAGGTAAGGGGAGAGAACTATCTCAATAACAGGTATATGCATGAGGGGAAAAATTAAGGAATTCTTAACCTCCAATAGGGCATTGGGATTTTAACATAATTTTGTTATTGATGATTGATTTGTTGTATGTGAGGATAATTGATGATGAAATTCGTGTGCTATGATGTATGACACATTTTATTTTGATGAGTTAACATATATTCACCGTTGTTGCAATTTTGAACCCGGTTCGAGTAGAGTGTGAAATTCTGGCATATGCAGACAGCAGATGTCCTAACACATGTCAAGACATTGTGCTACATAATCTTTTAAACCTGGAGGCGCAACAGCAGACTGATACCTTGAATATCAGAACTGTACCCTCACAGATGTCATGACATCTGATCTAACATGTTCATCATGAACCCTAACAGAAAACGTAAATCTGCAGAATAATAAAGAACACAGTAATTGTTAACCCAGTTCGGTGCAACTCACCTACTTCTGGGGGATACCAATCCAAGAAGAAGACTTCACTATGTGTAGACTGTTACAAAGTTAAACTCCCACGTTTACAACTTTATCCCTAACATCCACCCCATGAACATCTTTACCAAGGTTAAACTCAAACGTTTAAAACCCTGATACGAGATACCCCACTCACTTCCCTCAACCACCAACTGTGATTTCTTCATCGTCCCTGTCAATATAGAAATCTGTCAAGCCTACTTGACCAACAAGCTAACTCAGACTTGCTTAAAAGCTTCATCCAAGAACAATACACAATCCAATACCTCAAGGCTTATGGATCTGTGTGACACCTACACTTACCACAGTGTATCAACTGATACAAAGGGTGACTTACAACCTAGAGAGCCAACGACTCTCAAAACCCTAAACCCTTGTTTCTTACGCAAGAAAACAAGGTTACACCAGGCGTTCTCAAAGCATATCAAAACCTAGGTCTAAGTCTTCTATTTATAGGCTTCTGCTTCTTTGGGCTTCAGTCTTCAGTCCTTGATCTATGCGAGACTTTCTCCTTGAGTGTTGCAGCAGATTAAAACTAACTTAAGCCATTCAGTCCATAATGTAAAGATGCATGTTACGACATCTTGTTCGACATCACTTCTTCAGCAGAATTATTTAGATTGATCTCATTGTTGCATTTACAATTATGTTTTCCCAAAATTTGTTCAAAAACCTAGAGCTTTCAATCTCCCCCTTTTTGGAAAATTTTGGCTAAAACACATATGCATGGTAAGCTCCTCCCAAGACGGAATCAATACTTCTGTCATTAGACTGTCAGAGATTCTCCAGACACTCTTTACTGCAATGACGTCCTCGACCAAGTCCCACCCAACAATGTTAAAGAAAATATTTGTATTGAATAAAATCTTCACCGTATTGTGATCGCAATCTGCTGAGAAAAATAAATTCTCCCAGACTCATCAATGATTCAGAAGTATCTAATAAGAACCATTACCAAAACACATGTACTGCCAAGTTTCCCACAACTTGCAACAATACAACAATGTCAAGACATCCTCCTTGACATCTCAGTTTGCTTGAAGCACAAATACAAACTGGAACTTCAAAAATAATGTCAAGCTATCCTCCTTGACATCTCAACTTGCTTGATGCACAAATGCAAGCTGGAACTTCATCTTAGATCAAGAGGCCTCTCCCCCTGACTAAGGTAACTGGCGCTCCTCCACTGAACACCCAAGCTAATGACTGGAAAACATAAGACGCATCTTCATGTCTTCAAGGGCACACCCTCTGTTAAACACACCTACTGAACGCAACCATTAACTCTCTTATTGTTCCCTCTGACAAGAAACAATAATCACTCACACATGATCGCCATCATGCTACCCGTGAGGAAGTGTATACCAACCATAACAAACTCTTAGCTTGAGATCAAAGTCCCATTGATCCCCCTCATCCTACAACCATCTACACACCACACAAACTCCTCTTGAATTCTCATGTATAGACCTCCAACTGCTTGAGGTACAAACCAATTGAATCAGAATGCTTCACATTCCTCAAAGAGACGCACAGGGCCCCCTTAGTTTGTTATAACTATGTCAGTTATCGTATGCATGCTCCAGAACTTCACAGCTGCTAAACTGATCCACTACTAGCATGACTTGCTCCAAGGGCTCCAATGCCGTATGCAAGATTTTCCACTGACCTCACCAGGACAACATTAGAGACAAACACCCCGCTATCCAAGACAGTAATTCCTATCATTCTCCCATATGATAACCCAGAATACTTCTGATTTTTGGTGAATCTCTACTTCTGAACGCATTCAGGAAACATACTTCCATGCAATCAACACATGATCCACTTCAGTCTTCACATACACTTACATCCTCCTTCCAAGGAACCCTTCTACTCCATCATTCTCCCGGATGATCATGTAGATACTTCTTGGACACGATGCAAGTAACCAGTTCATCACAGAACCTGAAACCTTCACCAAGGATAACTAACCCAAGGATGTTCTAACATCTGTTAGGACATCTTCAGCACATCACAGACACCACAAACCGTGGTTCTTGATATGCTCCACCACTGGACTTAATATCAGCATAATAATCCACACTGAAGATCTTCACACAACACTGAGCTAAAGAAGACTTCAGAAACCCAGAGAGAAATAAACTCTCATCCACCAAGAAGGTATACTTCCATTCTCAACCCAGAACTTTTGCCATAAGCTCCCAGAGAACCAGAACCTCCTTACAATTTCAACTAACTACTCTTTTACAAAAGAGCAATCAGTTTCAAGCATCCTGCTTGAACGCGCATTGTGAAACCAATCAAATGCCACCTTTTGATTAACCTCACTCATCTTCAGAATTCCCACAAGATACCCTGATCTACTAATGAAACCAGATCTTCAAGTCACACGAACTACTTGCCCTATAGCAAGACATCTTGGATCCACCAAGCCTCTTAGTCATGTAACATCTTCTCATCCACAGCTCCCGCAAACTGCATGAGATAGATATTTTTGAAGAATCCATCACTCCCAATCTCTTGTAGATCACCTTATCTTAAGCTGATGTGCCACATCACCAGCTGAGACTTCTGATGTTAAGCTAGATGTCAAAACATTATGACATCCAACTGTTGAATTCAGCTCTTCCTTCTGCCACTTAGAAGAACCTCCTCCCTTTGCAGAAAGAGATTTCCATGCTCTCACAGACTTGATTCAACAACCAAGTTTTGAGTAGACAACCTCCATTCTGCTTTGAAAATCCAAAGACTTCAAACCTGCCACATCTGAATCTTCAGAAAACAAGTAGTCCAAGACTACCCGATAGCAATACCAAAGAATGCCACTTCCCTTAGTAGAGCCGTCAGTAGAAAGCCAGAGATAACTGCCACTTATCCTCGACCTTCACAACCAGAGCAAACATTATGCTCCAAAGCACCTGGATCAGAAATAAACTGACACAAGCTGTAACCATCAAGATTATGATGTCTTCATAGTCTTCCATCTCCATCTTCAACGGCATCACCATCTGGACAAGTCATTCACAATACTTTCCAGGAACAGATGCTAAGCCAATAATCCCAGGTCAACACCTAGAAGACTTGTGAGCGAATGCAGAACCCCTCCCATGATTCTCCAATCCTCTGATGAAAAGATGTTAGAACATCTGACAAAACATCCTCAATCTTGACTTTCAAGGATAATCAATTAAATACTTGTGGATTCCACAAATATCAATTGATCTTAAATCCTTGTACAATAACCCTTCTTCACAGTTGTAGCTGAGCTCCACCAGATCATGTCCTGAATACCTATAAAACATTCAATCTTTTTGCAAGTATCTTCTTCAATGACAATGTTGAGATACCAAGGCTACCACCCTTGACTCAAGTAACTAAGACTTTCTCTGAACAAGTCTTATTTACCTCAACAAATCTTCAATCAAATTGGATCCACTCTTAGGGTCAAGAGAGATGAATCCTTCCTTGCTGTTTTTGGATGGTGAAAATAAATCACCTCCACGTTCTTCAGATTGTGTCTCAAGGAAACACTTCTAGTCAGAAGAGTAACTAGAAGACTCCAGATACACGACATAGATGTCTTTATGAGTGGACTTGAGAGAATTCTCAAGTATCTTTGACAACCTAGCCGACCAAACATTTATCAAACTCCTAGAGCAAAAACCTAATAAACTTTCACTCAACTCCTCTCCTCTTCAACTAACTCTAAACTGCACCAGGAAACCAAGCTTCCAAGTACCAAGTCATCATACCAGATATCTGACCACAACTTCCTTCACTCCAACGCTCCCGACTTTGGAATAAAAGAATCCAGATATCTTCAAATATAGAGGCCGACGATTGAGTTCTTCCACCAACTATTTTCAGTAACAACTCCAGAATCCCATAATTCTAGAGCTCTTCCATCAGAAACACATGCAGCGGAACCACCAAGGAACATATCCTGCTTGCCCTAATAAGATGTCACAACATCTTATAAGACACACCAACAAGAGAACTAGCCACTTCTCCTATAGTTGTTGTAGAATATCCTCAGCAACATGAACAACCTCCGGGTTGCTCCCTTCGATCCAGAACATCCATCTCATCCATTAATACCCTTGAGTATGTCTGAGTTGATTGATCTGATCTTCAAAACTCCTCCTCGTTTAAACGCCAGAAAGTATCTCCCAAGGATCTCATCCAGAACCAGACAGGATGCCTGCTCTTATACCAATTGAAATTCTGGCCTATGCAGACAGCAGATGTCCTAACACATGTCAAGACATTGTGCTACATAATCTTTTAAACTTGGAGGCGCAACAACAGACTGATACCTTGAATATCAGAACTGCACCCTCACAGATGTCACGACATCTGATCCAACATGTATCATGAACCCTAACAGAAAACGTAAATCTGCAGAATGATAAAGAACACAGTAATTGTTAACCCAGTTCGGTGCAACTCACCTACATCTGGGGGATACCAATCCAGGAAGAAGACTTCACTATGTGTAGACTATTACAAAGTTAAACTCCCATGTTTAAAACTTTATCCCTAACATCTACCCCATGAACATCTTTACCAAGGTTAAACTCAAACGTTTAGAACCCTGATACGAGATACCCCACTCACTTCCCTTAACCACCAATTGTGATTTCTCACCGCCCCTGTCAATACAGAAATCTGTCAAGCCTACTTGACAAACAAGCTAACTCGGATTTTCTTAAAAGCTTCATCTAGGAACAATACACAATCCAATACCTTAAGGCTTATGGATCTGTGTGACATCTATACCTAGCACAGTGTATCAACTGATCAAAGGGAGACTTACAACCTAGAGAGCCAACGACTCTCAAAATCCTAAACCCTTGTTTCTTACGCAAGAAAACAAGGTTACAACAGGTGTTCTCAAGGCACATCAAAACCTAGGTCTAAGTCTTCTATTTATAGGCATCTGCTTCTTTGGGCTTCAGTCTTCAGTCCTTGATCCATGCGGCACTTTCTCCTTGAGTGTTGCAGCAGATTAAAACTAACTTAAGCCATTCAATCCAGAATGTCAAGATGCATGTTACGACATCTTGTTCGACATCACTTCTTCAGCAGAATTATTTAGGTTGATCTCATTGTTGCATTTACAATTATGTTTTCCCAAAAAGTTTTCAAAAACCTATAGCTTTCAGAGTGAACCCGGTTCGAGTAGGGTGAACCTGGTTCCTGAGTGAACCAATTGATTATGATATTGTACCACATGCATATGAGTGTGGTTGAAGCTGTGAGTCTCATTACATAATTTAAATGATTAATAAGTGATTTCTTTATGTATGTTGGTTGATTGGGTGTGAGAATGATGTTATGTGAAATTTTTCAAATGTGTAGATGTTTGAATTTTACCTTGTAGCTTATGCCTTTAAATTATTGATGTGCATTCTCACCCCTTTGCTTTGATGTTGTCCACCATGGAGATCTTGTAGATACTCAGAATTAGAGTTGCTACTATGAGTGGGAAATAGCTTTGGGAGTTATTTTCATTATGTTGATTTGTTTAGAAGTTGTTGAGATTGGGATATTGAAATTTCTTTTGAATCATTTTGTGAAAGTTAATTCTTTATAAGACCTAAATTGTAGTTAACATGTTTTATCATTGCGATTAATGTGATTCCAATGTGATGATACCCTAAGTGAAGGTGAGCATGTGATGATAGGTGTTGTACGTTGTTTTACTTTTCTGCTGCATGTTTTGAAAATGTCTATGTTTTGTTGAAGGTTGTCGCTGATAACACCTTAAATTGTCGAGTAATCCTTTATATATGCATTTCGGGGTTTAGGGTGTTACATAGTGTATTCGAGCCTGGTTGATCTGTTCACCAAGGTTTTTGCAAGATGTTTGTTCCCTTGTACGCGCTAAGTGTATGGGAACACTGTCAATACCTTATTGCTTCTGATGTTGGTTTGTTTGTTAGGATAACCAGAGTTATCGCTGGAGGAAGAAATGATGATGCTATTGTTGAAGCTTTGGAGTCGTTGGCTCAAGCAATTGTGTAGAATCCCTCGAACAATCAGAATGCTGGAGAGAATGATGAGTCTCATGCTTTGGGTATGTTTTAGATAAACAATCTTCCAACCTTCAAGGGTAGATATGTTTCATAAGGAGCGCGAGGTGGGGTTTTCTATAGATTTAGTACCTTGTAATATTTCTATTTTGATCGCTCCTTATAGGATGTGTACTTCAGAGCTGAGTGAGATGAAGAAACAGTTAGAGGATATTCTTGAAAAGAAGTTTATTCGACCAAGTGTTTTACCGTGGGGAGCAACGGTGTTGCTAGTCAAGAAGAAAGATGGTAGCATGAGACTCTGTGTTGACTATTGAAAAATGAATAAAGTGATGATAAAGAACAAGTATTTAATTCCAAGAATTGATGATTTGATGGATCAGTTGGTGGATGCTTATGTGTTTAGTAAGATCAATTTGCGATCGGGTTATCATCAAATTCGATTAAAGTTCGAAGATATTCCGAAGACCGCTTTCCGAATGAGGTATGGTCACTATGAGTATTCAGTGATGTTGTTTGGTGTGTCCATTCGTATCTAGATCAGTTTATGGTTAAGTTCATTGATGATATTCTAATATTTTTTAATTCAAGTGAAGATTATACAAAGCATCTGAGAATCGTGTTGCAAAACTTAAAAGAAAAGAAGTTGTATGCAAAGCTATCTAAGTGTGAGTTCTTGCTGAAAGAAGTGAGTTTCTTAGGTTATGTAATTTCTAGTGGAGGTATTATAATTGATTTATCGAAGGTTGATGCTCTGCTACAACGGGAAACTCCAAATTCTGTTACTGAGATTAGAAGTTTTCTAGGTTTTGCTGGTTACTACGAAACGTTTATGGAAGACTTTTCAAAGTTGGCGATGCCTTTGACTTAGTTGACTCGAAAGGTTCAAGTGTATGTGTTGGATGCTTTGTGTGAAGAGAGTTTTATAGAACTCAATAGGAAGTTAACGTCTTCTCCAATATTATTTTGTAGAATCCGAGTGAGTCTTTTGTTGTGTATTGTGATGCTTCGATGATGGATCCGGGTGGTGTGCTGATGTATAATAGACAGATTATGGCTTACGCTTCTAGACAGTTGAAGATTCATGAAAGGAATTATCATACGCATAATTTGGAATTAGCCGCCGTTGTGTTTGCACTTAAGACTTGGAGACATTACCTGTTTGGTTCCAAATTTGAGTTTTTTAGTGATCACAAGAGTTTGAAGTACTTATTTGATCAAAAAGAGTTGAATATGGGGCAGAGGAGGTGGCTAGGATTTATGGAAGACTATGATTTTGGTTTGAACTTCCATCTTGATAAAGCTTATGTTGTAGTTATTTCTTTGACTAGGAAGTTGTTGCATATGTCAATGCTTATAGTTCGAGAGTTGGAGTTGATTGAACAATTTCGAGATTTGAGTTTAGTATGTGAAATGACTCTTAACAGCGTGAGGTTGGGAATGTTGAAGTTGACCAGTGGTATTCTTGAAGAGATCAGAGAAGGTTAGAAGATCGACTTATGATTGGTTGACCGATTGGTATTGATTAATCAAGGTCAAGGTGGTGATTTCAGAATCGACGATAATGGTGTGATAAAATTCAGAGATAGAGTTTGTGTACCAGATTTGCTTGAACTTAAGAAGAGTATTCTTGAGGAAGGTCACAGGAGTGACTTTAGTATTCATCCTGGTGCTACTAAAATGTATCAATACTTCAGGAAGATGTTTTGGTGGCCAGGAATGAAGAAGGAAATTGTTGAGTTTGTGTATGTATGCTTGAATTGCCAGAAGTCAAAAGTTGAAATTCAAAAGTCGTTGGGTTTGATGCAACCGTTGTCTATCCCTGATTGGAAGTGGGACAACATTTCAATGGACTTTGTGTGTGGTTTTCCACAGATAGTGAAGAATTGTGATACCATTTGAGTTATTATGGATAGGTTTGCAAAATTGGCTCACTTTGCTTCGATTCGACTTAACTATCCTTTGGAGAGCCTAGCAGAGCTGTATATTGAGAAGATTGTTAATTTACATGGTATTCCTTCTAGTATTGTATATGACAGGGATCTGAGGTTTACGTCAAGGTTCTGGGGGAGTTTGCAGAAAGCTTTGGGTACAAAGCTACATTTGAGTTCTACTTATCTCGTGCAAACAAAAGGTCAGATAGAGAGGACTATCCAATCCTTAGAAGACTTGTCAAGGGCATGCGTGCTAGAACAAGGAGGTGTATTGGATATATTTTTACTGTTGATCGAGTTTACCTACAACAGCTGTAACACCCCAATTCTACCCATCGAATATTAATAAAAATCAGAGTACTTTAAAATTTCCAACAAAATCAGGATGTCACATTTTTCAACTTAAAAACAACAAACTACTTGTATTTCACTTATCATTTGACACATAGCATTCGGCATACAACTGTCAACTTAAACTTCACTCACAACTTTATTCAGTTATTACAATTTTCAAATTAATATTATTCAACATTTAGTAATAACACAACTTAGGAACAACTTCAAACAACTAGTAATAACAACTATTCATCAACTTATAATAACAACGACATAAACAAAACATCCCCCCCGAGTGCTACGTATCAGAGCCTGACACCAACTTGAGCTAACAGCAACTAAAGACTTCATAAAGCTACTTCGAACATCCAACTGCAAATCTTGAGTACCTGCTCAATTACCCATAATAGGTAACATCATTACAGAAGGGGTGAGATATCGAATAATATAACAAAAGTATGATAATTAATATGTTAGATAGAATCATACAATTTCACTACTATCCAACAACAACCACTTACCAATCACCCGCAATTTATAAACATACTTTATCAACTTATTACACACATCAACATTTACGACATAATCACATAATCAACATAATCAACTTCTTCAACATCAACATAGTCATATAAGCAACTTCATCGACATAATCCACATAAACAACTTAATCGACTTAATCAACATAAAACAACATCATCAACTTGATCCACATAAACAACATAAATAATACGACACAGGATGCGACTCGACTATGCACATGCATGTGGTACCATCGGAGTAAAACTCCCAACTTAAACATATGCCAGGTTATCGAGGCATTTCAACTTAATCAGGTGCCATCAAGGGCCAACTTAATCAATGCCATCAAGGCCAACTTAAACAATGCAATGTATGCGACATATGAACGACATACAATTAATAACATCAACACCACAAATACACTCAGCACAACATAAACAACTTTCAATTTTGGCTATTTAGGCCTCCAACAAAAACATGTCCATATTTTGGGACAAAAACCAACTCAATCAGCTGTACCGGCAATTCCACGCATTCAACTTAATTTAACAAAATAAATCCAATACACGTATTCTATTCATATACACGAACTTTCCCGTAAATTTTCGTTCAATTCCGGGCAACTAAATATACCGCTTAATTTTGCTCTCGACACTGTTTTCTGTCCAGTTCTGCTACTAATTTATTTTTCTGCTACCACATTTATCCTCCAGCTACAATCTTTTATTAATATTTTGTACTAATAAAATTTACTACTTTATTTATTCCATACTGCTACTCAACAAGACCAACTACTATTAATCCTAAGTTCTTGATATAATACTTCTGTGTATCATTATGCTGCCAATTTCTAATTCACTGCTAATAATTATGTACACTAAAACTAAGTCTTCATTCCAATATTCATACTATATACTGTATCATATACTTATACATTAATTAAAAAAAACAAGTAGGCACTCCAATACCCCCAAATGTACACCGCCTGGAATAAAAAAAAAGGGATTTGTTTCTCTTCTATTACCAATCACAAGCCACCGCCCCTTCCACCAATATATATATAAAAAACGATTATTTCCCCTTCTATTACTTTATTAATTATTTTATATATATTACATTCATAAATTTGCTTTATTGTTATAGGATATGACAAGTAATTGGAGAGAATCATATTACAATCCTAATATTTTCCTTGGTTGGTGCGCTACAGGGCATGAAGGAAGTACCCACATTTCATTGCCTGAGTACTTGAAGTGGCATATGGATTCACCTTGTTATAATAGTTTCTTGTTTTTCCGTAGCATTATGAATTAAATAGAAATCACACATTCCTTGCTACATTCATGCGCTACAGGAATAAAAAAAGAATCTCAAGGCTTATCGCTACAGTAACAACAAATAGTTTCTAATTACTCTATCAAATGATAATGGGTCTCTATAATATACCAATTTCAATCCAATAAATACCACACAGTAAAAAATTATATAATTCCCAATTCCTACATACTAACTATCATTCTCCCGGTTATAAAATTCGAACCTCACCCTTACCTAATTGAATCGAAGGTAGCTCGAATTTCTAAAACTTTTGATACCGGCAGCTATTTTCCTCGAAGCCTCTTCTCCCACTCCCCTCACTGTGTACGAGATCTCTTCTATTTTCTAGGTTTTGGTTTTGTATTTCTATTACATACATACACACTAGCCTTAATAAAAGAATGGGCCACTATATGTCTCAATGGGTCTACTAAATAGCACTCCCAATTTGCTATTTCTCACAAACAACTTGACTCAACCAGTTTAATTAATATTCTACTAAATTAATATTATTTTCTAATATTAATTTCTCCCGACTAAATCGACTATTTACCCGATTATCAACTTATCGGCTCAAACAACATATTCAACATATTCAATAATTATTCGAGAAATACTTAATAATATTCCAATTATATTATTTCTAATATAATTCTACGACTAAACCAACTTAATTACCGATTAACAAACCAATAGTCCAAACCACACAAAAATCAACATATTCAATGAATAAACGGAAAATATTCAATATTATTTTCCACAACTTAAATCAACTTATTTAATTAATTCAACTCGGACCAACTTAGAAACATCAACGTAATATTCCGACGTTTCGGAAATCAACTCAAATACGCAAATCGACGCAGTTCAACACAACCTAATATGATTATATTTACTTAAATAATTAATTAAATAAACGGGCGTTACAACTCTCCCCCACTTAGACCATTTTCGTCCTCGAAAATTCATCCGATTCAACAACTCCAACTACGTATTCCATCCGACTAAACAACTCTCATCTCCGAAAGGCAACCCCACACATAATACAACAATTCATAACCTCAACGGCGGCAATAACACGAATACTACTCAAGTGTTACACTTGGCAACTATTACCACAATACAAGGAGTAGCCAACTTAAGAATTCACCGGTTTAAGAACTAGAACACAACCACATAGGAACACCGGCTTAAGCACAACATTAATACAACCAAGCCACCAACATCGTGGTTACTCACGTATGAACAACTGCACTACACCACGCGTTTGCTACGCACTCTGATTACTTGCAGTGCAACGGGCCTACCAAGTTTACCTCCAACTTCCAATCACCAAAACCGACATAATAAAGACTTTCGACTTAACTCTTCGGAAATTCCGTTCCAACAGGTATTCTACGCTCTCGTAGTTACCGAATACTTCAAACTTAGATCCGTAAGACAACACCTCGGAACATTCAACATAATTACAACGACGACTACTTCCAAATCTTGGATGAGATATTCATATACTTCCATGAATTCCCAATTGTCATAAAACATAACTACAACTTTACCATCTTTTAATAACACATTCTCCAAAATCGTCCTAAACACATAACAACATTACAACCATATATGGTACATGGGTCCAACTAAATCCAACAAGATAACTCATCTTCTTCACTTCTAACTAATTCAACATACCAAACCATCGATTCCTACTTATATTGACATAGTGCTCTATAAATTCTTGTCCGAATCAACACAACCGAGTAACTCCTCTTTTTCCAACCAAAATCGCACCTTAATAAACCACTTATAATTCCACTTCTTTTAATAATCACAACTCAACTTTCAAATATTCTACGCGTTCTTCTTCTGATTTTATAACAGCTCAAAACATTCGCAACAACCACCAGTTCCAACTCATCCAAACAAATATGGAAGATACGCTTCATACTCCATACATACACCTTAAGGCATACTAGCCATTCGCTTCATCACAAACAACGACTCAAGTTATCTAGAACTCGACTGTGAGTCTCCATACTACTCATTAATCCAATCGCAACCTCATGCTATCATTCTTAAATTCAACTAAAATGCTTACATGAATCTTCATCGACAAAATAAACAATGCTCAAGCGCTCGGCTTGACCTCAACCAATTCAACATACATACTATACTAGTTGGCACGACACATCTATCCATCAATTATGATTCTGTCTACTATCAACAATAAATTAAGGGTGATCAGTCCCTCAATTTGTCAATAGACAGCCGACAACCATAACAGTGGCATAAATCATCATTACCCAACACAATAGCGTACTTCAACTTGTGCCCCAAGTTCGTAAGCATAATGCCCCGCCAACTCTCTAAGGCTTACCAACGTCTTCTTAGTCTCCTTAATTTCAACTTCGTCAACGATACAAAATGTCCAAAATCCAATACACATTCTCTTATACACGCTCATAGCACAAGCACGACTATTAGATATTCTTCTAACATCAGAATTGCTACTACTTTAATTACTATCCAAATTGGTTCGCTCCAATTACAACTTTCATCCAAGTCAAGATTTCAACAATGCTAACCAACCAATCGTCTTTCTTTTATTCTCAGAACCTTTATAATCCACCTAGTTTCACACTTGGCCTCATTCAATCCACAACTCAACAATATTATCGCGGTCTCTCTTGAATTCGTTTTTCTCTCAACATCACCGTCTCATAATATCATCACTACAAACATTCTCATTCGACATAAATTGCAGCTCTATGCATCTTCCAACACCGTCACATCCTTTCTAATACCAACATTTTATTCCTTATCAATATATCGCACTCGGCTTCATCTTTCTCAATTTTCAGCAATAGTCGCTCAACTTCGAACACATTTTTCTCATCCAATACAGACCTCCCAAACACACAATCATACTCCAAAATGAAGAGAATTTCGTGTAGATTCCAGAACTTCAAGAATCGCTAAAATCTGATTTATGAGTAAAGAGTTATCATCCTTACAATGGGACTGGTCCAGAATTCCCGTATGCAGAATTTTCCAAAAATCAGCATCAGACCCAGACATTAAAATGCACTTTTCTCCCTCTTCACAAACTTCCTGAAGACAAATCTTATATGAAAACTGTAGGGAATTTCGTAAGCTTTCCAAAAAGTCCAGAATCGCTTCAATCTAAATCACGAGTAAAAAGTTATGCCTCTTTTACTGACAACGCTCCAAAATTGCAAAAATCAGAATTTGAGATCGATGAACATAAGTTCCATCTTTCTCTCTTTCTCCCAAAATTCACCAACATCCTTTCTTTTCATCCCACTACGAGAATCACTCGACTTTAATCCAACTATACTCAAGGCATATTAATCTACCGACTTGATCCACCAACTTAACATTTCCTTTGGGATAATTCCTTAATCTCAATCAATTCACCCTCCATAATATACACACACCTCGAACTCGACCGATACGAATTCATGAGTCCATACTCTCGCCGGTTCGCAACAACATCGCTTCGACAACATTTGTACTCTTACAATCAACATCACCTTGAACCAACTTCTACATACTAACAACACGTCCGGGAGACAAGCCTCTCCCTCACTTGTTTCAAACCAACACCTGCAGACAACAACTAGAAACTAACAAACAAGTACCGACAGTGTTTCACACACATGTCGAGTACTAAGGGACAAACAGCATTAGACAGCATTGGCCGGACAGACCGACCTGCTCTGATACCACTAATGTAACACCCCAATTCTACCCATCGAATATTAATAAAAATCAGAGTACTTTAAAATTTCCAACAAAATCAGGATGTCACATTTTTCAACTTAAAAACAACAAACTACTTGTATTTCACTTATCATTTGACACATAGCATTCGGCATACAACTGTCAACTTAAACTTCACTCACAACTTTATTCAGTTATTACAATTTTCAAATTAATATTATTCAACATTTAGTAATAACACAACTTAGGAACAACTTCAAACAACTAGTAATAACAACTATTCATCAACTTATAATAACAACGACATAAACAAAACATCCCCCCCGAGTGCTACGTATCAGAGCCTGACACCAACTTGAGCTAACAACAACTAAAGACTTCATAAAGCTACTTCGAACATCCAACTGCAAATCTTGAGTACCTGCTCAATTACCCATAATAGGTAACATCATTACAGAAGGGGTGAGATATCGAATAATATAACAAAAGTATGATAATTAATATGTTAGATAGAATCATACAATTTCACTACTATCCAACAACAACCACTTACCAATCACCCGCAATTTATAAACATACTTTATCAACTTATTACACACATCAACATTTACGACATAATCACATAATCAACATAATCAACTTCTTCAACATCAACATAGTCATATAAGCAACTTCATCGACATAATCCACATAAACAACTTAATCGACTTAATCAACATAAAACAACATCATCAACTTGATCCACATAAACAACATAAATAATACGACACAGGATGCGACTCGACTATGCACATGCATGTGGTACCATCGGAGTAAAACTCCCAACTTAAACATATGCCAGGTTATCGAGGCATTTCAACTTAATCAGGTGCCATCAAGGGCCAACTTAATCAATGCCATCAAGGCCAACTTAAACAATGCAATGTATGCGACATATGAACGACATACAATTAATAACATCAACACCACAAATACACTCAGCACAACATAAACAACTTTCAATTTTGGCTATTTAGGCCTCCAACAAAAACATGTCCATATTTTGGGACAAAAACCAACTCAATCAGCTGTACCGGCAATTCCACGCATTCAACTTAATTTAACAAAATAAATCCAATACACGTATTCTATTCATATACACGAACTTTCCCGTAAATTTTCGTTCAATTCCGGGCAACTAAATATACCGCTTAATTTTGCTCTCGACACTGTTTTCTGTCCAGTTCTGCTACTAATTTATTTTTCTGCTACCACATTTATCCTCCAGCTACAATCTTTTATTAATATTTTGTACTAATAAAATTTACTACTTTATTTATTCCATACTGCTACTCAACAAGACCAACTACTATTAATCCTAAGTTCTTGATATAATACTGCTGTGTATCATTATGCTGCCAATTTCTAATTCACTGCTAATAATTATGTACACTAAAACTAAGTCTTCATTCCAATATTCATACTATATACTGTATCATATACTTATACATTAATTAAAAAAAACAAGTAGGCACTCCAATACCCCCAAATGTACACCGCCTGGAATAAAAAAAAAGGGATTTGTTTCTCTTCTATTACCAATCACAAGCCACCGCCCCTTCCACCAATATATATATAAAAAACGATTATTTCCCCTTCTATTACTTTATTAATTATTTTATATATATTACATTCATAAATTTGCTTTATTGTTATAGGATATGACAAGTAATTGGAGAGAATCATATTACAATCCTAATATTTTCCTTGGTTGGTGCGCTACAGGGCATGAAGGAAGTACCCACATTTCATTGCCTGAGTACTTGAAGTGGCATATGGATTCACCTTGTTATAATAGTTTCTTGTTTTTCCGTAGCATTATGAATTAAATAGAAATCACACATTCCTTGCTACATTCATGCGCTACAGGAATAAAAAAAGAATCTCAAGGCTTATCGCTACAATAACAACAAATAGTTTCTAATTACTCTATCAAATGATAATGGGTCTCTATAATATACCAATTTCAATCCAATAAATACCACACAGTAAAAAATTATATAATTCCCAATTCCTACATACTAACTATCATTCTCCCGGTTATAAAATTCGAACCTCACCCTTACCTAATTGAATCAAAGGTAGCTCGAATTTCTAAAACTTTTGATACCGGCAGCTATTTTCCTCGAAGCCTCTTCTCCCACTCCCCTCACTGTGTACGAGATCTCTTCTATTTTCTAGGTTTTGGTTTTGTATTTCTATTACATACATACACACTAGCCTTAATAAAAGAATGGGCCACTATATGTCTCAATGGGTCTACTAAATAGCACTCCCAATTTGCTATTTCTCACAAACAACTTGACTCAACCAGTTTAATTAATATTCTACTAAATTAATATTATTTTCTAATATTAATTTCTCCCGACTAAATTGACTATTTACCCGATTATCAACTTATCAGCTCAAACAACATATTCAACATATTCAATAATTATTCGAGAAATACTTAATAATATTCCAATTATATTATTTCTAATATAATTCTACGACTAAACCAACTTAATTACCGATTAACAAACCAATAGTCCAAACCACACAAAAATCAACATATTCAATGAATAAACGGAAAATATTCAATATTATTTTCCACAACTTAAATCAACTTATTTAATTAATTCAACTCGGACCAACTTAGAAACATCAACGTAATATTCCGACGTTTCGGAAATCAACTCAAATACGCAAATCGACGCAGTTCAACACAACCTAATATGATTATATTTACTTAAATAATTAATTAAATAAACGGGCGTTACAACAGCAGTTTCCATTCGATCATTGAAATGGCACTGTTTGAGGCGTTGTATGGTAGAAGGTGTAATACGCCTTTATGTTGGTATGAGTTGGGAGGGAGTGTTGTGCTTGGACCGAAGATTGTCCAATAGACCACAAAAAAGATCAAAGTGATCCAAGAGAAGATGATAGCTTCGCAGAGTTACCAAAAGAGCTATCATGATAAGCGAAGGATTGCACTTGAGTTCCAAGAGGGGGATAACATGTTTCTGAAAGTTACTATGGTAACTAGTGGTGGTCGAGCTTTGAAGTCTCGAAAGCTCGTTCCACATTTTATGGGTCAATGCCATATTTTGTATAGGATAGGAGAAGTGGCCTATCAGATTGCTTTACTATCGTCGCTTGCTAATCTTCATGATTTGTTTCAGGTGTTCTAGTTGAGGAGATACATTCCAGATCTGTCTCATGTGATCCAAGTGGATGATGTGCATGTGATAGATAACCTGATTGTTGAGGCATCACCCATGAGGTTATAGGGTCGAGAAGTGAATTAGTTGCGTGGTAAGAAGATTACCTCAGTGAAGGTAGCTTGGGGAGGACCAGTTGGTGGAAATGTGAATTGGGAGCTTGAGAGATAGATGAGGGAGTCGTAGTCGAATATGTTACTTAAGGTGTTTTTCGAGGGCGAAAATTATTTAAGTGAGGGAGAGTTGTAACACCCCATTTTTTTTATTTATTGAAATTATTTGAGTTATTATAATTTTTGTGTATTTATTTGATTATTAGGTAATATCAATTAAATAAATAAGGGTGGTGGGGGTGTGTGACATTGAGGTGAGAGAGTGAAGAGTACTTAGAGGCTAATAGAGTTTGATTAAATTATTAAAGTTTATTTTTATAATTAAAATAATAGTATTTTATTAGATTTATTTAATTTAATAGAAAATAGAAAGTTTGGAGCCAAAGTGTGATTTATAAGGAGTATAAGGGAGGAAGGAGTAAGAGGAATACTAGTTTGGGACATAATTAGAATTATAATAAGGTTTACCATAATGATATAAATTAGAAGCATAACCTTGTTTTAGGGAGTTTTATCAGTATGTATAACCAGAATTGGAGAATAGATAAGGGGCTAGAGAAAGTGCAAGAGAAACTTTAGAACTTAGAGGGGATTAGAGAATTAAAAACCAGAATTTTGCACTACTGTTAGGATAACCAGGTAAGAGGGGTGAACTATCTCAATAACGGGCATATGCATAAGGCGTAGAATTGAGGAATCTTTAACGTCCAATAGGGCATTGGGATTTTAGCATAATTATGTTATACATTATTGATTTGATGTATGTGATGATAATTGAGGATGAAATTCACGTGCTATGATGTATAACACATTATGTTTTGATGAGTTAATATATATTCACCATTGTTGCTATTTTGAAGGTTTTGAGAATAATATGATTTTATGAAAACAATGAATTAAAGGTGCTGATTTGATGCAATTAGATGTTATTGATGAATATATAATATTTTTGTAATGTTTTGGATCGATTTGGTATGCATGGACCTGGAAATAGGAGTTCTGCATTGAACTCCATTGGAAAAGATGAATGTTGCAGGTTGCAGGTCAATGACAGACATCACGATGGTGACTTGTAAAGCTGTGGGGATTATACCTGAGTGAATCACACACTCAAAGATACAACAAAGTCGCCACTGAACTTTATTTAGTCCCAAAGGACATGAAAAATATCGATAAAACCCAAGGGGAAGAGAAACGGGTAAGGGAGTCGGTTATGCGAGAGGAAGGTATTAGCACCCCTCGCATCCGTCGTACTCGACGGGAACCATTTTGCTTGTTTCTAGGCTCGGTTGGGTTATCTATCTAAAGGCTACTAACTAAAGAGGGAAGAAAAAGGGATGAAGAAAGTGCTCGCGGAGGATTGGGGCCCTTGTGCCTACGTATCCTCATGGTGCAATGAGGAATTCAGAGCTCCGTAGTTCATGGAACCATGGAAGAAAAGAAGAAAATTGGAAGAAAATTAGAAGAAGGTTGAAAACAAAGGAAGGTTGCTCGCCATGATCTCGCGATCTCGTGCCTACGTATCCTCATAGTTCAATAAGGAAATCAGAGCTCCATAGTTTGGGGAACCAAGATGGAGAAACAAAGGGAAATGACGTCATAAGCAAGAGTGTAAAGAAAAGGAATGGTGACGACTCCACTGGGGAGAAAATCAAAAGAACAGTGTCAAAACCAAGAAATAGTGATAAGGAAGTAAGGAGTAAGAGAAAGGAAGTTGAATCAAGACAAGACGTTGGACCCACTGGGGATTCGGTATGCTAACCGATAAACAATGGTTAACCGAAGGAAGAGAAGATTATGACTCTGAGGGGGGAAAAAGAAATTGGTTTCAACAGGCAGGCTGTGATTAAACAAAAGAAGAGGGTGTTGAACCAAGAAAAGGTTGTGACCCAAGAGAACAGGTTTAGAACCAAGCGAAGGTTGTGACACAAGAGAACGAGTGTGGAACCAAGCGAAAGTTGTGACCCAAGAGAATGGGGACTCATTATGTCAACAGATGGACTGCGTCTAACCGAGGAAATGAAGATATTGGTTTTTAAACATTGGACTGTGATTGACCAGAAGAATGGGTGTTTAACCAATGGTGATTATCCCAACAAGAGAGAAATTTGTTCTAACAGATGAACTATGATTAACCAAAGGATCGAGTGTTGAACCAAGCTAAGGTTGCGAACCCAACAAGGAAGAGATAGATTGGTCTTAACAGACAGAATGTGATTAACCAAAGGAACAGGTGTGGAACCAAGCGAAGGTTATGACCAAGGAGAATGGTTGTGGAACCAAGCGAAGGTTGTGACCCAAGAGAACAGGTGTGGAACCAAGCGAAGGTTGTGACCCAAGAGAACGAGTGTGGAACCAAGCGAAGGTTGTGACCCAAGAGAACAGGTGTGGAACCAAGCGAAGGTTGTGACCCAAGTGAACGGGTGTGGAACCAAGCGAAGGTTGTGACCCAAGAGAACGAGTATGGAACCAAGCGAAGTTTGTGACCCAAGAGAATGGATGTGGAACCAAGCAGAGGTTGTGACTCAAGAGAATTGGTGATGAACCAAGAGGTGATTAATCCAAAGAAAGAAAGATTGGTTTTAATAAATGGACTGTGATTAACCAAAAGAACGGGTGATGAACCAAGACGTGATTAACCCAAAGAAAGGAAGATTGGTTTTAACAGACAGACTGTAATCAACAAAAAGGGCAAGTGTTAAACCTAGAGAAGGTTACTACCCAAGAGAACGGGTGCGGAACCAAGCGAAGGTTACTAACACGAAGGGGTTCAGTATACTAACTGACAGACTATCATTAACCTAAGCAAAGGGTATCGAACCAAGAGAAGGTTGATAACCCAACAGGGACTCGATATATTAACTGACGGGCAGTAATTAAGCAATGCAAAAAGGTTCGAACCAAGAGATGGTTGCTGACCCAAAGGAGCGGGTGTTCGAACCAAGAGAAGGTTGCTAACCCACAGGGGTCGATTGGTTTTAAAAGATGGATTGTGATCAACCAAATGGACGGGTGTTGAACCAAGAGAAGGTTACTACCCAAGAGAACGGGTGTGGAAACAAGCGAATGTAAGAACAAGATTTAGTTCTACATCTGGCCTTTGAGTTTTGATGATAACTGCACATGTTATCTAAGAAAACAATTATGTATGATATGGTTTCTGCCTAGTGTGTGTGTGTGTAGCGTCGGTTTTTTTTGTGACACGACCACAACCGCTATTGGTGCTACTTTCTAATTTCTGTATTTATCCTATGAAGCTTTAAAGGAAGGGGAAGATATCTTAAACTAACCCTGTTGTGCAAGTGTTTTCTTTAACAAGTGCGAAGAGATCGGAGATCAGGGTTTGGTTATACAAAGGGAAGCTATTAACACCCAGAGTATCTATAGTAATATATAGAACCTTCGTTTGCATATATTTTCTACTGTTTGAAATACTTTCTTAAGTCTATCTACTGTTAATTGGGAAAGTTTCTCCTTTGTGAGGATCGAGGAAATGTTTTTGTTGTTTTTGGGTTTTTTTTACTATTTTTGGGAAGGTGCTTGACCTAAGATTTTTGATTTGTGTGCTCGCTAAGATTTCGCAATCTTATGTCTACGTATTCCCGTAAAGATATTTGGGAAATCAGAGCAATCGTAGTTCCTCCTATTCTATGGGAGGAAATTGGTGTCTTGTTCAAATCCCAAGATTGAAGCGAACAGAGTATTTGTATCTTGTTCAAAGCCTAAGATTGAAGCTAAAGTTTGATTAAGAGAGAATTTGTCATCTCTAAAGGGAGATATCTCACCTATTCATCACAAAATGTCAGGTAACTGGTTATAAGGAAATTACTTTAACTGGGATGTGTGGAATCCAGCAATGCCAAAATTTCCTTTATAAGAGAGATGTCTTGAACGAAGAAGCTTTAACTCAGTGTAGAGTGTAGCGCGGTTTTTGTGGTTTCGAATCACTATCGCTTTGGGGTTCTACAGTTTGATTCATTTTTTATCCTGTGAAACTGATTAGGAAGGGAAATAGATGTCTCCAATTAACCCTGCATGCATACTAAGTTTAAACAGATGACTATTAGTTTACAGATGCTATCAAAATAGTGGGTGTCTCTTAGGTTATTTGGCTTAAGAATAGAGTGTCTTGACTGTTCATGAGGCTTTTGAGAAGGTACTATATCTAATTTTTCATTGATTGATGTATGAAGGTACTGGACTTAGAGTTTTTTATTAGTATGCTCGCTAAGATTTCGCAACCTTATGCCTACATATTCCCGTTTAACGAAACAGGGAAATCAGAGCAATCGTAGTTCCTCCTATTCTAAGGGAGGAAAATGATGTTTTGGTGTCTCGTTCAAAGCCCAAGATGGAGGCTAAACGGAGTATTTGTGTCTTGTTCAAAGCCCAAGATTGAAGATAAAAGGGATT
Source organism: Lathyrus tuberosus (assembly GCA_022829125.1). Classification (NCBI taxonomy): domain Eukaryota; kingdom Viridiplantae; phylum Streptophyta; class Magnoliopsida; order Fabales; family Fabaceae; genus Lathyrus; species Lathyrus tuberosus. The sequence goes on from JALAZF010000145.1 coordinate 11,062,321, forward strand.
TGTATCTTGTTCAAAGCCTAAGATATGAAGCTAAAGGGTTTTGGCTGAGAGAAAATTTGTCATCTCTAAAGAGGAACTATTGATGTTTGTGTGCTTTGATCAAAGAACAAGTTTGATGCTAAAAGGTTGATTGACCAAGCTAGGGATTTCTTTAGACGAAGCCTAAGAGGAGGCTAGATAAGACCGACTCAACAAGAGAGTGTATATGTCTTGTACCAGGCCCAAGATTGAGGCAAAAAAGAGACTGCCTCTTTGGGGATATCATTATATAAAGCCTAAGAGGAGGCTAACAGTTTGGATTTTCTGGGGAAAATGTTTTTTCTGTCTTGTACAAAGCCCAAGATTGAGGCTAAAAGGGATTTTTGACTCCGTTGGGGAGGTTTATATGTGTCTTGTACAAAGCCCAAGATGGAGGCTGAAATGAGTTTGTCTCAACTAGAGAGTGCTTTTATATGTCTTGTACAAAGCCCAAGACGGAGGCTAAAGGAGTTGACTCAACAAGAGAGTCTTGCAAAGGTGATTGACCCAACAAGAGAGTCCTTTATACTCAATAAGAGAGTGATTTGTTGTCTCGTATGAAGCCCGGGATTGAGTCTAAAAGGAGATTGACCCAACAAGAGAGCCTTGAAAAGTGATGGACTCAACAAAAGAGTCTAAAAAAAATGATTGACTCAACAAGAGAGTCTGAGAAGTGATTGACTCAACAAGAGAGCCTGAAAAGTGATTGACTCAACAAGAGAGTATGAAAAGGTTAGCTCCGCAGGGGAAGGATCATTGTACAAAGCCCAAGAGGAGGCTGACTGTGTTAAGGAAAGATCATTATACAAACCCTAAGAGGAGGCTATCTTACTACTGAGGATTAGATCCATAGGCAGGCCCAAGGGTGGGGAACTCTCATGAGAGAGACCGGGTTTTTGCTGGAGATTTATCCAGAGTGATCGGTGTTTTTTCCTATGTTTGAAAGGAACTTGAGAATGTCTTTGAGACTCAAAGGGGTTTTAGATTGTCCAAGTCTACTGGTGTTGAAGAGTTTTTTCTTTTGTAGGATGCCCAAAAGAGGGCAAGGGCCTTAAGGGATGAGAATCAACCCTAAAGTGGCTTGAGGTTTGACACTTGAAAGCCTGCTCTAGTAAAGGATGACTAATTTCTGTCTTATACCTTTAAGAGGTCGTTAGGGTCCTTATATTAAGCCCAAGAGAGGCATGAGAACTTCTAAGAAGCCGAAGGGTCCTTGTACAAAGCCCAAGAGGAGGCGGGGAAGCTTTTAGGAAGCCTGTGGGTCCCCAAACTAAGAGAAGTTCAAGAAATGTAATTCACAGAGAAGAGATCATTCCAGTAAAGTTTGAGGGTTTGGAAGAAACTCAAGAGATGCTATTAACGGAGAATAGATCAACTCTGGGGAGTAGAATTTCTTTGACAATTTCTAGGGGTGACAGTATGAGAAAAGGTTCACCGAGAATACTGCCTTTCTCTTTGTTCCATATTAATTAACCCCAAGAGAAGGGAAGACTGTATATGGAAATCCTATGGGGATCTAGTTTTGTTTGTATTTAAAGAGTGACCAACAGGGCTTTACCTAGTTCTAGACGTAGTTGCTGGGGAAAACTCTAAATAACTATACTAGTATATATACAGTTGATATATGACGAGTATTTAAAAGGATATGAAAGAAGACTAACCATGCGCAGCTTCCCACAATACAATTATGTATATGAAAGCATATAAAAGAAAGCGGATAAACACTTACCCGTTGTAGAGCTTCCATGTTGTTTTGTTAGTTGTTCAACAAAGAAATTAAAGAAAGTTTTGATAGCAACTATACATTTGGATTCAAAAGAGAAAGAAAAGGTATTTTGAACAGAGATCGGGGCTTACAGCTCAGGGAGAGGCCCAAATTTTAATAGTGATGGCACTGTTGTTTTGTATCGGGACATACAACGACTGAGGCCCAAAAAGTTTTGGTCAAAAGGGGATTGGGTCTTACACTCTATTAGAGGCCCAAAGAGTTTGAAAATGAATAAAGATGGGTCTTATAGCTCAAGGAGAAGCCCAGTTGATTTTGTTAAAAAGGCGACAATCTCGCCGAACGTTTGAAAATATACAGAGTGACTTATACAATGTGTGAGGCCCAAAAGGTATTATTTACAAAGGGGTTGGGTCTTACACTCTATTAGAGGCCCAAAGAGATTTTTAAGAAAATGAATGAGACTTATAGCTCGAGGAGAGGCCCAAAGAGATTTTTAAGAAAATGAATGAGACTTATAGCTCGAGGAGAGGCCCAAATGATTATTTGTTTGAAAAATGGTGATCGCGCCAAGGTTTGAAAAACACAGTGGGTCTTATACAATGACCGAGGCCCAAATTATTTTGGTTTTCAAAATGGGTTGGGTCTTACACTCTATTAGAGGCCCATGAGTGTTTGAAAAATATTTGTTTAGGGTGATTAAGATCAAAACCCTAAATTAATTTCAAAATGTATTTAATTAAATAAAATTTTGATTAAAAATTATCAAAATTATCAAACATGTGTAAAAAACAAGTTGTGATCTTGGATTAAGGTTTGAAAAATCAGGTTTTTATCCACAAAATGATTGGAAACCATTTAAGTTTGGAAAATCAAGGAAGAAAAAACATTTTAAATGTTAAAAACAAATACAAATTAATTCTTTGCAAAAATATCGAATATATGAAATAAATAATATTTTTGGGAAATTATTGTAAAATAAAATATTTTAACATTTTTGTGAATTATTAAAAAAAGAATCAACCCAAAATCATTAAAAACCAGAAAGAAATTAATTTTTTAATCAATTAAATAAAATCACAAAAATCAAATATTTAAAAATTCAAAAAAGGGCGCCAAGAACACCAAGTTCTTGCTCGCGCCCTCTGTTTCTTCAGATTTGCGTTTTCCCCTCAATCTCACTGAATACTTGATGAAATCACACAATCCACATATCAATCTACTCGTTTTCACCTCACGATCATGTCTATGGTCTTTAATTTCATTTATTTTAAGCATGGAATAAGAAATCAAGACAAAACATCAAGAACCCTAAATTCTGCATGAAGGCTGGGAATTTTGATACACGATTCATACAAAGCAATTAATTGAGGGGAAATCTTCCATACATGATTATGAACATATGGCAAAATAATTGTGCGAGGAAATATGCATGAATCATGAAATGACCAAGTTTAGGCTTACTTGAAGGTCGTGGCAGCAAGAGCAATTTGATTTCTGAGTTGGAGGTGTTACAGATGAGTTGTGATGATCTGAACAACTTGCCTACACCATATGGAATGTGTTTGAATGCTTGGAGTGATTGGAAATGGACTGGAACAGGTTATGGCACCTCAACTGCAACTTGGTTGAAAACTTGAGCAATTGGCTTGTGATTTTGTGAAATTGGTGTTCCAGATGTTGTTTAAGTGTTTGGATCACTTCTATATGATGTTATGAGGTGTGCGTGTGATTGGTTTGGTTGGAATTGCTCTCAAACTCAAAACCCGATAGTGACTTACTTTAGAAGGCAATTTTGGAAGTGAGAAGGTGATTTTGAGGAAGGCATCAGTTTGGTTGCTTTGGTGTACTTAAACTGAGCAAAAATGAGCTCTATTTATAGTATAGCAGGTTTGTTTTGCAAGCAATAGTGAATGGCAACTGCAGCAAGCTGTTGGCCATTGGTGATCAAATGGAATCTCAAGTCTCCTCTAGCCATTGACTAGAGGTTAGAGAACAAGCCTATGGTTCTTTGATTCAAGGATAAGGCTTGACCGAAGTGTTCATTTTTGCTCTGATACATGCCACCTCTAAGCATCCATTGAATGCTCCAAAACAAAATTGGAGTCTTGAAGCATCTTTAGCTTTTAGGGGTGCCAAACCTATATGTAGTTCCAAAGACTTGGGAGGCTTATGGATCAGTGTTTGTTCCTCCTTGGTCTCCCCCTGAGGTGTGCAGATGGATAAACTTGTTTGTCATTTGCAAAAATTGATCAAATCGAGCCCTAATGCACAATCTGCCTTGTCAAGACAGTTTGCAGCAAGGCATGTTGCAGCTGTCATAACTCCTAGCTCAGATGTATTTTGATGGAGTTCTTGGATATTTTGGGAAGCCCTTATGTGACACAACACATGTGTGATCATAGTTTGTCTTGAAACTTTTTGGATCCAAGTGAAAAATACCCCTACATTTTGAAAAAAAGCAAGACAGATTCTGACTTAGTGAAAATTTCACTAAGTGTTGGAAAAAGTGACATTTCATGTTTTCAGCCATTTTGATCACTCCATAACCAAAAATTCATGGAGAATTGGAATGAGGTGTAGTTGACACTTTTAAAGTATGCCATGAGAGCTACAAATCCATCTTTGGATCATTCAAAATGGTTGCTTGGATCTCAAATTATGATCCTTGGAAGTTGGTACCCTAGCCACTTTGTTCCATAACTTAGAAAAATTCTAAGTTTTATGGTTACCCCTTTAACAAGTTATCTCACTTTCTTTGATTTTTCTTGATGAATGCTTATTCAAATCATACATTAACATTGTTTTAGGGTTAAAGAACCATAATTATGAAAAATCTCAAAAAGTCAAACTTGACTTTTGTGCACAGTTGACTTTTTATCAAATGAATTCCAAACTGTGTGATCCTTTATGAAATCAAGTCATTGATCTAAATCAAACTTGATAGATATGTTCCATAGGTGTTATAGGGTGTTTTGAATCATGTCCCAGGGTTTGGGAGCATGTCTTGGTCAAAAGTCAAAGGTACAGTTGACTTTTTCTTCAAAACCCTAATGGTGGTCCTGAGGAAATTGAAACTTGTGGATCCAGCTTCTTGGATCAATCCATTTTTGCAAATGGATCAATGTGGTTTATTAGAGACCCTCAAATCATGTCTTGAGGTCTTGGCTCATGTTTTGTCCCAAAAGTCAACTTAGGGGTGAATTAGGTCAAGAAACCCTAATTCCTGATTTTTGGTGAATGCATCCCCTGAGGCTAAATTGACTTGATGATTGGGTTCATGAGGTCCCTTGTAGTATCTTAAGTCATGCTTTGAAGTATTGGCTCATGCCCAGATGAAAATGTTCATCTCGAGGCCTCAGTCGACCAAAACCCCTAATTTGGTGACACTGGCGATCTTAAGGCTTAATCCACTTGGAATGCTGCAACCTTTTGCTTGATTCTTGATGTGGGAGTCCTCTTGATCCTCTATGAATGTTTGAGAGGCTAGGCAAGTTAAAGATCATGTCACTTCTTGATTGATCCTTTTTCTAAGCACTCTGAGAGGGCTCAAAACCCTAATTCTTGATTATGGTGAATGTTCAACCATCTTTGAGGAGATTGGTGAGGCATGGAGGTACATCCATATTGTGATGATGATTTGCACAATAATGGGAAATCTTAGTGGTCAAAATTTGGGGTATGACATAGAGCAATGCCACTTTTTCCTTTATGAATCTTTCATGCTAAGAGAGGGACATTGGCTTGGATGTGTAGAATCCAGAGGCTTGCCACTTATAGTTGTTAGATGAAAGAGAAATTTAACCAAGATAAAGGAGGGCTTTGTACAAGACATATAAAAACACTCTCTTGTTGAGTATAAAAGACTCTCTTGTTGAGTCAACTCCTTTAGCCTCCATCTCGGGCTTTGTACGAGACAGCAAATCACTCTCTTATTGAGTATAAAAAACTCTCTTATTGAGTCAACTCCTTTAGCCTCCGTCTTGGGCTTTGTACAAGACAGATAAAAGCACTCTCTTATTGAGTCAACTCATTTCAGCCTCCGTCTTGGGCTTTATACAAGACACATATAAATCTCCCCAACGGAGTCAAAAATCCCTTTTAGCATCAATCTTGGGCTTTGTACAAGACAGAAAGAACATTTTCCTCATAAAAGTCAAACTGTTAGGCTCCTCTTAGGCTTCATATAATGATATCCCCAAAGAGTCAGTCTCTTTTAGCCTCCGTCTTGGGCTTTGTACAAGATACCCACATATCCACTCTCTTGTTGAGTCGGTCATTTCCAGCCTCCTCTTAGGCTTTGTATAAGGAAATCCCCGGTTGAGTCAATCAACCTTTTAGCATCAAACTTATGCTTTAATCAAGGCATACAGTTCCTCTTTAGAGATGACAAATTCTCTCTCAGTCGAACCCTTCAGCTTCATATCTTGGGCTTTGAACAAGATACACATCACTTTTAGCTTCAATCTTGGGCTTTGAACAAGACACCAAAACATCTTTTTCCTCCCTTAAAATATGAGGGAACTGCGATCGCTCTGATTTCCCTGTTTCGTTAAATGGGAATACGTAGGCATAAGATTGCGAAATCTTAGCGAGCATACTAATCAAAAAACTCAAAATCCAGTACCTCCGTCAATCAACCAAAAGAATTAGATCTAACACCTTACCAAAATTCTCGCAAATAGTCCAGACCCGGTATTCTTGAGCAAAATAACCTAAGACAAGACCCCCTTTTTGTTAGCATTTGTAAACCAACAGTCATCTGTTTAAATTTAGTATGCAAGCAGGGTTAATTGGAGACATCTATTTCCCTTCCTTAATCAGCTTCACAGGATAAAAAAATGAATCGAACTGTAGTACCAAAGCGATAGTGATTCGAAACCACAAAAATCGCGCTACAGAAAAATGGCGACCACAGTGGGAGAGATTCTTTCTTACAGTCTTAGGTGAAAAATAAAGTACCACAGAAATGGCGACTCTGCTAGGGAGTCATTGTCTATATAGGATCATAGGACTAGAGGTCTAGGATGTTAGGACAAATATATATACTGCATTTCCTAATTGATATTTGTGTTTATTTTTTCTGCTAATGGGAATGCATGTAATGCCGCATGTGGAAAGATTGAGTATACACCTAAGATAGGGGATGGCATTATACGGGTAATCTTATGGGGAGTGAATCCCAGATAAGAGGTCCCGATCGACCATCAAATTAGTGGAGATGCCCTTTGCAGATTCAATGCATATACGACTTCGGTTGTTGCAAGCAGATTGTTCCATTGGGTTATCTGAGAAGCTGAGGATTTTAGTAGACTGAAACCTTGTTACTATTTTGTAGTGTGGAAGCTATCGGAAATAGTTGTCACGCGATACTACCCTCGTTTGAGATTACTCTAAGATACTGCAACTTGCTCGGGTGATTCCAGCCTGCTGCTGTTATCCCAAGAGGGGTCAGTGATTTTGAGGACAGGTACAAAAAATACCAGTAAAACCTTTGGGGATGGGTAGAGCCTTGACTTCATGAAAACGAACCTTTGACCCCATGTTTTTTCTATGTTTTTGTGTGCTGCATTCATGCATTCATGTCATTCAAAATGGTTGCTTGGATCTCAAGTTATGATCCTTGGAAGTTGGTACCCTTGCCACTTTGTTCCATAACTTAGAAAAATTCTAAGTTTTTATGGTTACCCCTTTTACAAGTTATCTCACTTTCTTTGATTTTTCTTGATGAATGATGATTCAAATCATACATTAACATTGTTTTAGGGTTAAAGAACCATAATTATGAAAAATCTCAAAAAGTCAAACTTGACTTTTGTGCACAATTGACTTTTTATCAGATGAATTCCAAACTGTGCGATCCTTTATGAAATCAAGTCCTTGACCTAAATCAAACTTGATGGATATGTTCCATAGGTGTTATAGGGTGTTTTGAATCATGTCCCAGGGTTTGGGAGCATGTCTTGGTCAAAAGTCAAAGGTACAGTTGACTTTTTCTTCAAAACCCTAATGGTGGTCCTGAGGAAATTGAAACTTGTGGATCCAGCTTCTTGGATCAATCCATTTTTGCAAATGGATCAATGTGGTTTATTAGAGACCCTCAAATCATGTCTTGAGGTCTTGGCTCATGTTTTGTCCCAAAAGTCAACTTAGGGGTGAATTAGGTCAAGAAACCCTAATTCCTGATTTTTGGTGAATGCATCCCCTGAGGCTAAATTGACTTGATGATTGGTTTCATGAGGTCCCTTGTAGTATCTTAAGTCATGCTTTGAAGTATTGGCTCATGCCCAGATGAAAATGTTCATCTCGAGGCCTCAGTCGACCAAAACCCCTAATTTGGTGACACTGGCGATCTTAAGGCTTAATCCACTTGGAATGCTGCAACCTTTTGCTTGATTCTTGATGTGGGAGTCCTCTTGATCCTCTATGAATGTTTGAGAGGCTAGGCAAGTTAAAGATCATGTCACTTCTTGATTGATCCTTTTTCTAAGCACTCTGAGAGGGCTCAAAACCCTAATTCTTGATTATGGTGAATGTTCAACCATCTTTGAGGAGATTGGTGAGGCATGGAGGTACATCCATATTGTGATGATGATTTGCACAATAATGGGAAATCTTAGTGGTCAAAATTTGGGGTATGACATAGAGCAATGCCACTTTTTCCTTTATGAATCTTTCATGCTATGAGAGGGACATTGGCTTGGATGTGTAGAATCCAGAGGCTTGCCACTTATAGTTGTTAGATGAAAGAGAAATTTAACCAAGATAAAGGAGGGCTTTGTACAAGACATATAAAAACACTCTCTTGTTGAGTATAAAAGACTCTCTTGTTGAGTCAACTCCTTTAGCCTCCATCTCGGGCTTTGTACGAGACAGCAAATCACTCTCTTGTTGAGTATAAAAAACTCTCTTATTGAGTCAACTCCTTTAGCCTCCGTCTTGGGCTTTGTACAAGACAGATAAAAGCACTCTCTTATTGAGTCAACTCATTTCAGCCTCCGTCTTGGGCTTTATACAAGACACATATAAATCTCCCCAACGGAGTCAAAAATCCCTTTTAGCATCAATCTTGGGCTTTGTACAAGACAGAAAGAACATTTTCCTCATAAAAGTCAAACTGTTAGGCTCCTCTTAGGCTTCATATAATGATATCCCCAAAGAGTCAGTCTCTTTTAGCCTCCGTCTTGGGCTTTGTACAAGATACCCACATATCCACTCTCTTGTTGAGTCGGTCATTTCCAGCCTCCTCTTAGGCTTTGTATAAGGAAATCCCCGGTTGAGTCAATCAACCTTTTAGCATCAAACTTATGCTTTAATCAAGGCATACAGTTCCTCTTTAGAGATGACAAATTCTCTCTCAGTCGAACCCTTCAGCTTCATATCTTGGGCTTTGAACAAGATACACATCACTTTTAGCTTCAATCTTGGGCTTTGAACAAGACACCAAAACATCTTTTTCCTCCCTTAAAATATGAGGGAACTGCGATCGCTCTGATTTCCCTGTTTCGTTAAATGGGAATACGTAGGCATAAGATTGCGAAATCTTAGCGAGCATACTAATCAAAAAACTCAAAATCCAGTACCTCCGTCAATCAACCAAAAGAATTAGATCTAACACCTTACCAAAATTCTCGCAAATAGTCCAGACCCGGTATTCTTGAGCAAAATAACCTAAGACAAGACCCCCTTTTTGTTAGCATTTGTAAACCAACAGTCATCTGTTTAAATTTAGTATGCAAGCAGGGTTAATTGGAGACATCTATTTCCCTTCCTTAATCAGCTTCACAGGATAAAAAAATGAATCGAACTGTAGTACCAAAGCGATAGTGATTCGAAACCACAAAAATCGCGCTACAGAAAAATGGCGACCACAGTGGGAGAGATTCTTTCTTACAGTCTTAGGTGAAAAATAAAGTACCACAGAAATGGCGACTCTGCTAGGGAGTCATTGTCTATATAGGATCATAGGACTAGAGGTCTAGGATGTTAGGACAAATATATATACTGCATTTCCTAATTGATATTTGTGTTTATTTTTTCTGCTAATGGGAATGCATGTAATGCTGCATGTGGAAAGATTGAGTATACACCTAAGATAGGGGATGGCATTATACGGGTAATCTTATGGGGAGTGAATCCCAGATAAGAGGTCCCGATCGACCATCAAATTAGTGGAGATGCCCTTTGCAGATTCAATGCATATACGACTTCGGTTGTTGCAAGCAGATTGTTCCATTGGGTTATCTGAGAAGCTGAGGATTTTAGTAGACTGAAACCTTGTTACTATTTTGTAGTGTGGAAGCTATCGGAAATAGTTGTCACGCGATACTACCCTCGTTTGAGATTACTCTAAGATACTGCAACTTGCTCGGGTGATTCCAGCCTGCTGCTGTTATCCCAAGAGGGGTCAGTGATTTTGAGGACAGGTACAAAAAATACCAGTAAAACCTTTGGGGATGGGTAGAGCCTTGACTTCATGAAAATGAACCTTTGACCCCATGTTTTTTCTATGTTTTTGTGTGCTGCATTCATGCATTCATGTCATTCAAAATGGTTGCTTGGATCTCAAGTTATGATCCTTGGAAGTTGGTACCCTTGCCACTTTGTTCCATAACTTAGAAAAATTCTAAGTTTTTATGGTTACCCCTTTTACAAGTTATCTCACTTTCTTTGATTTTTCTTGATGAATGATGATTCAAATCATACATTAACATTGTTTTAGGGTTAAAGAACCATAATTATGAAAAATCTCAAAAAGTCAAACTTGACTTTTGTGCACAATTGACTTTTTATCAGATGAATTCCAAACTGTGCGATCCTTTATGAAATCAAGTCCTTGACCTAAATCAAACTTGATGGATATGTTCCATAGGTGTTATAGGGTGTTTTGAATCATGTCCCAGGGTTTGGGAGCATGTCTTGGTCAAAAGTCAAAGGTACAGTTGACTTTTTCTTCAAAACCCTAATGGTGGTCCTGAGGAAATTGAAACTTGTGGATCCAGCTTCTTGGATCAATCCATTTTTGCAAATGGATCAATGTGGTTTATTAGAGACCCTCAAATCATGTCTTGAGGTCTTGGCTCATGTTTTGTCCCAAAAGTCAACTTAGGGGTGAATTAGGTCAAGAAACCCTAATTCCTGATTTTTGGTGAATGCATCCCCTGAGGCTAAATTGACTTGATGATTGGGTTCATGAGGTCCCTTGTAGTATCTTAAGTCATGCTTTGAAGTATTGGCTCATGCCCAGATGAAAATGTTCATCTCGAGGCCTCAGTCGACCAAAACCCCTAATTTGGTGACACTGGCGATCTTAAGGCTTAATCCACTTGGAATGCTGCAACCTTTTGCTTGATTCTTGATGTGGGAGTCCTCTTGATCCTCTATGAATGTTTGAGAGGCTAGGCAAGTTAAAGATCATGTCACTTCTTGATTGATCCTTTTTCTAAGCACTCTGAGAGGGCTCAAAACCCTAATTCTTGATTATGGTGAATGTTCAACCATCTTTGAGGAGATTGGTGAGGCATGGAGGTACATCCATATTGTGATGATGATTTGCACAATAATGGGAAATCTTAGTGGTCAAAATTTGGGGTATGACATAGAGCAATGCCACTTTTTCCTTTATGAATCTTACATGCTAAGAGAGGGACATTGGCTTGGATGTGTAGAATCCAGAGGCTTGCCACTTATAGTTGTTAGATGAAAGAGAAATTTAACCAAGATAAAGGAGGGCTTTGTACAAGATATATAAAAACACTCTCTTGTTGAGTATAAAAGACTCTCTTGTTGAGTCAACTCCTTTAGCCTCCATCTCGGGCTTTGTACGAGACAGCAAATCACTCTCTTGTTGAGTATAAAAAACTCTCTTATTGAGTCAACTCCTTTAGCCTCCGTCTTGGGCTTTGTACAAGACAGATAAAAGCACTCTCTTATTGAGTCAACTCATTTCAGCCTCCGTCTTGGGCTTTATACAAGACACATATAAATCTCCCCAACGGAGTCAAAAATCCCTTTTAGCATCAATCTTGGGCTTTGTACAAGACAGAAAGAACATTTTCCTCATAAAAGTCAAACTGTTTGGCTCCTCTTAGGCTTCATATAATGATATCCCCAAAGAGTCAGTCTCTTTTAGCCTCCGTCTTGGGCTTTGTACAAGATACCCACATATCCACTCTCTTGTTGAGTCGGTCATTTCCAGCCTCCTCTTAGGCTTTGTATAAGGAAATCCCCGGTTGAGTCAATCAACCTTTTAGCATCAAACTTATGCTTTAATCAAGGCATACAGTTCCTCTTTAGAGATGACAAATTCTCTCTCAGTCGAACCCTTCAGCTTCATATCTTGGGCTTTGAACAAGATACACATCACTTTTAGCTTCAATCTTGGGCTTTGAACAAGACACCAAAACATCTTTTTCCTCCCTTAAAATATGAGGGAACTGCGATCGCTCTGATTTCCCTGTTTCGTTAAATGGGAATACGTAGGCATAAGATTGTGAAATCTTAGCGAGCATACTAATCAAAAAACTCAAAATCCAGTACCTCCGTCAATCAACCAAAAGAATTAGATCTAACACCTTACCAAAATTCTCGCAAATAGTCCAGACCCGGTATTCTTGAGCAAAATAACCTAAGACAAGACCCCCTTTTTGTTAGCATTTGTAAACCAACAGTCATCTGTTTAAATTTAGTATGCAAGCAGGGTTAATTGGAGACATCTATTTCCCTTCCTTAATCAGCTTCACAGGATAAAAAAATGAATCGAACTGTAGTACCAAAGCGATAGTGATTCGAAACCACAAAAATCGCGCTACAGAAAAATGGCGACCACAGTAGGAGAGATTCTTTCTTACAGTCTTAGGTGAAAAATAAAGTACCACAGAAATGGCGACTCTGCTAGGGAGTCATTGTCTATATAGGATCATAGGACTAGAGGTCTAGGATGTTAGGACAAATATATATACTGCATTTCCTAATTGATATTTGTGTTTATTTTTTCTGCTAATGGGAATGCATGTAATGCCACATGTGGAAAGATTGAGTATACACCTAAGATAGGGGATGGCATTATACGGGTAATCTTATGGGGAGTGAATCCCAGATAAGAGGTCCCGATCGACCATCAAATTAGTGGAGATGCCCTTTGCAGATTCAATGCATATACGACTTCGGTTGTTGCAAGCAGATTGTTCCATTGGGTTATCTGAGAAGCTGAGGATTTTAGTAGACTGAAACCTTGTTACTATTTTGTAGTGTGGAAGCTATCGGAAATAGTTGTCACGCGATACTACCCTCGTTTGAGATTACTCTAAGATACTGCAGCTTGCTCGGGTGATTCCAGCCTGCTGCTGTTATCCCAAGAGGGGTCAGTGATTTTGAGGACAGGTACAAAAAATACCAGTAAAACCTTTGGGGATGGGTAGAGCCTTGACTTCATGAAAACGAACCTTTGACCCCATGTTTTTTCTATGTTTTTGTGTGCTACATTCATGCATTCATGTCATTCAAAATGGTTGCTTGGATCTCAAGTTATGATCCTTGGAAGTTGGTACCCTTGCCACTTTGTTCCATAACTTAGAAAAATTCTAAGTTTTTATGGTTACCCCTTTTACAAGTTATCTCACTTTCTTTGATTTTTCTTGATGAATGATGATTCAAATCATACATTAACATTGTTTTAGGGTTAAAGAACCATAATTATGAAAAATCTCAAAAAGTCAAACTTGACTTTTGTGCACAATTGACTTTTTATCAGATGAATTCCAAACTGTGCGATCCTTTATGAAATCAAGTCCTTGACCTAAATCAAACTTGATGGATATGTTCCATAGGTGTTATAGGGTGTTTTGAATCATGTCCCAGGGTTTGGGAGCATGTCTTGGTCAAAAGTCAAAGGTACAGTTGACTTTTTCTTCAAAACCCTAATGGTGGTCCTGAGGAAATTGAAACTTGTGGATCCAGCTTCTTGGATCAATCCATTTTTGCAAATGGATCAATGTGGTTTATTAGAGACCCTCAAATCATGTCTTGAGGTCTTGGCTCATGTTTTGTCCCAAAAGTCAACTTAGGGGTGAATTAGGTCAAGAAACCCTAATTCCTGATTTTTGGTGAATGCATCCCCTGAGGCTAAATTGACTTGATGATTGGGTTCATGAGGTCCCTTGTAGTATCTTAAGTCATGCTTTGAAGTATTGGCTCATGCCCAGATGAAAATGTTCATCTCGAGGCCTCAGTCGACCAAAACCCCTAATTTGGTGACACTGGCGATCTTAAGGCTTAATCCACTTGGAATGCTGCAACCTTTTGCTTGATTCTTGATGTGGGAGTCCTCTTGATCCTCTATGAATGTTTGAGAGGCTAGGCAAGTTAAAGATCATGTCACTTCTTGATTGATCCTTTTTCTAAGCACTCTGAGAGGGCTCAAAACCCTAATTCTTGATTATGGTGAATGTTCAACCATCTTTGAGGAGATTGGTGAGGCATGGAGGTACATCCATATTGTGATGATGATTTGAACAATAATGGGAAATCTTAGTGGTCAAAATTTGGGGTATGACATAGAGCAATGCCACTTTTTCCTTTATGAATCTTTCATGCTAAGAGAGGGACATTGGCTTGGATGTGTAGAATCCAGAGGCTTGCCACTTATAGTTGTTAGATGAAAGAGAAATTTAACCAAGATAAAGGAGGGCTTTGTACAAGACATATAAAAACACTCTCTTGTTGAGTATAAAAGACTCTCTTGTTGAGTCAACTCCTTTAGCCTCCATCTCGGGCTTTGTACGAGACAGCAAATCACTCTCTTGTTGAGTATAAAAAACTCTCTTATTGAGTCAACTCCTTTAGCCTCCGTCTTGGGCTTTGTACAAGACAGATAAAAGCACTCTCTTATTGAGTCAACTCATTTCAGCCTCCGTCTTGGGCTTTATACAAGACACATATAAATCTCCCCAACGGAGTCAAAAATCCCTTTTAGCATCAATCTTGGGCTTTGTACAAGACAGAAAGAACATTTTCCTCATAAAAGTCAAACTGTTAGGCTCCTCTTAGGCTTCATATAATGATATCCCCAAAGAGTCAGTCTCTTTTAGCCTCCGTCTTGGGCTTTGTACAAGATACCCACATATCCACTCTCTTGTTGAGTCGGTCATTTCCAGCCTCCTCTTAGGCTTTGTATAAGGAAATCCCCGGTTGAGTCAATCAACCTTTTAGCATCAAACTTATGCTTTAATCAAGGCATACAGTTCCTCTTTAGAGATGACAAATTCTCTCTCAGTCGAACCCTTCAGCTTCATATCTTGGGCTTTGAACAAGATACACATCACTTTTAGCTTCAATCTTGGGCTTTGAACAAGACACCAAAACATCTTTTTCCTCCCTTAAAATATGAGGGAACTGCGATCGCTCTGATTTCCCTGTTTCGTTAAATGGGAATACGTAGGCATAAGATTGCGAAATCTTAGCGAGCATACTAGTCAAAAAACTCAAAATCCAGTACCTCCGTCAATCAACCAAAAGAATTAGATCTAACACCTTACCAAAATTCTCGCAAATAGTCCAGACCCGGTATTCTTGAGCAAAATAACCTAAGACAAGACCCCCTTTTTGTTAGCATTTGTAAACCAACAGTCATCTGTTTAAATTTAGTATGCAAGCAGGGTTAATTGGAGACATCTATTTCCCTTCCTTAATCAGCTTCACAGGATAAAAAAATGAATCGAACTGTAGTACCAAAGCGATAGTGATTCGAAACCATAAAAATCACGCTACAGAAAAATGGCGACCACAGTGGGAGAGATTCTTTCTTACAGTCTTAGGTGAAAAATAAAGTACCACAGAAATGGCGACTCTGCTAGGGAGTCATTGTCTATATAGGATCATAGGACTAGAGGTCTAGGATGTTAGGACAAATATATATACTGCATTTCCTAATTGATATTTGTGTTTATTTTTTCTGCTAATGGGAATGCATGTAATGCCGCATGTGGAAAGATTGAGTATACACCTAAGATAGGGGATGGCATTATACGGGTAATCTTATGGGGAGTGAATCCCAGATAAGAGGTCCCGATCGACCATCAAATTAGTGGAGATGCCCTTTGCAGATTCAATGCATATACGACTTCGGTTGTTGCAAGCAGATTGTTCCATTGGGTTATCTGAGAAGCTGAGGATTTTAGTAGACTGAAACCTTGTTACTATTTTGTAGTGTGGAAGCTATCGGAAATAGTTGTCACGCGATACTACCCTCGTTTGAGATTACTCTAAGATACTGCAGCTTGCTCGGGTGATTCCAGCCTGCTGCTGTTATCCCAAGAGGGGTCAGTGATTTTGAGGACAGGTACAAAAAATACCAGTAAAACCTTTGGGGATGGGTAGAGCCTTGACTTCATGAAAACGAACCTTTGACCCCATGTTTTTTCTATGTTTTTGTGTGCTACATTCATGCATTCATGTCATTCAAAATGGTTGCTTGGATCTCAAGTTATGATCCTTGGAAGTTGGTACCCTTGCCACTTTGTTCCATAACTTAGAAAAATTCTAAGTTTTTATGGTTACCCCTTTTACAAGTTATCTCACTTTCTTTGATTTTTCTTGATGAATGATGATTCAAATCATACATTAACATTGTTTTAGGGTTAAAGAACCATAATTATGAAAAATCTCAAAAAGTCAAACTTGACTTTTGTGCACAATTGACTTTTTATCAGATGAATTCCAAACTGTGCGATCCTTTATGAAATCTAGTCCTTGACCTAAATCAAACTTGATGGATATGTTCCATAGGTGTTATAGGGTGTTTTGAATCATGTCCCAGGGTTTGGGAGCATGTCTTGGTCAAAAGTCAAAGGTACAGTTGACTTTTTCTTCAAAACCCTAATGGTGGTCCTGAGGAAATTGAAACTTGTGGATCCAGCTTCTTGGATCAATCCATTTTTGCAAATGGATCAATGTGGTTTATTAGAGACCCTCAAATCATGTCTTGAGGTCTTGGCTCATGTTTTGTCCCAAAAGTCAACTTAGGGGTGAATTAGGTCAAGAAACCCTAATTCCTGATTTTTGGTGAATGCATCCCCTGAGGCTAAATTGACTTGATGATTGGGTTCATGAGGTCCCTTGTAGTATCTTAAGTCATGCTTTGAAGTATTGGCTCATGCCCAGATGAAAATGTTCATCTCGAGGCCTCAGTCGACCAAAACCCCTAATTTGGTGACACTGGCGATCTTAAGGCTTAATCCACTTGGAATGCTGCAACCTTTTGCTTGATTCTTGATGTGGGAGTCCTCTTGATCCTCTATGAATGTTTGAGAGGCTAGGCAAGTTAAAGATCATGTCACTTCTTGATTGATCCTTTTTCTAAGCACTCTGAGAGGGCTCAAAACCCTAATTCTTGATTATGGTGAATGTTCAACCATCTTTGAGGAGATTGGTGAGGCATGGAGGTACATCCATATTGTGATGATGATTTGAACAATAATGGGAAATCTTAGTGGTCAAAATTTGGGGTATGACATAGAGCAATGCCACTTTTTCCTTTATGAATCTTTCATGCTAAGAGAGGGACATTGGCTTGGATGTGTAGAATCCAGAGGCTTGCCACTTATAGTTGTTAGATGAAAGAGAAATTTAACCAAGATAAAGGAGGGCTTTGTACAAGACATATAAAAACACTCTCTTGTTGAGTATAAAAGACTCTCTTGTTGAGTCAACTCCTTTAGCCTCCATCTCGGGCTTTGTACGAGACAGCAAATCACTCTCTTGTTGAGTATAAAAAACTCTCTTATTGAGTCAACTCCTTTAGCCTCCGTCTTGGGCTTTGTACAAGACAGATAAAAGCACTCTCTTATTGAGTCAACTCATTTCAGCCTCCGTCTTGGGCTTTATACAAGACACATATAAATCTCCCCAACGGAGTCAAAAATCCCTTTTAGCATCAATCTTGGGCTTTGTACAAGACAGAAAGAACATTTTCCTCATAAAAGTCAAACTGTTAGGCTCCTCTTAGGGTTCATATAATGATATCCCCAAAGAGTCAGTCTCTTTTAGCCTCCGTCTTGGGCTTTGTACAAGATACCCACATATCCACTCTCTTGTTGAGTCGGTCATTTCCAGCCTCCTCTTAGGCTTTGTATAAGGAAATCCCCGGTTGAGTCAATCAACCTTTTAGCATCAAACTTATGCTTTAATCAAGGCATACAGTTCCTCTTTAGAGATGACAAATTCTCTCTCAGTCGAACCCTTCAGCTTCATATCTTGGGCTTTGAACAAGATACACATCACTTTTAGCTTCAATCTTGGGCTTTGAACAAGACACCAAAACATCTTTTTCCTCCCTTAAAATATGAGGGAACTGCGATCGCTCTGATTTCCCTGTTTCGTTAAATGGGAATACGTAGGCATAAGATTGCGAAATCTTAGCGAGCATACTAGTCAAAAAACTCAAAATCCAGTACCTCCGTCAATCAACCAAAAGAATTAGATCTAACACCTTACCAAAATTCTCGTAAATAGTCCAGACCCGGTATTCTTGAGCAAAATAACCTAAGACAAGACCCCCTTTTTGTTAGCATTTGTAAACCAACAGTCATCTGTTTAAATTTAGTATGCAAGCAGGGTTAATTGGAGACATCTATTTCCCTTCCTTAATCAGCTTCACAGGATAAAAAAATGAATCGAACTGTAGTACCAAAGCGATAGTGATTCGAAACCACAAAAATCACGCTACAGAAAAATGGCGACCACAGTGGGAGAGATTCTTTCTTACAGTCTTAGGTGAAAAATAAAGTACCACAGAAATGGCGACTCTGCTAGGGAGTCATTGTCTATATAGGATCATAGGACTAGAGGTCTAGGATGTTAGGACAAATATATATACTGCATTTCCTAATTGATATTTGTGTTTATTTTTTCTGCTAATGGGAATGCATGTAATGCCGCATGTGGAAAGATTGAGTATACACCTAAGATAGGGGATGGCATTATACGGGTAATCTTATGGGGAGTGAATCCCAGATAAGAGGTCCCGATCGACCATCAAATTAGTGGAGATGCCCTTTGCAGATTCAATGCATATATGACTTCGGTTGTTGCAAGCAGATTGTTCCATTGGGTTATCTGAGAAGCTGAGGATTTTAGTAGACTGAAACCTTGTTACTATTTTGTAGTGTGGAAGCTATCGGAAATAGTTGTCACGCGATACTACCCTCGTTTGAGATTACTCTAAGATACTGAAACTTGCTCGGGTGATTCCAGCCTGCTGCTGTTATCCCAAGAGGGGTCAGTGATTTTGAGGACAGGTACAAAAAATACCAGTAAAACCTTTGGGGATGGGTAGAGCCTTGACTTCATGAAAACGAACCTTTGACCCCATGTTTTTTCTATGTTTTTGTGTGCTGCATTCATGCATTCATGTCATTCAAAATGGTTGCTTGGATCTCAAGTTATGATCCTTGGAAGTTGGTACCCTTGCCACTTTGTTCCATAACTTAGAAAAATTCTAAGTTTTTATGGTTACCCCTTTTACAAGTTATCTCACTTTCTTTGATTTTTCTTGATGAATGATGTTTCAAATCATACATTAACATTGTTTTAGGGTTAAAGAACCATAATTATGAAAAATCTCAAAAAGTCAAACTTGACTTTTGTGCACAATTGACTTTTTATCAGATGAATTCCAAACTGTGCGATCCTTTATGAAATCAAGTCCTTGACCTAAATCAAACTTGATGGATATGTTCCATAGGTGTTATAGGGTGTTTTGAATCATGTCCCAGGGTTTGGGAGCATGTCTTGGTCAAAAGTCAAAGGTACAGTTGACTTTTTCTTCAAAACCCTAATGGTGGTCCTGAGGAAATTGAAACTTGTGGATCCAGCTTCTTGGATCAATCCATTTTTGTAAATGGATCAATGTCGTTTATTAGAGACCCTCAAATCATGTCTTGAGGTCTTGGCTCATGTTTTGTCCCACAAGTCAACTTAGGGGTGAATTAGGTCAAGAAACCCTAATTCTTGATTTTTGGTGAATGCATCCCCTGAGGCTAAATTGACTTGATGATTGGGTTCATGAGGTCCCTTGTAGTATCTTAAGTCATGCTTTGAAGTATTGGCTCATGCCCAGATGAAAATGTTCATCTCGAGGCCTCAGTCGACCAAAACCCCTAATTTGGTGACACTGGCGATCTTAAGGCTTAATCCACTTGGAATGCTGCAACCTTTTGCTTGATTCTTGATGTGGGAGTCCTCTTGATCCTCTATGAATGTTTGAGAGGCTAGGAAAGTTAAAGATCATGTCACTTCTTGATTGATCCTTTTTCTAAGCACTCTGAGAGGGCTCAAAACCCTAATTCTTGATTATGGTGAATGTTCAACCATCTTTGAGGAGATTGGTGAGGCATGGAGGTACATCCATATTGTGATGATGATTTGTACAATAATGGGAAATCTTAGTGGTCAAAATTTGGGGTATGACATAGAGCAATGCCACTTTTTCCTTTATGAATCTTTCATGCTATGAGAGGGACATTGGCTTGGATGTGTAGAATCCAGAGGCTTGCCACTTATAGTTGTTAGATGAAAGAGAAATTTAACCAAGATAAAGGAGGGCTTTGTACAAGACATATAAAACCACTCTCTTGTTGAGTATAAAAGACTCTCTTGTTGAGTCAACTCCTTTAGCCTCCATCTCGGGCTTTGTACGAGACAGCAAATCACTCTCTTGTTGAGTATAAAAAACTCTCTTATTGAGTCAACTCCTTTAGCCTCCGTCTTGGGCTTTGTACAAGACAGATAAAAGCACTCTCTTATTGAGTCAACTCATTTCAGCCTCCGTCTTGGGCTTTATACAAGACACATATAAATCTCCCCAACGGAGTCAAAAATCCCTTTTAGCATCAATCTTGGGCTTTGTACAAGACAGAAAGAACATTTTCCTCATAAAAGTCAAACTGTTAGGCTCCTCTTAGGCTTCATATAATGATATCCCCAAAGAGTCAGTCTCTTTTAGCCTCCGTCTTGGGCTTTGTACAAGATACCCACATATCCACTCTCTTGTTGAGTCGGTCATTTCCAGCCTCCTCTTAGGCTTTGTATAAGGAAATCCCCGGTTGAGTCAATCAACCTTTTAGCATCAAACTTATGCTTTAATCAAGGCATACAGTTCCTCTTTAGAGATGACAAATTCTCTCTCAGTCGAACCCTTCAGCTTCATATCTTGGGCTTTGAACAAGATACACATCACTTTTAGCTTCAATCTTGGGCTTTGAACAAGACACCAAAACATCTTTTTCCTCCGTTAAAATATGAGGGAACTGCGATCGCTCTGATTTCCCTGTTTCGTTAAATGGGAATACGTAGGCATAAGATTGCGAAATCTTAGCGAGCATACTAATAAAAAAACTCAAAATCCAGTACCTCCGTCAATCAACCAAAAGAATTAGATCTAACACCTTACCAAAATTCTCGCAAATAGTCCAGACCCGGTATTCTTGAGCAAAATAACCTAAGACAAGACCCCCTTTTTGTTAGCATTTGTAAACCAACAGTCATCTGTTTAAATTTAGTATGCAAGCAGGGTTAATTGGAGACATCTATTTCCCTTCCTTAATCAGCTTCACAGGATAAAAAAAATGAATCGAACTATAGTACCAAAGCGATAGTGATTCGAAACCACAAAAATCGCGCTACAGAAAAATGGCGACCACAGTGGGAGAGATTCTTTCTTACAGTCTTAGGTGAAAAATAAAGTACCACAGAAATGGCGACTCTGCTAGGGAGTCATTGTCTATATAGGATCATAGGACTAGAGGTCTAGGATGTTAGGACAAATATATATACTGCATTTCCTAATTGATATTTGTGTTTATTTTTTCTGCTAATGGGAATGCATGTAATGCCGCATGTGGAAAGATTGAGTATACACCTAAGATAGGGGATGGCATTATACGGGTAATCCTATGGGGAGTGAATCCCAGATAAGAGGTCCCGATTGACCATCAAATTAGTGGAGATGCCCTTTGCAGATTCAATGCATATACGACTTCGGTTGTTGCAAGCAGATTGTTCCATTGGGTTATCTGAGAAGCTGAGGATTTTAGTAGACTGAAACCTTGTTACTATTTTGTAGTGTGGAAGCTATCGGAAATAGTTGTCACGCGATACTACCCTCGTTTGAGATTACTCTAAGATACTGCAGCTTGCTCGGGTGATTCCAGCCTGCTGCTGTTATCCCAAGAGGGGTCAGTGATTTTGAGGACAGGTACAAAAAATACCAGTAAAACCTTTAGGGATGGGTAGAGCCTTGACTTCATGAAAACGAACCTTTGACCCCATGTTTTTTCTATGTTTTTGTGTGCTGCATTCATGCATTCATGTCATTCAAAATGGTTGCTTGGATCTCAAGTTATGATCCTTGGAAGTTGGTACCCTTGCCACTTTGTTCCATAACTTAGAAAAATTCTAAGTTTTTATGGTTACCCCTTTTACAAGTTATCTCACTTTCTTTGATTTTTCTTGATGAATGATGATTCAAATCATACATTAACATTGTTTTAGGGTTAAAGAACCATAATTATGAAAAATCTCAAAAAGTCAAACTTGACTTTTGTGCACAATTGACTTTTTATCAGATGAATTCCAAACTGTACGATCCTTTATGAAATCAAGTCCTTGACCTAAATCAAACTTGATGGATATGTTCCATAGGTGTTATAGGGTGTTTTGAATCATGTCCCAGGGTTTGGGAGCATGTCTTGGTCAAAAGTCAAAGGTACAGTTGACTTTTTCTTCAAAACCCTAATGGTGGTCCTGAGGAAATTGAAACTTGTGGATCCAGCTTCTTGGATCAATCCATTTTTGCAAATGGATCAATGTGGTTTATTAGAGACCCTCAAATCATGTCTTGAGGTCTTGGCTCATGTTTTGTCCCAAAAGTCAACTTAGGGGTGAATTAGGTCAAGAAACCCTAATTCCTGATTTTTGGTGAATGCATCCCCTGAGGCTAAATTGACTTGATGATTGGGTTCATGAGGTCCCTTGTAGTATCTTAAGTCATGCTTTGAAGTATTGGCTCATGCCCAGATGAAAATGTTCATCTCGAGGCCTCAGTCGACCAAAACCCCTAATTTGGTGACACTGGCGATCTTAAGGCTTAATCCACTTGGAATGCTGCAACCTTTTGCTTGATTCTTGATGTGGGAGTCCTCTTGATCCTCTATGAATGTTTGAGAGGCTAGGCAAGTTAAAGATCATGTCACTTCTTGATTGATCCTTTTTCTAAGCACTCTGAGAGGGCTCAAAACCCTAATTCTTGATTATGGTGAATGTTCAACCATCTTTGAGGAGATTGGTGAGGCATGGAGGTACATCCATATTGTGATGATGATTTGCACAATAATGGGAAATCTTAGTGGTCAAAATTTGGGGTATGACATAGAGCAATGCCACTTTTTCCTTTATGAATCTTTCATGCTAAGAGAGGGACATTGGCTTGGATGTGTAGAATCCAGAGGCTTGCCACTTATAGTTGTTAGATGAAAGAGAAATTTAACCAAGATAAAGGAGGGCTTTGTACAAGACATATAAAAACACTCTCTTGTTGAGTATAAAAGACTCTCTTGTTGAGTCAACTCCTTTAGCCTCCATCTCGGGCTTTGTACGAGACAGCAAATCACTCTCTTGTTGAGTATAAAAAACTCTCTTATTGAGTCAACTCCTTTAGCCTCCGTCTTGGGCTTTGTACAAGACAGATAAAAGCACTCTCTTATTGAGTCAACTCATTTCAGCCTCCGTCTTGGGCTTTATACAAGACACATATAAATCTCCCCAACGGAGTCAAAAATCCCTTTTAGCATCAATCTTGGGCTTTGTACAAGACAGAAAGAACATTTTCCTCATAAAAGTCAAACTGTTAGGCTCCTCTTAGGCTTCATATAATGATATCCCCAAAGAGTCAGTCTCTTTTAGCCTCCGTCTTGGGCTTTGTACAAGATACCCACATATCCACTCTCTTGTTGAGTCGGTCATTTCCAGCCTCCTCTTAGGCTTTGTATAAGGAAATCCCCGGTTGAGTCAATCAACCTTTTAGCATCAAACTTATGCTTTAATCAAGGCATACAGTTCCTCTTTAGAGATGACAAATTCTCTCTCAGTCGAACCCTTCAGCTTCATATCTTGGGCTTTGAACAAGATACACATCACTTTTAGCTTCAATCTTGGGCTTTGAACAAGACACCAAAACATCTTTTTCATCCCTTAAAATATGAGGGAACTGCGATCGCTCTGATTTCCCTGTTTCGTTAAATGGGAATACGTAGGCATAAGATTGCGAAATCTTAGCGAGCATACTAATAAAAAAACTCAAAATCCAGTACCTCCGTCAATCAACCAAAAGAATTAGATCTAACACCTTACCAAAATTCTCGCAAATAGTCCAGACCCGGTATTCTTGAGCAAAATAACCTAAGACAAGACCCCCTTTTTGTTAGCATTTGTAAACCAACAGTCATCTGTTTAAATTTAGTATGCAAGCAGGGTTAATTGGAGACATCTATTTCCCTTCCTTAATCAGCTTCACAGGATAAAAAAAATGAATCGAACTGTAGTACCAAAGCGATAGTGATTCGAAACCACAAAAATCGCGCTACAGAAAAATGGCGACCACAGTGGGAGAGATTCTTTCTTACAGTCTTAGGTGAAAAATAAAGTACCACAGAAATGGCGACTCTGCTAGGGAGTCATTGTCTATATAGGATCATAGGACTAGAGGTCTAGGATGTTAGGACAAATATATATACTGCATTTCCTAATTGATATTTGTGTTTATTTTTTCTGCTAATGGGAATGCATGTAATGCCGCATGTGGAAAGATTGAGTATACACCTAAGATAGGGGATGGCATTATACGGGTAATCTTATGGGGAGTGAATCCCAGATAAGAGGTCCCGATCGACCATCAAATTAGTGGAGATGCCCTTTGCAGATTCAATGCATATACGACTTCGGTTGTTGCAAGCAGATTGTTCCATTGGGTTATCTGAGAAGCTTAGGATTTTAGTAGACTGAAACCTTGTTACTATTTTGTAGTGTGGAAGCTATCGGAAATAGTTGTCACGCGATACTACCCTCGTTTGAGATTACTCTAAGATACTGCAGCTTGCTCGGGTGATTCCAGCCTGCTGCTGTTATCCCAAGAGGGGTCAGTGATTTTGAGGTCAGGTACAAAAAATACCAGTAAAACCTTTAGGGATGGGTAGAGCCTTGACTTCATGAAAACGAACCTTTGACCCCATGTTTTTTCTATGTTTTTGTGTGCTGCATTCATGCATTCATGTCATTCAAAATGGTTGCTTGGATCTCAAGTTATGATCCTTGGAAGTTGGTACCCTTGCCACTTTGTTCCATAACTTAGAAAAATTCTAAGTTTTTATGGTTACCCCTTTTACAAGTTATCTCACTTTCTTTGATTTTTCTTGATGAATGATGATTCAAATCATACATTAACATTGTTTTAGGGTTAAAGAACCATAATTATGAAAAATCTCAAAAAGTCAAACTTGACTTTTGTGCACAATTGACTTTTTATCAGATGAATTCCAAACTGTGCGATCCTTTATGAAATCAAGTCCTTGACCTAAATCAAACTTGATGGATATGTTCCATAGGTGTTATAGGGTGTTTTGAATCATGTCCCAGGGTTTGGGAGCATGTCTTGGTCAAAAGTCAAAGGTACAGTTGACTTTTTCTTCAAAACCCTAATGGTGGTCCTGAGGAAATTGAAACTTGTGGATCCAGCTTCTTGGATCAATCCATTTTTGCAAATGGATCAATGTGGTTTATTAGAGACCCTCAAATCATGTCTTGAGGTCTTGGCTCATGTTTTGTCCCAAAAGTCAACTTAGGGGTGAATTAGGTCAAGAAACCCTAATTCCTGATTTTTGGTGAATGCATCCCCTGAGGCTAAATTGACTTGATGATTGGGTTCATGAGGTCCCTTGTAGTATCTTAAGTCATGCTTTGAAGTATTGGCTCATGCCCAGATGAAAATGTTCATCTCGAGGCCTCAGTCGACCAAAACCCCTAATTTGATGACACTGGCGATCTTAAGGCTTAATCCACTTGGAATGCTGCAACCTTTTGCTTGATTCTTGATGTGGGAGTCCTCTTGATCCTCTATGAATGTTTGAGAGGCTAGGCAAGTTAAAGATCATGTCACTTCTTGATTGATCCTTTTTCTAAGCACTCTGAGAGGGCTCAAAACCCTAATTCTTGATTATGGTGAATGTTCAACCATCTTTGAGGAGATTGGTGAGGCATGGAGGTACATCCATATTGTGATGATGATTTACACAATAATGGGAAATCTTAGTGGTCAAAATTTGGGGTATGACATAGAGCAATGCCACTTTTTCCTTTATGAATCTTTCATGCTATGAGAGGGACATTGGCTTGGATGTGTAGAATCCAGAGGCTTGCCACTTATAGTTGTTAGATGAAAGAGAAATTTAACCAAGATAAAGGAGGGCTTTGTACAAGACATATAAAAACACTCTCTTGTTGAGTATAAAAGACTCTCTTGTTGAGTCAACTCCTTTAGCCTCCATCTCGGGCTTTGTACGAGACAGCAAATCACTCTCTTGTTGAGTATAAAAAACTCTCTTATTGAGTCAACTCCTTTAGCCTCCGTCTTGGGCTTTGTACAAGACAGATAAAAGCACTCTTTTATTGAGTCAACTCATTTCAGCCTCCGTCTTGGGCTTTATACAAGACACATATAAATCTCCCCAACGGAGTCAAAAATCCCTTTTAGCATCAATCTTGGGCTTTGTACAAGACAGAAAGAACATTTTCCTCATAAAAGTCAAACTGTTAGGCTCCTCTTAGGCTTCATATAATGATATCCCCAAAGAGTCAGTCTCTTTTAGCCTCCGTCTTGGGCTTTGTACAAGATACCCACATATCCACTCTCTTGTTGAGTCGGTCATTTCCAGCCTCCTCTTAGGCTTTGTATAAGGAAATCCCCGGTTGAGTCAATCAACCTTTTAGCATCAAACTTATGCTTTAATCAAGGCATACATTTCCTCTTTAGAGATGACAAATTCTCTCTCAGTCGAACCCTTCAGCTTCATATCTTGGGCTTTGAACAAGATACACATCACTTTTAGCTTCAATCTTGGGCTTTGAACAAGACACCAAAACATCTTTTTCCTCCCTTAAAATATGAGGGAACTGCGATCGCTCTGATTTCCCTGTTTCGTTAAATGGGAATACGTAGGCATAAGATTGCGAAATCTTAGCGAGCATACTAATAAAAAAACTCAAAATCCAGTACCTCCGTCAATCAACCAAAAGAATTAGATCTAACACCTTACCAAAATTCTCGCAAATAGTCCAGACCCGGTATTCTTGAGCAAAATAACCTAAGACAAGACCCCCTTTTTGTTAGCATTTGTAAACCAACAGTCATCTGTTTAAATTTAGTATGCAAGCAGGGTTAATTGGAGACATCTATTTCCCTTCCTTAATCAGCTTCACAGGATAAAAAAAATGAATCGAACTATAGTACCAAAGCGATAGTGATTCGAAACCACAAAAATCGCGCTACAGAAAAATGGCGACCACAGTGGGAGAGATTCTTTCTTACAGTCTTAGGTGAAAAATAAAGTACCACAGAAATGGCGACTCTGCTAGGGAGTCATTGTCTATATAGGATCATAGGACTAGAGGTCTAGGATGTTAGGACAAATATATATACTGCATTTCCTAATTGATATTTGTGTTTATTTTTTCTGCTAATGGGAATGCATGTAATGCCGCATGTGGAAAGATTGAGTATACACCTAAGATAGGGGATGGCATTATACGGGTAATCTTATGGGGAGTGAATCCCAGATAAGAGGTCCCGATCGACCATCAAATTAGTGGAGATGCCCTTTGCAGATTCAATGCATATACGACTTCGGTTGTTGCAAGCAGATTGTTCCATTGGGTTATCTGAGAAGCTGAGGATTTTAGTAGACTGAAACCTTGTTACTATTTTGTAGTGTGGAAGCTATCGAAAATAGTTGTCACGCGATACTACCCTCATTTGAGATTACTCTAAGATACTGCAGCTTGCTCGGGTGATTCCAGCCTGCTGCTGTTATCCCAAGAGGGGTCAGTGATTTTGAGGACAGGTACAAAAAATACCAGTAAAACCTTTGGGGATGGGTAGAGCCTTGACTTCATGAAAACGAACCTTTGACCCCATGTTTTTTCTATGTTTTTGTGTGCTGCATTCATGCATTCATGTCATTCAAAATGGTTGCTTGGATCTCAAGTTATGATCCTTGGAAGTTGGTACCCTTGCCACTTTGTTCCATAACTTAGAAAAATTCTAAGTTTTTATGGTTACCCCTTTTACAAGTTATCTCACTTTCTTTGATTTTTCTTGATGAATGATGATTCAAATCATACATTAACATTGTTTTAGAGTTAAAGAACCATAATTATGAAAAATCTCAAAAAGTCAAACTTGACTTTTGTGCACAATTGACTTTTTATCAGATGAATTCCAAACTGTGCGATCCTTTATGAAATCAAGTCCTTGACCTAAATCAAACTTGATGGATATGTTCCATAGGTGTTATAGGGTGTTTTGAATCATGTACCAGGGTTTGGGAGCATGTCTTGGTCAAAAGTCAAAGGTACAGTTGACTTTTTCTTCAAAACCCTAATGGTGGTCCTGAGGAAATTGAAACTTGTGGATCCAGCTTCTTGGATCAATCCATTTTTGCAAATGGATCAATGTGGTTTATTAGAGACCCTCAAATCATGTCTTGAGGTCTTGGCTCATGTTTTGTCCCAAAAGTCAACTTAGGGGTGAATTAGGTCAAGAAACCCTAATTCCTGATTTTTGGTGAATGCATCCCCTGAGGCTAAATTGACTTGATGATTGGGTTCATGAGGTCCCTTGTAGTATCTTAAGTCATGCTTTGAAGTATTGGCTCATGCCCAGATGAAAATGTTCATCTCGAGGCCTCAGTCGACCAAAACCCCTAATTTGGTGACACTGGCGATCTTAAGGCTTAATCCACTTGGAATGCTGCAACCTTTTGCTTGATTCTTGATGTGGGAGTCCTCTTGATCCTCTATGAATGTTTGAGAGGCTAGGCAAGTTAAAGATCATGTCACTTCTTGATTGATCCTTTTTCTAAGCACTCTGAGAGGGCTCAAAACCCTAATTCTTGATTATGGTGAATGTTCAACCATCTTTGAGGAGATTGGTGAGGCATGGAGGTACATCCATATTGTGATGATGATTTGCACAATAATGGGAAATCTTAGTGGTCAAAATTTGGGGTATGACATAGAGCAATGCCACTTTTTCCTTTATGAATCTTTCATGCTATGAGAGGGACATTAGCTTGGATGTGTAGAATCCAGAGGCTTGCCACTTATAGTTCTTAGATGAAAGAGAAATTTAACTAAGATAAAGGAGGGCTTTGTACAAGACATATAAAAACACTCTCTTGTTGAGTATAAAAGACTCTCTTGTTGAGTCAACTCCTTTAGCCTCCATCTCGGGCTTTGTACGAGACAGCAAATCACTCCCTTGTTGAGTATAAAAAACTCTCTTATTGAGTCAACTCCTTTAGCCTCCGTCTTGGGCTTTGTACAAGACAGATAAAAGCACTCTCTTATTGAGTCAACTCATTTCAGCCTCCGTCTTGGGCTTTATACAAGACACATATAAATCTCCCCAACGGAGTCAAAAATCCCTTTTAGCATCAATCTTGGGCTTTGTACAAGACAGAAAGAACATTTTCCTCATAAAAGTCAAACTGTTAGGCTCCTCTTAGGCTTCATATAATGATATCCCCAAAGAGTCAGTCTCTTTTAGCCTCCGTCTTGAGCTTTGTACAAGATACCCACATATCCACTCTCTTGTTGAGTCGGTCATTTCCAGCCTCCTCTTAGGCTTTGTATAAGGAAATCCCCGGTTGAGTCACTCAACCTTTTAGCATCAAACTTATGCTTTAATCAAGGCATACAGTTCCTCTTTAGAGATGACAAATTCTCTCTCAGTCGAACCCTTCAGCTTCATATCTTGGGCTTTGAACAAGATACACATCACTTTTAGCTTCAATCTTGGGCTTTGAACAAGACACCAAAACATCTTTTTCCTCCC
Source organism: Lathyrus tuberosus (assembly GCA_022829125.1). Classification (NCBI taxonomy): domain Eukaryota; kingdom Viridiplantae; phylum Streptophyta; class Magnoliopsida; order Fabales; family Fabaceae; genus Lathyrus; species Lathyrus tuberosus. Next base: position 11,092,224 of record JALAZF010000145.1, read on the forward strand.
TTAAAATATGAGGGAACTGCGATCGCTCTGATTTCCCTGTTTCGTTAAATGGGAATACGTAGGCATAAGATTGCGAAATCTTAGCGAGCATACTAATCAAAAAACTCAAAATCCAGTACCTCCGTCAATCAACCAAAAGAATTAGATCTAACACCTTACCAAAATTCTCGCAAATAGTCCAGACCCGGTATTCTTGAGCAAAATAACCTAAGACAAGACCCCCTTTTTGTTAGCATTTGTAAACCAACAGTCATCTGTTTAAATTTAGTATGCAAGCAGGGTTAATTGGAGACATCTATTTCCCTTCCTTAATCAGCTTCACAGGATAAAAAAATGAATCGAACTGTAGTACCAAAGCGATAGTGATTCGAAACCACAAAAATCGCGCTACAGAAAAATGGCGACCACAGTGGGAGAGATTCTTTCTTACAGTCTTAGGTGAAAAATAAAGTACCACAGAAATGGCGACTCTGCTAGGGAGTCATTGTCTATATAGGATCATAGGACTAGAGGTCTAGGATGTTAGGACAAATATATATACTGCATTTCCTAATTGATATTTGTGTTTATTTTTTCTGCTAATGGGAATGCATGTAATGCCGCATGTGGAAAGATTGAGTATACACCTAAGATAGGGGATGGCATTATACGGGTAATCTTATGGGGAGTGAATCCTAGATAAGAGGTCCCGATCGACCATCAAATTAGTGGAGATGCCCTTTGCAGATTCAATGCATATACGACTTCGGTTGTTGCAAGCAGATTGTTCCATTGGGTTATCTGAGAAGCTGAGGATTTTAGTAGACTGAAACCTTGTTACTATTTTGTAGTGTGGAAGCTATCGGAAATAGTTGTCACGCGATACTACCCTCGTTTGAGATTACTCTAAGATACTGCAGCTTGCTCGGGTGATTCCAGCCTGCTGCTGTTATCCCAAGAGGGGTCAGTGATTTTGAGGACAGGTACAAAAAATACCAGTAAAACCTTTAGGGATGGGTAGAGCCTTGACTTCATGAAAACGAACCTTTGACCCCATGTTTTTTCTATGTTTTTGTGTGCTGCATTCATGCATTCATGTCATTCAAAATGGTTGCTTGGATCTCAAGTTATGATCCTTGGAAGTTGGTACCCTTGCCACTTTGTTCCATAACTTAGAAAAATTCTAAGTTTTTATGGTTACCCCTTTTACAAGTTATCTCACTTTCTTTGATTTTTCTTGATGAATGATGATTCAAATCATACATTAACATTGTTTTAGGGTTAAAGAACCATAATTATGAAAAATCTCAAAAAGTCAAACTTGACTTTTGTGCACAATTGACTTTTTATCAGATGAATTCCAAACTGTGCGATCCTTTATGAAATCAAGTCCTTGACCTAAATCAAACTTGATGGATATGTTCCATAGGTGTTACAGGGTGTTTTGAATCATGTACCAGGGTTTGGGAGCATGTCTTGGTCAAAAGCAAAGGTACAGTTGACTTTTTCTTCAAAACCCTAATGGTGGTCCTGAGGAAATTGAAACTTGTGGATCCAGCTTCTTGGATCAATCCATTTTTGCAAATGGATCAATGTGGTTTATTAGAGACCCTCAAATCATGTCTTGAGGTCTTGGCTCATGTTTTGTCCCAAAAGTCAACTTAGGGGTGAATTAGGTCAAGAAACCCTAATTCCTGATTTTTGGTGAATGCATCCCCTGAGGCTAAATTGACTTGATGATTGGGTTCATGAGGTCCCTTGTAGTATCTTAAGTCATGATTTGAAGTATTGGCTCATGCCCAGATGAAAATGTTCATCTCGAGGCCTCAGTCGACCAAAACCCCTAATTTGGTGACACTGGCGATCTTAAGGCTTAATCCACTTGGAATGCTGCAACCTTTTGCTTGATTCTTGATGTGGGAGTCCTCTTGATCCTCTATGAATGTTTGAGAGGCTAGGCAAGTTAAAGATCATGTCACTTCTTGATTGATCCTTTTTCTAAGCACTCTGAGAGGGCTCAAAACCCTAATTCTTGATTATGGTGAATGTTCAACCATCTTTGAGGAGATTGGTGAGGCATGGAGGTACATCCATATTGTGATGATGATTTGCACAATAATGGGAAATCTTAGTGGTCAAAATTTGGGGTATGACATAGAGCAATGCCACTTTTTCCTTTATGAATCTTTCATGCTATGAGAGGGACATTGGCTTGGATGTGTAGAATCCAGAGGCTTGCCACTTATAGTTGTTAGATGAAAGAGAAATTTAACCAAGATAAAGGAGGGCTTTGTACAAGACATATAAAAACACTCTCTTGTTGAGTATAAAAGACTCTCTTGTTGAGTCAACTCCTTTAGCCTCCATCTCGGGCTTTGTACGAGACAGCAAATCACTCTCTTGTTGAGTATAAAAAACTCTCTTATTGAGTCAACTCCTTTAGCCTCCGTCTTGGGCTTTGTACAAGACAGATAAAAGCACTCTCTTATTGAGTCAACTCATTTCAGCCTCCGTCTTGGGCTTTATACAAGACACATATAAATCTCCCCAACGGAGTCAAAAATCCCTTTTAGCATCAATCTTGGGCTTTGTACAAGACAGAAAGAACATTTTCCTCATAAAAGTCAAACTGTTAGGCTCCTCTTAGGCTTCATATAATGATATCCCCAAAGAGTCAGTCTCTTTTAGCCTCCGTCTTGGGCTTTGTACAAGATACCCACATATCCACTCTCTTGTTGAGTCGGTCATTTCCAGCCTCCTCTTAGGCTTTGTATAAGGAAATCCCTGGTTGAGTCAATCAACCTTTTAGCATCAAACTTATGCTTTAATCAAGGCATACAGTTCCTCTTTAGAGATGACAAATTCTCTCTCAGTCGAACCCTTCAGCTTCATATCTTGGGCTTTGAACAAGATACACATCACTTTTAGCTTCAATCTTGGGCTTTGAACAAGACACAAAAACATCTTTTTCCTCCCTTAAAATATAAGGGAACTGCGATCGCTCTGATTTCCCTGTTTCGTTAAATGGGAATACGTAGGCATAAGATTGCGAAATCTTAGCGAGCATACTAATCAAAAAACTCAAAATCCAGTACCTCCGTCAATCAACCAAAAGAATTAGATCTAACACCTTACCAAAATTCTCGCAAATATTCCAGACCCGGTATTCTTGAGCAAAATAACCTAAGACAAGACCCCCTTTTTGTTAGCATTTGTAAACCAACAGTCATCTGTTTAAATTTAGTATGCAAGCAGGGTTAATTGGAGACATCTATTTCCCTTCCTTAATCAGCTTCACAGGATAAAAAAATGAATCGAACTGTAGTACCAAAGCGATAGTGATTCGAAACCACAAAAATCGTGCTACAGAAAAATGGCGACCACAGTGGGAGAGATTCTTTCTTACAGTCTTAGGTGAAAAATAAAGTACCACAGAAATGGCGACTCTGCTAGGGAGTCATTGTCTATATAGGATCATAGGACTAGAGGTCTAGGATGTTAGGACAAATATATATACTGCATTTCCTAATTGATATTTGTGTTTATTTTTTCTGCTAATGGGAATGCATGTAATGCCGCATGTGGAAAGATTGAGTATACACCTAAGATAGGGGATGGCATTATACGGGTAATCTTATGGGGAGTGAATCCCAGATAAGAGGTCCCGATCGACCATCAAATTAGTGGAGATGCCCTTTGCAGATTCAATGCATATACGACTTCGGTTGTTGCAAGCAGATTGTTCCATTGGGTTATCTGAGAAGCTGAGGATTTTAGTAGACTGAAACCTTGTTACTATTTTGTAGTGTGGAAGCTATCAGAAATAGTTGTCACGCGATACTACCCTCGTTTGAGATTACTCTAAGATACTGCAGCTTGCTCGGGTGATTCCAGCCTGCTGCTATTATCCCAAGAGGGGTCAGTGATTTTGAGGACAGGTACAAAAAATACCAGTAAAACCTTTGGGGATGGGTAGAGCCTTGACTTCATGAAAACGAACCTTTGACCCCATGTTTTTTCTATGTTTTTGTGTGCTGCATTCATGCATTCATGTCATTCAAAATGGTTGCTTGGATCTCAAGTTATGATCCTTGGAAGTTGGTACCCTTGCCACTTTGTTCCATAACTTAGAAAAATTCTAAGTTTTTATGGTTACCCCTTTTACAAGTTATCTCACTTTCTTTGATTTTTCTTGATGAATGATGATTCAAATCATACATTAACATTGTTTTAGGGTTAAAGAACCATAATTATGAAAAATCTCAAAAAGTCAAACTTGACTTTTGTGCACAATTGACTTTTTATCAAATGAATTCCAAACTGTGCGATCCTTTATGAAATCAAGTCCTTGACCTAAATCAAACTTGATGGATATGTTCCATAGGTGTTATAGGGTGTTTTGAATCATGTCCCAGGGTTTGGGAGCATGTCTTGGTCAAAAGTCAAAGGTACAGTTGACTTTTTCTTCAAAACCCTAATGGTGGTCCTGAGGAAATTGAAACTTGTGGATCCAGCTTCTTGGATCAATCCATTTTTGAAAATGGATCAATGTGGTTTATTAGAGACCCTCAAATCATGTCTTGAGGTCTTGGCTCATGTTTTGTCCCAAAAGTCAACTTAGGGGTGAATTAGGTCAAGAAACCCTAATTCCTGATTTTTGGTGAATGCATCCCCTGAGGCTAAATTGACTTGATGATTGGGTTCATGAGGTCCCTTGTAGTATCTTAAGTCATGCTTTGAAGTATTGGCTCATGCCCAGATGAAAATGTTCATCTCGAGGCCTCAGTCGACCAAAACCCCTAATTTGGTGACACTGGCGATCTTAAGGCTTAATCCACTTGGAATGCTGCAACCTTTTGCTTGATTCTTGATGTGGGAGTCCTCTTGATCCTCTATGAATGTTTGAGAGGCTAGGAAAGTTAAAGATCATGTCACTTCTTGATTGATCCTTTTTCTAAGCACTCTGAGAGGGCTCAAAACCCTAATTCTTGATTATGGTGAATGTTCAACCATCTTTGAGGAGATTGGTGAGGCATGGAGGTACATCCATATTGTGATGATGATTTGAACAATAATGGGAAATCTTAGTGGTCAAAATTTGGGGTATGACATAGAGCAATGCCACTTTTTCCTTTATGAATCTTTCATGCTAAGAGAGGGACATTGGCTTGGATGTGTAGAATCCAGAGGCTTGCCACTTATAGTTGTTAGATGAAAGAGAAATTTAACCAAGATAAAGGAGGGCTTTGTACAAGACATATAAAAACACTCTCTTGTTGAGTATAAAAGACTCTCTTGTTGAGTCAACTCCTTTAGCCTCCATCTCGGGCTTTGTACGAGACAGCAAATCACTCTCTTGTTGAGTATAAAAAACTCTCTTATTGAGTCAACTCCTTTAGCCTCCGTCTTGGGCTTTGTACAAGACAGATAAAAGCACTCTCTTATTGAGTCAACTCATTTCAGCCTCCGTCTTGGGCTTTATACAAGACACATATAAATCTCCCCAACGGAGTCAAAAATCCCTTTTAGCATCAATCTTGGGCTTTGTACAAGACAGAAAGAACATTTTCCTCATAAAAGTCAAACTGTTAGGCTCCTCTTAGGCTTCATATAATGATATCCCCAAAGAGTCAGTCTCTTTTAGCCTCCGTCTTGGGCTTTGTACAAGATACCCACATATCCACTCTCTTGTTGAGTCGGTCATTTCCAGCCTCCTCTTAGGCTTTGTATAAGGAAATCCCCGGTTGAGTCAATCAACCTTTTAGCATCAAACTTATGCTTTAATCAAGGCATACAGTTCCTCTTTAGAGATGACAAATTCTCTCTCAGTCGAACCCTTCAGCTTCATATCTTGGGCTTTGAACAAGATACACATCACTTTTAGCTTCAATCTTGGGCTTTGAACAAGACACCAAAACATCTTTTTCCTCCCTTAAAATATGAGGGAACTGCGATCGCTCTGATTTCCCTGTTTCGTTAAATGGGAATACGTAGGCATAAGATTGCGAAATCTTAGCGAGCATACTAATAAAAAAACTCAAAATCCAGTACCTCCGTCAATCAACCAAAAGAATTAGATCTAACACCTTACCAAAATTCTCGCAAATAGTCCAGACCCGGTATTCTTGAGCAAAATAACCTAAGACAAGACCCCCTTTTTGTTAGCATTTGTAAACCAACAGTCATCTGTTTAAATTTAGTATGCAAGCAGGGTTAATTGGAGACATCTATTTCCCTTCCTTAATCAGCTTCACAGGATAAAAAAATGAATCGAACTGTAGTACCAAAGTGATAGTGATTCGAAACCACAAAAATCGCGCTACAGAAAAATGGCGACCACAGTGGGAGAGATTCTTTCTTACAGTCTTAGGTGAAAAATAAAGTACCACAAAAATGGCGACTCTGCTAGGGAGTCATTGTCTATATAGGATCATAGGACTAGAGGTCTAGGATGTTAGGACAAATATATATACTGCATTTCCTAATTGATATTTGTGTTTATTTTTTCTGCTAATGGGAATGCATGTAATGCCGCATGTGGAAAGATTGAGTATACACCTAAGATAGGGGATGGCATTATACGGGTAATCTTATGGGGAGTGAATCCCAGATAAGAGGTCCCGATCGACCATCAAATTAGTGGAGATGCCCTTTGCAGATTCAATGCATATACGACTTCGGTTGTTGCAAGCAGATTGTTCCATTGGGTTATCTGAGAAGCTGAGGATTTTAGTAGACTGAAACCTTGTTACTATTTTGTAGTGTGGAAGCTATCGGAAATAGTTGTCACGCGATACTACCCTCGTTTGAGATTACTCTAAGATACTGCAACTTGCTCGGGTGATTCCAGCCTGCTGCTGTTATCCCAAGAGGGGTCAGTGATTTTGAGGACAGGTACAAAAAATACCAGTAAAACCTTTGGGGATGGGTAGAGCCTTGACTTCATGAAAACGAACCTTTGACCCCATGTTTTTTCTATGTTTTTGTGTGCTGCATTCATGCATTCATGTCATTCAAAATGGTTGCTTGGATCTCAAGTTATGATCCTTGGAAGTTGGTACCCTTGCCACTTTGTTCCATAACTTAGAAAAATTCTAAGTTTTTATGGTTACCCCTTTTACAAGTTATCTCACTTTCTTTGATTTTTCTTGATGAATGATGATTCAAATCATACATTAACATTGTTTTAGGGTTAAAGAACCATAATTATGAAAAATCTCAAAAAGTCAAACTTGACTTTTGTGCACAATTGACTTTTTATCAGATGAATTCCAAACTGTGCGATCCTTTATGAAATCAAGTCCTTGACCTAAATCAAACTTGATGGATATGTTCCATAGGTGTTATAGGGTGTTTTGAATCATGTACCAGGGTTTGGGAGCATGTCTTGGTCAAAAGTCAAAGGTACAGTTGACTTTTTCTTCAAAACCCTAATGGTGGTCCTGAGGAAATTGAAACTTGTGGATCCAGCTTCTTGGATCAATCCATTTTTGCAAATGGATCAATGTGGTTTATTAGAGACCCTCAAATCATGTCTTGAGGTCTTGGCTCATGTTTTGTCCCAAAAGTCAACTTAGGGGTGAATTAGGTCAAGAAACCCTAATTCCTGATTTTTGGTGAATGCATCCCCTGAGGCTAAATTGACTTGATGATTGGGTTCATGAGGTCCCTTGTAGTATCTTAAGTCATGCTTTGAAGTATTGGCTCATGCCCAGATGAAAATGTTCATCTCGAGGCCTCAGTCGACCAAAACCCCTAATTTGGTGACACTGGCGATCTTAAGGCTTAATCCACTTGGAATGCTGCAACCTTTTGCTTGATTCTTGATGTGGGAGTCCTCTTGATCCTCTATGAATGTTTGAGAGGCTAGGAAAGTTAAAGATCATGTCACTTCTTGATTGATCCTTTTTCTAAGCACTCTGAGAGGGCTCAAAACCCTAATTCTTGATTATGGTGAATGTTCAACCATCTTTGAGGAGATTGGTGAGGCATGGAGGTACATCCATATTGTGATGATGATTTGAACAATAATGGGAAATCTTAGTGGTCAAAATTTGGGGTATGACATAGAGCAATGCCACTTTTTCCTTTATGAATCTTTCATGCTAAGAGAGGGACATTGGCTTGGATGTGTAGAATCCAGAGGCTTGCCACTTATAGTTGTTAGATGAAAGAGAAATTTAACCAAGATAAAGGAGGGCTTTGTACAAGACATATAAAAACACTCTCTTGTTGAGTATAAAAGACTCTCTTGTTGAGTCAACTCCTTTAGCCTCCATCTCGGGCTTTGTACGAGACAGCAAATCACTCTCTTGTTGAGTATAAAAAACTCTCTTATTGAGTCAACTCCTTTAGCCTCCGTCTTGGGCTTTGTACAAGATAGATAAAAGCACTCTCTTATTGAGTCAACTCATTTCAGCCTCCGTCTTGGGCTTTATACAAGACACATATAAATCTCCCCAACGGAGTCAAAAATCCCTTTTAGCATCAATCTTGGGCTTTGTACAAGACAGAAAGAACATTTTCCTCATAAAAGTCAAACTGTTAGGCTCCTCTTAGGCTTCATATAATGATATCCCCAAAGAGTCAGTCTCTTTTAGCCTCCGTCTTGGGCTTTGTACAAGATACCCACATATCCACTCTCTTGTTGAGTCGGTCATTTCCAGCCTCCTCTTAGGCTTTGTATAAGGAAATCCCCGGTTGAGTCAATCAACCTTTTAGCATCAAACTTATGCTTTAATCAAGGCATACATTTCCTCTTTAGAGATGACAAATTCTCTCTCAGTCGAACCCTTCAGCTTCATATCTTGGGCTTTGAACAAGATACACATCACTTTTAGCTTCAATCTTGGGCTTTGAACAAGACACCAAAACATCTTTTTCCTCCCTTAAAATATGAGGGAACTGCGATCGCTCTGATTTCCCTGTTTCGTTAAATGGGAATACGTAGGCATAAGATTGCGAAATCTTAGCGAGCATACTAATAAAAAAACTCAAAATCCAGTACCTCCGTCAATCAACCAAAAGAATTAGATCTAACACCTTACCAAAATTCTCGCAAATAGTCCAGACCCGGTATTCTTGAGCAAAATAACCTAAGACAAGACCCCCTTTTTGTTAGCATTTGTAAACCAACAGTCATCTGTTTAAATTTAGTATGCAAGCAGGGTTAATTGGAGACATCTATTTCCCTTCCTTAATCAGCTTCACAGGATAAAAAAATGAATCGAACTGTAGTACCAAAGCGATAGTGATTCGAAACCACAAAAATCGCGCTACAGAAAAATGGCGACCACAGTGGGAGAGATTCTTTCTTACAGTCTTAGGTGAAAAATAAAGTACCACAAAAATGGCGACTCTGCTAGGGAGTCATTGTCTATATAGGATCATAGGACTAGAGGTCTAGGATGTTAGGACAAATATATATACTGCATTTCCTAATTGATATTTGTGTTTATTTTTTCTGCTAATGGGAATGCATGTAATGCCGCATGTGGAAAGATTGAGTATACACCTAAGATAGGGGATGGCATTATACGGGTAATCTTATGGGGAGTGAATCCCAGATAAGAGGTCCCGATCGACCATCAAATTAGTGGAGATGCCCTTTGCAGATTCAATGCATATACGACTTCGGTTGTTGCAAGCAGATTGTTCCATTGGGTTATCTGAGAAGCTGAGGATTTTAGTAGACTGAAACCTTGTTACTATTTTGTAGTGTGGAAGCTATCGGAAATAGTTGTCACGCGATACTACCCTCGTTTGAGATTGCTCTAAGATACTGCAACTTGCTCGGGTGATTCCAGCCTGCTGCTGTTATCCCAAGAGGGGTCAGTGATTTTGAGGACAGGTACAAAAAATACCAGTAAAACCTTTGGGGATGGGTAGAGCCTTGACTTCATGAAAACGAACCTTTGACCCCATGTTTTTTCTATGTTTTTGTGTGCTGCATTCATGCATTCATGTCATTCAAAATGGTTGCTTGGATCTCAAGTTATGATCCTTGGAAGTTGGTACCCTTGCCACTTTGTTCCATAACTTAGAAAAATTCTAAGTTTTTATGGTTACCCCTTTTACAAGTTATCTCACTTTCTTTGATTTTTCTTGATGAATGATGATTCAAATCATACATTAACATTGTTTTAGGGTTAAAGAACCATAATTATGAAAAATCTCAAAAAGTCAAACTTGACTTTTGTGCACAATTGACTTTTTATCAGATGAATTCCAAACTGTGCGATCCTTTATGAAATCAAGTCCTTGACCTAAATCAAACTTGATGGATATGTTCCATAGGTGTTATAGGGTGTTTTGAATCATGTACCAGGGTTTGGGAGCATGTCTTGGTCAAAAGTCAAAGGTACAGTTGACTTTTTCTTCAAAACCCTAATGGTGGTCCTGAGGAAATTGAAACTTGTGGATCCAGCTTCTTGGATCAATCCATTTTTGCAAATGGATCAATGTGGTTTATTAGAGACCCTCAAATCATGTCTTGAGGTCTTGGCTCATGTTTTGTCCCAAAAGTCAACTTAGGGGTGAATTAGGTCAAGAAACCCTAATTCCTGATTTTTGGTGAATGCATCCCCTGAGGCTAAATTGACTTGATGATTGGGTTCATGAGGTCCCTTGTAGTATCTTAAGTCATGCTTTGAAGTATTGGCTCATGCCCAGATGAAAATGTTCATCTCGAGGCCTCAGTCGACCAAAACCCCTAATTTGGTGACACTGGCGATCTTAAGGCTTAATCCACTTGGAATGCTGCAACCTTTTGCTTGATTCTTGATGTGGGAGTCCTCTTGATCCTCTATGAATGTTTGAGAGGCTAGGAAAGTTAAAGATCATGTCACTTCTTGATTGATCCTTTTTCTAAGCACTCTGAGAGGGCTCAAAACCCTAATTCTTGATTATGGTGAATGTTCAACCATCTTTGAGGAGATTGGTGAGGCATGGAGGTACATCCATATTGTGATGATGATTTGAACAATAATGGGAAATCTTAGTGGTCAAAATTTGGGGTATGACATAGAGCAATGCCACTTTTTCCTTTATGAATCTTTCATGCTAAGAGAGGGACATTGGCTTGGATGTGTAGAATCCAGAGGCTTGCCACTTATAGTTGTTAGATGAAAGAGAAATTTAACCAAGATAAAGGAGGGCTTTGTACAAGACATATAAAAACACTCTCTTGTTGAGTATAAAAGACTCTCTTGTTGAGTCAACTCCTTTAGCCTCCATCTCGGGCTTTGTACGAGACAGCAAATCACTCTCTTGTTGAGTATAAAAAACTCTCTTATTGAGTCAACTCCTTTAGCCTCCGTCTTGGGCTTTGTACAAGACAGATAAAAGCACTCTCTTATTGAGTCAACTCATTTCAGCCTCCGTCTTGGGCTTTATACAAGACACATATAAATCTCCCCAACGGAGTCAAAAATCCCTTTTAGCATCAATCTTGGGCTTTGTACAAGACAGAAAGAACATTTTCCTCATAAAAGTCAAACTGTTAGGCTCCTCTTAGGCTTCATATAATGATATCCCCAAAGAGTCAGTCTCTTTTAGCCTCTGTCTTGGGCTTTGTACAAGATACCCACATATCCACTCTCTTGTTGAGTCGGTCATTTCCAGCCTCCTCTTAGGCTTTGTATAAGGAAATCCCCGGTTGAGTCAATCAACCTTTTAGCATCAAACTTATGCTTTAATCAAGGCATACAGTTCCTCTTTAGAGATGACAAATTCTCTCTCAGTCGAACCCTTCAGCTTCATATCTTGGGCTTTGAACAAGATACACATCACTTTTAGCTTCAATCTTGGGCTTTGAACAAGACACCAAAACATCTTTTTCCTCCCTTAAAATATGAGGGAACTGCGATCGCTCTGATTTCCCTGTTTCGTTAAATGGGAATACGTAGGCATAAGATTGCGAAATCTTAGCGAGCATACTAATAAAAAAACTCAAAATCCAGTACCTCTGTCAATCAACCAAAAGAATTAGATCTAACACCTTACCAAAATTCTCGCAAATAGTCCAGACCCGGTATTCTTGAGCAAAATAACCTAAGACAAGACCCCCTTTTTGTTAGCATTTGTAAACCAACAGTCATTTGTTTAAATTTAGTATGCAAGCAGGGTTAATTGGAGACATCTATTTCCCTTCCTTAATCAGCTTCACAGGATAAAAAAATGAATCGAACTGTAGTACCAAAGCGATAGTGATTCGAAACCACAAAAATCGCGCTACAGAAAAATGGCGACCACAGTGGGAGAGATTCTTCCTTACAGTCTTAGGTGAAAAATAAAGTACCACAGAAATGGCGACTCTGCTAGGGAGTCATTGTCTATATAGGATCATAGGACTAGAGGTCTAGGATGTTAGGACAAATATATATACTGCATTTCCTAATTGATATTTGTGTTTATTTTTTCTGCTAATGGGAATGCATGTAATGCCGCATGTGGAAAGATTGAGTATACACCTAAGATAGGGGATGGCATTATACGGGTAATCTTATGGGGAGTGAATCCCAGATAAGAGGTCCCGATCGACCATCAAATTAGTGGAGATGCCCTTTGCAGATTCAATGCATATACGACTTCGGTTGTTGCAAGCAGATTGTTCCATTGGGTTATCTGAGAAGCTGAGGATTTTAGTAGACTGAAACCTTGTTACTATTTTGTAGTGTGGAAGCTATCGGAAATAGTTGTCACGCGATACTACCCTCGTTTGAGATTACTCTAAGATACTGCAACTTGCTCGGGTGATTCCAGCCTGCTGCTGTTATCCCAAGAGGGGTCAGTGATTTTGAGGACAGGTACAAAAAATACCAGTAAAACCTTTGGGGATGGGTAGAGCCTTGACTTCATGAAAACGAACCTTTGACCCCATGTTTTTTCTATGTTTTTGTGTGCTGCATTCATGCATTCATGTCATTCAAAATGGTTGCTTGGATCTCAAGTTATGATCCTTGGAAGTTGGTACCCTTGCCACTTTGTTCCATAACTTAGAAAAATTCTAAGTTTTTATGGTTACCCCTTTTACAAGTTATCTCACTTTCTTTGATTTTTCTTGATGAATGATGATTCAAATCATACATTAACATTGTTTTAGGGTTAAAGAACCATAATTATGAAAAATCTCAAAAAGTCAAACTTGACTTTTGTGCACAATTGACTTTTTATCAGATGAATTCCAAACTGTGCGATCCTTTATGAAATCAAGTCCTTGACCTAAATCAAACTTGATGGATATGTTCCATAGGTGTTATAGGGTGTTTTGAATCATGTACCAGGGTTTGGGAGCATGTCTTGGTCAAAAGTCAAAGGTACAGTTGACTTTTTCTTCAAAACCCTAATGGTGGTCCTGAGGAAATTGAAACTTGTGGATCCAGCTTCTTGGATCAATCCATTTTTGCAAATGGATCAATGTGGTTTATTAGAGACCCTCAAATCATGTCTTGAGGTCTTGGCTCATGTTTTGTCCCAAAAGTCAACTTAGGGGTGAATTAGGTCAAGAAACCCTAATTCCTGATTTTTGGTGAATGCATCCCCTGAGGCTAAATTGACTTGATGATTGGGTTCATGAGGTCCCTTGTAGTATCTTAAGTCATGCTTTGAAGTATTGGCTCATGCCCAGATGAAAATGTTCATCTCGAGGCCTCAGTCGACCAAAACCCCTAATTTGGTGACACTGGCGATCTTAAGGCTTAATCCACTTGGAATGCTGCAACCTTTTGCTTGATTCTTGATGTGGGAGACCTCTTGATCCTCTATGAATGTTTGAGAGGCTAGGAAAGTTAAAGATCATGTCACTTCTTGATTGATCCTTTTTCTAAGCACTCTGAGAGGGCTCAAAACCCTAATTCTTGATTATGGTGAATGTTCAACCATCTTTGAGGAGATTGGTGAGGCATGGAGGTACATCCATATTGTGATGATGATTTGAACAATAATGGGAAATCTTAGTGGTCAAAATTTGGGGTATGACATAGAGCAATGCCACTTTTTCCTTTATGAATCTTTCATGCTAAGAGAGGGACATTGGCTTGGATGTGTAGAATCCAGAGGCTTGCCACTTATAGTTGTTAGATGAAAGAGAAATTTAACCAAGATAAAGGAGGGCTTTGTACAAGACATATAAAAACACTCTCTTGTTGAGTATAAAAGACTCTCTTGTTGAGTCAACTCCTTTAGCCTCCATCTCGGGCTTTGTACGAGACAGCAAATCACTCTCTTGTTGAGTATAAAAAACTCTCTTATTGAGTCAACTCCTTTAGCCTCCGTCTTGGGCTTTGTACAAGACAGATAAAAGCACTCTCTTATTGAGTCAACTCATTTCAGCCTCCGTCTTGGGCTTTATACAAGACACATATAAATCTCCCCAACGGAGTCAAAAATCCCTTTTAGCATCAATCTTGGGCTTTGTACAAGACAGAAAGAACATTTTCCTCATAAAAGTCAAACTGTTAGGCTCCTCTTAGGCTTCATATAATGATATCCCCAAAGAGTCAGTCTCTTTTAGCCTCCGTCTTGGGCTTTGTACAAGATACCCACATATCCACTCTCTTGTTGAGTCGGTCATTTCCAGCCTCCTCTTAGGCTTTGTATAAGGAAATCCCCGGTTGAGTCAATCAACCTTTTAGCATCAAACTTATGCTTTAATCAAGGCATACAGTTCCTCTTTAGAGATGACAAATTCTCTCTCAGTCGAACCCTTCAGCTTCATATCTTGGGCTTTGAACAAGATACACATCACTTTTAGCTTCAATCTTGGGCTTTGAACAAGACACCAAAACATCTTTTTCCTCCCTTAAAATATGAGGGAACTGCGATCGCTCTGATTTCCCTGTTTCGTTAAATGGGAATACGTAGGCATAAGATTGCAAAATCTTAGCGAGCATACTAATCAAAAAACTCAAAATCCAGTACCTCCGTCAATCAACCAAAAGAATTAGATCTAACACCTTACCAAAATTCTCGCAAATAGTCCAGACCCGGTATTCTTGAGCAAAATAACCTAAGATAAGACCCCCTTTTTGTTAGCATTTGTAAACCAACAGTCATCTGTTTAAATTTAGTATGCAAGCAGGGTTAATTGGAGACATCTATTTCCCTTCCTTAATCAGCTTCACAGGATAAAAAAATGAATCGAACTGTAGTACCAAAGCGATAGTGATTCGAAACCACAAAAATCGCGCTACAGAAAAATGGCGACCACAGTGGGAGAGATTCTTTCTTACAGTCTTAGGTGAAAAATAAAGTACCACAGAAATGGCGACTCTGCTAGGGAGTCATTGTCTATATAGGATCATAGGACTAGAGGTCTAGGATGTTAGGACAAATATATATACTGCATTTCCTAATTGATATTTGTGTTTATTTTTTCTGCTAATGGGAATGCATGTAATGCCGCATGTGGAAAGATTGAGTATACACCTAAGATAGGGGATGGCATTATACGGGTAATCTTATGGGGAGTGAATCCCAGATAAGAGGTCCCGATCGACCATCAAATTAGTGGAGATGCCCTTTGCAGATTCAATGCATATACGACTTCGGTTGTTGCAAGCAGATTGTTCCATTGGGTTATCTGAGAAGCTGAGGATTTTAGTAGACTGAAACCTTGTTACTATTTTGTAGTGTGGAAGCTATCGGAAATAGTTGTCACGCGATACTACCCTCGTTTGAGATTACTCTAAGATACTGCAACTTGCTCGGGTGATTCCAGCCTGCTGCTGTTATCCCAAGAGGGGTCAGTGATTTTGAGGACAGGTACAAAAAATACCAGTAAAACCTTTGGGGATGGGTAGAGCCTTGACTTCATGAAAACGAACCTTTGACCCCATGTTTTTTCTATGTTTTTGTGTGCTGCATTCATGCATTCATGTCATTCAAAATGGTTGCTTGGATCTCAAGTTATGATCCTTAGAAGTTGGTACCCTTGCCACTTTGTTCCATAACTTAGAAAAATTCTAAGTTTTTATGGTTACCCCTTTTACAAGTTATCTCACTTTCTTTGATTTTTCTTGATGAATGATGATTCAAATCATACATTAACATTGTTTTAGGGTTAAAGAACCATAATTATGAAAAATCTCAAAAAGTCAAACTTGACTTTTGTGCACAATTGACTTTTTATCAGATGAATTCCAAACTGTGCGATCCTTTATGAAATCAAGTCCTTGACCTAAATCAAACTTGATGGATATGTTCCATAGGTGTTATAGGGTGTTTTGAATCATGTCCCAGGGTTTGGGAGCATGTCTTGGTCAAAAGTCAAAGGTACAGTTGACTTTTTCTTCAAAACCCTAATGGTGGTCCTGAGGAAATTGAAACTTGTGGATCCAGCTTCTTGGATCAATCCATTTGTGCAAATGGATCAATGTGGTTTATTAGAGACCCTCAAATCATGTCTTGAGGTCTTGGCTCATGTTTTGTCCCAAAAGTCAACTTAGGGGTGAATTAGGTCAAGAAACCCTAATTCCTGATTTTTGGTGAATGCATCCCCTGAGGCTAAATTGACTTGATGATTGGGTTCATGAGGTCCCTTGTAGTATCTTAAGTCATGCTTTGAAGTATTGGCTCATGCCCAGATGAAAATGTTCATCTCGAGGCCTCAGTCGACCAAAACCCCTAATTTGGTGACACTGGCGATCTTAAGGCTTAATCCACTTGGAATGCTGCAACCTTTTGCTTGATTCTTGATGTGGGAGTCCTCTTGATCCTCTATGAATGTTTGAGAGGCTAGGCAAGTTAAAGATCATGTCACTTCTTGATTGATCCTTTTTCTAAGCACTCTGAGAGGGCTCAAAACCCTAATTCTTGATTATGGTGAATGTTCAACCATCTTTGAGGAGATTGGTGAGGCATGGAGGTACATCCATATTGTGATGATGATTTGAACAATAATGGGAAATCTTAGTGGTCAAAATTTGGGGTATGACATAGAGCAATGCCACTTTTTCCTTTATGAATCTTTCATGCTATGAGAGGGACATTGGCTTGGATGTGTAGAATCCAGAGGCTTGCCACTTATAGTTGTTAGATGAAAGAGAAATTTAACCAAGATAAAGGAGGGCTTTGTACAAGACATATAAAAACACTCTCTTGTTGAGTATAAAAGACTCTCTTATTGAGTCAACTCCTTTAGCCTCCATCTCGGGCTTTGTACGAGACAGCAAATCACTCTCTTGTTGAGTATAAAAAACTCTCTTATTGAGTCAACTCCTTTAGCCTCCGTCTTGGGCTTTGTACAAGACAGATAAAAGCACTCTCTTATTGAGTCAACTCATTTCAGCCTCCGTCTTGGGCTTTATACAAGACACATATAAATCTCCCCAACGGAGTCAAAAATCCCTTTTAGCATCAATCTTGGGCTTTGTACAAGACAGAAAGAACATTTTCCTTATAAAAGTCAAACTGTTAGGCTCCTCTTAGGCTTCATATAATGATATCCCCAAAGAGTCAGTCTCTTTTAGCCTCCGTCTTGGGCTTTGTACAAGATACCCACATATCCACTCTCTTGTTGAGTCGGTCATTTCCAGCCTCCTCTTAGGCTTTGTATAAGGAAATCCCCGGTTGAGTCAATCAACCTTTTAGCATCAAACTTATGCTTTAATCAAGGCATACAGTTCCTCTTTAGAGATGACAAATTCTCTCTCAGTCGAACCCTTCAGCTTCATATCTTGGGCTTTGAACAAGATACACATCACTTTTAGCTTCAATCTTGGGCTTTGAACAAGACACCAAAACATCTTTTTCCTCCCTTAAAATATGAGGGAACTGCGATCGCTCTGATTTCCCTGTTTCGTTAAATGGGAATACGTAGGCATAAGATTGCGAAATCTTAGCGAGCATACTAATAAAAAAACTCAAAATCCAGTACCTCCGTCAATCAACCAAAAGAATTAGATCTAACACCTTACCAAAATTCTCGCAAATAGTCCAGACCCGGTATTCTTGAGAAAAATAACCTAAGACAAGACCCCCTTTTTGTTAGCATTTGTAAACCAACAGTCATCTGTTTAAATTTAGTATGCAAGCAGGGTTAATTGGAGACATCTATTTCCCTTCCTTAATCAGCTTCACAGGATAAAAAAATGAATCGAACTATAGTACCAAAGCGATAGTGATTCGAAACCACAAAAATCGCGCTACAGAAAAATGGCGACCACAGTGGGAGAGATTCTTTCTTACAGTCTTAGGTGAAAAATAAAGTACCACAGAAATGGCGACTCTGCTAGGGAGTCATTGTCTATATAGGATCATAGGACTAGAGGTCTAGGATGTTAGGACAAATATATATACTGCATTTCCTAATTGATATTTGTGTTTATTTTTTCTGCTAATGGGAATGCATGTAATGCCGCATGTGGAAAGATTGAGTATACACCTAAGATAGGGGATGGCATTATACGGGTAATCTTATGGGGAGTGAATCCCAGATAAGAGGTCCCGATCGACCATCAAATTAGTGGAGATGCCCTTTGCAGATTCAATGCATATACGACTTCGGTTGTTGCAAGCAGATTGTTCCATTGGGTTATCTGAGAAGCTGAGGATTTTAGTAGACTGAAACCTTGTTACTATTTTGTAGTGTGGAAGCTATCGGAAATAGTTGTCACGCGATACTACCCTCGTTTGAGATTACTCTAAGATACTGCAGCTTGCTCGGGTGATTCCAGCCTGCTGCTGTTATCCCAAGAGGGGTCAGTGATTTTGAGGACAGGTACAAAAAATACCAGTAAAACCTTTGGGGATGGGTAGAGCCTTGACTTCATGAAAACGAACCTTTGACCCCATGTTTTTTCTATGTTTTTGTGTGCTGCATTCATGCATTCATGTCATTCAAAATGGTTGCTTGGATCTCAAGTTATGATCCTTGGAAGTTGGTACCCTTGCCACTTTGTTCCATAACTTAGAAAAATTCTAAGTTTTTATGGTTACCCCTTTTACAAGTTATCTCACTTTCTTTGATTTTTCTTGATGAATGATGATTCAAATCATACATTAACATTGTTTTAGGGTTAAAGAACCATAATTATGAAAAATCTCAAAAAGTCAAACTTGACTTTTGTGCACAATTGACTTTTTATCAGATGAATTCCAAACTGTGCGATCCTTTATGAAATCAAGTCCTTGACCTAAATCAAACTTGATGGATATGTTCCATAGGTGTTATAGGGTGTTTTGAATCATGTACCAGGGTTTGGGAGCATGTCTTGGTCAAAAGTCAAAGGTACAGTTGACTTTTTCTTCAAAACCCTAATGGTGGTCCTGAGGAAATTGAAAGTTGTGGATCCAGCTTCTTGGATCAATCCATTTTTGCAAATGGATCAATGTGATTTATTAGAGACCCTCAAATCATGTCTTGAGGTCTTGGCTCATGTTTTGTCCCAAAAGTCAACTTAGGGGTGAATTAGGTCAAGAAACCCTAATTCCTGATTTTTGGTGAATGCATCCCCTGAGGCTAAATTGACTTGATGATTGGGTTCATGAGGTCCCTTGTAGTATCTTAAGTCATGCTTTGAAGTATTGGCTCATGCCCAGATGAAAATGTTCATCTCGAGGCCTCAGTCGACCAAAACCCCTAATTTGGTGACACTGGCGATCTTAAGGCTTAATCCACTTGGAATGCTGCAACCTTTTGCTTGATTCTTGATGTGGGAGTCCTCTTGATCCTCTATGAATGTTTGAGAGGCTAGGCAAGTTAAAAATCATGTCACTTCTTGATTGATCCTTTTTCTAAGCACTCTGAGAGGGCTCAAAACCCTAATTCTTGATTATGGTGAATGTTCAACCATCTTTGAGGAGATTGGTGAGGCATGGAGGTACATCCATATTGTGATGATGATTTGCACAATAATGGGAAATCTTAGTGGTCAAAATTTGGGGTATGACATAGAGCAATGCCACTTTTTCCTTTATGAATCTTTCATGCTATAAGAGGGACATTGGCTTGGATGTGTAGAATCCAGAGGCTTGCCACTTATAGATGTTAGATGAAAGAGAAATTTAACCAAGATAAAGGAGGGCTTTGTACAAGACATATAAAAACACTCTCTTGTTGAGTATAAAAGACTCTCTTGTTGAGTCAACTCCTTTAGCCTCCATCTCGGGCTTTGTACGAGACAGCAAATCACTCTCTTATTGAGTATAAAAAACTCTCTTATTGAGTCAACTCCTTTAGCCTCCGTCTTGGGCTTTGTACAAGACAGATAAAAGCACTCTCTTATTGAGTCAACTCATTTCAGCCTCCGTCTTGGGCTTTATACAAGACACATATAAATCTCCCCAACGGAGTCAAAAATCCCTTTTAGCATCAATCTTGGGCTTTGTACAAGACAGAAAGAACATTTTCCTCATAAAAGTCAAACTGTTAGGCTCCTCTTAGGCTTCATATAATGATATCCCCAAAGAGTCAGTCTCTTTTAGCCTCCGTCTTGGGCTTTGTACAAGATACCCACATATCCACTCTCTTGTTGAGTCGGTCATTTCCAGCCTCCTCTTAGGCTTTGTATAAGGAAATCCCCGGTTGAGTCAATCAACCTTTTAGCATCAAACTTATGCTTTAATCAAGGCATACAGTTTCTCTTTAGAGATGACAAATTCTCTCTCAGTCGAACCCTTCAGCTTCATATCTTGGGCTTTGAACAAGATACACATCACTTTTAGCTTCAATCTTGGGCTTTGAACAAGACACCAAAACATCTTTTTCCTCCCTTAAAATATGAGGGAACTGCGATCGCTCTGATTTCCCTGTTTCGTTAAATGGGAATACGTAGGCATAAGATTGCGAAATCTTAGCGAGCATACTAATAAAAAAACTCAAAATCCAGTACCTCCGTCAATCAACCAAAAGAATTAGATCTAACACCTTACCAAAATTCTCGCAAATAGTCCAGACCCGGTATTCTTGAGCAAAATAACTTAAGACAAGACCCCCTTTTTGTTAGCATTTGTAAACCAACAGTCATCTGTTTAAATTTAGTATGCAAGCAGGGTTAATTGGAGACATCTATTTCCCTTCCTTAATCAGCTTCACAGGATAAAAAAATGAATCGAACTGTAGTACCAAAGCGATAGTGATTCGAAACCACAAAAATCGCGCTACAGAAAAATGGCGACCACAGTGGGAGAGATTCTTTCTTACAGTCTTAGGTGAAAAATAAAGTACCACAGAAATGGCGACTCTGCTAGGGAGTCATTGTCTATATAGGATCATAGGACTAGAGGTCTAGGATGTTAGGACAAATATATATACTGCATTTCCTAATTGATATTTGTGTTTATTTTTTCTGCTAATGGGAATGCATGTAATGCCGCATGTGGAAAGATTGAGTATACACCTAAGATAGGGGATGGCATTATACGGGTAATCTTATGGGGAGTGAATCCCAGATAAGAGGTCCCGATCAACCATCAAATTAGTGGAGATTCCCTTTGCAGATTCAATGCATATACGACTTCGGTTGTTGCAAGCAGATTGTTCCATTGGGTTATCTGAGAAGCTGAGGATTTTAGTAGACTGAAACCTTGTTACTATTTTGTAGTGTGGAAGCTATCGGAAATAGTTGTCACGCGATACTACCCTCGTTTGAGATTACTCTAAGATACTGCAGCTTGCTCGGGTGATTCCAGCCTGCTGCTGTTATCCCAAGAGGGGTCAGTGATTTTGAGGACAGGTACAAAAAATACCAGTAAAACCTTTGGGGATGGGTAGAGCCTTGACTTCATGAAAACGAACCTTTGACCCCATGTTTTTTCTATGTTTTTGTGTGCTGCATTCATGCATTCATGTCATTCAAAATGGTTGCTTGGATCTCAAGTTATGATCCTTGGAAGTTGGTACCCTTGCCACTTTGTTCCATAACTTAGAAAAATTCTAAGTTTTTATGGTTACCCCTTTTACAAGTTATCTCACTTTCTTTGATTTTTCTTGATGAATGATGATTCAAATCATACATTAACATTGTTTTAGGGTTAAAGAACCATAATTATGAAAAATCTCAAAAAGTCAAACTTGACTTTTGTGCACAATTGACTTTTTATCAGATGAATTCCAAACTGTGCGATCCTTTATGAAATCAAGTCCTTGACCTAAATCAAACTTGATGGATATATTCCATAGGTGTTACAGGGTGTTTTGAATCATGTACCAGGGTTTGGGAGCATGTCTTGGTCAAAAGTCAAAGGTACAGTTGACTTTTTCTTCAAAACCCTAATGGTGGTCCTGAGGAAATTGAAACTTGTGGATCCAGCTTCTTGGATCAATCCATTTTTGCAAATGGATCAATGTGGTTTATTAGAGACCCTCAAATCATGTCTTGAGGTCTTGGCTCATGTTTTGTCCCAAAAGTCAACTTAGGGGTGAATTAGGTCAAGAAACCCTAATTCCTGATTTTTGGTGAATGCATCCCCTGAGGCTAAATTGACTTGATGATTGGGTTCATGAGGTCCCTTGTAGTATCTTAAGTCATGCTTTGAAGTATTGGCTCATGCCCAGATGAAAATGTTCATCTCGAGGCCTCAGTCGACCAAAACCCCTAATTTGGTGACACTGGCGATCTTAAGGCTTAATCCACTTGGAATGCTGCAACCTTTTGCTTGATTCTTGATGTGGGAGTCCTCTTGATCCTCTATGAATGTTTGAGAGGCTAGGCAAGTTAAAGATCATGTCACTTCTTGATTGATCCTTTTTCTAAGCACTCTGAGAGGGCTCAAATCCCTAATTCTTGATTATGGTGAATGTTCAACCATCTTTGAGGAGATTGGTGAGGCATGGAGGTACATCCATATTGTGATGATGATTTGCACAATAATGGGAAATCTTAGTGGTCAAAATTTGGGGTATGACATAGAGCAATGCCACTTTTTCCTTTATGAATCTTTCATGCTATAAGAGGGACATTGGCTTGGATGTGTAGAATCCAGAGGCTTGCCACTTATAGTTGTTAGATGAAAGAGAAATTTAACCAAGATAAAGGAGGGCTTTGTACAAGACATATAAAAACACTCTCTTGTTGAGTATAAAAGACTCTCTTGTTGAGTCAACTCCTTTAGCCTCCATCTCGGGCTTTGTACGAGACAGCAAATCACTCTCTTGTTGAGTATAAAAAACTCTCTTATTGAGTCAACTCCTTTAGCCTCTGTCTTGGGCTTTGTACAAGACAGATAAAAGCACTCTCTTATTGAGTCAACTCATTTCAGCCTCCGTCTTGGGCTTTATACAAGACACATATAAATCTCCCCAACGGAGTCAAAAATCCCTTTTAGCATCAATCTTGGGCTTTGTACAAGACAGAAAGAACATTTTCCTCATAAAAGTCAAACTGTTAGGCTCCTCTTAGGCTTCATATAATGATATCCCCAAAGAGTCAGTCTCTTTTAGCCTCCGTCTTGGGCTTTGTACAAGATACCCACATATCCACTCTCTTGTTGAGTCGGTCATTTCCAGCCTCCTCTTAGGCTTTGTATAAGGAAATCCCCGGTTGAGTCAATCAACCTTTTAGCATCAAACTTATGCTTTAATCAAGGCATACAGTTCCTCTTTAGAGATGACAAATTCTCTCTCAGTCGAACCCTTCAGCTTCATATCTTGGGCTTTGAACAAGATACACATCACTTTTAGCTTCAATCTTGGGCTTTGAACAAGACACCAAAACATCTTTTTCCTACCTTAAAATATGAGGGAACTGCGATCGCTCTGATTTCCCTGTTTCGTTAAATGGGAATACGTAGGCATAAGATTGCGAAATCTTAGCGAGCATACTAATAAAAAAACTCAAAATCCAGTACCTCCGTCAATCAACCAAAAGAATTAGATCTAACACCTTACCAAAATTCTCGCAAATAGTCCAGACCCGGTATTCTTGAGCAAAATAACCTAAGACAAGAGCCCCTTTTTGTTAGCATTTGTAAACCAACAGTCATCTGTTTAAATTTAGTATGCAAGCAGGGTTAATTGGAGACATCTATTTCCCTTCCTTAATCAGCTTCACAAAATAAAAAAATGAATCGAACTGTAGTACCAAAGCGATAGTGATTCGAAACCACAAAAATCGCGCTACAGAAAAATGGCGACCACAGTGGGAGAGATTCTTTCTTACAGTCTTAGGTGAAAAATAAAGTACCACAGAAATGGCGACTCTGCTAGGGAGTCATTGTCTATATAGGATCATAGGACTAGAGGTCTAGGATGTTAGGACAAATATATATACTGCATTTCCTAATTGATATTTGTGTTTATTTTTTCTGCTAATGGGAATGCATGTAATGCCGCATGTGGAAAGATTGAGTATACACCTAAGATAGGGGATGGCATTATACGGGTAATCTTATGGGGAGTGAATCCCAGATAAGAGGTCCCGATCGACCATCAAATTAGTGGAGATGCCCTTTGCAGATTCAATGCATATACGACTTCGGTTGTTGCAAGCAGATTGTTCCATTGGGTTATCTGAGAAGCTGAGGATTTTAGTAGACTGAAACCTTGTTACTATTTTGTAGTGTGGAAGCTATCGGAAATAGTTGTCACGCGATACTACCCTCGTTTGAGATTACTCTAAGATACTGCAGCTTGCTCGGGTGATTCCAGCCTGCTGCTATTATCCCAAGAGGGGTCAGTGATTTTGAGGACAGGTACAAAAAATACCAGTAAAACCTTTGGGGATGGGTAGAGCCTTGACTTCATGAAAACGAACCTTTGACCCCATGTTTTTTCTATGTTTTTGTGTGCTGCATTCATGCATTCATGTCATTCAAAATGGTTGCTTGGATCTCAAGTTATGATCCTTGGAAGTTGGTACCCTTGCCACTTTGTTCCATAACTTAGAAAAATTCTAAGTTTTTATGGTTACCCCTTTTACAAGTTATCTCACTTTCTTTGATTTTTCTTGATGAATGATGATTCAAATCATACATTAACATTGTTTTAGGGTTAAAGAACCATAATTATGAAAAATCTCAAAAAGTCAAACTTGACTTTTGTGCACAATTGACTTTTTATCAGATGAATTCCAAACTGTGCGATCCTTTATGAAATCAAGTCCTTGACCTAAATAAAACTTGATGGATATGTTCCATAGGTGTTACAGGGTGTTTTGAATCATGTACCAGGGTTTGGGAGCATGTCTTGGTCAAAAGTCAAAGGTACAGTTGACTTTTTCTTCAAAACCCTAATGGTGGTCCTGAGGAAATTGAAACTTGTGGATCCAGCTTCTTGGATCAATCCATTTTTGCAAATGGATCAATGTGGTTTATTAGAGACCCTCAAATCATGTCTTGAGGTCTTGGCTCATGTTTTGTCCCAAAAGTCAACTTAGGGGTGAATTAGGTCAAGAAACCCTAATTCCTGATTTTTGGTGAATGCATCCCCTGAGGCTAAATTGACTTGATGATTGGGTTCATGAGGTCCCTTGTAGTATCTTAAGTCATGCTTTGAAGTATTGGCTCATGCCCAGATGAAAATGTTCATCTCGAGGCCTCTGTCGACCAAAACCCCTAATTTGGTGACACTGGCGATCTTAAGGCTTAATCCACTTGGAATGCTGCAACCTTTTGCTTGATTCTTGATGTGGGAGTCCTCTTGATCCTCTATGAATGTTTGAGAGGCTAGGCAAGTTAAAGATCATGTCACTTCTTGATTGATACTTTTTCTAAGCACTGTGAGTGGGCTCAAAACCCTAATTCTTGATTATGGTGAATGTTCAACCATCTTTGAGGAGATTGGTGAGGCATGGAGGTACATCCATATTGTGATGATGATTTGCACAATAATGGGAAATCTTAGTGGTCAAAATTTGGGGTATGACATAGAGCAATGCCACTTTTTCCTTTATGAATCTTTCATGCTATGAGAGGGACATTGGCTTGGATGTGTAGAATCCAGAGGCTTGCCACTTATAGTTGTTAGATGAAAGAGAAATTTAACCAAGATAAAGGAGGGCTTTGTACAAGACATATAAAAACACTCTCTTGTTGAGTATAAAAGACTCTCTTGTTGAGTCAACTCCTTTAGCCTCCATCTCGGGCTTTGTACGAGACAGCAAATCACTCTCTTGTTGAGTATAAAAAACTCTCTTATTGAGTCAACTCCTTTAGCCTCTGTCTTGGGCTTTGTACAAGACAGATAAAAGCACTCTCTTATTGAGTCAACTCATTTCAGCCTCCGTCTTGGGCTTTATACAAGACACATATAAATCTCCCCAACGGAGTCAAAAATCCCTTTTAGCATCAATCTTGGGCTTTGTACAAGACAAAAAGAACATTTTCCTCATAAAAGTCAAACTGTTAGGCTCCTCTTAGGCTTCATATAATGATATCCCCAAAGAGTCAGTCTCTTTTAGCCTCCGTCTTGGGCTTTGTACAAGATACCCACATATCCACTCTCTTGTTGAGTCGGTCATTTCCAGCCTCCTCTTAGGCTTTGTATAAGGAAATCCCCGGTTGAGTCAATCAACCTTTTAGCATCAAACTTATGCTTTAATCAAGGCATACAGTTCCTCTTTAGAGATGACAAATTCTCTCTCAGTCGAACCCTTCAGCTTCATATCTTGGGCTTTGAACAAGATACACATCACTTTTAGCTTCAATCTTGGGCTTTGAACAAGACACCAAAACATCTTTTTCCTCCCTTAAAATATGAGGGAACTGCGATCGCTCTGATTTCCCTGTTTCGTTAAATGGGAATACGTAGGCATAAGATTGTGAAATCTTAGCGAGCATACTAATCAAAAAACTCAAAATCCAGTACCTCCGTCAATAAACCAAAAGAATTAGATCTAACACCTTACCAAAATTCTCGCAAATAGTCCAGACCCGGTATTCTTGAGCAAAATAACCTAAGACAAGACCCCCTTTTTGTTAGCATTTGTAAACCAACAGTCATCTGTTTAAATTTAGTATGCAAGCAGGGTTAATTGGAGACATCTATTTCCCTTCCTTAATCAGCTTCACAGGATAAAAAAATGAATCGAACTGTAGTACCAAAGCGATAGTGATTCGAAACCACAAAAATCGCGCTACAGAAAAATGGCGACCACAGTGGGAGAGATTCTTTCTTACAGTCTTAGGTGAAAAATAAAGTACCACAGAAATGGCGACTCTGCTAGGGAGTCACTGTCTATATAGGATCATAGGACTAGAGGTCTAGGATGTTAGGACAAATATATATACTGCATTTCCTAATTGATATTTGTGTTTATTTTTTCTGCTAATGGGAATGCATGTAATGCCGCATGTGGAAAGATTGAGTATACACCTAAGATAGGGGATGGCATTATACGGGTAATCTTATGGGGAGTGAATCCCAGATAAGAGGTCCCGATCGACCATAAAATTAGTGGAGATGCCCTTTGCAGATTCAATGCATATACGACTTCGGTTGTTGCAAGCAGATTGTTCCATTGGGTTATCTGAGAAGCTGAGGATTTTAGTAGACTGAAACCTTGTTACTATTTTGTAGTGTGGAAGCTATCGAAAATAGTTGTCACGCGATACTACCCTCGTTTGAGATTACTCTAAGATACTGCAGCTTGCTCGGGTGATTCCAGCCTGCTGCTGTTATCCCAAGAGGGGTCAGTGATTTTGAGGACAGGTACAAAAAATACCAGTAAAACCTTTGGGGATGGGTAGAGCCTTGACTTCATGAAAACGAACCTTTGACCCCATGTTTTTTCTATGTTTTTGTGTGCTGCATTCATGCATTCATGTCATTCAAAATGGTTGCTTGGATCTCAAGTTATGATCCTTGGAAGTTGGTACCCTTGCCACTTTGTTCCATAACTTAGAAAAATTCTAAGTTTTTATGGTTACCCCTTTTACAAGTTATCTCACTTTCTTTGATTTTTCTTGATGAATGATGATTCAAATCATACATTAACATTGTTTTAGGGTTAAAGAACCATAATTATGAAAAATCTCAAAAAGTCAAACTTGACTTTTGTGCACAATTGACTTTTTATCAGATGAATTCCAAACTGTGCGATCCTTTATGAAATCAAGTCCTTGACCTAAATCAAACTTGATGGATATGTTCCATAGGTGTTATAGGGTGTTTTGAATCATGTACCAGGGTTTGGGAGCATGTCTTGGTCAAAAGTCAAAGGTACAGTTGACTTTTTCTTCAAAACCCTAATGGTGGTCCTGAGGAAATTGAATCTTGGATCAATCCATTTTTGCAAATGGATCAATGTGGTTTATTAGAGACCCTCAAATCATGTCTTGAGGTCTTGGCTCATGTTTTGTCCCAAAAGTCAACTTAGGGGTGAATTAGGTCAAGAAACCCTAATTCCTGATTTTTGGTGAATGCATCCCCTGAGGCTAAATTGACTTGATGATTGGGTTCATGAGGTTCCTTGTAGTATCTTAAGTCATGCTTTGAAGTATTGGCTCATGCCCAGATGAAAATGTTCATCTCGAGGCCTCAGTCGACCAAAACCCCTAATTTGTGACACTGGCGATCTTAAGGCTTAATCCATTTGGAATGCTGCAACCTTTTGCTTGATTCTTGATGTGGGAGTCCTCTTGATCCTCTATGAATGTTTGAGAGGCTAGGCAAGTTAAAGATCATGTCACTTCTTGATTGATCCTTTTTCTAAGCACTCTGAGAGGGCTCAAAACCCTAATTCTTGATTATGGTGAATGTTCAACCATCTTTGAGGAGATTGGTGAGGCATGGAGGTACATCCATATTGTGATGATGATTTGAACAATAATGGGAAATCTTAGTGGTCAAAATTTGGGGTATGACATAGAGCAATGCCACTTTTTCCTTTATGAATCTTTCATGCTAAGAGAGGGACATTGGCTTGGATGTGTAGAATCCAGAGGCTTGCCACTTATAGTTGTTAGATGAAAGAGAAATTTAACCAAGATAAAGGAGGGCTTTGTACAAGACATATAAAAACACTCTCTTGTTGAGTATAAAAGACTCTCTTGTTGAGTCAACTCCTTTAGCCTCCATCTCGGGCTTTGTACGAGACAGCAAATCACTCTCTTGTTGAGTATAAAAAACTCTCTTATTGAGTCAACTCCTTTAGCCTCCGTCTTGGGCTTTGTACAAGACAGATAAAAGCACTCTCTTATTGAGTCAACTCATTTCAGCCTCCGTCTTGGGCTTTATACAAGACACATATAAATCTCCCCAACGGAGTCAAAAATCCCTTTTAGCATCAATCTTGGGCTTTGTACAAGACAGAAATAACATTTTCCTCATAAAAGTCAAACTGTTAGGCTCCTCTTAGGCTTCATATAATGATATCCCCAAAGAGTCAGTCTCTTTTAGCCTCCGTCTTGGGCTTTGTACAAGATACCCACATATCCACTCTCTTGTTGAGTCGGTCATTTCCAGCCTCCTCTTAGGCTTTGTATAAGGAAATCCCCGGTTGAGTCAATCAACCTTTTAGCATCAAACTTATGCTTTAATCAAGGCATACAGTTCCTCTTTAGAGATGACAAATTCTCTCTCAGTCGAACCCTTCAGCTTCATATCTTGGGCTTTGAACAAGATACACATCACTTTTAGCTTCAATCTTGGGCTTTGAACAAGACACCAAAACATCTTTTTCCTCCCTTAAAATATGAGGGAACTGCGATCGCTCTGATTTCCCTGTTTCGTTAAATGGGAATACGTAGGCATAAGATTGTGAAATCTTAGCGAGCATACTAATCAAAAAACTCAAAATCCAGTACCTCCGTCAATCAACCAAAAGAATTAGATCTAACACCTTACCAAAATTCTCGCAAATAGTCCAGACCCGGTATTCTTGAGCAAAATAACCTAAGACAAGACCCCCTTTTTGTTAGCATTTGTAAACCAACAGTCATCTGTTTAAATTTAGTATGCAAGCAGGGTTAATTGGAGACATCTATTTCCCTTCCTTAATCAGCTTCACAGGATAAAAAAATGAATCGAACTATAGTACCAAAGCGATAGTGATTCGAAACCACAAAAATCGCGCTACAGAAAAATGGCGACCACAGAGGGAGAGATTCTTTCTTACAGTCTTAGGTGAAAAATAAAGTACCACAGAAATGGCGACTCTGCTAGGGAGTCATTGTCTATATAGGATAATAGGACTAGAGGTCTAGGATGTTAGGACAAATATATATACTGCATTTCCTAATTGATATTTGTGTTTATTTTTTCTGCTAATGGGAATGCATGTAATGCCGCATGTGGAAAGATTGAGTATACACCTAAGATAGGGGATGGCATTATACGGGTAATCTTATGGGGAGTGAATCCCAGATAAGAGGTCCCGATCGACCGTCAAATTAGTGGAGATGCCCTTTGCAGATTCAATGCATATACGACTTCGGTTGTTGAAAGCAGATTGTTCCATTAGGTTATCTGAGAAGCTGAGGATTTTAGTAGACTGAAACCTTGTTACTATTTTGTAGTGTGGAAGCTATCGGAAATAGTTGTCACGCGATACTACCCTCGTTTGAGATTACTCTAAGATACTGCAGCTTGCTCGGGTGATTCCAGCCTGCTGCTGTTATCCCAAGAGGGGTCAGTGATTTTGAGGACAGGTACAAAAAATACCAGTAAAACCTTTGGGGATGGGTAGAGCCTTGACTTCATGAAAACGAACCTTTGACCCCATGTTTTTTCTATGTTTTTGTGTGCTACATTCATGCATTCATGTCATTCAAAATGGTTGCTTGGATCTCAAGTTATGATCCTTGGAAGTTGGTACCCTTGCCACTTTGTTCCATAACTTAGAAAAATTCTAAGTTTTTATGGTTACCCCTTTTACAAGTTATCTCACTTTCTTTGATTTTTCTTGATGAATGATGATTCAAATCATACATTAACATTGTTTTAGGGTTAAAGAACCATAATTATGAAAAATCTCAAAAAGTCAAACTTGACTTTTGTGCACAATTGACTTTTTGTCAGATGAATTCCAAACTATGCGATCCTTTATGAAATCAAGTCCTTGACCTAAATCAAACTTGATGGATATGTTCCATAGGTGTTATAGGGTGTTTTGAATCATGTCCCAGGGTTTGGGAGCATGTCTTGGTCAAAAGTCAAAGGTACAGTTGACTTTTTCTTCAAAACCCTAATGGTGGTCCTGAGGAAATTGAAACTTGTGGATCCAGCTTCTTGGATCAATCCATTTTTGAAAATGGATCAATGTGGTTTATTAGAGACCCTCAAATCATGTCTTGAGGTCTTGGCTCATGTTTTGTCCCAAAAGTCAACTTAGGGGTGAATTAGGTCAAGAAACCCTAATTCCTGATTTTTGGTGAATGCATCCCCTGAGGCTAAATTGACTTGATGATTGGGTTCATGAGGTCCCTTGTAGTATCTTAAGTCATGCTTTGAAGTATTGGCTCATGCCCAGATGAAAATGTTCATCTCGAGGCCTCAGTCGACCAAAACCCCTAATTTGGTGACACTGGCGATCTTAAGGCTTAATCCACTTGGAATGCTGCAACCTTGTGCTTGATTCTTGATGTGGGAGTCCTCTTGATCCTCTATGAATGTTTGAGAGGCTAGGCAAGTTAAAGATCATGTCACTTCTTGATTGATCCTTTTTCTAAGCACTCTGAGAGGGCTCAAAACCCTAATTCTTGATTATGGTGAATGTTCAACCATCTTTGAGGAGATTGGTGAGGCATGGAGGTACATCCATATTGTGATGATGATTTGCACAATAATGGGAAATCTTAGTGGTCAAAATTTGGGGTATGACAGATGCCCCTATTTAGTCTTCTTGGACCCGAAGGTGTGAATGGCGAAGGTATTCAGGCATTCGGGGTGCAAGAGGATTAAATATCAGAATACCCGAAATTTTGATGGTGGTTATGAATGGTAGTTTGCCCATTCATCTTCTTTTGCTAAGCAGTGATGCTTAGAAAAGGTAAAAACTTCCCCTCGATCCTGGTTTTCAGCCAAGGACTTGGTCTTAGTTTCTGAAATAAACTTCCCCTCGATCCTGGTTTCCTACCAAGGAACTGGTCTCAGTTTCTGATATTAACTTTCCCTCGATCCTGGTTTCCTACCAAGGAACTGGTCTCAGTTTCTGATACAAAATTTCCCTCGATCCTGGTTTTCAGCCAGGGAACTGGTCTCAATTTCTGATATAAACTTCCCCTTGATCCTGGTTTCCTACTGAGGAACTGATCTCAATTTCTTTTGTCAATAAACTTTCTTGACAAGAAACGCTATTCGTAGCGGTTTTTCGTCAAACTTCTCGCAGAATTTTCCTGGGGAGATGCCATTTGATGGAAAAAGTTTTGATGTCAGACATGCTGAGGAACCCATTGGTCTGAAATGTAGAGGTGTTCAAACTTCTCTGTTTGGAGATGCCATTTGTCGACTCTACTGGGGAAAACGAGCCTATTGAGAGACTGCTTTCGCTTGGGGATATTACATCATACTTTTCTTCGAGACCTTCTCAGAGAAATGTCATACAATGTACCCCAATTTTGAGGTGCTGATGACTTCAGTGACATTGATTTTCTGAAGAGAAGAACCACTGTGTTGCTGAGAATCTTTAGTTGCGAGGCTCTCTCTGGGATTTTCCTTAATCCGAGAAAGCAAAGATGTCATCTTCAATGGAGAAGAGTGACATTCGTCAAGAGTTTTCTTGTTTTTTAGAGGTTCAAGTTATCAAAGTGGTCAAGGGCCTTCTCCATCCCAGAAATAAACTGGAGGAGAGATTGCTCGGATGAGGCGTTTCTTGACGAGGAAATAACTGACAACTTGATTGAGAGGACTCTTATCACCAAGAGGTAAGACCGACTAGAGTGATAGTGATGCAATATGAATATGAATGTAAATCAATAATGCATGATGTATGCATGTATATGCTGACAAAACTGATGCGACATACATACTAATGGATGAACACGACTGGATACTCGGCCACTGCAGGGGATGAAAAGTATCACTGGTTCAAGATAGCAATTCTGCCTTGCTTAGGAGAGAGATGGTCCCTGCCGGGGATATCAGATGGGAAAATCACATCTGATGCAGTTGATCCTTCGTTCAGGCGTACTGGTTTAGAATGAGTACTTTGATTCTGCACTTTGAAGCTTAATCGCCTTTGGAGTAGCGATCGATGTTCTTTCGATGTTCAACAGTCAAAAGAATTGCCATCTTTATTTTAAAAGCAGAAAAATTTGATAGGTAAATTCATTTTTGTTTTATTTCAAGAATCGTAAATCATGTTAAAATGTCGTTCTGTAAAGCTAAAACAAATGAGAATTGCAAACAAAAGCACTAGGGCTTAAATTTTATTGATAGGATGGAAATCAGCCAAACGCGTGATCCCATAGAGTATTTACAAAGTTTAGAAAATGGTAATTTAAGGGAAAAGGGCTAAATTAAAGCATAACGACCACTATCCTTTTACCAACTTTGAATTCTGGGCATCCTGAGCTTCCGTCGAAGATGACCTTGACTGGCGTTTTCCTGATGGATGGCATGATTGCTACTGAGGGATTTGCCCCTTTGTTGGACGTAGTTACTTGCCATGAATCCCAAACTTTTGCCTGGATTGTACTTTGAGATTTCCAATCCACTGGGATGATTTTTGATTATGTCTCTAATTTTTGCCTGGACCGCCCTTTCGGGTTTTCAATCCACCGAGACATTTTTTCTCTTTTTTTTTATTTAGGCGAAGTATTTCTTGACTACGTCAACATTCGTGGGATAGGAAAATCCCACTCCATCCATGGTTGCGAGTCTTAAGGTGCCGCCTGAGAAAGCTTTATTGACCACATAGGGGCCGTCATAATTCGGAGTCCACTTGCCCCGAGAGTCATTGAGAAAAGACTGTATCTTTTTTAGCACAAGGTCTCCTTTTCTGAAGACGCGAGGTCGGACCTTTTTGTCAAACACCTTCTTCATCCTTTGTTGATACAACTGAACATGGCACAAAGCCGTTATTCATTTTTCTTCGATTAGGTTCAGTTTATCGTGTCGACTTTGACACCATTCAGCTTCTATTAGCTTGGCTTCCATCAATACCCTGATTGATGGGATCTCTACTTCTATGGGAAAGACGACTTCCATGCCATATACTAGAGAGAAAGGGGTTACCCCTGTTGAAGTGCAGACAGATGTGCGATAACCGTGAAGAGAAAAGGGTAGCATTTCATGCCAGTCTTTGTAGGTTACAACCATCTTCTGAACAATCTTCTTGATGTTCTTGTTAGCCGCTTCTACTACTCCGTTCATCTTTGGTCGGTAGGGAGATGAGTTATGGTGTTCGATCTTGAACTCTGCGCACAACTCTTTCATAATCTTGTTGTTCAAGTTGGATCCATTATCAGTAATGATCTGGCTCGGAACACCATAACGGCAGATGATATTGTTTTTTATAAATCGGACCACCACTTGTCGGGTTACATTGGCGAACGATGCTGCTTCGACCCACTTGGTGAAGTAGTCAATGGCTACCAGGATGAACTGATGTCCGTTTAAAGCCTTGGGTTCGATCATGCCAATCATGTCGATTCCCCATATGGAAAAAGGCCATGGGGAAGAAAGAACTTTGAGATGTGTAGGCGGTACATGGATTTTGTCTGAGTATATCTGACACTTGTGACACTTCCTCATGTACTTGTAGCAATCGGATTCCATTGTCAACCAATAGTACCCTGCTCTCAGAATTTTTCTTGCCATTGTGTGTCCGTTAGCATGAGTGCCAAAGGATCCTTCATGAATTTATTTCATCAGTGCGTCTGCTTCTGGTCTGTCTACGCATCGAAGTAAGACCATGTCAAAATATCTCTTATAGAGCGTATCACCGCTCAGGAAGAAACTACCTGCTAGCCTTCTGAGGGTCTTTCTGTCTTTTCTGGATGCCCCAAGTGGGTACTCTTGTTTTTGAAGGAGGCATTTGATATCATGATACCAAGGTTTATCGTCTATGACTACTTCAATCGTGAAGATGTAAGCGGGCCGTTCAAGGCGCATTATGTCAATCTTAGGTATGTCATTCCATTGACCTACACTAATCATGGAAGAGAGAGTGGCTAATGCATCAGCCATATGATTCTCTTCACGAGGGATATGGTGAAACTCGATTCTGTTGAAGAATGGTAACAACCTTCTCGCATAGTCTTTATAAGGAATTAGTCCTGATTGGTATGTGTTCCAAGCTTCATATTCGGCCTCGTTGTTTGTACACTTGAATGTCAGTCGGCGGTGAAATTAATGTGGGTACCCTGAGGTGTTATGATGATTTCTCCAATTCCGTTTCCATAATGATTTACAGCTCCGTCAAAGATTAGTCCCCATTGGGAACCTGGTTCTGGCCCTTCACTGGGTAGTGGTTCCTCGCAATCTTTCATTTTTAGATACATGACATCTTCGTCTAGGAAGTCAAATCCGACTGATTCTTGATCCTCAATCGGTTGATGAGCCAAATGATCAACTAAAATACTTCTTTTAATGCCTTTCTGAGCGTGGTACTCGATGTCGTATTCTGATAACAACTTCTGCCAATGGGCAATTCTTCCCGTGAGAGCAGGCTTTTCAAAGACATACTTGATTGGATCCATTTCTGAGATTAACCAAGTAGCGTGACGAATTATATACAGGTGAAGACGTTTGGCTGCCCAAGCTAGAGCGCAACAAGTTTTCTCAAGCATAGTGTACCGAGTCTCGCAGTCGGTGAATTTCTTGCTCAGATTGTAGATGGCAGACTCTTTCCGTATTGTTTCGTCTTGTTGGCCAAGCACACAACCCATTGAGTCTTCCAAGACTGTTCAATAGATGATCATTGGTCTTCCTTCCACTGGAGGTGATAGAATCGGTGGGTTCAACAGATATTCCTTAATACTATCGAAGGCGGTTTGACAGTCTTCTGTCCAAACGCAGTCCTGATTCTTTTTTAGTAATTTGAAAATCGGCGCACATGTCGCGGTCATGAGGAATATGAATCTGGAGATGTAGTTCAAACGTCCCAGGAATCCTCTGACTTGTTTTTCAGTCTTCGGAGAAGGCATTTCTTGAATGGCCTTGACCTTGTCAGGATCAACCTCAATTCCTTTCTGGCTGATGATAAACCCTAAAAGTTTCCTTGAACGGACACCGAATATGCACTTATTGGGATTCAAATGGAGTCTGTACTTTCTCAAATGCTCAAATAAATTTGACAGGTGGGTCACATGCTCCTCTTCTGTTTTGGATTTAGTAATCATATCATCGACATATACCTCGATTTCCTTGTGTATCATGTCATGAAACAGAGTAGTCATGGCCCTTTGATAGGTTGCCCCGGCGTTCTTCAAACCGAACGGCATTATCTTGTAACAAAAGGTACCCCATGGGGTAATGAATGAAGTTTTCTCCATGTCTTTCGGCGCTATTTTTATCTGATTATAGCCCGAGAATCCATCCATGAAGGAGAATACTTTGAACTTTGTTGTACTATCTACCAGCATATGAATGTGTGGTAAAGGAAAGTCATCCTTGGGATTGGACTTGTTTAGATCTCTGTAATCCACTAACATTCTGACCTTTCCGTCCTTTTTTGGAACTGGTACTACGTTGGCTAACCATTGAGGATATTCTGATGTAGCAAGGAAACCCGCGTCTATCTGTTTTAGTACTTCCACTTTGATTTTGATGGCCATGTCTGGATGAGTCTGTCTCAACCTTTGTTTTACTGGCGGACATTCTGACCTCAATGGTAAATGATGTTCCACGATGCTGGTATCCAACCCTGGCATATCCTGATAGGACCAAGCGAATACATCGGGAAACTCTTTAAGAAGCTTTGTCAAACTTTCTTTGACAGTTGGACTGAGTAGTGCCCCAATCTTGAATTCCTTTCTCTCTTCCTCTGAACCCAAGTTAACCATTTCCAACGGCTTTTTGTGAGGTTTGATGGACCTTTCCTCTTGTCTAAGTAATCGGGAGATCTCCTATGGAATTTCTTCGTCATCTTCTTCTTCAGCCTCAAATACCGGGAATTCAAAGTTGGGTGAAGGAATTGGATCGTATGTTTCAATGGGGTTTAAAACAAGTAATCTGCATGACGTGATGATTGTTTTTAGAAGAGATAGAGAGAAATGCAAGAGTGCGTGCATTGTAATTTTTTGAAAGATGCTTGTTTTTATTATTTGTTGTTTTTTTAGGATTACCATTTTCTGAAAAAGCGAAAAGAGAAAATAATAATAAATGCGGAAATTACATAACGAAGTTATTTTATTTATGATCTTGTCAATTCTTGAAACTACAGCCCTATAAAACAAAACTCTGTCGCTTTGGGCAAAGCGAAGAGGGACATTTACAGAAAGTGAGCCCTATCGAAACATCTGTTTCACATGGGCAGGGTGAAAGGTTAAAGTAAAGACGACAATTACTTAAACTTATGAACAACTTTCGGGACATCGATAGTGACCCATTGACGGCGAACTCCTCAATGAATCACAAAATCTGGTACTTTCCCTCTTGATTTATATTCAGAAATAACGTTGATTTCTAGTGGAGCAGGATCGTTGGAATTTGTCTCCCAGGAAAAGTTGTCGTAGGAGGATTCTTCAGCTGTATCTTGCATAGTATTTGTACTCTCAGGTAAATCTCCCCATCCAGTTGGCTGGATATCTTCGAGCTTGATACGAGAGCTTTCGGGAGCGGTGTACTTGACCAAGTAGTCGAACTTGCCACTCGGTTGTCCTAAGGTGTCCCACACTTCTGTGGAGCTGGAGGAGTCATCTCTCTCGATGACGTTGACCTCGGGAAAAGCATAGTTGATGAATTCTAGTCCTGCAAGCTTTGCAAATTCATTGTCGTACTGGATACTTTTTGAATGTCCTGAGTGTTGATCCCATGACATGGTGGGGACGCAGGTATTCTTTTCAATGATGCTCAGCTGATATGCATCGTTGGGCTGACTCTTTTGTCCTGAGTCTCCTGGGTACGGCTTCCAGATAGGCAGACCATCCATTAGGCCATAATAGTTGTGATCAAAGTTGTCTTTCATTAGAGTGTCTTCCTCTAATGAATTTGGTGGAGCACGACAGCCTTCCGGATCACAATCTCCGTATATCGTTTTAACATCTGACCTTGGTATAAATCTCGGACTCTGTGCGGGATAGCAAAATGGTGTAGGCACCTCTTCCTAAGACATATAACCGTCCTCGTTAAGATAGGACTTCCATTCTTCATCTGTATCGGAGGAGTCACCCTCATTGGTGGTATGTACTTCTTGAGATACCGGGTGAAGGAAACCTCCATTGTGGAAGAAGTTCTGAATGGGATGAAGACTTTCATTGTTAGTAGCAGTCTGGGTACAGGTTAAGGAAAAACCAAGACCTTTCTTTTTCTTATTGTTAGTAGGAATGACAAGCTGTCCCCATCCTTTTGCATTGTTACTTTTGATCACTTCGAGAGCATCTTTGTACGAGGAAATCGATGTTTCTTTTTTTGGTCGTTCTTGACAAACTTCAACTTTTGGTGAAGTGTCGAAATGACTGCCCCAGCCTGGTGTATCCAAGGTCTTCCTAATAAATAGTTGTACACTTCCCGGACGTCCATGACCTAGAAAGTGACTAGGAAAGTGTGAGGACCGATAGTTATGGGAAGGTCGACTTCGCCGATAACTGTTTTTCGAGATTCATCAAATGCATTAACGATGACCTCACTACCTCTCACCGGAGATCCTTTGAATGATAGTCGCATTAAAGTGGACTTCGGCATAACATTCAGAGTCGATCCTGTGTCTACCAGTATGCTGGCTAAAGCATAATCCTGGCAGTTGACTGTAATATTGAGTGCCATGTTGTGACTTTTTCCTTCTTCTGGCAATTCTTCGTCACTAAACCCCAAATTGTAGCAGGAAGTGATGTTAGAGATAATGCTGTCAAATTGTCTTATTGACACATCCTGTTCCATAAAGGCTTTCTCTAAGACTTTCTGTAGAGCCTCTCTGTGAGCTTCGGAACTGAGTAATAGAGATAACACAGAGATTTTTGAAGGATTTTGCAACAGCTGATCAACACAGAGACTATTGAAAGGTCGGGACCACTGGACTGACCGACTGGTTGATAGGGAACTTCTGTTTGAGGTTCCTTTTCTTTGCTAGGTTCTCCAACTCCTCGGTTGAAAATTCGATCGCTCCGTGTTACTCGACTAATGTTTGCAATATTCACGATGGATTTGTGTGGTGGCACCCAGCCACGTCCATTTTGTATGCAATGTAACCTCACTAGATCTGTTTCCATTGATCGAACATCCTGACTTTGATGTCTAGTAGGGTTCCTGTCAGTCATACTGACCTGTTGTGTGTCTTTATCTAGATAGATCGAAAGCCATCAGTGGTTTAACAAGTGTTGCAATTTTCTTTGAATGAGTGCACATCCTTGGTCACTCTCCCGACACACTTTACAGTTCTGATAATTATGCGAAGTCAGAAAACCGAACTGGACATGCTTAGCGTGTAATTTCACCAAGCTGGTATTCATCAAACGAATATCGAAGATTTGAATCATATTCACTTGATACTGATTTCTATCGCGGTAATCCTAAATCCATCCAAGATCCATCTGACGCTGGAGGGCCTCATGTATAAAAGAGCGTCCCTGATTATTTACCGAGCAAATTAGACAGGAATCATAATCGTGTTGTCGCAGATCATGATGTTGGATTTGCCTTGAGTGCATTGCCACCAAGTTGACATTCATCGCATGGATGTCGTGGTTTTGAATGACGTTGGAATTTGTGTAAGTCATGTTGACCCCACGAATTCGGCGATCTTGGATCCATCCGAGATCCAACTGTTCCTGTAGAGCTGATTGCACCACAGAACATCCTTGATTGTCTTTAGAATAGATATCACACTGGTGATAGTTATGAGGTGGTACATGACCGTACCCACTCTGTCTGCGATGCATCTTGACCAGATTAGCCCTTAATAAGAGTACATCATGAATTTGATAGCTGTAGTTAGACTCTCCCTCTACCAAATTGACTGCAGCTTTCTCATGTTGAGGCAACGAGTTCGTCTGAATATTTGGATTCGTATCCTTGAACGTTAAGACCTCGCTCCTAACAAGCTTTTGTACATCAGATTTGAAACTGAGACAGTTTTCTATGTTATGCCCTGGTCCTCCTTGATGGTAAGGGCAAGTCTGATCCGCTTTGAACCAAAAAGGTGGATTTTCTAGTATTGTAAGAGGAGACCTGGTTTGGACGTGCCCCTTGACCAGTAGTAACGGAAACAGTTATGCGTACAACATTGGTATAGGGTCGAACCCTGGTGGCCGCGATGTACGGTTGTTGTTATATTGAGGACCAGCCTGCTAAAGAGGTTGTTGTGTCCTTTGTTGATATTGTTGTTGATTCGGTTGGCTCTGAGTAACCTGAGGTTGATACGTTGGAACAGGTGCAGGGTTGATAGCAGGAGTTATAGCTGCTACTTGTTGGTACCGTCACTTTTACTTTCCAAGAGAGATATTACCGATATCTTGCTTCTCTGACTGCTTCCTAAAGAAGAACTCCCATGATCACCATCTCAATGAAGTCACTGGGCACATTGGCGACCATTCTGTCATAGTAAAATGAGCTCAAGGTTTTCAAGAATATATTTGTCATCTCTTTTTCCTCAAGAGGTGGACAAATCTGA
Organism: Lathyrus tuberosus; assembly: GCA_022829125.1. Lineage (NCBI taxonomy): Eukaryota > Viridiplantae > Streptophyta > Magnoliopsida > Fabales > Fabaceae > Lathyrus > Lathyrus tuberosus. Next base: position 11,132,789 of record JALAZF010000145.1, read on the forward strand.
GCGGAAATTTCACGCCATCTCTGAGCATACTCCTTAAAGGTTTCCTTATCCTTCTGCGACATGGCTCTGAGTTGATCTCTGTCCGGTGCCATGTCCAGGTTATACTTATATTGTCGAACAAAGGCAGGGCCAAGATCTCTGAAAGTGACGATCTTAGTGCGGTTTAAACCCATGTACCATTTGAGTGCGGCACCGGTTAAACTATCCTGGAAGTAATGGATCAGTAGCTGTTGGTTCTCTGTCTGAGTTGACATCCTCCGGGCATACATCATCAAGTGACTTTGAGGGCAAGATTTACCCTTCTACTTTCAAATTCGGGCACCTTGAATTTGAACAGAACTTTCACATTGGGGACCAAACAAAGGTCTGCGGTGTCCTTACCGAATAGATCCTGACTGCGAATGGCTTGCAGTTCTTTCTGCATCTCCAAGAATTATTCCTGGAATTCCTTCATTTTATCGTTCATACTTTCATTTCCAGCAGAAGGTATATGTGGAATCTGTCCTTCCGGGACAGAGTGTACCACGGGTAGTGGCACACTCATTACGACTGTGACTCTTGGTGCTTCCCGAAGTTTGTAACCTTTAGGAGTTGCTGTCATGCCCCTGGCATCTTCGCTTTCCCGAAGTTTTTAACCTTCAGGCCATGCGGCTCCTGCTGCAGTTTTTGGATCTTCCGTGATCGGCGGAATATATCCTTCCGGGATATAGTTAAGTGGCATGCCCCAGGGACGATCTTTAGGCATGGTATATCGAGGCTCATACTTTTCCACTATGGGGGTCGATGTGATCTCTGAGATCACAGTCCGTTGTTGTTGCATCTGAGCTGCTGCCAGAGCTTGCATATCGTTGTGAAGCTTTCTCAAATCCTCTTTCAGAGCGTCGGGTTCTTCTCTCAACTCTCTGTTCTCTTCCTCGAGATTATCCATTTTCTTTTGTTGACTGGCCCGAGTATTGTACGAATGAGATAGTTTGACTTTGAAATCGAGACACAAATGTGAGATTCGTAGGTAAGACGAAGGCGTTATGTGAGAATGATGAATGATATGCAATGATTATATTAGTTGAATTTTTGTTTAATCAAAATAAACTTCGACAATTGGATTGCAAATATCAAATAGTGGGGATAACCCCGTTTTATTGAATTCAAAGATTACGAAAGTGAAAATACAATAATTTACATAGTGCTGTAAAAGGAAATGTCTAAGCTAATGGGTCCTGAGTCCTCTCTGAGGAGGGCTCAGGTGCTGGTTTTGGTATTTTCCTTTTCTTTGACCGGGGCTCTTGAGTCGTTGTCGGGTTGTCATTCCTTTGCCAAATGAAAGAAGCGAGCAAATTCCTTTGGTCATCTTGGTTTTCTACAACATGTTGCTCTAAAATCTCGATCAGAGCGTCTTTTTCCTTTAATAGTTGCTGTATTTTCTTGCACTCCACATTAAGAATACGGTACTTGTTCTTCCAAGACTTCTGCTCCTGTTGAACTATGTTGAGAGTAACCTGAAGTTTTTCCGTATCAGACATAAAATAAAGGACAGATTCCCTTAATGGAAGAACTTCTTGACGAGGGTATGGCATCCTCAGCTTGAGAGCTCTAGTTTGTACCCAGTGGAGATAAGGCTCCACAGAGATACAGTCTGGTTTCCCTAGAGACTCTCTTCCTTTCCTGTGAACATGTTTCCAGGCATGCACTATTTCTGTCTTTAGTGCCCTATCGTTTTCTCCTTCCTTGAAGAAAAGACCTTCCAGATGAGCATTACGCGGGACATGCCTCATCGAGTATCCGAATTGACGACGAACTAAAATTGGATGATAGTTGATTCCTCCTTTAGTTCCTATGAGGGGTACATTAGGGAAGTTTCCACAACGGTCAATGGTTCTGATCCCGTCATAGATTCGATTGTACCAATCGATGTCAGAGTTGGTAAGAGACATGATCCTCTGTGACCAACGTAAAGTATTCTTAGGATCCCAAAATGCAGCAGACTTGGGCAAGTGGGAAATGAACCATTTGTATAGCAGGGGTACACAGCAGGTGATCATTCCTCCGCTGTACAAATTCCTTAAATGTACAGAATGATAAGCATCTGCGAGCAAGGTCGGTATAGGGTTTCTAATCAAAAGTATCTTAATGGCATTGATATCTACGAAGTTATCGTTGTTGGGAAACAAAAATAACCCGTAGGTGAGCAAAACAAAGATGCTCTCGAAAGCGGCCGCGTTCCCTATACTAGCAAAGTACAGGGCTTTCTTTATCAATAACTGGGCTGACAAACCTTGGATTCCACCCTTAGTGGTCATGTGAGTCCTGACTTCTGACTCGTCCAAATAAATTGGTCTTGCAATGGTTTGATCCTTTAGAATTTCTTCTAGTCCGAAAAAGGCAGCTTGGTCAGTGATAGGTAAATCAATCAAGTGAGAGTACTCCTCTAGTGTTGGTGCTAGCTGATAATCCGAGAATGTGAAACAGTGATAGACCAGATCATAAAACTGAATGAGCGTAGCCAGTATTCCTTCAATTACATGGACCCTTAACAGAGATAGCAGTCCTTCGCACTTAGCTCTAAAAGCATCAGGGTTGGTGATCATCCTCGCCAATCCTCTCAAATCCTCTAGTTTTGGAACCTTGAAGGTGTACTTGTGAGTCTTCCTTCTACCTAAATCCATAACGCAATCTTTTTCTCTGACATTTGCAATCATTGTTTTAGTTTAATTTGAAAAAGAGAGACTAGAAGAGAAATTTTTCTTTTGATTAATGTTTTTTAATGACATGAATGCATGAATGCAGCACACAAAAACATAGAAAAACATGGGGTCAAAGGTTCATTTTCATGAAGTCAAGGCTCTACCCATCCCCAAAGGTTTTACTGGTGATTTTTTGTACCTGTCCTCAAAATCACTGAGCCCTCTTGGGATAACAGCAGCAGGATGGAATCACCCGAGCAAGCTGCAGTATCTTAGAGTAATCTCAAACGAGGGTAGTATCGCGTGACAACTATTTCTGATAGCTTTCGCACTACAAAATAGTAACAAGGTTTCAATCTACTAAAATCCTCAGCTTCTCAGATAACCCAATCGAACAATCTGCTTTCAACAACCGAAGTCGTATAGGCATTGAATCCGCAAAGGGAATCTCCACTGATTCGATGGTCGACCTGGACCTCTTATTTGGGAGTCACTCCCTGTAAGATTACCCATCTAGTGCCATCACCTATCTTAGGTGTATACTCAATCTTTCCAGATGCGGCATCACACGCATTCCCATTAGCAGAAAAATAAACACGGATATCAATTAGGAAAAGCAGTATATATATATATATATTTATTTATCCTAACATCCTAGACCTCTAGTCCTATGATCCTAACAGTCAATGACTCCCCAGCAGAGTCGCCATTCACTGCAGTACCTTCTAAACTTACGGGATTCTACCTAAGAGATGGGAGAATGGTTATGCTCCCACTATGGTCGCCATTCTTCTGTAGCGCGGTTTTTGTGGTTTCGAATCACTATCGCTTTGGGGTGCTACAGTTTGATTCATTTTTTATCCTGTGAAGATGATTAAGGGAGGGAAATAGATGTCTCTAATTAACCCTTCTTGCATACTGAGTTTAAATAGATGACTGTTGGTTTACAGATGCTATCAAAATAGTGGGTCTCTCTTAGGTTATTTGGCTTAAGAATAGAGTGTCTTGACTGTTCATGAGGCTTTTGAGAAGGTACTATATCTAATTTTTCTTTGATTGATGTATGAAGGTACTGGACTTAGAGTTTTTTATTAGTATGCTCGCTAAGATTTCGCAAACTTATGCTTACGTAGTCCCGTTTAACGAAACAGGGAAATCAGAGCAATCGTAGTTCCTCCTATTCTAAGAGAGGAAAAAGATGTTTTGGTGTCTCGTTCAAAGCCCAAGACAGAGGCTAAACAGAGTATTTGTGTCTTGCTCAAAGCCCAAGATTGAAGCTAAAAGGGATTTGTATCTTGTTCAAAGCCCAAGATATGAAGCTAAAGGGTTTTGGCTGAGAGAGAATTTGTCATCTCTAAAGAGCAACTGTTGGTGTTTGTGTGCTTTGATCAAAGCACAAGTTTGATGCTAAAAGGTTGATTGACTCACATAGGGATTTCTTTATATGAAGCCTAAGAGGAGGCTAGATAAGACCGACTCAACAAGAGAGTGTATATGTCTTGAACCAGGCCCAAGATTGAGGCAAAAAAGAGACTGACTCTTTGGGGATATCATTATATAAAGCCTAAGAGGAGGCTAACAGTTTGGCTTTTTCGGGGAAAATGTTTTTTCTGTCTTGTACAAATCCCAAGATTGAGGCTAAAAGGGATTTTTGACTCTGTTGGGGAGGTTTATATGTGTCTTGTACAAAGCCCAAGATGGAGGCTAAAATGAGTTTGTCTCAACAAAAGAGTTCTTTTATATGTCTTGTACAAAGCCCAAGACAGAGGCTAAAGGAGTTAACTCAACAAGAGAGTCTTGCAAAGGTGATAGACCCAACAAGAGAGTCCTTTATACTCAACAAGAGCGTGATTTGTTGTCTCGCACGAAGCCTGGGATTGAGGCTAAAAGGAGATTGACCCTACAAGAGAGTCTTGAAAAGTGATGGACTTAACAAGAGAGTCTGGAAAAAAATGATTGACTCAACAAGAGAGTCTGAGAAGTGATTGACTCAACAAGAGAGTCTAAAAAGTGATTGACTCAACAAGAGAGTCTGAAAAGGTTAGCTTCGTTGGGGAAGGATCATTGTACAAAGACCAATAAGAGGATGGCTGTGTCGAGGAAAGATCATTATACAAAGCCTAAGAGAAGGCTATCTTACTGCTGAGGATTAGATCCATAGGCAGGCCCAAGGGTGGGGAACTCTCATGAGAGAGACCGGGTTTCTGCTAGAGATTTATCCAGAGTGATCGGTGTTTTTTCCAATGTTTGAAAGGAACTTGAGAATGTCTTTGAGACTCAAAGGGGTTTTAGACTGTCCAAGTCTACGGGTGTTGAAGAGTTTTATCTTTTGGAGGATGCCCAAAAGAGGGCAAAAGCCTTAAGGGATGAAAATCAACCCTAAAGTGGCTTGAGGTTTGACACTAGAAAGAATGCTCTAGCAAAGGATGACTAAGTTCTGTCTTATACCTTTAAGAGGTCATTAGGGTCCTTGTATTAAGCCCAAGAGAGGCATGAGAACTTCTAAGAAGCCGAGGGGTCCTTTTACAAAGCCCAAGAGGAGGCGGGGATGCTTTTAGGAAGCCTGTGGATCACCAAACCAAGAGAAGTTCAAGAAATGCAATTCATAGAGAAGAGATCATTCCAGGAAAGTTCGAGGGTTTGGAAGAAACTCAAGAGATGCTATTCACGGAGAATAGATCAACTCTGGGGAGTAGAATTTCTTTGACAATTGCTACGAGTGATAGTCTGAGAAAAGGTTCACCTAGAATACTGCCTTTCTCTTTGTTCCATATTGATTAACCCCAAGAGAAGGGAAGAATGAATCTGGAAATCCTTTGGGGATCTAGTTTTGTTTGTATTTAAAGAGTGACCAACAGGGCTTTACCTAATTCTAGACGTAGTTGCCGGGGGAAAACTCTAAATAACTAAACTAGTATATATACGATTGATATATGACGAGTATTTAAAAGGATATGAAAGAAGACTAACCATGCGCAGCTTCCCACAATACAGTTATGTATATGAAAGCATATAAAAGAAAGCGGATAAACGGTTACCCGTTGTAGAGCTTCCATGCTGTTTTGTAAGTTGTTTAACAAAGAAATTAAAAAAAGTTTTCATTGAAACTATACATTTGGATTCAAAATAAAAGGAGAAAGTATTTTGAACAGAGATCGGGGCTTACAGCTCAGGGAGAGGCCCAAATTTTAACAGTGATGGCACTATTGTTTTGTATCGGGACTTATACAACAACTGAGGCCCAAAAAGTTTTGGTCAAAAGGGGATTGGGTCTTACACTCTATTAGAGCCCCAAAGATTTTGAAATTGAATAAATATGGGTCTTATAGCTCAAGGAGAAGGCCAGTTAATTTTGTTAAAAAGGCGACGATCTCGCCGAACGTTGGAAAATATACAAAGGGACTTAAACAATGTGTGATGCCCAAAAGGTATTATTTACAAAGGGGTTGTGTCTTACACTCTATTAGAGGCCCAAAGAGATTTTTAAGAAAAGGAATGGGACTTATAGCTCGAGGAGAGGCCCAAATGATTATATGTTTGAAAAATGGCGATCGCGCCGAGGTTTGAAAAACACAGTGGGTCTTATACGATGATCGAGGCCTAAATTATTTTGGTTTTCAAAAGGGGTTGGGTCTTACACTCTATTAGAGGTCCATGAGTGCTTGAAAAAGATTTATTTAGGGTGATTAAAATCAAAACCCTAAATTAATTTCAAAATGTATTTAATTAAATAAAAATTTGATTAATATGATCAAAACTATCAAACATGTGTGAAAAACAAGTTGTGATCTTGGATTAATGTTTGAAAAATCATGTTTTTATCCACAAAATGATTGGAAACCATTTAAGTTTGGAAAATCAAGGAGGAAGAAATATTTTAAATGTTAAAAACAAATAAAAATTAATTCTTTGCAAAAATATCAAATATATGAAATAAATAATATTTTTGGGAAATTATTGTAAAATAAAATATTTTAACATTCTTGTGAATTATTAACAAATAGAATCAACTCAAAATCATCAAAAACCAGAGAGAAATTAATTTTTGAATCAATTAAATAAAATCACAAAAATTCAAATATTTAAAAATTCAAAAAAGGGCGCCAAGAACACCAAGTTCTTGCCCGCGCCCTCTGTTTCTTCAGATTTGCGTTTTCCCCTCAATCTCACTTAATGAAATCACACAATCCACATATCAATCTACTCGTTTTCACCTCACGATCATGTCTATGGTTTTTAATTTCATTTATTTTAAGCATGGAATAAGAAATCAAGACAAAACCTCAAGAACCCTAAATTCTGCATGAAGCCTGGGAATTTTGATACACGATTCATACAAAGCAATTAATTGAGGGGAAATCCTCCATACATGATTATGAACATATGGCAAAATTATTGTGCCAGGAAATTTGCATGAATCATGAAATGACTAAGTTTAGGCTTACTTGAAGGTCGTGGCAGCAAGAGCAATTTGATTTTTGAGTTGGAGGTGTTATAGATGAGTTGTGATGATCTGAACAGCTTCCCTACACCATATATAATGTGTTTGAATGCTTGGAGTGATTGGAAATGGACTGGAACAAGTTATGGCACCTCAACTGCAACTTGGTTAAAAACTTGAGCAATTGGCTGGTATTTTGTGAAATTGGAGTTCCATATGTTGTTTAAGTGTTTGGATTACTTCTATATGATGTTTATGAGGTGTGTGTGTGTGTGATTGGTTTGGTTGAAATTGCTCTCAAACTCAAAACCCGATAGTGACTTGCTTTAGAAGGCAATTTTGGAAGTGAGAAGGTGATTTTGAGGAAAGCATCAGTTTGGTTGCTTTGGTGTACTTAAACTTAGCACAAATGAGCTCTATTTATAGTAGAGCAAGTTTGTTTTGCAAGCAATAGTGAATGGAAACTCCAGAAGGCTGTTGGTTAATGGGGATCAAATGGAATCTCAAGTCTCCTCTAGCCATTGACTAGAGGTTAGAGCACAGGCCTATGGTTCTTTGATTCAAGGATAAGGCTTGACAAAAGTGTTCATTTTTGCTCTGATACATCCCACCTCTAAGCATCCATTGAATGCTCCAAAACAAAATTGGAGTCTTGAAGCATCTTTAGCTTTTAGGGGTGCCAAACCTATATGTAGTTCCAAAGACTTGGGAGGCTTATGGATCAGTGTTTGTTCCTCCTTGGTCTCCCCCTGAGGTGTGCATATGGATAAAATTGTTTTTCATTTGCACAAATTTATCAAATCGAGCTCTAATGCACAATCTGCCTTGTCAAGACAGTTTGCAGTAAGGCATGTTGCAGCTGTCATAACTCCTTGCTCAGATGGATTTTGATGGAGTTCTTGGACATTTTGGAAAGCCCTTATGTGACACAACACATGTGTGATCATAGTTTGTCATGAAATTTTTTGGATCTAAGTGAAAAATGCCCCTACATTTTGAAAAAAAGCAAGACAGATTCTGACTTAGTGAAAATTTCACTAAGTGTTGGAAAAAGTGGCATTTCATGTTTTCAGCCATTTTGATCACTCCATAACTAAAAATCCGTGAAGAATTGGAATGAGGTGTAGTTGACACTTTTACAGTATGCCATGAGAGCTACAGATCCATCTTTGGATCATTCAAAATGGTTACTTGGATCTCAAGTTATGATCCTTGGAAGTTGGTACCCTAGCCACTTTATTCCATAACTTAGAAAAATTCTAAGTTTCTATGGTTACCCCTTTAACAAGTTATCTCACTTTCTTTTATTTTTCTTGATGAATGATGATTCAAATCATACATTAACATTGTTTTAGGGTTAAAGAACCATAATTATGAAAAATCTCAAAAAGTCAAACTTTACTTTTGTGCACAGTTGACTTTTTATTAGATGAATTCCAAACTATGCGATCCTTTATGAAATCAAGTCATTGACCTAAATCAAACTTGATGGATATGTTCTATAGGTGTTATAGGGTGTTTTGAATCATTTCCCAGGGTTTGGGAGCATGTCTTGGTCAAAAGTCAAAGGTACAGTTGACTTTTTCTTCAAAACCCTAATGGTCTTCTTGAGGAAATTGAAACTTGTGGATCCAGCTTCTTGGATCAATCCGTTGTTGCAAATGAATCAATGTGGTTTATTAGAGACCCTCAAATCATGTCTTGAGGTCTTGGCTCATGTTTTGTCCCAAAAGTCAACTTAGGGGTGAATTAGGTCAAGAAACCCTAATTCCTGATTTTTGGTGAATGCATCCCCTGAGGCTAAATTGACTTGATGATTGGGTTCATGAGGTCCCTTGTAGTATCTTAAGTCATGCTTTGAAGTATTGGCTCATTCCCAGGTGAAAATTTTCATCTGGAGGCCTCAGTAGACCAAAACCCTAATTTGGTGACACTGGCGATCTTAAGGCTTAATCCACTTGGAATGCTGCAACCTTGTGCTTGATTCTTGATGTGGGAGTCCTATTGATCCTCTATGGGTATTTGAGAAGCCAGGCAAGTTGAAGATCATGTCACTTCTTGATTGATCCTTTGTCTAAGCACCCTGAGAGGGCTCAAAACCCTAATTCTTGATTATGGTGAATGTTCAACCATCTTTGAGGAGATTGGTGAGGCATGGAGGCACATCCATATTGTGATGATGATTTGAACAATAATGGGAAATCTTAGTGGTCAAAATTTGGGGTATGACATAGAGCAATGCCACTTTTTCCTTTATGAATCTTTCATGCTAAGAGAGGGACATTGGCTTGGATGTGTAGAATCCAGAGGCTTGCCACTTATAGCTGTTAGATGAAAGAGAAATTTTAACCAAGATAAAGGAGGGACTCCAGCTAGGATTTTAAATCAATAAGTGTACCACTTACTTCAGTTATCTGGAAAAGTGTTTTGATTGTTTGTGTTGATATGTGATGTACATAGGAGATATCCTCCTACAGAGAGGACTCATGGTCTCATCTGTGGGGATGATGAATTTTGTGCCTTGATCAAAGCCCAAGGTTGAAGTTAAAGAGGTTTGAAAACTGACTCTACTGGAGATGTTATATTTGAGTATCTTGTTTGAAGCCCAAGATGATGAAGCTAAAGAGTTTGAGTACTGTCTTTAAAGAAAGCTGACTCAACTGGGCAGTATGATGTTTGTCTTGTACAAAGCCCAAGATTGAGGCTGACTGGAAAAATCATTTTTTAAGCCTAAGAGGAGGCTGACTCTTGCTGAGGATTTATTGAAATCCAGGAGAAGGTCTAAACTGGGTTGGGGAATCCAAAAGGGAAACTAACTCTTGCTGGAAATTTGAGCAGATTTGATTTATCAGATGCCATGAGGCTCTGATTCTTTTGAGGATTTGTTGATGTCAATCAGACCCTGGCTGGGGATTTTAAAATGAAAGTTAAGCTTTGTTGGGGGTCAGAAGGGATTTAGATGAGTTTGAAAACCATAGAGGTTCTAACTCTTCTGGGGATTGATGTATTTGTAAAGATGATTAGGATCTATCCTATACTTTTAGGAAGCCTAAGGGTTTTTGTGTTAAGCTCAAGAGGCGACTGAGAGGGTGAGACTTTCCAAATCTACTTGTATGAAACCCAAGAGGAGGCTGAGACTACCTTAGTCTCTTAAGAAGAGGCAGAATCTGGTTGGAGAAATATCTTTGTATGATGCCTAAGAGGGGGTTGAGGGTTCTAGAGATGAAAATCAATTCTTGACTGATTGGATGTTCTAAAGTTTTGATTTTCCTGAGGATTGAACTAGAAGAGATGACTAAACTCTTTCTATGCTTTTAGGAAGCCTTTGGGTCCTTGTACTAAGCCCAAGAGGAGGCTGGGATGCTTCTAGGAAGCCTGTGGGTCCTTGTACTAAGCCCAAGAGGAGGCTGTGGGGAACTTTTAAGAAGCCTTTGGGTCCAAGCCTAAGAAAAATTCAAGAAAAGGTTTCACCGGGAATTAGTCCTTTCTTTATTGAATAGTTCTTAGGTTTGAAGAAATTCAAAAGAGGTTTCACTGGGAATTAATCCTCTCTGGGGAAATGAATTTCTTTTATATGTTTCTATGTTTTGACAGTCTTTAAGAAAAGTTTCACCGGGAATAATGCATTTCGTTGTTCCATATTGAATAAAGCCCAAGAGGAGGCAGACTGTATTGAGGGAGTTTCCTATGAGGGAACTAGTTATTGAACTAAGTTATGAGTATCTTACTATTTATCCTAAGTGTGAACAGAGGATCACATAACTGTTGAGGGAACTTAAACAGATATGCACAAGTATATACAGATAAGTGAATTAACAGATATAGAAATAAGCATGCATTGAATTGAAAAAGTGTTGGTGTCTTACACTCTGAAAATAGGCGCAAGTGTATTGTGATTGGTTGTATTGATTACAACTGAATGTTTAGGGTTTTAAGAAATTGAAGAATGTTTTGAGAAAACTTTGAATTTGATTTTGAATTAAGAGAAAGTTGTTATTATTTGAATGAAGAGAATGTTTGTTTGGGGCTTATAACTCAAAGAGACGCCCAAGTGTCACACCCCAAATTTTGACCACTAAGATTTCCCATCATTGTGTAAATCATTACCACAATATGGATGAACCTTTATGCCTCATCAATCTCCTCAAGAATTGTTGAGCATTCCCTACAACTAAGAATTAGGGTTTTGAGCCCTCTCAGGACACTTAGACAAAGGATCAATCAAGGAATGACATGATCTTCAACTTGTCTAAACCTCTCAAACATCCACAATGAATCAAGAGGACTCCCACATCAAGAATCAGGCACAAGGTTGCAGCATTCTGAGTGGATTAAGCCTCCAGATCGCCAGTGTCACCAAATTAGGGTTTTGGTCGACCAGGGCCTCCCGGTCGAAATTTTCCTCTTGGAATGCACCAATGCTTCAAAACATAATCTAAATTACTCCAAGGGACCTCATGGACCCAATCATCAAGTCAATTTAACTACAGGGGATGCATTTATCAAAAATCGGGAATTAGGGTTTCTTGACCTAATTCATCCCTAAGTTGACTTTTGAGACAAAACATGAGCCAAGACCTCAAGACATGATTTGAGGGTCTCCAATACACTACATTGATCCATTTGCAACAATGGATTGATCCCAGAAGCTTGACCCACAAGTTTCCATTTCATCTGAACCACGGTTAGGGTTTTTGAAGAAAAAGTCAACTGTACCTTTGACTTTTGACCCAGACATGCTCCCAAACCTTGGGACATGATTCAATACACCCTATAACACCTATGAAATCAATCCATCAAGTTTGATTTAGGTCAAGGACTTGATTTCATAGAGGATCGCACAGTTTGGAGTTCATCTGATAAAAAGTCAACTGTGCACAAAAGTCAAAGTTTGACTTTTTGAGATTTTTCACAAATATGGTTCCTTAACCCTAAAATGATGTTAATGTGTGATTGGAATCATCATTCATCAAGAAAAATCAAGAAAAGTAGGATAACTTGTAAAAGGGGTAACCATAAAAAACTTAGAAATTTTCTAAGTTATGGAACAAAGTGGCTAGGGTACCAACTTCCAAGGATCATAACTTGTGATCCAAGCAACCATTTTGGCTGATCCAAAGATAGATTTATAGCTCTCATGGAATACTTTAAAAGTGTCAACTACACCTCATTCCAATTCCTCATGGATTTTAAGTTATGGAGTGATCAAAATGGCTGAAAACATGAAATGGCATTTTTTCCAACACTTAGTGAAATTTTCACTAAGTCAGAATCTGTTTCACATTTTTAAAAATGTAGGGGGATTTTTCACTTGGATCCAAAAAGTGTCAAGACAAACTATGATCACACATATGTTGTATCATATGAGAGCTTTCCAAAATGGCCAAGAACTCCATCAAATTCCATTTGAGCTAAGAGTTATGATAGTGGCAATATGCCTTGCTGCAACTGTCATGACAAGGCAGATTTGTGCATTTTGCTCGATTTGATCAAATTGTGCAAATGACAAACAAGTTTATCCATCTGAACACCTCAGGGGGAGACCAAGGAGGAACAAACGCTGTTCCATAAGCCTCCCAAGTCTTTGGAACTAAAAGTAGCATGCCAAACCTAAAAATGCCTAAAAAGGGGACAAGACTCCAATTTTGTTTTAGAGCATTCAATGGATGCACCAAGGTGGAATGAACTGAACATTTCCAACTGAATGAGTCAAGGATGATCTCTGAACTAGGGGGCCAAAGGCATGTGCTCTAACCTCTAGTCAATGGCTAGAGGAGACTTAAGATTCCAAAATGCTAAAATTGGCCAAACCTCTGTTGCAGTTGCCATTCACTATTACTTGCAAAATAAACTTGCTCTACTATAAATAGAGCTCATTTGTGCTCAGTTTAAGTACACCAAAGCACTACAACACTTGCTTTCCTCAAAATCTCTTTCTCTAGGCAAAAATACCTTCTTTAGCAAGGTAACTCTGATTTTTTGAGTTAGAGAGCACTTCCATCATAACTCATGATCCAAACACATACAATATGTCATATCTAAGCTGTCCAAACTCTCACAACTGACCTGTAACACCAAAATCACAAAGTCCCCTCTCAAAACCTCAAAATTGGACTTTTTTGCATTTTTCAAGCCATGTCTTGATTCAGCCACTTTCAAAACCAGATAAAACCTCAAACACACTCCAAATATCACCCTTGAACTGTCCCAAATGGTTCCACACATCTGGAACACCATTTGAGAGAGTTGCTATATTGGTCACTTTTGCCCCTTTTGCAAGAAAGAGCTCATACTTGTTCCTGAGGATTCCATTTGTTTCCAACCATCCTAAAAGCTTCTAAGTGATCATTTAAGGGTGTCCAAAGCATCAAATTGTTTCTGGAATAAAGCACTTGGCATATTGCACAAAAAGCTCATAAAGAGGTAAGCATCACAACTTGAACTCTTTGAAATATGCATTGCTTTGAAGTCCACTAATCATGCACATCTTATACATGTTATATATGTTGTGTTGGAACCAATTCATCATGTAATTCATGCCTGTAACATGAGGTAGCATGGAAAATGCAAATCATGGCCTATTTCAAAACCACTATCGGGTTTTTCAATAGGAGCCTCATCTAAAAAAACCACCACCACCATTGGATTTCTTGTGAAATTCTAGGCAGGATAGACCTAAATTTTGTCTCAATCCATGGAGAAATGAGAAAGTTACAAGCTTCACGTTTTTGGCCAAAATCTTGCCTTGCCTTGCCTTGGCCAGGCCAAAAACAAGGCAACCATCATATATCCATGGGGTGGTTTTGATACACGGATGTATCACCACCCCAGTGGTAGAGGGCGCGCGCTGCACACAAGAGGTCTGGGGTTCGAATCCCCCTCGCCCCAGATCCTCTTTTTATCATTTTTCCCACTTTTTGTTATTTTTCATATTATTTTTTAATGATTTGGAAAATTAATAACTCTCTCAATTTTAATGATTTTTTATTGGTTCTTTTTGCAAAAAATCACAAAAATGTTAAAATATTTTATTCCACAAAAAAATTAGATTTATATTAATTATTTAATATAGTTGATATTTTTGTAAATAAATTCATTTTTATTATTGTTAAAACATTTTAAAAATGAATATCCACCTTGAAAAATCAAGACCAAATGAGTTTTAATTCATCTTGTGATTAAAATATCATTTTTCAAACCTTAACCAAAAATCAGAAGTTGTTCATTCAAACTTATTTGTTATTTTTATCATTTTAATTAATTTTCATTGAAAATTACTTTAAAAAGTGATAAAATTAGGGTTTCTTTGATTTTCACCCTAACAAATCTTTTTCAAAAAACACTTTTGGGCTTATAATAGAGTGTAAGACCCAATCCCTCTTTGAAACCAAAATAGTTTGGGCCTCAGTCATTGAGTAAGACCCAAGGTATTTTCAAAAATCTCGGCGTGATCGCCAGTTTAAAATAAAATCAACTGGGTCTACCCTCGTGTTGTAAGTCCAATTTCTTTTCTTAAAAAATCTTTTGGGCCTCTAATAGAGTGTAAGACCCAACCCCTTTCTAAATAAACAATTTTTGGGCCCCACACATTGTATAAGTCCCTCTGTATATTTTCAAAAGTTCGGTGCGATCGTCGCCTTTGTAACAAAATCAACTGGGCCTCTCCCTGAGTTGTAAGTCCCATCTCTTGTACAAAAGAAAATCTTTGGGCCTCTAATAGAGTGTAAGACCCATCCCCTTGTACACAAAAACTTTTTGGGCCTCTCCTCGAGCTTTAAGCCCTAACAATCTTTTCAAAGCACTTTCTCCTTTGATTTTGAATTCAAATATATGTTGTTATCAAAACTATTTTTAGTTTCTTTGTTGAACAACTAACAAAACAGCATGGAAGCTCTATAACGGGTAAGTGTTTATTCGTTTTCATTTACCGCTTTCATATGTATATAACTGTATTGTGGGGTTGTTTCACTGTAAGTCTTCTTTCACATCCTTTTAAATACTCGTCATATATCAACTGTATATATACTAGTATAGTTATTTAGAGTTTTCCCCGGAAACTACGTCTAGAACTAGGTAAAGCCTGTTGGTCACTCTCGAATACAAACAAAACTAGATCCCCATAGGATTCAATATACAGTATTCCCTTCTCTTGGGGTTAAACAATATGGAACAAAGAGAATTTGTCAAAGAAATTCTACTCCCTAGAGTAGATATATTCTCCGTGAATAGCATCTCTTGAGTTTTTTCCAAATACTCGAACTTTCTTGGAATGATCTCTTCTCTGTGAATTGCATTTCTTGAACTTCTCTTGGTTTGGGGACCCACAGGCTTCCTAAAAGCATCCCCGCCTCCTCTTGGGCTTTGTATAAGGACCCTTCGGCTTCTTAAAAGTTCTCATGCCTTCTCTTGGGCTTAATACAAGGACCCTAACGACCTCTTAAAGATATAAGACATAACTTAGTCATCCTTTGCTAGAGCATTCTTTCCAGTGTCAAACCTCTGGCCACTTTAGGGTTGATCCTCATCCCTTAAGGCCCTTGCCCTCCTTTGGGCATCCTACAAAAGATAAAACTCTACCAGTAGACTTGGACAGTCTAATTCCCTTTAAGTCTCAAAGACATTCTCAAGTTCCTTTCAAACATAGGAAAAAACACCGATCACTCTGGATAAATCTCCAGAATCCGGTCTCTCTCATGAGAGTTCCCCACCCTTAGACCTGCCTATGGATCTAATTCTCAGCAGTAAGACAACCTCCTCTTAGGCTTTGTATAATGATTATTTCCTCAGCATAGTCAACCTCCTCTTGGGCTTTGTACAATGATCCTCCCCTAGCGGAGCTAACCTTTTCAGACTCTCTTGTTGAGTCACTCACTTCTCAGACTCTCTTGTTGAGTCAAATCCTTTAGCCTCCGTCTTGGGCTTTGTAAAAGACATATAAAATCACTCTCTTGTTGAGTATAAAAGACTCTCTTGTTGGGTCAATCACCTTTGCAAGACTCTCTTGTTGAGTCAACTCTTTTAGCCTCCGTCTTGGGCTTTGTACAAGACATATAAAAACACTCTCTTGTTGAGTATAAAAGACTCTCTTGTTGAGTCAACTCCTTTAGCCTCCATCTCGGGCTTTGTACAAGACAGCAAATCACTCTCTTGTTGAGTATAAAAGACTCTCTTATTGAGTTAACTTCTTTAGCCTCCGTCTTGGGCTTTGTACAAGACTGATAAAAGCACTCTCTTATTAAGTCAACTCATTTCAGCCTCCGTCTTGGGCTTTATACAAGACACATATAAATCTCCCCAACGGAGTCAAAAATCCCTTTTAGCCTAAATCTTGGGCTTTGTACAAGACAGAAAGAACATTTTCCTCAGAAAAGTCAAACTGTTAGCCTCCTCTTAGGCTTCATATAATGATATCCCCAAAGAGTCAGTCTATTTTAGCTTCCGTCTTGGGCTTTGTACAAGATACCTACATATCCACTCTCTTGTTGAGTCGGTCATTTCCAGCCTCCTCTTAGGCTTTGTATAAGGAAATCCTCTGTTGAGTCAATCAACCTTTTAGCATCAAACTTATGCTCTAATCAAGGCATACAGTTCCTCTTTAGAGATGACAAATTCTCTCTCAGTCGAACCCTTCAGCTTCATATCTTGGGCTTTGAACAAGATACAAATCACTTTTAGCTTTAATCTTGGGCTTTGAACAAGACACCAAAACATCTTTTTCCTCCCTTAAAATAGGAGGGAACTGCGATTGCTCTGATTTCCATGTTTCATTAAACGGGAATACGTAGGCATAAGATTGTGAAATCTTAGCGAGCATACTAATAGAAAATCTCAAATCCAGTACCTCCGTCAATCAACCAAAAGCATTAGATCTAACACCTTACCAAAATCCTCGTAAATAGTCCAGACCCGGTATTCTTGAGCAAAATAACCTAAGACAAGGCCCCCTTTTTGTTAGCATCTGTAAACCAACAGTCATCTATTTAAATTTAGTATGCAAGCAGGGTTAATTGGAGACATCTATTTCCCTTCCTTAATTAGCTTCACAAGATAAAAAATGAATCGAACTGTAGTACCAAAGCGATAGTGATTCGAAACCACAAAAATCGCGCTACAGAAAAATGGCGACCACAGTGGGAGACATTCTTTCTTACAGTCTTAGGTGAAAAAACAAAGTACCACAGAAATGGCGACTCTGATGGGGAGTCATTGTCTATATAGGATCATAGGACTAGAGGTCTAGGATGTTAGGACAAATATATATACTACTTTTCCTAATTGATATCTGTGTTTATTTTTTCTGCTAATGGGAATGCGTGTGATGTCGCATGTGGAAAGATTGAGTATACACCTAAGATAGGGGATGGCATTATACGGGTAATCTTATGGGGAGTGAATCCCAGATAAGAGGTCCCGATCGACCATCAAATCAGTGGAGATGCCCTTTGCAGATTCAATGCCTATACGACTTCAGTTGTTGAAAGTAGATTATTCCATTGGGTTATCTGAGAAGCTGAGGATTTTAGTAGACTGAAACCATTTTGTAGTGTGGAAGCTATCAGAAATAGTTTTCACGCGATACTACCCTTATTTGAGATTACTCTAAGATGAACCAGCTCGCTTGGTGATCCGCTTGCTGTCGTCATCCCAAGAGGGATCAATGATTTTGAGGACAGGTACAAAAATCACCAGTATAAACCTTTGGGGATGGGTAGAGCATTGACTTCATGACACCGACCCTTTGACGCCATGTTTTTTCTATGTTTTTGTGTACTGCATTCATACATTCATTTAAAAAACATTAAAACAAAGAAAATTTTTCTCGTCTAGTCTCTCTTTTTCCAAATTAAACTAAGACAATGATTGCAAATATCAAAGAGAAAGATTGCGTTATGGATTTCGGTAGAAGAAAGACTCACAAGTACACCTTTAAGGTTCCGAAATTAGAGGATTTAAGAGGTTTGACAAGGATGATCACTAACCCTGAGGCTTTCATAGCTAAGTATGGAGGGTTGTTATCTCTGTTAAGGGTCCATGTAATTGAGGGAATCCTGTCCACGCTAATCCAGTTCTACGACCCGGTTTATCACTATTTCACATTCCCAGATTATCAGCTAGCACCGACACTAGAGGAGTACTCTCACCTAACTGATTTAGCTATCACTGATCAAGCTCCCTTTTTCTGACTGGAAGAAATTCCAAAAGATCAAACCATTGCAAGGGCAATTTATTTGGACGAGTCAGAAGTCAGGACTCACATGATCATTAAGGGTGGTATCCTGGGTTTGCCAGCCCGATTCTTGATAAAGAAAGCTCTGTACTTTGCTAGTATAGGGAACGTGGCCGCTTTCGAGAGCATCTTTGTTTTGCTCACGTACAGGTTATTTTTGTTTCCCAACATCGATAACTTCGTTGATATCAATGCCATTAAGATTTTTCTAATTGGAAACCCTGTACCTACCTTGCTCGCAGATGCTTATCATTATGTACACTTAAGGAATTTGTACAGCGGAGGAATGATCACATGCTGTGTAGCCCTGCTATACAAATGGTTCATTTCCCATTTGCCCAAGTCTGCTGCTTTTTGAGATCAAAAGAATACTTTACGTTGGTCGCAGAGAATCATGTCTCTTACCAACTCCGACATCGATTGGTAGAATCGAATCTATGACGGGATCAGAATCATTAACTGTTATGGAAATTTCCCAAATGTACCCCTCATAGGAACTAAAGGAGGAATCAATTATCATCCGATTTTAGTTCGTCGTCAATTTGGATACCCGATGAGACATATCCCACGTAATGTTCATCTGGAAGGTCTTTTCTTCAAGGAATGAGAAAATGACAGAGCACTAAAGACAGAAATAGTGCATGCCTGGAAACACGTTCATAGAAAAGGACGAGAGTCTATAAGAAAACCAGATTGTGTCTCGGTGGAACCTTATCTCCACTGGGTACAAACTAGAGCTCTCAAGCTGAGGATGCCTTACCCTCGTCAAGAAGTTCTTCCATTAAGGGACCATGTCCTTTATTTTATGTCTGATACAGAAAAACTTCAGGTTATTCTCAACAAAGTTCAACAGGAGAAGAGGTCTTGGAGGAAGAAGTACCGTATTCTCAATGTGGAGTGTAAGAAAAATACAACAACTACTGAAAGATAAAGATGATCTGATTGAGATTTTAGAGCAACATGCTGTAGAGAATCAAGAAGACCAAAGGAATTTGCTCGCTCCTTTCACTTGGAAAAGGAATGATAACCCGACAACGGCTCAAGAGCCTCGGTCAAAGAAAAGGAAAGCACCAGTACCAGCACCTGAGCTCTCCCCAGAAAGGACTCAGAATCCATTTGCTTAGAGATTTCATTTTACAGCACAGTGTAAATTACTGTATTTCCATTCCCGCAATCTTTGAATTCAATAAAACGGGGTTTCCCCACTGTTTGATATTTGCAATCCAAATTGTCGAAGTTTATTTTGATTAAACAAAAAAATAATAATTAATATAATCATTGCATATCATTCATCATTCTCGAATAAACGCATTCTTCTTCCCTGCGAATCTCACGTTTGTGTCTCGATTCAAGAGCCAAACTGTCTCATTCGTACAATACTCAGGCCAACATTCAGAAGAAAATGGATAATCTCGAGGAAGAGAACAGAGAGCTAAGAGAAGAAATCGACGCTCTTAGAGAGGATCTGAGGAAACATCACAATGACATGCAAGCTCTGGCAGCAGCCCAGATGCAACAACAACGGACTATGATCTCAGAGATCACATCTACGCCCATAGTGGAAAAGTATGATCCTCGATATACCATGCCTAAAGATCGTCCCTGGGGCATGCCACTCAACTATATCCCTGGGGCATGCCACTCAACTATATCCCTGAAGGATATATTCCGCCGATCACTGAAGATCCAGAAACTGCAACAGGAACCGCTGGGCCTGAAGGTTACAAACTTCGGGAAAGCAAGGATGCCAGGGGCATGACAATGACTCCTGAATGTTACAAACTTCGGGAGGCACCAAGAGTCATAGCCATGATGACTATACCACCACCCGTGGTACACACTGTTCCGGAAGGAACAGTTCCTGGAAATGCAGAAGGAACTGCAAGCCATTCGCGGTCAGGATCTATTTGGAAAGGACGCCGCAGACCTTTGTTTTGTTCCCAATGTGAAAATTCTGCACAAATTCAAGGTGCCCGAATTTGAAAAGTACAAGGGTAACTCTTGCCCTCAAAGTCACTTGGTGATGTACGCTCAGAGGATGTCAACTCAGACAGAGAACCACCAGCTACTGATCCATTACTTCCAGGATAGTTTAACCGGTGCCGCACTCAAATGGTACATGGGTTTAAACCGCACTAAGATCGCTACTTTCAGAGATCTCGGTGCTGCTTTTGTTTAACAATATAAGTATAACCTGGACATGGCACCGGACAGAGATCAACTCAGAGCCATGTCGCAGAAGGACAAGGAAACCTTTAACGAGTATGCTCAGAGATGGCATGAAATTACCGCCCAGATTTGTCCACCTCTTGAGGAAAAAGAGATGACAAAGATCTTCTTGAAAACCTTGAGCTCATTTTACTACGATAGAATGGTCGCGAGTGCGCCCAGTGACTTCACCTAGATGGTGGGCATGGGAGTTCGTCTTGAGGAAGCCGTCCGAGAAGGACGTTTAGTTAAAAACACTGGATCATCAAGTAGTACAAAACGATACGGTAGTGCTCTCCCTAAGAAAAAAGAGCAGGATATTGGGAATATCTCTCTCAGAAAGCAAAGGAGACGATACCAACCAGTAGCAGCTGTAACTCCTGCTATCAACCCTATGCCTGTTCCAACGTATCAACCTCTGGTTGCACAAAGCCAACCGAATCAACAACAATATCAGCAAAGGACACAACAGCCTCTTCAGCAGGCTTGTCCTCAGTACAACAACAGTCTTACAACGCGACCGCCAGGGTTCGACCCTATACCGATGTTGTATGCAGAATTGTTTCCACTCTTACTGGTCAAGGGGCACGTCCAAACCAGGTCTCCTCTTACAATACCAGAGAATTCACCTTTTTTGTTCAAAGCGGATCAAACTTGCCATTACCATCAAGGAGGACCAGGGCATAACATAGAAAACTATATCAGTTTCAAATCTGACGTACAAAAGCTTGTTAGGAGTAGGGTCTTATCTTTCAAAGATACGAATCCGAATGTTCTCACGAACCCGTTACCACAACACGAGAAAGCTGCAGTAAATTTGATAGAAGAAGTGTCTAATAACAGCTATCAAATTTATGATGTACTCTTATTGAGGACCAATCTGGTCAAGATGGATCGCAGACAGAGCGGGTATGGCCATATACCACCTCACAATTATCACCAGTGTGATATCTACTCAAAAAACAATCAAGGATGTTCTATGGTGCAATCAGCTATACAGGAACAGCTGGATCTCCGATGGATCCAAGAGCACCGAGTTCGTGGAGTTTACATGACTTGTACAAATTCCAACATCATTCAGAACCACAACATCCGTGCGATGAATGTCAACTTGGTGGAAATGCACTCAAGGCAAAGCCAATATCATAATATGCCGTGACACGATTACAATTCCTATCTGATTTGCTCGGTAAATAATCAGGGATGCTCTTTTATACAAGAGGCCCTCTAGCATCAGATGGATCTTGGATGGATCCAGGACTACCATGATAAAAATCCTTATCAGATTAACATGATTCAAGTCTTCGATATTTGCTTGATGAATACCAGCTTGGTAGAGTTACACGCTAAGCAGGTCCAGCTCGGTTTTTTGACTTCGTACGACTATCAGAACTGTAAAGTGTGTCGGGAGAGTGACCAAGGATGTGCTCTCATTCAGAGAACTTTGCAACACTTGTTAAATCATTGGTGGCTTCCGATCTATCTAGACGAAGACACGCAACAAGTCAGTATGATTAATGGGAACCCTACTAGGCATCAAAGTCAAGATGTTCGATCTATGGAAGCGGACCTAGTGAGGTTACACTGCATTCAAAGCGAACATGGCCAGGTGCCACCACATAACTACGAGCACTGTAGAGTCTGCTCGGAGAATAACTAAGGATGCTACCTCTTGCGAGCAGCCCTTCAGAGTCAGTTGGACCGCGAAAAGATTCCACCATGTCCAGTTTCGGGGTCCATCAAGTTGATGCCCAACTACTTCGCTGATCAAATCAAGGATGTTGTTGTAATCTCTGATCCTGAGAGGACCGGGGATGTTTGTACCATCATCCCTCTACTCAATGAATGAAAAGTTCTTAACCAGGAACTGATTGAAATTACTTACAATGGTCAGAAGAATCAGAAGGCTCCTGTAGTTATCTATCTGTCGGGACCAGTGCCATACAAGTCTGATAAGGAGACCCCTTATAAATGCGGTGCAACAACAGTTGAGAATGGAAAGGAAACCCCATTACCCTCCGTCGTGAATATTGCAGACATCAGTCGAGTAACACGGAGCGGACGAATCTTCAACCGAGGAGTTGGAGAACCTAGCAAAGAAAAGAAACCTCAAACAGAAGTTCCCGATCAACCAGTCAGCCAGTCCAGTGGTCCCGACCTTTCAACAAACAACGATGAGATGCTAAAGCTCATTCAGAAGAGTGAATACAACATTGTTGACCAGCTGTTGTAAAGTCCTTCAAAAATCTCTGTGTTATCTCTTTTACTCAGTTCTAAAGCCTACAAAGAGGCTCTACAGAAAGTCTTAGAACAGGCCTTCGTGGAACAGGATGTAACAATAAGACAATTCGACAGCATCATCTCCAACATCACTTCCTGGAACAACTTGGGGTTTAGTGATGAGGAATTGCCAGAAGAAGGCAAAAGTCACAACATGGCGCTTAATATTACAGTCAACTTCCAAGACGATGCTTTAGCCAGCGTACTGGTAGACACAGGATCGGCTCTGAATGTTATGCCGAAGTCCAATTTAATGCGACTATCATTCAAAGGATCCCCGATGAGGGGCAGTGAGGTCGTCGTCAAAGCATTTGACGGGTCTCGGAAAGAAGTTATTGGCGAAGTCGACCTTCCCATAACTATCGGTCCTCATACTTTCCTGGTCACTTTCCAGGCCATGGACGTCCGGGCAGCATACATCTGTTTATTAGGAAGACCTTGGATACACCAGGCTGGGGCAGTCACTTCGACACTGCACCAGAAATTAAAGTTCGTCAAGAACGACCAACTAGTCACAGTCTGCGGAGAGGAAGCCTTGATCGTGAGTAACTTATCATCGTCTACTTGTGTAGAACCAGAGGAGGTTGTTGGAACTCAGTTCCAAGCACTGTCGATGAGCAATGAGAATCAATCAAAAAAAGGAACCTCTATTTCCTCATACAGAGATGCTCTCAAAGTGATCAAAAGTAACAATGCAAAGGGATGGGGCCAGCTTGTCTTTCCTTCTGATAATAAAACAAAGAAGGGTCTTGATTTTTCTTCAACCTTTACCCAGACTGCTACTAACGATGAAAGTTTTCATCCCATTCAGAACTTCTTCCATAGTGGAGGTTTCCTTCACCCAGTGTCTCAAGAAGTACATACCATCAACGAGGGTGATTCCTCTGATACAGATAAAGAATGGAAGTCCTATCTTAACGAGGACAGTTATATATCTCAGGAAGAGGTGCCTACGCCATTTTGCTATCCCGCACAGAGTCCGAGATTTATACCAAGGTCAGACGTTAAAATGATATACGAAGATTGTGATCCAGAAGGATGTCGTGCTCCACCAAACTCATTAGAGGAGGACACTCTAATGAAATATAACTTTGATCATGACTATTATGGCCCGATGGATGGTCTGCCTATCTAGCAGCCATACCCAGGAAACTCGGGGCAAGAAAATCAGCCGAACAATGAAAATCAGCTGAGCATCATTAAAAAGAATACCTGCGTCCCCACCATGTCATGGGATCAACACTCAGGGTATTCAGAACTTATCCAGCACGACGATGAATTCGCAAAGCTTGTAGGACTAGAACTCATCAAATATACTTTTCCCGAGGTCAACGTCATCGAGAGAGATGACTTCTCCAGTTCCAAAGAAGTGTGGGACACCTTAGGACAACCGAGTGGCAAGTTCGACTACTTGGTCAAGTACACCGCTCTTGAGAGCTTTCGTATCAAACTCGAAGACATCCAGCCAACTGGATGGGGAGATCTGCCTGAGAGTACAAATACTATGCAAAATACAACGAAGGAATCCTCCTACGACAACTCTGCCTGGGAGACAGATTCCAATGATCCTGCTCCACCAGAAATCAGCGTTATTTCTGAAGATAAATTAAGGAAGGTACCAGACTTTATGATTCACTGAGGAGTTTGCCGCCAATGGGTTGCAGTCGATGTTCTGAAGATTGTTCATAAATCAAAGTAATGGTCGTCTTTGCTTTAACCTTTCACCTTGCCCAGGTGAAACAGATGTTTTGATAGGGCTTACTTTCTGTAAATGTCCCTCTTCACTTTGTCCAAAGCAACAGAGTTTTGTTTTATAGGGCTGTAGTTTCAAGAATCAGCAAGTTCATAAATAAAATAACGTCGTTCTATAATTTCCGCATTTATTGCTGTTTTCTCTTTTCGCTTTTTCAGAAAATGGTACTCCTAAAAACAACTCGAATAATAAAAAACAAGCATTTTTTTCAAAAAATTTACACTGCACACACTCTTGCATTCTCTCAATCTCTTCTAAAAAACAAATTATCACGTCATTGCACATTGCTTGTTTTAAACGCCGTTGAAACACGCGATCAAATGCCTTCTCCCAATTTTGAATTCCCGGTATTCGGGGCTGAAGAAGAAAATGACAACGAAATTCCAGAAGAGATCTCCCGATTACTCAGACAAGAGGAAAGGTCAGTTGAACCTTACAAGGAGCCGTTGGAAACGGTCAACTTGGGTTCAGGAGAAGAGAGAAAAGAAGTCAAGATAGGGGCACTGCTCAGTTCAACTGTCAAAGAAAGTTTGATAAGGCTTCTCAAAGAATTCCCCGATGTATTCGCTTAGTGCTATCAGGACATGCCAGGGTTGGATACCAGCATCGTGGAACATCATCTACCGTTAAGATCAGAATGTCCGCCAGTAAAACAAAGGTTGAGAAGGACTCACCCAGACATGGCCATCAAAATCAAAGAGGAAGTACATAAACAGGTTGATGCGGGTTTCCTCGCCACATCAGAATATCCTCAATGGTTAGCCAACATCGTACCCGTTCCAAAAAAGGACGGAAAGGTCAGAATGTGTGTGGATTACAGAGATCTAAACAAGGCTAGTCCAAAGGACGACTTTCCTTTACCACACATTGTCATGCTGGTTGACAGTACAACAAAGTTCAAGGTTTTCTCCTTTATGGATGGATTTTTGGGCTATAATCAGATAAAAATGGCGCCGAAAGACATGGAGAAAACTTTGTTCATCACCCCATGGGGTACTTTTTGTTACAAGGTAATGCCGTTCGGGTTGAAGAATGTCGGGGCAACCTATCAAATGGCCATGACTACTCTCTTTCATGACATGATACACAAAGAAATCAAAGTATATGTCGATGATATGATTGCCAAATCTAAGACAGAAGATGAGTATGTGAACCACCAGTCAAAGTTATTCGAGCGGTTGAGAAAGTACAAACTCCGCTTGAATCCCAACAAATGCACGTTCGGTGTCCGTTCAGGGAAATTGCTAGGGTTTATCGTCAGCCAGAAAGGAATTGAGGTTGATCCTGACAAGGTCAAGGCCATTCAAGAAATGCCTCCTCCAAAGACTGGGAAACAAGTCAGGGGATTCCTAGGACGTTTGAACTACATTTCCAGATTCATATTCCTCATGACCGCGACATGCGCGCCAATCCTCAAATTACTCTAAAAGAACCAGGATTGCGTTTGGACAAAAGACTGCCAAACCGCCTTCGACAGTATCAAGGAATACCTGTTGAACCCACTGATTCTATCACCTCCAGTGGAAGGAAGACCATTGATCATCTACTTAACAGTCTTGGAAGACTCTATGGGCTGTGTACTTGGCCAACAAGACGAAACGAAAAGGAAAGAGTCTTCCATCTACTATTTAAGCAAGAAATTCACTGACTGCGAGACTCGGTACACTATGCTTGAGAAAACTTGATGTGCTCTAGCTTGGGCAGCCAAACGTCTTCGCTAGTAAAAGATTCGTCACACTACTTGGTTAATTTCGGAAATGGATCCGATCAAGTACATCTTTGAAAAGCCTGCTCTCACGGGGAGAATTGCCCGTTGGCAGATTATCAGAATACGACATCGAGTACCACGCTCAGAAAGCCATCAAAGGAAGTATTTTAGCCGATCATTTGGCTCATCAACCGATTGACGATCAGGAATCAGTCAGATTTGACTTCCCGGACGAAGATGTCATGTATCTAAAAATGAAAGATTACGATGAACCACTACCCAGTGAAGGGCCAGAACCAGGTTCCCAATGGGAACTAATCTTTGACGGAGCTGTGAATCATTACGGAAACGGAATTGGGGCAATCATCATAACACCTCAGGGTACCCATATTCCTTTTACCGCCCGACTAACATTCAAGTGTACAAACAACGAGGCCGAATACGAAGCTTGTATTATGGGTCTCGAGGAAGAGATCGACTTAAGGATCAAGAACTTGGATGTATATGGCGACTCAGCCCTGGTTATCAATCAGATCAAAGGAGATTGGAACACATACCAATCAGGACTGATTCCTTACAAAGATTATGCGAGAAGGTTGTTACCCTTCTTCAACAGAATCGAGTTTCATCATATCCCTCGTGAAGAGAATCACATGGCTGATGCATTAGCCACAATCTCTTCCATGATTAGTGTAGGTCAATGGAACGACCTACCTAAGATCAACATAATGTGCCTTGAGACGCCTGCTTACATCTTTACGATTGAAGCAGTCATAGACGATAAACCTTGGTATAACGATATCAAATGCTTCCTTCAGAAACAAGAGTACCCCCTGGGACACGAAGAAAGGATAGAAAGACCCTCAGAAGGCTAGCAGGTAGTTTCTTCCTGAGCAGTGATACACTCTATAAGAGAAACTTTGATATGGTCTTGCTCCGATGGTAGACAGACCAGAAGCAAACATGCTGATGAAAGAAATTCACGAAGGATCCTTCGGCACTCATGCAAACGGACACACAATGGCGAGAAAAATTTTGAGAGCAGGGTACTACTAGTTGACCATGGAATCCGATTGCTACAAGTACATGAAAAGGTGTCACAAGTGTCAGATATACTCCGACAAAATCCATGTACTGCCAACGCAAATCAAAGTTCTCTCTTCCCCGTGGCCTTTTTCCATATGGGGAATCGACATGATTGGCATGATCGAACCCAAGGCTTCAAACGAACATCGGTTCATCCTAGTAGCCATTGACTACTTCACCAAGTGGGTCAAAGCAGCGTCATACGCTAATGTAACCAGACAAGTGGCGGTCCAATTTATCAAAAATAATATCATCTGCCGTTATGGTGTTCCGTACCAGATCATTACTGATAATGGATCTAACTTGAACAACAAGATGATGAAGGAATTGTGCGCGGAGTTCAAGATCGAACACCATAACTCATCTCCCTACCGACCTAAGATGAACGGAGCGGTAGAAGAGGCTAACAAGAACATCAAGAAGATTGTTCAAAAGATGGTTGTAATCTACAAAGACTAGCACGAAATGTTACCCTTTGCTCTTCACGGTTATCGCACATCTGTCCTCACTTCAACAGGGGCAACCCCTTTCTCTCTAGTATATTACATGGAGGCAGTGCTCCTCATAGAGGTAGAGATCCCATCAATCAGGGTATTGATGAAAGCTAAGTTAACATAGGCTGAATGGTGTCAAAGTCGACACGACGAACTCAATCTGATCGAAGAAAAGCGAATAACGGCACTATACCTCGGTCAGTTGTATCAGTAAAGAATGAAGAAGGCGTTTGACAAAGAGGTCCGATCCCGTGTCTTCACAAAATGAGACCTTGTGCTCAAGAAGATACAATCATTTCTCACTGATTCCCAGGGCAAATGGACTCCGAATTATGACGGCCCCTATGTGGTCAAGAAAGCTTTCTCAGGCGGCGCCTTGAGACTTGCAACCATGGATGGAGAAGAATTTTCCTACCCCACGAATGTTGATGTAGTCAAGAAATACTTCGCTTAAATAAAAAAAAATGTCTCGGTGGATTGAAACCTGAAAGGGCGGTCCAGGAAAAAATTAGAGACATAAGCAAAAATCATCCCGGTGGATTGGAAATCTCAAAGTACGATCCAGGAAAAAGTGAGGGATTAATGGCAAGTAACTACGTCCAACAGGGGCAAATCCCTCAGCAGCGGTAATGCCATCCATCAGAAAGCTCCAGTCAAGGTCATCTTCGACAGAAGCTCGGGATGTCCCGAATTCAAAGTTGGTTGAAGGATAATGGTCGTTATGTTTCAATGTAATCCTTTTCCCCTTAAAACACCATTTTATAACTTTGTAAATACTCCATGGAATCATGTGTTTCGCTGATTTCCATCCTATCAATAAAATTTGAGCCCTTGTGCTTTTGTTTGCAATTCTTATTTGTTTTAGCTTTACAGAACGACGTTTTAACATGATTAGCAATTCTTGAAATAAAACAAAAATGAATTTACTTGTCCAATTTTTCTACTTTAAAAAACAAAGATGGCATTTTCTTTTGACTATTGAACATCGAAAGAACATCGATCGCTTCACCAGAAGTAGTCGAGCTTCTCCAGAAGTAGTCGAGCTTCAAAGTGCAAAATCAAAGTACTCCTTCCAAACCAGCACGCCTGAATGAAGGATCAACTGTGACAGATGCGAATATCCCGTCCGACACCCTCGCCAGAGTTCTTATCTCCTAAGCCCGACCAACGGTTTTCCCCACGAGGATTATCTCTCCTAAGCAAGGCAGAATTGCTATCTTGAACAAATAATACCTCTTCGTCCCCCGCAATGGCTGAGTATCCAGTCGTGTTCATCCGTCAGTTTGTATGTCGTGTCAGTTTTGTCGGCATATACATATATACATCATGAATTATTGATTTACATTCATATTCATATTGCATCACTATCACTCTAGTCGGTCTTATCCCCTAGTGCAAAGAGTCCTTTTGTCACCCGAGTTGTCAGTTCCGTCCTTGTCAGGAGGTGTTGCGTCTGAACAATCTCTCCTCTAGTTTATTTCATGATTGAAGTTGACACTCGGCCACTTTGATAACTTGAACCTCTGAAAGAAAAGAAGACCGTCGACGAACGTCACTCTACACCATTAGAGATAATATCTTCGCTTTCCCGGATTAAGGAAAATCCCTAGAGAAAACCTCACAGCTAAAAGACTCTCAGTAACACATTGATTTCTTTTCTCTTCAAGAGAGTCATGTTAATGAAGTCATCGACACCTCAAAACTGGATTACATCACATGGCATTTCTCCGAGAAAGATCTCGGGGAAAAGTATGATGTAATACCCCTAAGCGGAAAGCAGTCTCTCAAGAGACTTGTTTTCCCCAGTAGAATCAACAAATGACGTCTCCAATAGAGAAGTTTGTACACCTCTACAACTCAGAAGGATGGGTTCCCCAGCAAGTCTGACATCAAAAGTTTTTTCCATCAAATGGAATCTCCCCAGGAAAATTCGGCGAGAAGTTTGAGGAAAAACCGCTACGAACAGCGTCCCTTGTCAAGAAAATTTATTGACAAAAGAAACTAAGACCAGTTCCTTGGTGGGAAACCAGGATCGAGGGGAAGTTTATATCAGAAACTGAGACCGGTTCCTTGGTAGGAAACCAGGATCGAGGGGAAGTTTATTTCAAAAGAAAACTGAGACCAGTTCCTTGGCTGAAGCCCAGGATCGAGGGGAAGTTTTATCCTTTTTTAAGTGTCATCGCTTAGCAAAAGAAGATGGATGGGCAAACTGCCATTCATAACCACCGTCAAAATTTTGTGCATTCCGATATTTAATCCTCTTGCACCCAGAATGCCCAAATACCTTCGTCATTCACACCTTCGGGTCCAAGAAGATTAAATAGGGCTATCTGTCATACCCCAAATTTTGACCACTAAGATTTCCTATCATTGTGTAAATCATTACCACAATATGGATGAACCTTTATGCCTCATCAATCTCCTCAAGAATTGTTGAGCATTCCCTACAACTAAGAATTAGGGTTTTGAGCCCTCTCAGGACACTTAGACAAAGGATCAATCGAGGAATCACATGATCCTCAACTTGTCTAAACCTCTCAAACATCCAAAATGAATCAAGAGGACTCCCACATCAAGAATCAGGCACAAGGTTGCAGCATTCTGAGTGGATTAAGCCTCTAGATCGCCAGTGTCACCAAATTAGGGTTTTGGTCGACCAGGGCCTCCAGGTGGAAATTTTCCTCTGGGCATGCGCCAATGCTTCAAAGAATAATCTAAATTACTCCAAGGGACCTCATGGACCCAATCATCAAGTCAATTTAACTTCAGGGGATGCATTTATCAAAAATCAGGAATTAGGGTTTCTTGACCTAATTCATCCCTAAGTTGACTTTTGAGGCAAAACATGAGCCAAGACCTTAAGACATGATTTGAGGGTCTCTAATATACTACATTGATCCATTTGCAATAATGGATTTATCACAGGAGCTTAACCCACAAGTTTCCATTTCATCTGAACCACAGTTAGGGTTTTTGAAGAAAAAGTCAACTGTACCTTTGACTTTTGACTTTGGCATGCTCCCAAACCTTGGGACATAATTCAATACACCCTATAACACCTATTAAATCAATCCATCAAGTTTGATTTAGGTCAAGGACTTGATTTCATAGAGGATCGTACAGTTTGGAATTCATCTGATAAAAAGTCAACTGTGCACAAAAGTCAAAGTTTGACTTTTTGAGATTTTTCACAAATATGGTTCCTTAACCCTAAAATGATGTTAATGTGGGATTGGAATTATCATTCATCAAGAAAAATCAAGAAAAGTAGGATAACTTGTAAAAGGGGTAACCATAAAAAACTTAGAAATTTTCTAAGTTATGGAACTAAGTGGCTAGGGTACCAACTTCCAAGTATCATAACTTGTGATTCAAGCAACCATTTTGGCTGATCCAAAGATGGATTTGTAGCTCTCATGGCATACTTTAAAAGTGACAACTACACCTCATTCCAATTCCTTATGGATTTTAAGTTATTGAGTGATCAAAATGGCTGAAAACATGAAATGGCATTTTTCCAACACTTAGTGAAATTTTCACTAAGTCAGAATCTGTTTCACTTTTTTCAAAATGTAGGTGGATTTTTCACTTGGATCCAAAAAGTGTCAAGACAAACTATGATCACACATATGTTGTATCATATGAGAGCTTTCCAAAATGGCCAAGAACTCCATCAAATTCCATTTGAGCTAAGAGTTATGATAGTGGCAATATGCCTTGCTGCAACTATCATGGCAAGGCAGATTTGTGCATTTTGCTCGATTTGATCAAATTGTGCAAATGACAAACAAGTTTATCCATCTGAACACCTTAGAGGGAGACCAAGGAGGAACAAACACTGATCCATAAGCCTCCGAAGTCTTTGGAACTAAAAGTAGCATGCCAAACCTAAAAATGCATAAAAAGGGGACAAGACTCCAATTTTGTTTTGGAGCATTCAATGGATGCACCAAGGTGGCATGAACTGAGCCTTTTCCAACTGAAAGAGTCAAGGATGATCTCTGAACTAGGGGACCAAAGGCTTGTGCTCTAACCTCTAGTCAATGGCTAGAGGAGACTTAAGATTCCAAAATGCTATAATTGGCCAAACCTCTGCTGCAGTTGCCATTCACTATTACTTGCAAAACAAACTTGCTCTACTATAAATAGAGCTTATTTGTGCTCAGTTTAAGTACACCAAAGTACTACAACACTTGCTTTCCTCAAAATCTCTTTCTCTAGGCAAAAATACCTTCTTTAGCAAGGTAACTCTGAGTTTTTGAGTTAGAGAGCATTTCCATCACAGCTCATGATCCAAACACATCCAATATGTCATATCTAAGCTGTCCAAACTCTCACAAGTGACCTGTAACACCAAAATCACAAAGTCCCCTCTCAAAACCTCAAATTTGGACTTTTTTGCATTTTTCAAGCCATGTCTTGATTCATTCACTTTCAAAACCAGATAAAACCTCAAACACACTCCAAATATCACCCTTGAACTGTCCCAAATGGTTCCACACATCTGGAACACCATTTGAGAGAGTTGCTATATTGGTCACTTTTACCCCTTTTGCAAGAAAGAGCTCAAACTTGTTCCTGAGGATTCCATTTGTTTCCAACCATCCTAAAAGCTTCTAAGTGATCATTTGAGGGTTTCCAAAGCATCAAATTGTTTCTGGAATAAATCACTTGGCAGATTGCACGAAAAGATCATAAAGAGGTAAGCATCACAACTTGAGCTCTTAGAAATATGCATTGCTTTGAAGTCCACTGATCATGCACATCTTATACATGTTATATATGTTGTGTTGGAACCAATTCATCATGTAATTCATGCCTGTGACAAGAGGTAACATGGAAAATGCAAATCATGGCCTATTTCAAAACCACTATCGGGTTTTTCAATAGGAGCCTCATCTGAAAAAACGACCACCACCATTGGATTCCTTGTGAAATTCTAGGCAGGATAGACCTAAATTTTGTCCCAATCCATGGAGAAATGAGAAATTTATAAGCTTCACATTTTTGGCCAAAATCTTGCCTTGCCTTGCCTTGGCCAGGCCAAAAACAAGGCAACTCTCATATATCCTTGGGTGGTTTTGATACACGGATGTATCACCACCCCAGTGGTAGAGGGCGCGCGTTGCACTCAAGAGGTCTGGGGTTCGAATCCCCCTCGCCCTAGATCATCTTTTTATCATTTTCCCACTTTTTATTATTTTTCATATTATTTTTAATGATTTGGAAAATTAATAACTCTCTCAATTTTAATGATTTTTGATTGGTTCTTTTTGCAAAAAATCACAAAAATGTTAAAATATTTTATTCCAGAAAAAAATCAGATTTATATTAATTATTTAATATAGTTGATATTTTTGTAAATAAATTCATTTTTATTATTTTTAAAACCTTTTAAAAATGAATATCCACCTTGAAAAATCAAGACCAAATGAGTTTTAATTCATCTTGTGATTAAAACATCATTTTTCAAACCTTAACCAAAAATCACAAGTTGTTCATTCAAACTTATTTGGTATTTTTATCATTTTAATTAATTTTCTTTGAAAATTACTTTAAAAAGTGATAAAATTAGGGTTTCTTTGATTTTCACCCTAATAAATCTTTTTCAAAAAACACTTTTGGGCCTCTAATAGAGTGTAAGACCCAATCCCTCTTTGAAACCAAAATAGTTTGGGTCTCAGTCATTGTGTAAGACCCACGGTGTTTTCCAAAATCTCAGCGCGATCGCCAGTTTAAAATAAAATCAACTGGGCCTACCCTCGTGTTGTAAGTCCCATTTCTTTTCTTAAAAAATCTTTTGGGCCTCTAATATAGTGTAAGACCCAACCCCTTTCTAAATAAACAATTTTTGGGTCTCACACATTGTATAAGTCCCTCTGTATATTTTCAAAAGTTTGGCGCGATCTTCGCCTTTGTAACAAAATCAACTGGGCCTCTCCCTGAGTTGTAAGTCCCATCTCTTGTACAAAAATAAATCTTTGGGCCTCTAATAGAGTGTAAGACCCATCCCCTTGTACACAAGAACTTTTTGGGCCTCTCCTCGAGCTGTAAGCCCCAACAATCTTTTCAAAGCACTTTCTCCTTTGATTTTGAATTCAAATATATGTTGTTATCAAAACTTTCTTTAGTTTCTTTGTTGAACAACTAACAAAATAGCATGGAAGCTCTACAACGGGTAAGTGTTTATCCGCTTTCATTTACCGCTTTCATATGTATATAATTGTATTGTGTGGCTGTTTCACTGTAAGTCTTCTTTCACATCCTACTCGTCATATATCAACTGTATATATACTAGTATAATTATTTAGAGTTTTCCCCGGCAACTACGTCTAGAACTAGGTAAAACCAGTTGGTCACTCTCGAATACAAACAAAACTATATCCCCATAGGATTCCAAATACATTATTCTCTTCTCTTGGGGTTAAACAATATGGAACAAAGAGAAAGGCAGTATTCTCGGTGAACCTTTTCTCTGACTGTCACCCTTAGAAATTGTCAAAGAAATTCTACTCCCCATAGTTGATCTATTCTCCGTGAATAGCATCTCTTGAGTTTCTTCCAAATACTCGAACTTTCCTGGAATGATCTCTTCTCTGTGAATTGCATTTCTTGAACTTCTCTTGGTTTGGGGACCCACAGGCTTCCTAAAAGCATCCCCGCCTCCTCTTGGGCTTTGTACAAGGACCCTTCAGCTTCTTAGAAGTTCTCATCCCTTCTCTTGGGCCTAATACAAGGACCCTAACGACCTCTTAAAGATATAAGACAAAACTTAGTCATCCTTTGCTAGAGCAGTCTTTCCAATGTCAAACCACTGGCCACTTTAGGGTTGATCCTTATCCCTTAAGGCCCTTGCCCTCCTTTGGGCATCCTACAAAAGATAAAACTCTACCAGTAGACTTGGACACTCTAATTCCCATTAAGTATCAAAGACATTCTCAAGTTCCTTTCAAACATAGGAAAAAACACCGATCACTCTGGATAAATCTCCAGCAGAAACACGGTCTCTCTCATGAGAGTTCCCCACCCTTGGACCTGCCTATGGATCTAATCCTTAGAAGTAAGACAACCTCCTCTTAGGCTTTTTATAATGATTCTTTCCTCAGCACAGTCAGCCTCCTCTTGGGCTTTGTACAATGATCCTCCCCTAGCAGGGCTAACCTTTTCAGACTCTCTTGTTGAGTCACTCACTTCTCAGACTCTCAGACTCTTTGTACAAGACATATAAAATCACTCTCTTGTTGAGTATAAAAGACTCTCTTGTTGGGTCAATCACCTTTGCAAGACTCTCTTGTTGAGTCAACTCCTTTAGCCTCCGTCTTGGGCTTTGTACAAGACATATAAAACACTCTCTTGTTGAGTATAAAAGACTCTCTTGTTGAGTCAACTCCTTTAGCCTCCATCTCGGGCTTTGTATGAGATAGAAAATCACTCTCTTGTTGAGTATAAAAGACTCACTTGTTGAGCCAACTCCTTTAGCCTCCGTCTTGGGCTTTGTACAAGACAGATAAAAGCACTCACTTTTTGAGTTAACTCAATTCAGCCTCCGTCTTGGGCTTTATACAAGACACATATAAATCTCCCCAATGGAGTAAAAAATCCCTTTTGGCCTCAATCTTGGGCTTTGTACAAGACAAAAAGAACATTTTCCTCAGAAAAGTCAAACTGTTAGCCTCGTCTTAGGCTTCATATAATGATATCCCCAAAGAGTCAGTCTCTTTTAGCCGCCGTCTTGGGCTTTGTACAAGACACCCACATATCCACTCACTTGTTAAGTCGGTCATTTCCAGCCTCCTCTTAGGCGTTGTATAAGGAAATCCCCCGTTGAGTCAATCAACCTTTAGCATCAAACTTGTGCTTTAATCAAGGCATACAGTTCCTCTTTAGATATGATAAATTCTCTCTCAGTCGAACCCTTCAGCTTCATATCTTGGGCTTTGAACAAGATACAAATCACCTTTAGCTTTAGTCTTGGGCTTTGAACAAGACACCAAAACATCTTTTTCATCCCTTAAAATAGGAGGGAACTATGATCGCTCTGATTTCCCTGTTTCGTTAAACGGGAATACGTAGGCATACTAATAAAAAAACTCAAAATCCAGCACCTCCGTCAATCAACCAAAAGCATTAGATCTAACACCTTACAAAAATCCTCGTAAATAGTCCAGACCCTGTATTCTTGAGCAAAATAACCTAAGACAAGACCCCCCTTTTGATAGCATCTGTAAACCAACAATCATCTGTTTAAATTCAGTATGCAAGCAGGGTTAATTTGAGACATCTATTTCCCTTCCTTAATCAGCTTCACAAGATAAAAAATGAATCGAACTGTAGTACCAAAGCGATAGCGATTCGAAAATATATCATGTTTTTACTTTGATTTATGTTATTTTCTTATTCCGTTTTCGCCTAATATCCGATTTTCTCGAGAGTATTTAAGTGTTTTTGCAGGTAATTCCATTTCCAAGTCAAAAGTATGCAAAGTGTAGAAAAGAAGCAAAACATGCAAGGAAAGAGCAGAAAAGAGAAGAAAAATAGTAGAATCCAAATTCTGCTGATGTGACGATCGTCACAGGTCCACCACGACCGTGGCAGATACAAAATTCATCACGACCGTCACAATGCTTCACGATCGTCATGCGTTCAGTTTAATACGTTGAGCAGAAACATGATTACGAAGTTTCAGAGAATCAGTTTTTTTTTACACGTTCACATTTCCTCCGAAGAAAATTAGGTTCCAAAGTCACATAACTGTCAAAGAGAAGTGCCTACATTTTCTCCAACCACTACATCAGCTCAGTCTATAAATATGAGAGATTTCGAAGAACAAAGGGTGACCAATTTTCCATTCTGAAGTACCGTCTTGCTGCCAAATTTTATTCAAATTTTTTGCTTTGTTTTGTTTACGTTTACCATTCCTTGTCACCCATTACCGAACAAAGTAATAGTTTCTCACATTGAGGAACTATTACACTTTAGATTTAGATTGTTTCATTGCCTTCATCATTTACTATTTTAATTTTATCCAAGCAAGAACCTACCAGTCTGTGGAGGGATTGCTGCTACTGCATTTACTAGGTTTCCATTATTAAATTTATAGTATCGTTTATTTTCTTTTAATTATGTCTTTGATTAATTGTTTTTCCGCTTTTATGTTTAAGTTCGTAATTATGTCAAGCTAAACCGATCTTATCGGTATGTAATGAAGTAACCAAATGGATTAAATAACTCTAAGCTAAAATCAATAATTAACTCTTCTTCTGGCTTCGATTTCTTAATTTTAAACCCAACTTTTATTACGAGAGTAAAAAGGTAACAAAGGTTAAGGTCAAGACCACGGGAGTGTGAGGCTTTACCCGGATAGCTGAAATCGGGCATTAGTTTTAAAAACAGCGGAAGCGCTTTAAAGTTAATTAGGTCTTATTAGTTTTCAAAAAGTATTTTTAACCCCATATGGGCTAGCGAGAGCAGACATATTGACTTAAAGGTATAGTCCGAAGCAATAACCACATGAGTGTGAGGTGAGGGCTTTTAAACTGGTTTTTCCTACAGATGCATAGGGTGATAAATCTTTATACGCTTAGGTTTAATTAATTTCATGTAGGTTTACTAAATTATATACCGATATCTTATTCATAACTAGTATTCCCGAATTTTAATTGCTCTTTAATTTCCCGTTTGAACTTAAAAACCAATTCTAATTAGCCTTAGATAAACATAGTAACGATAGATAACGGTGCGTTCGATTTCTAGTCTCTGTGGGATCGATAATCTTTTTAAACTACGCGATACGACTGTATACTTGCAGTTAGATTTATTTAGGCACACTAAATAAGCGATCAAGTATTTGGCGCCGTTGTCGGGGACTAATTAAGTCGACATCGTAATTTCCTTTGTTACGCCGTATAGACTAAGGCAAAAACCAAAATTCCCGTTCTATCGATTGTATGCCAAGTACTCGCTCTTCTGGCGAAGACCTCATACGACCGACAGACGAACCTGAATGTCTTCTTACCGTAAAAAGATGTATCCAAGAATACTGCTTAACTCAAAAAATCCCTTTTCCTTTATCAAAACTTAAATCTCAATCAGATCCGGAACTTGAATCTGAATCAGATTCCGAATCAGAAACAGACATGGCTGACTTACCACAAAACTGACCTCTTAAGTATTATGCTGCCGCATCTCAACAAGAACCTCACAACAACATTGTCGCTCCAGATATCAGCTGAAACAATTTCGATTTGAAACCCTCGCTGTTATCTGCTGTGCAACAAAATCAATTTTCTGGAAACCCAACAGAAGATCCGAACGAACATCTGACCAAGTTTGTGTAGTACGCAGACACAGTGAAAGCAAATGGTGTAACCGCAGACGCCATAAGACTACGTCTTTTTCCTTTCTCATTAAGAGATAGAGCTTAGGCTTGGTTGCAATCCTTGCCATCAAACTCTATTACTTCTTGGGAGGATTTAAAGAAGGTCTTTCTGGCACGATATTTTCCACCTAGCAAAACAGCTATGCTGAGAGCCCAAATCAACAACTTCAGACAAAAAGACAACGAGTCTTTATATGATGCTTAGGAAAGATACAAAGATATGAGGAGGATATGCCCGCATCATGGTCTTGAGGATTGGTTAATTATCCACACATTTTACAATGGTCTCTTGTACAATACAAGATTGACAATAGATGCCGCCGCTGGTGGTACACTCATGGATAAACCCTATGATGAAGCCCAACAACTCATCGAGAGTATGGCTCAGAATCACTACCAATGGGGAGGTGAAAGAACTCAAGTGGAGAAATCCCAGCCAAAAGGAGGAATGTACGAAGTTTCTAGCCTAGATCATGTCCGTGCTAAGGTAGATGCAATAGCGCAAAAGATAGACAATTTGACCATAACACCCACAGCCACCGTGGCTGCTGTAGCGCCAAACTGCGAATTATGTGGAACAGCTGGACACGCTGCCCCTGAATGCCAAGTTTTAGCAGGAGCCTCTACAGATCAAGTGAATTATGCTCAAGCAAACCCTTAAGCAAATACCTACAATCTTGGTTGGAAGAATCACCCAAACTTCTCTTACAAAAACAACAATGCACTGTATGCACCTGGTCAAGCACCTACTGCACCACCAGGTTACCAAAAGGCTGCAACAGCTGCTCCAAATGTTCCTAGGAAGTCTAACCTTGAAATGATGATAGAAAACTTCATAGCTACCCAGACTCAGACAAACAAAGAGTTCCTGAATCAAAACGTACACACTAGTGAACAGATTAAGCAGTTAGCAAACAAAGTAGACGCTTTGGCCACTCACAACAAAATGCTTGAAACACAAATTTCCCAAATGGCCCAACAACAAGCACCTACTGCTGCTCCTGCTGGAACATTTCCTGGACAGCCACAACCTAATCCAAAAGGACATGCAAATGCTGTTATACTGAGAAGTGGAAAAGAATTAGATGAACCCATTGATCCAAGACTTCAAAATCCAGCCATGTACCAAAAATCTGCTAACAACCCAACAACTGAGAAGGAGAATGAACCCAAGGAAAAGGAAGATAATGACCAAGAGGCTGTCAACAAAGAAAAACCTTACGTGCCTCCACCACCTTATAAACCACCTATTCCGTATCCTCAAAGATTGACAAATTCCAAAACTGCAGGGCAATTTAAGAAATTTGTTGAACTTCTGAAACAATTAAACATCACGATACCTTTTACAGAAGCCATCACTCAGATGCCCTCGTATGCTAAGTTCCTAAAAGAAATCTTATCCAATAAGAAAAAGATTGAGGAAAACGAAACAGTTACACTTACTGCTGAGTGTAGCACAATAATTCAAAACAATATGCCTCCTAAGCTGAAGGACCCAGGTAGTTTCTCCATACCTTGTGTAATTGGGAAGTTCGTCATAGACAAAGCTCTATGCGACTTAGGAGCCAGTATTAGTGTTATGCCCTTATCCATATGCAAGAAGCTTGATATGGGAGAATTATGACCAACTAAGATGTCTGTTCAACTAGCTGACCGCTCTATTAAATACCCAGTTGGTATACTAGAAAATGTTCCAGTTCGTATAGGACAATTCTATATCCCTACCAATTTCATAATCATGGATATTACAGAAGATTCTACTACTCCTATCATATTAGCTACTGCTGGAGCAATTATAGATGTAAAGAGAGGAAGGCTAACTTTTGAAGTTGGTGAAGAGAAGGTTGAATTTATTTTGACACAATTCTTACAAGCTCCAGCTATAGACGACACATGTTATCTACTAGATGTCATAGATGAGTGCGTAAGAGAAATAGAG
Source organism: Lathyrus tuberosus (assembly GCA_022829125.1). NCBI lineage: Eukaryota > Viridiplantae > Streptophyta > Magnoliopsida > Fabales > Fabaceae > Lathyrus > Lathyrus tuberosus. Next base: position 11,172,984 of record JALAZF010000145.1, read on the forward strand.
ATGGAACCGACTACATATTCAGATATTCTAAAAATTCCAATACCTCTGATTTTCAAAGATGATAACTGGCGTGAACCTTATCAAGACGATAGCCTAAGCGAATGCTTAGCACATACACCAGATCATCTACCTTGCTCGAAGAAACCAACCTTAGAATTGAAAACATTACCCAAAAATTTAAGGTATGAATTCCTAGATGAAGATCTCGAACGACCTGTAATAGTCAATGCAGACTTAGGACAGACCGAAACCAAGAAACTATTAGATGTCTTAAGAAAATACCCAACTGCGTTAGGCTATAACATCGCTGACCTTAAAGGAATAAGGCCTTCTATTTGTATGCATCGCATTATGCTGGAGGAAGACTGTAAATCCTCTAGGGAACATCAGAGAAGGATTAACCCGATCTTGAGTACTGTAGTCAAAGACGAAGTGAAGAAACTTTTATAAGCAAGAATTATATACCCGATATCAGACAGTAAATGGGTTAACCCAGTACATGTCGTTCCAAAGAAGGGAGGTGTTACAGTTGTTAAGAACGAAAAAGGTGAATCTATAACAAAAAAGGTTGTAACTGGAAGTAGAATGTGCATCGATTATAGAAAGTTAAATAAAGCCACTCGTAAAGACCATTTTCCATTGCCTTTTATTGACCAAATGTTGGAACGATTGGCTAAACACTCATACTTCTGCTATTTAGACGGTTATTCAGGATTCTTTCAAATTCCTATTCATCCTGATGACCAAGAAAAGACGACCTTCACATGTCCCTATGGTACATTTGCCTATCGACGAATGCCGTTTGGACTATGTAACGCACTTGCCACATTCCAAAGATGCATGATGTCAATCTTTGCTGATTTTATAGATGACATTATGGAAGTGTTTATGGATGACTTTTCTGTTTGTGGACAGAGCTTTGAAGGATGTCTATCGAACCTAGAAATGGTACTGGAAAGATGCGTAAAAGTCATTCTCGTGTTAAACTGGGAGAAATGCCATTTTATGGTAAATCAAGGAATCGTACTTGGACACGTTGTGTCCGATAGAGGAATTGAAGTTGATAAAGCTAAGATAGAAATTATCAAAAATCTTCAACCTCCAAAAACCGTACGAGAAATACGAAGTTTCTTAGGACACGCCGGTTTCTACCGACGATTCATAAAATATTTCTCGAAAATTACTAAACCTCTTACCGGTCTATTAATGAAAGACGCTGAATTTATCTTTGATGAGAAATGTCTAAAAGCGTTTGAACAACTGAAAACAGCTCTTATTACCGCACCTATCATGCAACCACCAGATTGGAGATTACCTTTCGAAATCATGTGTGATGCAAGTGATTATGTTGTAGGTGCAGTTTTAGGACAGAGGGGGGATAGAAAACTTCATGCCATTTACTATGCAAGTAGAACTTTAGACCCTGCCCAAATGAACTACGCTACCACAGAAAAAGAACTTTTAGCCGTGGTTTTCGCCCTTGACAAATTCCGTTCCTACCTAGTGGGAGCTAAGATCATCATTTATACAGACCACGCAACTATTAGATATTTACTTAACAAAAAGGATGCAAAACCTAGACTGCTAAGGTGGATCCTACTTTTACAAGAATTTGATTTAGAGATCAAAGATAAGAAAGGAATTGAAAACGTAGTAGCAGACCACTTATCTCGATTAGAGGGCATTAAACCAGAGCCAGTACCCATTAATAAGGATTTCCCATATGAACGACTCATAGCCCAACTAGAAAGTGATATGTCTACTCTACAGTTGAATGACCCAAAGATGGAAGAAGTCGTGGAAGAAATTAACATACACACAACCCTGCCATGGTATGCTGACATAGTCAACTACTTAGCAGCTGGAGTACTTCCCCCAGACTTATCTTATCAACAAAAGAAAAAATTCTTTCATGATCTAAAACATTATTATTGGGATGAACCTTTGTTGTTTAAGAGAGGAGCCAACGATATCTTCCGTCGTGCGTCCCTGAAGAAGAAATAGAAAACATCATCTCTCAATGTCACTCTGCTCCTTATGGAGGACATGCTAGTACCTCAAAGACATGTGCTAAGATCTTGCAATCTGGCCTATTCTGGCCCAACCTTTGGAAGGATGTCCACATAGCAATACTAAACTACGACCGGTGCCAACGCACTGGTAACATATCAAAACGCGATGAGATGCCTCAAAAAGGTATATTAGAAGTAGAAGTCTTTGATGTATGGGGGATTGATTTTATGGGACCTTTCCCATCATCCTTTGGAAATAAATATACACTCGTAGCTGTCGATTATGTTTCAAAATGGATTGAGGCAATAGCTTCTCCTACAAATGCCGCATGAGTAGTCATAAAGCTTTTCAAAAACACAATTTTTCCCAGATTTGGTGTGCCGAGACTTGTCATAAGTGACGGTGGCTCTCATTTCATATCAAAAATATTTGACAAATTACTATCAAAGTATGGGGTAAGACACCGCGTAGCAACACCATATCATCCACAAACAAGTGGACAGGTTGAGGTCTCGAATAGAGAAATAAAACAAATTCTAGAAAAGACCGTAGCCACCTCTAGGAAAGATTGGTCATCAAAACTCAACGAAGCTTTATGGGCATATAGGACGGCCTACAAAACACCAATCGGAACTACACCTTTCAAGCTGGTCTATGGTAAATCTTGCCATCTACCAGTGGAATTAGAACATAAAGCCTATTGGGCTATTAAAACATTGAACTTAAGGTATGATTCCGCAGGTGAAAAATGTATCCTAGATCTGCATGAACTAGAAGAGTTAAGATTAGACGCTTACGAAAATGCTAAAATATATAAAGAACGAACTAAAAAATGGCACGATAAGCGCTTATCTAGAAAATAATTTAGTGTGGGAGACGTTGTACTCCTATTTGACTCAAGATTAAAACTCTTTCCTGGGAAATTAAGGTCTAGATGGTCCGGTCCTTTTGAGATTACAAAAATTCTACAAAGTGGAGCGATAGAAATAAAGGGGAGGAATAGTAATCCATTTTTAGTTAATGGACAACGTCTAAAACACTATCACATCATTGAAAATAGAGATTATTTGAACTGCCTAAGACTTTTAGAGTTGCCCACCGAACCCCCTAACTAAGCATCTAATTGATTTCGTCAGGCTTTCGACGTTAAAAACAGCGCTTAATGGGAGGCAACCCATGATTTTTGTTTTTCTTGCTTTATATTTGTCATTTCTTTACGTTTCCTATGTTTTATTTTTATTTTGCAAATGTTTAGCTTCATTTATATCATTTTAAATTTAATTTGAAAATGTTGTGCTGATCTTAAAATTGAAAAACTACAGGATTATAAAGTCTCTCTACTCTTTCTGTTCTCCTCTTCTGCTTACATTTTTTTGCAAAAAGTACTAATTAATGGCAAACGAGGATAACTTGTTAGTAGAATTCAGAGAGGCAGCTCAGTGGCATCGCTATGAGGTTTTGTCTCTTAGACCATTTGCCTTGACAATAATTAACTCTTCTTCTGGCTTCGATTTCTTAATTTTAAACCCAACTTTTATTACGAGAGTAAAAAGGTAACAAAGGTTAAGGTCAAGACCACGGGAGTGTGAGGCTTTACCCGGATAGCTGAAATCGGGCATTAGTTTTAAAAACAGCGGAAGCGCTTTAAAGTTAATTAGGTCTTATTAGTTTTCAAAAAGTATTTTTAACCCCATATGGGCTAGCGAGAGCAGACATATTGACTTAAAGGTATAGTCCGAAGCAATAACCACATGAGTGTGAGGTGAGGGCTTTTAAACTGGTTTTTCCTACAGATGCATAGGGTGATAAATCTTTATACGCTTAGGTTTAATTAATTTCATGTAGGTTTACTGAATTATATACTGATATCTTATTCATAACTAGTATTCCCGAATTTTAATTGCTCTTTAATTTCCCGTTTGAACTTAAAAACCAATTCTGATTAGCCTTAGATAAACATAGTAACGATAGATAACGGTGCGTTCGATTTCTAGTCTCTGTGGGATCGATAATCTTTTAAAACTACGCGATACGACTGTATACTTGCAGTTAGATATATTTAGGCACACTAAATAAGCGATCATGCATCCTTTTAATGCTTCATGACAAACTTGGAGTTTTTAGATTTTAAACTTTAAAGATCACATGCCTAAAGGATGAGGTTTTTGACTTGCAAGGCTCTATGCTATGATTCCTCTGCAGATAGCAAGTGCATTGTATCTTAGATGTTTGTCTTATATGGTGAGAAGTCTTGCAAAGTCACCAAAACAACAAAATCGTGTGTTGTTGCTAAATCTGCCTCGGAAAACACAGGTGAAAAATGCCATTTTGCAAGATCCATAACTTCTTGCTCAAATTGAATCATGGGAGGCTCTTGTACTTTTTAAAAAGCTCACATTAGATACTACAACATTTATGTTTATGGTTTGTATTGAATCTATTTAGATCACAATGAAAAGTGCCTTTGAACATTAGTGTCAAAATGTTCATTTCTTAATTTTTGTGATTTTGATCAATCCATAACTTAAAATCCATGAGGATTTGGAATGTGGTGTCGTTGACAATCTTGTAGTATGTAGCAAGACCTATCATTTGAGCTTTGGATGGCAGAAAATGGTTGCTTGGATCACAAGTTATGGCCTTGCGAAGTTGGGTAAAAATCACTTTTTTTCCATAACTTAGTGAAATTTCAAGTTTCTTAAGGTTGCCCTTTTTGCAAGTAACCTCACTTTTCTTGATTTTTATTGATTGATTATGATCCAAATCACAAGTTAACATTGTTTTTGACTTAAAGAGGCCATGTTTGTCAAAAAATCTCAAAAGTCAAACTTGGTTTTGATCACAGTTGACTTTTTGTCAGATGAATTTTGGACTTTGTAATCCTTTATGAAATCAAATCCTTCGGAAAAATTGAACCTAATGGATGGATTCCATAGGTGTTTTAGAGTGTCTTGAATCATGTCCCAAGGTTTGAGATCATGTCTTGGTCAAAAGTCAAAGGTATGGTTGACTTTTTCTCAAAAACCCTAGTTTGTGGTCCAGGGGAAGTTGAATCTTTATATTGCTCATGAACCAAGTTCTTGGTGTTAGTCTAAACTTTTGAGTGGATCAATATGAGATATTTGAGGTCTTAAAAGCATTTCTTGAGGTCTTGGCTCATGCCTTGCTCCAAAAGTCAACTTAGGGGTGAATTAGGTCAAGAAAACCCTAATTCCTGATTTTTGATGAATGCATCCCCTGAGGATATTTTGAACTTATGAATGAACTCATGAGGTTCTTTTGAGCTCCTTGAATCATATATTGAAGTGTTGGCTCATGCCCAGATGAAGACTTATCTCTGGAGGCCTCGGTTGATATAAACCCTAATTTGGTGACACTGATGATCATGAGGCTTGATCAACTTGAGATGTTGCATTCTTGTGCTTGATTCTTGATATGGGAGACCTCTTGATCCTTCATGGATGTTTGAGAGGCTTGACAAGTCGAAGTTCATGTCAATTCTTGATTGATCCTTTACCTGGATGCTCTGAGAGGGTTCAAAACCTTAATCCTTAGTTGAGGTGAATGCTCAACAATCTTTGAGAGGATTGATGAGGCATGAAGGTACATCCATGTTGTGGTGATGATTTGAACAATCTTGTGAAATCTTGTGGTCAAAATTTAGGGTATGACAATTGCCCCTATTTAATCTTCTTAGACCTGAAGGTGTGAATGGCGAAGATATTCAGACGTTCACGGTAAAAGAGGATTAAATATCGGAATACCCAAAATTTTGAGTGTGGTTGCGAATGGTAGCTGATTTGCTCATCCATCTTCTCTTGCTAAGTAATTCTACTTAGAAAAGGGTAAAACTTCCCCTCAGTCCTGGTCTTCAGCCATGGAACTGGTCTCAATTTCTTCTTGAAATAAACTTCCCCTCGATCCCGGTCTTCAGCCATGGAACTGGTCTTAGTTTCTTCTTGAAATAAACTTCCCCTCGATCCTGGTCTTCAGCCACGAAACCGGTCTCAGTTTCTTCTTGAAATAAACTTCCCCTCGATCCTGGTCTTCAGCCATGGAACAGGTCTCAGTTTCTTCTAGAAATAAACTTCCCCTCGATCCTGGTCTTCATCCATGGAACTGGTCTTAGTTTCTTCTTGCCGAGTTCTTCTCTTGACAAGGAATGCTATTAGTGATGATCTTTTTATCAAACTTCTCGCCAAGATTTACTAGGGAGACGTCATTTGATGGAAAAAGATTTGATGTCAGACTTGCTGGGAATAACCATTTGTCTGGAGTGCAGAGCTGTGTAAACTTCTCTTGTTTGGAGATTCCATTTGCTGGAGAAATTATATCATACTTCCCTTCGAGACCTTTTCGGAGAGGCGCCATGTGATGTAATTCAATTTTGAGGTGCTGATGACCTCCTTGTAAGTAGGACAAACTTCTCGGGGAGAGACTGCCATTTGTCGACCTTATTTGGAAATCTACGAGGGCAAGAACAAACTTGCTTGTTTGTCGATCGGTAGATATTTCTTGGAGGATGTGATGTTCGTATTGCCAAGAGTCTTTTGTTGAGAAGCTTCCGCGGGGGATTTTCCTTAATCCGGGAAAGCAAAAAATCATCTTCAATGACAAAGAGTGATGTTCCAAAGGTGTATATCCAAATGCCTTCTTACCTTTCAAAGGTTCAAGTTATCAAAGTGGTTAAGGATCGATTTCAATCTGGAGAGAGATTATTTAGACGATATGTTTCCTGATGGGGAAACAACTCAAACCAGGATTTTGTCTTATCTGATGTAGAAAGGAAAACTGAAAACTCTAATGGAGAGAGGACATTTATCACTTGGGGATGAGTATGACCGGAGTGATTGTGATGCAATATGAATATGATATGAATCCAACATGCATGATGTATGTATGAAATGCTTATGCTGACAAAACAGACATGACATACGGAATGGTGATGAACACAACTAGATACTCGGCCACTCTAGGAGATGGGGGTATCACTAGAGATTTTGAAGGTAGTACTTTTATTTGGGAACGAGGATTCTTGTGTTTGTTCTGGTTTCCGAAGGTACGAACCTGCTAGGGATAGATACTCGTTCTTGCTTTACAAGGGTAGACTCTACTGGGGAGAAAAACCAATCATTGGTTCCCAGAGGTAGGAAATCTACCGGGGATGATAGATGGAACATCCCATCCGAAGTAATTGATCCTTCATTCAGGGTGTACTGATCATAAGGAGTTTTTTTATTCTTCATTTTGAGGTTTTGTCACCTCCGGAGAAGCCGTCGACGTTCCTTTTTGTGTTTAGTATTCAAAAGGAAATTGCCATTTTTTAAAAGCAGAAGTACAAAATTTGAAACTTCCGTTTTGAAAGTAAATTCATTTTTTTTCAAGAATCGTTGATCATATTAAAATGTCATTTTGCAAAGCAGAATAAATAAGAACTGCAAACAAAAGGCACAAGGCTCAAATTTTCATTGATAGAATGGTAATCAGCCTAATGCGTGATTCCATGGAGCATTACAAAGTTATAAAATGGTAATTTAAAGGAAAAGGGGGGTACATTGAAACATAATGACCACTATCCTCCTACCAACTTTGAATTATGAGTATTCTCGAGCTTCTATTGAAGATGACTTCTGATTGAGGTTTTCCTGACGAATGACGTTGCCGCTGGAAAGCCAATCTCGTCGGATGCAGTTACTTGCCATGAATCCCTAATTTTTTCCTAGATTTCCCTTTCAGGTTTTCAATCTATAGGGATGATCATTTTTTGTTTTATGTCTCTAATTTTTGCCTTGACCGCCCTTTTGGGTTTTCTGTCCAACGAGACTTTTTTTTTCATTTAGGTGAAGTATTTCATAACTACATCAATATTTGCGGGGTAGGTAAACTCGTCTCCATCCATGGTTGCAAGTCTCAAGGCACTGCCTGAAAAGGCTTTCTTAACAACATAGGGGCCATCATAATTCGGAGTCCATTTGCCCCTAGAATCAGTGAGAAATGATTGTATCTTTTTTAGCACGAGGTCTCCTTCTCTGAAGACACGGGGTCCGACCTTTTTAGCAAAAGCTTTCTTCATAATTTGTTGATATAACTGACCATGGCATAAAACCGTCATTCTTTTTTCTTCGATTAGGTTGAGTTCATCGTATCTACTTTGACACCATCCAGCTTCCGTTAGCTTGGCTTCCATCAAGACTCTTATTGATGAGATCTCTACTTCTAGGGGGAGTACTGCTTCCATGCCATATACTAGAGAGAAAGGGGTTGCCCCTATTGAAGTGTGGACAGATGTGCGATAACCGTGAAGAGCAAATGATAGCATCCTATGCCAATCTTTGTAGGTCACAACCATCTTCTGAATGATTTTCTTGATATTTTTGTTTGCTGCTTCTACCGCTCCATTCATTTTAGGCCAGTAGGGAGATGAGTTATGGTGTTCAATTTTGAATTCAACACATAACTCTTTCATCATTTTGTTATTCAGGTTCGATCCATTATCATGCTTCTGAATGATTTTCTTGATATTTTTGTTAGCTGCTTCAAAATGATCTGGCTTGGAACACCATAATGGCAGATGAGATTGTTCTTGATAAATCAGACCACCACTTATCTTGTAACATTGGTGTATGCTACTACTTCAACCCATTTAGTGAAGTAATCAATGGCCAACCGGATGAACCGATGCCCGTTTGAAGCTTTGGGTTCGATCATGCCGATCATGTCAATTCCCCATATAGAAAAAAGCCATGGAGAAGAAAGAACTTTGAGATGCATTGGCGGTACATGAATTTTGTCGGCGTATATCTGACACTTGTGACACTTCCTCATGTACTTGTAGCAATTAGATTCCATTGTCAGCCAATAATATCCTGCTCTTATAATTTTCCTTGCCATTGTGTGTCCATTGGCATGAGTGCCAAAGGATCCTTCGTGAATCTCTTTCATTAGCATGTTTGCTTCTTGTTTGTCCACGCATCTGAGCAAAACCATGTCAAAATTTATTTTGTAGAGCACATCAATGTTCAGGAAGAAGTTGTCAGCTAGTCTTCTAAGAGTCTTCCTATCTTTTCTTGATGCCCCAGACGGGTATTCTTGTCTTTGAAGGAAGCATTTGATATCGTGATACCAGGGTTTGTCATCTATGACTGCTTCAACTGCAAATATGTAAGCAAGCCTATCAAAGCACATTATGTCGATCTTGGGCACGCCGTTCCATCGACTCACACTAATCATGGAGGATAGAGTAGCTAGTGCATCAGCCATGTGGTTTTCTTCACGAGGAATGTGATAAAACTCAATCTTGTTGAAGGAGGGTAACAACCTTCTTGCGTAGTCTTTGTGAGGAATCAATCCTAATTGATATATGTTCCACTCTCCTTTGGTATGATTTATAACCAGGGCTGAGTCTCCAAACACATCCAAGTTCTTTATCCATAAGTCTATAGCTTCTTCGAGGCCCATGATGCAAGCTTCGTATTCAGCCTCATTGTTTGTACATTTGAATGCCAATCTGGTGGTGAAAGGGATATGGGTACCCTGAGGTCTAACGATGATTACCCTAATTCCATTTCCATAAGTGTTGACAGCTCCGTCGAATATTAGTCCCCATTGGTAACCTGGCTCAGGCCCTTCGCTTGGTAGTGGTTCATAGCAATCTTTCATTTTTAGGTACATTACATCTTCGTCTGGGAAGTCAAATTTAACTGATTCCTGATCGTCAATTGGTTGATGAGCCAAATGATCGGCTAAAACACTTCCTTTCACGGCTTTCTGAGCATGGTACTCAATGTTGTATTCTGACAACAACATCTGCCAATGGGAAATCCTTCCCGTTAAAGAAGGCTTTTCAAAGACGTACTTGATTGGATCCATTTCTGAGATTAACCAAGTAGTGTGACAAATACTGGCGAAGACGCTTAGCTTCCCAAGCCAGAGAGCAGCAAGTTTTCTCGAGCATAGTTTATCGAGTTTCACAATCTGTGAACTTCTTGCTTAAGTAATAAATGGCAGACTCTTTTCTTTTTGTCTCGTCTTGTTGGCCAAGCACACAACCCATTGAGTCTTCCAAGACTGATAAGTAGATGATTAGTGGTATTCCTTCCATTGGAGGAGACAGGATAGGTGGATTCAACAGATATTTTTTGATGTTGTCGAAAGCCTTTTGGAAGTCTTCTGTCCATATACAGCTTTGGTTCTTTCTGAGTAGCTTGAAGATTGGCGCGCATGTCGCGGTCATGAGGGATATGAACCTTGAAATGTAATTCAGACGTCCCAAAAATCCTTTACTTGTTTTTCAGTCTTCGGAGCAGGCATTTCTTGAATGGCCTTGACCTTGTCAGGAGCAACCTCAATTCCTTTTTGGCTGACGATGAATCCCAAGAGCTTTCCTGAACCAACAGAGAATGTGCACTTGTTGGGATTCAAGTGAAGTTTGTATTTTCTCAGACGCTCGAATAGTTTTGAAAAATTCTCCACATGTTCTTCTTCTGTTTTAGATTTAGCAATCATGTCATCGACGTACACTTCAATTTCTTTGTGCATCATGTCGTGAAACAGAGTTGTCATAGCCCTTTGATAAGTTGCTCCTGCATTCTTTAGACTGGACGACATTACTTTGTAACAAACGGTGACCCATAGGGTGATGAATGAAGTTTTTTCCATGTCTTTTGGTGCCATTATGATTTGATTATAGCCCGAGAATCCATCCATGAAGGAGAATACTTTGAATTTTGATGTGCTGTCAACTAGCATGTCAATGTGTGGTAAGGGAAAATAATCCTTTGGACTTGCTTTGTTTAAATCCGTGTAGTCTACACACATTCTGACTTTTCCATCCTTCTTGGGAACGGGCACTATGTTGGCCAGCCATTAAGGATATTCTGAGGTGACAAGGAAACCTGCGTCAATCTGTTTCCGCACTTCCTCCTTAATTTTGATGGTCATATCTGGATGAGTCCTTCTCAGTTTCTGTTTGACTGGCGGACATTCTGGTTTCAGTGGTAAGTGATGTTCCACGATGTTGGTATCCAACCCTGGCATGTCTTGGTAGGACCAAGCAAACACATCCGAAAATTCTTTGAGCAGTTCTATCAAGCTTTCTTTGACAGTTGGACTGAGCAGTGCTCCAATCTTAACTTCTTTCCTTTCTTCTTCTGAGCCCAAATTAACTGTTTCCAACGGCTCTTTGTAAGGCTCAATGGAACTTTCCTCCTGTCCGAGTAGTCGGGAGATCTCATCTCAAATTTCTTTGTCCTCTTCTTCTTCAGCTTCAAATACCGGGAACTCAAAGTTGGGAGAAGGCATTGGATCGTATGTTTCAATGGGGTTTAAAACAAGTAATCTACACGACGTGATGATTCCCTTTTTTTTAGAAAAGACAGGAGAATGCAAAAGTGTGTCCAGTGTATTTTTTTAAAAGGTTTGTATTTATTTTGGTCTGTTTTTTAGGATTACCATTTTCTGGAAAAGCAAAAAGTGAAAATAGCAATAAATGCAGGAATTCATAATGACATTATTTATTTATGATTTCTCGATTCTTGAAACACAACCCTATAAAACAAAACTCTTTTGCTTTGGACGAAGCGAAGAAGGACATATACGGAAAAGAAAGCCCTATAAAACATCCTTTTCACCCGGGAAAAGTGAAAGGTAAAAACAAAGATGCGACAATTACTTTGATTTATTAACGACATTTGGGACATCGACCGCAACCCAATGGCGACGAACTCCTCTGTGGATCACAAAGTCTAATATTTTCCTTCTAGATTTGTCTTCAGTAATAACATTGATCTCTGGCGGAGTTGGATTACTGGAGTCTTCTTCCCATGTGAAGATGGCTGGTTTATACCTGAGTGAATCACACACTCAAAGATAACACAGAGTCGCCACCGAACTTTATTTAGTCCCAAAGGACAGGGAAAATATTGATAAAACCCAAGGGGAAGAGAAACGGGAACGGGGGTCGGTTATGCGAAAGAATGTACTAGCACCTAACGCATCCGTCGTACTCGATGGAACCATTTCGCTTGCTTCTAGGCTTGGATGGGTTATCTATATAAAGGCTTCTAGCTAAAAGAAGGAGGAAAGAGAAGAAAGGGGAAAAAGAAAGAAAGAAAATAAAGTGCTCGCGGAGGATTGGGGCTCTCGTGCCTACGTACCCTTATGGTGCAATGAGGAAATCAGAGCGTCGTAGTTCATGGAACCAGGGGACAGAAAGGAAAAGAAGAAGGAAAGAAGGATGGAAGTGTGCTTGCCAAGATCATCGCAATCTCGTGCCTACGTATCATACATTCAAAAGAATGCAGAATCAGAGCTTTCGTAGTTCGGGGAACCAAACGGAAAACAAAACAAAAAAAGAGATAGGTGGTGTCAAAAACCAAGAGTAAGAGTGAAAGAAAACTCTATTGGGGAAAACCCGAACAGTAAGAGACTAGAAAAGGAATGGTGTCAAAACCAAGAATGAAAGAAACTCCGCTGGGGAAGAGAAAATAAAGAATTGCTAGGGACAGAGGGTAAGCGACCCTATTGGGAAACAAACAAAAGGATGGTGTCAAAACCAAGAGAAAAAGGAAACTCGGTATATTAACTGGCTAGCAGTGGTTAACCGAAGAGAAAGAGTAAGACCCAGGTGGGGAAAAGAGGCTGGTGTCAATATACGGGCTCTAATAAACCAAAAGAGAGAGTGAAGAACCAATGGAAGGTGTTCGTCTCTGAGGGGATGTCGGTATCTTAACTGATAAACAGTGGTTAACCGAGGAAAGCAAGGATTGCAACTCTGCGGGGTTAGAGGAACATTGGTTTTAACAGAGAAAACTGTGATTAACCAGAAGAACGGGTGTAAGACTGATCGAAGGTCGTAACCCAAAAGGGGTGTTGGTATTGACTGAACAAACAGCACTTGACCAACGAAGAAGGGTATTGAACCAAAAGAGGTTGTTAACCGTTGGGGGGTTCGGTTTTTAACAGAACACTATGGTTAACCGAGAAGAATGAGTGATTAACTAAGAGAAGGTGATTAACTCAAAAGGGGTTCAGTATTTTAACAGACATGTTGTAGTTAATTGAAGAAACGGGTGATAGGAACTCAGTATGTTAACAAACGAGCTGTGGTTAACTGAAAAGGAGTGTAAATATTGGTGTTTTAACTGACAGGCAGTGATTAGCCAACACAGGGAGAAGAACCAAAAGAAGGTTGCGAACTCCGCAGGAGAATCGGTCGTAATAGGAGTACTGTGTTTAACCGAAGAAAGAGAAAAGAGACTCTTATGGGGAATCAAAGAGCAATGATTGACCGCAAGAAAAGCAAAAGGTATTGAAACAAAGGGAGCTTGCTAACCCAACGAACATTGATCTTAACCGAGAAGGTGATTGATCAAAAGAGAGATCGAAAGAGATAGGGGTGATCAAGGATCAACCCGACTGGGGAAAGAAAGCACACTACCGACTAGAGATAGAGATGACTAAGCCAAGCACAGGGTCATTCGTCCCCTACCTGAAGTAGTCAGAATGAGAGTAGGAATTCTCCCTTCTCATTCCCTCTCTAGCACACAGGGTGTAATGCAGAAATTGAACCTGACGGAACAACAGCTCCAAGTTGTACAGTGCTCCAATACAAGGCGTAGCGCGAAACTCCAACTCCGTAGGGGATCCAGAAAGGAAGCCTAAAGAGATGGAAGGGGAAGATCAACTAATCGAAACATGGTTTTGATCAATTAACCAAAGGGAAATGATATGCTAACAATTTTCCAAAGAGAGTGGGAAATCGTTAAAGCAAAGAGGTGTGAATTATTGATTATACAAGATTAAATTTGCTCAATCAAGAACAAACTTAATGCAAAGCAAGAAAAGAAATGCACAAATAGTACCAAATGATAACCAATATGCATTGCCAAACATGTTAATAATTTATCAAATGGAATGTAAAATGTTCATGAACAAACATTGCCAAAGTTGCAAATAATTCGATAAGTGAGAAATCGAGCATCGGAAATTGACAAGCATGCTTCAAGCAGAAGTGAAGTGACACTTAAAACATCCACCAATATCAAGCACATTGATCCATGGAAGTTAAAGGAAGAAAGCATGGCAAACACCCTTGGAAAATGCAAGAAAATGGCCATTATGTACAGTGGTAACCGGTTACTCACCACACGTTAACCGGTTACTTGCTTGGAAAACTGAGCTTTTGGTGAAAATTGCACTGAGTAACCGGTTACTCACCACACGTTAACTGGTTACCACTGTAACAGTGACAAAAATAACAGAAAAAACAGCTTTCCAAAAGTGATTCTCAGCACTTAATCACTTATACCAACCACCACATGCTAGATGAAGAATTTGTGCACGAAAATTGAACTTGAAAACAACAAATAAGCAGTGATAGAATCAATTAACACATCAAGATCATGGATCAAACAATGCAAAACCAATTCACACGCAAAATTATCGACTACATCGTGAATTATGCGAAAATGCTCGAAACAGTAAAATTAGTGAGATCCACCAACCTACAAGGCGGAGATGTGCCTTGGTAATTGTTGTGAAGTGTTCTTGATGCAGAAAATTAAAGAAAACCAGAGGAATCTTCAATTTGGTGACGAAACGTGTCGAAATCGAGCAAAATACGATAAAGCTCCAAAATGTGAATTCGAACCGTTGAATGTTGAAGCAAATACTTGAGATTATTCCTCAAGTTGAAATAACTCCAAAAATCCAAGTAGAATTGCAAAATTGATGAAGGTTGAGCTCCAGAAATAATCACTTTTGATGTAAAAGTGATTATCCTTCAAAGTAGAAATGAGTTTTGGTGAGGTTTTGGAAGAGAATTGAGATGAAGATGAAGATGTAGCAGAAAAAATCAGAGAGAATGTGAGAGAATTGAGAGTGAATTGTGCAAAATGGTTGAAGGTCCTTGAAAAAGAGTGAAGGTGAGTTTATATAGACTTTAGGTTTGGAATATGAGAGGTTTGGAGCTAGCTTTGGACTTAGCTTTGTGTTTGGAACTAGGCTAGGAGTTAGTTGGGCTTGACTCACCTAGTCAAGGTGGTTAACTCAGTTAGTTAAGATCAACTCGGTAACAATCCCAAGGTGAACTCCAACATCCAAGGATCCACATTACTTGGAAAACAAAGAACATGGTGCACTTATTTTAGGGTGAAGCATTGGAATAAATGCACTTGGAATGTCTTGAAATGTCTAGAGATGCCTAGAATATTCCACACACTGCTAGAACACTGTAGAATCAATGACCAAAGAGAGTGCATGGCTGCTGTCCCAAAATTGCAACAGGAACTGAAATTTTGCACTGAGTAATCGGTTACTCACCACGCGTTAACTGGTTACTTCAGTCAAATTTTTCCCAAATTGCTTAGGAAATGATACTGGAGTCTCGATTTTGATTTTCCACCTCTTGATTTGATAAGTGAACATGGAAACCTTTATTTTGAGCTCGTTTTGATGACGCGATGATCTTGTGAGGATTCAATTAATTGGGCTTGGAAAACCTGAATATCCTGCAACAAGAAACACACAAAAAAGTGCGAATGCGTATGCTAACGATGTGAACGCGTGTGCTTATACAAAAGGCAAAAGAGGGAAGTCAAATTTCGGGTTACGACACCATGCAGAGTTATCATAAGAGGACTCTTCTGTTACATCTTCAACAGAACTTTCATTTTTAAGAGGATCTCCACATCCAATTCGCTGGATGTCCTCATATCTGATGCGAGAGCTTTCAGGAGCAGAGTACTTCACTAGAAAGTCGTACTTGCCGCTTGGCTGCTGATAAGTGCAAAATGTACCTATTTTTGTATATAAGTTTTGTTGCACTTATCTATACTTTTTGTTAAATATCGTTCGAATAAACCCCACTTTGTATGTAAATGTGTATATTTAGTGTATAATCAAGTTTTAGAGTATTTGTGTACCGTTTGATAGTTTTCTACTCATTTTGTAGGTATTGAGGTGTATTTGGAGCATGAGCAATAAAGTGTCGAAGACACGGCTTCAAACGCACGATTTTGAGCAACTCATCAACGAATAAGGCTCAAAATGAGGATAATAAAAATCACCAATTTGGTTGATATTTATGCATTGTTAGATAGGAAATTGAATAAGCTTTGCAACGCTTCGAACCGGGCGAAAAACGGAGTTACGGTTCTCAAGTTATGGCTGAAACATTTTTCAAGTCAGCTGGTTGCGTGCTGAGCACGCTCCAAGCACGCTTTTAAGGTGGTTTACCTTTAAAAAGAGCACGCTGAGCGCCCATAGCGCGCTGAGTGCGGTCTGCGATGATGACAACAATAAATATGGGTTAAAAACACATTTTTAGGGATGGTTTTGGGTATTTTTTGCTCCCAACTCCATCAAACTTCATTTTTCTTGTATATTAGCTTAGAAAACATCATTGGAGCTTGCATTTGGATGATCCAGAGTCGAATCTCTCGTCGATTGGTGTTGACAAACCAAGAAATGTTTGGTTCCTCTTCTCTCTTCTCTTTGTAATTTCGTTTTGTTGGGTATTGTATAGTTACTATGAACATATGTATCTTTGTTGATCTTAATATTATATGAAATTTGCTTTACAAATCATTATCGATGTCTTCCTTGATCTTTTTGCATTTATGTTTGGATTTGTGTTGTGTTAGAGATAAACATCACAAATCTTGATTAGGGATGGATATCTATTGTCTAGATGCTAGAGATAGATTTAGATGATAATCTTTTGGGTATCGGAACTTAATGTCTTCCGTGTTTCGAGGCGTCGTGCGCGAGAGTGACGACGAGAGTAATACGGTTGCCTCTCAGCTCAGTGTGCCAGAGATGGACACTGTTGTGAGTGATGCTGGATGATTTTGACGAGTATTGCAGGTGGAGTATAATTGGTCGGTAAATTTATGTTTGTGACGAGTGGATTATATGTATGCTTGATAAGTTCGTCTTGTTGAAGAATGAATTGTTTTTATGTTTTTATTTACTTTTTCGTTTTTACGCTTTAAACCATTTTAAAATCCAAACTCATCAACAATTAAATTGTCGAACGGCGGTTCAGTAGCACCGATCTCTGTGGACACGATAATTCTCGAAAAAAATACTTCCAAATCTTTTTGCTTGCTTGCCCTATTCCGCAACCAACAAAATGGCAGCGTTGCCGGGGATCGATGTTTTTATTGAATCGCATTGCGATAGTTTCTTTGTTTTTGAGTTTTGTAGATATCGTATATATTGTTTATTTTCACTTGTTTATATTGATACTTGTATATGTTTACCATATTTGTGAATTTTACATGTTTTGCATACTTGTAAATTTAGTGTATATGTTTGTTTCTCTTCACATTTGCTAAGTGTTTGGTTAGGTTTCGTCGTCGGTGAACACTAACCGTGTAAAGAGGCAACTTGGAGAAGTGTGTATAAATAATAGGCGTCGAACTTATGACGTAAAACAAGCATGTTTTATTGTTGTTAGTTTTGTTAAGTTTTGTTTTCCTCAAGCTTGTCATGTTTAACTTGAGGAAGTTTGTATGAGTAAATATTGTATGTTTTACAATTGAGTTGTGTAGGTGTTAAGTGGAGGCCTACACCAGAACCTTGTTGATGTACATGTTTTTTCTAGTTCTGGTGTAGCGCGCTTAGCGCGCAGGACCGCGCTTAGCGCGCAGGACCGCGCTTAGCGCACTCTTCTGTGCTGAGCCAATGAATTCTTTTAATTGTTCACTTGGTTCCCCCTTCTTCCCACTTCCACCAAGGCCTTATATATTAGTAATTATTAGTAATTTTTCTAATTCTTTTGTTGTTGTTTGGACTCAAATTTTGGTCCTTTTGCTTGAAGTCGCATTCGGTGATTTTTCTGATTTTGATCGTTTCAACTTGCGAATGCATGGTAATGATAGTGTTTGAAGTTTTGTACACGTTCAAGGTATGTGTTTATCGCTTTCTTGACTTTAGCATATTCATGATACTTAGGCTTTTTACACTTTCATGCCATTTATTCTTTTGTATACTTGTTCTTGTGTGAATCACTTTAGTTCCCAACCTTTTTTGTGAGGAAGCCTTCTATTGCACATATATGCTCGGAGTTCCAACATTCTTGTTCTAACTGGATTTTATTATGTTGAATCTGTTGTTTGTGTTGTGTATATGAATGCATGAAAAGGATCAAGGCATTTGTTTCATTTTGAGCACAACCACCCTAGCCAAATAGTCAATTCACCTTGTGAGTGTGTGAGAATTTGTAACCCCTTTGAGCTTTTTGATCCATGTTTTTATTTGAACTTAATGCTTGTCTATGAGTATTTAGTTCACTTATTTTTGATGGATTTTGTTTTTTCTTGGACCTCAACTTTGTGTTGTTGTATGGATTTTTTCCTTGCCTTAGAAAGTAGGGAGTATTCACATGATGGTGCGGTTGAATTCAAGTTGGGGAGAGAATGATTGTGTACTCATTGGTTGGATTCTATGAGGAAAGAAAAAGAAAAGAAAAAAAGAGAAAAATATGACAAAAGAAAAGAAAAGAAAGATAAAAGAAAGAAAAAAGAAAATCCTTGAAAAAGGAAACAAAAAGAGTTTCAATAATTGTGCTAAATAAGTAGTGTTGTTGTGTAACACTTGGGTTTGTGGAAGAAGTTGGTTAAAATTTTGTGTTTGGAACTTTGTGAGTTGATCACTCCCTTAGGTTTAGGCAAGTTTTTGTTTCAATTACCTTTAGAAATTTCCCTTGTTTGTTTACCCGACCACGTTACAACCTTGAAAAGTCCTTGTGATTCTTGCCTTTGTATGTTCAATGTGAATTTTTGGATGGATGCATAATTTAGTTTTTTGTTTGCAAGATTGTTGTGTGAGTGAAAGTCCCTCATTTTGTGTTTTTCATCTACCGATGATTGTTTTTGCTAGGTGTGATTCACATTTGAACTTGTGTTGTTTTAGAATGTTTGGCATTATTTTTGTATTTAGCATTTGTTACGTGAATGTGTTATCGTTGAAGTTTAGTGGTAAGTATTTACTTTGTGTGTACCATTTTCGATTGAACCATTGCATTTGGTTTTGTTTGTAAAAACTTGTTGTTGCGTGATTTCTTGGATTTCACTTTTGTTCCTTTAGTTGTTGGCTTTGTTTGAGGACAAACAATTATGTAACTTGGGGAGTTGATAAGTGCAAAATGTACCTATTTTTGTATATAAGTTTTGTTGCACTTATCTATACTTTTTGTTAAATATCGTTCGAATAAACTCCACTTTGTATGTAAATTTGTATATTTAGTGTATAATCAAGTTTTAGAGTATTTTTGTACCGTTTGATAGTTTTCTACTCATTTTGTAGGTATTGAGGTGTATTTGGAGCATGAGCAATAAAGTGTCGAAGACACGGCTTCAAACGCACGATTTTGAGCAACTCATCAATGAATAAGGCTCAAAATGAGGATAATAAAAATCACCAATTTGGTTGATATTTATTCATTGTTAGATAGGAAATTGAATAAGCTTTGCAACGCTTCGAACCGGGCGAAAAACGGAGTTACGGTTCTCAACTTATGGCTGAAACATTTTTCAAGTCAGCTGGTTGCGCGCTCCGAGCGCGCTGAGCGGGCTTTTAAGGCGGTTTAACTTTAAAAAGAGCGCGCTGAGCGCGGTCTGCGATGATGACAGTAATAAATATGGGTTAAAAACACATTTTTAGGGATGGTTTTGGGTATTTTTTGCTCCCAACTCCATCAAACTTCATTTTTCTTGTATATTAGCTTAGAAAACATCATTGGAGCTTGCATTTGGATGATCCGGAGTCGAATCTCTCGTCGATTGGTGTTGACAAACCAAGAAATGTTTGGTTCCTCTTCTCTCTTCTCTTTGTAATTTCTTTTTGTTGGGTATTGTATAGTTACTATGAACATATGTATCTTTGTTGATCTTAATATTATATGAAATTTGCTTTACAAATCATTATCGATGTCTTCCTTGATCTTTTTGCATTTATGTTTGGATTTGTGTTGTGTTAGAGATAAACATCACAAATCTTGATTAGGGATGGATATCTATTGTCTAGATGCTAGAGATAGATTTAGATGATAATCTTTTGGGTATCGGAACTTAATGTCTTCTGTGTTTCGAGGCATCGTGCACGAGAGTGACGACGAGAGTAATACGGTTGCTCTCAGCTCAGTGTGCCAGAGATGGACACTGTTGTGAGTGATGCTGGATGATTTTGACGAGTATTGCAGGTGGAGTATAATTGGTCGGTAAATTTATGTTTGTGACGAGTGGATTATATGTATGCTTGATAAGTTCGTCTTGTTGAAGAATGAATTGTTTTTATGTTTTTATTTACTTTTTCGTTTTTACGCTTTAAACCATTTTAAAATCCAAACTCATCAACAATTAAATTGTCGAACGGCGGTTCAGTAGCACCGATCTCTGTGGACACGATAATTCTCGAAAAAAATACTTCCAAATCTTTTTGCTTGCTTGCCCTATTCCGCAACCAACAAAATGGCAGCGTTGCCGGGGATCGATGTTTTTATTGAATCGCATTGCGATAGTTTCTTTGTTTTTGAGTTTTGTAGATATCGTATATATTGTTTATTTTCACTTGTTTATATTGATACTTGTATATGTTTACCATATTTGTGAATTTTACATGTTTTGCATACTTGTAAATTTAGTGTATATGTTTGTTTCTCTTCACATTTGCTAAGTGTTTGGTTAGGTTTCGTCGTCGGTGAACACTAACCGTGTAAAGAGGCAACTTGGAGAAGTGTGTATAAATAATAGGCGTCGAACTTATGACGTAAAACAAGCATGTTTTATTGTTGTTAGTTTTGTTAAGTTTTGTTTTCCTCAAGCTTGTCATGTTTAACTTGAGGAAGTTTGTATGAGTAAATATTGTATGTTTTACAATTGAGTTGTGTAGGTGTTAAGTGGAGGCCTACACCAGAACCTTGTTGATGTACATGTTTTTTCTAGTTCTGGTGTAGCGCGCTTAGCGCGCAGGACCGCGCTTAGCGCGCAGGACCGCGCTTAGCGCACTCTTCTGTGCTGAGCCAATGAATTCTTTTAATTG
Source organism: Lathyrus tuberosus (assembly GCA_022829125.1). Lineage (NCBI taxonomy): Eukaryota > Viridiplantae > Streptophyta > Magnoliopsida > Fabales > Fabaceae > Lathyrus > Lathyrus tuberosus. The sequence continues at coordinate 11,194,041 of JALAZF010000145.1, forward strand.
TTCACTTGGTTCCCCCTTCTTCCCACTTCCACCAAGGCCTTATATATTAGTAATTATTAGTAATTTTTCTAATTCTTTTGTTGTTGTTTGGACTCAAATTTTGGTCCTTTTGCTTGAAGTCGCATTCGGTGATTTTTCTGATTTTGATCGTTTCAACTTGCGAATGCATGGTAATGATAGTGTTTGAAGTTTTGTACACGTTCAAGGTATGTGTTTATCGCTTTCTTGACTTTAGCATATTCATGATACTTAGGCTTTTTACACTTTCATGCCATTTATTCTTTTGTATACTTGTTCTTGTGTGAATCACTTTAGTTCCCAACCTTTTTTGTGAGGAAGCCTTCTATTGCACATATATGCTCGGAGTTCCAACATTCTTGTTCTAACTGGATTTTATTATGTTGAATCTGTTGTTTGTGTTGTGTATATGAATGCATGAAAAGGATCAAGGCATTTGTTTCATTTTGAGCACAACCACCCTAGCCAAATAGTCAATTCACCTTGTGAGTGTGTGAGAATTTGTAACCCCTTTGAGCTTTTTGATCCATGTTTTTATTTGAACTTAATGCTTGTCTATGAGTATTTAGTTCACTTATTTTTGATGGATTTTGTTTTTTCTTGGACCTCAACTTTGTGTTGTTGTATGGATTTTTTCCTTGCCTTAGAAAGTAGGGAGTATTCACATGATGGTGCGGTTGAATTCAAGTTGGGGAGAGAATGATTGTGTACTCATTGGTTGGATTCTATGAGGAAAGAAAAAGAAAAGAAAAAAAGAGAAAAATATGACAAAAGAAAAGAAAAGAAAGATAAAAGAAAGAAAAAAGAAAATCCTTGAAAAAGGAAACAAAAAGAGTTTCAATAATTGTGCTAAATAAGTAGTGTTGTTGTGTAACACTTGGGTTTGTGGAAGAAGTTGGTTAAAATTTTGTGTTTGGAACTTTGTGAGTTGATCACTCCCTTAGGTTTAGGCAAGTTTTTGTTTCAATTACCTTTAGAAATTTCCCTTGTTTGTTTACCCGACCACGTTACAACCTTGAAAAGTCCTTGTGATTCTTGCCTTTGTATGTTCAATGTGAATTTTTGGATGGATGCATAATTTAGTTTTTTGTTTGCAAGATTGTTGTGTGAGTGAAAGTCCCTCATTTTGTGTTTTTCATCTACCGATGATTGTTTTTGCTAGGTGTGATTCACATTTGAACTTGTGTTGTTTTAGAATGTTTGGCATTATTTTTGTATTTAGCATTTGTTACGTGAATGTGTTATCGTTGAAGTTTAGTGGTAAGTATTTACTTTGTGTGTACCATTTTCGATTGAACCATTGCATTTGGTTTTGTTTGTAAAAACTTGTTGTTGCGTGATTTCTTGGATTTCACTTTTGTTCCTTTAGTTGTTGGCTTTGTTTGAGGACAAACAATTATGTAACTTGGGGAGTTGATAAGTGCAAAATGTACCTATTTTTGTATATAAGTTTTGTTGCACTTATCTATACTTTTTGTTAAATATCGTTCGAATAAACTCCACTTTGTATGTAAATTTGTATATTTAGTGTATAATCAAGTTTTAGAGTATTTTTGTACCGTTTGATAGTTTTCTACTCATTTTGTAGGTATTGAGGTGTATTTGGAGCATGAGCAATAAAGTGTCGAAGACACGGCTTCAAACGCACGATTTTGAGCAACTCATCAATGAATAAGGCTCAAAATGAGGATAATAAAAATCACCAATTTGGTTGATATTTATTCATTGTTAGATAGGAAATTGAATAAGCTTTGCAACGCTTCGAACCGGGCGAAAAACGGAGTTACGGTTCTCAACTTATGGCTGAAACATTTTTCAAGTCAGCTGGTTGCGCGCTCCGAGCGCGCTGAGCGGGCTTTTAAGGCGGTTTAACTTTAAAAAGAGCGCGCTGAGCGCGGTCTGCGATGATGACAGTAATAAATATGGGTTAAAAACACATTTTTAGGGATGGTTTTGGGTATTTTTTGCTCCCAACTCCATCAAACTTCATTTTTCTTGTATATTAGCTTAGAAAACATCATTGGAGCTTGCATTTGGATGATCCGGAGTCGAATCTCTCGTCGATTGGTGTTGACAAACCAAGAAATGTTTGGTTCCTCTTCTCTCTTCTCTTTGTAATTTCTTTTTGTTGGGTATTGTATAGTTACTATGAACATATGTATCTTTGTTGATCTTAATATTATATGAAATTTGCTTTACAAATCATTATCGATGTCTTCCTTGATCTTTTTGCATTTATGTTTGGATTTGTGTTGTGTTAGAGATAAACATCACAAATCTTGATTAGGGATGGATATCTATTGTCTAGATGCTAGAGATAGATTTAGATGATAATCTTTTGGGTATCGGAACTTAATGTCTTCTGTGTTTCGAGGCATCGTGCACGAGAGTGACGACGAGAGTAATACGGTTGCTCTCAGCTCAGTGTGCCAGAGATGGACACTGTTGTGAGTGATGCTGGATTATTTTGACGAGTATTGCAGGTGGAGTATAATTGGTCGGTAAATTTATGTTTGTGACGAGTGGATTATATGTATGCTTGATAAGTTCGTCTTGTTGAAGAATGAATTGTTTTTATGTTTTTATTTACTTTTCCGTTTTTACACTTTAAACCATATTAAAACCCAAACTCATCAACAATTAAATTGTCGAACGGCGGTTCAGTTGCACCGATCTCTGTGGACACGATAATTCCCAAAAAAAATACTTCCAAATATTTTTGCTTGCTTGCCCTATTCCGCAACCAACAAAATGACCACGCATTCGCAAGTTGAAACGATCAAAATCGGAAAAACAAAGATCCCAAGGTGAACTCCAACATCCAAGGATCCACATTACTTGGAAAACAAAGAACATGGTGCACTTATTTTAGGGTGAAGCATTGGAATAAATGCACTTGGAATGTCTTGAAATGTATAGAGATGTCTAGAATATTCCACACACTGCTAGAACACTGTAGAATCAATGACCAAAGAGAGTGCATGGCTGCTGTCCCAAAATTGCAACATGAACTGAAATTTTGCACTGAGTAACCGGTTACTCACCACGCGTTAACTGGTTACTTCAGTCAAATTTTTCCCAAATTTCTTAGGAAATGATACTGGAGTCTCGATTTTGATTTTCCACCTCTTGATTTGATGAGTGAGCATGGAAACCTTTATTTTGAGCTCGTTTTGATGACGCGATGATCTTGTGAGGATTCAATTAATCGGGCTTGGAAAACCTGAATATCCTGCAACAAGAAACACAAAAAAAAAGTGTGAATGCGTATGCTAACGATGCGAATGCGCGTGCTTATGCAGAAGGCAAAAGAGGGAGGTCAAATTTCGGGTTACGACACCATGCAGAGTTATCATAAGAGGACTCTTCTGTTACATCTTCAACAGAATTTTCATTTTTAAGAGGTTCTCCCCATCCAATTCGCTGGATGTCCTCATATCTGATGCGAGAGCTTTCGGGAGCAGTGTACTTCACTAGAAAGTCGTACTTGCCGCTTGGCTGCCCCAAAGTATCCCAAGTTTCTGAGGGGATAGATGAGTCATTTTTTTCAATGACGTTGACCTCAGGAAATGCAAAGTTGATAAATTCTTGTCCTACGATCTTTGCAAATTTATCAACGTGGCGTTTGATATCCTCAGAATGTTCTGGGTAAGGATTCCATGATTCTGGGAGAACATGTGTATTTTTCTCAAGGTCATTCAGTAGATAAGCATTATCTGGCTGACTCTTTTACCCCGAGCCTTCCATGTAAGGTTTCCAAATGGGCAAATCATCAATGGGATCATATGAATTGTAGTCAAAGTTGTCTTTCATCAGAGTATCTTCCTCTAATAAGTTGTGTGGAGCCCGACATCCTTCGGGATCGCAATCTCCATAGATCATTCTGACGTTTGATCTTGGTATATATCAGGGACTTCGCTTTGGAGAGAAAAATGACATGTATGTTTCTCCCTGAGATATATAACCTTCATCATTGAAATAGGATTTCCACTCTTCATCTGTATCAGAAGAGTTATTTTCCTCGATGGTGTGGACTTCTTGAGATATTGGGTGGAGGAAACCTCCACTGTGGAAGAAATCTTGAATGGGACGAAAGTGTTCATCCTTTTTTGTAGTCTTAGTAAGTGCTGAAGAAAAATCGAGACCTTTTCTTATCTTGTTATCAACAGGAATCACAACTTTCCCCCATCTTTTTATGTCACCGCTTCCTATAACTTGGACAACATCTTTGTACGAGGAAATTGGCATTCCATTTTCTTGGTGAGTCTCATTGCTCAACGAGAGTGATTAAAATTGAGTTCCAACAACCTCTTCTGGTTCTAAATAAGAGAATGATGATAGGTTGCTCACGAATAAAGCTTGTTCTCTGCATACTGTGACCAACTTGTCGTTCTTGACAAACTTCATCTTCTGGTGAAGTGTCGAAGCGACTGCCCCTGCTTCATGTATCCAAGGTCTTCCTAATAAGCAACTGTATGCTGCTCGGATGTCCATGACCTGGAAAGTGACTTGGAAAATGTGGGGACCAATGGTTATGGGAAGGTCGACTTCATCGATATCTATTTTCCTAGATCCGTCAAAGGCTTTGACGATGATCTCACTGACTCTCATGGGAGTACCTTGAAAAGTTAGTCATGCCAAAGTTGACCTTGGCATGACGTTATAGGATGAACTTGTGTCTACCAGTACGCTGGATAAAGCATCGTCCTGGCAATTGACTGTGATATTGAGTGCCATGTTATGGTTCTTGCCTTCCTCTGGAAGTTCTTCATCACTGAAACCCAAATTGTTGTAGGAAGTGATGTTGGAAATAATACTGTCAAATTGACCCACTGTCACATCTTGTTCTACAAAGGTATATTCTAAGACTTTCTATTGAGCTTCTTTGTGAGCTTCTGAACTGAGCAAGAGAGATAAAACGGAGATCCGAGAAGGAGTTTACACTAATTGATCCACAACGTTGTATTCGCTTTTCTGGATGAGTCTTAACATTTCATCGTTATTCTTCACATGTCTCGTGTTCCTGGATTGACCAATTTGTTGATTAGGAACTTCAGCTTGAGGTTCCTTTACTTTTTCAGGTTCTCCAACTCCTCTATTGAAGATTCGACCGCTTCGGGTGACCCAACTGATATCAGCAATATTGACAACAGATGGTAGTGCAATTTCTTTTCCATCTTCTATTGTAGTCGCGTCGTACTTGTACGGAATAACTTTCTTTGACTTGTATGGTATTGGTCCCAGCAAGTAGATGACCACAGGTGCTTTTTGGGTTTTTTGACTGTCATAAGTAACCTCAATCGGTTCCAGGTCAGGAACTTTTCTACTGTCCAGAGGGATTTCCACGCACTTCGGTTCCTTAAGCAAAGGAATTATGGGGAAAACATCCTTGTTAATTCCGTAATTAACAGATGCTTTTTTATCGGAGACTGTGATAGCCCTTTTGTCCAATAGTCTTTGGACCTTGTTTTAGCCAAGGAGGCAACCTTGCAGCATGTTGATTGACTGAGAATTCAGGCGTAATTGGGTTTCCCCTTGGTTTACCTGATGCTGGAGAGCTGTCCGCACAAGGTAGCATCCCTGGTTATTTTCTGAACATACTCGACAATGCTCATTATTTTAAGGTGGCACCTGCCGTACCCACTCTTTATGCAGTGCATCTTTACCAAATCCGTTTCCTGCAAGTGGATGTCACAACTTTGGTGTCTGCCCGGATTCCCGTTGGTTATGCTAACTTGTTGTGTGTCCTCGTCCTGGTAGACTGGGAGCCACCAATGGTCCAACAGATGTTGAAGAGTTATTTGTACAAGTGCGCAACCTTTATTGTTTTCAGAGCAAACCTTGCAGTCTTGATAATTATGCGAGGACAGAAAACCGAGTCTGGCCTGCTTGGCGTGTAATTCGACTAGACCGATATTCATTAAACGAATGTCGAAGATCTGAATCATGTTGACCTGATGATCATTTCTTTCATGGTAGTCTTGGATCCATCCTAGGTCCATTTGATGCTGGAGGGCCTCTTGTACAAAAGAGCATCCCTGATTGTCTTTTGAACAAATCCGACAAGCGTTATAATCGTGCAACGATAAGTTGTAGTGCCGAATTTGTCTTGAATGCATTGCCACTAGATTGACATTCATTGTGAGGATGTCATGATTTTGAACAATGTTTGGATGTGCATGGGCCATATTTACTTCACAAATCTCGTGATCCTGAATCCAGCCTCGATCCATCTGCTATTGAAGAGCTGCTTGTACAATAACATATCCTTGATTGTTCTTAGAACAAATATCACACTGATGATAGTTGTGAGAGGGCACATGGCCATACCTTCCCTGCCTGCAATTCATTTTCACCAGATTTGTTCCTAGTAGGCGTACATCGTGGATTTGATAACTGCTGCCGAGTTCTCCTTCTATCAAGTTTATTGAAGTTTTTTCTTGTTACGGTAACAGATGCGTTTGAACATTTGGGTTCGTATCTTTGAAAGATAAAACCCCGTTTCTGACGAGCTTTTGTACATCAGATTTAAAGCTGAGTCAATTCTCAATGTTATGTTCTGGTCCTCCTTGATGGTAAGGGCAAGATTTATCAGCTTTAAACCAAAAAGGCGGATTGTTTGGTACTGTAAGAGGAGTCCTAGTTTGAACGTGCCCCTTGGCTAGCAGAAGTGGAAATAATTCTACATATAACATTGGTATGGGGAAAACCCTGGTGATCGTGTGACATGATTGTTATTATTGTACTGCGGGTGAGCCTGCTGAAGAGGCTGTTGCTAGCTTTGCTGATATTTTTGTTGACTTAGCTAGCTCTGAGCAATCTGAGGTTAATATGTCAGAGTTGGCACTGGGTTGATGGCAGGAGTTACTGCTGCTACCTGACGAGGTTGATACCTTCGTCTTTGCTTACCCAGAGAGTTATTACTGATATATGATATTTCTTATTTTGGAAAGAACTACCGTATCTTTTAGTATTGCTCGATGGTTCTGTGTTTTTGACTATTCGGCCTTCTCGGACTGCTTCCTCAAGGCGTATTCCCATGTTCACCATTTCGGTGAAGTCACTAGGTGCACTTGCAACCATTCGGTCATAATAAAATGAGCCCAATGTTTTTAGGAAGATTTTTTTCATTTCCTTCTCCTCTAAAGGAGGACAGATCTGGGCGGCGATTTCACGCCATCTCTGAGCATACTCCTTGAAGGTTTCTTTATCTTTCTAGGACATTGCTCTGAGTTGGTCCCTATTTGGTGCCATGTCCAAATTCTACTTATACTGCTGAACAAAAGCTTCCCCAAGATCTCTGAAAGTACTGATCTTGGTACGGTTTAGACCCATGTACCATTTGAGCGTGGCACCGGTTAAACTGTCTTAGAAGTAGTGGATCAGTTGTTGTTGGTTTTCTGTCTGGGTAGACATCTTCTGGGTGTACATCACCAAGTGACTTTGAGAGCAAAAGTTGCCTTTGTATTTTTCAAATTCAGGCACCTTGAATTTGTGCGGTATCTTTGCATTAGGGACCAAATAGAGGTCAGCGGCATTCTTACTAAACAAGTCCTGTCCGCGAATGGTATGCAGTTCTTTCTACATTTCCAAGAACTGTTCTTGGAATTCATTCATCCTTTCATGTACTTCTTCATTTCTTCCAGAAGTAGCCTGCAGAATTTGTTCCTCTAGGATAGTGTGTACCAAAGGTTGTGGTATAGACATCACGACGGTAACTCTTGGCGCTTCAGTGACCTGAAGTTTGTAACCTTCAGGAGTTTTTATCATACCCCTTGCATCTTCATTTACCTGAAGTTTGTAACCTTCAGGTCTAGAGGTTCCTACTATAGCTTCTAGGTCTCCAGTGACCGGAGGTATATATCCTCCAGGTACAAAATTGAAAGGCATGCCCCAGGGAAAACCTTTGGGAATGTTGTACTGAGGATGACTGCCAGATGTCTCAAATGTTGGTGTAGATATAATCTTCGAGATTGCAGTTCTTTGAGGTGGTTGATCCTGAGCTGCTTCGAGGGATTCAATCGTGTTGTGGAGTTTCTCCAAACTCTCCTTCAAAGCGTTGATTTCCTCTCTTAGTTCTTTGTTCTCTTCTTCGAGATCGTCCATTCTCTTTTGCCGATTGGCCCGAGTATTGTACGAATGAGACAGTTTGACTCTTGAGCGTGACACACGTGTGAGACTCAATGACAAAGATGTGTTATGTAAGAATGATGAATGATATGCAAAGAATGAGAATGATCTTTTTAGCTTTTATCTTTAAAAGAACTTTTAACAATCATGTAGCAAATATCATACAATGGTGGAAACCTTTTATTGAACTCAAAAGATTGCGGTATCTTACAGGGAAAAGTACATTATTTTACAAGGTGAGAGAAGGAAAACTAGGCCTAGGGAGTCATGGATCTACCCATCCCCGAGGTGTGTGTACTAGGGTCTATTTTTTGTACTTGTAGAACGGGTTCTAACAAAGGTTCCCAAAATCATTGACCCCTCTCAAGAATATTAACAGTAAACTGACTGACTCATGAGAATTGTAATATCTCCAAGATGAATCTCTTTTGAGTGTAGTATCACGTATCAACTATTCCCGATAGTTATCGCACTACTTAATGGTCAAGTGGTTAAATGTCTACTAATCCTCAATTTCAAGGGTGCCCAGTGGAAAAAGTAATGTTTTCATGACTTGCTCGTTCAACATCAGTAATTCCAAAAGGGTACCTCCATCGATTCGGCGGACTTTCAAGTTAGCTTGGTCAGGACTCACTCCATATAAGCCTTCCTAAATACGCCACCACTTATCTTAATGTGCTCTCTGACTCACCACATGCGTATTAATCGCATTCCCAGATAACGGTAATTTAAAAAAGTATAGTAAATAGACAGATAATATGATAGCAAGTGATATGAGAAAGCAAATAAAAATAGCAGAAAAATAAATGCAATACAAGGCCTAAACCTCCTAGGAAATCTAATTCTAAAACTCCCCAGCAGAGTCGCCATTTTTCTATAGCGTCGTTTTTTTTGTGACGCGACCACAACCGCTATTGGTGCTACTTTCTAATTTCTGTATTTATCCTATGAAGCTTTAAAGGAAGGGGAAGATATCTTAAACTAACCCTGCTGTGCAAGTGTTTTCTTTAACAAATGCAAAGAGATCGGGAATCGGGGTTTGGTTATACAAAGGGAAGCTATTAACACCCAGAGTATCTATAGTAATCTATAGGAACCTTCGTTTGCATATATTTTCTACTGTTTGAAATGCTTTCTTAAGTTTATCTGCTGTTGATTGGGACCGTTTCTCCTTTGTGAGGACTGAGGAAATGTTTTTGTTGTTTTCGGTTTTTTTTTTTACTATTTTTGGGAAGGTGCTTGACCTATGATTTTTTATTTGTGTGCTCGCTAAGATTTCACAATCATATGCCTATGTATTCCCGTAAAGAGATTTGGGAAAACAACGCAATCTTAATTCCTCCTATTCTATGGGAGGAAATTGGTGTCTTGTTCAAAGCCCAAGATTGAAGCTAACAGAGTATTTGTGTCTTGTTCAAAGCCCAAGATTGAAGCTAAAGTTTGATTGAGAGAGAATTTGTCATCTCTAAAGGGAGATATCTCACCTATTCATCACAAAATGTCAGGTAACTGGTTATAAGAGAAATTACTTTAACTGGGATGTGTGGAATCCATCAATGCCATATTTTTATTTATAAGAGAGATGTCATGAAGGAAGAAGCTTTAACTCAGTGTAGAGTAATGCCACTTTTTCCTTTATGGATCTTTCATGCTAAGAGAGGGACAATGGCTTGGATGCGTAGAATCCAGAGGCTTGCCACTTATAGTTGTTAGATGAAAGAGAATTTTAACCATGATAAAGGAGGGACTCTAACTTGGATTTTGAATCAACAAGTGTGCCACTTATCAGTTATCTGGAAAAGTGTTTTGATTGTTTGTGTTGATATGTGATGTACATAGGAGATATCCTCCTACAGAGATGACTCATGGTCTCATTTGTAGGGATGATGGATTTTGTGCCTTGATCAAAGCCCAAGGTTGAAGCTAAAGAGGGTTGAAAACTAATTCTGCTGGAGATGTTTTATTTGAGTATCTTGTTTGAAGCCCAAGATGATGAAGCTAAAGAGTTTGAGTACTGTCTTTAAAGAAAGCTGACTTAACTGGGGAGTATGATGTTTGTCTTGTACAAAGCCCAAGATTGAGGCTGACTGAAAAAATCATTATTTTAAGCCTAAGAGGAGGCTGACTCTTGCTGAGGATTTATTGAAATCCAGGAGAAGGTCTAAACTGGGCCGGGGAATCCAAAAGGGAAACTAACTCTTGCTGGAAATTTGAGCAGAGTTGATTTATCAGATGCCATGAGGCTCTGGTTCTTTTGAGGATTTGTTGATGTCAATCTGACCCTGGCTGGGAATTTTAAAGATGAAAGTTAAGCTTTGTTGGGGACAGAAGGGATTTAGATGTGTTTGAAAACCTTAGAGGTTTTAACTCTTCTAGGGATTGATGTATTGGTAAAGATCATTAGGATGTATCTTATACTTTTAGGAAGCCTGAGAGTTCTTGTGTTAAGCCCAAGAGGAGACTGAGAGGGTGAGACTTTCCAAATCTACTTGTATGAAACCCAAGAGGAGGCTGAGACTACCCAAGTCTCTTAAGAAGAGGCGGACTATGGTTGGAGAAAGATCTTTGTATGATGCCTAAGAGGAGGCTGAGGGTTCTAGAGATGAAAATCAATTCTTGACTGATTGGATGTTCTAGAGTTTTGACTTTCCTGAGGATTGAACTAGCAGAGATGACTAAACTCTTTCCTATGCTTTTAGGAAGCATTTGGGTCCTTGAACTAAGCCCAAGAGGAGGCTGGGATGCTTCTAGGAAGCCCGTGGGAACTTATACTAAGCCCAAGAGGAGGTTGTGGGGAACGTTTAAGAAGCCTTTGGGTCCAACCCTAAGAAAAATTCAAGAAAAGGTTTCCCCGGGAATTAGTCCTTTCTTTATTGAACAGTTTTGAGGTTTGAAGAAATTCAAAAGAGGTTTCACCGGGAATTAATCCTCTCTGGGGAAATGAATTTCTTTTATATGTTTCTAAAATTTGATAGTCTTTAAGAAATGTTTCACCGAGAATAATGCCTTTCTTTGTTCCATATTGAATAAAGCCCAAGAGGAGGCAGACTGTATTGAGGGAGTTTCCTATGAGGGAACTAGTTATTAAACTGAGTTATGAGTATCTTATTGTTTATCCTAAGTGTGAACTGAGGATTACCTAACTGTTGAGGGAACTTAAACAGATATGCACAAGTATATACAGATAAGTGAATTAATAGATTACATAAATAAGCATGCGTTAAATTAAAAAAGTGTTGGTGTCTTACACTCTAAAAATAGGCCCAAGTGTATTGTGATTAGTTGTATTGATTACAACTGTATGTTTAGAGTTTTGAGAAATTGAAGAAAGTTTTGAGAAAACTTTGAATTTGATTTTGAATTAAGAGAAATTTGTTATTATTTGAATGAAGAGAATGTTTGTTTGGGGCTTATAACTCCAAGAGAGGCCCAAGTGGTCTAAGAGCAGTTTCACTGGGAATAATGCTCCTCTTAATACCAGTTTAAAATAGACAGATGATTTTGAAAACAGAGGTATGGGGCTTACAACTCAAGGAGAGGCCCATAGAGGTTGTTTCACTACGCCAAACAAGGGAAAAGAGGGCGCTTTTTTTGGCCTATGACAGCGCTTAAAAGCCCTGTCTAAGCCAGCGCTGTCGTAGGTAAAGACAACGTTTTTTTATTTATGAAAAAGCGCTCTCTAAAAGCGCTGTCTAAAGTATACGTTAAAAATTTAAAAAAAAAATTTATAAACTTTAGAAAGTGCTTTTTCCTTCAAAAGCGCTCTCTAAAGGTGCTTTTAGACAGCGCTTTAGAAAGCGCTGTCTAATGTATACGTATATTGATTTTTTTATATACTTTTAGAGAGCGCTTTTTCATTAAAAGCGCTCTCTAAAGCTGGACTTTAGACAGCGCTTTCAAAAGCGCTGTCTAATGTATAACCTTAGACAGCGCTTTTTTATTAAAAGCGATGTCTTTTGTCTACGTAAAATTTTGAAGATTTTTTTTTAAAATCCCATTTTAACCATTTTTTTATGCAGAATCCTATATAATTCACATTTCCATAAACCTGTATAATTCACATTTCAATAAACCAGTATGGATATGCATTTCCATCAACAAATTATATTTCAAAACTAGAATTTACATTAACTAGAAACCAGTATAGAATTTACATTTCAATAAACTAGAATTTACATTCACAAAACGATACAATCAAGAAAGAATTCTTCTTGCAAAAAAAAAAATTTGCACAATTCCTCCTTAGTATCTTGCAATTGTTTCCTCGTGTAATAAGGACACGCCATATCATCGAAATACTACATAACAAAACAAAATACGCATTATTTAGTTAAAAGTAATAAATTATATATATGACATATCCGATAAATATTAAAATAAATCCTAAGTTATAAAACCATGCATACCGTGATAGAAATCACCAATTGTCCCATTTGAAGGAATCTCCACTTTGACCCATGTAATATTGGTTGCTCTAGCCCGTGCTACTCGTGCGTATCTTCCTGGTTACTAGACATTTGACCTGTAAGAAAGAAAAAAACAGAAATTAAATGACAAATATAAAAATCCATAATCCTTATCTATTGAATGATATAAGCTATATTGAATGATATAAGCTATAATTTTACAACTAGTACCTTTTTCACTAACGTCTCTTTCTTTTCTTGTTTGGAGTATGTTCTACCCATCTCTTAACAACACGGACGGTTGGATTGATCCAAATACCCTCATTATGATCATTTCTAGTATATGATTCATTCGCTATAATATTTTCATCTTGATCATTTCTAGTAAATGATTCAATATGAACATCAATATCACCTTGATCTCCAACGTTTTCATCAATTACTTTGTTAGATAAAAGCACTATAGACCATTTTGTACTTTTCGGATCAGTGACATACAACACTTGTTTAGCTTGAGAGGCTAGAATAAAAGGCTCATCTTTGTACCCCACCCTATTAAGATCCACTTGCAAAAATCCTGACTTATCCATTCGTACGCCATTATTATTTTCAACCCACTTGCAACGAAATATAGAAATCTGAAACTTCTCATAATCAAACACCCAAATACGCTCGATAACCCCAAAATATGACAGATTTGCAAATTTGGGGTTTAAGTCTTTCACACTTGAAATGTGCATTGCTTCAGCTACCACAGTGACACCACTATTTTGCATAGTACTTTTATCATCTTGTTCTTTGGTATAAAATGTGTATCCATTAATTGCGTATGCGCTATAAGAAAACACGACCATACTTGGACCATATGCTAAACATCTCAACCTTTTTGTTATTGAATCGCGGTCTGAATAATACTTTGAATAAATATGATCCTTAAACTAAGGTATGAAACTTCGATTGTGCTCTCGTACTATCCAATTCTCATTTCTATTCGGATTTAAACCTCGGAGAACATCCTTGTCCATTTCAACATATGGCTCAACCTCATTCTCATTGTGCAGAACATACAAATGCACTTGATCCCGTTCGACCCTTGATACTGTCACAACTTCATTTCCAATTAACTTTTTTCCTTCTTTTTTTTCGACAATATGAGATTTGGGGAGTCCAATTTATTGTACATTGGACAGATATTCAGTACAAAACTCAACCGCTTCGTCAACAATGTATCATTCGGTAATACAACCCTCTGGTCGACTTCGGTTTTTCACATACCCTTTTAATATTTTCATATAACGTTCAGCAGGGTACATCCATCTCATATAAGCCAGTCCACACAATTGTGTCTCTTTCACTAGATGAACCACTAGATGAACCATTATGTCAAAAAACAAGGGAGGAAAATACATTTCAAGATCACACAAAGTAATAACTAGTTCTTTTTGCAATGTTGGTAAGATCGCAGGATCGATCACCTTACTGCAAATTGACTTGAAGAAAAAACACAATTTAGTTATTGCGCTTCTTACTTTTTCTGGCAGAATAGAACGTATACCTATTGGTAGAAAATGTTCCATTATAACATGGCAGTCATGCGTCTTTAAACTCTTTAACTTGAGGTCTTTCATAGACACAAGTCTTCTAATATCTAAAGAGTATCCTTCTGGAACTTTAACTTCACTTAGAAACTTATACAATACTTTTTTCTCCTTTCTAGATAGAGTATACGCAGCAGGTGGTAGATATGTTCGTTTTCCTTTCTTCAAGGGTCCTAATTCAGTTCTTATCCCCATATGTACCAAGTCCTTTCTTCCTTTAAGGCCATCCTTAGACTTTCCTGGTATATTGAGTAACGTACCAATAACACTGTCAAATACATTTTTTTCAATATGCATAACATCGAGAAAATGTCTTACATACAACGACTTCCAATATGGCAGTTCAAAAAAAATTGACCTCTTCTTCCACCCACTCTTGACAAGTGTATGTGCAAAAGGCTTTCCAAACTGAGTTGTCACATCTTTCACCTTTTCAAAAATTTGATCACCTGTCAATATAGTTGGAGCTCTACCATGTTCTGCCTCTCAATTGAATGCTTTTCTCCACCCACGATAGTGATGATTAGAATTTAAGAATCTACGATGACCGAGAAAGACATTCTTCTGACCAAACTCCAATCGCGTCCAATCTGTTTTATCTTCACAAATAGGACACGCACATTGACCTTTTATGCTATACCCTGATAGATTTCCATATGCTGGAAAATCATTAATTGTGCCAAACAACATCGCCCTCAAGTTGAAACTTTTTTTCCTATACCCATCATAAACCTCCACACCGTTCTCCCACAAAAATTTTAAATCTTCGATTAAGGGTGCCAAGTATACGTCTATGTCATTCCCTGGTTGTCTATCCCCAGAAATTAACATAGATAACATCATGTACTTACGCTTCATACATAGCCATGGAGGTAGGTTATAAATCATTATGATCACAGGCCAAGTGCTATGTGAGATACTTTGAATACTATGTGGGTTCATTCCATCAGTAGATAATGCCAAGCGAAGGTTTCTTGCTTCTTTTCCAAATTCAGGATAATCATCATCAATTTTCATCCACTGTGGTGAATCTGCCGGATGTCGAAACTTTCCATCAATAATTCTTTCATCTGCATGCCAAGTCAAGTGTCTTGAATCGGTCTCACTACGAAACATGCGTCTAAATCTCGGAATTATAGGAAAATACCATAAGACTTTTGCTGGAGACAACTTTTTCTTATATCGAGAGACACCACATTTAGGACACTCATTTAACGATGCATACTCATTTCGAAACAATACGCAATCATTTGGACAGGCATGTATCTTATCATAGCTCATGCCAATAGAGCACAACATCTTTTTGGCCTCATATGTTCGATTGGGAAGAACATTATCCTCTGGAAGCATATCTTTCATAAGGGCCAATAATTCTGTGAAACTTTTATCCGACCATCCATTGCCCGCCTTTAAGTTGTACAACTTTAATACCGCAGACAATCTTGTAAATTTGGTGCAACCATTATACAACGGTTTCACTGCATCGCTTACCAACCTCTCAAACATTTTGGGACAATCCTTAAGATCTTCTTCAAGTGCTTCTACAATCTCTTCGACTCAATCAGAATCATATGTATCTGTGCCATTGTCGTATGAAGCGTAGGTCGTATTATCCCCCGATTCAACATTCCCGTTAATTTTCTCACCATGCAAATTCCAACATGTATAACTTCTATCAATTCCACTCCTCAATAAATGCGATACCAACTGAACCGCGTCAACCCGACTCCCAAAACAGCAACCCAAGCAAGGACATATCATTCGACTGGGGTCTTTGGCGTGTGCAACATCAAACTTAACGAATTCCGATACCCCATTGTCGTACTCTTTCGACAATCGACTTGAAGACATTCATTTCTTATCCATAGTTATACTAATTAAACTAAACAAAAACAAAAAGAAAAAATGTTATACCTGTAGGGAAACGATCCGACTTTCACACTTTGAACACAAGTAACCCCTATACACGTATCATAAAATGAAATATCATTAATTGACTAATTATGAGTCATAACTTGATAAGTGGCAACATGTAATCACAAACAAGCAACAATTAGAGGTAAACACCTACATAAGTATAAAGTAGACAATAAACTTATAACAAAAAGTCACAAGTTCTAGAAAATAAAAGAAATGAACTTGGAAAAAAAGGATAGACCAAACACAACACAACTAGCGAAATACAATTTCAATCAATACTAGGTTGTTTATACTAATCAACTTTGCCAAATATACAGTAGAAAATATTTAATAGTCATGAAATAACCTTCACAATTTCAATAATAGTTGTGAAGATACTTTAATATTAGCTTCCTTATGAAAATACCTTCCACAAAACTAGGTTGTATCATGAATGCATAACACAATGAACATATTATAAAAAAAAATACTTTTTCGTAAAAATATACATGAAAAATAAAAGAAAAAAGATTCTGCAACAATAAAAGAGGAAGCTTTTATCCTCATCGTGAAAACTTTTTCGTTTTCGTTTTCAGAGAAATGAATAGTAAAAGAGAAATGAATAATAAAAGAGAAATGAATAATAAAAGAGTACCTTATTCGTTTTTGTTTTCAGAACGATTTGAGAAATGAATAATAAAAGAGAAATGAATGATAAGAGAATAAGACAACACCAACAACAACGTTTTCACGAACGGCAATGGCAATGGCAATGGCAAGAACGACGGCAAGGGTTTAGACAAACGGTCGAGAGAGAAAATGAATAAAAGTGTCTCTGAAAATGTTTAGAATTGTTTTATATTTTAATTAGTAAAGGACTTTAGAGGGCGCTTTTCCTTAGAAAGCGCTTTCTAAAGTGAAAATAATTAGAGGCCTATAAGAGCGCTTTCTAAGGTGGCCTTTTTAGACAGCGCTTTTTAGAAGTGCTCTCTAAAGTGACACCTATAGCAGCGCTTTTTGGAAAGCGCTTTCCAAGGTGGTCTAAGGTGGCAGTCTTTTACAGCGCTTTTTAAAAGCCCTTTCTAAAGCCTTTCTTTTAAGGCGCTATTTTTTAGCGAAATTTTTTTATTCTTTTTAGCAGCGCTTTTTTATAGAAGCGCTGTCTTTTAAGTGCCATCTAAACACTTTTTTAGCGTAGTGTTTACTGTTTAAAACAAAGTTTATGTACAGAAGATTGGGGCTTATACTCAAGGAAAGGCCCAGATGATTTATATTGAAAACAGTGATCGCACTGCAATACCGAAAGACGTTGTGGGACTTATGCTCTAGCAGAGGCCCAACTTATTTATGTACGTAGGTGGGTTGGTTCTTACACTCTAATAGACGCCCAAGTGTATTGAAAGAAATAAAAGTGGGGCTTATACTCATGGAGAGGTCCATTTGACAAACAGTGGACACACCGTTAATTTGAAAATCGTATTGGGACTTATACTATAATAGTGGCCCAAAAAATTAATTATTTAAAAAGGGGTTGGGTCTTACACTCTAATAGAGGCCCAAAATCGATTGAAAGAAAGTTTGAAGATTTAAAATCAAGGGAAAACCCTAATTTTATTTTAAAATGCATTTTTTCAAAGAAAATCAAATAAAAATGATATAAAATATCAAATATATTTAATAAAAATGTTATGAACTTTGATTAATGTGTGAAAATAGATTTTTCATTCACATGATGGTTTGAAATTCAATTGGTTTTGAAAAATCAAGAGAAAGAATTTATTTAAAATGTTTAAAAACAATTAAAAGGAAATTCTTTATAAAATTCAAAAATATATCAAACATAAAATTTTTTATTTTTATTTTTTTGTGGAATAAAATATTTAAATATGTAAAGGATTTATGTTTAAAAAATCATTTTAAAACAATTAAAAATGAGAGAGATATGAAATTTTTGAAATTAATTAAGAAATAATCAAAATAATTAAAAATTCAAATATTTGAAAAAGGGCGCCAATGAGTCCTTCTTCTTCCTCGTGTGTACCCGCCATGGATGATTTGCAAAAGCTCACTTATCTCTCTCAATACGTAATGATTTTGCATGATGTAAACATGAAAGTTGTGTGTTTTTGAACAAAGATTTCAATGATACCAATTAATTGCATTTCTTGTAAGTGTAGAGTGAGAAATAATGTGAAGAACAGATGAACCCTAATTTTTGGAAGAACACTATGAAATCCTATACACAATTGATACATAGCAAATGATTGAGGGAAAACACTCTACATAAGTGCAGAAATATGTTGGTAACTTGAAAACACATTTATGATGCATGGATCATGGAGTTTGAAGAGTTCAGGCTTACCTGTGTAAGAGGAATTCGAATCCTTAGTTGTAGGTGTTATAGATGTGTTTGAATGATCTGGACAGCTTCAATGGACCTTAGTGAGTGTGTTGAGAAGCTTGGAATGGCTGGAAATGTCCTGGAACTCTTAGTGGTATCCCAACTGTAATTAGGTCTAGGTGTGATATGGAGGTTATTGATCGTGGTGTTACAGAACTTTGGAAAGTGTTTAGATCACTTCTATATGATGTATAGGATGTGTCTACACCATTGGTTTTGACAGAATTGCTCCCTATTTGAAAATTTGAATCCTACTTATTAAAGAAGCAACTTTTGATGCATGAGAGTGAAATGAGGGAAAACATGTATTCTGATGTTTTGGTGTGTTTAAATCAATCACAAATGACCTATATTTATAGTAGAGGAAGTTTGTTTTGCAAGGAATAGGGAATGGGGGATGGTTCATCCTATTATCCAATGGATATGGCTAGGAGTCCAAAGTCTCCTCTAGCCATTGACTTGGACTAAACTTGCAGGTCTATGGTCTCCTAATTCTTAGACTGAGCTTGACCCATTTGGATAGTTATGGACTGATACATGACACCTCTATGCATCCTTTTAATGCTTCGTGACAAACACGGAGTTTTTGGATTTGAAACTTTAAAGATCACATGCCTAAAGGATGAGGTTTTTGACTTGCAAGGCTCTATGTTATGATTCCTCTGCAGATAGCAAGTGCATTGTATCTTAGATGTTAGTCTTACATGGTGACAAGGCTTACAAAGTCACCAAAACAACAAAATCGTGTGTTGTTGCTAAATCTGCCTTGGAAAACCAGGGTGAAAATTGCCATTTTACAAGATCCATAACTTCTTGCTCAAATTGAATCATGGGAGGCTCTTGTGCTTTTTAAAAAGCTCACGTTAGATACAACAACATTGATGTTTATGGTTTGTAATGAATCTATTTGGATCACAATGAAAAGTGCCTTTGAACATTGGTGTCCAAAGCTAAAAAATTTGGCAGATTTTACACTAAGTGTCAAAATGTTCATTTCTTAATTTTTGTGATTTTGATCAATCCATAACTTAAAATCCATGAATATTTGGAATGTGGTGTAGTTGAAAATCTTGTAGTATGTAGCAAGACCTATCATTTTAGCTTTGGATGGAAGAAAACGGTTGCTTGGATCACAAGTTATGGCCTTGCAAAGTTAGCTAAAAATCACTTTTTTCCATAACTTAGTGAAATTCCAAGTTTCTCAAGGTTGCCCTTTTTGCAATTAAACCCATTTTTCTTGATTTTTCTTGATTGATTATGATCCAAATAACAAGTTAAAATTGTTTTTGACTTAAAGAGGCCATTTTTGTCAAAAAATTCTCAAAAATCAAACTTGGTTTTGATCACAGTTGACTTTTTGTCAGATGAACTTTGGACTTTGTGATCCTTTATGAAATCAAGTCCATGGGCTAAATTAAGCCTAATGGATGGATTACATAAGTGTTTGAGAGTGTCTTAAATCATGTCCCAAGGTTTGAGATCATGTATTGGTCAAAATTCAAAGGTATGGTTGACTCATGAACCAAGTTATTGGTGTTAGCCTAAACTTGTGAGTGGATCAATATAAGATATTTGAGGTATTCAAAGCATATTTTGAGGTCTTGGCTTATGCCTTGCTCCAAAAGTCAACTTAGGGGGGCATTAGGTTAAGAAAACCCTAATTCCTGATTTTTTATGAATGCATCCCCTGAGGTTATTTTGAACTTATGAATGGACTTATGAGGTTCTTTTGAGCTCCTTGAATCATATATTAAAGTGTTGGCTCATGCCCAGATGAAGACTTCTCTCTGGAGGCCTTGGTTGGTCAAAACCCTAATTTGGTGGCACTGATGATCTTGAGGCTTGATCAACTAGAGATGTTGCACTCTTGTGCATGATTCTTGATATGGGAGACCTCTTATTCCTTCATGGATGTTTGAGAGTCTTGAAAAGTTGAAGGTCATGTCAATTCTTGATTTATCATTTGCCTGGATGCTCTCAGACTTTGTTATCAACACTATGGAAGAAAACATATGTGTGTACAAGATAAAGTCAAGATTCATGAAAGTTTCTAATACAACGGTTCTAATGAACGTTAGTTATGTACATTCTAATTGAGACTTTATGAGAAAGGTCTATATGGCTTTCTATTATGATGCGCTTCTAATGTTACAAGTTCTGAAGATTCTGAAGACGTGATTCAGGTGAACATGGTTCTGAAGATTCTGAAGACACAATATCTGAAGGTCAAGTTCTGAAGAGTTTCTGAACACAAGGTTCAGGTGAACGAAGTACTGAAGACTCTGAAGACAAGAATGTGCTTAATGAATTCTGAGGACTATGAAGACAAGGTTCTTAAGTAATAGGTTCTGAAGACTCTGAAGATATTACTTCTTAAAGAATGAGTGCTAAAGATTCTCAAGATAGTTCTGCTGAACAAAGATCTTGGAATTCTGAAGACTGGGTTTCTGAAGTTGCTAAGAATTTACTCTTCTACATCATGCTTCATCAACATTTTATTTGAAGCCACTGAAAACATTAGAAAGACAGAAGTTAAGAATGGTTTTGAGCTGAACACAAGAATACAAAAATTGTGACCTCTACCTCGATAAGGTGGCGCAAGAGCAGCTTTTTGTACAATAATGTTGACCATTTTTTCATGCGAACGTTGGGATATTGTTGTTGGTATATGTTTCCAAGAATGCCCCTCAACGGATCTATTCTCTCAAGCTTTATAAATTGAAGATCAAGAAGCTTGAAGAATTGCTGGTTGCTGGTGATAGCACGCTGCTATGCAAAGCCAAAGTGCTAAAGAAAATGCTACAAGCTGAAGCTTAAAATGAAGAATGCTCAAAGAAGAAGAAGCCAAAGCAAACTACTGAAATGTGTACAACGATGCAACATCCTAAAGCCATATGAAACTTGTCAAGTGAAACATCAATAAGTGAAGCATAGTAACTTAGTTGATCTTGATGGTTAAACAGGAAGAAGCATTATATGCTCAAGAAAGGAGTTCATCAAAAGAAGCTTAAAGCTCAAGAAAAGAAGTCGTAGTGCTCATCAAGAAATCTTTTAAGCAATACAGAACTAATGTTTTATAATCTCTCAGAGATTCATTCTTTAGATAGTTTATGTATTAAAAAGCAAGGAGCTGTTGCTCATAAACTTGCTAGAAACACTTAGGTGTTCATGTACTTCATTTGTGTAATCAGCTTGTAAGAAGCATACTTGTACACGTGAAAATCCTTTGTTAAAAGGTGATTGTATTCCTTGGGGGGCTCGTTGTAGTCAGAATTCTCAAGAAGACAATGAAGGGTATCTATTGTGGGTTATGATTTCCTTGAGCAGCTATGTGAAAGTCAGGATGCTTGAGAGGGATAAGCGTGTTGTTTAACAGCTTAGAGGTTGTAATCATATTGATGATTATTGGATTAAGTCCTTGTCTAAGGCGAAATCACCAAGTTTGGTGGACTGGAGTAGCTTCGTTAATAATGAACCAGGATAAAAATAATTGTGTTCATTTATTTTTATTTACTTGTTAACGTCATTAGTTTAATTCCGCAAAAGGGGACGAAATGTGAAACCCAATTCATACCCCCTTTCTTGTGTTTCTCAACCTTCAATTGGTATCAGAGCTCCGGTTCTATTATTGATGTTGATCAAACACTTAACCATGTCAGATAAAGATCCGGACGAGCTTTGAGAAACGCTCTGGCTAATCTCCTCCGCGATCTACAGTTTCAGTCTCATATGATGATGAAAAGATTGAGTACTGAAATGACAAACCAAAAAGGTTCATTCTTGATTGTGTCACCGATTCTTGGAGTTGGTTGTTATTGACAACATAATCTTCTCTTATGGAGCTTGCAAGAAGATTGAAAGCAAGATGAAGAATCAACTGGTAAAAGGATAATAGACTCATCAGATAATTAGAAAAATATGATGAATGCTATTCTTGGAATAAGTTAGTTGAGATCTATGTATCTCCTCAAGGTGATGCCTAGACAAGGCTTAAGAAGAATGATCTAGAAGAGATCTAAAGGTGTGAAAAACACAAGAAAGGGGGGTTTGAATTGGTTTTTCAAAATAAACTTGTTTCTTAAAAATAAATTCTTTTTAGAAACCCTTTCGTTTTAATGGTAGTGACCTATGTTGAGAATCAAGTGATGAACACGTTATGTTTATACTAGTTCACTTGAGAAACCCTCAAGTTAGTCTAGTTCACCCGCCAAGGTGATTTTGCCTCTCTCAACGAGGTCTTAATCCACTATTCATTCAAATCAGTACAATGCATGAGCCCAATCGCTGGTGACTACAACAACCTCTAAAACTCACATGTTTTAGACTTCTCAAGTAATACAACCTCACAGGTCTTACTCAAGGAACAACCTCTAAGACACACGACTTAGACTTCTCAAGAAATACCACCACAAGGTCTTTCTCAAGGAACATAAACCTAAGTTTGAACAAGTTACGTTTACAAAAATGTGCTTCTATACAAGCTAAAAATGTAAACACATTTTTGACCAGAATGACTTAAGAAAGATTTCAGATAGAGAGAGTATTGCGGTAGCGTTCGTGTGTATCTTTCTTCAAGTCTTTTTCTTCCTTTTATAGCCGTGTGGAAAGAGCCGTTGAAGTGTAATCATTATATCTAAGTAGGTTGGCGGCTAGAAGCGTGAGGACAGATAAAACCTTTTGCGTGTTGCGCTTTCTGTCTTTGATTGTACCGTTGCACTGTTACCAAGATATCTTCGCTAGAATTGAGGTACAGCTGTACTTTGTAGCTTTGTCTTCTTGGCTTCTCAACTTCAAAGGCTTTTCATGAGCATGAATAAGAAGGGAAAACTAAGCTAGGTTCTTGAGTTTCTCAAGTCTTTGGATCTTCAGAGCAGCGTCTTCAGCGTCTTCGACACTTGGTCTTCAGAACCTTGTTAGCTTGGTGCGTTGTCTTCATATCTTCAGAGGTTTCTGATAGTATCTAATTGAAGCATGAGTAGAGACTTGATTAGGCCTTCAGAACCTTGATCAGATAGCGCAAGTCTTCAGTATCTGGACTTCGTTCTATCAGAACCTATGTCTTCAGATCTTCAGAACTCGTTCTCCTTTTCTTTTGTATCAGCGTCTGAACTTTGTTTGATCAGAGTCTTTATCTTTAGATCTTCAGAACTCGTTCTCTTACTCTTTTGTATCAGAGTCTTGTGTACTTTATATTCCCCCGTATTGAGTTCTGCTTCTTAGGCGAAGTATTTTCCTTTAACCATTGAGTTCGCGCCGTTTTACGGAAGCATAACCTGTTTATTAAGTTCTCACAAATAACAACCATCAGCTGTACAAAATTGTTCATACAAAAATACAATTTGATATCATCAAAACTTAGAGATAAAGTTGCAGAACCAAATATTGTTCTCACAATCTCCCCCTTTTTGATGATGACAAAACTATTTATTTTGATGACACAATTTTGATATATATAATGCAGGGAAAATAACAGATTCTAAAGATAGCTTATCCTTCGTATGAAGTGCTCCCCCTGAGTCTTAGACTTGATGAATTTCTGAGCTTGGGGCTCCCCCTGATTTTACTAGATCATGAGCTCTTAGTCTTGATTCTCTTTTCAGTAGAGTTCTAATTTTCTTTTTCTTAACAAAGCTTTAATTTGGATCAGAATACCTGAAAAAGAAAAACACTCTAATAGAAGTAACAGTTTTATCTATTAGCATTTTTCAGAGATTGACTATGGAATCAAAATATCACATTATATTACTTCTCCCCCTTTTTGTCATTGATAAAAAAAAAAAGTGGTGCAAGGGTGAAAAACAAGGATCTAAGGACTTAAGGACAACAAAAACATAATAAATTAGGTGCTTCCAGAGGACATCTTGTCCCACATCTTCTGAAGCATGCCTTTTAGTTCAGCATTGAAAGTCCTTTGTTCCTCAAGGCTTTCTCTAAACCTCTGTTGTTCTTCTCTTATTTATCTAATGGCGTCTTCTAAATGCTTGACAGCAGGATCAGATGTAGAAATAACTGCAGCATCTTGCTCGGCCTTCTCCATGGCTTCAGCTTCTTGTGTTATTCTAGCTTCTTCAGCAGCCTTTTCTGCAAGAAGTCTCGCTTCCTCAGCAACCTTTTCTTCAACTTCTTTCTGCTTTGCAGCCAAGAACTTAAGTATCCTGATCCGCTCTTCAGCTTATGCTCTCTCCTTTGCCCGTTGAATTTCATCTGTGATGGTTGCATCTGAGAAGCTTACAATTCTTGTAAGCTCACAGCTCAACCATTTCTGGAAGGATTGACAAAAGTTCTCATGCTCCAAGGGCTTGGTACTCATGTTGAAGTCTTTTCTTAAGTTAGCAAACTTTCTTAATGCCTTGTCACTAATTTGACTTGTGCACTCTTCAAAAGATGTTAGAGGAGGTTTGTTATATATGACTAGAGCAAGGTCAGGCTTAGCAGAGTTAGATGGTGCTGACTGAGATGAAACAATCTCAGCAGGAGCATGTTCAATGATTTGTTGATCAGTAGGAGATGAAGGATCAGAGTGTTGACTCGATGATTCAGCAACAGTGTTCTGATGAGGAGTGTTAGATAGTGGTGATACAGGCATGTCTGACTGCATGGTTGAGGTGGTTGTTGATGTAGTGTATGTAGGGATGGCTATGGATCGTATAGGTGTACTGATTAATGAAAGGGAGATTTGTGGAATAGAAATCGTTTCATTTACAAGAATAGAGATTGGTGATGGTGGTTTTGGCAAAGATGGGGTAGATGTGTTAAAAATAGATGGAGCAGAGACAGACTTACTGGTTTCTTTTAGTGTAGAGGTTAGAGTGGTGATTTTGGAGATTTTTTATTTGTCATTCTTCTTTTTCTGGGGCTCAGAAATAACAGAAGGTTGCTTTCTTTTTCTCTTGAAGGATTCTGAAAGAGTTAGTTCACGAGCAGATTTATCAGCTTCTTTAGTTTGTTCTTCAAGTTCAATTTCTTCATCCTTGACTTTAGATACATCATATCCCGGTGCTCTTAGTGCATCTATAGATGCATCAATTTCTTCAATGAGGTCGCTTCTATAGTACACAGGATAGTCTGGTACCGCGATCCTGCGTTTGAACAAGTCCTCAGAGGCAGAAAAAGGTACCATTCTTACTTTATTGATTATTCTCATATGCTTGAGTGTTGTGGCATTGACTGACTCTCCAAGAGTTGCGGTCAGATCTTCCGTGTGTTGAACTTCTGTAACCAGAGTGTCTACTATACCACTTTCATAGAATATGTCTGAAAGCATTCTTCCAAAAGGAATGTACTTAGGTGTATCACTTTTTAGTTCACCTGTTGTTCTTGTCTTCTTCACCATATCTCTCAGATGATAAAATAAGATGGAGGGCAAGCACATCCTTTCCTTGGTGAGCAAATAATATAGCATATATTTCTGGTTAGCGTTGACATAATCTGCAGCATATGATGAGGGTCTTGGATTGATGCAACCAAGAATGATTTTGTGCCAGATTTTCAGATTTACATGCAGATCTTCTCTCTTATACTCTGTTTTATTTGGTTGATGGTTTGTGAAAATAGTTGGGTTGATTACCTTTTTCACAAACAGGGATTTATTGACCCTTCCATAGACCCTTTTGTTCTTCAGAAATTCCAGCTTGTAAAGTTCAGCGATTGATTTCTCGGTGATGACAATTTTTCTTCCCAAGACATAAGAGATGACGTGGAGTTTATCATAAATAGCTTGTCTCCAAAAATCCTTTACAAGTGCTTCAAAAACTGGACCTTTAATTCTATCAAAGAAATTACTCCAACCTTGAGCTTTCACATCATTAATTAGATTAAATCCATTTTCAGCAAGATTTCTGAAATCTACATGTAGTTCCTTGAGTACAAGTAGATTCTGAAGAGTACAGGTGATTGTGGCTTCTCTTTGAGTTACATGATTTTTTTCTATCTTAGAAGATTGTGAGGAAGAGGGGGTGACTGTCACAGTTGCTGTAGACATTGTTGAAGTAGCAGACGGTACTACTGACGATGATGATGACCCTTTGGAGGGATTCAAAGATGCCTCTGTTTCCTTGAAGAAATTGACAGTTTCTTATTGAATGTGATTCATCAGGGTAATAGTTAAGATCGGAGGGGATTGAGAGTAAAGGTTTAAGAAGATAGAAAAAGAAAAACGATTAGGGTTTTAGGGTTTCTGTTTGAGTGAAAGAGGGAATATGAATGGTTTTTGAAAAATAAAAGAGATAAGCACCGTACAGGGGATAAGTGAATAAATGTAATTAATTTTTGAGTCAATCCCTAGAAAATTATTGTTCGTTTGATTTGGGATAAATATAGTGATTTAGATATAGTCTAATCACGTGTAAAAAATTATTTTCTAATTAAATGACGCATCAGAACTGTCTTGGAAGAGAAGTTTATCATAACTGAGATACATCTCATAAAAGTGGTTATGATGATTTTAAAAACATTTATTTCCTCTGACTGAACACATTTGGTTCTAAAATAATCTCATTCTGAGCAATACACCATTTTCAGATGCTTTAAAATAATTTGAAATCTATCTTCAGCTAAGGGTTTTGTAAAGATATTAACCCATTGATGGTCTGTATCAATAAATTTTAAGCATAAGGTTCCCTTCTGAACATAGTCTCTGATAAAATGGTGTTTTATTTCAATGTGTTTAGCCCTAGAATGTAAAGTTGGATTTTTACTTTAAAAAATAGCAGCTGTATTATCACAGAAGATAGGAATATTACTCTCATATATCTGATAGTCTTCCAGCTGATTTTTCATCCATAGCATTTGTGTACTGCATTGAGAAGCGAAGATGTATTCTGCTTCTGTTGTAGAGAGAGCAATTGTAGATTGCCTCTTACTTGACCATGAGATTAGATTGATTTCTAGGAACTGATAGTTTCCAGATGTGCTCTTTCTTTCCAATCTGTCTCCAGCATAGTCTGCATTGCAGTAACCAGAAAGAGTATACTCTGATGTTTTCTCATACATCAGGCCAAGGTTAGTTGTCCCTTTCAGATACCTCAGAATTTATTTAACAGCAGTTAAATGAGATTCTCTTGGATCTGATTAGAATCTGGCACATAAATGTACACTAAATAATATATCAGGTCTGGAAGCAGTTAGATATAAGAGAGAGCCTATCATACCACGATAAAGCTTCTGACAAACCTTAGCTTCTAATTCTTCCTTTCTCATGACACATGTTGGATGCATTGGTATTTTAGCTATATTGCAATCCATCATGTTGAATTTCTTCAGAAGTTCTTTTGTGTACTTGCTTTGATGAATGTAAGTTGCCTCTGGTTTCTAATCTATTAGAATTCCCAAAAAGAACTTTAACTCACCCATCAGACTCATTTCGAATTCTGCTTGCATTAACTTTGAAAATTCTTCACAAAGAGAGGGGTTAGCAGAACCAAAGATAATATCATCAACATAGATTTGAACAATAAGAATATCATTCTTATATGATTTACAGAAGAGAGTTGTATCAACCTTTCCTCTGGTAAAATTGTTTTCTAAGAGAAATTTGCTTAATCTATCATACCAAGCTCTGGGAGCTTGCTTTAAACCATAGAGTGACTTTTTGAGTTTAAAGACAAAATCTGATTTTTCTAAATTTTCAAAACCAGGAGGTTGCTTGACATATACCTCTTCTAATATATAACCATTTAAGAATGCACTCTTAACATCCATTTGATATAGGGTGATGTTATGATTTACTGAAAAAGAAATTAATAACCGTATTGCTTAAAGTCTGGCGACTGGAGCAAAAGTTTCGTTGTAATCAATCCCTTCTTGTTGACTGTAACCTTGAGCAACAAGTCGTGCTTTGTTTCTGACAACTTCTCCCTTCTCATTTAGCTTGTTCCTGAATACCCACTTGGTTCCATTAACATGAGCATTCTTAGGTCTTGAAACTAGACCCCAAACATCATTCTTTGAGAATTGATTCAGTACTTCTTCTATAGCCAGAACCCAGTCCTTGTCCATAGGTGCTTCTTCAACTATAGCTGGTTTGATTAACGATACCAGTCCCAAGAGTGTTTATTCTGATGGTCTGAAGGCCGATCTGGTTCTGACTTGAGCGTCCTTGCTACCAAGAATTAGTTCCTCAGGATGAGGTATGGACATTCTTCTCTTCTTTTGATGTGGAGTATTCGGAGTTACATCAGTGGTGTTCGGTGTAGGATCCTGCTGGTCTTTGACTTCATCTGCCTTTTTTTTAGGTTCTGAGAAACTAATTTCCAAACCTGCAAGCTTTTCAACTAGCTCTGACTTTTCAAAGTCAGGCTTGTCATTGAATCTAACATGAATTAATTCTTCCATAATCCGAGATTCTGTGTTATAAACTCTGTAGCCTTTTGAGTGTTCAGAGTATTCTAACAGCAGGCACTTTTGTGCTTTGGAATCAAACTTGCCAAGATTCTCCTTAGTGTTTAACATAAATCAAGTACATCCAAATGGATGAAAATAGGAAATGTTGGGGATTTTATTCTTCCACAATTCATAAGGAGTTTTATTCAAGATAGGTCTAATAGAGATTCTATTTTGAATATAACATGCTATGTTGATTGCTTCTGCCTAAAAATGCTTAGCCATGTCAGTTTCTTGCATCATGGTGCGAGCCATTTCTTGTAAAGTTCTGTTCTTTCTTTCTACAACTCTATTTTGTTGTGGAGTTCTAGGACAAGAAAAATTATGGGATATCCCGTGTGAATCAAAAAGGTTTTCAAAGTCTTTGTTTTCAAATTCTCCACCATGATCACTTCTGACTTTGATGATTTTCCAATTTTTCTCATTTTGTACTTGATTGCAGAAGGAAGCAAACACAGAGTGTGACTCATCCTTGTGTTTTAAGAATTTCACCCATGTCCAACGACTGTAATCATCAACGATGACTAGTCCGTATTTCTTACCATTGATCGAAGCAGTTTTCACTGGTCCAAAAAGATCAATGTGAAGAAGTTCTAACGGTTTGGAGGTGGAAACAATATTCTTTACTTTAAAGGAGGCTTTTGAAAACTTTCCTTTCTGACATGCTTCAGAAAGAGCATCTGAAGAGTACTTCAGATTTGGCAAGCCTCTGACAAGACCTAGCTTGTTCAGCTGAAAAATTCTTCTCAAGCTAACATGACCAAGGCGTTTATGCCAGACCCATTGCTCTTCATTTACAGAAAGAAGACATTTTACATTTTGATGTTTTAAATCTGATAACTTAATTTTGTAAGTATTGTTCTTCCTCTTTCCGTTAAACAGGAGAGATCCATCCTTTTGACTTACAGCTTTATAGGATGTTTGATTAAAAATGACGTCATAACCATTGTCACTAAGTTGACTAATTGACAATAGATTATGCATTAAACCTTTAACTAACAAAACATTTTTAATAGAGGGAAGCTTACCATTTCCATTAGTTCCGGAGCCAATGATTCTTCCTTTCTGATTTCCTCCGAAATCGACGACACCTCCGGGTTTAAGTTTCAGATCTTGGAACATATGCCTTTCTCCCGTCATGTGTCGCGAGCATCCACTGTCCAGGTACCATGATTGGTGTTTCAATGGTGCCATTAAGGATGTCTGCAACATAAACTATCTTATTCTTAGGTACCCATTTTGTGGGTCCTTTCTCATTAGTTTTCCCAGAGGTTCTGACACCTTTGGACTTCCTTCTATTAGGATAATAGTGTGGAACTTGTGCATAGTGTTTAAGTTTAGGAGCTTTCTTCAGTGTCTGTGTTTGTGTGGTGATAGATTTCGAACCTTTTTGTTAAAAATTCTTCAAGATAGTGCCAGAGGGCACATAATGTTTGGACAGAGGTATTATCTTGATACTCTTGGTCTCATCATATGGTTGTGATGGTCCTAAATATTCCAGACCTCTGTTACCATTCCTGCTGACTCCATAGATCATTGAAGCCATTTTGCTTCTGTCTATGCTTTTAGCGAGAAAGCGTTGAAAAGCTGTATCATACTTGACTACTTCATTAGTATTGGTCTTGTTAGAGGTGATTTCTTCTTCTAACTTAGAGATTTTAATTTTTAAGGTAGTATTTGAATTTTCAAGAGAAAGTAGTTTTTCATTTAATTCAAGGATGGTTTGTTTGCTTTTAGTAAGATCTTCTGAAGGAACCACAAGAGTCTTTTTTAGAGTTTTGTGTTATCTTCGAAGAGTTTGATATCTTTCCATAAGTTCATATAATCCTATTTCCAGTTCAGAGCGAGATAGGGAAGAAAGTACCTCTCTTTCGTCGTCGGAGTCTGAAGGTTCTCCTTCTGATAGAACGTCGTTGATTTTAGCCATGAATGCTACATTAGCACGTTCTTCATCAGAATCATCTTCGGACTCTGAATCATCCCAAGTTGCCATAAGACCCTTTTTAGCTTTCTTAGGTCTTTCATCTTTCTTAACCTTTGGACAGTCATTTTTTATATGTCCAGGTTCCTTGCACTCAAAACATGTGACATCTCTTCCATAAGTTCTCCTTTGACCGTATGTAGTTTCAGATCTTCTTCTTAGTCCTTTGAACTTATTTCTTCTGTACTTCAATAGTTGACTAATTTTTCTTGATATGAGAGATATGTCATCTTCGTCTGATTCTTCTTCAGATTCTTCCATTTCCTCCTCTGCTTGATATGCCTTTTTCTATTCAGATTTAGCTTTCAGAGCAATGGATTTTTTTTCTTTTGGGGTTCATTTTCTTGGAGCTCTATTTCATGACTTCTTAAAGAACTGATTAGTTCCTCAAGACTTATGCTATTCAGATCCTTTGTTAGTTTAAAGTCAGTCACCATTGGTCTCCATTTGGCAGGTAGACTTCTGATAATTTTCTTGACATGATCAGCGGTAGAATAGCCTTTGTCCAGAAGTCTGAGTCTTGCAATGAGCATCTGAAATCTTGAGAACATGGTTTCCACAGATTCATCATCTTCCATCTTGAAGACCTCATATTTTTGAACTAGTGCAAGAGCCTTCATCTCCTTGACTTGAGCATTGCCTTCGTGAGTCATACGAAGAGAGTCAAAGATGGACTTTGCAGTTTCTTTGTTGGTAATTTTCTCATATTCTGTGTAGGAAATTGCATTTAACAGAATCGTACTTGCTCTGTGATGGTTTTTGTAAGTTTTCTTCTGTGCATCTGTAAATGCACTTCTATCAATCTTTTTGCCTACAGAATCTACAGGGTGACTGTAGCCACCAACTACTAGATCCCATAGATCTAAGTCAAACGACAAAAAGTAACTTTCAATTCTATCTTTCCAATAGTCAAAATTTTCTCCATCAAAGATAGGAGGTTTTGCACTATAAGAATCTCTTTCATTTACAATAACACTTGACTCAGCATTTGGTATAGACATTGTTTTTCACACTTGGATCGGTACTAAACACTGTTAAGTGCTTGATAAAAATTCAATCTTTTTATCACCTCAGAACCGGAGCTCTGATGCCAATTGAAGATGTCAAAAACACAAGAAAGGGGGGTTTGAATTGGTTTTTCAAAATAAACTTGTTTCTTAAAAATAAATTCTTTTTAGAAACCCTTTCGTTTTAATGGTAGTGACCTATGTTGAGAATTAAGTGATGAACACATTATGTTTATACTAGTTCACTTGAGAAACCCTCAAGTTAGTCTAGTCCACCCGCCAAGCTGATTTTGCCTCTCTCAACAAGGTCTTAATCCACTATTCATTCAAATCAGTACAATGCACGAGCCCAATCGCTGGTGACTAACACAAACTCTAAAACTCACAAGTTTTAGACTTCTTAGGTAATACAACCTCACAGGTCTTACTCAAGGAACAACCTCTAAGACACACGACTTAGACTTCTCAAGAAATACCACCACAAGGTCTTTCTCAAGGAACACAAACCTAAGTTTGAACAAGTTACGTTTACAAAAATGTGCTTCTATACAAGCTAAAAATGTAAATAGTTTTTGACCAGAATGACTTAAGAAAGATTTCAGATAGAGAAAGTATTGCGGTAGCGTTCGTGTGTATCATTCTTCAAGTCTTTTGCTTCCTTTTATAGCCGTGTGGAAAGAGCCGTTGAAGTGTAATCATTATATCTAAGTAGGTTGGCGGCTAGAAGCGTGAGGACAGATAAAACCTTTTGCATGCTGCGCTTTCTGTCTTCGATTGTACCGTTGCACTGTTACCAAGATATCTTCGCTAGAATTGAGGTACAGCTGTACTATGTAGCTTTGTCTTCTTGGCTTCTCAACTTCAAAGGCTTTTCATGAGCATGAGTAAGAAGGGAAAACTTAGCTAGGTTCTTGAGTTTCTCAAGTCTTCGGATCTTCAGAGCAGCGTCTTTAGAGTCTTTGGCACTTGGTCTTCAGAACCTTATTTGTTTGGTGCGTTGTCTTCATATCTTCAGAGGCCTCTGATAGTATCTGATTGAAGCATGAGTAGAGACTTGATTAGGCCTTCAGAACCTTGATCAGAGAGCGCAAGTCTTCAGCATCTAGAGTTCGTTCTATCAGAACCTATGTCTTATGATCTTCAGAACTCGTTCTCTTTTTCTTTTGTATCAACATCTGTACTTTGTTTGATCAGAGTCTTTATCTTTAGATCTTCAGAACTCGTTCTCTTACTCTTTTGTATCAGAGTCTTGTGTACTTTATATTCTCTCGTATTGAGTTCTGCTTCTTAGGCGAAGTATTTTCCTTTAAGCATTGAGTTCGCGCCGTTTTACGAAAGCATAACATGTTTGTTAAGTTAACACAAATAACAACCATCAGCTGTACAAAATTGTTCATACAGAAATACAATTTGATATCATCAAAACTTAGAGATAAAGTTGCAGAACCAAATCTGTTCTCACAAGATCAACAATAATCATCAGAAAGCATGAAATCTTGTTTGCTGAAGGTTAATTCTTTCTGAGTATGGGATGTTTTCAACAAACAGACTTGGTCTACCGTTGACTTTCTCAATATTTCTCATTAGGAACTCTTTCATGTGAAGAAGAGAGAATGCTCGTGTCATGATTCTGAAGCATGGAAACTTCAAGATGAAGTATGCTGAAGATATTAGAAATCTTGTCATCAAGATTTTAAATCATGACTACATAACTTAAGATTCTGAATGATGATTTCTTCGTCAGGATTATTGAAGAAGATGATCAGAATCTTGCTATTTGAATAGAATCTTATGGAAATTGATCAAGCATGTAATAGATTTGAAGTAAAGCTTCTCTTCAAGAACCGAAGATATGAGTTAAACAATATAACTCAGAAAAGAAGAAAACTATTATGCTTCAATCAGTCAGAAGTTAAAAATTAGAAGAGAAAAACAGAATGTTACTTCTAGCCAAAAGACAAAGAAGGTCTCTCTTTTTCTAAGGAAGAAAAGCCTAAGAAGAAATCCTGAAATACTTATGAGAAAAAGGCTGAGAAGAAGAGCTAACTAACATAACACAGATAGTTATGGTCAGAAAGTTTACTATAGAAGAACTCTCCAGAAGATAAAGCAGTTTCTTATTCAACATAAACTAATTCTACTGCAGATAAGCATTGGATATGGCTATCAGGATTCTAACTACTTGCTCTAGAAACTTCGCAGGATTCTGAAAAGATCAGAAGGAAAGTTCTTCAGTTGTCAATAGTGCATTCAAGAAAGAGCAACTTACGATTTTCTGATTATTGTCGTATGTGTGTCTATGAAGAGAATTGGTTGAAGTATAAGACAAATTAAGTCATGTTAGCTTGAGAAAGGTATCTCAGTTGAACAATCTTAAGTTTGTCAAAATGTTATCCAAAGTTTCTTTTCAGGAGCTCCTGATACGTGAATGTATCCTTCTGTCTTCACTACTTTCTAGACTCATGTGACTGAGTGAAAGTATGAGCTTAAGAAGCTATCTGGTCAAAAGAAGATTCTGATGTTCTAGTTCTTCACTATCAGATACAGATGATTGAAGATAGAACAAGCTTGGAAAAGAAATGGCTTAAATCATGATATATGAGAAATCATCATGACAAAGCATTTCTAGGAAGCAGCTAGCATGTTTATTCAAAACAGAATATGATTCGAATCTATTCTGATGCATATTGGTTAGATTGATCTGAATATCCAAAGGTTACTGAAGTACCTTCATCAAAAATCAAATTAATGTCGGATTTGATAATGAGCTTGGAAGTCAGAAACTAAAGCTTAGTGGAAGAATACAAAGCTAGACGCTATTTTCTCTGATCAAGAATGAAGTTACTAATGAAGTTCAGAATGAAGAAATCAGAAGATTCTCAATCAGAAACCATCACAGTTTATTTACTCCCTATGAAAGGAAAAAAACAGAAGTTATCACTTTTTGATGAACTGATTCTGGATGAAAAGACTCAGCCAGTAAGAACAAGATTATCATTCAAACCCTCTAAGAAATATGTCTTGGTTTGATGATCATGATGATATCTGCATCTGGTGAAGATTAGCATATGTTCAAAGATTGAACTCTGATGATGCAAGAGGAAATTCACCAAGTTTCTTTAGCACATAAGTGCTCAAAAGTTTATGTTTAAGCTGAGAAACTATTGGCTTTCTGGAAACGATCCTTCTCGAAGAAGACAATTTTTTATCCTTCTTGAAGATAGAAGACGGATGATTCCAAGTTGAAGACTAGAGAAAGAACTTGATTCTTCTCTAATGATCAATGAAACAAACATCAGAAGAAATGTTTTCACCTTTCAGAATGGAAGATCAAGAAGTCATGAAGATGATCATGCCTCTGCACAAAGTTCAAGATTTCTATGAAGATTACAGAAGAAAAAAGACAAATGATGGAAGGAGAAAATGATTCTAGTGGTCCAACTAGAAGCGCTCACTCATCAATTGCAAAAGCTAACGCGTGGTAATTCTGAAGAAGCATATAGAGTCATAGCTGGGATTCTACAAGAAGTATTGAGTAATGTATTTCTAACTCTTCTATTTATTTTAAATAGTTTAGAAATTATTCTTATATTCTATAATTACTATGTTGAGAATTTAGAAGAAAATTATTTTCTAAATTTCTGATTCATTCTTTTTCTTATGACTTGAATCTCTCTTCAAAATTCCTTATTGAAAATAAACTTATTCTCATTCAACATGTGAACCTAGTTCTATGTCCAGAATGGTAAGAAGTTATCTCACAATAGTAGTTTCTCTAGAATAGAAAAATATGTTTCTGATGTTTGAATATTAATTGTTTTACTTCTGAAATGTGAGACTTCTGACAAGTGAAGTTCTCATGCATCTGAAGCGTCCAAAGGTTAAAAGATCCTTTTAGATTATTTTGACTGTTGGAAACTAGAGTGTGATTCATTTATTAGCCACAATGATATAGAGAGTTGGTACATCAACAAAACTTTTGTCTTATATGTTCCATACCTCGTATCTGATTGGATACCTCGAGTTATGAGAATATCTTTAATACAGGAAATTAAAATCATTTATATCACCCTTTGTCAGATTTTTTAAACTCATTCCTTCTTTAGAATGTCTCCCCTGTTTCTTTCAAATATTGTGTCTGATCAACACCTCCAATTCCATCTTTCATTTGTCGTATTAGTCTAACCCTTACCCCTATCACGCTCACTCTGGTATATGGAAACAACCTACAAATCATCATTAAATGTTGTGTGTCTCATGTGTTTATTCATCATTTAACTCTCTATCAAATTCATAGTTCCCTCTCATATTTATTGTGCCTGTCTACCTCTTCCTTAGTCACTCCTTCTGTTGCTAACTTATTATCGTCTCTTTCATCTTGAGTAATTCTTTCCCTGTGACTTTCATATTCTTTCTTTGTTACGATTCACTCTCTTTCAACTATGTCTGTCAAAACCTTATGTGGTAATGAAGAGATTCTTGAAGTCATTGTCGAAAAATGACCTGATTTTATGAGTCTTAAGGGAACAAATCGTGACACTTTTCTCGGTGTTCAGAAACAAAAATGGGGCAAATACTTTGATATTTTGAATGGACCTATTTATTCAAATCTTGTGAAAGAATTTTGGGAGTACGCCTTATTTAGTGTAGATGGCAAATTCATTTGCTCCCATATTCATGGTGTTGGGTTTGTCATCTCTCCTAAATCCATTGTTGATGCTATTAGTTGTGTTCAATCTGGTATCATTGTGGATGAGTTTCGCTTTACCTATTTCTTTATTGAAAATATTGCTAACATCCATGACACTTCCCTCAAATATGAACCCATAAATCCCGAAAATCTTCTTCCCACAGCTAGAGCTTGGTTCAATCTCCTTCTTACCAACTTTCACCCTTGTGAAGTTGACAAAAATGTTCTATCTCATGTTGACCGACTTTTTTATCTACTTTTTAATGAACAATATCTGTTTCAATCTGCCCTTAACCATCTTCAACTAACTAAAAGAATCTATAGCTATCTCAAGAAGTCAATGATGCGTGTTATCCGCAAGTATACGGATTGCGTCAGAGTAATATAAAAGATTTATCGTTCCCACAGAGACCAATGTCAATCTATCGATTACTATTGTTACGTTGTTTATCTAAGGCTAATGAATATCGGGGTAAAAGCTTTCTACTGAACGAAATGATAAATAAATCGGATAGATACTATACTGGGATGTAATTCACATCAATCAAACAATACTCCTATCATCTAATTAGTAATACTTATGGGGCAATGTTTTCTTCTTTGAAAAAGAGTTAATTAAAAAGGATCCGCCGCGTTAGCGTGATCGGAACCGGACCTAACCTTTAATCTATACCAGCTGCTCACGCTGCATCGGTCGCTCCTTGCGTTAAAGTGATAAAGACCTTTTTTATGTAATTACCTCTAAGACTTAGTTAAAAAGTTCTTCCGATTGAAAATATTTTATACCAAAGGGTTTCCGGCATATGCTCGGCCAACCGGATCCTAAATCTATAAACGCGTCCGAAAATAGTTTTAAAATCTCTTTCTAATAATATAAAACTTTCCTAGTTAATCAATAAAGTGCTTCCGCTGTATTTATCAATTAACAACTAACAAACTCTTTTCTAAAGTGTCAGACGACTTTCAATCTTACCCGATCTAGTCACAGTCATTACGCAAACAAAAACACGGTCTCATTTACGTAATGACCGATCAATTTAAGTTCAGAAGAGTTTAATTAAAATCAAAAACAGCCCCTAAAATATTTTTAAAGAGATGACATATGGAGTACCGTCAGAACGACGATCCTCACATCCCAGCACAAGGGATTTAGCTAGACATAGTAATAGAGAACATAAAAATAAATCGATTAGCAAAATAAGACATATTTA
Source organism: Lathyrus tuberosus (assembly GCA_022829125.1). Lineage (NCBI taxonomy): Eukaryota > Viridiplantae > Streptophyta > Magnoliopsida > Fabales > Fabaceae > Lathyrus > Lathyrus tuberosus. The sequence continues at coordinate 11,231,762 of JALAZF010000145.1, forward strand.
AAGTAAAGACGTGCGTAGTGTGAGAGTGTATTTCAAGAGGGTGAACACAAGTGTCACGCTTAAGTTCAGTTTCGAGCGACACAGATCACACAGATAAATAAAATAATAAGGTAATGGCAGAGACGGAAAATAAACGAATATAAAGCAGTGCAGGAAAATAAATTAATATAAAAGCGATGCAGGTAAAATAAATTATATTTTATAAAAGAAACCTGCTCCAAAGCGGAGACTGAATCTGGTACAGACGCTGGAAAATAAACTGCGGAAAGTAAATAGCTCCTAACTATGATTGCTCCAATCCAACTCATAACTATAGTGCAACAACCCTTTGATGTGGAGGATTATTGCTTTACAAAGTGAACTCTACGCCTATGTTGAGAAACTAAGATTGGATGCTAAGAAAGTGAAAATACAAGTCCTTATAAAGGAAAATCGCAGATGTAACTGTCTCTAACCATAATGAAAAAGCGTTTTAGAAACTAAATTCTTCAGGTGTAACTGCCAAAAACGTTTTAGACCTTTTCCCCTTTTTAACTGTCGGCGTCCGTCGACCCCTGTCCCGCGTCCACCGAGTGTGTTTTGGACGGTGAAACGACTTTTGTGACCATTGGCGTGTGAGTGAAGTCATTATGCCAATGGCGTCCTCCTTGGCGTCCGCTGAGTGAAACGGCTAGTGCACAGTTCACACAAGAAATCTTCATTTTAGCTCTGTTTTGCCTTGTTTTCTCACTGTAAGCTCAAATCAGGCAATGTATCTGAAAGTAAAACAAAATACCATAATAGCAAAGGAAAATAACAAATAAACAACTAAAATTATGTAAAATCGGAGCCAAATATACAGTGTATTTTTGTGTTATCAAATTCTCCCACACTTAAACCTTTGCTTGTCCTCAAGCAAACTCTGATAAGTAAACAAAAGAAAAACAGCAAACATGCACATATCCGATCTGGGCTAGGGACTTAAGTTTAATCAATAATACATCATTAGGTACAAACTCATGAACCAAGGGTATCGTAATGACACTTTCCGCGATTTGCGGGCATAAGTTTCTCTCCTATACAAACCAATCCAAACTATGATAATATACTTAGGCCTATCTTACTCATTCCTTTCTTACCCCTTTTCATTCAAGCGCAGTCACATTAAGCCCGTTGTCTTTCACTCGCATGGTGAACATAACCTGTGGTAATCCTAATCATTTTTATCAATGATTTGACACTTTTTACCAATTCTTTTCTTTTTTATGTATTTTTTTTTCTTGCAAAATTTTTTTCTGAAGATACTTGATCATCTTCTTGAAAAATCTTTTTTCTTTTTTCTTTTTTTTTTTCTTTTTCTTTGGCTGGATCTTACCTATTTGCATCGGTTTGTCACTTAGCGGTGGTTAAGATGGTGCTGACTGCTAAAATAAACTACTTAAGGGTTAGTGATGAAGGGTGAGGTTTTAAGGCCACTGTATAATAAAAATCTAGATAAGCTCATATAATTGAGAAACTTACGGTGTAAAAACGATATCGATTTTTCAAATAGCTTTCCCAAGCCTTTGCAATTGATCTTACTTGTCCTAATAGCCCAAATTATCAAAATTAATGTTGTTTCTTTGTTAAAAAAAAAAAAATTTGTTAAGGCTTAAGAATTGGAAGAATAGATAAACTACACAAAAATGGCTCGTAAAGCACAAACTAAACTATACTAGAAAACATTAAATAAAACAAAACATTAAATAAAACAACTAAAAACAGTCACTATCTCCTCCCACACTTAAACTGAACATTGTCCTCAATGTTTCGTTAAAAGTGAGAAAGGGATAGGTGAAACCTGGTACTCAATCATGTCGGCCACTAGGGCCATCTCCACCATGCTCTAGACGTCTGGGACGACGGTTCCTACTGCGGTGTCGGGTAGTATGTGACAGCTCCATCTGCTCAATTCTCTCGATTAGAGAAGCATTTTGATCTCTTAGCGCTTGGAAACCCTCAAGAGTGGATTTCTGTGACTCCCGCATAAAATCCATCATCTCCTGCTGTTGTTGGTACATGCATAGAATAGGCCATCACGCTCTTATTCTCTGGCTTGTTGTGCTTGCCACATTTCTTGAGTGATGTAAAATCCGGAAGAGGTGCCTGTAGAGTAATCAGTAACAGGTGGTGTATGTGCAGGTGATACATGAATGGGAGACTGCTCCATATGGTCATATTCATCATCTGTCTCATTTCCTTCGTCCTCGGGGACGTTTGGAAGTAATGGGCCTAAAATCAGAGCAGCCTTCAAATCATAGAGCCAGTTTTCTCTTTTCCGCACATCAGTGCATGTTGAACACGGTAAGGCGACACTTGGGATGGCAACATTGCGAACCATAAAGATATAGCCTCCTTCCGGCCTCGTTTTGCATAAACGCATGTCTCGCAGGAATTTTAAATCAATGGTGCGAGGAGGAAGTGGTTCCAATGTGGCCAACTCAGCGTCTAGGTGGAGGGCTCGTGCAATGAAGGTAATCAACCCTCCAAATGACACGGTGTTGCCCTTTTTCTCAATTGCCCTCATATGTGATATCATAAATGGCACAGGATTTAATCTTCTTCTAAGTAAAGCAGCCTGTAAAAATATAAATTCTTTGGAATTCATCTTGTTAGAGTTTTCACGAGCAAAAATAGTATCAGCTATTAAAAGGCAGAATACCCGTATAGTCGGGTTATGAATGTCAGAAGCCAAATTTCCATCAAAGGAGCAAGTGGTTTGTCCTGAGATGTTTTTCCACAGTTGAAAGGCTTCAGTTGACCAATTTGTGTCTATGGGTGCCTCACATGCTGCACCATTTCCAAAATGGAATCCTAATAACTCAGCAAGTGCATCAGTGGTGTAAATGTATTCAACATTGAACATCCTAAATCTCACTGTGTCTACTGTGCTGGCGGTGTTCTCTCTGACAGTGTACTCCAAAGAACTCAAAAATTCGCGGGTTAGCCTTTCGTAGGTAGGCTCCTTGCGAATAAAAATATTCTCTAATTTCAGATTTTGTAACAGATAGAATACGCTAAATCTTATACCAAGGCTATGCAAACAATTATCATTAACGTACCTTGTTGCAAGAATGTTGCGTGTCCGCAATTTCTCCCATTTCTCCCATTGCTTGACTCCGTCATTTCCATCTCGAAAAATGATGTTTTCTTGGTTCTCCGCTGCCATTGTTGAAGAGAAAAGAAGGTTTAGTGATGGAAAATGGGTAATTTTTGTTTTTGGTAGATTTTGGTGAAATCTATGGTTTTTATAGAAATAATGTGTAATGGAAGGTGTAATGGTAGTGAGGAAGTTATGAAATGGGTATTTTAATGGTTTAATGGTGATTGAAATCGATTTTTATGGAGGTAGAAGATGAAGAGAGTGGCAAAAATGGGTGTTTTCTCATTCTGGTGCGTTTTAGAACCCAGAACGTCTCCGCGTTCGCTGAGAGGGGGTCCGCGTCCGCGGACTGTGAAAATTGGGCTGGCACGGATTTGGGCCCTAGTTGGTTCATGAATCTCTCCTTGGGGTGTTTATAGCATATTGGTGCATGAAAGAAACATAGAGAATATTTTGTTTACTTATTATTTTATATATTTGTAAATGTAGGATTTAAATAACCGTTATTTTTATTTATTTATTTATTTATTTATTTTTATTATTACTTTTAAAATGAATGAATAGAAAATTAAATATAACCAATGAAATGATGTAGATATTTATTATAATTTGGAATAATAAAACACTCGCAAAAAGCATACGGTTTGCCATAAATCTAGTAACCATGGAAAATAAAAACTACTAAAGGTATGATAATAAAGATAATAACAATAATGGTAGAAATGCGGTAAAGGTAGAGATAAATGATCATAAAAGCATGTGGTAAGTCTCCTCCACAAAAAAATGTGAGTTATGCTCTAGAGCTCCTGAATATCTCCTAGGAAGACTAACGACGGACACCCTAAGTCATGTGAGGACAAGGTGCCCGTGCCTCTGCAAGCTGGCGTTTGAGATCGCAAATCTCCTGCTCCAAAAGATCATATGATGAAGCGTTTGTTGCGTCTGAGATCTCTATCTGTAATGTAAGCTCGGCGCATTCTTCGCGAAGAGAAATGATCTCCTTGCACATAGCATCCAGTTCAGCATATATGTTCCTGCGTTGCAGATTAACGTTAGAGGAATAAACGGTAGTCCTTTCGGGATAGGGTGAAGGGTGGTACTCAGGCACAGGGTGGTTCCTTGGTTTGACGGGTGTCTCGTCTTGGCCTTCCAAGGCGTATGACCAGTTAGCTCTATCATGGACACTTGTTCGGGTATGGTTTGGCAAACCAAAGTGGTGAATGACTTCGTTGTCTATCCGGAGCTTAAAGTTATCTGCACTGAAGAATGATCTCCTGATAAGACCACGATCAAGGCAGTGATGAATGTCAATCAAGGTGTACCCACAGTGAGAAGTGAGATGAGTTAGCTTATTGGCTAAACCCAGGGCATAGGCTATGTGTGTAATAGTACCGCCAACATGGATCGGTCCTCTGGAAGATGCAGCATTCAAATATAGGTTGTAAATCAAAAAATTTCCACTGGCTAATGGTCGTGATTCAGCAGTACAAAAGAGCATCAGAATCTCTTCTGCAGTAACTTGGTTCTCAGTTTCATTTCTACCAAAGAAAGTCTCAGCTAGGGTCATTTGGAAATAACGGAAAGCTGGATTGTGGATTTTGGTTGGTAATTGGGTGGAAGGATCAGGTCCTCCTCCACCGGTGATTTTGCTCCAGAATAGGTCGAGCTCATCTTGCATAACATTGGTTTCATGCATAAATTGGATTGAATCTGAACTATATTGAAAACCAAGTATTCTAGCAAAATCTCTGTGGTTAAGGGCATACTCATTTCCAAATAATTTGAATCTTATGCTTCCACTGTTGTAACCTTTTCCACTATAAGGGTCATAAATGAGTGAACTGAGGAACTCTAAGGTCAGATGCTTATAAGTTACATTCATAGCTTCTGAATACTCATCCCACTGGAGCTGGTGGCAGAGGTACCTTACACTAGCCTTAATACCTAAAGCTGTTAGACAGTTTGGGTCAGGGTACCTAGTGGGTAGGATTTGTCTCTCAGAAAGGACTACGTATTTCTTCCTCTGTTCGTCATCTCTGAACACAATGTGCATGTCATCATAGCTCTGCATCCTGCAAAGAAAGTTAGTGTGGAATGTCTGAGGTGATGTGATCTGTAACCTGTAAACATAGACATTGCATAAGTTAATCACGTTTAGAATATAATATATATAATAAATAAATAAATAAATAAAAATTTTTGAAATAAATTCTAAGCATAAATAAGAAAAATAACGAAAAGAAAATCGTGGGTTGCCTCCCACGCAGCGCTTGTTTAACGTCGTTAGCTTGACGATTGAAGAACTTACGCTGTGGATGTTGCTACAGGTGGGTCTATCAGAGTGTGACCAGAGTAGTAGGTAGGGATGTCACCTCCATAGTAGGGTTTCAATCTTTGTCCATTCACTAGGAAGGGACTACACGAATGATTCGCAATTTTAAATGCTCCAGATTTCAGGACTTTGGTGACCTCATAGGGTCCAGTCCATCTTGAGTGTAACTTACCTGGAAACAATCGTAACCTAGAATTGAAAAGAAGTACAGGGTCGCCTATGTTGAACTCTTTTTTGATAATCTTTTTGTCATGCCATGCTTTGGTTCTCTCTTTATAAATTATGGCATTTTCGTAAGCATTTCGGCGTAATTATTCTAATTTATGAATATCTAGAATTCCTTTATCTCCGGCTGTTAAGTAATCCATATTAAGGGTTTTTATGGCCCAGTAGGCCTTATGTTCTAGCTCAAAGGGTAAATGACAGGATTTTCCGTAGACTAATTGATAAGGGGTTGTTCCTATAGGGGTTTTGAAAGCGGTCCTATAAGCCCACAAGGCTTCTTATAGCTTTAAAGACCAATCTTTTCTAGAGATTGACACGGTTTTCTCTAAGATTTATTTTATTTCCCTATTTGAGACCTCAACTTGTCCACTAGTCAGTGGGTGGTATGGTGTGGCTACTCGGTGTTTCACTCCGTATTTCTTTAATAGGTTCTCAAATATCCTAGATATGAAATGTGATCCTCCGTCGCTTATAACCAATCGGGGTACTCCAAACCTAGGGAAAATATAGTTTTTAAAAAGTTTAATGACTACACGAGTATCGTTGGTGGGTGCAGCTATGGCTTCAATCCACTTGGATACATAATCAACGGCTACTAAGATATACTTGTTTCCCATCGAAGATCGAAAAGGTCCCATAAAATCTATACCCCAAACATCGAAGATTTCCACCTCCTGAATATTTTTCAAAGGCATTTCGTCCCTCCTTGAGACGTTCCCAGTGCGTTGGCATCTATCACATCTTACAATGTAGGCATGAACATCGCGCCATAACGTTGGCCAGAAAAGACCTGCTTGAAGTATTTTAGCGCATGTTTTGGACGAGCCTAGATGTCCACCATAAGGTGAAGAGTGATAATGTTTAATTATATTTTCAACTTCTTCTTCAGGGACACAGCGATGGAAAATGCCATCTGCGCCTCTCTTGAATAGAAGGGGTTCGTCCCAATAGAAGTGTTTTACGGTATGAAAGAACTTCTTCTTCTGTTGGTAATTTAGATCAGGTGGTATGATATCAGCTGCTAGATAATTAACAAAATCTGCATACCAAGGTACGGTTGTCATTGTGAATGCTTTTTCAATGTCTATTTCTAAATAAGGGTCAGGATAATCATCATGGATGGTTCTAACTGCTCCTACTAATCTATCATACACGAAATCATCATTGATAGGAACAAGATCTGGTTTTGAATATTCAAGCCTGGAAAGGTGGTATGCAACCACATTTTCAGTGCCTTTCTTGTCTCGGATTTCCAAATCGAATTCTTGAAGCAAAAGGATCTGGCGTAGTAGTCTAGGCTTAGCGTCCTTTTTGCTTAATAGATATCTTATCGCAGCATGATCAGTGTAGACTATGATTTTCGCTCCTACTAAATAGGATCGGAATTTGTCGATTGCAAAGACTACTTCCAGGAGTTCCTTCTCGGTTGTGGCATAATTTAGCTGAGCCGCATCCAAAGTTCTACTGGCGTAGTAAATTACATGGAGTTTCTTATCCTTCTTTTGTCCCAAAACAGCGCCTATAGCGTAATCACTAGCATCGCACATAATTTCAAAAGGTTGATTCCAATCAGGTGGTTGAATTATAGGTGCGGAAATTAGTGCTTGTTTAATGTACTTAAAGGCTTCAAGACACTTATCATCGAATTTGAATTCGGCGTCTTTCATAAGTAAGTTGGTTAATGGTTTAGTTATTTTGGAGAAGTCTTTAATGAAGCGTCGGTAGGAACCGGCGTGTCCAAGAAAACTTGGGATTTCTCTAATGGTTTTGGGTGGTTGAAGGTTTTCTATAACTTCTATTTTAGCTTTATCAACCTCAATGCCTCTTTCGGACACTATGTGTCCTAGCACTATGCCTTCAGTCACCATAAAATGGCATTTTTCCCAGTTTAGAACAAGGTTGACTTCTACGCATCTTTCTAGGATTTTCTCGAGGTTTGTTAAACAATTTTTAAAACTGGATCCACATACCGAGAAATTGTCCATAAATACTTCCATGATCTCATCAAGGAAATCTGCGAAGATTGACATCATACAGCGTTGGAAGGTAGCTGGGGCATTGCATAGTCCAAATGGCATTCGTCTGTAAGCAAATGTTCCATAGGGACATGTAAAGGTTGTTTTCTCCTGATCGTCAGGGTGAATGGGTATTTGAAAAAATCCTGAGTATCCGTCTAAATAACAAAAGTAAGAATGCCTAGCTAAACGTTCGAGCATTTGATCAATGAATGGAAGCGGGAAGTGATCTTTCCTAGTTACCTTATTGAGTTTTCTGTAGTCGATACATATTCACCAACCATTTTCCACACGTTTGGCTATTTGTTCTCCTTTTTCGTTTTGTACAACTGTGACACCTCCTTTCTTAGGTACCACATGTACGGGGCTTACCCATTTACTATCAGATATTTGGTATATTATTCCAGCCTCTAACAACTTCAACACTTCCCTTTTTACAACTTCACTCATTATAGGATTTATCTTTCGTTGATGTTCTCTGGAGGGTTTAACGTCCTCCTCCAGCATAATTCGGTGCATACACACAGAAGGACTTATTCCTTTGAGATCGGAAATTTTATAACCCAGAGCTGAGGGATATTTTCTTAAAACATCTAAGAGTTGATTGGTTTCAGGACCATCTAACGTGGCACTGACTATGACTGGGCGATTTAGTTCTTCATCTAAGAACTCATATCTTAAATTCTTAGGTAACTCCTTAAGCTCTATTGATGGTTTTTTCGGACATGGCATATGATCTGGGGTAAGTGCCAAGCATTCGTAAAGACTGTTATCAATGTAAGGTTTAGATAATCGTTCGAATTCATCGTCCTCCATAATGGGGATCGAAGGTAGTTTGATGACTTCCACAGGATCTTCTTTATCTAATTCTCTTATGCATTCGTCAATTATATCAATGACATAACATGAGTCATCTATAGCTGGTGCATTTAAGAATTAGGATAGTGTGAGTTCTATTTTCTCATTACCCACCTCGAATGTCATTTTTCCTTTCTTGACATCAATTATAGCTCCAGCTGTTGATAAGAAGGGTCTACCTAAAATGATTGGGATCTCATCGTCTTCCTTAATTTCCATTACTACGAAATCTGTTGGAATATAAAGTTGACCAAGTCTAATTGGGACGTCTTCCAAAATGCCAATTGGATATTTAACTGATCTGTCGGCTAATTGGAGAGACATCCTAGTTGGTTGTATTTCTCTTAGGTTTAACCTTTTACAAACGGCTAAAGGCATTAAGCTTACACTTGCTCCTAAGTCCAGAAGTGCTTTATCTATAACTTGGTTTCCCAAAACACAAGGTATAGAAAAACTTCCTAGGTCTTTCTCTTTCTTAGCAAGCTTATTCTCAGTGATTGAATTACATTCTATAGGTTTAGGATCTTCTAATCTTTGTTTGTTGGTTAGAATGTCTTTAAGGAATTTGGAATAAGATGGTATTTGGGTAATAGCTTCGGTGAATGGAATCTCTACATGGAGTTTCTCAATCACTTTTATGAATTTCTTATATTGGTTATCCAATTTGGTTTGTTTAAGTCTTTGTGGGTATGGAATCGGGGGTTTGTAAGGAGGAGGTGGTACATAAACTTTTTCATTCTCTTCTCTTTCATTCTCCTTAACTTCCGTATCTTTAGATTTCTCAGGTTCCACTGATTTCTCAACTTCTTTCTCAGGTGTGGTCACAACCTTTTTTCTAGGAGGTTCTGGATTATTCAACCTAGGGTTTATAGGCCCGTCGTAAGTGGTCCCGCTCCTTAGGGCTATAGCATTAGCATGCCCTTTAGGGTTAGGTTGAGGTTGTCCAGGGAATTGCCCTCCAGGTGTAACATGAGTAGATTATTGTTGTGCTACTTGAGAGATTTGGGTTTCAAGCATTTTGTTATGAGTAATTACAAAATAAAGTTTAGTACCCAACTGAGTAATTAGTCCATTTATGTGAATGTTTTGATTCATGAACTCCTTGTTCTGTTGTAATTGAGCTGAGATGAATTCGTCCACCTTTTTCTCAAGATTTGACTTCTGAGGAGCATATGTTGCAGATTGGTTGGGTCTTTGAGTTTGGAAACCGGGAGGTCTTTGAGGTGTCGAATATTGAGTGGGGTTGTTATTCTTATAGGAAAGATTTGGGTGATTCCTCCATCCAGGGTTATATGTGTTTGAATATGGGTTTCCTTGGGCGTAATTAACCTGATCTGTGGCACTCTCTGCTAGCAGGTTGCATTCAGCCATGGTATGTCCTAGGGTTCCAAATATTTCACATCCGGGTTGTATTGCTGCTACAGTTGTTGTGGGGTTGATAGTTAGGTTTTCTACCTTTTGGGCTATAGCATCCATTTTTGCGTTCATATGGTCAAAACAACTTACCTCATACACACCTCCTTTGGTCTCTTTATTCTCTACTTGTGCTCGTTCAGTCCCCCATTGGTAATGGTTTTGTGCCATATCCTCAATGAGAGCGCTAGCTTCGACGTAGGGTTTGTTCATTAGAGCACCACCAGCGGCAGCGTCTATGGTCATCTTGGTGTTGTACATGAGTCCATTATAAAAGTTATGGATTATGAGCCATTGTTCTAAGCCATGATGTGGACATGCTCTTAATAGCTCTTTGTATCTCTCCCAAGCGTCGAAAAGTGACTCTCCCTCGCTTTGGGTGAATCGGGTTATTTGGTTTCGTAAGACAGCAGTTTTACTCGGTGGGAAGTATCTAACAAGGAATACTTTCTTTAGGTCATTCCAAGTGGTTATAGAGTTGGCTGGAAGGGAATCTAACCATGATCGGGCTCTATCTCTGAGAGAAAATGGAAATAGTCTTAGACGTGTTGCCTCAGGAGGAGCTCCATTCGCTTTTAAGGTATCGACTAGCTGAATAAAGACTTTAAGATGTTGGTTCGGGTTTTCTGTAGGAAGACCTGCGAACTGGTTCTGTTGAACTAATTGTAACAGAGATGGTTTTAATTCGAAGTTATTGGCTGGTATAGTTGGGTTAACTATACTAGAATGTGGTTCTTCGTTAGAGGGTAAGGCGAAATCCTTAAGAGGTTTAGCGTTTTCTTCTTCTGCCATTGCTCTTTTAAGTTTTCGAAGTAAAAGGCGAGCTCGGGCGTAACGTTCAGGTTCTTCTAAAGGATCAACTAAGTTTCCGGTACTGCGATTTCTTCGCATTTACCGGCTAAGGTATGCCTTAGTCTAGACGGTGTAACAACAGGGTACGAAATTTTAACGAAATTGGTCCCTAGCAACGGCGCCAAAAACTTGATGCGTGTTATCCGCAAGTATACGGATTGCGTCAGAGTAATATAAAAGATTTATCGTTCCCACAGAGACCAATGTCAATCTATCGATTACTATTGTTACGTTGTTTATCTAAGGCTAATGAATATCGGGGTAAAAGCTTTCTACTGAACGAAATGATAAATAAAACGGATAGATACTATACTGGAATATAATTCACATCAATCAAACAATACTCCTATCATCTAATTAGTAATACTTATGGGGCAATGTTTTCTTCTTTGAAAAAGAGTTAATTAAAAAGGATCTGCCGCGTTAGCGTGATCGAAACCGGACCTAACCTTTAATCTATACCAGCCGCTCATGCTGCACCGGTCGCTCCTTGCGTTAAAGTGATAAAGACCTTTTTTATGTAATTACCTCTAAGACTTAGTTAAAAAGTGCTTCCGATTGAAAATATTTTATACCAAAGGGTTTCCGGCATATGCTCGGCCAACCGGATCCTAAATCTATAAACGCGTCCGAAAATAGTTTTAAAATATCTTTCTAATAATATAAAACTTTCCTAGTTAATCAATAAAGTGTTTCCGCTGTATTTATCAATTAACAACTAACAAACTATTTTCTAAAGTGTCGGACGGCTTTCGATCTTACCCGATCTAGTCACAGTCATTACGCAAACAAAAACACGGTCTCATTTACGTAATGACCGATCAATTTAAGTTCAGAAGAGTTTAATTAAAATCAAAAACAGCCCCTAAAATATTTCTAAAGAGATGACATATGGAGTACCTTCAGAACGACGATCCTCACATCCCAGCACAAGGGATTTAGCTAGACATAGTAATAGAGAACATAAAAATAAATCGATTAGCAAAATAAGACATATTTAAAGTAAAGACGTGCGTAGTGTGAGAATGTATTTCGAGAGGGTGAACACAAGTGTCACGCTTAAGTTCAGTTTCGAGCGACACAGATCACACAGATAAATAAAATAATAAGGTAATGGCAGAGACGGAAAATAAACGAATATAAAGCAGTGCAGGAAAATAAATTAATATAAAAGCGATGCAGGTAAAATAAATTATATTTTATAAAAGAAACCTGCTCCAAAGCGGAGACTGAATTTGGTACAGACGCTGGAAAATAAACTGCGGAAAGTAAATAGCTCCTAACTATGATTGCTCCAATCCAACTCACAACTATAGTGCAACAACCCTTCGATGTGGAGGATTATTGCTTTACAAAGTGAACTCTATGCCTATGTTGAGAAACTAAAATTGGATGCTAAGAAAGGGAAAATACAAGTCCTTATATAGGAAACTCGCAGATGTAACTGCCTCTAAGCATAATGAAAAAGCGTTTTAGAAACTAAATTCTTCAGGTGTAACTGCCAAAAACGTTTTAGACTGTTTCCCCTTTTTAACTGTCGGCGTCCGCCGACCCCTGTCCCGCGTCCGCCGAGTGTGTTTTGGACGGTGAAACCTCTTTTGTGACCGTTGCCGTGTGAGTGAAGTCATTATGCCAATGGCGTCCTCCTTGGCGTCCGCTGAGTGAAACGGCTAGTGCACAGTTCACACAAGAAATCTTCATTTTAGCTCTGTTTTGCCTTGTTTTCTCACTGTAAGCTCAAATCAGGCAATGTATCTGAAAGTAAAACAAAATGCCATAATAGCAAAGGAAAATAACAAATAAACAACTAAAATTATGTAAAATTGGAGCCAAATATACAGTGTATTTTTGTGTTATCAGTCAACATAAGTCCTACATGTCGTATGGAAGGATTTTATCTAAACTACTTTATAGAGATGAAATCACCAGTGCGGCTAAAAGGTTTGGATCAGACGATGCACTTGTTGAAGAGAGTTGTAACATTGTCAGAAGCCTTTTGGAATAATTATTTTATGCTGAACGAATTTATGTTGTTTGGGTGTCTCTGGGTCCTTTGTCTTTCGTTTTTTTAAGTTGTTGTGGTGTGCACTTAGTTTTCTCTGTGTCCATTGTAATTTCTTATTTAGTTTAATGAAATTTTCGTTTTTTGCCTTATTTAATTCTTTGTCAATTTCTTTTCTATACCTTTTTGATTTCTGACAAAGAGGGAGAAAGTATAATGATTTTGATATGCCTAAATCTAAGGATTTCAATCCCAAATATAATTGAATATGTTTTATTTCTAATTTATGTTTGAGAATTGACCCGGAACTTCGCAAAAGTTCACTATATGTTGGAACAGGCTATCAGAAGACTGAAGAAGATTATATCAGAAGACAAGACATATCAGAAGCAATGATATATCAGAATACATGATTTGTATTTGATAAGATATCAAAAGATATGATCAAGAAGCAAGTGTTGTACATCAGAAGTCAATAATCAAGAAGATTATATCAAAAGTAATTGTATAAGATATCAGAAGATATAATCATCAGAAGGCATGTACAAGAAAGAAGAATTCTAAACAAGCTCGATTTGATAATATATGAATATCTGGTGTTGACCACTAAGTTATCAAAAACAACGGATGTCCATGAGTTTCGCACTGATACCCAAAATTTGTCAGAAGTTGTAAACTTTCTGAAAGAATGATTCAATTGGTTTATAAAATTCAATTGGTATCTAAACTTCAAATGGTATCTAGACTCCAGCGTTAAAAGAATGTAAATATTTCGGAGATTAAATCAAGTCATGGTCATTAAAGAAAATATTCGATTTCTGAACCATCAAATGACATGAGGATATGTGCACCTGTTGGTGATCTGTGCTAAGATATTGAAGATTTGGTTTTGATACATGATGCGTGGCATCTAAGAAAGTATCTACTAGTTTCTGATTTATAATGCAAGACATCAAGTCTATTAAGACAAATCAGGTTCTAATACGTCTACAATATTCTGATAGTAAGCTAGGTTCTGAGATGAAGACCATCTAGTTCTAATCAGATTCTGATGAGACGTCAATGAGAAGTAATCCTTCTCTGTTGATATGATTCTACTTCAAAATCATTTTATAAGTCTTGGGATTAGGGGGAGACTCTAAACAAGCATAAATGAATTTTGAGAGTAACAGAATCAGGGGGAGCCCGTTAACTTTATCTCTGACTCTATGGATTTATGGTGACTACCCTATACGAATTGTTTATCAAAATGCATTGTTTTTCATCATCAAAAAGGGGGAGATTGTAAGAACAAGATTTGGTTCTACATCTGGCCTTTGAGTTTTGATGATAACTGCATATATTATCTAAGAGAACAATTATGTATAATATGGTTTCTGTCTAGTGTGTGATTGTTGTCAATATGATTCTGACTCTAATAAGAAGACGTGTGATGTCATCAGACTCTGTTATCAACACTCTGGAAGAAAACATATGTGCGCACAAAATAAAGTCAAGATTCATGAATGTTTCTAATACAACGGTTCTAATGAACGTTAGTTCTGGACATTCTAATTGAGACTTTATAAGAAATTTCTATAAGGCTTTCTAATGTGATGCGCTTCTAATGTTACAAGTTCTAAAGATTCTGAAGACGTGATTCAGGTGAACATGGTTCTAAAGATTTTGAAGACACAATATCTGAAGGTCAAGTTCTGAAGATTTTATGAAGACAAGGTTCAGGTAAACGAAGTACTGAAGGCTCTGAAAACAAGAATGTGCTTAATGAATTCTGAAGACTCTAAAGACAAGGTTCTGAAGATTCTGAAGATATTACTTCTAAAAGAACGAGTGCTGAAGATTCTCAAGAAAGTTCTGCTGAATAAAGATCTTGGAATTCTAAAGACTGGGTTTCTGCAAGTGCTAAGAATTGACTCTTCTACAACATGCTTCATCAACGTTTTATTTTAAGCCACTAAAGACATTAAAAAGACAGAAGATAAGAATGGTTTTGAGCTGAACACAAGAATACAAAAATTGTGACCTCTACCTCGATAAGGTGGCGCAAGAGCATCTTTTTGTACAGTAATGTTGACCATTCCTTCATGAAAACGTTAGGATATTGTTGTTGGAATATGTTTCCAAGAATGCCCCTCAACGGATCTATTCTCTCAAGCTCTATACATTGAAGATCAAGAAACTTGAAGAATTGCTAGTTGTTGGTGAGAGTACGCTGCTATGCAAAGCCAAAGTGCTGAAGAAAATGCTACAAGCTGAAGTTTAAAATGAAGAATGCTCAAAGAAGAAGAAGCCAAAGAAAACTGCTGAAGTGTGTACATCGATGCAACATGCTAAAGCCATGTGAAACTAGTCAAGTGAAACATCAATAAGTAAAGCATAGCAACTTAGTTGATCTTGATGGTTAAACTGGAAGAAGCATTATATGCTCAAGAAAGGAGATCATCAAAAGAAACTTAAAGCTCATGAAAATAAGTCGTAGTGCTCATCAAGAAAGTTTTTAAGCAATACAGAACTAATGTTTTATAATCTCTCAGAGATTCATTCTTTAGATAGTTTCTGTATTAGAAAGCCATGAGCTCTTGCTCAGAAACTTGCTAGAAACACTTAGGTGTTCATGTACTTCACTTGTGTAATCAGCTTGTAAGAAGCATACTTGTACACATGAAAATCCTTTGTCAAAAGGTGATTGTATTCCTTGGGGAAATCGTCGTAGTCAGAATTTTCAAGAAGACAATAAAGGGTATCCATTGTGGGTTAATGATTTCCTTGAGCGACTAAGTGAAAGCCAGGATGCTTGAGAGGGCTAAGCGTGTTGTTTAATAGCTTAGAGGTTGTAATCATTTTGATGATTATTGGATTAAGTCCTTATCTAAGGCGAAATCACCATGGTTGGTGGACTGGAGTAGCTTCGTTAACAGTGAACCAAGATAAAAATAATTGTGTTCATTTATTTTTATTTACTTGTTAACGTCATTAGTTTAATTCCGCAAAATGGGATAAAATGTGAAACCCAATTCAAACCCTCTTTCTTGTGTTTCTCAACCTTCAGCGAAGGTTACTAACCTGAAGGGGTTCGGTATACTAACTGACAGACTGTCGTTAACCGAAGAAAAGGGTATCGAACCAAGAGAAGGTTGATAGCCCAACAGGGACTCGATATATTAACTGACGGGCAGTAATTAATTTAGGAAAAAGGGTTTTAACCAAGAGAAGGTTGCTAACCCAAAAAGCAGATGTTTGAACCACGAGAAGGTTGCTAACCCACAGGGGTCGATTGGTTTTAAAGCACGGGTTGTGATCAACCAAAGAGACGGGTGTTGAATCGAGATGAGGTTGTTAAAAAAAAAAATAGATTGGTTTTAATAGACGGACTATGATCAGCCAAAGGAATGTGTATTGAACCAAGCGAAGGTTGCGAACCCAAAGAGATAGATTACTTTTAACAGATGGACTGTGATTAATCAAAAGAATGGGTGATTAACCCAAGAGGAAGGTTGGTTTTAACAGACGAACTATGATCAACCAAAAGCACGGGTGATTAACCCAAGGAAAGAAAAATTGGTGTTAACAGACGGACTGTGATCAACTAGAAGAACGGGTGATTAACCAAGAGGTGATTAACCCAAGGAAGGATTGGTTTTAACAGACAGACCATGATTAACAAAAAGAACGAGTGATTAACCAAGAGGTGATTAACCCAAGAAGGAAGGTTGGTCTTAACAGAAAGACTGTGATCAACCAAAAGCCCGAGTGATTAACCAAAAGGTGATTAACCCAAGGAAAGAAAGATTGGTTTTAACAGACGGACTATGATTAACCAAAAGAGCGGGTGAGTAACCAAGAGGTGATTAACCCAAGAAAAGATTGATTTTAACAGACGGACTGTGATCAACCAACAGAACAGGTGATTAACCTAAGGAAAGATTGGTTTTAACAGATGGACTGTGATAAACCAACAGAACGGGTGATTAACCAAGAGGTGATTAACTCAAGGAAAGATTGGTTTTAACAGACGGACTGTGATCAACCAATAGAACGGGTGATTAACCAAAAGGTGATTAACCCAAGGAAAGATTGAGAGGGTATGAGTGATCAAGGATCAACTCTGCTGAGGATCAGGAGACACTATAGTCTGAAGATAGAAACAATTATTCCAGGCACAAGTTCATTCGTCCCCTACCCAAAATACCCAGAATGAGTATAGGAATTCTCCACTCTCATCCCTTCTCTAGCACCCATAGTATAGTGCAGAAATTAAAACTGACAAAGTAACAACGCAATTAGTACACTGCTCCAGCTTGTTGTGCAGACGTACGACTCAGCGGGGGATCAAGAAAGAGAGGCTCTAAAGAGATCCTAAAGAGAAGAGCAGGAGACAATTAATTAATCAAAACAAGGTTTCGATCAACTAATTAAATGGAGCAAATTGCTAATAATCTTTCAAATAAGTCAAAAGATTATCAAAGAAAGTGTGGGAATAATGTTAAACAAGATTAAATTTGCTCAATGAAGAACAAATCTAATGCCTCAAGTTGAAATGCAAAGCATTAACAAGACAATATAGCATGCATCACTAAGCATAATCATGTTAACACATAAGCAAAAAAATATGAACAAAGGTGCTTCAAACTTTGATGAAATTGCAAAAATAATCGAAGAAAATCATGAAATTAATCGAGCAAAAATTATTGTAAGCATGTGATGAGCTAAAACAGTAGCATGTACATGAATACAAGTAAGCATGTGAAAGTAGATGAATAAAGCATGCAAAACAGCCCTAAACAACAAGTTTTTGGAAAAAAAGTGTCAGTGGTAACCGGTTACCTCATGAGGTAACCAGTTATATCATGAAAAAAATGACTTCCAGGGGGTGCTGCAGGGGTGAAGTAACCAGTTACTTCATGAGGTAACCGGTTACCTCAGCAAAAAATAGCAAAAGCAGAATTTCCAAAAGCACTTTTCAGAATCACTTATCACATGCAATTGCAGTGGATCAAAGCATAGAAGGAGATGAAAAATTCATGTTAATTTATAGCAAATTAAAGATAAAATAATCAATCATGCAAAGCAAGAGTCCAAGCAACAAAGCATCAACTAAGAACTACATTGCGAAAATGTGAAATCGATCAAAAATAGTGAATTAAGCAAGAATTGCCAACCTACAAGGCTGAGGTTTGCCTTTGTAATTGTTGTAAGCAAAATGTGAAGAGGAAATGCTAAGAAAACCAGAGAATTCCAAGATCTAGAGCAATCCGTAGCAAGAAAACCGAAGATAATGCGATATTTGTGTCAAAATCAAATTTACACCACAAATCCTTCAATGATCAACTTCCAAAGCTTGAATTGAAGTAAATGATGATATTGCTGTAGAATTCAGAGATGAAATGGATAGGAATGGAGATATAGCTCAAAGAATAGCTAGTTCCATGTGAAGCTTGCTAAGCTTTAATGGTGGAAAGAGCTCTAGTGAGGCTTGGTGAAGAAGATGAAGATGATTGAAAGAGAAAGTTGCAGAAAATTCAGAGAGTGAGAGTGAAATTTCAGAGAAAAATGAGAGAATGATCAAGGTTCCTTTGCAACAATGTGAAGGTTTTCTTAAATAGAGTGTAGGTTTGGAGTGAGGTAGGCTTGGAATTAGGTTTGGGGGTAGTTAAGGGTGGTTTGGCATTTGGTTAGGAGTTAGTTAGACCCGACTCACTGATTTGGGGCCTAACTCAGTTAGTTATTTGTTAACTCGGTTGGAGAATTCCAATGCAACTCACTTGATCAAATGGTTCGCATGCTTGGAAATGGGGGTGCATGATGATTTTTATTATTGGTGATGTATTGGAGAAAATGCAAGTGATATCTTGAAGTGTCTAGAACCTTCCACATAATGATATAACAATGTAGACCAAAGGAATGAGATAGGTATTGTTGCAATGCTGAAGAACAATTGAAAATCTATAAAATACGCAGATGTAACCGGTTACATCATGAGGTAACCAGTTAGTTGAACTTGACTTCCTAGGCTGAAAAATGATGATGTAACAGGTTACTTCATGAGGTAACCGGTTACCTCATGCAAAACTTCACTTTTTTACCTTGAAATGGAGTGCTTTGGCAGTGGTTCTGCATTTTAACCTTGTGCTTTGATATATAGGCATAGAAATCCCTCTGTTTGACTTGTATCGAGGCTGTGATGACTCAGTGGAGATGTGACTAATTATGTCTTTGAAACTTTCTAAAATTCTGGATATGCCTGCAACAAAACCACAGAAAAAAATGCTAATGCGTATGCTGGAAATGCGAGTGCACATGCTTATGCAAAAAGACAAAAGGGGAGGTTAAATTTTTGGTTACGACAACTGGTAACCCATCATAATCCTTCAGTAAGCATAAATGCTTGTTTTGACGATATTAACAAAATAGATATACCCAACTCGGTATATAATCCACTCTTTTAATAACACGCCCTAATCCCTTAGGTGAATTAGAAATCAAAACAGGTTTTATCATTTGTTAATTTCTATATCAAAAAATTATCATTCTCCATTCCTAAACTAATTACTAATTTTGATCATTAAATTAAGTTAGGTTTCAAAAGTTAGAGTTAGTAATCAATTAAAACCTAGATCAATTCATATATTCGAAAACATGCAAAAAGAATTAAGAACAAATATAACTGAATAATACTAGAATTGCAAATTAATAAAATAGTACTCAGCCAATCACATGGTTCAAACTGATCAAAATTAATTCATCTCAAAAGACTTAATATAAGAAACCTTTACTACTCATAGTAAAATGATTCATATCAACAAGTTTAGAATGAATATACATGAATTTGGAGAAAAGGAAATTGGTATTCAATGGAGAAAAACCTTCAATCCTTGCACTTAAAATCCTTGCGGCCGTCAGATTGCTCTAAAAAACCTCCAACCTCTAAAAATTATGCATATTTTTCCTATTTTAATGGAAAAAAACGCATCCAAATCACCTCAATCGAAGTTACGAAGCCCTAGAGAATATCAAATTACTTGAGAGACGTCATGATGTATAATGTGTTGAAAATTCAAAACTTTCTTCTTTATATCAAATATTACCAAAATCCATCTTCAAATCATGTATTTCTCCGCTAAATACTACTGAAACCACTAAAAACAATTGATAAAACTACATGATGACTGATTGTTATCACAATCCAAACTTTGAACTGTTACTTTTCCTTGAGGAATTTGCTTGCAAACTAAAAATTTTAACGCTAAAATAGCATTCATACTCTACCAATGATCATCCAACCTTCATGACTTAGATGTCACTTATGTTTTTTTTTTGCTTCAAGTAAGACAAGTCCAAAGAATTCTTTCAGTTTTCAGATATGCTCAAATTGTTTCTCTTTCTCACGTTTTCGGTCAAGTGGAATAATATCGTAATTTCTCAATCAACACAATATATTTTTTATCATAAGCTTTAAAAATTTCTAAAAGTTAATCAAAGTCGGAATTTAGATACACACTTTTGACATCTTTTTAGGTTATAATAAGGCTTATGTCAAGGTGAGATCTTATTGGATAGTAGACTTAAAATTTGGAGTTAAGTTCCTGCTATTTTTCTTTGTTTTCCTTGTTCCACAAACATCCTTAACATAATACCAATTATCAATTCAAGATTAATAGAGAATAACTTTATTTTGGTTATTTCTTTCTATTTGTTTTTTTTTTAAAGTCATTTTAACTCATTTATTTTTATTAACCATGTTCTCTAATACTCCAACCCCAAACTTAAAACATGTCTTGTTTCAAGAGCAACCCCAAACTTAATATTTTGCATTAGTATGAAAAAATAAATTTCTTCCCAACTTCAAAGAGGGTGGAAAGACTAATATTTCAAGTCAATTGACTTATAATATAATTATGTCACCGAATAAGGGGTTAAAGCTTAAAAGGTTTAACAACGGATAATTAAATTAAAGGATCACTAGAAAAGGCTTGAAGTTAAAAAAATAAGTTTCTCAATGTGTATAACAAATTAGACGATTTAACTACTCAGAAAAATTGCAAGTTCTAGAAAAACAAGCAACTATGTGTATACTCTCAAGAACAAGAAAAAATTATAAAGTGAAATATTTGAGAACAAACCTTTCTTTTTTTAGGTCTCTTGATGTTGATTATACATCAGTTAGATATCATCTTATTTATCTTTCAATTTGCATTTATAACTTCCATAACAACTAAGAATTCTCATCACGGTTTCTATGCACTTGTAGTAATCATTGATATGGGAGCAATGCTTTTAAAATGAAAAAATTATAAAACAAAGTAGTTCATTAACTTAAAGTAACAATAACAGTAGTCAAAAGGAGAGAAAATCAAAATGGAAAATTAAATCACATAAATTCATGGGTTTACACATACTCAAAACTTTTTTACAATCATTAGCTCGACTGTTTGATCCTATGTTAGGGTGACATATATGACACAAATAAATAACACATTATTTTTTATCTTTTTTTTTTTTTAAATAATTGATCTTATGAACGTGAGGTATTGGTGATTTTGTTTCCATATCCACTTCACTTTGATAGTAGCGAATAAGACATAAATGACATCCAATACTTTATCAATTTCTTTTCTTTCATCTACCTTGCTGCTAAAATAGTTTTTAGGGATATTATTTTATTGAATCTCTTCTTGTTGGGTATCTACATCTAGACAAATTGTTGAATTTAGAGTTTCATCCTAACCTAGATCATCCATACTTTGGGTTTTTTCTCTTTTCCCATATCTATTTTTCACCTCAAATTCTTCTATTATTGATTCTTTTTTTTTTTTTCACGTGATGGCATGCATTTTTCTTCTTCATGTTCTTTTTCAACTCCCCCTTCATCAACTACTTCTCATTCATTTTCAACTTCTCTCTCAACTTCCTCATTCCTAAGATTATCGACAGTATTTCCATTAAAACGTCTAGTTGATTGAGATGTCAATTGTTTAGATAACTGACTAATTTGTATTTTAAGATTCTTTGTTGGTTGTCTCTTGAATTGACTTCATTGTTTTAAAGTTGTTTTGAGTCATCTTCATGAATTAGTGCACAGTCTCTTCTGGAGGAGATGACTTGCTTAGTGGTGGATCATGCGGAGCATCTTGATTAAAATTTTGACATTGATTATTGATTCATTTGAAATTTGTATGATCTTCCCACAGCATAAAATAGACGTTATAGTAGAGATTTAGATTTTGAAAATTTTCAGTATAATGCGCCTCTTCAGCGAATCCCTCTAATATACAATGGCCATTGACACAACCTTCACAATAAAAATCACATCGCAATACGTAGACTCAATTTGCATTAGCTTGACGAGGTTATAGTTAGCTAATTGCTTTAATACAACTTCAATTTGAGCTAACATAGCAAGTTGCAAATCAAGCTCCATCATACCATTCTCTTAATAAAAAACAATCTTCTAGATCTATTACATTGAATACACAATAAGAAAGAAAAATACCTTAATAGAACTGCACAATTCGAAAATTACTAATCCACAAGAATAGTTAAAATTAACTAAAATTAATAACGAAAAAGAAAAATATAAAAAAAACTATATAAAAAAACTAAAAACTAAAGAAAAGCTAAAACTAAAAATAAAAATAAATTCTAAGTTCAATTTATTTATTTTTTTTGAAAAATCTTGGTATCCGGCCTTGTGATCAACTAATCTAAGAGGGATCAATCCCACCGTAAACTAGCTGGAGTCCCGTTTAAAGCCGGAGTAAAGCTCCGTATGGACTAGCCCACATAAGAGTTGATTGTACCTAGTAGGATTTGAACCTGAGACTTTGAGAGGAGCACATTCTCAGCACCCAAGTCTCCACCGCTAGGTCAACCCTTGGGGTTTCTAAGTTCAATTTAATTGTTGAATTTAATTGCCTTGTTTAAATTCAACTAAATCTTTGATTATCGGGTAGAAGATAAGCAAAATCAACGATTAGATTAGATGGTTACAAAATCCTTTGATAAAGAAAATCAAAAGCAAGAGGTATTGCAAAAGACATAACTCCTATAATATATATTAAGAATTGTGATTTGCCCTAACTCAATAAACACATATTTAAATTAGCTAACAAAACTATTGTTGAGACGACCCTTGAAATAAATCCTTTTTCAGCTGTGACAATGACTATGAAATCAATTTTTGAACAAACTGGTTTCATAACAGCTAAAAAAAATATCATTTGAAAGAAAATAATACACTTAAATGTCCAATGAAAAAAACAACTAAAACAAATTACTTAGCAATTTTGTTTTGTTATTTGTCAATAGTTTCACGTGAAAGTTGCAATAGTGTTTAACTTTACCTTACACGACGTGAAATCTGACATGATGGCCCTCTTGTGTTTAGCTTGAAATAGTTTGAAGAGAATCATAGATCATTACAGACTCACAGTTTAGGCTAGGCTGTGCAGGTAAGGTAAGGGCAGCAATGGGACTGTGATGGCATTCGATGGTACAAAAAATTGACAGTGGTTTTGGTTACTGAAATCAGCAAAAAGATGTATGAGATACCAAAAGTAAAGTATTATGTGAAATGGCGTCTGAGGTATGAGAAATCGACTTGCTCATTTTTAGTTTAAATTTGATACTTGAGGATTCTAAGTTAATAGATTTGAAGTTCAAATCTTATATATTGTGTTGGAAGCAAGATTGTATTGCTCGAAATTTAAATATAAATGTCTTAGATGTAAATAAGTTATTTTTTTATTTAAAAAAAAAAAGGTACAGAATTTAAATTAAGAGTATTGTGCGTGAAGCACTTTTAGTGAGGAGAGAAAGAAAGAGAATAAGAGAAGATATTGTTGAATTAAATTGTTAAAAACTGAATTACAAAATGTCTATTTATACACCTAAGTGACTTGACTGAAATAACAAACTAAATAACACATCTTAAATAACTTTGGGCTTGCGCTTAAACAACTTGGATTATATTTAAATATTAAATCTAATCAAATATAACATAATCTAATATTTCAACATACCTCCAATAATCTAAGTTGACCAACATATGCTAATTAAATAAAATATCAAAGTTTCAAATATTCAAAAGCTTGAAAAAGGACGCCAATTAATCATAGTCGATCTGAACTATTCTTAATTTCTTTCTCAAATTAAGGAATTTGTCGATCTTCAATCCTTTGGTGAAAATGCCGGCCAACTGTGTTTCACTTGAGCATGCCTAACTTCAAGTTCACCTTGATTTACCTTTTCCCTTAAGAAGTGAAATCTAGCTTCGATATGCTTACTTCTTCCATGCAGAACTGGATTATTCGCCAGATTTATGGCAGACTTGTTGTCGATTTACAACACAAGAGGTTTCTTCACTTCGACTTCTATTTCTTCAAGTACTGATCTGATCCAAATTGCTTGACATGCAGCATAGGATCCTGCTATATATTCCGCTTCACATGATGATAGTGCCACCACAGGTTACTTTCTCAAGTACCATGAAATTGGGGCACCAAATACTTGAAAGAAATATCTAGTGGTGCTTCTTTGATCTTCCTTATCTCCGCACCAGTCAGCATCTGAATAACAAGTAACCATATATTCTTTGCTTTCAGAGTCTCGTCGAAACAAAATCCCATAATTTGTCGATCCTTTTAAGTATCTCAGGCTTGTAGCCTTCAAGTGTGGCACCCTTAGTTCACTCATGTATCTGCTCACTAATCTGACTGAGAAACATATATCAGGTCGACTGTTGCACACATGTCTTAAAGATCCAACAATCTGTTTGAACAAAGTTGCATCGACTTTGTCTTCCTCTCCATGCTTCTCCAACTTTAAATTTGGTTCAATAGGTGAAGATGCAAGGGTCGAATCATCCATTATGAATCTCTTGAGCATCTCTTTGACCTACTTTCTTTGATGTAGCACCATGCCTTGCTTCGACATTTGAAATTCCATGCCTAGGAAGTATGACAACTTTCCCAGATCCAACATTTCAAATTCCTTCTTCATCAGCTCTTTGAACTTCGACAAGTTCTTCAGGCTGTTTCCAGTTACTAGCAAGTCATCACCATATAAGCAGATTATTGTTATATCTTGTGCCATAACTTAAACATAGACACCATACTCAGATTTGCATTTTACGAATTCCAATTCGACAAAGTATGAATCGATCTTCTTGTTCCATGCCCTAGGTACCTGCTTGAGACCATAGAACGCTTTGTGTAACTTGTATACTTTATCTGCTTCCTCCTGAATCACAAGCCCAGGAGGTTGTGTGAGATACACCTCTTCTTCTAAAGGTCCATTAAAAAATGTTGATTTCACATCTAAGTGAAATGTTGACCAACCTTGCTTGCATGCCAAGGTCACCACTAGTCGAACACTTTCCAATCATGCGATAGGTGCAAATACTTCAGAGTAGTCGAGTCTTGCTCTCTGGAGAAATCCTCTAGCTACCAATCTCGCCTTATGTCTTGCTATTGACCCATCAGCATTGTGCTTCAACTTGAACACCCACTTTACTTCGATAGATTTTGTATGAGCTAGCAATTCGACTAACTCCCATGTGTTATTTCTTTCAATTGCTTGTAACTCTTTGACCATAGCAGACTTCCATTATTTATCATTGAAGGCTTCGCTATAGTTGATTGGTTTAACAACTGCAAATAAAGCAAAATGGACTAGTTCCCCATCTATTGTGACTTCATCATCACCAAACACTTCATAGTCTTGAAGTCTTGTTGGACGAGCTCTAGTTCTTTGAGGTTTTTGACTTGAGCCATCTATATCCTCTTCAACTTCAACTGTGTCGAGAATGTTAGCAATTGCTTTGACTTCTTCTTCGACTGGAGAATCACCAATCTCTTCAACTTCGACATCATTACTTGCTTCGTCGAAATCATAGCTCATCAGTGGCTTGTCGACTACATTATTAGAATTTTAATCCCAGGCAGAATTTTCATCAATCACAATGTCTCGACTCATCAGAATCTTCTAATTAATTAGATTGAACAGCCTGTATGCTCTAGTCTTATGATATCCTACCATAATAATAGGTTCACTCTTATCATCAAGCTTCCTTCTCCTAGCGTCACAAATATACTTGTAGCAAATAGAGCCAAACACCTTCAGAGTACTCACTGATGGCCGTTTTCCACACCACACTTCTTCAGGATCCTTGTTCTTCAGCTTCTTGGTAGGGCACCTATTCAGAATATAAACAACAGTCGAAACAACTTCTCCCCATAAGGACTTTGGAAAATTCTTCTGCTTCAGCATGCATCTCGCCATGTCCAATATGGTCATATTTCTTCTTTCTGTTATTCCATTATGTTGAGGAGTATAAGGAGCAGTTATCTCATGATCAATACCATGTTCTACACATAATGCTTCAAATATCTTGCATGTATATTCGTCACCTCCATCTGTGCACAGAACTTTAATTTTCTTTTCACCCTGGTTTTCAACAAGTATCTTGAATCTATTAAAGATTTCAAATACTTCGTCCTTTTGTTTGATCACACAGATCCAGAGCTTTCAACTATACTCATCGACAAATGAGACGAAATACTTGTTTCCACCAATGGTATGCTCTTCAAAAGGACCACATACATCTGAATGTACAACTTCGAGTATGCAAGATGATCTCATTAGCATAGTCGAAACGAAAGACTTCCTGGATTGCTTTCCGACTTGACAACCTTCACGGAGTGTGTCAGGAATCTCAAGACTTGGTATACCAGTTACCATATCTTGAGTGATCAGTTGATTTAGCGACCTAAAGTTCAGATGGCCAAACCTCAGATGCCATTTCCAACTATTCTTGTGAACGATAACTGTTTTCATACATTTTAACTTATTCGAACTAATCATGGTCTTAAATGTTCTATTCTTCGACAGAGGAGATTTCAAGACCAAGTTATTCTCGATGTTGAAAAGTTCTAAGGCTCCATATTTCATAACCACTGAGAACCCTTTTTCGACTAGTTCTCCAACACTTAGCAGACTGCACTTCATTCCAGGGACAAAGAGTACATCTTTGATCAAGGCTTTTGCTCAATTACTCATTTGAATAACTATGTTGTCGGTACCTTCTACTGGCAACGAGCTATTATCAGCAAGTTTCACCTTACTCTTCTTTGATTCATCAAAATCTACTAACCATGTTCTTTTACCAGTCATGTGATTCGAAAAACCTGTGTCAAGGAACCAGATCTTGGATTCAACATGGTCATCTTCAACTGCAGTCATAACCACCATATCATTAGAATCATCTGAGTCTTGACGTGCAAGGTTCGCTCATTTCTCATTGCCTTTTTTCGAACCCTTGTCTTTCCTATACCAACAATGCTTGGCCAAGTGACCATACTTTTCACAGTTATAACATTGCACACCTCTTTTCTCTACTTTGTCTTTCTGATAGGAATTTCCTTCTCCTCTTTTCGAGGATTCAGAAATTCTATCATCAATCTTATTCTTGTGAGGATTCGACCAAGACTTCTTTCCCTGAGTCTTGTCGATTTTGCCTTTGAACTTGTTGGAACCACCATTCTTCTTCCACGATTGCGCCTGTAGTGCTTGTATCGAGTCTTGAACTCCTTTCCTTTTGACAATCCTAATCTCATGCGCTTCCAATAAACCAACCAAATCTTCCAGTTTTAGAGTTTCAAGATTATTGGATTCTTGAATAGCTACGATAATGTGATCAAAGTGAGAGGTCAACGCACACATTACCTTCTCAACTATCATCTTATCAGTTAGGGTTTCACCACAACCCTTCATGAGATAGACGAGTTTCTGCACTTTCGAAACATATCCTGAAATATTTTCATGACAACAATTCATATTGTCGTCGCAAAGTTTGCAACTTGACAACCTTAACTTTCTCGCCTACTTCATAGTACTTCGACAGAATATCCCACGTCTTCTTCGTCGATTCAGCATGAGTGATTCTGTCGAAGTTATCCGCATCAACCATCAATTGGATGTAGAACGTCGCCTTGAAATCCTTCTTCTTAGCCTTGTTGTGAGCGGTTCTCTATGCTTTGGTTGCATTTTCACCAAGCGCAGGAACGCCATTAGTAACCACTTCTAGGGTTTCATGAAAGCCAAATAGAGATTGCATCAATTTTATCCATCGAATCTAATTCTTGCCATCAAGAGTTGGAAGGGAGTTTGGTAAATTTCTGTTACCATTCATCTTTGCAGCAATTGATCAACAACATTCGACATTCCCAGAAACAGGATCTCTGACGTGTGATTCTTGAAAGCACGATTAAGAATCTAACCAGAACTCTAGATACCAATTTTTTAGTGCGTGAGGCACTTTTAGCGAAGAGAGAAAGAGAGAGACTAAGGGAAAATATTATTGAATTGAATTGTTAAAAACTGAATTACAAAATGTCTATTTATACACCTAAGTGACTTGACTGAAATAACAAACTAAATAACAAACCCTAAATAACTTTGGGCTTGGCCTAACACAACTTGGATTATATTTAAATATTAAATCTAATCAGATCTAATCAAATCTAATATTTCAACATTATATTGTTTTTTATTAGCTAACAATTGTATTAATTCAAATATAAGGGATACCCTACCCTAATACAAAGAAAGAAGGAAAGCAAGGAAAAAGATTCCCACTAAGATTAATGAATAAAGTGTTTCGGGTTTAAAAACCAATTCCACTCATGATTGATAATGTACTCCTTAGACTTTGCCCTTAATCATTCTCAAGAGAAGGATTTTGCCAAAGAGATTATGTTGTTTACACCTTTTTGGCTTACATTAAAAAGAATGTTGATTCTAATTAACCAAATCGCTCGAAATGTTGCAAGCCAAAACAGATGCCTGAAGGATTCCTCAACCTTACAATTCAGATTGAGAACATAAGACTTCAGGTGATCTAATATGGAAGTAGAAGAATTATTCATTAGAAGGCCAATCCAATCAAAGATCTGGTGCCACACCTGACTAGCCATGGGACAAAGAATGAAGATATGAACATGTGATTCTTTTGGACCAAAGCACAAAGGGCACATTAAGCTATGAGTTATGCTCATAATTTCACATTTGGCAAGTTTTTCTCTTGTTTGAAGCCTATTTATGAATAGCCTCCAAGAAAAACTTGAATATTACTTGGGACATTTGATTCCCATAAGCACCTTAAGGAAAATGACAATTCGAAATAGATGACCCATCTTGCAATTGATATAGTTTCTAGCCTCAACTACGCAGACTTAATTGAGAATCCGCCAACACCACAACACCAAAAAAATCAATCGTTGAGAAAACTTTAAATCCCTCCACCAAATAAGAGCTTTTGTCACACTAACAGACCAAGAAAAATCGAGAACTAAGCCTCTAATGTCTTCATATTTGTAGGATAAGAGGAAATGCCAAGGAGAATCATTTAGCTAGAATTTTTCGTGTCCATTTTCTTTGAAGCGTGATAATGAATGCATTACAATCTTTAACCCCCAATCCTCCTTAAAGTTTCGGTTTACAAATTTCATCCCATGATTCCCATTTGATTCTCTTTTTATTCTCTTCACCATTACAAAGGAAAGCACATTTAATCTTTATGATTTCCTGGGTAACTAATTTTAGAGCCTAGTAAAATGAGAAGAATGATAGTGGGACTAAGTTTAATACAGAGTTTAATATAGTCACTCTTCCTCCAAAAGATATCGATTTACCCTTCCATGAAGCAAGCCTACTACGGAGCATTAGGAGAATAAGCTCCCAAGAGGAGTGCCTGTTGGGGTTGGCCCCAATTTTTAAGCTTATAAATAAGAATGTGAAGGGACTAATTGAGCATGAAAGGAAATCTGAGGTAATTAACATAAAACTTAGATTAGAATTGAAGCCAAAGATTTTTCTCTTGTGAAAATTTACTTGCAATCCTAAAGCCTGCTCGAAACTGCAAAGTACTGATTTAATAGCCTAAATATCATCCCAAAAGGCTTGGACAGGAATGACAATATCGTTTGTAAATTACAAAAGATTGAATTCCAAGTTTTCCAAAATTATAAAAGGATTGAAACCCAATCTAGTGCGAGCATTTATCAATAAGTTAGTAATGCCTTCAACGACTATGATGAATAGGAACGGAGATAAGGGATCTCTTTGGTGTAATCCTTTTCTAGCTTGAAAATCTGGAATTAGACTTTCATTGATCAGATAGAGTGAGTTGGAAAATTTACATGCCTTAATCCACTTGATCTATATACTACCAACATTCTATAAGATCAGAGTGCACCTATGAGGGAGGTGAATTAAGTGTTTTGGAAAATTTTGAGAGTTGGTGATAAACTTTTGATATTGAAAAACGTACTGGTTCACTTTTACTAGTTTATATCAATAAAGTGATGGCTTATTTTTATGGTTAAAAGAATGTGGTGATTTGCAGAAAAATAAATCTAGTAAAGTAAATTTCACAATGATATATCATGGTTCCCCTAGTCCAATCCCCTCACACCCCGTGAGAGATTTCACTATATCAGAATTCTTGTTACGGTCTACCACTAAGATTCAATTTACAAAATTCTAACACAAGTAAGAAAGCACTCCACTAATAAGTGGTATTCGCATCATTATTTCCATTCATTTTATTTTAGTATTTTATCGCATTTTGATTGGGTTACTTCCAATTACCATGTTTTAGTCTTAGGTTTGTGTGTTGTTTCCATTTTCAGGGTCTAATGAGCATCTAAGACCAAGAATGATCAAAATCATGCAAAACAAGGCAAAATAACAAAAGACAATTTTCCCTCGTAGTAAAACCAGGGAGCTGCTACAAACACTTGTAGCAGCAAAGCACCCTAGGTCTGCTCCATGCTCATCTCCCGGTACAAAAGACATAAGCCTGCTATGGCCACTCGTAGCTGGATGGCAAGGAAATCTGATTGAATAGTGATTAAAGCAAGAATTTTAAGCAATATTTATTTTTACTATAAAACTCATAGTCTGTTATGAGTTTTAGGATCCTTATTTTATTCCTGTTTTCTACGTATTTGCTTTTTAATTTTTTTCTGTAACTCAAATTTTCAAGGGACAAATTGTGGATCAAAACTTAATCTTAATTCAGGTTTTCTTATTCATTCTTCCACAGTTGTTCATCTGTTATAATTTTTTGATATGAATTTGATAATGAATACCAATTTAATTATGTTTTCTGTCACCATGAGTGAGTAGTTCATTAGGGATAGAGGTTATGGGGATTATCTTAAGACCTCTTGTATGATTTGTCACTTCAATTGCGAGTATTTCAATTTAATTTTATTTTATAATCTGAGTTCATGCATTCCAACTTTTTTACGAAAGTAAGTGCTTCTCAAGTATTGATCGTAGTTTGAAAGGATATGTGTCGATACCGAAGCACAAATTTTTAAACATCTAAGTACAAAACAAGGAAAGCGCTTGAACGTATTTGAGAAAACTATATAGCTAAGCAAAAGTAACGAATCTTTGAATAATAATTCGGTCATGCGAAAGCAGACAGATTATTCGTCTTCGATAGGGCAATGCGCTGGTGAAAACATGTATTGCGTATAATTTATGCGGAATTCTCCTAATAAAAGTGAAATGGATCGTGCGACTATGTTACAGTAAGAGCCATAACCCCAGGTTTTTCTTTCCCCAATTGAGATTTAAATGATTATTGTGTTTGTTTTTAGTGGTTCTCGCTGCTCTTGTATGTGAAGAACTGGTTCTGTTGGAAACTTAGTTGATCCTGTAGACAAAATCGAGCGTTTCTTACTCGAGAGACGCCAAAATCTTATATTACAAGCTATGGTAGATCTAGTTGATAATAATCCCTTAAGGATTATGCAATTCCCACTGAAGAGGAACTGAATTATAGTATTGTGCACTCGTTGATTACGGCTGTAATTTTGAATTAAATTTTTTCTTGATTGGTATGGTGCAACAAAACCAATTTGCCGGTTTACATTCGAAAAATCCAAATCTTCATCTTTCTATCTTTGTTGACAACTGTGGTACTTTTAAGGCTAATGATGTTGACCAAAACACCATCCTTCTTCATTTTTTCCCTTTTCTTTAAGAGAATGTGTGCGGGCTTGGCTTCAATCCTTGCCTGTTAATTCTTTTACTTCAAGGACCCAATTGAAAGTAGCCTTTCTTGCGCGGTACTTTCAACCAAGCAAAACAACCCAAGTTAGGAATGATTTTAACAACTTTAGGCAAGAAGATAGGGAATCCTTGTTTGATGTTTGGGAGTGTTATAAAGATTTGTTAAGACTATGCCCTTTCCATGGGCTGAGAAATGGATGATCATCTACACCTTTTACAATGGTCTCCTTTATTCCACAAGGATGACCTTAGATGCGGCTTCTGGCGGAGCCCTAATAAATAGTCCTCAAGATGTAGCCTATAACTTGATATAAGAGTTGGCAAAAAACCATCACTCATGGGGAAACGTGGGATAAGTTTCCACTATGTCTACTCCTAAGACAAATGGTCTTTATGAAGTTAATGTCTTTGACCATATGAATGCTAAGGTGGATGCCCTTTAGAAAAAGACAGATAGTCTAAGCATCGCAACTTTCACACCTACTACTTTAGCCCCTGTTTCTTCTATTGCCCCCGCTACTATCTACTGTGAGATATGCTGAGTTAATAGGCATACTGATAGATATTTTGAAATGATTCTCACAGGAGGATCCACTCAAGAAATTGCAAACTTTGTGACCAATAACCAGCCGAACAATCCGTACTCAAACACCTATAATCTAGGGTGGCGTAATCACCCTAACTTCTCTTATAGGAACAACAACCCCCAACAAGCCATAGGACCTCCGGGTTTCCAAAAAGCTACACCAACCGAGCCTAAGAAATATAACCTTATAATTTTGATAGAAAATTTCGTGTTCACACAATCCCATCAAAATGACGAGTCTCGAAATCAAAACCCCCTCACCGAGTTGCTTCTTCCGTCCCTCCCAGATAATTTTTTAGGCAGCTCGAACAAAATCCTAATGGACATTTGAATGACGTGACAACCCATAGTGGTAAGCAAGTGGGTAGTTCTAGTGTGTGTGTGTGTGTGAGAGAGAGAGAGAGAGATAGAGAGAGAGAGAGAGGGTTAAAGAGAGTGTGCCAACACCACCCAAAAAGGCGATCGTTGAAGAGGTTAAGAAGGAGGCACCCTATATTGCTCTTCCTTCTTACATACATATTGTTCCTTTCCCATAAAGGCTATTGATATACAAAATGGAGGCCTAATTCAAAAAGTTCATGGAACTTCTAAAAAAGGTCCACCTCAATGTGTATTTCACTAAGGCACTAACTCAAATGCCCTTTTACGCTAAGATCTTAAAAGATATTCTTTCTAGTAAAAGAAAGAGGACCATGAAATTGTAGACATGATCCCTGATAGTAGTGTCGTGATTCAAAACATAGTAATTCATAAGCTCAAAGATCTGGGAAGTTTCTTTATCCCTTGTCATATAGGCACCATGGAGTTTGAGAGAGCGCTTTGTGATCTAAGAGCTAGTGTTAGCTTGATGCCCTTCTCTATGTCTAAGAAGTTAGATATGGGAGACATGAAACCGATCAATGTGTCTTTGCGACTTGCCTATAGATTGGTTAAGTATCTTATAGGTGTGTTATAGGATGTACCGGGGAGATTTGGAAACTATTATGTGTCAATTGACTTTATCATAATGGACATAAGTGAGGATCATAAAATCTTGATAATTTTAGGTGGGCCTTTCTTAGCTACGGCAGGGGACATAATAGATTCAAAAGAGGAAAGTTGACTTTTGAGGTAGGAGAGGAAAAAGATTGAGTTCATTCTAGAAAAACTCATGAAAATCCCTTCTTTGAGGGATTCTTGCTGCATAATCGATATCATCGACGCTTGTGTTCAAGAGAGCGCATTAGAACCTCCTCTGATTAATAAGTTGGAAGTGTGCTTACTTGATACTTCCCAAATCAATAAAAGAAACATCAAAGTGAAATCCTATGAGGAGATACTGGACGAAAGTTCCATTTCATCTCAACAAAGCTTCAAATTACTTGTAACACAAGGCGATGAGCTTGACCAACGAAAATCCCAAATAGAACTGAAACCACTCCCCAAAACCCCCAGGTATGAATTTTTAGACAAGGAGAGAAACCGGCCAGTCATAGTGAATGCATGTTTGGGGGAGGCCGAAATTGAAAAACTCTTTGTCGTCCTTAGAAAGTACCCAAAAGCCATGAGGCACGCTATAGATGATCTGAAAAGTATTAGCACCTCTGTTTGTATGTATAAGATAATGCTATAAGATGATTATAAGCCCTCTAGAGAACACCAGAGGAGGATAAATCCTAATATGAAAGAGATGGTTAAAAAGAAGGTGGTTAGACTTCTAGATGCCGGGATATTCTATACCATCTCCGAAACTAAGTGGGTTAGTCTCATTTAGGTTATGCCTAAAAAGAGAGGGATGACAGTTATTAAAAATGAAAAGAGGGATTAGGTTACCATTAGAACCGTTATAGGGTGGAGAATGTGTATCGACTATAGGAAGCTTAACAAAGCTTCCGGAAAGACCATTTTTCGTTACCTTTCATTGACTAAATGCTTAAGCGCTTGGCCAATCACTCCCACTTTTGTTATATTGATGGGTAGTTTATGTGAAATCTTACACCTGCCTATTGAGTTACAGGATAAAGCTTATTTGGCCATTAGGGCCCTCAACTCAGACAACCAGGAAGCAGGAGAGAAGAGAAAGTTACAGTTGAGTGAGTTGGAAGAGATAAGGCTTGATGCGTACGAGAACACAAAGGTATACAAATAGAGAACTAAGGGATGGCACAATAAAAGGATTCTAAACAGGAAATTCAAATAAGGAGACCTAGTCTTGATGTTTAACTCAAGATTTAAGCTTTTTCCCAAAAAACTCTGGTCACGCTGGTCTGCACCCTTTATTGTGAAGAGGGTAAAACTATACATAGCAGTAAAAGTTTGGAGTTAGACCATGGGGCCATTTACTATGAATGGTCTAGGCTAAAATATTATGCCTCTGGGGATGCAGTATAATAAGGAAAGAGTTTGATCTTGAATGAAGCACCATGAGTGCTTGCACTCATGACTTATCGAGCTAAAATGACATTAAACAAAGCGCTTAGTGAGAGGCAACCCACATTTAATTATTTCTTACGCTTTTTTTATGTTCTTTCTTTTTAGCAGGAACATCGATAGCTCAGCTTATGTTGCGGTTTCCACCTCCCAACTGAGTTCTTGTAAGTTCGCCCCTCTTGCTTGCACTAAAACATTGAGGACAATGTTTGGTTCAAGTTTGGGGGTAAATATTTACTTTTCTTGCACTTTCATTTTCTTGAATTTTATGTCCATGTTTCTTTCTTGTTTTTAGCCATTTCTAGTTTACTTGTTTTCAAAAAGACAACTTTTTCTTAGCTTTTTCCAAACTAGGTTCGTATAAAAAAAATTCATGATAAGCTTCGGTTGTGGGGAAAACAGGAAAGTATATAGAGTTTGAGGGATGAAAGGTTAGGATTAGGGATATAGGGAATGTATAAAAACTTAGGTATTACCCGAACACCCTAGGTCCCCCGGAGTAGGACGCGAGTCCAACGTGTAGATTTGTGCCAAAGTACTTGGCTTCTAAAAAGTACGCCTTGATTAATTCAAAGTGACAGTCCTACATAATTTAGACTCAGGTACATGTATGATTAATTAGGAAATGAATCATTTTGGGCACCAAAATATCAAAAAGATAATAAAAGGTGAATGCCCTCTAGGTTGGATAACTCGCACCTAGTTATTTAGCCTAACGGTGGCTGAACCTAAAAGTGTCGTCCCAAAATGGACCAATAAAAGCACAAAAGTACATAAATTTATCGAAAATAAATAAATAAATAAAAGGGTTCCTAAACAAAAATTCCGGACCTTTCTTATGAATACGGCGAAAAAATAAACAAATTGCCTTTATATTAATTGTCCGAGTGAAAGCAAAAGGGAAAATTTGGAAAAAGAGACTTAAGCCCAAGGCATAGTTGGAGAGGTGTCCGAAAGGGAGACTTAGGTTCATAGTTCTATTGCGGTTAGTGTTCTTGCGAATACCTTTGTTGTCAAGTGATTACCAAGAGAACTAGGCCTAGCCAATCAGAACAAAGACTCGCGTATGAGTACCGTTGACTTTGTTTTCAATATTTTTCTCATTATGTTAACCATTTGATCTAAAAACACTTAAATACAAGCTTTGTTACTTGAGGACAATCAACAGTCTAAGCTTGGGGGAGTTTGATAGGTGGTCTTCGCATTGTTATTTCTAGTCATTTTCTCTTAGTATTTTATTATATTTTGTTCAGTTTACTTCCAATTATAATGTTTTATGCTTTAGTTTGTGTGTTCTTACCATTTTCAGGGTCTAATGAGCATCCAAGTCTAAGAAGGATCGAGATCAAGCAAAACAAGGAAAAAAATACGATATTTCTGCATAGTAAAACCAGGGAGTTGCTACGGCCACCCATAGCAAATGCTACAGGCCGTAACAATAAGTGACCCATATCAGTTGCTACGGGTCGTAGCAGCAAAGCACCCTAGGGCTCCCCCATGCTCATCTCCCAATACAAAATACAGAGGCCTACTGTGGCTTGTCGTAGCATCTGTTACAGGTCGTAGCATGAGGGCGAGGAAGATTTGTTTTGTATCCTTATTTGGATTGATTCTCTATTATTGTGGCTCTTAGGTAATATTTGGTCTAATGCAAATATTATTGAATAGTTAGTAATCCAAGGATTTTAGGAAATTTTACCTTTTTTCTATAAAATTCATACCATGTTATGAGTTTTAGGATCAATATTTTATTCCATTTTTCTACATATTTGCTATTTTCTTTTTCTCTGTAACTCAAGCCTCCAAGGAAGAAATTATGGATCAAAACTTAATCTTAATTCAGGTTTCATTACTCATTCTTCCTCAAGTGTTCATCTGTTAAAATTTTTTTATTTGAATTTGATAATGAATACCAATTTGATTATGTTTTCCCTCACCATGAGTGAGTAGTTCATTAGAGACTATGGGTTATGGGGACTATCTTAAGACCTTTTATATGAGCTGCCACTATTAATTGTGAGAATTTAGGTTTAAACTTATTTTATAATCTAAGTGCGTGCATTTCAACTTCGTTGCGAAAGTAAGTGGTTCTCAGGTATCGAGCATAGTCTGAAAAGATATATGTCGACACCAGAGCACATATCTTTAAAAAATCCAATCTAAAACAGCGAAAACGGTTGGACGAACTTGAGAAAACAATATAGATGATAAGTGCAAAATGTACCTATTTTTGTATATATGTTTTGTTGCACTTATCGATACTTTTTGGTTAATATCGATCGAATAAACCCCACTTTATGTATAAATACGTTAGTATATATTTGTGTTTTTGATTCATTTATGTAACAATTGATAGTTTTCTATTCATTTTGTAGGTAACTAAGCATTGTTGGAGCAATGAGGAATAAAGGCTCCAGGATGTGTCATTTGAAGCAATAAAAGGGAGCTGAAGAAAACCAAAAAGTTCAGCTTGTTCGCTTTGCGAAAGAGCCAGCGAACATTCTCTTTGCGAATGCCTGGTGAGTTCCCCAGCGAAGGAGTCCAGAATTAGACAAGGGAGAAAAGAACCAAAGTTCGCTGTGCTAACTGTGCAGCGAGCATTCGCTTTGCGAATAAATCATTCGCACTGCGAATTTCTGGAAATTTGCATAGGCGGTTTGACTGTTCAGAGGCACTTAAGTGCCATTTTTTGAGTCTCGCCTAGCGAGTAAAACGTTTGCAAAACGAACGTGACAGATTTTGAAAGTGTATATATGTTATTTTCATTCATTTTTAAGTTATGGTTTTGGGGATTCTTGCTCCAACTCCATCAAACTTCATTTTTCAATAGATTAGCTTAAAAAACAACATGGAAGCTTGCATACGAATGAACCGGGGTGGATTGATCGTCGATCGACTCTGACAAACCGCGAGATGTTTGGTTCATTTCTCTTCTTCTTTGTGTTTTTCTTCTTTGTTGGGTTTTGTATATGTATTGACTATGATCTCATGTATATTTGTCACCCATGGCGTTGTATAAAACTTGCTTTATAAATATTTATTGGTGATTGTCTCTGAGTTTTGCTTTATGCGCGGGGTTTGAGTTGCATTAGAGATAATCCTCGCAAACTTCGATTAGGGATGATTATCTGTTAGTTTCTGGATTCTAGAGATAGATTGAAGAGCTAACAATCTTCAATAGGCGTCGAAGCTTAATGCCTCCGTGCCTTGAGTCGCGTGCGAGAGTGTCGGCGAGGGTAACACGGTTATTCTCTCAACTTTATGTTAGACATAACCTTTGTTGTGAGCGATGTTGGGTGATATTGAGGAATATTATAGGTGGAGTATAACTGGTCGTTAAGTTTAAGTTTGTGAGGAGTTAATTATGTGCACTGCTGGATATGTTCGTCTCTCTGAAGAATGATTTCTTTTTGTTTTAATATTTACTTTTCTGTTTTCTTGTTTTAAACCATTTTAAACCCAAACTCATTAACGCGAGAGATTGTCGAACAATATTCTTTCCCTCGAACCGATCTCTGTGGATACGACATAAATCCCGGAGGGAATTCTTCCAAAAATAAATATTTTTGCTGTTTTCCCTATTCTGCATCCAACAAAATGGCGCCGTTGTCGGGGATTGGTTTTGATATTGAATCACATTGCGATAGTTTCTTTGTTTTTGAGTTTTGTGTATATCGTATATAGTGTCTATTTCCATTATGTTTGTTCAAATGTTGTATACATTTTGTTCCCGTAACGTTTGTTTAAGTGTTTGGTTAGGGAACTTGCTTTTGGTTTGCACGGTGAGGCATCACTATGGCATGAAGGAAGGAAGTTACTAGCTAAGAATTGTAAAGGCGTCGAGCTTACGACGTAAAACAAGCATGTTGTATTATATTTTTGTTGTTGTTGAGCTTAGGTAGTGTGGTGAACATTCATTAAACAAGTTGTACTCGGATTTTTCGTGAAATTTTCAAATCTTCACTTTACAACTTGTTTAATGCATTTTCACCCGGTCTTTTAGTATGTTTATATTAATAATTCTTGTGTTTGCCTTTGAGCTTGTTTTGAGTAGCTTGTGGAAATTTAAGGTGATGTTCCAAGTTTAATCGTTTCAACTTATGGATGTTTGGTAATGATATTGTTAAGTTTTGTACTCGTCTAAGGTATGTGTTTATCGCTTTCTTGACTTTAGCATATTCACGATACTTAGCCATTTTACAAACTTCCATGCCATTCATTCTTTTGTATACTTGTTCTTGTGTGAATCACTTTAGTTCACAACCTTTTTGTGAGGTGGCTTTCCATTGTTCATATATGCGGAGGACCAACATTCTTGTTCTAACTGAATTTTATTATGTTGAATCTTTTGTTTGTGTTGATTATATGAATGCATGAAAAGGATCAAGGCATTTTGTTTCATTTTGAGCACAACTACCTAGCCAAATAGTCATTCACCTTGTGAGCATGTGATCATTTGTAACCCCTTTGAGCTTTTTGATCCATGTTTTATTTGAACTTAATGCTTGTCAATGAGTGTTTAGTTCACTTATTTTTTATTGGATTTTGTTTTTTCTTGGACCTCAACTTTGTGTTGTTGTATGGATTTTTTCCTTGCCTTAGAAAGTAGAGAGTATTCACATGATGATGTGGTTGAATTCAAGTTGGGGAGAGAATGGTTGTTTACTCATTGGTTGGATTCTATGAGGAAAGAAAAAGAAAAGAAAAAAGAGAAAAATATGAAAAAGAAAAAGAAAAAAAAAAGAAGGAAAAAGAAAAGTTTGGAAAAATAAAAACAAAGAGAGTGCAAATAATTGTGTTAAATAAGTATTGTGTTTTGTGTAACACTTGGGATGAAAGAAGAAGTTGATTGAAATTTTGTGTTTGAACTTGTGTGAGTTGATCACTCCCTTAGGTTTAGGCAAGTTTTTGTTTCAATTACCTTTAGAAATTGCCACTTGTTTGTTTACCCGACTACGCTACAACCTTGAAAAGCCCTTGTGATTCTTGCCTTTGTATGTTCAATGTGAATTGTTGGATGAATGCATAATTTAGTCGTTTGTTTTCAAGATTGTTGTGTGAGTGTAAAGTACCCCATTTTGTGTTTTTCATCTGCCGATGATTGTTTT
This sequence comes from Lathyrus tuberosus, assembly GCA_022829125.1. Taxonomy (NCBI): domain Eukaryota; kingdom Viridiplantae; phylum Streptophyta; class Magnoliopsida; order Fabales; family Fabaceae; genus Lathyrus; species Lathyrus tuberosus. The sequence continues at coordinate 11,271,766 of JALAZF010000145.1, forward strand.
TTCTAGGTGTGATTCACATTTGAACTTGTGTTGTTTTAGAATTTTTGGCATGATTTTTGTATTTTGCATTTGTTTCTTGACTATGTTATCATCGTAGTTTAGTGGTAAGTATTTACTTTGTGTGTACCATTTTTCATTTGAACCATACATTTGTTTCCGTATTTCAAAACTTGTTGATTCGTGATTCTTTGGTTTTTGCGTTTGTTTCTTGAGCTAGTTGATTCTTGTTTGAGGACAAACAAGTTTAAGTTGGGGAGAGTTTGATAAGTTCAAAATGTACCTATTTTTGTATATATGTTTTGTTGCACTTATCGATACTTTTTGGTTAATATCGATCGAATAAACCCCACTTTGTGTATAAATACGTTAGTTAGTATATATTTGTGTTTTTGATTCATTTATGTAACAATTGATAGTTTTCCATTCATTTTGTAGGTAACTAAGCATTGTTGGAGCAATGAGGAATAAAGGCTCCAGGATGCGTCATTTGAAGCAATAAAAAGGAGCTGAAGAAAACCAGAAAGTTCAGCTTTTTCGCTTTGCGAAGGAGCCAGCGAACATTCGCTTTGCGAATGTCTGGCGAGTTCCCTAGCGAAGGAGTCCAGAATTGGACAGGGGAGAAAGGAACCAAAGTTCGATGTGCGAACTATGCAGCGAGCATTCGTTTTGCGAATAAGTCGTTCGCACTACGAACTTCTGGAAATTTGCATAGGCGGTTTGACTATTCAGAGGCACTTAAGTGCCAATTTTTGAGGCTCGCCTAGCGAGTAAAACGTTCGCAAAGCGAACGTGACGGATTTTGAAAGTGTATATATGTTATTTTCATTCATTTTTAGGTTATGGTTTTGGGGATTCTTGCTCCAACTCCATCAAACTTCATTTTTCAGTAGATTAGCTTAGAAAACAACATGGAATCTTGCATACAGATGAACCGAGGTGGATTGATCGTTGATCAACTCTGACAAACTGCAAGATGTTTGGTTAATTTCTCTTCTTCTTTGTGTTTTTCTTCTTTGTTGGGTTTTGTATATGTATTGACTATGATCTCATGTATATTTGTCGCCCATGGCGTTGTATAAAACTTGCTTTACAAATATTTATTGGTGATTGTCTCTGATTTTTGCTTTATGCGCGGAGTTTGAGTTGCGTTAGAGATAATCCTCGCAAACTTCGATTAGGGGTGATTATCTGTTAGTTTTTGGATTCTAGAGATAGATTTAAGAGCTAACAATCTTCAATATGCGTCGAAGCTTAATGCCTCCGGGCCTTGAGTCGCGTGCGAGAGTGTCAGCGAGGGTAACACGGTTGTTCTCTCAACTTTGGGTTAGACATAACCTTTGTTGTGAGTGATGTTGGGTGATATTGAGGAGTATTGTATGTTGAGTATAACTGGTCGGTAAGTTTAAGTTTGTGAGGAGTTGATTATGTGCACTGCCAGATATGTTCGTCTCTTTGAAGAATGATTTCTTTTTGTTTTAATATTTACCTTTCTGTTTTCTTGTTTTAAACCATTTTAAACTCAAACTCATTAATGCGAGAGATTTTCGAACGACATTCTTTCCCTCGAACCGATCTGTGTGGACACGACATAAATCCCGGAGGGAATTCTTCCAAAAATAAATATTTTTGCTGCTTGCCCTATTCTGCATCCAACAATAGATGAGCAAAAGTAATGAATCGTAAAATGAATATTCTAGTCGTACGAAAACAGACAGATTATTCGTCATCGATTGGGGAATATGTTGGTGAAAGCATGAATTTCCCATATTTATCTATTTTCTATAATTTATTTGTAATTCTTATAATAAAAGTGACATGAATTGTACGACTCTGTTAGAATAAGAGCCATACCCCCATGTTCGGTTTGCCTCCAATTGAGATTTAAGTGATTATTCATATAAGCTGTTTTTAATTAAGTTTTTTTTACCAAACTTCATTTTTTTTTCTAGATATACACTAATAGGACATAATTCGGTACTTAATCCATTGGTCTATATGGTTTGATATATTTTACTACTTTGCACAGTCGCGCGCTTGCAGCTGCATCACCCACTTTCTTTACTTTACAATCAATAGAAATAACTCTACATTCTCTTATACACACTTGTTATCACAACCTAATAAACAAGTTTCAAAATATAGATACACAAATGAAGTAGTTTGAGTACAAATGTGTTTGGACACTTTTCAACCACTTGTAGAAACTGTTCTTCCCTTTCCTGAAACAATGTGATCAACTGATATATAACTCAAGTGCTTAAAGAAGAAGATGAAACTTTTTATCTGATATAAAAATTATTCAGTAGAGAAATTTCTATCAAATATTTTGAACATTGTAAAATATGTCAAGAAAGAGGTGAGTTTGAATTTGATAATCCCTCTATTTATAATGAATAAAAATGTTTATGATAATATGAAATGTTATGAAAAGGTTCTATGATCATTAGAGATGAAGAGGTAAGGCATTGGTTTATTATTTTTAAAATTGATGCAAAGGGTAATCGATTGCCCTATATGGGGTAATCGATTATCCTTCCCATAACGTTAAAAAATTTGCAATTTTTAGAATAGTTAATCAATTGCCCAAAGAGTGTAATCGATTATCCTAAGTGAAAAATTTGAATTTTCTTCAAACAGAGACATGGTTAATCGATTGAACAAGGGAGGTTAATCGATTAACCTATTGTGTACTTAGAAAATTTTCTAAGTTAAAAAATGACAATTTTATCCATTTTGAAAATAATGCAAAAAATGAGTTTGAAATATTTTCATTGAGCATCTAAGGTTTATATCATATGAAAAACATATTGTACCTTAGTTTATCTTGATTATCTTCAAAACTCCATAGCTTGATCATTTTAATTCCTTGAATCAATTTTGCCAAAAACCATTAAACTTGTCTTGAAATTTTATTCCTAGTTGAATTTTTTCCTTCTTCCATATATTTGTCTTCATAAAAACATCTTTATAAGAGACTTTTCTTCACTCGCTCATTCTCTTGAGAATGTACAACAAATAATCCAAGAAGGCGCAGTAAAAATATTTTTAAAAGTCGACTTTAAAGATAAAACAATTTGAAGGTTGTATTGAGGAAAGAAAAGAGGTTTTAGTGGACACTAGAGTGTAAAACTGCATTTACCTATCTTGAAAATTTGTTAACACGGACCCCCGTGTTAGTGAGATCTAATGACGAAGAGAATTTTTTGTCTATCTCTGTCTCCCTTGAAGTGGTAGGCACAATTTTAGTCTAAGAGAGCGACACCAACTAAGACTTGGTTTATTCATAAGTAATATATTACTAGGATCGAAATTATAATACTAGAAGATGGACAAAATTGTTCTTAACCTTGTCACAACAACAAGAAAGTTGAGACACCATTTCCTTGCTCCCATTATGGTAAGAATCATATATCTCATTAGGCAAATACTCTTTAAACCAGACATATCAAGAAGAATGAAAAAATGGGCGAGAGAACTCTATGATTTCAAAAATTCACACAAACCTAGAAAAATGCTAAAAGCTCATGTACTATATGATTTCATCGCATAAACTACAACTAACGAGCCATTGACATCACCCAAGTAGACACTACTTAGGGACAGGTCATCCAACGTAAACGGAAGGGTTTCTACTCTTATTGTAAAATGGTAGTTTATTTTTAAAATTATATGCATATATATATATATATATATATATATATATATATATATATATATAGAGAGAGAGAGAGAGAGAGAGAGAGAGAGAGAGAGAAAGATAGAGAACGAGAAGTATTTGTTTAGGCAGTCCCCCAATCAGCCTCACTATGGGTATGTCTGCCCTCAATTCGAAATCAAACTGAGATAGTTACAATTAACCTTACTTTGCAAACAATGTATATACAAGAGGTGTATAACTCTAACCCTATAAACCCTATGGTTTGTTGTTGGTTCTACCACCTCCAAAACCCTTGATAAAAGTGATCAAGTCACCAACAATGCTGCTTCAATCCACCAGTTCTTGTTAATAACTTGCAAGACCTCTCCTTTCAAGGTTTTCACTCGGTTGGATTAATCCCAAGCACACACTTGTTGAACCCAAGATTCACGAAAACGATCCACCATCTCACACAACTCCTTTGCAAGGTACAACCTATCTTGTACCTAGGTCTTCACTCGATCGAATTTGTATTTGTGTGATCTTGTCCAAAACCTTCAAATCCTCAATGATCTTGAAGGGAAACCTCAACTTGGTTTCTTATTTGAAACACACAAAGAACCTAACCCAATATTCTCGGTTACACTAACCTAATTGGACGTTATCAACCCTAATCTAGATGGTCACCCAATCAAAATATTATTATATGTAGTTTAATTGTGTGTATGCGTAGAAGAGAGGTTGAAGATGATGAATTTACTTTGTAATTCTGGTTTCTTTTAGGTTATACACTAGTACCTTGCTAGAAAATGATGCAAGTATGAGTATTTATATGTATGAGGGATATTAAGCAAAGTTGCATGCATGAGGGATTGAAAAGAAAGAAATTTTACAAGATTTTAATTCCATAGGTAGACCTATGAAAGCAATGTGTCGACCTATCAAGGTCTCAGGTCGACCTAAGTGAGGCGACCTAAAGGCAGTAGCTGCAGGATTTATTATTGAGGCATGGGTGTCGACCTAAGTTGTTTATGTGTTGACCTATCCTGAAGCAAAAGATTCTTCAGGTCAATCTATACATGTATGTGTCTACCAATGTAGTAGTTTTCACTATAAAACTTAATTTTTGATGCATGTATCTTGCCTAAGTCGTTTCTAATCATTTCCAAACATGTTTGTGTGCATTCTAATACTATGATGATCAATTCACATCTAAAATTAGGTTTATACCATCCAATATACAGAAACGCTTAGTTGCTCCTAGTTTTGACATCATTCAAAACATGACTAAATGGAAGAATGCACCCACATACTCCCCCTTTTTGATGATGGCAAAACTCGAGATTTGAAACGATGCATTTTTCTTTAGTACAATGAATATCTCCCCTTGAATGTGTGCACTATCTTCTTCATAATCTTCTCCCCCTTTGACAACATCAAAAAGAGACAAGTAATCCAATAGAAGTATCACATAGATACACGTTACACATATGTATTATACTACACAGAGGAAATTATGAAGATAGGTAGTGCACTCACATACAATATATGTAAACACACAAAAGTAATAAACACACCAACAATACTCATATTCATTAATCATGATAATTCTTAGAACAAGTATTGCGTTAATACATAAACCAATCAGCATAAAACAAAACAAACAAAATTTGAAAATGCATGATGACATGAATGAAAAACTGAATGTATGAATAAAACATAACAAATCCTAAGACTCTAGACAGAAACAACACAAGATTAATGTTTTCCAAGGCCCCCAGGTATTGTGCCACGAAACCATCCTTGACCATCACTACCAAACTAGCTATCCAAGAAATCACACATTTCTTGATAAAACTGTGTATAATAATGGTGATCATCATTTTGGGCAACAATCATGTGATTGACCCTAGCTATAGTACCAGTAGTGTTTGCCTCAATTTCATCCTTTAACAACGCCAGCTTATTAGTCACAAATGAAGCAAAATCCTCAAAGTTTGCATCTTGAGCCTTCATGTGTTCTTGAACAATGCGGAGCTATTCCATTAGAGTTACTTCAAAGGCTTCTCTTCTATGGAATTCCTCCCTATGGCGCTCATCCAGTTTCATCTTCATATTCTGAAGCAAAGTATAATGGAGGATTTATCACCATGATGTAATACCCCAAATTTTGACCACTTAGATTTCCCATCTTTATGAAAATCATCATCACAATATGGATGAACCATCATGCTTCATCAGTCTCCCCAAAGATGGGTGAGCATCCAATACAATCAAAATTAGGGTTTCAAGCCCTCTCTGAGTGCTTAGACAAAGGATCAATCAAGAAATGACATGATCTTAAACTTGTCTAATCTCTCAAACATCCTCAATGGATCAAAACGGACTCCCACTTCAAGGATTAAGCATAAGGATGCTCCCTTCTAGGTGGATCAAGTCTCAAGATCGACAGTGTCACCAAATTAGGGTTTTGGTCGACCAGGGCCTCCAGATGGAAATTTTCATCTGCGCACAAGGCAATGATCCAAAACATAACCTAATATGCTTCATGGAACCTCATGAACCCATGCATCAAGTCAATTTTGCCTCAGGGGATGCATTCATCAAAAATCAGGAATTAGGGTTTCTTGACCTAATTCACCCCTAAGTTGACTTTTGGGACAAACCATGAGCCAAGACCTCAAGATATGATTTAAGGGTCTCTAATATACCATATTGATCCATTTTGAACAATGGATTGAACCAAGAAGCTTGAGCAACAAGTTTCATTTTCATCTGCACCACAATTAGGGTTTTAAGGGAAAAGTCAACTGTAACTTTGACTTTTGACCAAGACATGCTCCTAAACCCTAATACATGATTGAATATACCCTATGACACCCATGGAACATGTCCATCAAGTTTGATTTAGGTCAAGAACATGATTTCCTGAAGAATTGCACAGTTTGGAATTCATCTGATAAAAAGTCAACTGTGCACAAAAGTCAACTTTGACTTTTTGAGATTTTTCACCAAAATGGATTTTTAACCCTAAAATGATGTTAATGTATGATTTGAATCATCATTCATCAAGAAAAATCAAGAAAAGTGAGATAACTTGTAAAAGGGGTAACCATAAAACTTAGAAAATTTTCTAAGTTAAAAATAAAGTGGCAAAGGTACCAACTTTGGAGGACCATAACTCCTAAACCACAAGGCCATTTTTTCTCATCCAAAGATGGATTTGTAGCCCTCATTATCACCTACAAAAACTTCAACTACAAGTTATTCCAATTCATTAAGGATTTTGAGTTATGGAGTGATCAAAGTGGCTAAAAAGTGAAAATGTCACTTTTTCCAACACTTAGTGAAATTTTCACTAAGTCAGATTCTGCCTCACTTTTTGCCAAATGTAGGGGGAATTTTCACTTGGAATCAAAAGAGATCAAAACCAAACTTATTCAAACAGTTGTTGTATCATGTAAGAGCTTTCCAAAATGGCCAAGAACATTGCCAAATTCAACCTACATCATGAGATACAACATTGCCAAGTTGCCTTGCTGAAATCTGTCAAGGCAAGGCAGAATTTGCAACTTTGGTCGATTTGCCAAAATCAGCCAAATTCAATTGCTCCTATCCACTTGGACACCTCAGAGGATTGAATCTAAAGGGGACAATCACTGAGCCAAGCCTCCAAAGTCCATGGAACAAGAAATAGCATGTTGAACCTAGAATGGCCAAAATAGGGACAAGACTTCAAATTTGGAATGAGGCATTCAATGGAACCATCAAGGTGGCATGGACTGAGCCATTCTCATCTAAAATCAGTCAAGACTTATCCAAGACCAAGGGGACCAAAGCTCTGTGCCCTAACCTCTAGTCAATGGCTAGAGGAGACTTGGATTTTCATTTGCCAACATTGGTCAAACCTACTTACCAGCTGCCATGCACTATTCCTTGCAAAACAAACTTGCTCTACTATAAATAGAGCTCAATTGTGGTCAGTTTGAGTACACCAAAGCCATCTAACAGATGCTTTCCTCAAAATCTCTTTCTCTTGGCAAAAATGCCTTTCTTAGCAAGGTAGCTATCGGGTTTTGAGTTTGAGAGCAATTCTGCACAAACCAATCACTCACACACCTCACATACATCACATATGAGCTGATCAAACACTCACATAACATTTGAAGCATCAAAATCTCAAAATCACTTGCCATCCACACAAGTTTGAAGTGAAGTTGCAGCTGAGATGCCATAAACTGATCCAGTCCATTTCAATTCAATCCAAGTGTTCAAACATACTCCATATGGTGTAGGGAAGCTGTCCAGATCATCACAACTTGTCTGTAACACCTCCAACTCAAAATCACATCTGCACTTGCTGTCACGACTTGGAGGTAAGCACATACTTGGCTATCTCTCAATCTATGCATATTTCCTCGCACAATAATTTGGCCATATGTTCATAATCATGCATGGAATGTTTTCCCTCAATTAATTGCATTGTTTGAATCGTGTATCAAAAATCCTAGCCTTCATGCAGAAATTAGGGTTCTTGAGGTCTCTTCGTGATTTCTTGTTGTATGTTTAATTTAAATGAAATTAAAGTACATAGACATGATCGTGAGGTTGAAACGAGCATAATGATATGTGGATTGCATGATATGATTACGTATTCATGGAGATTGGATAGAAAATGCAAATCTGAGAAACCCAGAAAAGCGCGCGTGTTCTTGGTGTTGTTCTTGGTGCCATTTTCATAAATTCAAATATTTGAATTTTGTGATTTTGTTTAATTGATTCAAAAATTAATTTCTCTCTGAGTTTTAATGATTTTGAGTTGATTCTTTTTTTAATAATTCACAAAAATGTTAAAATATTTTATTTTATCAAAAAATCCCAAAAATATTATTTATTTCATATAATTGATATTTTTGCAAAGAATTAATATTTTCATTGTTTTTGGCATTTTAAATATTTTTTCTACATTGATTTTGCAATTTTTAATGCTTTCTAATTATTTTGTAGGTCAATACTTAATTTTTGAAGCATTAATCCAAGGTCACAATTTGTTTTCCATGTGTTAAACAATTTTTGATCATTTTAATTGAATTTTTATTCAATTAAATACATTTTGAAAACAAATTAGGGTTTTGGATTAATTCAACCCTCATAAATGATTTTCAAAACACTTTGGGCCTCTTGAGAGAGTGTAAGACCCATCCCCCCTTGTACAAAAACTTTTTGGGCCTACGCTCGTGTTATAAGCCCCACTCTTTTCTTTAAACCTTTTTGGGCCTCTATTAGAGTGTAAGACCCAATCCCCCTTTTAACCAAAACATTTTGGGCCTCACTTATTGTATAAGTCCCTCTGCATTAAAAGAAAACCTCGGCGCGATCGCATTTTTAAAGGAAAAATCATTTGGGCCTACCCTCGTGTTATAAGCCCCACTCTTTTCTTTAAACCTTTTTGGGCCTCTATTAGAGTGTAAGACCCAATCCCCCTTTTAACCAAAACATTTTGGGCCTCACTTATTGTATAAGTCCCTCTGCGTTAAAAGAAAACCTCGGCGCGATCGCCATTTTTAAATGAAAAATCATTTGGGCCTACCCTCGTGTTATAAGCCCCACTCTTTTCTTTAAACCTTTTTGGGCCTCTTGAGAGAGTGTAAGACCCATCCCTTTGTACAGAAAACCATTTTGGGCCCCAGTCACTTGTATAAGTCCCGCTGTACAAAGTCAAACAGTGCGCTCACTGATAAAACCCTGGGCCTCTCCTTGAGCTGTAAGCCCCAAATCTTTCTTTTTCAAAGCACTTTCTCCTTTGATTTTGAATATACTGTTGTTTTTTAATCTTTCTTTGTTGAACAACTAACCAAACAGCATGGAAGCACTCCAACCGAGTAAGTGGTTATCGCTTTCATTTACTGCTTTCATATTATAAACTGTATTGTGGGGTTGCTCACTGTAAGTCTCCTTTCATAAACTCATATCTACTGTGTAATAATAGTATAGATATTTCGAGTTTCCCCGGCAACTACGTCTAGAACTAGGTGACGCCGTTTCGTTTATTCATAGAAATAGATGCCTAGATCCCCAATAGGAGCACCAGATACAGTCTTCTCTTCGGCTGTCCTCCTTAGGAATCGTCAAGAAGCTCTACTCCCCAAGATGAATGTATTCTCCGTGAATGGCATCTTTGAGTTTCTTCCAAATTCTCTAACTTTCCTGACTTGATCTATTCCTTGTGGATAGCTTGCCTTGAATGTCTCGGGGTTTGGGTACCCACTACGGTCATAATCTTGGACCTTAACTAAGGAACCCTCTTCAAAAGCTAAAAGTCGCTGGATAGTAAACCTCGCACGTTTACCAGTGGTTTTTATCTTTAAAAGAGTTATCTCTCCTAATGGAAAGGAGATGATAAGACCCACGGGCTTCTTAAAAGCATCGGCCTCCTCTTGGGCATTATTCAAGGACACTACGACTTCTTAGAAGTATTCATAGCCTCCTCTTAGGCTTTGTATAATGATCTCTTCCTCCGGGAATGATAGCCTCCTCTTGGGCTTCGTACAAGGACCCGTCGGCTTCTTAAAAGTTTCCAGCCTCCTCTTGGGCTTCGTACAAATTGTTCCGACGACCTCCTAGAGGTATAGGAGCAGAACCTAGTCATCCTCATAGAACAGTCCTTTTCGTAGAGTCTACTACTGTTTCTCACAACATAGTACAAAAGATAAAACTCTAGACACGGACAGTCTAACTTCCTTGAGTCTCAAAGACATTCTCAAGCACCCTTCGTTAAATAGGAAGGAAACCCGCAGACTCGGACAGTCTCGACACCTCTTTGGATTTCCTGTTTCCTCAAAGAGAAGGAAATATCCCTGATCCTCAAATCAAACCCCTGGGTACAGTATTACTCATATAAGAACTGATTTTCTCTTTTAAAATCAGTATATTGGATCTGTCACTCAACTGAAACAGTTACAATAGCCTCCATCTCGGGCTTCGTACGAGATACCAAAATTCTCCCCAGTGGAGTCAAAACAACCTTTTCGCCTCTCTCTCGGGCTTTGTACGAGATACAAAAACACTCTCTTATTGAGTATAAAAGATTCTCCAACTGAGTCAACTCTTTGCTAGCCTCCTCTTAGGCTTTGTATAACGATATGCCCCACTGGGTCGAACCCTTTTAGCCTCTCTCTCGGGCTTTGTACGAGACACAAAATAGCCTCCTCTTAGGCTTTGTAATATGATTTTCCTAGCGGAAATTAGCCTCCTCTTAGGCTTTGTATAAGAAAACCACTGGTTAATCCAATTAACCTTTTAGCATCAAAGTTGTGCCTCGTTCACAGTACACAAACATCAACAACTCCTTCCCCTTCATCTAATCGCTGTAAGCGGCAAGCCTCTGGATCGTCTATATCCATGCCACTGTCCCTCTTTTAGCATGAGAAATTCCTAAGGAAAGATGGCATTGCTCTACACTGAGTTAAAGTCTTCTCCTTCAGGTTAAAACCCTTTCTTCAGAAATTATGGCATTGCTCGGATCCGCGTATCCCAGTTAAAGTAATTATGCTTCTCCCCTCTTTAGAGATGACAATTTCTCTCTAAAGTCGAGGTCTTTCAGCTTCACGTCTTGGGCTTTGAACAAGACACAATAGACCTTTTAGCTTCACATCTTGGGCTTTAAACAAGATACAAATCACCTTTCGCTTCACGTCTTGGGCTTTGAACAAGACACCAAAAACCAATTTCCTCCCATAGAATAGGAGGAACTATGAACGCTCTGATTTCCCTGTTTCGGTAAACGGGAATACGTAGGCATAATATCAAAAGAAAAGATCTTAGCGAGCGCAATCAACAAAAAACCCAAATCCCATATCTCAGTCAATCAAAAGCAGTAATTCAAAAACATCAGTCCTAACATCCTAATCCTTGTTCCCCGCTAGAAGATCCTAGAAAGAAAGAAAAACAGTATTGGTGAAAATACAAATAACCAGTACAAAGGCCCCCCCACATTGATAGCATCCGTAACCTAACAGACCGCTGTTTAAACTCAGTATGCAAAGCAGGGTTAATTGGAGACATCTATTTCCCTTCCTTCTTCAGCTCACAATAGGATAAAAAATGAATCGACCTGTAGTTTTAAACTCAACCGCAGAGAGCGACCAACGCTTAAGAACCGCGTCCAAAATCGCTCGCTACAGAAAACAATGGCGCCCACCGTGGGGCCCGTTCCTTTCTTTCTACTTCTCTTGTGTGAAAAATTACACAAATGGCGACTCTGCTGGGGAGTCTCCTTTTTTGCCTTAGGGCATCATCCCCGTTTTCTACGGAAAATGGGAACTCTACCGAAGAGAAAGATTGACCTATGCTGGTCCATCTCTTAGGCAGGGAACCACAGATTGGGGCTTCCGCCGGGGAACCCATTTCTGTCAGGAACTTAGGATTCTTAGCTTTATAATTCTAGGATGATTAGGACAAATATATATACTGCTTTTCCTAATTGCTATACGTGTTTATTTTTCTGCTACTGGGAATGCGTGTGATGCCGCATGTGGTGAGAATGAGTATACACCTAGAAAAGCCAACCCTTTCGTAGTGCGGAAGCTATCGGAAATAGCTATTATGCGATACTACCCTCATTTGAGGCTGGTGATCTATTCTCGGTGAATAACACTTACTCTAAGATTGCACACAACTCGCTGGCGATCCGCTTGTTGTCTTGCCTTCCTGGGAGGAGCTGATGATAATGAGTACAGGTACAAAAATCACCCTAGTATAAATCTTTGGGGGTGGGTAGAGCCTTGACTTCATGACAACGACCCTCTGACCCCATGTTTTTTCTATGTTTTTGTGTGCTGCATTCATGCATTCATTTAATAAAACATTAAAACAAAAAAAAATTTCTCTTCTAGTCTCTCTGTTTTTCAAATTAAACTAAGACTGTGATTGCAAATATCAGAGAAGAGGATTACGCTAATGGATTTCGGTAGAAGGAGAACTCACCAGTATACCTTCAAGGTTCCAAAATTAGGGGATTTGAGAAAGTTAGCAAGGATGATCGTTAACCCAGAGGCTTTCAGAGCCAAGCACGGTGGTTTGCTACCACTGTTAAGAGTCCATGTGATTAAGGGGATCATGGACGTGCTCATTCAATTCTACGATCTGATTTATCACTGTTTCACATTCCCGGATTACCAGCTTGCACCAACGCTGGAGGAATATTCTCATCTGACTGATTTACATATCACTGATCGAGCTCCATTTTCTGGACTGGGAGAAATTCCAAAGAATCAGACTATTGCAATAGCAATTCATTTGGACAAGTCTGAGGTCAGGACTCACATGACCACTAAGGGTGGCATCCAAGGTTTGCCAGCCCAGTTCTTGACAAAGAAAGCCTTGTACTTCGCTAGTATAGGGAACACGACTGCTTTTGAAAGCATCTTTGTCTTGCTCACCTACGGGTTATTTTTGTTTCCCAACATTAATAACTTCGTCGATATCAACGCTATTAAGGTTTTTCTCATTGGAAACCCTGTGCCGACTTTGATCGCAGATGCGTATCATTCTGTACACTTAGGAAATTTGTACAGCGGAGGGGAGATCACATGTTGTACAAATGGTTTATCTCTCACTTGCCCAAGTCTGCTGCTTTTTGGGATTGCAAGAGTGCCTTACGTTGGTCGCAGAAGATCATGTCTCTTACCAACTCTGATATAGATTGGTGTAATAGGATTTATGAGGGAATCAGAATCATTGATCGTTGTGGAAACTTCCCCAGCGTACCCCTCATAGGAACTAAAGGAGGAATCAACTATCATCCGATATTAGTTCTTCGTCAATTTGGATACCCAATGAGACACATCCCACTGGGTGTTCATCTGGAAGGTCTTTGCTTCAAGGAAGGAGAAAACGACAGAGCGCTAAAGATGGAAATAGTGCAAGCTTGGAAACATGTTCATAAGATAGGACAAGAGTCTCTGGGAAAACCGGACTGTGTCTCGGTGGAGCTTTATCTCCACTGGGTACAAACTAGAGCTCTCAAGCTAAAGATGCCTTATCCTCGTTACGGAATTCTTCCACCGAGGGAAACTGTCATGTACTTCATGACGGAAACTGAAAAGCTTCAGGTTACTCTCAACAAAGTTCAAAAGGAAAGAAGATCTTGGAAGAACAAGTACCGCACCCTCGACGTAGAGTGTATCCAAATACAGCAACTACTAAAAGAGAAAGATGCTCTGATTGAAATTTTGGAGCAGCATGCTGTAGAGAATCAAGATGACCAAAGGAATTTGCTCGCTCCTTTCACCTGGAAAAGGAATGATAACCCGACAACGGCCCAAGCGCCCCGGTCAAAGAAGAGGACTCGGGACCCATTAGTTTAGGTTTCTGTTTCTGCACTTTGTAATCTATTGTATTTCCATTTCTGTAATCCTTTGGAATTAAATAAAAAGGGGTTTCCCCACTGTTTGATATTTGCAATCTAATTGTCGAAGTTTATTTTGATTAAACCTAAAAACGATTAATATAATCATTGCATTCATCATTCTCACATTGCGTATTCTCCTTACCTACGAATCTCATGTTTGTGTCTCGATTCTAGAGTCAAACTGCCTCATTCGTATAATACTCGGGCCAATCGTCAGAAAAAGATGGATGATCTTGAGGAAGAAAACAGAGAGTTGAAAGAAGAGATCGACGCTCTGAGAGAGGATATGAGAAAGCTTCGTAACGACATGCAAGCCATGGCAGAAGCTCAGCTACAAAGAACCGTGATCTCAGAGATCACCTCAACGCCCATCATAGAAAAGTATGATCCTAGGTATCAGATGCCGAAAGATCGTCCTTGGGGCATGCCTGTTAACTATATCCCGGAAGGATATGTTCCGCCGATCACTGAAGATCAAGGAATCGCAACAGAAGCCGCTGGGCCTGAAGGTTACAAACTTCGAGAAAGTGAAGATGCCAGGGGCATACTCAAGACTCCTGAAGGTTACAAACTTCGTGAGGCACCAAGACTTACTGCCGTAGTCACGGTACCACCCCCTGTGGTGCACACTGTCCCGGAAGGACAGATTCCACAGACACCTTCTGGTAAGAAGGAAACTATGTTTGACAGAATGGAGGAATTCCAGGAGCAGTTCTTGGAAATGCAGAAAGAGCTGCAAGCCATTCGCGGTCAGGATCTATTTGGAAAGGACGCCGCAGACCTCTGCTTGGTCTCAAATGTGAAAGTCCCGCACAAGTTCCAAGTGCCCGACTTTGAAAAATACAAGGGTAACTCTTGCCCTCAGAGCCATCTGGTGATGTACGCTCGGCGAATGTTAGCTCAGACGGAGAATCAGGACCTGCTGATTCACTACTTCCAGGATAGTTTAACCGGTGCCGCACTCAAATGGTACATGGGTTTAAACCGTACTACGATCAGTACGTTCAGAGATCTTGGTACTGCCTTCGTCCAACAATACAAATACAATTTGGACATGGCACCCGACAGAGATCAACTCAGATCAATGTCGCAAAAGGACAAGGAAACCTTTAAGGAGTATGCTCAAAGGTGGCGTGAAATTGCCGCTCAAATTTGTCCACCTCTTGAGGAAAAAGAGATGACCAAAATCTTCTTAAAGACCATAAGCTCATTTTACTATGACCGAATGGTTGCCAGTGCGCCCAGTGATTTCACCGAAATGGTCGGCATGGGTGTACGTCTTGAGGAAGCCGTCCGAGAAGGACGTTTGGTAAAAGACACTGGATCAACGAGCGGTACTAAAAAATACGGTAGTACTCTCCCTAAGAAAAAAGAGCAAGATATTGGGAATATCTCTCTCGGAAAGCAAAGGCGACGTTATCAGCCAGTAGCAGCTGTAACTCCTGCTATCGGCCCCGCGCCTGTTCCTACGTATCAACCTCAGGTTGCGCAGAGCCAGCCTGATCAACAAAGGACACAACAGCCTCTTCATCAGGCTCGTCCTCCATATAACAACAACCGTACAACACGGCCACCAGGATTTGATCCTATACCCGTAACGTACGCAGAGTTGTTTCCGTTACTGCTGGCTAAGGGGCACATCCAGACTAAGTCTCCCTTTTCAGTTCCGGAAAATCTGCCTTTTTGGTTTAAAGCGGAACAGACATGCCCTTATCATCAAGGAGGTTCAGGGCATAACATTGAGACTTGTCTCAATTTCAAATCCGACGTGCAAAAGCTTGTTAGGAGCGGGCTCTTATCTTTCAAAGATACGAATCCTAATGTTCTTACGAACCCGCTGCCTCAACATGAGAAAACTGTAGTTAATCTGATTGAGAAAGAGACTAGCAATGTCTATCAAATTCACGATGTACTCTCATTGGGGACCAATCTGGTCAAGATGCATTGTAGACAGAGTGGATATGGCCATGTGCCACCTCATAATTATCACCAGTGTGATATCTGCTCTAAAGACAACCAGGGATGTTCTGTAGTGCAAGCAGCTCTACAGGAACAAATGGATCTTGGATGGATCCAAGAGCACCGAGCTCGTGGAGTTAACATGGTTTACACGAATTCCAACGTCATTCAAAACCACGACATCCGTGTGATGAATGTCAAGTTGGTGGCAATGCACTCAAGGTAAAGCCAGTATCATAATCTGCCGCGGCACGATTACAATTCCTGTCTGATTTGCTCGGTAAACAAACAGGGATGCTCTTTCATACAAGAGGCCCTCCAGCGTCAGATGGATCTTGGATGGATCCAAGACTACCATGATAGGAACTCCTATCAAATCAACATGGTTCAGATCTTCGATATCCGCGTAATGAATACCAACCTGGTAGAGTTACATGCTGAGCAGGTCCGACTTGGATTCTTAATATCACATGATTATCAAAGCTGTAAAGCGGGTTGCGAAAACGATCGAGGTTGTACCCTTGTCCAGGAGGCACTTCAGCACTTGCTAAATCACTGGTGGATGCCAATCTATATGGACGAAGATACTCAGCAGATTAGTATCAATCACAGGAATCCTACTCGTCGTCAAAGTCAGGATGTCCGATCAATGGAAGGTAACCTAGTGAGGTTACATTGTATTCAAAGTGGGCGTGGCCAGGTGCCACCACACAACTATGACAGTTGCAGTGTCTGTTCGAAAAGTAACCAAGGGTGTTACCTTGTGAGAGCAGCTCTTCAGGATCAGGTCGATCACGGAGAAATTCGTCCATATCCAGGTTCAGAACCCATCATTTGGTCGCCGAATTACCTTGCCGATCAAGTTAAGGATGTTGTCACCATCTCTAGTCGTCACCAGACCAGGGATGTTTTTGCCATCATCCCTCTACTTGATGAATCTAGAGTTCCCAACCAGGAACGGATTGAGATTACTTATGATGGTCAGAAAAATCAGAAGGTTCCCATAGTCATCTATCTACCGGGGCCACTACCGTATGAATCAGCTAAGGCAATCCCTTACAAATACGGTGCAACAATAATCGAGAATGGAAAGGAAATTCCATTACCCTCCGTGGTGAATATTGCAGACATCAGTCGTGTAACACGGAGCGGTCGAATCTTCAACCGAGGGGTTGGAGAATCCAACAAAGAAAAGGAACTTCAGGCAAAAATTCCTGATCCACCAGTCGGTCGATCTGGTAATTCCGACCTTTCAAAAGACAAAGATGAGATGCTAAAGCTCATCCAAAGGAGTAAATATAACATTGTTGATCAACTGTTACAGACTCCTTCAAAGATCTCAGTATCATCACTGTTACTCAGTTCAGAAGCCCACAGGGAGGCTCTACAAAAAGTCTTGGAGCAAGCCTTTGTGGAACAGGATGTAACAATCAGACAGTTCGATAATATTGTCTCTAACATCACTTCCTGCAATAATTTGGGATTTAGTGATGAGGAATTACCTGAAGAGGGTCGCCATCATAACATGGCGCTCAACATTACAGTTAACTGCCAGGGCGATGCTTTAGCCAACGTACTGGTAGACACAGGGTCAGCCCTGAATGTTATGCCGAAGTCCACTTTGATGCAATTATCATTCAAGGGCCCTCCGATGAGAGTCAGTGAGGTCGTAGTCAAAGCATTCGACGAATCCAGAAAAACAGTTATCGGCGAAGTGGATCTTCCCATAACTATTGGTCCTCACACTTTCCAAGTCATGGACATCCGGGCAACATACAGTTGTTTATTAGGAAGACCTTGGATACATCAGGCTGGAGCGGTTACTTTAACCCTTCACCAAAAGCTAAAGTTCGTCAAGAATGATCAACTTGTCACGGTTTGTGGGGAACAAGCCTTGCTTGTGAGCAACTTATCATCATCTACTTGTGTGGAACCCGAGGAGGTTATTGGAACTCAGTTCCAAGCACTATCGGTGAGCAAGGACAATCAGTCCAAAGAAGGAACTTCAATTTCTTCATACAAAGATGCTATCAAAGCGGTCGAGAGTACCGATACGACAGGATGGGGACGGCTTGTCATTCCCATTGACAATAAAACAAAGAAGGGTCTTGGTTTTTCTGCAACCTGTACCCAGACAGCCGCCAACGATGAAAGTCTTCATCCCCTTCAAAACTTCTTCCACAGTGGAGGTTTTCTTCACCCAGTGTCTCAGACAGTTCATGCTATCAATGAGGAAGATCCCTCTGACACAGATGAAGAATGGAAGTCCTATCTTAATAAGGATGGTTATATGTCTCAGGAAGAGGTGCCTATGCCTTTTTTCTTTCCTACAGAAAGTCCGAGATTTATACCAAGATCAGATGTCGAGATGATCTATGGAGATTGTGATCCGGAAGGATGCCGTGCTCCGCCAAATTCATTAGAGGAGGGCACTCTGATGAAAGACAACTTTGACCATAATTACTATGGCCCGATGGATGGCCTGCCAATGTGGCAGCCTTACCCAGGAAACTTGGGGCAAGAAAGTCAGCCGAACAATGAAACTGAGCTGAGCGTCATTGAACAGAATACCTGTGTCCCCACCATGTCATGCGATCAACACTCAGGTCATTCAGAAACTACTCAACATGAAGATGAATTCACAACGTTCGCAGGACTTGAATTCATCAACTATGCTTTTCCCGAGGTCAACGTCATCGAGAGGGATGATTCCTCCAGTTCCAAAAAAATGTTGGACACCTTGGGACAACCAAGTGGAAAATATGACTTTATGGTCAAGTACACCGCTCCCGAAAGCTCTCGTATCAGGCTCGAAGACATCCAGCCGACTGGATGGGGAGATACAGCTGAGAGCACAAATGCTATGCAAAATGCAACAGAGGAATCCTCCTACGACAATTCTGCTTGGGAGACAAATTTCAATGATCCTGCTCCACCAGAAATCAGCGTCATTTTTGAAGACAAATCAAGGAAGGTGCCAGAATTTGTGATTCACCGAGGAGTTCGCCGCCAATGGGTTGTCGTCGAGGTTCCGAAGGTCGTTCGTCAGTCAAAGTAATTGCCATCTTTAACCTTTCACCCTGCCCAGGTGAAACGGATATTTTGATAGGGCTCGTTTTCTGTAAATTTCCCTCTTCGCTTTGTCCAAAGCGACAGAGTTTTGTTTTATAGGGCTGTAGTTTCAAGATTCGACTTGTTCATTAATAAAATAACGTCGTTCTGTAATTTCCGCATTAATTGTCGTTTTCTCTTTTTGCTTTTTCAGAAAATGGTAATCCTAAAAAACATTCAATAATAAAAACAAGTAGTAAAATAAATACACTGCACACACTTACATTTTCTCTATCTCTTCTAAACACGAATCATCACGTCATGCAGATTGCTTGTTTTATACCCCGTTGAAATATACGATCCGATGCCTTCTTCCAACTTTGAGTTCCCGGTATTCGAGGCTGAAGAAGAAAATGACAACGAAATTCTAGAAGAGATCTCCCGACTACTCAGACAAGAGGAAAGGTCCATCGAACCTCACAAAGAGCCGTTGGAAACGGTAAACTTGGGTTCAGAAAAAGAGAGAAAAGAAATCAGGATCGGAGCATTGCTCAGTCCAACTGCCAGAGAGGGTTTGATAAAGCTTCTCAAAGAATTCCCCGATGTGTTCGCTTGGTCCTATCAGGATATGCCAGGGTTGGATACCAGCATCGTGGAACATCACTTACCGCTAAGATCGGAATGTCCGCCAGTAAAGCAAAGGTTGAGACGCACTCACCCGGACATGGCCATCAAAATCAAGGAGGAGGTACAGAAACAAATCGACGCGGGTTTCCTCGCTACATCTGAATATCCTCAATGGTTAGCCAACATTGTACCCGTTCCCAAAAAGGACGGAAGGGTCAGAATGTGTGTCGATTACAGAGATCTGAACAAGGCAAGTCCAAAGGACGACTTTCCTTTACCACACATTGACATGCTGGTTGACAGCACAGCAAGGTTCAAAGTATTCTCCTTCATGGATGGATTCTCGGGCTATAACCAGATCAAAATGGCGCCGAAAGACATGGAGAAAACTTCGTTCATTACCCCAATGGGGTACCTTTTGTTACAAGGTAATGTCGTTCGGTTTGAAGAACGCCGGAGCAACCTATCAAAGGGCCATGACTACTCTGTTTCATGACATGATACATAAAGAAATCGAGGTATATGTCGATGATTTGATTGCAAAATCAAGAACAGAGGATGAGCACGTTGAACATCTGTCAAAATTGTTCGAACGTCTAAGAAAATTCAAGCTCCGCTTGAATCCCAACAAGTGCACCTTCGGTGTCCGTTCGGGGAAACTATTAGGGTTCATCGTCATCCAGAAAGGAATTGAAGTTGATCCTGACAAGGTCAAGGCCATTCAAGAAATGCCTTCTCCGAAAACTGAAAAACAAGTCAGAGGATTCCTGGGACGTTTGAACTACATCTCCAGATTCATATTCCTTATGACCGCGACATGTGCGCCAATTTTCAAATTACTCAAAAAGAACCAGGATTGCGTTTGGTCAGAAGATTGCCAAACCGCTTTCGACAGTATCAAGGAAAATCTGTTGAATCCTCCGATTCTATCACCTCTAGTGGAAGGAAGACCACTGATCATTTACCTCACAGTCCTAGAGGACTCAATGGGATGTGTACTTGGCCAACAAGACGAAACTAAACGGAAAGAGTCTGCCATTTACTATCTAAGCAAGAAATTCACCGACTGCGAGACTCGGTACACAATGCTTGAGAAAACTTGTTGCGTTTTGGCTTGGGCAGCCAAACGTCTTCGCCAGTACATGATTCGTCATACTACTTGGTTGGTCTCCGAAATGGATCCAATCAAGTACGTTTTCGAAAAACCTGCTCTCACGGGAAGGATTGCCCGTTGGCAGATGTTACTATCAGAATATGACATAGAGTACCATGCTCAAAAAGCCGTTAAAGGAAGTATTTTAGCCGATCATTTGGCTCATCAACCGATTGACGATCAAGAATCAATCGGGTTTGACTTCCCAGACGAAGATGTCATGTATTTAAAGATGAAAGATTGCGATGAACCGCTACCCAGTGAAGGGCCAGAACCAGGTTCCCAGTGGGGACTTATCTTTGACGGAGCAGTAAATCATTATGGAAACGAAATTGGGGCAATCATTGTTACCCCTCAGGGTTCCCACATTCCTTTCACTGCCAGACTTACGTTCAAATGTACGAACAACGAGGCCGAATACGAAGCATGTATCATGGGTCTCGAAGAAGCGGTTGATTTAAGGATCAAAGACTTGGACGTATATGGCGACTCAGCCTTGGTTATTAATCAGATAAAAGGAGATTGGAACACATACCAATCAGGATTGATTCCTTACAAAGACTATGCAAGAAGGTTGTTACCCTTCTTCAACAGAGTTGACTTTCATCACATCCCTCGTGATGAGAATCACATGGCTGATGCATTAGCCACTCTCTCTTACATGATCAACGTAGGTCGATGGAATGACATACCTAAGATCGACATAATGCGCCTTGAACGACCCGCTTACATCTTCGCGATTGAAGCAGTCATAGACGACAGACCTTGGTATCACGATATCAAATGCTTCCTTCAGAAACAAGAGTACCCATCTGGGGCACTCAGAAAAGATAGGAAAACCCTCAGAAGATTGGCTGGAAACTTCTTCCTGAGCGGTGACACTCTCTATAAGAGAAATTTTGACATGGTCTTGCTCCGATGCGTCGACAGACCCGAAGCAGACATGCTTATGAAAGAAATTCATGAAGGATCCTTTGGCACTCATGCCAACGGACACACAATGGCGAGAAAAATTCTCAGGGCCGGGTATTATTGGTTGACAATGGAATCCGACTGCTACAAGTACATGAGGAGGTGTCACAAGTGTCAGATATACTCCGACAAAATTCATGTACCGCCATCACATCTCAAAGTTCTTTCTTCCCCGTGGCCTTTTTCCATATGGGGAATCGACATGATTGGTATGATTGAGCCCAAGGCTTCAAACGGACATCGGTTCATCCTGGTAGCCATTGACTATTTCACCAAGTGGGTCGAAGCAGCGTCATTCGCCAATGTAACCCGACAAGTGGTGGTCCGATTTATCAAAAACAATATCATCTACCGTTATGGTGTTCCGAGGCAGATCATTACTGATAATTGATCTAACTTGAACAATAAGATGATGAAAGAGTTGTGCGTTGAATTCAAGATCGAACACCATAACTCATCTCCCTACCGACCCAAGATGAACGGAGCGGTAGAAGCGGCTAACAAGAACATCAAGAAGATCGTTCAAAAGATGGTTGTAACCTACAAATATTGGCACGAAATGCTACCCTTTGCTCTTCATAGTTATCGCACATATGTCCGCACTTCAACAGGGGCAACCCCTTTCTCTCTAGTATATGGCATGGAGGCAGTTCTCCCCATGAAAGTAGAGATCCCATCAATCCGGGTATTGATGGAAGCTAAGCTCACCGAAGCTGAATGGTGTCAAAGTCGACACGACGAATTGAATCTGATCGAAGAGAAGAGAATCACGGCACTATGCCACGGTCAGTTGTACCAACAGAGAATGAAGAGGGCGTTCGACAAAAAGGTCCGACCTCGTGTTTTCAGGAAAGGGGACCTTGTGCTCAAGAAGATACAATCATTTCTCACTGATTCTCGGGGCAAATGGACCCCAAATTATGATGGCCCCTATGTGGTCACGAAAGCTTTCTCAGGCGGCGCCTTGAGACTTGCAACCATGGACGGAGAGGAATTTGCCTACCCCACGAATGTTGATGTAGTCAAGAAATACTTCGCCTAAAACTAAAAAAAAAAAACGTCTCGGTGGATTGAAAACCCGAAAGGGCGGTCCAAGCAAAAGTTAGAGACATGGAAAAAAATCATCCCGATGGATTGGAAATCTCATAGTACAATCTAGGCAAAAATTAGGGATAATGGCAAGTAACTATGTTCAACAGAGGCAAGTCCCTCAGCAGCAGTTACAGCATCATCTATCAGAGGAAATCTCCAGTCAAGGTCATCTTCGACAGAAGCTCAGGATGTCCCGAACTCAAAGTTGGTAGAAGGATAGTGGTCGTTATGTTTCAACATAGCCCTTTTCCCTGTAAATTACCATTTTCTAACTTTGTATGTACTCTTTGGAATCACGCGTTTGGCTGATCTCCATCTTATCAATAAAATTTGAGCCATTGTGCTTTTGTTTGTAATTCTTTACTTGTTTTAGCTTTACAGAACGACGTTGTTTAAACTTAATCAGCTATTCTTGAAATAAAACAAAAATGAATTTACTTGTAAAACTTTTTCTGCTTTTAAAATAAAGATGGCAATTTCTTTTGACTGTTGAACATCAGAAGAACATCGATCGCTTCTCCCGAAGTAAGCGGACTTCAAAGTGCAGAATCAAAGTACTCCTTCTAAGCCAGTATGCCTGAATGAAGGGATCAACTGTGTCAGAGACCTTGTTTCGTCTGACACGCCTCGGCCGAGTTCTCATCTCCTAAGCCCGATCAACATAGCTCCTAACGGGACTATCTCTCCTAAGCAAGGTGGAATTGCTATTTTGAATCAACGGTCCTTCTTCGCCCCGTGATGGCCGAGTATCCAATTGTGTTCATCCATTAGTCTGTATGTCGCGTCTGTTTTGTCAGCATATACATACATACATCATGCATTTTTTATTTGCATTCGCATTTCATATTGCATCACTATCACTCTAGTCGGTCTTGTCCCCTAGTGATAACAGTTTTCTCAATCGAGTTTGTCAGCTCTTTCCTCGTCAGGAAACGTTGTGTCTGAACAATCTCGCCACCAGTGTATCGTTAGATCAGAGTTGGCACTCGACTACTTTGATAACTTGAACCTCTGAAAAGCCAGAGAAAACTTTCAATAAACATCACTCTTCGCCATTGAAGATGATATCCTTGCTTTCCCGGATTAAGGAAAATCCACAGAGAAAGCCTCGTGATCAGAGATTCGGCAGCACGCCAGTTTTGCTCCGAAAAACCACTGATGAGAAGGTCATTGGCACCTCAAAATTGGATCCAATCATATGGCATTTCTCCGGGAAGATCCCGAGAAAAGTATGATGTAACCCCAAATGAAAACAGTCTCCCAAGAGACTCGCTTTCCCCAGTAAAATCGACAAATGGCATCTTTCCAGGAAAATTCGGCGAGAAGTTTGAAGGAAAACCGCTACGAATAGCGTCCCTTGTCAGTAAAGTTTATTGACAAAAGAAACTAAGACCAGTTCCTTGGTAGGAAACCAGGATCGAGGGGAAGTTTAAATCAGAAACTAAGACCAGTTCCTTGGTAGGAAACCAGGATCGAGGGGAAGTTTAAATCAGAAACTAAGACCAATTCCTTGGTAGGAAACCAGGATCGAGGGGAAGTTTAAATCAGAAACTGAGACCAGTTCCTTGGTAGGAAACCAAGAACGAGGGGAGGTTTATTTCAAAAGAAGCTAAGACCAGTTCCTTGGTAGGAAACCAGGATCGAGGGGAAGTTTAAATCAGAAACTGAGACCAGTTCCTTGGTAGGAAACCAAGAACGAGGGGAGGTTTATTTCAAAAGAAAACTGAGACCAGTTCCTTGGTAGGAAACCAGGATCGAGGGGAAGTTTACCTTTCCTAAGCATCATTGCTTATCTAAAGAAGATGAATGCGTAAGCTACCATTCATAACCACCATCAAAATTTCAGGTATTCCGATATTTAATCCTCTTGCACCCCGAATGCCCGAATCCCTTCGTCATTCACACCTCCGGGTCCAAGAAGATTAAATAGGGGCATCTGTAATACCCCAAATTTTGACCACTTAGATTTCCCATCATTGTGAAAATCATCATCACAATATGGATGAACCATCATGCTTCATCAGTCTCCCCAAAGATGGGTGAGCATCCAATACAATCAAAATTAGGGTTTCAAGCCCTCTCTGAGTGCTTAGACAAAGGATCAATCAAGAAATGACATGATCTTCAACTTGTCTAATCTCTCAAACATCCTCAATGGATCAAAAAGGACTCCCACTTCAAGGATTAAGCATAAGGCTGCTCCCTTCTAGGTGGATCAAGTCTCAAGATCGACAGTGTCACCAAATTAGGGTTTTGGTCGACCAGGGCTTCCAGATGGAAATTTTCATCTGCGCACAAGGCAATGATCCAAAACATAACCTAATATGCTTCATGGAACCTCATGAACCCATGCATCAAGTCAATTTTGCCTCAGGGGATGCATTCATCAAAAATCAGGAATTAGGGTTTCTTGACCTAATTCACCCCTAAGTTGACTTTTGGGACAAACCATGAGCCAAGACCTCAAGAGATGATTTGAGGGTCTCTAATATACCATATTGATCCATTTGGAACAATGGATTGATGCAAGAAGCTTGAGCAACAAGTTTCATTTTCATCTGCACCACAATTAGGGTTTTAAGGGAAAAGTCAACTGTAACTTTGACTTTTGACCAAGACATGCTCCCAAACCCTAATACATGATTGAATATACCCTATGACACCCATGGAACATGTCCATCAAGTTTGATTTAGGTCAAGGACATGATTTCCTGAAGAATTGCACAGTTTGGAATTCATCTGATAAAAAGTCAACTGTGCACAAAAAGTCAACTTTGACTTTTTGAGATTTTTCACCAAAATGGATTTTTAACCCTAAAATGATGTTAATGTATGATTTGAATCATCATTCATCAAGAAAAATCAAGGAAAGTGAGATAACTTGTAAAAGGGGTAACCATAAAACTTAGAAAATTTTCTAAGTTAAAAATAAAGTGGCAAAGGTACCAACTTTGGAGGACCATAACTCCTAAACCACAAGGCCATTTTTTCTCATCCAAATATGGATTTGTAGCCCTCATTATCACCTACAAAAACTTTAACTACAAGTCATTCCAATTCATTAAGGATTTTGAGTTATGGAGTGATCAAAGTGGCTAAAAAGTGAAAATGTCACTTTTTCCAACACTTAGTGAAATTTTCACTAAGTCAAATTCTGCCTCACTTTTTGCCAAATGTAGGGGGAATTTTCACTTGGAATCAAAAGAGATCAAAACCAAACTTTTTCAAACAGTTGTTGTATCAAGTAAGAGCTTTCCAAAATGGCCAAGAACATTGCCAAATTCAACCTACACCATGAGATACAACATTGCCAAGTCGCCTTGCTGAAATCTGTCAAGGCAAGGCAGAATTTGCAACTTTGGTCGATTTGCCAAAATCAGCCAAATTCAATTGCTCCTATCCACTTGGACACCTCAGAGGATTGAATCTAAAGGGGACAATCACTGAGCCAAGCCTCCAAAGTCCATGGAACAAGAAATAGCATGTTGAACCTAAAATGGCCAAAATAGGGACAGGACTTCAAATTTGGAATGAGGCATTCAATGGAACCATCAAGGTGGCATGGACTGAGCCATTCTCATCTGAAATCAGTCAAGACTTATCCAAGACCAAGGGGACCAAAGCTCTGTGCCCTAACCTCTAGTCAATGGCTAGAGGAGACTTGGATTTTCATTTGCCAACATTGGCCAAACCTACTTACCAGCTGCCATGCACTATTCCTTGCAAAACAAACTTGCTCTACTATAAATAGAGCTCAATTGTGGCCAGTTTGAGTACACCAAAGCCATCTAACAGATGCTTTCCTCAAAATCTCTTTCTCTTGGCAAAAATGCCTTTCTTAGCAAGGTAGCTATCGGGTTTTGAGTTTGAGAGCAATTCTGCACAAACCAATCACTCACACACCTCACATACATCACATATGAGCTGATCAAACACTCACATAACATCTGAAGCATCAAAATCTCAAAATCGCTTGCCATCCACACAAGTTTGAAGTGAAGTTGCAGCTGAGATGCCATAAACTGATCCAGTCCATTTCAATTCAATCCAAGTGTTCAAACACACTCCATATGGTGTAGGGAAGCTGTCCAGATCATCACAACTTGTCTGTAACACCTCCAACTCAAAATCACATCTGCTCTTGCTGTCACGACTTGGAGGTAAGCACATACTTGGTCATCTCTCAATCTATGCATATTTCCTTGCACAATAATTTGGCCATATGTTCATAATCATGCATGGAATGTTTTCCCTCAATTAATTGCATTGTTTGAATCGTGTATCAAAAATCCTAGCCTTCATGCAGAAATTAGGGTTCTTGAGGTCTCTTCGTGATTTCTTGTTGTATGTTTAATTTAAATGAAATTAAAGTACATAGACATGATCGTGAGGTTGAAACAAGCATAATGATATGTGGATTGCATGATATGATTACGTATTCATGGAGATTGGATAGAAAATGCAAATCTGAGAAACCTAGAAAAACGCGCGTGTTCTTGGTGTTGTTCTTGGCGCCATTTTCATAAATTCAAATATTTGAATTTTGTGATTTTGTTTAATTGATTCAAAAATTAATTTCTCTCTGAGTTTTAATGATTTTGAGTTGATTCTTTTTTTAATAATTCACAAAAATGTTAAAATATTTTATTTTATCAAAAAATCCCAAAAATATTATTTATTTCATATAATTGATTATTTTGCAAAGAATTAATATTTTCATTGTTTTTGGCATTTTAAATATTTTTTCTACATTGATTTTGCAATTTTTAATGCTTTCTAATTATTTTGTAGGTCAATACTTAATTTTTGAAGCATTAATCCAAGGTCACAATTTGTTTTCCATGTGTTAAACAATTTTTGATCATTTTAATTGAATTTTTATTCAATTAAATACATTTTGAAAACAAATTAGGGTTTTGGATTAATTAAACCCTCATAAATCATTTTCAAAACACTTTGGGCCTCTTGAGAGAGTGTAAGACCCATCCCCCCTTATACAAAAACTTTTTGGGCCTACCCTCGTGTTATAAGCCCCACTCTTTTCTTTAAACCTTTTTGGGCCTCTATTAGAGTGTAAGACCCAATCCCCCTTTTAACCAAAACATTTTGGGCCTCACTTATTGTATAAGTCCCTCTGCGTTAAAATAAAACCTCGGCGCGATCGCCATTTTTAAACGAAAAATCATTTGGGGCTACCCTCGTGTTATAAGCCCCATTCTTTTCTTTAAACCTTTTTGGGCCTCTATTAGAGTGTAAGACCCAATCCCCCTTTTAACCAAAACATTTTGGGCCTCACTTATTGTATAAGTCCCTCTGCGTTAAAAGAAAACCTCGGCGCGATCGCCATTTTTAAACGAAAAATCATTTGGGCCTACTCTCGTGTTATAAGCCCCACTCTTTTCTTTAAACCTTTTTGGGCCTCTTGAGAGAGTGTAAGACCCATCCCTTTGTACAGAAAACCATTTTGGGCCCCAGTCACTTATATAAGTCCCGCTGTACAAAGTTAAACAGTGCG
This sequence comes from Lathyrus tuberosus, assembly GCA_022829125.1. Classification (NCBI taxonomy): domain Eukaryota; kingdom Viridiplantae; phylum Streptophyta; class Magnoliopsida; order Fabales; family Fabaceae; genus Lathyrus; species Lathyrus tuberosus. Next base: position 11,300,183 of record JALAZF010000145.1, read on the forward strand.
TTCACTGATAAAACCCTGGGCCTCTCCTTGAGCTGTAAGCCACTAATCTTTCTTTTTCAAAGCACTTTCTCCTTTGATTTTGAATATACTGTTGTTTTTTAATCTTTCTTTGTTGAACAACTAACCAAACAGCATGGAAGCACTCCAACCGAGTAAGTGGTTATCGCTTTCATTTACTGCTTTCATATTATAAACTGTATTGTGGGGCTGCTCACTGTAAGTCTCCTTTCATAAACTCATATCTACTGTGTAATAATAGTATAGATATTTCGAGTTTCCCCGGCAACTACGTCTAGAACTAGGTGACGCCGTTTCGTTTATTCGTAGAAATAGACGCCTAGATCCCCAATAGGAGCACCAGATACAGTCTTCTCTTCGGCTGTCCTCCTTAGGAATCGTCAAGAAGCTCTACTCCCCAAGATGAATGTATTCTCCGTGAATGGCATCTTTGAGTTTCTTCCAAATTCTCTAACTTTCCTGACTTGATCTATTCCTTGTGGATAGCTTGCCTTGAATGTCTCGGGGTTTGGGTACCCACTACGGTCATAATCTTGGACCTTAACTAAGGAACCCTCTTCAAAAGCTAAAAGTCGCTGGATAGTAAACCTCGCACGTTTACCAGTGGTTTTTATCTTTAAAAGAGTTATCTCTCCTAATGGAAAGGAGATGATAAGACCCACGGGCTTCTTAAAAGCATCGGCCTCCTCTTGGGCATTATTCAAGGACACTACGGCTTCTTAGAAGTATTCACAGCCTCCTCTTAGGCTTCGTATAATGATCTCTTCCTCCGGGAATGATAGCCTCCTCTTGGGCTTCGTACAAGGACCCGTCGGCTTCTTAAAAGTTTCCAGCCTCCTCTTGGGCTTCGTACAAATTGTCCCGACGACCTCCTAGAGGTATAGGAACATAACCTAGTCATCCTCATAGAACAGTCCTTTCGTAGAGTCTACTACTGTTTCTCACAACATAGTACAAAAGATAAAACTCTAGACACGGACAGTCTAACTTCCTTAAGTCTCAAAGACATTCTTAAGCACCCTTCATTAAATAGGAAGGAAATCCGCAGACTCAGACACTCTCGACACCCCTTTGGATTTCCTGTTTCCTCAAAGAGAAGGAAATATCCCTGATCCTCAAATCAAACCCCTGGGTACAGTATTACTCATATAAGAACTGATTTTCTCTTTTAAAATCAATATATTGGATCTGTCACTCAACTGAAACAGTTACAATAGCCTCCATCTCGGGCTTCGTACGAGATACCAAAATTCTCCCCAGTGGAGTCAAAACAACCTTTTCGCCTCTCTCTCGGGCTTTGTACGAGATACAAAAACACTCTCTTATTGAGTACAAAAGATTCTCCAACTGAGTCAACTCTTTGCTAGCCTCCTCTTAGGCTTTGTATAACGATATGCCCCACTGGGTCGAACCCTTTTAGCCTCTCTCTCGGGCTTTGTACGAGACACAAAATAGCCTCCTCTTAGGCTTTGTATAATGATTTTCCTAGCGGAATTTAGCCTCCTCTTAGGCTTTGTATAAGAAAACCACTGGTTAATCCAATTAACCTTTTAGCATTAAAGTTATGCCTCGTTCACAGTACACAAACATCAACAACTCCTTCCCCTTCATCTAATCGCTGTAAGCGGCAAGCCTCTGGATCGTCTATATCCATGCCACTGTCCCTCTTTTAGCATGAGAAATTCCTAAGGAAAGATGGCATTGCTCTACACTGAGTTAAAGTCTTCTCCTTCAGGTTAAAACCCTTTCTTCGGAAATTATGGCATTGCTCGGATCCGCGTATCCCAGTTAAAGTAATTCTCCTTCTCCCCTCTTTAGAGATGACAATTTCTCTCTAAAGTCGAGGTCTTTCAGCTTCACGTCTTGGGCTTTGAACAAGACACAAATAGACCTTTTAGCTTTACATCTTGGGCTTTAAACAAGATACAAATCAACTTTCGCTTCACGTCTTGGGCTTTGAACAAGACACCAAAAACCAATTTCCTCCCATAGAATAGGAGGAACTATGAACGCTCTGATTTCCCTGTTTCGGTAAACGGGAATACGTAGGCATAAGATCGAAAGAAAAGATCTTAGCGAGTGCAATCAACAAAAAACCCAAATCCCATATCTCAGTCAATCAAAAGCAGTAATTCAAAAACATCAGTCCTAACATCCTAATCCTTGTTCCCCGCTAGAAGATCCTAGAAAGAAAGAAAAACAGTATTGGTGAAAATACAAATAACCAGTACAAAGGCCCCCCCCACATTGATAGCATCCGTAACCTAACAGACCGCTGTTTAAACTCAGTATGCAAAGCAGGGTTAATTGGAGACATCTATTTCCCTTCCTTATTCAGCTCACAATAGGATAAAAAATGAATGGACCTGTAGTTTTAAACTCAACCGCAGAGAGCGACCAGCGCTTAAGAACCGCGTCCAAAATCGCTCGCTACACATGATCATCACCCATTTGACCATCTTCATGATCTACATCATGCATATGTTCGTCACTGGTAACTTGTAGCTCAGTAGTGGAGTCAGTAAATTTTGAGGGATCATCAAAATTATATACCTTTCATCCATGTTTACCCATCCAAAAGTAATACACTTGTCGTTCCTCATCCCAAAAGTACCCCATATTGGTTAAGATACGTTTAGAGAATTCTTGAACTCGGACAGGCGATATGAACAACAAATTTGGTAAGCCAATATTGAAGAAGTTAAGAATCTTGGAGATCATGGACATGTAGCAAAAGGATGTTCCTTTATTGCACTCTTTGATGGTGAACATTAGGTAAACAAAACAGTAAGGCTAGTTGATTATAATCTTGTGCAGAAGAATGTACACGAGATCAATCTCAACGCTGTGAATTCTAGAATATCTTCCTTTCTTTGGACGCAAGACGTGCGACACCAACCGTAACAGAATCCTGGGAAACATTTTCAGTTGAATAACATCAAGAGGGTCATGATGATCCTCTGATCTAGGTGTTGTAAACATCTTGTTCAGATGCATGGTCCACTCAAAATTCACATGAGTGGAGACATACGTCACCAACGGATCAACTTCTTCATCAAGATCAGGATCAAAAATAGTTATATCAAACACCGATTTCTACAAGTCATCAGTAACTTCATAGACTCTATTAACTATCGAGAAAATTGAAGGAGGATTTGTTCCGATCACGCAGTTCGAAATAGAACACCTAGATAAAATCTTCATTATAATCTTGTGACATTTGTACAAAATAGTTTACCTGTTGGTGCTCAACAAGTCGAACAACTTCTGGAATATCTAAGCATCCAGCCACCACTGGTTTACATACATGTTGCTTCATTACTAGACGATGTTGATGCTTTTATTCGAATTCTGTAATGTGATCCTTCGAAATCATAGAAAAAACAGTTTCTGGAGCAGTTGAAGATGTGGTAGCCTTCCCTTTGTCTCTAGAGTCACCTTTGGTTTTTTCAATTTTGGGTGCCATTGACAATTTCCACAAAAAAAAATGTAGACTAGGTGTTTGAATGAATGAGTATGAGAGTAGGATGTAGTTTGAACAATGAGAAATGATGGCCATTTATAGAGAATGAAAAATGCAGAAAATCAATGAGTCTTTGGAAAATGGAAGGTTGAATGAGTTAATGTAATGGTTTTAATGACAATAGTGGAGAACTTAAGATCTTTTGAAGAGTTACAAGACAGACTGGAAGTTGGAAAGCAATTTGGACAGGTTCATGAGTCAACAATGAATGCAGAAAAATGAAAAAAGTTTGTTTAGTGCATTAAAATTTGACCTTTCAGTGGTATGTGCCGACCTATGACAGTAATGTGTTGACACATACTGTAACCAAAACCAGAAAAATTCAGAAAAATTTATCATAGGTCGACCTATACGAGGATTTGTTGACCTATACTGTAACTTTTCTAAAAAATACCAAGATTTATTATAATAGGCCGACCTATATGAGACTGTATCGACTTCAAAGACTCATAAGTTTGGCTCAATGTGACTTGTGATGACTTTTGAAGATACAAATTAACTCATGAATGATTACATGATGAAAGACTCATGCATATGATGATGTGTTATAGTTTGTTTGCTAGAATCAAGTAATCATGAAGATGCAAGCATGAATTGGTTCAAGACATGGATCAAAATATGAAGACATTTTGAATATAATCACTATAAACATATAAAACGCAACACACAATGTTCGCATTAACATTTTTGGAAGTGAACACATATTCCAGGCATCGTACACATAATACACCACATATCTTCTTAAAAATAAACAAGTAAAAGTAATACTTACTTACAAAGTAAGAAAATGATTGAAATGACATTACCTCATTGTACACGAGACAGAGGATGCACTTGCATTCCATGAAGAACTCTCGAACAAAAATTGAAATGAATGCAAAACGTTCCACGCAACACAAAAGAAACTGAAATGTTCTTACTACTTTTCTTCTTACACAAGTATTTGAAAGTGAAATTAATAATTTATCCAAGAGGTACTTTGGCTTGATGATCATCCTTATTGTAGTACTTTTGTTCCTATTCAGTCATGATGATTATATTTCTCCTCCTCATGTTTCATCATCTTAGGTTAATCACTCCTAATTTGACGTACTTGAGTATGTCATGTTGAAGATGAATCTACATCATTAAACATAACACTTTTTTGAAACTTCTTTGATTGAAAACATTGGTAATCAATACACACTTTTACCAAATAAAAAAACACTCAACCTTAACCTTTTTGGCAACATAGTTCGCCTTGCTTGTCACATAGTAAACACAATAAGAACATGTCACCTTATTATGCCTTGATCATTGATAAATGAGATCACATACTCTCTTCATAGAGTCAAGACATTTTTCCTACATGATTAACAATTAGTGCTAGGTACCCAATCTTCATCGGGTCCCTAGGGATTAGTGACACTTTGGTTGCATTTAGGCACCCATTGAAAGGCACCTTTAGGAACAAAGAGTTCCTAAACTTGCACTTAGCAATGGTGCAACCCTTGTTGCAACAATAATAACAATACAAATTGTGAGAAGATAACCTTTTGCTATTTGGTTCCTTTTTAATGTAATTATACCTTTTATAAGGATTACGATAAGGCAAGTCATATTTAGAAGTTACTATAACAAAAGTTACCATAGGTTGCAAAGCCTGATCTAACTTGGATTTAATAGTCCTTGATTCTTTTGCCAAATATGACAAGTTTCACAACCAAACCATGAAGGTTTAGTTACTTCATATTGATCTTTTGGAATATCTAGTATGGACTTCCTCAGAGCTTCGAAATTCTTTTCGTTTTTTAAAATGTTATCTTTCAAATGAGAAATAATCCTCTTGTTTGAAGATAATATTTTGAAAGCATCCATGGCTTGTCATTGTAGATTTTCAAAAGATTCTTGAAGTTGAAAAAAAGCTAAGTCATGAGAAGCTTAAAGTTGAGAGTGACTTACAACCTTTTTTTTCCTTTGTTTGCCGTATAGCAAAGCTTTTTCAATTCAATACTTGATGTAGAACTTTCATCGCTTGAAGAATCACTTTCGCTCTCCCAAGAGGCATAAGCTCTTCTAGACTTTCTAAACGTTTTGTAAATACCTCTTTCTTTTCCACGGTTCTTGTTGGGATATTTGTCACCATGTTTCCACATGTATTTATTGAACCTCTTTATAAACAGTCCCATATCTTCTTCATTGGAATCACTGTCATCTTTAGATTCACAATCCCTTAGCTCATAATGGGAGGAATTTGAGCTAGAAGTCTTTAGAGCTATTGACTTCTTCCCTTCTTCCTTTTCTTTGCCTTTCTCCTTCTTTATCTTCTTTACATTCTCTTTTTCATATTTTGTTAAGCAAGTGACTTCTTGCTCCTGATCTTCTAATTTACCAAACAAAGTCGTGAGATCAAGCACTTTAAGATCATTTTCCTCCTTGATGGAGGTGACCTTGGGATGTCATTCCCTACTTAAACATCTCAATATTTTGTTAGTAGAAATCTCATTGGAAATAGGCTTACCTAGCGCATTTAATCGATTGATAAGATGTGTGAACTATTTTTTCATGTTCGTAATGGTTTCACCATGCTAAATACAAAACAAATCAATCTCTTGATTTAATATGTTGATCCTATCTTGTTTGACATCATTAGTACCCTCATGGGAAACTTCTAATGTGTCCCACATAACCTTGGCAGTCTCACAATGAGAAACACGATAATACTCATAAACGCCTAAAGTAGATGTGAGAATATTTTTTGCTTTCCAATTATGTGACCACAATTTCCAATCATTAGCATCCCATTGTGCTTCTGGTTTGGGTAATGTAACACCTTTATCATTGGTCTTGGTTATTTCATTCAGACCATATTTGATGGCGTCCCATATACCCTTGTCAACGGAGTTGACATGAATACTCATACAAGTTTTCCAATAGCCATCATTTTCCCTGGAGAAAATTGGTGCTCTATTATACGCACCCTTAGGTTCGGTAGCCATTCTCATAAAAAGTAAATCTTAAGTGCAAAATTAATCGGAGCTCATAATACCATGTGTTAGATGATAGGCTTCAATCTAGAGGGGGTGAATATATCACAAATTAAAAAATGAAGTTTTGGCAAAAATGGTTCTCAAAAGTTTTATGGCACAATGGAAACAACCCGAATCGAGTCGTCTAATCGAACCTACAATCGAAAAGCTTGGATATGCGTAAAGTTACACAATTGAATGATAATGAACACAAATTGTTCAACAACGATTAATCACAAACCAATTAAATGCTAAATAACACATATAGCTTATTTCCAATTATCAAAAATAAATTAAAAGCAATATACAAAATTTATCGAACACCTTGAGTGCAAACGATAACGTTTTGGAATTTAATTTGATTTGTTGATTTTAAAACTAATCACTATCAAAGTGATTATGATTATATCAACAAACTGTAATTCAAAACATAATTAAAAAGTTGTTGATTAAAGTGAACAAGTCGCCAGCAATGTTGCTTCAATCCACCAGTTCATGTTACTACCCTTCAAGACCTCTCATCTCAAGGTTTTCACTTGATCGGATTAATCACAAGCACGCATTTGTTGAAACCAAGATTCACGAACACGGTCCACCGCCTCAGGCTACTCCCTTGCAAGGTACCACCTACCTTATCCCAAGGCCTTCACTTAATTGAATATGTGTTTGCGTGATATTGTCCAAAACCTTCAAATCCTCAATGATCTTAAAGGAAAACCCCAACTTGGTTTTCCTATTTGAAACACACAAAGAACCCAATCCAATATTCTCGGTTACACCAACCTAATTGCACACTATCAACCCTAATCTAGATGGTCATTTAATCAAAAAATGATTATGTGCAGTTTGATTGTGTGTATGCATAGAAGAAAGGTTGAAGATGATGAGTTTACTTTAAAATTCTGGTTTCGTTTAGGTTTTACACTAGTACCTTGCAAGAAAATGATGCATATGTGAGCATTTATATCTATGAGGGATATGAAGCAAAGTTGCATGCATGGGGGATTGAAAGGAAAGCAATTTTTCAAGATTTTTATTCCATAGGTCGACCTATGAAAGCAATGTGTTGACCTATGAAGGTCTCAGGTTGACCTAAGTGAGGCGACCTAAAGGAAGTGGCTACAGGCTTCATTATTGAGGCATGGGTGTCGACCTAAGTGGTTTATGTGTCGACCTATCTTGGAAAAAAAAGCTTCTTCAGGTCGACCTAAACACGAATATGTCGACCTATGCAGTAGTTTTCACTCTGAAACTCAATTTTTGATGCATGTATCATGCCTAAGTCATTTCCAATCATTTCCAAACATGTTTGTATGCATCCAAATGCTAAGATGATCAATTCACATCTAAAATTAGGTAGACAATGTCCAATATACAAAAACGCTAAGTTGCTCATAGTTTTGACATCATTCAAAACATGACTATATGGAAGAATCACTCACATGCTTAAGCAACCTTGCAAGATACTTATGTTCAATCAACCTAATGAGAGACTTAACTGCTCAAGTATATAGACAAGAGACTTCAATGCTCAAGCACACATGCAAGAGACATCCTATACTTTAAACAAACAGTTTAGTAGAAAAGTTAACTATTATACTTAGCTACACAATCAAATGTATAGGAATTGTTGATAATGTGAAAAATATCGGGTTTTTAGGCTCATAACACATGTTATTCGTCGTTATTTTACATTGTTTTTATTGCTTTTATGTTGTATCTTATTTGTTTTGCAGATTTCAATAAGTGTCAGTGCAACTTCGCGAGAAATTCAGCAAGGGAGCAAAAAAGCATAAAGCTGAGCATTCTGGTGCATGACGTTCACCATTCTCTAATGGCGTCCGCCATGGCCCAAAAGCCACGTCATTTAATGAAGCAAGTAATGGTGTTCGCCATTATCATACAAACCAAATTTTCGTGGGGTCAGTTTTAACTCCCTCTGCCCACTTCCTTTTTCTTCTCCAACTTCTCTACACGTCCAAGGCAGTTACCAGAATCTTCAAAGCTCTATATTTAGAAGTCTTCTGGTCATTCTGAGGCATCCATGTTGTGTGGAAGCCTTGTTGAAATCGCTTTCTAGTTTTAGGCAGAAATTCAATTGTAAAAAGTGACAATAACTCACATCGAGGGATTGCCACGCAAATTATGTTTTCTTTGTATTTTATTTATACTCTTGGATCAAGAAACAAGCTTGCCGGCATTTTAACCAAGTCACATTTCTTCAAGTCTCGTTTTTACTTTAGAGGTTTCTACTGCTTTAAATTTATTATTGTTATTGCAAATTATATTACTATATGTCATGCTGTCTTTGAATTCATATGTTTTGTGTATGTTCATTTTAATCGAAATAATGTCTTGCTAAATTTGTCTGAGTCTGACGATTGAGGACCGTCGTTACCAGCGGGACTCAGTAGAAAATAATAGGTTCGAAATTATGATTAAAATTCTATTTTAGTTTTTAGTTTCCAATTGTATATCTTATTGTTCCGTCATGACAGTGAGTAGCAAACTAAGGTTCGAGCTGATAGCGCGAGAGTGTGAGGATTGAACCAGATAGTGGAAGTTAGGCATCGATCCTAAAAATAGTGAGAGTGTTTTAGGTATCGATTAGGATTTAATTTATTTTCAAAATACGCTTTCTAATTTAAATTGGAAAGCGAGAGCAAAATCTCATGGTTAGGGAGTGTGGCTCAGTCAATAGTGCGAGAGTATGAACGGTCTCTTTAAACCAATACTTTCTACGGAATGCCGTTTAATTATAATTAGTACCTAAAATCTACAGAGTCCCATAGGAATACGGAATCCATATTCCAGCCTCTTTTTATGATAATTTCCAAACCTTTAGTTAATTATGTTTTTATTCCCGTCTTAATCTTTTTAACCATAGCCTTAGCTTTACATAGCATCGATAGATAAAGGTAGATTAATTATTAGTCTCTGTGGGTTTGATATCTTTTAAAACTACGCAATAAACTGTATACTAGCAGTTAGGTTCTGTTAGACTCGTAAAGTCGCGATGGCTGAGAATCCACCGAACTGTCCTCTCAAGGACTATGATGTTCCAGCGCAAGATGAACCTCATAACAGCATTGCTGCCCCTGCCATGAAACAAAACGATTTCAAACTAAAACCTTCATTGTTACAAGTCATTCAAGAGAACCAGTTTTCTAGGAGTCCTACAAATGACCCAAACCTTCATTTATCTATGTTTCTGAAATACGCAAACACCATAAAAGCAAATGGTGTTAGTAATGAAGCCATAAGACTTTGTCTTTTTCCTTTTTCTTTAAGAGATAGAGCTAGAGCTTGGCTTCGGTCTCTACCATTCAACTCCATCATTACGTGGGACGAGTTGAAGAAAGTCTTCTTAGCCTGAAACTTTCCACCAAGTAAAATTGCTATGCTAAGAGCCCAAAACAACGGATTTAGGAAAAAAGACGATGAATCTCTTTTTGATGCTTGGGAAAGATACAAGGACATGTTGAGGCTCTGTCCGCATCATGGACTTGAACAATGGTTAATAATCCATACTTTCTATAATTGTCTTATGTACAACACCAAACTGAACTTGAACGTTGCAGCTGGCAGCGCTCTAATGCACAAAGATTATGAAGATGCCATCAACTCATTGAAAACATGGCTAAAAACCACTTCCAATAGGGAGGTGAGAGAACTCTAGCAAAGAAACTTGCTACGAAGAGCGGAATGTACGAAGTTAATAGCCTGGAACGTGTTAGTGCTAAAGTGGATATGCTTACTCAAAAGATTGAGAGTTTGACTGTAACTCCAGCAGCCGTCGTGTCCGTTGTGACACCCAATTGAGAGTTATGTGGAACCCCTGGGCACAGTAACGCTGAATGTCATATATTGGCTGGTATTCCTACCGACAAAGTAAACTATGCCCAAGGTAACCCGTAATCAAACACTTACAATCCTGGCTCGAGGAACCATCCTAATTTTTCCTACAAGAGCAACAATGCTTTGTTCGCTCCAACCCAAGCACTAGGTGTTGCTCTAGGCTATAAAAAAAGAGCCCTCGCTGCTCCTCAAGCACCTAGGAAGTCAAAGGTTGAGCTGTTACTAGAGAATTTCATCACAACCCAAACTCAACAAAACAAAGAGTTCACCAACCAGAACGTACACACGAGTGAATTGCTGAAGCAAATGGCAAGTAAGCTTGATGAAATGGCTACCCATACCAAAATGTTAGAAACCCAAATTTCTCAAGTAGCCCAACAACAAGCATCAACAGCATCCCCTTCCAGAGTATTTCCTGGCCAACCACAACCTAATCCTAAAGGTCATGCGAATGTTATCACGTTGCGAAGTGGGACAGAATTAGATGGACCAGTAGATCCTAGAATCCAAAACTCATCCATGTATCAGAAATATGGAAAAGAAACTGAGAAGTCAACAATGGACGACCAATCAGATAAAGTAACCGATGGTAAGGTAGATGACAAAAATGAAGAGGTCGTAGAGAAAGAAAAACCATATGTGCTCTACCACCATATAAACCACCTATCCCTTATCCTCAAAGACTTGCTAAGTCTAAAAATGAAGGGCAATTTAAGAAATTTGTAGAGCTTCTTAAACAACTTAATATCATTATACCTTTCACAGAAGCTATTGCACAAATGCCCTCGTATGCTAAATTTCTCAAAGACATCTTATCTAATAAGAAAAAGCTAGAGGATAATAAAACTGTTACACTTACTGCCGAGTGTAGCGCTACAATTCAAAATAATATGTGTCATACCCCAAATTTTGACCACCAAAATTTCCCATCATTGTGAAGATCATTACCACAATATGGATGTACCATCATGCCTCGTCAATCTCCTCAAAGATGGGTTAGCATTCACCATAATCATGAATTAGGGTCTTGAGCCCTCTCAGAGCACTTAGACAAAGGATCAATCAAGAAATGACATGATCTTCAACTTGTCTAACCTCTTAAACACCCACAAAGAATCAAGAGGACTCCCACATCAAGAATCAAGCACAAGGTTACAACATTCCAAGTGGATCAAGCCTCAAGATCGACTGTGTCACCAAATTAGGGTTTTGGTCGACCAAGGCCTCCAGATGGAAATTTTTCCTCTGGGCATGAGCCAATGCTTCAAAGCACAACCCAAGATACTCCAAGGGACCTCATGGACCCAATCATAAAGTCAATTTAACCTCAGGGGATGCAGTTACCAAAAATCAGGAATTAGGGTTTCTTGACCTAATTCACCCCTAAGTTGACTTTTGGAGCAAAGCATGAGCCAAGACCTCAAGACATGATTTGAGGGACATGTACGAAAGAATGAATGAGTTTCAGGAGCAATTCCTGGAGATGCAGAAGGAACTGCATGCCATTCGCGGTCAGGATTTATTTGGAAAGGACGCCACAGACCTTTGTCTGGTCCCTAACGTGAAAATACCGCACAAATTCAAGGTGCCTGACTTTGAAAAATATAAGGGAAACTCTTTCCCTCAAAGTCATTTGGTGATGTACGCTCGAAAGATGTCAACTCAGACAGAAAATCAACAGCTACTGATCCATTATTTCCAAGACAGTTTAACCGGTGCCGCACTCAAATGGTACATGGGTTTAAACCACACCAAGATCAATACTTTCAGAGATCTTGGCGCAGCTTTCGTTCAGCAATACATGTATAACCTGGACATGGCACCAGACAGAGATCAACTCAGAGCAATGTCGCAAAAAGATAAGGAAACTTTTAAGGAATATGCTCAGAGATGGCGTGAAATTGCCGCTCAGATTTGTCCCCCTCTTGAGGAAAAAGAGATGACTAAGATCTTTTTGAAAACCTTGAGCTCATTATATTATGACCGAATGGTCGCCAGTCCACCCAGTGACTTCACTGAAATGGTGAACATGGGGGTACGCCTTGAAGAGGCAGTCTGAGAAGGACGATTGATCAAAGATGTAGAGCCATCAAGCAGTAGCAAAAGATACGGTAGTGCTTTCCCAAAGAAAAAAGAGTAAGATATTGGTAATATCTCTCTCAGAAAGCAAAGGCGAAGGTATCAACCAGTAGCAGCGGTAACTCCCGCTTTCAACCCTGCGCCAGCTCCAACGTATCAACCTCAGATTGCTCAAAGCCAACCAAATTAACAACAGTATCAGTAAAGGACACAACAGCCTTTTCAGCAGGCTCGTCCTCAGTACAACAATAACAATCGTACGACACGACCACCAGGGTTTGACCCTATATCGATGTTGTACGCAGAACTATTTCCACTCTTACTGGTCAAGGGGCACGTCCAAACTAGGTCTCCTCACACAGTACCGGAAAATCCACCTTTTTGGTTCAAAGAGGATCAAACTTGCCCTTACCATCAAGGAGGACCGGGGCACAACATTGAGAATTGTCTCAGCTTCAAGTCTGCTGTGCAGAAGCTTGTCAGAAACGGGGTCCTATCTTTCAAAGATACTAATCCGAATATTCAGACGAACCAGTTGCCTCAACATGAAAATATTGCAGTAAATTTATTAGAAGAATAATCTAGTCGAAGTTATCAAATTCACAATGTACTCCTATTAGAAACCAATCTGGTCAGGATGCATTGCAGACAGAGCGAGTACGGTCATGTACCGCCTTACAATTATCACCGGTGTGATATCTGCTCAAAGAATAATCAGGGGTGCCCCGTAGTGCAATCAGCTCTACAAGAGCAAATGGATCTCAGATGGATCCAAGACCACCAAATTCGGGAAGTCAATATGGCTCACGCAAATCCCAACATTGTTCAGAACCACAACATTATGGCGATGAATGTCAACTTGGTGGCAATGCACTCAAGGAAAAGTCAATACCATAATCTGTCACGGCACGATTACAATACTTGTCTGATATGCTCAACAAGCAATCAGGGATGCTCTTTCATACAAGAGGCCCTCCAAAGTTAGATGGATCTCAGATGGATTCAGGACTATCACGAGAGAAATAACCATCAAGTTAATATGGTTCAGATATTTGACATACGCTTGATGAATACCAGTCTGGTAGAACTACATGCTAAGCAAGTCAGGCTTGGCTTTCTGGCTTCACATGATTATCAAAATTGTGAAGAATGCCATGAAGACGACCAAGTGTGTGCACTTGTCCAAAGAACACTTCAACACTTATTGGACCACTGGTGGCTTCCAATCTATTTGGGTGAAGCTCCACAACAGATCAGTATGACTAACTAGAATCCTGATAGGCATCAAAGTCAGGATGTCCGCTCAATGGAAACAAATCTAGTAAAGTTGCACTGCATAAAAAGCAGACGTGGCCGGGTGCCACCACACAATTATGAGCGCTGTAGAGTTTGCTCAGAAACAACCAAGGATGTTATCTTGTACGATCAACTCTTCAAAATCAGTTGGACCGGAAAGAGATTCGACCATGTTCGAGTTCTAGTTCGATCAACGTGATACAAGACTATCTTCTTGATCAAGGCAAGGACGTTGTCATAATCTACGACCACGAAAGGACCAAAGACGTTTGTGCCATAATCCCTTTACTCAATGAATCAAGAGTTCCTCTTGATAGTAGAAAAATTCTCAACCTCGAACCAATTGAGGCCGCCTACGATGGTCAGAAAAATCAAAAGGCTCATGTGGTTATCTATCTGCCGGGACCAATACCGTAAAAATCCAATAAGGCTATCCCTTACAAGTACAGTGCAACAAAAATCAAAAAATGGAAAGGAAACTCCATTACCCTCCGTCGTAAACATTGTCGACATCAGTGGAGTCACACGGAGCGGTCGGGTCTTCAATAGAGGAGTTGGAGAACCCACTAAGGAAAAGGTACCTCAAACAGAAGTTCCTAATCAACCAGTCGGGCAATCCAGTAATCCCGAACTTACAAAGAACATCGATGAGATGCTGAAACTCATCTAGAGAAGTGAGTACAACATTGTGGACCAATTATTACAAACCCTATCTAAAATATCTATGCTATCTCTCCTACTTAGTTTCGAAGTTCAAAGGGAAGTTTTGTAGAAAGTCTTGGACCAAGCTTTCGTAGAAAAATATGTGACAGTAAGGCAGTTTGGCAGCATCATTTCCAACATCACTTCCTGCAACAATTTAGGATTCAGTGATGAAGAGCTGCCGGAAGAAGGAAAAAATCACAATATGGCGCTTAACATTACATTCAACTGCCAGGACGATGCTCTTGCCAGCGTACTGGTAGACACAGGATCCGCTTTGAATGTTATGCCAAAATCTACTCTGATGCGACTATCATTTCAAGGATCTCTGATGAGAGGCAGCGTGGTCATCGTCAAAGCCTTTGACGGATCCAGAAAAACAGTTATCGACGAAGTTGATCTTCCCATAACCATCGGTCCTCATGCTTTCCAAGTCACTTTCCAAGTCATGGACATCCGGGCAGCATACAGTTGTTTATTAGGAAGACCTTGGATACACGAAGCTGGGGCAGTCACTTCGACACTTCACCAGAAGTTGAAGTTCGTCAAGAATGACAAGCTAGTCACAGTCTGTGGATAGTAGGCCTTGATCGTAAGTAACTTATCATCCTTATCCCGTGTAGAACCCGAGGAGGTCGTTGGAACCCTGTTTCAAGCACTTTCATTGAGCAATGAGAATCGATCAGAGAGAGGAACGTCGATTTCCTCATATAAAGATGCTCTCGAAGTGATCAAGGGTAACGACGTAAAAGGATGGGGACAACTCGTAATTCCTACTGATAACAAGACAAAGAAAGGTCTTGGTTTCTCTTCAACCTGTACCCAGACTATTAAAGATGAAAGTTTTCATCCCATTCAGGACTTCTTCCACAGTGGAGGCTTCCTCTACCCAATGACTCAAGAAGTACACGCCATTAATGAGGGTGACTCCTCCGATACAGATGAAGAGTGGAAGTCCTATCTCAACGAGGACAGTTATATGTCTCAGGGAGAGGTGCATACGCCATTTTGCTATCCCACGCAAAGTCCGAGATATATACCAAGATCTGACATCAAGATTATGTACGGAGATTGTGATCCGGAAGGATGTCGTGCTCCGCCCTACTCATTAGAGGAGGACACTCCGATGAAAAACAACTTCGACTATGACTATTTTGATCCCCTGGATGACTTACCTATCTGGAAGCTGTACCCAGAAGACTTGGGGCAAAAGAGTCAGCCAAATGATGCATATCAGTTGAGCATCATTAAAAAGAATACCTGCGTCCCCACCAAATCACGTGATCATTACTCAGGACATCTAGAAAATATCCAGCACAACAATGAATTTGCAAAGATTGCATGACAAGAGTTCATCAACTATGGTTTTCCTTAGGTCAATGTCATTTGTAACACCCCATTTTCCCATTTTTATAAAATATATAAATATTACGAAAATAATCAGAGTTACAACCAAAAAGTAGGATGCTACATCATTAAAACCAACAACAAAACTCCTTTTCATTAATAAGCAGCGGAAATAATTGTTTTATTCAAATTACGGCAAAATGCCAACAACACCAAAAATCCACATAAATAGTGGTCCACCAAAGTTTCAAATAAAGAATGATACGTAACAAAACAATAAAGAATAATGAATAACAAATGACAAAAATTCCCCAAATCTCGTGTTACGTATCAGAGCAACTCCTAAGACTTGATCAAGCAACACGCACTCCATGCACCCTCAAGTACCTGGATTATCTGTACTTCCGAAGAAGCACAGACGCAATAAACAACAAAGGGATGAGAACTACATTCAATAAATAACGGTGTATAATACATGTTAAAGGTAGTACTCACACAATCAAATAACAGAAGCACACCATCACGACATACTTGTCAATTTCATTCAGATTTCACCAAACACATAATAATGCAATGTGACTAAAAAACATCGACACAATGCATGTGGTACCAAATCACCATGGTCCATTCAATCGAACCCGGATAAATCACATACACCCCTACTTGGCAATGATTTATCTCCACCACACTCCTCATTGGAGTTCGGATGAATCACATACACTCTTCCTGAGCAATGATTCATCACCACCGACACACCATGAACGCATGACATTAAATATGCATACAACAGAGGTATAATCAAAATCATACACCTCCACGATCCTCTTGATCACAATCAAAACATACCACTACAGAAAACACCTCACATAACGTTAATTAGCTAATTACTGATTAATTCACCAAAATTACTAAATCAATTATTTTTATCACCAATTCCACATTTCTCAGGTTCTGACATCTATTCCTAACCTCTCAAACCAAAAGAAACTGCTTCGGACGCAAAAACGGGAAAATCTGCACTCACGCTGGTCATACGCGTATTGCCCTGTGCCATACGCGTATTGCCAGCCGCTCACCTAAACCATACGCGTAATGCCCCATTTCCCTACACTAATACGCGTAATGCCTCCCCCATTACGCATAATGCCCATACTTCCATACGCGTATTGTTACGCGTACGGGCAGAGGGCCGTGCCAAGCCTCCTTTTGGCCCTCCCATACACGTATTGACCAGAGCCATACGCGTATTGACCTACCTGATACGCGTATTTCCAGATCTGTTATGCAAACTGGATTTCTGCACACCAGTCCATATTCTGCTACGGGATCCTCACTTTTCCACTCCAATTCATTCCTAAACTTGTTTCTGCATCAATTTTAGGCTCTATCTTTAATCTTACATCTTCCGCCTATCATGACTAATCCAAATTACAGGTATTAGATCTAATTTCGTTCTCTCAACCTGCACAAAAACCAATTCTGTAACATATACATTCATACAGCAGCAACAACATCAAAATATCACACAATTCAGAATCGCAACAATTCAATTCACACAGTTTTTCATCATAGATTCATTTATGCAAAACAGATTCATAAAACAACATAGATTCATACGAATTCCTACGGGGTTAAGGACTCCCCACTACCCTCTCATGATCATACCACCAATATTGAAATATATTCTCCCCCTTACCTCAAAATTACTCAGAAATTCCTGCGAAAATTGATTCTTCAAAGCCCTAGTTCTTCCTTGTTTTTCCTCTCCCTAGCCCTTCTCTATGTGAAATTCTGATTATGATTAACCCTCTCACTAACCCTCACAAATCTCTGCTTAATGACCAAACTGCCCTTATTTTTCTCCACTAGCCCATTATCCAATTAATTAAATCAGATTTTTAATTTAATAAAAATAATAATATTATTAGTAATGCTACTCACATAATAATTATAATAATACAAGTAATAATATTAATAATAATAATAATAATAATAATAGTAATACTACTATTACTACTCATACCCCAACATTATTCCCGACACCCCTAATCTACCCGTCCCATTAAGGACTCCACACCTACGCGCTCAACCATACACACCCTTAACAAGGACAAACGACCGAAAAATAACACGACGATCAAATAATTTAAATTGGGGTGTTACAACTCTCCCCCACTTAAATTATTTTCGTCCTAAAAAATGTACCTGATGGAAACAATTCTGGATACGACTCTCGCATCCTGCTCTCCAACTCCCAGGTCACACTTCCTCCAGCAGCTCCTCCCCAAGCTACTCTAACCAAAGGAATCTCCTTTCCTCTGAGTTGTTTCATCTTACGATCCTCGATCCTTATCGGCATCGCCTCCACAGTAAGATTATCTCGAATCTTCACCTCATCCCTCTGGATAACATGAGATGGATCAGATACATACTTTCGAAGTTGCGGCACATGAAACACGTCATGCAAGTTCGAAAGTTCAGGCGGCAACGCCACCCTATATGCAACTACGCCCACCCTTTTCAAGATCTGATACGGTCTAATAAGCCTAGGATCCAGCTTCTTTGATTTCAATGCACGCCAAACACCGGTCACTGGGTTGACCCTCAGGAACACGTGGTCACCTTCACTAAATTCCAAGTCTTTCCTCCGATTATCATGGTAACTTTTCTATATACTCTAAGACGCTTTCATCTTCTCGCGAATCATCTGAATTGTCCCAGTAGTCTGTTGCACAATCTCAGGTCCAAGCACCACATTCTCACCAGTCTCATACCAACACAGAGGCGTCCTACACCTCCTACTATACAAAGCTTCGAAAGGTGCCATTCCAATACTCGAATGGTAGCTATTGTTATACGTGAACTCAATCAATGGCAAATGAGTATCCCACGCACCACCTTTCTCCAACATACAGGCTCTCAGCACATCTTCCAACGACTGAATAGTCCTCTCTGACTGACCATCGGTCTGTGGATGATAAGTAGAGCTCAACTTCAATTTAGAACCCAAATCCTCCTGCAGACTCTTCCAAAATTATGAAGTAAACCTCGGATCTCTATCCGACACTATGCTCGCCGGAACACCATGCAACTTTAGAAATATTCTGATATAAATCTCCGCTAGCTTCGACAACGGAAAACTGATGTTAATTGGTATAAAATGAGCGGATTTCGTAAGTCGATCCACCACTACCCAAATATCATCAAAGCCTCTCGCCGTATTTGGTAACCCAGTAACAAATTTCATAGTAATACTGTCCCACTTCCATTCCGGAATTTCCAACGGTTGCATTAACCCCGACGACTTCTAGTGCTCCACCTTTGACTTCTAACATGTCAAACAAGCGTAAACAAACTGAGCTATGTCCCTCTTCATACCGGACCACCAAAATAACTTCTTCAACTCATGATACATTTTTGTAGCTCCCGAATGAATACTCAAGCTACTCCGGTGACTCTCCTCTAAGATTGCCTTTTTCAATTCCACATTATACGCTACACAAATCCTGCCTAGAAATTTCAATACACCAACACTATCTACTTTAAAATCATTATCAGGATAGCCTCCTTCTGTAGGTATCAAGTCCACTAGCTTCACATCAAGTCTCTGATTTTCCTTAATCACATCCAAGAAGTCATTATTCACCTTAAGCATACCCAGCCTAACACTCTCCGGTGTAGTTTCACAAACCATACTCAAATCTCTAAACTGCTCAATCAACTCCATTTCTTTTACCATTAATGCCGACATATGAATTGCCTTCCAACTTAGCGCATCTGCTACAACATTAGCTTTCCCCGGATGATAACTCAAGTTAAAATCATAGTCTTTCAAGAACTCCAACCATCTCCTCTGCCTCATATTCAACTCCTTCTGATCGAATAAATACTTCAAACTTTTGTGATCACTAAATACTTCAAATCTCGATCCATATAAATAATGTCTCCAAATTTTCAATACAAAAACCACTGCAGCTAATTCAAGATCATGAGTAGGATAATTCCTCTCATGTACCCTCAATTGCCGCGAAGTATATGCCACCACCTTGCCATCTTGCATCAACACTCCGCCTAATCCCATCTTAGATGAATCACAATACACCACAAAAGGTTCACTTGGACTTGGTAGAATTAACACCGGTGCCGTAGTTAATTTCTTCTTCAATTCCTCAAAACTTTCCTCACAAGCCGCATCCCAAACAAAAACTTGATTCTTTCTAGTTAACTGCGTCAACGGTAACGCCTAATTAGAAAACCCTTCAATGAATCTTCTGTAGTAACCTGCCAAACCCAAAAAGTTTCTAATCTCCGTTGTTGTCTTTGGAGCTTCCCACTGCAGTACTGCACTTACTTTAGATGGATCCACCGCTATACCATCACCAGAAATAACATGACCCAAGAAACTCACAGTCTTCAACCAGAATTCGCATTTCGAGAATTTCGTAAACAATTTATTATCCTTCAACACCTGCAATGCAATTCTCAAGTGTCCTGCATGATCTTTGTCAGACTTAAAATAAATTAGTATATCATCAATAAATACCACAATAAACTGATCCAGATAAGAATGAAAGATACGATTCATATACTCCATAAACACACCTGGTGCATTAGACACTCCGAAAGGCATCACTGCATATTCGTAATGCCCATAGCGAGTTCTGAACGCAGTCTTCTGAATATCATCTTCCTTTACTCTAATCTGATGGTAACCCGGCCTCAAATCAATTTTGCTAATAACACGAGCTCCCACAAGCTGATCCATTAAGTCATCGATCCTCGGAAGTGGATACTTATTTTTAATGGTCACTTTATTCAACAGACGGTAATCAATGCACAGACGCATACTACCATCCTTCTTTTTCACTAACAACACTGGAGCTCCCCACGGCGACACACTCGGTCTAATAAACTTCTTATCAAGCAATTCCCCAATTTGAGATTTCAACTCTGCCAACTCTGATGCAGACATCTTGTATGGTGCCATAGATATAGGTCTAGTACCAGGGACAAGATCAATAGTAAATTCAACTTCTCTCGTCGGAGGCAACTCTATAATATCATCTGGAAACACTTCAGGAAATTCATTCACCACTGGCAACTCATTAACTGAAGTCTTGCTTTCAACAGATAACGAGGCAAACACTGCAAACATCTTAGCTTCATCCTCCAACAATGTCCTCAACTCTTTGCTAGACAAAGAATCCGCTAATGCTTCTTCTTCAGGTGTAAGAAACAGTAACATCTTCCTAAAGCAATCAATATAAACTCGGTTGAACTCCAACCAGTTCATAAAATAGCAGATTCATAAAACAACATAGATTCATACGAATTCCTACGGGGTTAAGGACTCCCCATTACCCTTTCATGATCATACCACCAATATTGAAATATATTCTCCCCCCTTACCTCGAAATTACTCAGAAATTCCTGCGAAAATTGATTCTTCAAAGCCCTAGTTCTTCCTTGTTCTTCCTCTCCCTAGCCCTTCTCTATGTGAAATTATGATTATGATTAACCCTCTCACTAACCCTCACTAATCTCTGCTTAATGACCAAACTGTCCTTATTTTTTTCCACTAGCCCATTATCCAATTAATTAAATCAGATTTTTAATTTAATAAAAATAATAATATTATTAGTAATGTTACTCACATAATAATTATAATAATACCAGTAATAATAATAATAATAATAATAATAATAGTAATAATAATAATAATAATAATACTATTACTACTCATACCCCAACATTATTCCCAACACCTCTAATCTACCCGTCCCATTAAGGACTCCACACCTACGCGCTCAACCACACACACCCTTAACAAGGCCAAACGACCGAAAAATAACATGACGATCAAATAATTTAAATTGGGGTGTTATATCATTGAGAAGGATGACTCCTCCAGTCCCACAGAAGTATGGGACACCTTAGGACAACCGAGTGGAAAGTACGACTTCCTGGTCAAGTACACCGCTCCTGAAAGCTCTCGTATCAGGCTCGAAGAAATCCAGCCAACTAGATGGGGAGATCCGCCTGAGAGTGAAAACACTATGCAAGATACAAAAGAGTTTGTTTATGACAACTCTGCCTGGGAGGAAGACTCCAATGATCCTGCTCCTCCAGAAATCAGCCTCATTTCTGAGGACAAATCAAGAAAGAAGGTACCAGACTTTGTGATTCACCGAGGAGTTCGTCGCCAATAGGTTGCTGTCGATATCCTGAAAGTCGTCCATAAGTCTAAGTAATTGCCGTCTTTGTTTTAACCTTTCTGTAGCGCGAATTTTAGGACGTGGTTGCGAAGCACTATCGCCTTTGGGGTACTACAGTTCGATTCATTTTTTATCTTATTGAAGCTGATGAAGGAAGGGAAATAGATGTCTCCAATTAACCCTGCTTGCAAACTGAGTTTGAACAGATGACTGTTGGTTTACAGATGCTACAAAGATTGTGGGTCTCTCTTAGGTTATTTTGTTAAAATAGTGCCCGGGCGATTGGTGGGAGATTAAGACTGATGCTTTACGATTGAGATGTGAAGGTATGGGATTTTGGGTTTTGGATTAGTGTGCTCGCTAAGATTTTTCTTTCAATCTTATGCCTACGTATTCCCGTTTACTGAAATAGGGAAATCAGAGCGATCGTAGTTCCTCCTATTCTATGGGAGGAAATGGCGTTTTGGTGTCTTGTTCAAAGCCCAACACATGAAGCTAAAGGTGGTTTATATCTTGTTCAAAGCCCAAGATGTGAAGCTGAAAAGGTCTATTTGTATCTTGTTCGAAGCCCAAGATGTGAAGCTGAAAAGGTGTTGACTTTAGAGAGAATTTGTTATCTCTAAAGAGGTTTGTTTGTCACAATTGTTGGGTGACTGGTTTATAAAGGAGGATTACTTTAACTGGGATATGTGAATCCAGCAATGCCATAATTTCCTTTATAAGGGGGTTTTAACCTGAAGGAGAAGACTTTAACTCAGTGTAGAGTAATGCCATCTTTCCTTAGGAATTTCTCATGCTAAAAGAGGGACAGTGGCATGGATGTAAATAATCCAGAGGCTTGCCGCTTAATGCAATTAGATGAAAGGAGTTGTTGATGTTTGTATCTTGTAAACGAGGCACAGTTTTGATGCTAAAAGGTTGATTGACTCAACCGGGGTTTTTCTTATACAAAGCCTAAGAGGAGGATATTGGCCCAACAATAGGGTGTTTTTATGTGTCTCGTACGACGCCCGAGAGAGAGGCTAAAAGGGTTGACTCAACAAGGGAGTGTTTTTGTATGTGTCTTGTACGAAGCCCAAGACAGAGGCTAAAAGGGGGTTTGACTCAACAAGAGAGTCTTTTATACTCAACAAGAGAGTGTTTTTGTATGTGTCTCGTATGAAGCCCGAGAGAGAGGCTAAAAGGATTGTTGTTTCAGTTGAGTGACAGGTCCAGTAGGTTGGTTAAAAGAGAAAATTTGTTCTTATAAAGAGACTAATTAAAGGTAAGGCTATGCTTTGGTACTGATCAGAGGATCAGGGTTATTTCTTGTTCCTAAAGGAAATGAGGAATCCAGAGGGTATTGGAGACTGTCCGAGTCTACTGGTGTTTTTCCCTACTTGAAAGGTGCTTGAGAACGTCTTTGGGACTCAAGGGTCTTAGACGGTCCAAGTCTAGAGTTTTATCTTTTGTACTATACTCAAAGAAATAGCGGTAGCATGCTTTCGGTAGAAAGATCTAGACTCTTTGAAAGACTGTTCTATTAAGATGACTAATTTATGTTCCTATACCTCTAGGAGGTCGTCGGGACAATTTGTACGAAACCCAAGAGGAGGCTGGAAACTTTTTAAGAAGCCGAGGGACAATTTATACGAAGCCCAAGAGGAGGTTGTCATTCCCGGAGGAAGAAATCATTTATACGAAGCCTAAGAGGAGGCTGTGAATACTTCTAAGAAGCCGACGGGTCCTTGTACAACACCCAAGAGGAGGCGAGGATGCTTTTAGGAAGCCTGTGGGTCCCCAAACCCCGAGAAATTCAAGACAGGCTATTCACAGAGAATAGATCAAGCCAGGAAAGTCCGAGAATTTGGAAGAAACTCAAGAAATGCCATTCACGGAGAAAAGATCATCTTTGGGGAGTAGAGTTTCTTTAACAATTTCTAAGAGTGACAGTCTGAGAAAGGGTTCACCGAGAATGCTGCCTTTCACGTCTCCATATTGTTTAACCCCAAGAGGGGGGAAGACTGTGTCTGGTAATCCTATGGAGATCTAGTTTTGTCTACTTCTAAGAGTGATCAACGGGCTTAATGCTAGATGTAGTTGCCGGGGAAACTCTAAATATCTATACTAGTATTACACAGTTGATATGAGTTTATGAAAGAAGACTTAAAGTGAAACAGCCCCACAGTACAGTTATATACATATGAAAGCGGTAAATGAAAGTGGGTAAACACTTACTCGGTTGTAGAGCTTCCATGCTGTTTGGTTAGTTTGTTCAAAAAAGAAAACTTTGATAACAATATTATATTCAAAATCAAAGGAGAAAGTGCTTTGAAATAAATGTTGGGGCTTACAGCTCTAGGAGAGGCCCACGATTTTGTCAGTGATTGCACTGTTGTTTTTGTACAAAGGGACTTATACAAGTGACTGAGGCCCGAAAGGTTTTCTGTACAAAGGGATGGGTCTTACACTCTCTCAAGAGGCCCAAAGAGTTTTTTTTAAAAGAATGGGGCTTATAACACGAGGGTAGGCCCAGATGATTTTGTTTTGAAATGGCGATCGCGCCGAGATTTTCTTTTAACACAGAGGGACTTATACAATATCTGAGGCCCAAATTTGTTTTGGTTAAAAGGGGATTGGGTCTTACACTCTAATAGAGGCCCAAAGAGTTTTGAATGGGTCTTATAGCTCTAGGAGAGGCCCAAGGTTTGTTTTTCAACGGACTATGACCGCGTCGAACTTTTTGAAATACAACGGGACTTATACCATAAGTGAGGCCCAAAAATTTGTGTATTTACAAAAGGGGTTGGGTCTTACGCTCTATTAGAGGCCCAAAGTGTTTAAAAAGGGAATAGGTCTTACTACTCTAGGGTAGGCCCAAGGTTATTTGCGTACAAAAACGACGATCGCGCCGAGGTTTTTTCGAAAATACCCAGAGGGACTTATACAATAAGTGAGGCCCACAATAGGTTATTTTACAAAAAGGCTTGGGTCTTACACTCTATTAGAGGCCCAAAAGTGTTTGAAAAAGATTGATGAGGGCTGAATTAATCAAAACCCTAATTTGTTTCCAAAATGTATTTTAATTGAATAATAAATTCAATTAAAATGATCAAAATTGTTTAACATGTGGAAAACAAATTGTGATCTTGAATTAATGTTTCAAAAATCATGTTTTGACCTACAAAATGATCAGAAGTCATTAAAATCTACAAAATCAAGAGGGAAAAAATATTTTAAATGTCAAAAATAATTAAAATATTAATTCTTTGCAAAAATATCAATTATATGAAATAAATAATATTTTTGGGACTTTTTGATAAAATAAAATATTTTAACATTTTTGTGAATTATTAAAATATTTGAATTTTCAAAAAAAGGGCGCCAAGAACACTCAAGAACACGCGCGTGTTCTGGGTTTTACCCAGATTTGCATTTTCTCTCCAATCTCCCTGAATACTTGATTATATCATGCAAACCACCTATCAATCTGCTCGTTTCAACCTCATGATCATGTCTATGGTCTTTAATTTCATTTATTTTTAACATGGAATAAGAAATCAAAGAGAAACCTCAAGAACCCTAATTTCTGCATGAAGGCTGAGAATTTTGATACACGATTCAAACAAAGCAATTAATTGAGGGGAAACATTCTATGCATGATTATGAACATTTGGCAAAAGTATTGTGCGAGGAAATATGCATAGATTAAGAGATGGCCAAGTTTAGGCTTACTTGAAGGTCATGACAATAAGAGCAATTTGATTTTTGAGTTGGAGGTGTTACAGATGGGTTGTGATGATCTGAACAGCTTCAATGGATGTTGTGGAGTGTGTTGCAAGCTTTGGAACACTTTGGAAGTCTTTGGATCAAGCTGGAGCACTCCAACTGCATAATTGAAGTATAATGGCTAGGTTGATGGGTGATTTTGAGCTGGGGGTGTTACAGTTGGTGTTTAAGTGTTTGGACACCTCAAATACATCATATGTGATGTGTCTGGGCAATTGGAATAGATTGCTTATGGCTGCAACTCAAAACCCGATAGTGGTTGCTCAAAAACAAGAAAACTTGGCACTTAAGAGAGAATGAGAGAAAGCAGTGCTATAACTTGCTTTGGTGTGAGTTGAATGATCCATTGGAACCTCTATTTATAGGTGATCAACTCTTGTCTTGGAGGAATAGTGAATGACTGCTAGATCAGATCACATTCAAAGGCTTTGGCTTGGTGGCATTTCTTCTCACACAAGGCAACCTAGCCCTTCCCAAGAGCAGGGCTATGCCTTGACCAAATTCACATTCTTCAGATGTTTTTATTGTTGTTTAATCAGAGAACTTGACTGAGTAGAGTGGCTTTGTTGAAAGTGCCCTATTTCACATAAATGCCCTTTGAATTTCAAGGCATATATGCCAAAATGCATTAATCTCAAGTTGGAAGATTCCTTGGCCTTTGGACTCAACCCTATCAGTTGGATCAGTTGGCTTATGATCAGATTGGATGCATGTGGCATAGTGATCATTACTTTTGACTTAGAAATCGTGGATGGCAAGAAAACTCACAAACTGATTTTTCATGGTAGCCTTGGCATGGTGTGTTGTAGCAGCCATAACTATTGGCTCAAGTAGAGTGGTTTCATGCCAATGAGTTGCTTGGATTGTAGGAAACATGCACAACAACATTGATGTTTATCTTTGGAACTGATTTAGCTTGCATCTATGTGAAAAAATCCCACAAGTTTTGGTGTTTCAACACAAAATCTGCCTTGCCCAGAATTTTTCTAAGTGTTGGAAAAGTTGTACTTTCATGTTTTTAGTGATTTTGATCTAACCATAACTCAAAATCCATAATGAATTTGGAGGGGGGGTCAGTTTTTAGCTTTTGTAGAGGGCCATGAGATCTACAAATCAAGCTTTGGATGGGGAAAAATGGCTTTGTGGTTTAGGAGTTATGATCCTCCAAAGTTGGTATCCTTGCCACTTTATTTCATAACTTAGAAAATTTTCTAAGTTTTTATGGTTACCCCTTTTACAAGTTATCCAACTTTTCTTATTTTTCTTGATGAATGATGATTCAAATCACACATTAACATCATTTTAGGGTTAAAAAACCATAAAAGTGAAAAATCTCTAAAGGTCAAAGTTTGACTTTTGTGCATAGTTGACTTTTTATCAGATGAATTCCAAATTGTGCGATCCTCTAGGAAATCATGCCTTTGACCTAAATCAAACTTAATAGACATGTTCCATGGGTATTATAGGGCATATTGAATCATGTCCTAGGGCTTGGGAGCATGTTCTGGTTAAAAGTCAAAGCTATAGTTGACTTTTCTCGCAAAACCCTAACTGTGGTTCCGATGAAATTGAAACTTGTTGCTCAAGCTTCTTGGATTAATCCATTGTTGCAAATGGATCAATGTAGTATGTTGGAGACCTTCAAATCATGTCTTGAGGTCTTGGCTCATGATTTGTCCCAAAAGTCAACTTAGGGGTGAATTAGGTCAAGAAACCCTAATTCCTGATTTTTGATGAATGCATCCCCTGAGGCTAAATTGACTTGATGATTGGGTTTATGATGTCCCTTGGAGCATCATAGGTTATGCTTTGAAGCAATGGTTCATGCCCAGAGGAAAATTTCCATCTGGAGGCCCTGGTCGACCAAACCCTAATTTGGTGACACTAGCGATCTTGAGGCTTGATCCACATGGAAGGGAGCAGCCTTGTGCTTAATCCTTAAAGTGGGAGTCCTCTTGATCCCTTGTAGATATTTGAGAGGTTAGATAAGTTGAAGATCATGTCTTTTCTTGATTGATCCTTTGTCTAAGAACTCTGAGAGGGCTTGAAACCCTAATTTTGATTGTAGTAAATGTTCACCCATCTTTGGGGAGACTGCTGAGGTATGATGGTTCCCCCATATTGTGATGATGATTTTCACAATGATGGGAAATCTTAGTGGTCAAAATTTGGGGTATGACAGATGCCCCTATTTAATCTTCTTGGACCCGAAGGTGTGAATGTCGAAGCTATTCGGGCATTCAGGGTGCAAGAGGATTAAATATCGGAATACCCAAAATTTTGAGGGTGATTATGAATGGTAGCTTACGCATTCATCTTTTTTTGCTAAGCAATGATGCTTAGAAAAGGTAAACTTCCCCTCGATCCTGGTTTCCTACCAAGGAACTGGTCTCAGTTTCTAAAATAAACTTCCCCTCGATCCTGGTTTCCCACCAAGGAACTGCTCTAAGTTTCTTTTGTCAATAAACTTTATTGACAAGGGACGCTATGTGTAGCGGTTTTCCTCAAACTTCTCGCCGAATTTTCCTGGGGAGATGCCATTTGATAGAAAAAATTTTGATGTCAGACTTGCTGGGGAATCCAGACGTCTGAGTTGTAGAGGTGCACAAACTTCTTTGTTGGAGATGCCATTTGTCGACCCTACTGGGGAAAACGAGTCTCTTGAGAGACTACTTTCATGCTTGGGGATATTACATCATACTTTTCTAGGGATCTTCTCAGAGAAATGCCATATGATGGGATCCAATTTGAGGTGCCGATGACCTTTTCATCAGTGGTTTTTTCAGAGAAAAACTGTTGTACCGCCGAATCTCTGATTAAGAGGCTTTCTTTGGGGATTTTCCTTAATCCGGGAAAGCAAGGATATCATCTTCAATGGCGAAGAGTGATGTTTGTTGAACGTCTTTTCTGGTCTTTCAGAGGTGCAAGTTATCAAAGGGGTCGAGGAGCCAACTTCATTCCATAAATAAACTGGAGGAGAGGGATTGTTCAGACGCAACATTTCCTGACGAAGAAAGAACTTGACAACTCGATTGAGAGGACTGTTATCACTAGGGGACAAGAACGACTAGAGTGATAGTGATGCAATATGAAATGTGAATGGAAATCATTAATGCATGATGTATGTATGTATATGCTGACAAAACTGACGCGACATACAAACTAAAAGATGAACATGACTGGATACTCGGCCATCGTGGGGCGAAGAAGTACCGCTGGTTCAAGATAGCAATTCTGCCTTGCTTAGGAGAGATAGTACCTGTTGGGAGCTATGTTGGTTGGGCTTAAGAGATGAGAACTCAGCCGAAGCGTGTCAGGTGAAACAAGGTCTCTGACATAGTTGATCCTTCATTCAGGCGTACTGGTTTAGAAGGAATACTTTGATTCTGCACTTCGAGGTTCGATTACTTCTGAAGAAGCGATCGATGTTCTTCTGATGTTTATCAGTCGAAAGAAATTGCTGACTTTATTTTAAAAGCAGAAAAAGTTTTAACAAGTAAATTCATTTTTGTTTCGTTTCAAGAATCGTTGATCATATTTAAATGTCGTTCTATAAAGCTAAAACAAATGAGAATTATAAACAAAAGCACAAGGGCTCAAATTTTATTAATAAGATGGAGATCAGCCAAGCGTGTGATTCCATAGAGTATTTACAAAGTTAGAAAATGGTAATTTATAGGGAAAAGAGCTACGTTGAAACATAACGACCACTATCCTTTTACCAACTTTGAATTCGGGACATCCTGAGCTTCTGTTGAAGATGACCTTGACTGGAGCTTTCCTGACGGATGATGTAACTGCTGCCGAGGGACTTGCCCCTTTGTTGAACATAGTTACTTGCCATTATCCTTAATTTTTTCCTGGATTGTACTGTGATGTTTCCAATCCACCGGGATGATTTTTTATCATGTCTATAATTTTTGCCTGGACCACCCTTTCATGTTTTCAATCCACCGAGACGTTTTTTTTTTAGGCGAAGTATTTCTTGACTACATCAACATTTGTGGGGTAGGCAAATTCCTCTCCGTCCATGGTTGCAAGTCTCAGGGCACCGCCTGAGAAAGCTTTCGTGACCACATAGGGGCCGTCATAATTCGGAGTCCATTTGCCCCGGGAATCAGTGAGAAAAGATTGTATCTTTTTGAGCACAAGGTCTCCTTTCCTGAAGATGCGAGGTCGAACCTTTTTGTCGAATGCCTTCTTCATTCTCTGTTGATATAACGACCGTGGCATAGAGTCATGATTCACTTCTCTTCGACCAAATTCAGTTCATCGTGTCGATTTTGACACCATTCAGCTTCTGTAAGCTTAGCTTCCATCAATGCCCTGATTGATGGGATCTCTATTTCAATGGGGAGCACTGCCTCCATGCCATATACTAGAGAGAAAGGGGTTGCCCCTGTTGAAGTGCGGACAGATGTTCGATAACCGTGAAGAGCAAAGGGTAGCATCTCGTGACAGTCTTTCTAGGTTACCACCATCTTCTGAACAATCCTCTTGATGTTCTTGTTAGCCGCTTCTACCACTCCGTTCATCTTTGGTCGGTAGGGAGATAAGTTATGGTGTTTGATCTTGAACTCAGCACACAACTCCTTCATCATCTTATTGTTCAAGTTAGATCCATTATCAGTAATGATCTGGCTCGGAACACCATAACGGCAGATGAGATAGTTTTTGATAAATCGGACCACCACTTGTCGGGTTACATTGGCGTATGACGCTACTTCGACCCACTTGGTGAAATACTCAATGGCTACCAGGATGAACCGTTGTCCGTTTGTAGCTTTGGGCTCAATCAAGCCAATCATGTCGATTCCCCATATGGAAAAAGGCCTTGGGGAAGAAAGAACTTTGAGATGTGTTGGCGGTACATGAATTTTGTCGGAGTATATCTGACACTTGTGACACCTCCTCATGTACTTGTAGCAGTCGGATTTCATGGTCAACCAGTAGTACCCTGCTCTTAGAATTTTTCTCGCCATCGTGTGTCCGTTGGCATGAGTGCTAAAGGATCCTTCGTGAATTTCTTTTATCAGCATGTATGCTTCTGGTCTGTCTACACATCGGAGAAAAACCATGTCAAAATTTCTCTTATAGAGTGTATCACCGCTCAGGAAGAAGCTGCTTGCTAGTCTTCTGAGGGTTTTCCTGTCCTTCCTTAGTGCCCTAGGTGGGTACTCTTGTTTCTGAAGGAAGCATTTGATATCGTGATACCAAGGTTTGTTGTCTATGACTGCTTCAATCGTGAAGATGTATGCGGGTCGTTCAAGGCACATTATGTCGATCTTAGGTATGTCATTCCATTGACCTACACTAATCATGGAAGAAAGAGTGGCTAAGGCATCAGCCATGTGATTCTCATCACGAGGAATGTGATGAAACTCGATTCTGTTGAAGAAGGGTAGCAACCTTCTCGCGTAATCTTTGTAAGGTATCAGTCCTGATTGGTATGTGTTCCAATCTCCTTTGATCCGATTGATAACCAGGGCTGAGTTGCCATATACATCCAAGTTCTTGATCCTTAAATCAATTGCTTCCTCGAGACCCATAATACAAGCTTCGTATTCGGCCTCTTTGTTTGTACACTTGAATGTAAGTCTGGCAGTGAAAGGAATGTGGGTACCCTGAGGGGTAACAATTATTGCCCCAATTCCGTTTTCGTAATGATTAACTGCTTCGTCAAAGATAAGTCCCCACTGGGAACCTGGTTCTGGCCCTTCACTGGGTAGCGGTTCATCGCAATCTTTCATTTTCAAATACATGACATATTCGTCTAGGAAGTCAAACCCGATAGATTCTTGATCGTCAATCGGTTGATAAGCCAAATGAACGGCTAAAACACTTCCTTTAACGGCTTTTTGAGCATGGTACTCTATGTCATATTCTGACAGCAACATCTACCAACGGGCAATCCTTCCCGTGAGAGCAAGTTTTTCAAATACATACTTGATTGGATCCATTTCGGAGACCATCCAAGTAGTGTGACGAATCATGTACTGGCGCAGACGTTTGGCTGTCCAAGCCAAAGCGCAGCAAGTTTTCTCAAGCATAGTGTACCGAGTCTCGCAGTCGGTAAATTTCTTGCTCAAATAATAGATGCCAGACTCTTTCCTTTTGGTTTCATCTTGTTGGCCAAGTACACATCCCATGGAGTCTTCCAAGACTGTTAAGTAGATGATCAGTGGTCTTCCTTCCACTGGAGGTGATAGAATCGGAGGGTTCAACATATATTCCTTAATACTGTCGAAGGCAGTTTGGCAATCTTCTGTCCAAACGCAGTCCTGGTTCTTTTTGAGTAATTTGAAAATCGGCGCACATGTCGCGGTCATGAGGAATATGAATATGGAGATGTAGGTCAAACGTCCCAGGAATTATTTGACTTGTTTTTCAGTTTTTGGAAAAGGCATTTCTTGAATGGCCTTGACCTTGTCAGGATCAACCTCAATTCCTTTTTGGCTGACGGTGAACCCTAGTAGTTTCCCTGAACGGACACCGAAGGTGCATTTGTTGGGATTCAAGTGGAGTTTGCACTTTCTCAATTGCTCGAATAGCTTTGATAGATGGGTCACATCTCCTCTTTGTCTTAGATTTTGCAATCATATCATCGACATATACCTCGATTTCTTTGTGTATCATGTCATGAAAAAGAGTAGTTATGGCCCTTGGATAGGTTGCCCCGGTGTTCTTCAAACCGAACAACATTACCTTGTAACAAAAGGTACCCCATGGGGTGATAAACGAAGTTTTCTCCATGTCCTTCGGCGCCATTTTGATCTGGTTATAGCCCGAGAATCCATCCATGAAGGAGAAAACTTTGAACTTTGCTGTACTGTCCACCAGCATGTCAATGTGTGGTAAAGGAAAGTCATCCTTTGGACTAGCCTTGTTCAGGTCTCTGTAGTCGACACACATTCTGACCTTTCCGTCCTTTTTCGGAACAGGTACGATATTGGCTAACCATTGAGGATATTCAGATGTAGCGAGGAAACCCGCGTCAATCTGTTTTTGTACTTCCTCTTTGATTTTGATGGCCATGTTCGGGTGAGTTCATCTCAACCGCTGTTTTACTGGCGGACATTCCGATCTCAGTGGTAGATGATGTTCCACGATGCTGGTATCCAACCCTGGCATGTCCTGATAGGACCAAGCAAACGCATTGGGGAATTCTTTGAGAAGCTTTGTCAAACTCTCTTTAGCAGTTGGACTGAGCAGTGCCACAATCCTGATTTCTTTTCTCTCTTTTTCCGAACCTAAGTTTACCGTTTCCAATGGCTCTTTATGAGGTTCGATGGACCTTTCTTCCTGTCTAAGTAATCGGGAGATCTCTTCTGGAATTTCGTCGTCATTTTCTTCTTCAGCCCCAAATACCGGGAACTCAAAGTCGGGAGAAGGCATTAGATCGTGTGTTTCAATGGGGTTTAAAATAAGCAATCTGCATGACGTGATGATTTGTGTTTAGAAAAGATAGAATGCAAGTGTGTGTGCAGTGTATTTCTTTGGAAAAACTGCTTGTTTATTATTATTTATTTTTTAGGATTACCATTTTCTGAAAAAGCAAAAAGAGAAAACAGCAATTAATGCGGAAATTACAGAACGACATTATTTTATTAATGAACAAGTCGATTCTTGAAACTACAGCCCTATAAAACAAATCTCTGTCGCTTTGGGCGAAGCGAAGAGGGATATTTACAGAAAGTGAGCCCTATCAAAACATCCGTTTCACCTGGGCGAGGCGAAAGGTTAAAGATGGCAATTACTTTGACTTAAGAACAATCTTCGGAACATCGACAGCAACACATTGGCGGCGAACTCCTCGGTGAATCACAAAGTCTGGCACCTTCCTTGATTTTTCTTCAGAAATAACGCTGATTTCTGGTGGAGCAGGATCATTGGAATCTGTCTCCCAGGCCGAATCATCGTAGGAGGATTCCTTTGTTGTATTTTGTAGAGTATTTGTGCTCTCAGGTAGATCTCCCCATCCAATTGGTTGGATATCATCGAGTCCGGTACGAGAGCTCTCAGGAGCGGTGTGTAGTACCCCAAAATTTGCTCTCCTTACTTTATTACTAACTGGCTTATGTTTCACTCCATTTTTGCATTATCATGTGTGCATATCATTGGTTCTTAGCATGGGGTCAAGGTGCCTGAGGCAGTTCAAGAGGAGAAGATGTTCTTCAAAGGGTCAAGAAAAGAGTCTTTGTATTGTCCAAGAGATCTCAAGTGGATCACTCTCTCCTAACTAGTGCAGAAATTAGGGTTTTGAGATTCTTGGGTTTATTGCTCCAATGGGCAAGCTTCTTGGGTTTTTATCATCACCAAATGGCATATCTTATCTTTGTTGGAGAGGATACACATCATATTCAGAGGAATTTGGATATGGACACTGTGTTATTTCCTCCTAGACTAAGGGTACCAAAATTAGGGTTTGCTATAA
Organism: Lathyrus tuberosus; assembly: GCA_022829125.1. Classification (NCBI taxonomy): domain Eukaryota; kingdom Viridiplantae; phylum Streptophyta; class Magnoliopsida; order Fabales; family Fabaceae; genus Lathyrus; species Lathyrus tuberosus. The sequence continues at coordinate 11,334,431 of JALAZF010000145.1, forward strand.
AGTCAGTTTATTTCTGATTTTTTGGGCAAGACTTGATTCCAGGGTATTCCTTGGGTCCCTAAGTCTCTAGGAATGGAAGATTGTCCCTCAGTTTAGTTCATGAGAAGTTCAATTGGCCAATGAATTGGGAATCAGGAGAATTGGGAAAAGTCAACAGTGAGAGGGGAAGTCAACTGTGAAATTTTGAGGTTCTCTTCAAGGTTTTCAAGGTCTCACATCCTCATATGGTCTTCAAGAGTCAAGTTTCATACCATTTATCAAGAATCAAGGGTTGGTACAAAAGTTACTAAATATGGAAATGACCTATAATTTGAAAGTTTCCTTCTTGGGCAAGTTCTTACACTACATTCAACTTGACTTTTCATCATCAAAGAAGCTTCAAATGAATTTTCTTCAAACAGGAAAGTTGAAGATCTTTTTCTCCCCTTCCCAACAAGTACTAGATGGTCTTCATATCATTTGTGAAACTCAAGTTATGATCAAAAGAAGGCAAAGTGGTTTTTAGGGTTTTCTCATGGTTCCATTTCACAACTTTTACATTTTGGGACATAGTGACCTATAATTGATTCCTTTGTTTCATGTCACATTCTAAAATCAAAGAGCAATCCATAAGGATCATTTTTGGCCTTTGAATCAAGTGGATCCATGGTTTATTCATCACTTATTTTCCAATAGGCAAAATTGTAAAATCATTGAAAACTCATGAACCAAGACATCTCAAGGCCCAAATCCAATTCAGGTGTGATTAGCAATTGGAATATAAGTGATCTGTCATAGAATGTTTGGGTGCACATGCATGGAAGAGGGTGTATTTCACATTATGCAAATTTCCAAAATCACCCAAAACTCATTAAGTGAGGAATTAACAAGGCCCAAGTGATCATCAGTGGATTAACCCTAAGTATTTAAGTTAACTCATGCACTGGTTGGAAGAGAAGACACGTTATTTTGAGGAGAACAAAGTGTGAACCCTAAAAACTTCAATCATTCGAATCTCACAATCCACAAGGGCTCTTCACAAGATTCCTTCACAACTTTCATCCTTGGCATCTATAGAGTACAAATCACCCATCACTTGAAGCTAATAGCAAGGGAACAGGTTGCGTGATCTCAGGTTGGTAACATTTTGCATGATCCTAAAACTCTATTTTTTGACATGTATGATGATCTGTGGTTGGTGCTGAGCATGATGATTTATTTTATATTGAATGTGGACGTGTAATTTGATTGCTGCGTGAGTTTTAAGTTTTTGAACCCTAGTTTATTTCATTCGGTTTGGATTATATGATGGTTGTTTGTGGAAAATAATGTGATATTATTGACCCTGGTGAAATACTGGTCAAGAACATATATTCGCTTGCGTGTTTTGGTGACTTTTTGGTTGCAGTTGAACGGAGAAGACGACCGGAACCCTAGTTCCGGCGTCTGGTTCAGTCTCCGGCGAGTTTAGGGTTTGGAGGTAGGAGACGAAATCCTGACCGTCCAATTGTTTGATCCCACGGTCCATATGATGCCACATCTTTTAATTTTTGTTTTTATTTTATGATTTACATATGTGTCATTCCACACTAACTACTATGCACCCTCAATCTGAGCCTCACATCACGCGTTTGATTAATGGATCTGGGACGTTGGTTAGATCTGATGGACGGTATGCAACCAACGCATTAATGATTCACATGTGGCTCACGTGTTTCTTATTTTAAATGCTGGGTGATTTTATGTGTGTGTATGCATGATTATTATGGTGTGTTGCTTAATCTGGAACGTTCATCATTATTACTTTGTGATTGTGTTGACTGGTTAAGGCGCGTTAGATTGATCTCATGGTTGTTGGTGAGTCTGAGGGTTGACTAGGTCTCACGTGTACTTCCTTTTTTTTTTTTTTTTTATTTTGCTAATGGACCTCTTGTTTTGGGCCTTCTATTTGCACCCCCACCTTCCAGCCCATTATATTTTCCAACGTGAACCAGTTGCTATCCATACCCCCATGCCCATTCTCATTTATTTTATTCTATTTAATTTGCATTAATTCATTTTTAACTTTTAAAAATATATTTTTGCATCCCAAAATTCCCAAAAAATTCATGAATCATATTTATAGTTTTATAAAATTTTCCCAAATTTTATTTTATTATTTTCATTTATTTTTAGTGACTGAATAAATTATTTAATGGATTTCTTTTTGAATTGTTTCCTTACATGCATACTCTAGCTTGTTTATTTTATTTCTCATCATCCATGAAACATTTTGGGTCCATTATTTTTGAATTGATTCATCAAAATATTGAAGTTCATTAAAACATTTTTCTCTCATTTTTAAAACTTTTTCATATTGCATTTTAGTCCTCCTCCTTTGCATATTGAGTCATGTTTCTTGTCTGAACTTAGCATAATTGTTTGAGTGACCTATCTTGGGAATTTTGGCATGAGTTTTTGACATGTTGTTTGCCACTGGTTTAGGTGTGTTAACTTTTAATTTGGTAATTTTAGAAGATGTTTTGCCAATTATGTGATTGCTCTTTGTTTGAGGACTTCTTATATGCACATCCTTGATCATGTCTGATTACCTGTTTGAGAAGGCACTTGTGCCATTGTTTGAGGTTTCTTCTTTGACTTCATAAACCATGTTTGAATTTTTATAGGTCATTTGATTGCCATTATATGTCATTGGTGTGAGGTTGTTGCATACTTTGTGCATATGTTCAATGTTCTATTTACATGCCTCTTTGTGTTTCATATTCTCACTTCTTCTCATATGTGTCTCTTCGTGATTTATGTTTGGTTTATGTATGCCATGCCATAGCATTCATTTGCATTTAATTTGATGTATGTTTCTGACCTTGGAGCTTTGCATTCATTCCTATCATGTGTCATTCATATTTTATCTTGCATACTTGAACATGTTTCACTTATGTGCTTCCTCTTTCTTCTGATGATTCTTGATGCTTGGATATCTGTTTGCATGCCTCATGTGACACTTGGATAGCATGTTTAGGTCATCCACATTCTGACTTGGATATTATTTGAAGCATTCTTGCATGTTTACCTTGCATGTCCTCTCATCCTTCCTCCACTCCTTCTTTGACGGCTTTCTTGTGTGTTTTTCCATTTGCTTGCATTCTGTTTGCTTGATCTTGTTTTGTAAACATTGTGGGTCACCTCTAAGGTGTATATTCTGACTTGGATGAGTTGCATTTAGCTTGTACTCTTTTCCCTTCGGTGTGATTTGTTTGGGTTTCCTTTGTCTTATAGTAGCTTGTGTCTGTTTTGTACTAACCTTTTATGGCCGAGGTAAGTTATTTGAGGATGTGGATAATTATCCATGTCCACCCTCACTCTTTCTTTATCTCATCTTTTCTTTTCCTTAGGCTTAGGTTGTTGTCAAACCTCCCCTTAGGGCCACCTTTTGCATGATAACATTAGGATAAATTTTCCCCGTAGTGTTTTTTTTCTTTTCTTTTGAGTCCCTCTTCTCATCTCATAACAATTTCTAAGATACTTAATAAGGTCAACTTGCCTTGCACACGAGCCTTAAACATAGGAAATTAAGATTGAGGGGACCCCTTCTCTCATCTAGAGTGTTGAGCATACGTCCCATTGGGGGCGACCATGCGACGCATTCGCTCCCGTGTCATAGACTTTGGTTCAAGTCGAGTTACGAACTAACTCAAGTCACTTCTGTCCTAAAAAATACAAACAAACTTCAAACCTTTTTGTCCTGCGGGATTGTCAAACTAAAGGCTATTTTCAAAAAAGGCACGTTACTTTCCGTCTGAGTCGCAAACAGGCATCGACCCTAACTGTCGGACGCGAACTTAACGTCGCTCATAAAAAACACAAAAAGAACTTGGTCCGAACTACGTTGACTCTGAATTCCCCATTGCACAAAGGGGGTACGTAGGCCTAGGACGACGACGTCCTACCGAGTCTGTCTTTGGTTACCCCTCCCCCATCTTAGTGAAGCTATAGATTTTAGGATAACTCACCCTTAGATTAGACAACAAGCGTGGATCCCATCGAGTACGATGGACGCGTGGGGTGCTAGCACCTTCCCCTCGCGTAACCGACTCCCCAACCCAGGTTATGGTTGCGATGACCATTCCTTTCCCTCTTCCTCGGGTTTATGTGGTGTTCCCTTTCCCTCTCTTGGGATAAATTTACACGGCTGGCAACTCTGTTTTCCGCGTCACTCTCGCGTTTGTACCTGGATGAAAATCGTGGTTGCGACAGCTGGCGACTCTGCTGGGGTAAGGAGTTGACCTATGCTGGTCTATCCCTAAGTGAGTTAATCCTAGCGCTTGCTTGTCTTTGTTCTCTTTGGGTGTTTTTGTTTTTTGTTTTGCTTTATTTGTTGTATTTTATTTTTACCGCATTTTCTGCATTGCATATTATTATCATCTGCTGCACTGTTCTTCTGTTTGGCGGGTTGGGAGTTTTGAGAGTTAAGCCCAATACCCAGGCTTGAGCGTACACGTAGGATTAGCGTGGCAAGTAGTGTGACTCGTGTGGCATTTGGCCAGACATAGTATACATGAAAACTCCACATCCATACGAGGTTTTCTTCGGTAATGTTCTATCCTGCGCATTGGTGCAGATGATTGAATGTAACTTGGAAAATTGTCGACTCTGGCGGCCATTCCCGAGGACTCAGTAACGGCACTCCTCCCGAGACGTGATAATGGCAGACCAGAAATGGTAAACACATTACACATGTCGATCTGAGGACCCAATGCTGGGAACTTGCTATAGGGTTTCCTTTTGGGAAAGAATCAGTGGAAGCACTCCTCGATTGGCGATAGTACTGTACCCCGAGAGATGAATGTACTATTGCTTCTCGACCTCAGTGCCGAAGCTGGGGACTTGCCATAAGATGTTTTCTTTTGAGGGGAATCAGTTGAGGCCTCCTCGATTGGTGATGATGCCAAACCAGAAATGGTGAACGTATCATCATTTCTTGACCTGAGAGCCCGTGATATTGAGGATCCTCAACTTTCTAGTACCCACATGTGAGAGAGCAGGGTGTTTACAGGTTTGCAGGTAACCTTGACCTTCAACCTACCCAGTTTTCTGATCAGCAGATTTATCAGTGTGGTACTATGGTTATTTAAGTATTCTGGGTATTTGGGCAGACCTTCGAGATTATACAGTGGTTCAGTGCAGCTGTTGTCCAGTCTGTGTGGCATCCTTGATCCCATGTGTGCATTCGCATCATCATTTTTCATCCTAACATGTTTATTCATTTGCAGGGCTGCATCCTAACTTTGATTCTGGTTTTTAAAGACTATTAAGGATGAGTGTTGAGAAGAGAAAGAACATCATAGTGTACAAGTTCCCATCACTTTTTCTGGATACTGTTCACAAGATTGTGTCTATGGCAGAACCTGGGGTATTGGCAAACTTTAGAGAAGAGTATGGAAGAATTCTGAATTTTGCTCGCAACATCACTGAATACGAGTATAGGGCTTTGCACACTCTGGTGCAATTCTATGACCCTCACCTGCGCTGTTTTCTATTCACTGATTATCTTTTGCTCCGACATTGGAGGAATTTGCTCTCATCCTGGATGTTTCTTTTAAAGAAGAGGCTCCTTTCTATCCTTCTGAAGAACTTCTTGATTTAGAAAGGGTCTCCAAGGGAGGGTGTAAAGGCTTTCATGTGAAATTTTTGGTAGAACAGGCTGCTGTGTATGCTAAGGCTAGATGTTGGTCAGTTTTCAACGCCATCTTGGCTATATGTGTCTATGGAACGGTGTTGTTTCTAAATATGAAGGATTTTGTGGACATGCACGTTGTCCGGATATTTACCATGAAGAATCCGGTACCTACTTTGCTTGGAGATCTGTATTATTTAGTGCATTATAAGAACGAGAAGAGGATGGGAGGACCCCTTTATTTTTGTGCGCCAGTCTTCTACAAGTGGTTTGCTGATCGTCTTCCCACATCTGGGGCATTTGTAGATACTCAAGGAACTTTGGAGTGGTCCAAAAGATTGATGGGCTTGAGAGCAGATAATCTAATTTGGGTTAACCGTGACTTGTTGGGCCAAGATATCATGATTAGTTGTGGAGGTCTCCCAAATGTGCCTCTAATAGGAAGGAAAGGGGGAATTAACTACAACCCCATTCTTGCTATTAGGCAATTCGGGTATGCCTTGAAAGAGCCGCCAAGAGACGAGGAGGTCCGAGAATCTTTATATCTGAGTGGGGAAATCAATCCAGAGCTGTTAAAAGAAGCTGCAAATACTTGGGAAGATCGTCATAAGAAAGGGAAGACTTATTTTGGGAAGAGAAACAATAGAACATTTCCTGTGTATGAAGATTGGATTCAGAAAAGGGTAGAGGAGGAACTTTTGCCATTCTCCAAAGAACCACCATCTTACCCCTTGCTGATTGAGCCTCCTACCACAGTTGAGATAGAGAAGTTTAACAAGTTGTGGGCTGAAAAGGAAAAGCTGCGAGAAGAAAACAGTGAGCTACAAAGAGAGATTTATTAGTTGAAACATGAGCGGGGTGAAGCTGTTCATATCGCCAAGTTGAAGACAGAGCTTCTCGCTAAGGCAGAAAAGGAGCTAGCTGACAAGTTCGCAGCCAGACAAAGGATGAAACAAGCTCTAGAGGGTATCAGTAAGGTTCTCGAGTCTAAGAAGGAGGAATTAGACAAGGCTTTGTTGAAAATTCACAGGTTCAATGCTCACCGAGAAACTGCAATGGCTGAGAATAAGCGAAAAGAAGACGATTATCTAGCTCAGATTGATCAATTGAATTTGAAGCTCAAGAAAAAAGATGCTGAGATCCTATCAGGGGTATTCCAGAGACAAGCAGTCGAGGGTCGACTCAATGAAGCCATAGCCTCCATAGAGGAACTGAAGATCCAAGCTGAAGTGAAGAGACCTAGAAATGAGGGACCTAGCATGGATGGTGTTTCTGAAGAAGACTCTTGGGAGTTACATTGCCGATACTTGGAAGGGATCATGCATAGGAGAGACGTTCTCATTCAAGAGCTAATTCAGAGACTGAAGCATCCTGACACCAATAAGCTGTTCCAGGAAATTCAAGACTGGAGCAAAAAGCATAATTGATGGGGGGATTGACACTTGTGGACTTTGATGACATGCTGTAGTTTTCTAATTTCTTTCATTGTTTGGACCACCGCCAGGCTTGTTGGTTGGGATCTATGATTATTGTGTTCAGACTTGTTATCTTGGATTTGTGATTGTTGACATTTGGTTTTCCTCTGGTTTTCTTAATATATGAGCATAAGTTTCGTTCTATCCTGTTGTTAAACTGGAATCAAGGGGTGGATCGCCCTGCGAATATTCAAACATGTTCATTTGCATTTGCATATTCATGATCATTTTGCATAACAGGTGTTTATCTCTGGTATTCTTATCTTGTTCTAATCTCAGGATTGCAGATCAGCACATTCACCGGTATTCTACCAGACGAAATCAGAAGAGATTCATGGATCAACTACAAAATGAGATAACTGAGATGTGGACTCGCATGAACCAATTCATGGAATTAATGCAAGGTGTTTCTCAAGGCCAAGAGCAGTTGAGGACTCTCGTTCAGCCACTGATTGCGAGAATTGATGAAGATTGTGTCCTTCATGGAGGAGGTCATACTGGTGTTACTGGTAATAATGTTCAGAATGGCCCTCCGGGTGGAGGTATTCCTGTTGCTGGTGTTGTGATCCCTCCGGGCGGAGGAGAAAATATTATGGTTCCTACTGTAGTGGGGGGAGGTAACGGTGCCGGCGCAGTTCATGGCCGTCAGTATGATGATCTTCAGGAAGATGCATTCTTTGTGCTAGGTGGGGATGCTGGTCCCCAGATTGACAATGATCAGAGGTTCAGGTTAATTGAGGAACAATTGAGGGGTGTTGTAAATCAGGATGCTGTAGGTATGGATCTAGAGGATTTGGGGCTGGTTCCAGGCATTGTTATCCCGCACAAGTTTCAGACTCCTACTTTTGAGAAGTATAATGGTATGACTTTCCCAAGGACTCACGTGAGGGCATACGCAAGTAAAATGGCTACGCATGCAAAGAATGAGAAGCTGATGATGCATTGCTTTCAGGATAGCCTATCTGGGGCATCCCTGGAATGGTATATGTAACTAGAGAGGAAAGATGTTCGTAGTTGGAGAGAGCTGGCAGGGGCATTTATCAAACACTATCAATACAACACTGATATGGCTCCGAACAGAACACAGCTGCAGAGTTTCTCACAGAAGAACAATGAGAGTTTCAAGGAATACGCTCAGAGGTGGCGAGAACTGGCAGCGAGGGTTCAACCTGCCATGTTGGAGCGAGAAATGATAACTATGTTTATGGCCACCTTGCAGGGTCATTACTATGAAAAGCTGGTACCGTGTATGACTGGAAAGTTTGCTGATTTGATCTTAGTAGGAGAGATGGTGGAGAGCGGAATTAAGGCGGGAAAAATATCAGGCGGTGATGGGTCCTCATCTAGAGGAAGTAAGAAGCCTTATGCCAGTGGTTACAAGAAGAATGAGGGAGATACAAACTCTGTGTCATCATATCGTGGTAGAGATGGACCTCGTCAGAACTTCAATCAGCAGGTGGCTTCTGTAACCATCCCAGCAGCACCTCAGCAGCCAGCAGTGTCTCAACAACAAAATCAGGCTCCTCGCAGACCACAGCCTAGGCGAGATAGGCATCTTAACACTCCGCCTATCCCCTACTCTCAATTATTTCAGCACTTGTTAAAGCTATAGTTAATTTAGAAGAGAACATTGGCTCCACCTATTGGTAATCCACCTCCCGGCTATGACGCTAACGCCCACTGTGAATTCCATTCTGGAGTACCCGGACATCATACTGAGAACTGTAGAGCTTTTAAGCATCTGGTTCAAGATTTAGTGGATTCCAAAGCCATCAATTTCTCCAATGACGTTCCAAATGTTAATCAGAACCCGATGCCGAATCACGGTGGGCCGAGGGTCAATGCTATCATTAAAGACTGTGAAGACTTGAGTTTGATTTCAGATGTGAACAAAGTCCAAACTCCCTTGGGTGTGGTGAGGGAAAGACTATTGAAGGGAGGAGTATTTCCCGGCTATGATGAAGGGTGTGTAGGATGTGTGTCGCAGCCAGGCGGTTGTGATTTATTGAAAGCGGGTATTCAGAGAATGATCAGTGAAGGGATATTACAGTTTGACAGGGGTTGTAGGCAGAGTAATGTTACTGATAGAGAGATTGATGTTGCCACAATAACAATTCCATTCAAGACAATAACTATATCAGCGCCGGCGAGACCAGCGCCGGTCATTATCACTGTTCCTGGACCAGTCCCGTATGAGAGTACCAAGGCCATCCCATGGAATTATGGGGTCGAGGTGTTTGTTGATGGTAAGAAGCAGGAATTGGTAGAGACATCAGCTGTGAATACAAGGGTTGAAAATCTTGTTGAAGCAGGGGCTATCACTAGGAGTGGTAGAGTCTTTATTCCGTCCGAGGATCAAGTTGGCAGTTCAAAACAAGACAAAGGTAAACAGATGATGGATGAGTCTGTACATAGGCAGGAAGCAAATAATTCTATGACAAAGCCAGTTGGGGATACTTTCTCAAAAGACGTAGAAGAGTTTATGAGGTTGATCAGGAAAAGTGATTACAAGATTGTTGATCAACTTCACCAAACTCCAACGAAGATTTCCATTATATCCTTACTGTTGTGCTCTGAGGCACACCGAAATGCATTACTGAAGGTTTTGAACATGGCTTATGTACCACAGGAAATATCCGTCAATCAGTTGGAAGGGGTTGTGGCTCATGTGAATGCTGGTAATGGTTTGGGTTTCTCCGATTTAGATCTGACTCTAGCTGGGAAGAATCACAACAACGCTCTGCATATTTCAGTGGAATGTCGTGGCTCCTTAATGTCGCATGTGTTAGTTGATATTGGGTCATCTTTGAATGTGTTACCGAAGAAGGCTTTGATGAAATTGGATACTCGTGGGTTGATTTGTACACCAAGTGACTTGGTGGTACGTGCTTTTGATGGCTCCAAGAGGTTAGTTTTTGGAGAGTTAGTTCTGCCGATCAAGGTGGGTCCTGAGATTTTCAACACCACCTTTTACATAATGGATATTCAGCCTGCCTATAGTTGTTTGTTGGGTCGCCCTTGGATCCATGGTGCTGGAGCAGTAACATCTACGTTGCACCAGAAATTGAAGTATATGGTGGATGGCTACGTTGTGACTGTTTGTGGTGAGGAAGATATCATGGTGAGTCACCTATCGACCTTCAAGTATGTAGAGGTAGATGGTGAAGTACAGGAAACTTTGTGCCAAGCCTTTGATGCTGTGAAAATTCCCGAGGAACCCCCAAAGGCAGTCAGTCAGTCTGAGGTGGTTGCCCAACCTGAAGTCGTCATACAACTAGAGGTTCCAATGTCCTCTTTCATAGAGGCGCGCGCTATAGTTGAAGCTGGTGGTTCTCAGAAGTGGGGCAGTGTCATTGATGTTCAGAGAAAGCAGGATACCCATGGACTAGGGTACAAGCCGCCCCGGCGAGCTCAAGAGCCTCCCAAGTATGCTGGTCCGATTCGGTTCACAAGTGCTGGGATTTTCTTTAATCAGGTTAATGCTATTGAGGATGAAGGAGACAGTGACTGTGACATGGATGAATGGATCCGTCCCTGCACCCCTGGTCAAAGCTTAGGCAACTGGTCTTCCGAGAAAGTCATCCAAGTGACGCGCCCGGAGTAATTTACTTTTGTTTTCTGTTATGTTAAATCCTACGTTCTGCCCAAGACGTAGTGATATTTATTTTTAGGGCTTGGATGTTTATTTGCTACTTTTATCATCAATAAAGGACGTTTTTTCATTCAAATATTTTGATCCCTATTTTTCTGTTTTTTACTTTTTGCATTAACCCACATCAAAATGGCAATGTGTTTTCTTGTTTGTTGCACTCATAATAAACATAAAACATCCATCATGCAGGTTCCTTTGTTCAGATTCCACCCATCATGACTTAGCTATGGCTCGATATGACTTCGACAATCCCATCTATCAGGCCGAAGAAGAGACTGACGAAGACTGTGACTTACCTGAAGAATTAGCTAGGCTACTAAAACAAGAGGAAAGGGTTATTCTACCTTATCAGGAGGAAGTTGAGACTGTTAATCTGGGAACCGAGGATGTTAAACGAGAAGTATGGGTTGGGACTGCCTTGGAAGACACTGTTAAAGGAAGATTGGTTGAATTGCTCCGAGAGTATGTGGATATCTTCGCCTGGTCTTACCAAGACATGCCCGGGCTTGACACTGACATTGTTGCACACCGGTTGCCGCTTAAAGAGGGTTGTATTCCATTCAAGCAGAACCTGAGAAGGACGAAACCAGAAATGGCAGTCAAGATCAAGGAAGAGGTTCAGAAACAGTTGGATGCCGGATTTCTTGCTGTGACAAATTATCCTCCGTGGGTTTCTAATATCGTACATGTACCTAAGAAGGATGGGAAGGTCAAGATGTGTGTTGATTATCGAGATTTGAATAGGGCGAGCCCGAAGGATGATTTCTCGCTCCCCCACATTGACGTGTTAGTAGACAATACTGCTCAATTTTCTGTGTTTTCCTTCATGGATGGCTTCTCTGGGTATAACCAAATCAAAATGGCCCCAGAAGACATGGAGAAAACAATGTTCATAACACCGTGGGGAACATTTTGCTACAAGGTAATGCCCTTTGGATTGAAGAATGCTGGGGCAACCTATCAGCGGGCAATGGTGACTCTCTTTCATGATATGATTCATAAGGAGATTGAAGTCTATGTTGATGACATGATTGCGAAGTCACAGAAAGAGGAAGAACATTTGGTAAACCTCCAGAAGTTGTTTGAAAGGTTGAGGAAGTTCAGACTAAGATTGAATCCGAACAAGTACACTTTCGGCATGAGGTCTGGTAAATTGCTGGGATTCATTGTTAGTGAGAGAGGTATCGAGGTTGATCCTGCAAAAATAAGAGCCATACAAGAGATGCCTGAGCAAAGAACAGAGAAAGAGGTTCGTGGTTTCTTGGGAAGATTGAATTACATTGCTAGGTTCATCTCTCATCTGACAGCCACGTGTGAACCAATTTTCAAGTTGCTAAGAAAGGATCAAGAGGTCAGGTGGAATGAAAATTGTCGAGAGGCATTTGAAAGGATAAAGATGTATTTGCAGGAACCTCCAGTCCTTAGGCCACCGGTGTCTGGGAGATCGTTGATTATGTACCTTACGGTTCTTGAGAATTCGATGGGTTGTGTGCTTGGTCAACACGACGAGACAGACAGGAAGGAGCACGTTATTTACTACCTGAGTAAAAAGTTCACTGATTGCGAATCAAGATACTCTATGTTGGAAAAGACATGTTATGCACTCACTTGGGCAGCCAAGCGCTTGAGGCAGTATATATTAAACCACACAACCTTGTTGATTTCGAAGATGGATCCGATTAAGTACGTGTTTGAGAAGCAAGCACTTTCTGGAAGGATAGCCCGTTGGCAGATGGTTTTGACAGAGTACGACATTCAGTACGTTTCTCAGAAGGCCGTTAAGGGAAGTGTTCTGTTAGAATATCTTGCTGAACAGCCGGTCGAGGATTATCAGCCAATGAAGTTTGAGTTTCCGGACGAGAATGTTATGTTTCTGAAAATGAAAGATTGTGAAGAACCTCTGCCTGACGAAGGACCTGAGATTGGATCTCAGTGGAAGATGATTTTTGATGGGGCTGTCAACTCATATGGTAATGGAATTGGGGCAATCATTACGACCCCGAAGGGTTCTTATATACCTTTCACTGCCCGGTTAGCATTCGTGTGTACCAACAACGAGGCGGAGTATGAAGCATGCATCATGGGGTTAGAGGAAGCAATTGATTTGAGAATTAAGAACCTCGATGTCTATGGTGATTCCGCGTTGGTAGTTAATCAGATTACAGGAGAATGGGAGACTCGTCAGGCAAATTTGGTACCTTATAACAACTATGCCAGAAGGTTGTTACCTTTCTTTGATAGGGTGGACTTTCATCATAAGCCCCGAGCTGAGAATCAGATGGCTGATCCATTGGCAACGTTGGCATCCATGTATAAGGTGAACCATTGGAATGAAACGCCTTCAATTAGAATCATGCGTTTGGATAGACCATCTTTTGTGTTTGCAATTGAAGATGTGTCAGATGGCAAGCCTTGGTATCATGATATTAAGGTCTTTCTGAGAGACAGGAGTATCCAGAGGGTGCCTCCACCAAGGATAAGAAGACTCTGAGAAGGTTGGCAGGAAACTTCTTTCTGAACAAGGATGATGTGTTATATAAGAGGAACTTCAATATGGTCTTGCTACGTTGTGTTGATGAACACGAGGCATGTTTGTTGGTGGAGGAAGTTCACGAGGGTTCATTCGGTACTCATTCCAGTGGACACACTATGGCTAGGAAGTTATTAAGGGCAGGATATTATTGGATGACTATGGAGTCTGATTGTTTCAAGTACGCCCGAAAGTGCCATAAATGCCAGATTCATGCAGACAAGATGCATGTACCGCCTACGCCTCTAAACGTGTTATCATCTCCTTGGCCTTTTGCAATGTGGGGCATAGATATGATTGGAAAGATTGAGCCCACTGCTTCCAATGGGAATCGTTTCATTTTAGTTGCCATTGACTATTTCACAAAGTGGGTGGAGGCAGCCTCGTACGCCAACGTAACCAAGCAAGTGGTAGCCCGGTTTATAAAGAAGGATATCATCTGTCGTTATGGGGTCCCGGAGAGAATCATTACTGATAATGGCTCGAATTTGAACAATAAGATGATGAAGGAACTATGTCAGAGTTTCAAGATCGAGCATCACAATTCTTCTTCATATCATCCGAAGATGAACGGTGCCGTTGAGGCGGCGAATAAGAATATCAAGAAGATTGTGCAGAAGATGGTGGTAACGTATAAAGACTAGCATGAGATGCTACTGTATGCCCTACATGGTTATCTTACTTCGGTGCGTACATCAACTGGGGCAACCCCTTTCTCATTGGTATATGGTATGGAAGCAGTTTTACCCTTAGAGGTCGAGATTCCGTCTTTGAGAATTCTAGCAGATGTGAAGCTTGATGAAGCTGAGTGGGTGCGTTCCAGGTTGGATCAGTAGAACCTTATTGAAGAAAAGAGGTTGGCAGCCATCGCACATGGTCGGTTGTATCAGAGCAAGATGAAGCACGCCTTTGACCAGAAGGTACGTCCTCGGAGTTTTCAGACAGGTGAACTGGTTTTGAAAAGGATCCTTCCTCCTCAGACAGATCACAGGGGCAAATGGACTCCAAACTACGAGGGGCCATATGTAGTAAGAAAGGTTTTCTCTGGTGGGGCCTTACTACTTTCAACTATGGATGGCGAAGATTTTACATCCCCTGTGAACGTAGACGTAGTCAAAAAATACTTCGCATAAAAGAGACTCGCTGGACATAAAAAGAAAGTCCAGGCAAAAAAGGGGCATCCCGGCGAACCATAAAAAGGAAAAGGTTCGGGCAAAAATTAGGGATAAAATATAAAAAAGAAACGTGTAAACCCGCAAAGTTGAAAACCGAAAAAGGCAACTTTGGAAAAAATGGGTATCCCGATGGATTGAAAACCCGAAAAAGGCGATCCAGGCAAAAGTTAGGGATTTATAAGTGAAAGGCTATGGTCTGAATTCGATCTGTGAGCACTTTCAATACCTGAAAATTCTGAAAGGAAGGAATCAGTACAGTTAGTCTCTTCAGAGGTCAAGATGTTTGTGGATAAGCAAGACATATGGGTCATAGCTGAGTCGAATCATGGTGGATATCTGTTCCCGCATTGCCGACATATGTATTTTCCTTTTGCTTTTGCGCAATTACCTCTTTTTAGGAATTGCTTCTAATTGTAAATGCCTATTTACAGGCCACTTTTCTCAATAAAATATTCATTTCACTCAGAGAACTTTCCATTGTTTGTTTTACTTTTACTGTTTTGTTTGCAAAAACGTCCGATATTTTTGATAAACATTGCTTATAAAACTTCGAGCTTTGCGGAGCATAACGAAAAGCAGTAGAAATTACTTAGGCATTAATGGTGATAGTCATGTTGTGGCATATTCTATTTGTTGTTATTATTTGACTTGCAGGGTAACAGCATTGTACTTCCCCAGTAGGGTTGCTCTCCCCAGTATTGAGATTGCACCTTTCCTCAGCAGAGCAGACCTTCCCCAGCAGGAGACTTGGGAAGTATTTTCTCCGGATCAAGGCGTTATTTCCCCACAGAATCAAGGTGTTCACCTTCCCCATCCAGTCAGGAAGCGTGCTTTCACCGACGATGTCATATTCTATCCCCAGCAAGATGGGAGTAAAGTCATTCTCCCCATCAGCAGGCTAAGTTCAGCAGTATCCCCAAGCAGGATGGTATTATGGGCTGGCATCCCCCAGCAAGTCCTAAGCCCATCTGTTATTGGCAATCCTCAGTAATAGACTTCCGGTATCATTATTGGCATTCATTCTCAACTCCCCCAGCAGAGGAGGAATCTCAGGTTCAGGACATGTGTAATCCCTGGTAGAGTGTATATGCTTTTGGATTTCATCCCCGGTAGAAGTTGTGGATCCAAAGAGTCGGTCAGTGCGATCCTTCTCAACAGAATTCCTGGATTCAGAGGACAATTTATTCTTGTCATCCCCAGCTGAATTGGTCTTTTCTCTCCAGCATTTATTTTGCTGGAGGGAACCTTTTTGCATATCATAAGCATTTGCATTGCATCCTCAAATGCGTAGCATTTCCACTTCGTGTGGAGCATTACGGCAAAATTCAAACATGGGCATCCGAAGCATAAGCCAGGTTTGAGTCTTCCTTCGTCGGGAAAAAAGCAGATTTCGGAGAATATCATTCGACTTCACTCCGCAAGTGTTGGGTTTAGTCATTCAAAGCACTATCTGACATTCCCTTGCAGAGTTGTTTGCCAGGAGCGTTAATCCATGATTCATTTTTACCCCTTCGTCCAGGTGGTCCTTTGGTTTATTCCCTCAAGAGTTTTTACCGTTTGGCACCCGTCCGTGTTCCTTTCAGCACCCGTCAGTGTTTGAACCCTTATTTCAATGCTCGTCCGTATTGGCATTTGGCACCCGTCCGTGTTCCTTTCAGCACCCGTCAGTGTTTGAACCTTCATTTCAATGTCCGTCCGTATTGACATTTGGCACCCGTCCGTGTTCCTTTCAGCATCCGTCAGTGTTTGAACCTTTGTTTCAATGCCCGTCCGTATTGACATTTGGAAACCGTCCGTGTTCCTTTCAGCACCAGTCCGTGTTTGAACCTTTTGTTTCAATGCCCGTCCGTATTGGCTTTCGATGCCTGTCCGTGTCCTTTTAGCACCCGTCCGTGTTTAAACCTTTTGTTTCAATGCCCGTCCGTATTGACCTTTTGATGCCCGTCCGTGTCCTTTCAGCACCCGTCAGTGTTTGAACCTTCATTTCAATGCCCGTCCGTATTGACATTTGGCACCTGTCCGTGTTCCTTTCAGCACCCGTCAGTGTTTGAACCTTTGTTTCAATGCCCGTTCGTATTGACATTTGGCACCCGTCCGTGTTCCTTTCAGCATCCGTCCGTGTTTGAACCTTTTGTTTCAATGCCCGTCCGTATTGGCTTTCGATGCCCGTCCATGTCCTTTCAACACCCGTCCGTGTTTGAACCTTTTGTTTCAATGCCCGTCCGTATTGACCTTTTGATGCCCGTCCGTGTCCTTTCAGCACTCGTCCGTGTTTGAACCTTTTGTTTCAATGCCCGTCCGTATTGACTTTTGATGCCCGTCCGTGTCCTTTCAGCACCCGTCCGTGTTTGAATCTTTTGTTTCAATGCCCGTCCATATTAACCTTTTGATGACACTCATTCGTGTTGCCTTCCATTCACCAGCGAGATTAACCCCCAGTAGATTTATCCTTTCAGCACCCGTCCGTGTTTGAACTTTTGTTTCGATGACCGTTCGTATTAAATCCATTTACCTTTCCAGTACCCGTCCGTATTGAACCCTTTTCACACACGTCAGTGTATCTTTTCAGTACCCGTCCGCATTGAACCCTTTTGCACCCATCCGTGTATCTTTTCGACACCCGTCCGTATTGAACCTTTTACACCCGTCCGTGTATCCTTTTGATATCCTGTTCGTATCTGATATCTTTGACTCCTTGACACCCGTCCGTGTTTATCCCCTGCATAGGTAACACCCGTTTGTGTTTATTTCATGACATTCCAATACATTGTTCGTATTGATTTCCAACACTCGTACATGTTGTGGCAAGTGCAGCATTTGTTGCTTGTTCCCCAGTGGAGTTGCCCCTCCTTTGAGGATTGCAAATTTTCAGGTTCTTTGGTATTCAATCTCTGTGTATCCCAATTGTCTGAAAGTCGTCGCTATCATACCCTCATGACCAAGTTGATTGATAGGGGCAGCTGTAGCACCCCAAAATTTGCTTTCCTTACTTTATTACTAATTGGGTTATGTTTCACTCCATTTTTGCATTATCATGTGTGCATATCATTGGTTCTTAGCATGGGGTCAAGGTGCCTGAGGCAATTCAAGAGGAGAAGATGTTCTTCAAAGGGTCAAGCAAAGAGTCTTTGTATTGTCCAAGAGATCTCAAGTGGATCACTCTCTCCTAACTAGTGCAGAAATTAGGGTTTTGAGATTCTTGGGTTTATTGCTCCAATGGGCAAGCTTCTTGGGTTTTTATCATCACCAAATGGCATATCTTATCTTTGTTGGAGAGGATACACATCATATTCAGAGGAATTTGGATTTGGAGACTGTGCTATTACCTTCTAGACTGAGGGTACCAAAATTAGGGTTTGCTATAAAGTCAGTTTATTTCTGATTTTTTGGGTAAGACTTGATTCCAGGGTATTCCTTGGGTCCCTAAGTATCTAGGAATGGAAGATTGTCCCTCAGTTTAGTTCATGAGAAGTTCAATTGGCCAATGGATTGGGAATCAGGAGAATTGGGAAAAGTCAACAGTGAGAGGGGAAGTCAACTGTGAAATTTTGAGGCTCTCTTCAAGGTTTTCAAGGTCTCACATCCTCATATGGTCTTCAAGAGTCAAGTTTCATACCATTTATCAAGAATCAAGGGTTGGTACAAAAGTTACTAAATATGGAAATGACCTATAATTTGAAAGTTTCCTTCTTGGGCAAGTTCTTACACTACATTCAACTTGACTTTTCATCATCAAAGAAGCTTCAAATGAATTTTCTTCAAACATGAAAGTTGAAGATCTATTTCTCCCCTCTCCAACAAGTACTAGATGGTCTTCATATCATTTGTGAAACTCAAGTTATGATCAAAAGAAGGCAAAGTGGTTTTTAGGGTTTTCTCATGGTTCCATTTTCACAACTTTTGCATTTTGGGACATAGTGACCTATAATTGATTCCTTTGTTTCATGTCACATTCTAACATCAAAGAGGAATCCATAAGGATCATTTTTGGCCTTTGAATCAAGTGGATCCATGGTTTATTCATCACTTATTTTCCATTATGCAAAATTGCAAAATCATTGAAAACTCATGAACCAAGACATCTCAAGGCCCAAATCCAATTCAGGTGTGATTAGCAATTGGAATATAAGTGATCCATCATAGAATGTTTGGGTGCACATGCATGGAAGAGGGTGTATTTCACATTATGCAAATTTCCAAAATCACCCAAAACTCATTAAGTGAGGAATTAACAAGGCCCAAGTGATCATTAGTGGATTAACCCTAAGTATTTAAGTTAACTCATGCACTGGTTGGAAGAGAAGACACGTTATTTTCAGGAGAACAAAGTGTGAACCATAAAAACTTCAATCATTTGAATATCACAATCCACAAGGGTTTTTCACAAGATTCCTTCACAACTTTCACCCTTGGCATCTATAGAGTACAAATCACCCATCACTTGAAGCTAATAGCAAGGGAACAGGTTGCATGATCTCAGGTTGGTAACATTTTCCATGATCCTAAAACTCTATTTTTTGACATGTATGATGATCTGTGGTTGGTGCTGAGCATGATGATGTATTTTATATTAAATGTGGACGTGTAATTTGATTGCTGCGTGAGTTTTAAGTTTTTGAACCCTAGTTTATTTCATTCGGTTTGGATTATATGATGGTTGTTTGTGGAAAATAATGTGATATTATTGACCCTGGTGAAATTCTGGTCAAGAACATATATTCGCTTGCGTGTTTTGGTGACTTTTTGGTTGCAGGTGAACGGAGAAGACGACCGAAACCCTAGTTCCGGCGTCTGGTTCAGTCTCCGGCGAGTTTAGGGTTTGGAGGTAGGAGACGAAATCCTGACCGTCCAATTGTTTGATCCCACGGTCCATATGATGCCACATCTTTTAATTTTTGTTTTTATTTTATGATTTACATATGTGTCATTCCACACTAACTACTATGCACCCTCAATCTAAGCCTCACATCACGCGTTTGATTAATGGATCTAGGACGTTGGTTAGATCTGATGGACAGTATGCAGCCAACGCATTAATGATTCACATGTGGCTCACGTGTTTCTTATTTTAAATACTGGGTGATTTTATGTGTGTGCATGCATGATTATTATGGTGTGTTGCTTAATCTAGAACGTTCATCATTATTACTTTATGATTGTGTTGATTGGTTAAGGCACGTTAGATTGATCTCATGGCTGTTGGTGAGTCTGAGGGTTGACTAGGTCTCACGTGTACTTCCTTTTTTTTTATTATTTTTATTTCGCTAATGGACCTCTTGTTTTGGGCCTTCTGTTTGCACCCCCACCTTCCAGCCCATTATATTTTCCAACGTGAACCAGTTGCTATCCATACCCCCATGCCCATTCTCATTCATTTTATTCTATTTAATTTGCATTAATTCATTTTTAACTTTTAAAAATATATTTTTGCATCCAAAAATTCCCAAAAAATCCATGAATCATATTTATAGTTTTATAAAATTTTCCAAAATTTTATTTTATTATTTTATTTTATTTTTAGTGACTGAATTAATTATTTAATGGATTTCTTTTTGAATTGTTTCCTTACATGCATACTCTAGCTTGTTTATTTTATTTCTCATCATCCATGAAACATTTTGGGTCCATTATTTTTGCATTGATTCATCAACATATTGAAGTTCATTAAAACATTTTTCTCTCATTTTTAAAACTTTTTCATATTGCATTTTAGTCCTCCTCCTATGCATATTGAGTCATGTTTCTTGTCTGAACTTTGCATAATTGTTTGAGTGACCTATCTTGGGAATTTTGGCATGAGTTTTTGACATGTTGTTTGCCACTGGTTGAGGTGTGTCAAGTTTTATTTTGGTAATTTTAGAAGATTTTTTGCCAATTATGTGATTGCTCTTTGTTTGAGGTCTTCTTATATGCACATCCTTGGTCATGTCTGATTACTTGTTTGAGAAGGAACTTGTGCCATTGTTTGAGGTTGCTTATTTGACTTCATAAACCATGTTTGAATTGTTATAGATCATTTGATTGCCATTATATGTCATTGGTGTGAGGTTGTTGCATACTTTGTGCATATGTTCAATGTTCTATTTACATGCCTCTTTGTGTTTCATATTCTCACTTCTTCTCATCTGTGTCTCTTCGTGATTTATGTTTGGTTTATGTATGCCATGCAATATCATTCATTTGAATTTCATTTGATGTATGTTTCTGACCTTGGAGCTTTGCATTCATTCCTATCATGTGTCATTCATGTTTTGTCTTGCATACTTGAACATGTTTCACTTATGTGCTTCCTCTTTCTTCTGATGATTCTTGATGCTTGGATATCTGTTTGCATGCCTCATGTGACACTTGGATATCATGTTTAGGCACATGTTTAGGTCATCCACATTCTGACTTGGATATTATTTGAAGCATTCTTGCATGTTTACCTTGCATGTCCTCTCATCCTTCCTCCACTCCTTCTTTGAAGGGTTTCTTGTGTGTTTTGCCATTTGCTTGCATTCTGTTTGCTTGATCTTGTTTGGTAAACATTGTAGGTCACATCTAAGGTGTATATTCTGACTTGGATGAGTTGCATTTAGCTTGTACTCTTTTCCCTTCGGTGTGATTTGTTTGGTTTTCCTTTGTCTTATAGTAGCTTGTGTCTGTTTTGTACTAACCTTTTATGCAGAGGCCGAGGTAAGTTATTTGAGGATGTGGATAATTATCCATGTCCACCCTCACTCTTTCTTTCTCTCATATTTTCTTTTCCTTAGACTTAGGTTGTTGTCAAACCTCCCCTTAGGGCCACCTTTTGCATGATAACATTAGGATAGATTTTCCCCGTAGTGTTTTTTTCTTTTCTTTTGAGTCCCTCTTCTCATCTCATAACAATTTCTAAGATACTTAATAAGGTCAACTTGCCTTGCACACGAGCCTTAAACATAGGAAATGAAGATTGAGGGGACCCCTTCTCCCTTCTAGAGTGTTGAGCATACGTCCCCTTGGGGGCGACCATGCGACGCATTCGCTCCCGTGTCATAGACTTTGGTTCAAGTCGAGTTACGAACTAACTCAAGTCACTTCTGTCCTAAAAAATACAAACAAACTTCAAACCTTTTTGTCCTGCGAGATTGTCAAACTAAAGGCTATTTTCAAAAAGGGCACGTTACTTTCCGTCTGAGTCGCAAACAGGCATCGACCCTAACTGTCGGACGCGAACTTAACGTCGCTCATAAAAAACACAAAAAGAACTTGGTCTGAACTACGTTGACTCTGAATTCCCCATTGCACAAAGGGGGTACGTAGGCCTAGGACGACGACGTCCTATCGAGTCTATCTTTGTTTTCCCCTCCCCCGTCTTAGTGTAGCCATAGATTTTAGGATAACTCACCCTTAGATTAGACAATAAGCGTGGATCCCATTGAGTACGATGGACGCGTGGGGTGTTAGCACCTTCCCCTCGCGTAACCGACTCCCGAACCCAGGTTATGGTTGCGATGACCATTCCTTTCCCTCTTCCTCAGGTTTATGCGGTGTTCCCTTTCCCTCTCTTGGGATAAATTTACACGGCTGGCGACTCTGTTTTCCACGCCACTCTCGCGTTTGTACCTGGATGAAAATCCTGGGAGCGACACGGTGTACTTGACCATATAGTCGTATTTTCCACTTGGTTGTCCCAGGGTGTCCCACACCTCTTTGGAACTGGAGGAGTCATCTCTCTCGATGACGTTGACCTCGGGAAAAGCATAGTTGATGAATTCAAGTCCTGCAAACGTTGCGAATTCATCGTCATGTTGAGTAGTTTTTGAACGACCTGAGTGTTGATCCCATGACATGGTGGGGACACGGGTATTCTGTTTAATGATGCTCAGGTGATTTTCGTTGTTCGGCTGACTTTCTTGCCCCAAGTCTCCTGGGTAGGGCTGCCACATTGGCAGACTATCCATCGGGCCATAGTAGTCGTGGTCAAAGTTGTCCTTTATTAGAGTGTCTTCCTCTAATGAGTTTGGTGGAGCACGACATCCTTCCGGATCACAATCTCCGTATATCATTTCGACGTCTGACCTTGGTGTAAATCTCGGACTCTGCGCGGGATAGTAAAATGGCGTAGGCACCTTTTCCTGAGACATATAACCTTCCTCGTTGAGGTAGGACTTCCATTCCACATCCGTGTCAGAGGGATCCTCCTCATTGATAGTGTGTACTTCTTGAGTCGCTGGTTGAAGGAAACCTCCACTGTGGAAGAAATTTTGAATGGGTTAAAGACTTTCATCGCTGGCAGCTGTCTGAGTACTGGTTGCGGAAAAACCAAGACCCTTCTTTGCTTTATTGTTAGTAGGAATGACAAGTTGTCCCCATCCTGTTGTATTGGTACTCTCGACCGCTTTGATAGCATCTTTGTATGAGGAAATCGAGGTTCTTCCTTCGGATTGATCGCCTCTGTGTAGCGAAAGCGTTTGGAACTGAGTTCCAATTATCCCTTCTGGTTCCACATAAGTGGCTGATGATAAATTGCTTACGAGCAAAGCCTGTTCCCCACAGACCGTGACGAGTTTACCGTTCTGGATGAACTTTAGCTTTTGGTGGAGGGTCGAGGTGACCGCCCCAGCCTGATGTATCCAAGATCTTCCTAATAAACAACTGTACGTTGCCCGGATGTCCATGACCTGGAAAATGACTTGGAAAGTGTGAGGACCAATAGTTATGGGAAGATCAACTTCGTCGATAACCATTTTTTTGGACCCGTCGAATGCTTTGACGACGACCTCGCTGGTTCTCATCGGAGGTCCTTTGAATGATAATTTCATCAAGGAGGACTTCGGTATGACATTCAGGGCTGGCCCTGTGTCTACCAGTATGTTGGCCAAAGCATCGCCTTGGCAGCTGACCGTGATATTGAGCGCCATGTTATGACGGCAACCCTCCTCAGGTAATTCCTCATCACTAAATCCCAAATTATTATAGGAAGTGATGTTAGAGACAATGCTATCGAACTGTCTGATTGTTACATCCTGTTCCACAAAGGCTTGCTCCAAGACTTTCTGTAGAGCCTCCCTATGTGCTTCCGAACTGAGTAAAAGTGACAGCACAGAGATCTTTGAAGGAGTTTGTAATAGCTGATCAACAATGTTGTATTCACTCCTTTGGATGAGCTTCAGCATCTCATCATCATTTTTTGAAAGGTCGGAATTACTGGATTGACCGACTGGTAGATTGGGAACTTCTGTCAGAGGTTCCTTTTCTTTGATAGGTTCTCCAACCCCTCGGTTGAAGATTCTACCACTTCGTGTTACTCGACTGATGTCTGCAATATTCATGACGAAGGGTAATGGAATTTCCTTTCCATTCTCGAATGTTGTTGCACCATATTTGTAAGGGATAGTCTTAGTTGATTCATACGGTAGTGGCCCTTGTAAATAGATGACTATGGGAGCCTTCTGATTTTTCTGACCATCGTAAGTAATCTCGATCTGTTCCTGGTTAGGAACTCTCAATTCGTCAAGTAGAGGAATGATGACACAAACATCCTTGTTCTTCTCATAATCGGAGATTACGACAACGTCCTCAATTTGCTCAGCGAGGTAGTCCGGTGCCCAGTTGAATGGTCCGGAACCCGGATATGGACGAATCTCTCTATGATCCACCTGACCCTGAAGAGCTGCTCGCACAAGGTAGCATCCTTGGTTACTTCCTGAACAGACTCCACAACGTTTATAGTTGTGTGGTGGCACCTGGCCACACCCGCTTTGAATGCAATGTAACCTTACTAGGTTAGTTTCTACAGATCAGACATCCTGACTTTGACGCCGAGTAGGGTTCTTGTCATCGATACTAATCTGCTGAGTGTCTTCATTCATATAGATGGGAAGCCACCAATGATTTAACAAGTGCTGAAGTGCTTCCTGGACAAGGGCACAACCTTGATCATTCTCACAACCCGCCGTACAGCTTTGGTAGTTATGTGAAATCAGGAACCCGAGTCAGACCTGCTCAGCATGTAACTCCACCAGGTTGGTGTTCATTAAGCGAATATCGAAGATCTGAATCATGTTGATCTGATAGGGATTCCTATCATGGTAGTCCTGGATCCATCCAAGATCCATCTGACACTGGAGGGCCTCTTGTACAAAAGAGCATCCCTGCTTGTTTATCGAGCAAGTCAGACAAGAACTATAATCGTGTCGCAGCAGATTATGATACTGGCTTTGCCTTGAGTGCATTGCCACCAAGTTGACATTCATCGCACGGATGTCGTGGTTTTGAATGACGTTGGAATTCGTATAGACCATGTTGACCCCACAAACTCGATGCTCTTAGATCCATCCGAGATCCATCTACTCTTGTAGAGCTGCTTGCACCATAGAACATCCTCGATTGTTTTTACAGCAGATATCACATTGATGATAGTTATGAGGTGGCACATGGCCATATCCACTCTGTCTACAATGCATCTTGACCAGATTGGTCTTCAACAAGAGTACATCGTGAATTTGATAGACATTGTTAGACTCTCCTTCTATCAGGTTGACTGCAGCTTTCTCATGTTGAGGCAGCGGGTTTGTGAGAACATTCAGATTCGTATCTTTGAAAGATAAGACCCCGCTCCTAACAAGTTTTTGCACGTCAGATTTGAAATTGAGACAGTTCTCTATGTTATGCCCTAGTCATCCTTGATGGTAAGGGCAAGTCTGATCCACCTTAAACCAAAAAGGCAGATTTTCCGGTACTGTAAGAGGGGACTTAGTCTGGATGTGCCCCTTGGCTAGTAGTAACGGAAACAGTTCTGCGTACGGTAAGGGTATAGGATCAAATCCTGGTGGCCACGTTGTACGGTTGTTGTTGTATTGAGGACGAGCCTGCTGAAGAGGTTGTTGTGTCCTTTGCTGATTAGGCTGGCTTTGCGCAACCTGATGTTGATACGTAGGAACAGGCATAGGGTTGATAGCAGGAGTCACAGCTGCTACTGGTTGATAACGTCGCCTTTGCTTTCCGAGAGAGATATTCCCAATATCTTGCTCTTTTTTCTTAGGGAGAGCACTACCATATCATTTTGTACTACTCGATGATCCAGCGTCTTTTACTAAACGTCCTTCCCAGACGGCTTCCTCAAGACGAACTCCCAAACCGACCATTTCGATGAAATCACTGGGTGCACTGGCGACAATTCTGTCATAGTAAAATGAGCTTAAGGTCTTTAAGAAGATCTTTGTCATCTCTTTTTCCTCAAGAGGTGGACAAATTTGGGCGGCAATTTCACGCCATCTCTGAGCGTTTTCCTTAAAGGTTTCCTTGTCCTTTTGTGACATTGATCTGAGTTGATCTCTGTCTGGCGCCATGTCCAAATTGTATTTGTATTGTTGGACGAATGTAGTGCCAAGATCTCTAAAAGTGCTTATCGTGGCGCGCTTTAAACCCATGTACCATTTTAATGCGGCACCGGTTAAACTATACTGAAAGTAGTGAATCAATAGGTCCTGATTCTCCGTCTGAACTGACATTCGTCGAGCGTACATCACCAGGTGACTCTGAGGGCAAGAGTTACCCTTGTACTTTTCAAAGTCGGGCTGCTGGAATTTGTGTGGAACTTTCACATTGGGGACCAGACAAAGGTCTGCGGCGTCCTTTCCAAATAAATCCTGACCGCGAATGGCTTGCAGTTCCTTCTGCATTTCCAGGAACTGCTCCTAGAATTCATCCATTCTATCAAACATAGTTTCCTTTTTACCAGACGGTATTTGTGGAATCTGTCCTTCGGGGACAGTGTACACCACAGGGGGTGGTACTGTGACTACGGCAGCGAATCTTGGCGTTTCCCGAAATCTGTAACCTTCAAGAGTCCTCAGTATGCCTCTGGCATCTTCACTTTCCCGAAGTTTGTAACCTTCAAGCCCAGTGGCTTCTGTTGTGATTCCCTGATCTTCAACGATCGCCGGAACATATCCCTCCGGGATATAGTTAACAGGCATGCCCCAGGGACGATCTTTCGGCATTTTGTACCTAGGATCATACTTCTCCACTATGGGCGTTGAGGTGATCTCTGAGATCACAGTTCTTTGTAGCTAAGCTTTTGCCATGGCTTGCATGTCGTTACGAAGCTTTCTCATATCCTCTCTCAGAGCGTCGATCTCTTCTTTCAACTCTCTGTTCTCTTCCTCGAGATCATCCATCTTTTTCTGACGATTGGCCTGAGTATTGTACGAATGAGACAGTTTGACTCTAGAACCGAGACACAAACGTGAGATTCGTAGGTAAGAAGAATACGTGACGTGAGAATGATGAATGCAATGGTTATATTAATTGTTTTTTGGTTTAATCAAAATAAACTTCGATAATTAGATTGCAAATATCAAACAATGGGGAAACCCCATTTTATTGAATTCAAAGGATTACGAAAATAGAAATATAGTAGATTACAAGGTGCGGAAACAAAAACCTAAGCTAAGGGGTCCCGAGTCCTCTCTGAGGAGAAACCGGGTGCTGATCCTGGTACTTTCCTTTTCTTGGACCAGGGCTCTTGGGCCGTTGTCGGGTTGTTATTCCTTTTCCAAGTGAAAGGAACGAGCAAATTCCTCTGGTCATCCTGATTATCCATAACATGTTACTCTAAAATCTCGATCAAAGCATCCTTATCTTTCAGCAGTTGTTGTATTTTGGTACACTCTACATTGAGGGTGCGGTATTTGTTCTTCCAAGACCTCCTCTCCCGCTGAACTTTGTTGAGAGTAACCTGGAGTTTTTCCGTTTCAATCATGAAGTACATGACAATCTCCCTTGGCGGAAGAACTCTGTGACGAGGATAAGTCATTTTTAGCTTGAGAGCTCTAGTTTGTACCCAGTGGAGGTAAGGCTCCACCAAGACACAGTCCGATTTTCCTAGAGACTCCCGTCCTTTCTTGTGAACATGTTTCCAAGCGTGCACTATTTCCATCTTTAGCGCTCTGTCATTTTCTCCTTCTTTGAAGAAAAGACCTTCCAGATGAGCATTACGTGGGACATGCCTCATCGGGTATCCGAATTGATGACGAACCAATACCGGATGGTAGTTGATTCCTCCTTTAGTTCCTATGAGGGGTACGTTGGGGAAGTTTCCACATCGGCCAATGATTCTGATCCCGTCATAAATCCTATTACACCAATCTATGTCAGAGTTGGTGAGAGACATGATTTTCTGCGACCAACGTAAGGCACTCTTATGATCCCAAAATGCAGCAGACTTAGGCAAGTGGGAGATAAACCATTTGTATAGCAAGGGTACACAACATGTGATCAGTCCTCTATTGTACAAATTCCCTAAGTGTACAGAATGATATGCGTCCGCGATAAAAGTCAGCACAGGGTTTCCAATGAGAAAAACCTTAATGGAGGTGATATCTACAAAGTTATTAATGTTGGGAAACAATAATAACCCGTAAGTGAGCAAAACAAAGATGCTTTCAAAAGCAGTCACGTTCCCTATACTGGAAAAGTACAGGGCCTTCTTTATCAAGAATTGGGCTGGCAAACCTTGGATGGCACCCTTAGGGGTCAGGTGAGTCTTGACTTCCGACTCATCCAAATAAATTGCTCTTGCAATGGTCCGATCCTTTGGAATTTCTTCCAGTCCAGAAAATGGAGCTCGATCAGTAATGTGTCGATCGGTCAAGTGAGAATACTCCTCCAGCGTTGGTGCGAGCTGGTAATCCAGAAATGTGAAACAGTGATAAACTGGATCGTAAAACTGAATGAGTGCTTCCATGATTCCTTCAATCACATGGACTCTTAACAGAGGTAGCAGACCTCCGTATTTGGCTCTGAAAGCTTCAAGGTTAGTGATCATCCTCGCTAAACTTCTCAAATCCTCTAGTTTTGGAACCTTGAAGGTATACTTATGAGTTCTCCTTCTACCGAAATCTATTAGCGCAATCCTTTTTCTGACATTTGCAATCATTGTCTTAGTTTAATTCGAAAAAGAGAGACTAGAAGAGAAATTTTTTTTTTTGCTTTAATGTTTTTTAGATGAATGCAGCACACAAAAACATAGAAAAAACATGGGGTCAAAGGACCGGTGTCATGAAGTCAAGGCTCTACCACCCCCCCCCCCCCCCCCACAAAGGTTTTCTACCGGTGATTTTTTGTACCTGTCACTCAAAATCATTGATTCCTGAGAACACCAGCGGGCCGGGAACCGTGCTAGGTGATGTCCATCAAAGAAATCTCAGAAGAGGGTAGCTTATCGTGTAACAGCTATTCCCGATAGCTTTCGCACTACAAAAAAAGGTGATTTTCCTATGTGTATACTCAATCTTTCCACATGCGGCATCACACGCATACACATTAGCAGAAAAATAAACACGTATAGCAATTAGGAAAAGCAGTATATATATTTGTCCTAAAGTCCTAGACTTTAAAAAGCTATGAATCTCATGTTCCTGACAAAAATGGCTCCCCGGCGGAGTCGCCATTCTGTGGTACCTTCCCAACTTTAAAGGTTTTTGACCTAAGATCCTAGTGAAGTCAACAAATCTTAACCCCAATGAAGTCCCTAGGAAAGAAAAAAAGAAAAGAAAGGATAGAGCCCCACGGTGGGTGCCACTTTTCTGTGGCAATTTTTAAGGCTTCTACCTAAAAGATGGGAAGAGAACGAGATCTCTTTGTCCCCAGTGAAGTCGCCATTTTTTCTGTAGCGCAAATTTTTGGACGTGGTTGCGAAGCACTATCGCCTTTGGGGTACTACAGTTCGATTCATTTTTTATCCTATTGAAGCTGATGAAGGAAGGGAAATAGATGTCTCCAATTAACCCTGCTTGCAAACTGAGTTTGAACAGATGACTGTTGGTTTACAGATGCTACAAAGATTGTGGGTCTCTCTTAGGTTATTTTGTTAAAATAGTGCCCGGGCTATTGGTGGGAGATTAAGACTGATGCTTTTCGATTGAGATGTGAAGGTATGGGACTATGGCTTTTGGATTAGTGTGCTCGCTAAGATTTTTCTTTCAATCTTATACCTACGTATTCTCGTTTACTGAAACAGGGAAATCAGAGCGATCGTAGTTCCTCCTATTCTATGGGAGGAAATGGCGTTTTGGTGTCTTGTTCAAACCCCAAGACGTGAAGCTAAAGGTGGTTTATATCTTGTTCAAAGCCCAAGATGTGAAGCTAAAAAGGTTTATTTGTATCTTGTTCGAAGCCCAAGATGTGAAGCTGAAAAGGTGTTGACTTTAGAGAGAATTTGTTATCTCTAAAGAGGTCTGTTTGTCACAATTGTTGGGTGACTGGTTTATAAAGGAGGATTACTTTAACTGGGATATGTGAATCCAGCAATGCCATAATTTCCTTTATAAGGGGGTTTTAACCTGAAGAGAAGACTTTAACTCAGTGTAGAGTAATGCCATCTTTCCTTAGGAATTTCTCATGCTAAAAGAGGGACAGTGGCATGGATGTAAATAATCCAGAGGCTTGCCGCTTACAGCAATTAGATGAAAGGAGTTGTTGATGTTTCTATCCTGTCAACGAGGCACAGTTTTGATGCTAAAAGGTTGATTGACTCAACAGGGGTTTTTCTTATACAAAGCCTAAGAGGAGGCTATTGGCCCAACAAGAGGGTGTTTTTATGTGTCTCGTACGAAGCCCGAGAGAGAGGCTAAAAGGGTTTACTCAACAAGGGGGTGTTTTTGTATGTGTCTTGTACGAAGCCCAAGACGGAGGCTAAAAGGGGGATTGACCCAACATGAGAGTCTTTTATACTCAACAAGAGAGTGTTTTTGTATGTGTCTCGTACGAAGCCCGAGAGAGAGGCTAAAAGGTTTGCTGTTTCAGTTGAGTGACAGGTCCAGTAGGTTGGTTAAAAGAGAAAGTTAGTTCTTATAAAGAGACTGATTGAAGGTAAGGCTATGCTTTGGTACTGATCAGAGGATCAGGGTTATTTCTTGTTCTTTAAGGAAATGGGGAATCAGAGGGTATTGGAGACTGTCTGAGTCTATTGGTGTTTTTCCCTACTTGAAAGGTGCTTGAGAACGTCTTTGGGACTCAAGGGTCTTAGACAGTCCAAGTCTAGAGTTTTATCTTTTGTACTATGCTCAAAGAAATAACAGAGCACGCTTTCGGTAGAAAAATCTAGACTCTTTGAAAGACTGTTCTATTAAGATGACTAATTTCTGTTCCTATACCTCTAGGAGGTCGTCGGGACAATTTGTACGAAGCCCAAGAGGAGGCTGGAAACTTTTTAAGAAGCCGAGGGATAATTTGTACGAAGCCCAAGAGGAGGCTATCATTCTCGGAGGAAGAAATCATTTATACGAAGCCTAAGAGGAGGCTGTGAATACTTCTAAGAAGCCGACGGGTCCTTGTACAACGCCCAAGAGGAGGCGAGGATGCTTTTAGGAAGCCTGTGGGTCCCCAAACCCCGAGAAATTCAAGACAGGCTATTCACAGAGAATAGATCAAGCCAGGAAAGTCCGAGAATTTGGAAGAAACTCAAGAGATGCCATTCATGGAGAAAAGATCATCTCTGGGGAGTAGAGTTTCTTTGACAATTTCTAAGAGTGACAGTCTGAGAAAGGGTTCACCGAGAATGCTGCCTTTCACGTCTCCATATTGTTTAACCCCAAGAGGAGGGAAGACTGTGTCTGGTAATCCTATGGGGATCTAGTTTTGTCTACTTCTAAGAGTGATCAACGGGCTTAATGCTAGACGTAGTTGCCGGGGAAACTCTAAATATATATACTAGTATTACACAGTTGATATGAGATTATGAAAGAAGACTTATAGTGAAACGGCCCCACAGTACAGTTATATACATATGAAAGCGGTAAATGAAAGCGGATAAACACTTACTCGGTTGTAGAGCTTCCATGCTATTTGGTTAGTTTGTTCAACAAAGAAAGCTTTGATAATAATATTATATTCAAAATCAAAGGAGAAAGTGCTTTGAAAGAAATGTTGGGGATTACAGCTCAAGGAGAGGCCCACGGTTTTGTCAGTGATTGCACTGTTGTTTTTGTACAGAGGGACTTATACAAGTGACTGAGGTCCGAAAGGTTTTCTGTACAAAGGGATGGGTCTTACACTCTCTCAAGAGGCCCAAATATTTTTTTTAAATGAATGAGGCTTATAACACGAGGGTAGGCCCAGATGATTTTGTTTTGAAATGGCGATCGCGCCGAGATTTTTTTTAACACAGAGGGACTTATACAATATCTAAGGTCCAAATTTGTTTTGGTTAAAAGGGGATTGGGTCTTACACTCTAATAGAGACCCAAAGAGTTTTGAATGGGTCTTATAGCTCTAGGAGAGGCCCAAGGTTTGTTTTTCAACGGACTATGATCGCGTCGAACTTTTTGAAATACAACGGGACTTATACCATAAGTGAGGCCAAAAAATTTGTGTATTTACAAAAGGGGTTGGGTCTTACACTCTATTAGAGGCCCAAAGTATTTAAAAAAGGGAATGGGTCTTACTACTCGAGGGTAGGCCCAAGGTTATTTGAGTACAAAAACGACGATCGCGCCGAGGTTTTTTTGAAAATACCCGGAGGGACTTATACAATAAGTGAGGCCCACAATAGGTTATTTTACAAAAAGGCTTGGGTATTACACTCTATTAGAGGCCCAAAAGTATTTGAAAAAGTTTGATGAGGGTTGAATTAATCAAAACCCTAATTTGTTTCCAAAATGTATTTTAATTGAATAATAAATTCAATTAAAATGATCAAAATTGTTTAACATGTGGAAAACAAATTGTGAACTTGGATTAATGTTTCAAAAATCATGTTTTGACCTACAAAATGATTAGAAGTCATTAAAATCTACAAAATCAAGAGGGAAAAAATATTTTAAATGTCAAAAACAATTAAAATATTAATTCTTTACAAAAATATCAATTATATAAAATAAATAATATTTTTGGGATTTTTTGATAAAATAAAATATTTTAACATTTTTGTGAATTATTAAAAAAACAATCAACTCAAAATCATTAAAACTCAGAGAGAAATTAATTTTTGAATCAATTAAATAAAATCACAAAATTCAAATATTTGAATTTTCAAAAAAGGGCGCCAAGAACACTCAAGAACAGGCGCGTGTTCTGGGTTTTGCCCAGATTTGCATTTTCTCTCCAATCTCCCTGAATACTTGATTATATCATGCAAACCACCTATCAATCTGCTCGTTTCAACCTCACGGCCATGTCTATGGTCTTTAATTTCATTTTTTTTTAACATGGAATAAGAAATCAAAGAGAAACCTCAAGAACACTAATTTCTGCATGAAGGCTGAGAATTTTGATACACGATTCAAACAAAGCAATTAATTGAGGGGAAACATTCTATGCATAATTATGAACATTTGGCAAAAGTATTGTGCGAGAAAATATGCATAGATTAAGAGATGACCAAGTTTAGGCTTACTTGAAGGTCGTGACAGCAAGAGCAATTTGATTTTTGAGTTGGAGTTGTTACAGATGGGTTGTGATGATCTGAACAGCTTCAATGGATGTTGTGGAGTGTGTTGCAAGCTTTGGAACTCTTTGGAAGTCTTTGGATCAAGCTGGAGCACTCCAACTGCATAATTGAAGCATAATGGCTAGGTTGATGGGTGATTTTGAGCTGGGGGTGTTACAGTTGGTGTTTAAGTGTTTGGACACCTCAAGTACATCATATGTGATGTGTCTGGGCAATTAGAATAGATTGCTTATGGCTGCAACTCAAAACCCGATAGTGGTTGCTCAAAAACAAGAAAACTTGGCACTTAAGAGAGAATGAGAGAAAGCAGTGCTATAACTGGCTTTGGTGTGAGTTGAATGATCCATTGGAACCTCTATTTATAGCTGATCAACTCTTGTCTTGGAGGAATAGTGAATGGCCGCTGGATCAGATCACATTCAAAGGCTTTGGCTTGGTGGCATTTCTTCTCACACAAGGCAACCTAGCCCCTCCCAAGAGCAGGGCTATGCCTTGACCAAATTCACATTCTTCAGATGTTTTTATTGTTGTTTAATCAGAGAACTTGACTGAGTAGAGTGGCTTTGTTGAAAGTACCCTATTTCACATAAATGCCCTTTGAATTTCAAGGCATATATGCCAAAATGCATTAATCTCAAGTTGGAAGATTCCTTGGCCTTTGGACTCAACCCTATCAGTTGGATCAGTTGGCTTATGATCAGATTGGATGCATGTGGCATAGTGATCATTACTTTTGACTCAAAAATCGTGGATGGCAAGAAAACTCACAAACTGATTTTTCATGGCAGCCTTGGCATGGTGTGTTGTAGCAGCCATAACTCTTGGCTCAAGTAGAGTGGTTTCATGCCAATGAGTTGCTTGGATTGTAGGCAACATGCACAACAACATTGATGTTTATCTTTGGAACTGATTCAGCTTGCATCTATGTGAAAAAATCCCACAAGTTTTGGTGTTTCAACACAAAATCTGCCTTGCACAAAACTTTTCTAAGTGTCGGAAAAGTTGTACTTTCATGTTTTTAGTGATTTTGATCCAACCATAACTCAAAATCCATAATGAATTTGGAGGGGGGGTCAGTTTTTAGCTTTTGTAGAGGGCCATGATATCTACAAATCAAGCTTTGGATGGGGAAAAATGGCTTTGTGGTTTAGGAGTTATGATCCTCCAAAGTTGGTACCCTTGCCACTTTATTTCATAACTTAGAAAATTTTCTAAGTTTTTATGGTTACCCCTTTTACAAGTTATCCAACTTTTCTTGATTTTTCTTGATGAATGATGATTCAAATCACACATTAACATCATTTTAGGGTTAAAAAACCATAAAAGTGAAAAATCTCAAAAAGTCAAAGTTTGACTTTTGTGCACAGTTGACTTTTTATCAGATGAATTCCGAACTGTGCGATCCTCTAGGAAAGCATGCCTTTTACCTAAATCAAACTTGATAGACATGTTCCATGGGTATTATAGAGCATATTGAATCATGTCCTAGGGCTTGGGAGCATGTTCTAGTTAAAAGTCAAAGCTACAGTTGACTTTTCTCGCGAAACCCTAACTGTGGTTCAGATGAAATTGAAACTTGTTGCTCAAGCTTATTGGATTAATCCATTGTTGCAAATGGATCAATGTAGTATGTTGGAGACCTTCAAATCATGTCTTGAGGTCTTGGCTCATGATTTGTCCCAAAAGTCAACTTAGGGGTGAATTAGGTCAAGAAACCCTAATTCTTGATTTTTGATGAATGCATCCCCTGAGGCTAAATTGACTTGATGATTGGGTTTATGATGTCCCTTGGAGCATCATAGGTTATGCTTTGAAGCAATGGCTCATGCCCAGATGAAATTTTCCATCTGGAGGCCCTGGTCGACCAAACCCTAATTTGGTGACACTGGCAATCTTGAGGCTTGATCCACATGGAAGGGAGCAGCCTTGTGCTTAATCCTTAAAGTGGGAGTCCTCTTGATCCCTTGTAGATATTTGAGAGGTTAGAAAAGTTGAAGATCATGTCATTTCTTGATTGATCCTTTGTCTAAGAACTCTGAGAGGGCTTGAAACCCTAATTTTGATTGTAGTAAATGTTCACCCATCTTTAGGGAGACTGCTGAGGTATGATGGTTCCCCCATATTGTGATGATGATTTTCACAATGATGGGAAATCTTAGTGATCAAAATTTGGGGTATGACACTTTCACCCTGCCCAGGTGAAACAGATGTTTTTATAAGGCTCACTTTCTGTAAATGTCCTTCTTCACTTCGCCCAAAGTGACAGAGTTTTGTTTTATAGGGCTGTAGTTTCAAGAATCGAAAAAATCATAGATAAATAAATAAACGTCGTTCTGTCATTCCCACATTTATTGTTGTTTTCACTTTTTGTTTTTTCAGGAAATGGTAATCCGAAAAACAACTCAAAATAACAATAACAAGCATTTTTCAGAAAATACATTGCACACACTCTTGTATTCTCTCTATCTCTTCTAAAAACAAATCATCACGTCATGCGGATTGCTTATTTTAAACCCCGTTGAAACATACTATCCAATGTATTCTCCCAACTTTGAATTCCTGGTATTTGAAGCTGAAGAAGAAGAGTACGAAGAAATTCCAGAAGAGATCTCCCGATTACTCGGACAAGAGGAAAGGTCTATTGAACCTCACAAAGATCTGTTGGAAACTATCAACTTGGGTTCAGAAGAAGAGAGGAAAGAAGTCAAGATTGGAACACTGCTGAGTCCGACTATCAAAGAAAGTTTGATAAAACTTCTCAAAGAGTTTCTCGATGTATTTTCTTTGTCATGTCAGGACATGCCAGGGTTGGATACCAGCATCGTGGAACATCATTTACCGTTGAAATCAAAATGTCCGCCGGTGAAACAAAGGCTGAGACAGACTCACCCGGATATGGCTATCAAAATCAAGGAGGAAGTGCAGAAACAGATTTACGCGGGTTTCCTTGCCACCTCAGAATATCCTCAATGGTTAGCCAACATAGTGCCAGTTCCGAAAAAGGACAGAAAAGTCAGAATGTGTGTAGACTACAGGGATCTGAACAAAGCAAGTCCAAAGGATGACTTCCCCTTGCCACACATAGACATGCTGGTAGACAGTACAACAAAGTTTAAAGTATTCTCCTTCATGAATGGATTCTCGGGCTATAATCAAATCAAAATGGTGCCGAAAGACATGGAGAAAACTTCATTCATCACCCCATGGGGCACCTTTTGTTACAAGGTAATGTCGTTCGGTTTGAAGAACGCCGGGGCAACCTATCAAAGGGCGATGACTACTCTGTTTCACGAAATGATGCACAAAGAAATTGAAGTGTATGTCGATGATATGATTGCCAAATCTAAAACAGAAGAGGAACATGTGACCCACTTGTTAAAATTATTCGAGCTTCTGAGGAAGTACAAACTCCGCTTAAATCCCAACAAATGCACGTTCGGTGTTTGCTCAGAAAAACATTTAGGGTTCATTGTCAGCCAAAAAGGAATTGAGGTTGACCCTAACAAGGTCAAGGTCATCCAAGAAGTCCCTTCACCAAAGACTAAATAATAAGAGGATGAAAGAGTTGTGTGTTGAGTTCAAGATCGAACACCGTAACTCATCTCCCTACTGACCTAAGATGAGCAGAGCGGTGGAAGCGGCTAACAAAAACATCAAAAAGATTGTTCAAAAGATGGTTGTAACCTACAAAGACTGGCATGAAATGTTGTCTTTTGCTCTTCATGGTTATCGAACATCTGTCCGCACTTCAACAGGGGCGACCCCTTTCTCTCTAGTATATGGCATGGAAGCAGTACTCCCCATAGAAGTAGAGCTCCCATCAATCAGGGTATTGATGGAAGCTGAGCTAACAGAAGTGGAATGGTGTCAAAGTCGACACAACAAACTGAATTTGATCGAAGAAAAGCGAATAACAGCCCTGTGCCAGGGTCAGTTATATCAGCAAAAAATGAAGAAGGCACTCGACAAAAAGGTCCGACCCCGTGTCTTCAGAAAAGGAGACCTCGTGCTCAAGAAGATACAATCATTCCTCACTGATTCTCGGGGCAAATGGACTCCGAATTATGACGGCCTCTATGTGGTCAAGAAAGCCTTTTCAGGCGGCGCCTTGAGACTCACAACCATGGAAGGAAAGGAGTTTTCCTACCCCACGAATGTTGACGTAGTCAAGAAATACTTCGCCTAAATAAATTAAAAAAAACGTCTCGGTGGATTGAAAACCTAAAAAGGAGGTCCAAGCAAAAATTAGAGACATAAGCAAAGAAAATCATCCCGATGGATTGGAAATCTCAAAGTACAATCCAGGCAAAAGTTAGGGATTAATGGCAAGTAACTACGTCTGATCTGTTCAACTCCTCAACAGTCATGCCATCCATCAGGAAAACTTCAGTCAAGATCATCTTCGACAGAAGCTCAGGATATCCAGAATTCAAAGTTGGTAGAAGGATAATGGTCGTTATGTTTCAATGTAGCCCTTTTCCCTTAAAATTACCATTTTCTAAACTTTGTAAATACTCTATGGGATCACGCGCTTGGCTGATTTCCATCCTATCAATAACATTTGAGCCCTAGTGCTTTTGTTTGCAACTCTCATTTGTTTTAGCTTTACAGAATGACATTTTTAACATGATCAACGATTCTTGAAATAAAACAAAAATGAATTTACTTGTCAAAATTTTTCTGCTTTTAAAATAAAGATATTAATTCCTTTTGACTGTGAACTTCAAAAAGAACATCGATAGCTTCTCCAGAGGTGATTGAACCTCAAAGTGCATAATCAAAGTACTCCTTCTAAAACCAGTGCACCTGAATGAAGGATCAACTGTTTCAGATGTGATTTTCCCATCTGACATTCCCTGCAGAGTTCTTACCTCTTAAGACCGATTGAGCAATTCTTTCTCCCCACAAGGACCTTCTTTCTTAAGCAAGGCTGGATTGCTATTTTGAACCAGTGATACTTTTCATCCCCCACCGTGGCCGAGTATCCAGTCGTGTTCATCTATTAGTCTGTATGTCGCGTTAGTTTTGTCAGCATAAACATACATACATCATGCATTATTGATTCATATTCATATTCATATTACATTACTATCACTGTGGTCATGCGCATTTCCCAAGTGATAAAAGTCATCTTATCAATCGAGTTGTCAGTTCTTTCCTCGTCAGGAAATGTTTTGTCTGAAAAATCTCTCTCCCTCGGTTTATTTCTGGATTGGAGATGGTCCTCAACCACTTTGGTAACTTGAACCTCTGAAAGGCAAGAAAACATTTGACCGACGCCTTTGAAACATCATTCTTCACCATTGAAGATGATATTGTCGCTTTCCCGGATTAAGGAAAATCCCCAGAGAAAGCCTCTTAACCAAAGGCTCTCAGCAACACATTAGTTTTTCTCTCAAGAAAGTCAATGTTAATGAAGTCGTCAGTACCTCAAAATTGGATTGCATCACATAGCATTTCTCCGAGAAGATCTCGAAGAAAAGTATGATGTAGTATCCCCAAGCAGAAAGCGGTCTCTCAAGAGACTCCCTTTTCCCAAAAGATTGACAAACGGTGTCTCCCCCAAAGAAGTTTGCACGCCTCTGTAGTTCAGACAAATTGGTTTCCCCAGCAAGTCTGACATCAAATCTTTTACCATCAAATGGTGTCTCCCCAGTAAAAATTCGGCGAGAAGTTTGATGAAGACTGTTACAAATAGCGTTCCTTGTCAAGGAAGGAACTTGACAAGATGAAACTGAGACCAGTTTCGTGGCTGAAGACCAGGAGCAAGGGGAAGTTTATTTCAAAAACTAAGACCAGTTCCTTGGCTGAAGACCAGGATCGAGGGGAGGTTTATTTAAAAAAAAACCGAGACCAGCTCCGTGGCTGAAGACCAGGATCGAGGGGAAGTTTATTACAAAAAAAAAAAGGAAACTGTGACCAGTTCTGTGGTTGAAGACCAGGATCGAGGGGAAGTTTATTTCAGAAACTGAGACCAGTTCCTTGGCTGAAAACCAGGAGCGAGGGGAAATTTATTTCAAAAATTGATACCAGTTTCGTGGCTGAAGGCCAGGATCGAGGGGAAGTTTTACCCTTTTCTAAGTATCATTGCTTAGCAAAAGAAGATGGATGAGCAAACCGCTGACATTCATAGCCACCATCAAAATTTTGGGTATTCCGATATTTAATCCTCTTGCACCCTGAATGTTTGAACATCTTCGTCATTCACACCTTCGGGTCCAAGAAGATTAAATAAGGGCATCTGTCATACCCCAAAGTTTGACCACCAAGATTTCCCATCATTTTGAAGATCATTACCACAATATAAATGTACCATCATGCCTCATCAATCTCCTCAAAGATGGGTGAGCATTCACCATAATCAAGAGTTAGGGTTTTAAGCCCTCTCAGAGCACTTAGACAAAGGATCAATCAAGAAATGACATGATCTTCAACTTGTCTAACCTCTTAAACATCCACAAAGGATCAAGATGACTCCCACATCAAGAATCAAGCACAAGGTTGCAATATTCCAAGTGGATCAAGCCTCAAGATCGACAGTGTCACCAAATTAGGGTTTTGATCGACCAAGGCCTCCAGATGAAAATTTTCACCTAGGCATGAGCCAATGCTTCAAAGCACAACCCAAGATACTCCAAGGGACCTCATGAACCCAATCATCAAGTCAATTTAGCCTCAGGGGATGCATTCACAAAAAATCAGTAATTAGGGTTTCCTGGCCTAATTCACCCATAAGTTGACTTTTGAGGCAATACATGAGCCAAGACCTCAAGACATGATTTGAGGGCCTTAAATACACCACATTTATCCATTTACAACAATGGATTGATCCAAGAAGCTTGATT
Organism: Lathyrus tuberosus; assembly: GCA_022829125.1. Classification (NCBI taxonomy): domain Eukaryota; kingdom Viridiplantae; phylum Streptophyta; class Magnoliopsida; order Fabales; family Fabaceae; genus Lathyrus; species Lathyrus tuberosus. Next base: position 11,374,182 of record JALAZF010000145.1, read on the forward strand.
CACAAGTTTCAATTTCACCTGGACCACAATTAGGGTTTTGAAGGAAAAGTCAATTGTATCTTTGACTTTTGACCAAGACATGCTCCCAAACCTTGGGACATGATTCAATACACCCTAAAACACCTATGGAATCCATCCATTAGGTTTGAATTAGATCAAGAACTTGATTGCACAAAGAATCGCACAGTCTGGATTTCATATGACAAGAAGTCAACTGTGCACAAAATCAAGTTTGACTTTTTGGAATTTTTCACAAATATGGTTCCCCTAAGTCAAAATAATATTAATGTATGGTATTGATCATCATTCAATAAGAAAAATCAAGAAAAGTGAGGTTTCTTGCAAAAGGGGAAACCATGAGAAACCAAAATTTTTGCAAAAGGGGAAACCATGAGAAACCAAAATTTTTCTAAGTTATGGAACAAAAGTGATTTTGTACCAACTTTGCAAGGTCATAACTCCTAAACAACAAGGCCTTTTTCTCCCATTCAAAGCTCAAATGAAAGTCCATCTGACATACTTTAAAAGTGTCAACTACAAGAGATTCCAAATCCTCATGGATTTTGAGTTATGGATTGATCAAAATCACAAAAACATGAAAATGACCACTTTTCCAACACTTAGTGAAATTTTCAACAAGTCAGAATCTGCCTTACTTTTTCTAAAATGTAGGGACATTTTTCACCTTGATCCAAGTTAAACCAAGTCCATTGGTGAACATTAAAGTTGAAGTATGCCATGAGGGTTTTCCAACAAGTACCAGATCATCTCCAAATTCAATTTGAGTAGGGAGATACAACCCTTGGAACATGGCATCATGGACTGATTTTTACAAGGCAGATTTATGCATTTTGCTCGAGTTAGATAATTTGGACAATTCCAAGCCTCGTCATCCATTTGGACACATCATAGGATAACCTCCAAGAGAAAAGATCTGATCCACAAGCCTCCCAAGTCCAATGAACTACATGTAGCCATAAGTGCCCTAAAAAGGCTAAAATTCTCAAAGACTTCAATTTTGTTTCTACGCATTCAATGGATGCATCAAGGTCGCATGGACTGAGACATTGCTAACTGAATGAGTCAAGATTCAGCTCTGAATCAAAGAACCATAGGCATGTGCCCTAACCTCAAGTCAATGGCAAGAGGAGACTAAAGATTCCTTTTGCTACAATTGACCAAGGGATTGTCCAAGTTGCCATTCACTATTGCTTGCAAAACAAACTTGCTCTACTACAAATAGAGCTCATTTATGGTCACTTTGAGTACACCAAAGCACTACAACTGATGCTTTCCTCAAAATCTCTCATTAGACCAAAATGCCTTCTTTTGCAAGTCACCTCTGAGTTTTTGAGTTAGAGAGCAATTCCACCACAGCTCATGATCCTAACATATCCAATGTATTATATATAAGCTGTTCAAACACTCACCCTTGATCTGAAACACCAAAATTTGAAAGTCAGCCTCCAAAACCTCAAATTTTGACATTTTTGCATTTTTCAAGCCATGTCTTGATTTAGTCACTTCCAAAACCAAACAAGGCCTCAAACAAACTCCAAATATCCTCCTCAAACTGTCCCAATTGATTTCCCTCATCTGGAACACCATTTGAGAGAGTTACTATCTTGGTCACTTTTGCCCCTTTTGCAAGAAAGAGCCAATGCTTGTTCCTGAGGATTCTAGCTGGTTTTGATCATCCTAAAAGCTTCTAAGGGATCAATCAAGAGTGTCTAAAGCATTGGATTAATTCTGGCACAAGGAACTTGATAGATAGCACAAGGAGCTTCAAGAGGTAAGTGCATCACAACTTGAACTCTCTAAATCATGCATTGTTTTGAGGTCCATTGATCATGGACCTCTCATACATATCATATATGTTGTGTTTGAACCAATTTACCATGTTATTGCTGCCTGTATGATGAGATAGCATAGAACATGCAAGTTTAGGCCTATTTTGAAATCACTGTCGTATTTTAAAATGGAAACATTTTCTGAAAATTCCAAAGGCACCAATGGATTCCTCATGAAATTCTAGGCAGGATACACCTAAATTTTGTCCCAATCCAAGGAGAAATGAGGAAGTTAGAGCCTTCATGCAAGAGGCCTAAAATCAGGCCTTGCCTTGGGCAAGAGCCCGTCCATGGCGCCTTGGCCAGGCCTAAAAACAAGGCATCCCATATTTATTCATGGTGTGGTTTTGATACACGGATGTATCACCACCCCAGTGGTAGCGCACATGTGTGTTTGAATGCAAGGTCGTGGGTTCAACACCCACCCAGACCATTTTTCTATTTCTAATATTTTTTGCTATTTTTCACATTTTTTATGGTTTTTATTAATTAATTCCAAAATTAATTTCTCTCCCAATTTTAATTATTGTTGATTGGATCTTTTTTTGAAAATTCCCAAAAATGTTAAAATATTTTATTCCACAAAAAAATTCACAAAAATATTATTTATTTTATATATTTGGTATTTTTGTAAAGAATTGTGTTTTTATTTGTTTTAAACATTTAAAAACATTTCTTTCTCTTGATTTTGCAAATTCAAATGATTTTCAAATCATTCTATGAATGAAACATGATTTTCCAAACATAATCCAAGATCACAACTTGTTTTTTCACACATGTGTGATAATTTTGATCATTTTAATTGAATGTTTATTCAATTAAAATACATTTTTAAATCAAATTAGGGTTTTTGTTGATTTTCACCCTCACAAATCTTTTTCAAAACACTTTGGGCCTCTAATAGTGTGTAAGACCCAACCCCCTTTGTACATTAATTTTGGGCCTCAGTCATTGTATAAGTCCCAGTACAGTTTTCAAAACAACGGTGCGATCATTGTCTTTCCATGGGCCTCTCCTTGAGTTGTAAGCCTCATCCCTTGTACAAAAATAAACTTTGGGCCTCTTAATAGAGTGTAAGACCCATCCCTTGTAAATAAAAACCTTTTTGGGCCTCAGTCATTGTATAAGTCCCACTGTGTTGTCAAAGCCTCGGCACGATCGCCGTTTTCAAACAAATCATCTGGGCATACCCTTGTGTTGTAAGTCCCATTTCTTTTCTTTTTCAAACACTTTGGGCCTCTTAATAGAGTGTAAGTCCCATCCCTTTGTAAGTAAAACCTTTCTGGAACTCAGTATTGTATAAGTCCCGATACAATTTTCAGATCAACGGTAAAATTACTGTTTTTTCATCTGGGCCTCTCGTTGAGTATAAGCCCCAATCTTCTTCTCAAAAACAACTTTCCCTTTTTGATTTAGGTTCAAATTCATAGTTTTTATCAAAACTTTCTTTAATTTCTTGAACAACTAACAATACAGCTATTATAATGGAAGCTTGTTCTCCTGTAAGTTTTAAACAGCTTTCTTTTACATACTTGCACACACACACACACACACACACACACACACACACACACACATATACATATATATATATATATATATATATATATATATATATATATATATATATATATATGTTTGTGCTATAAGCTTGCTCACCTGTAAGTCCTCCTACCTTCTTTTACATACAGTATATATTTCATCTGTATATATATATATATATGCTTGTATATCTGCATAGAGTTTTCCCCGCCAATTAGGTCTAGGATTAGATAAAGCCGGTGTTTACTCTTTTAACAGAGTCAAAACTAGTTCCCATAGAAATTCCAGATACAGTCTTGCCTCCTCTTGGGCTTATACAATATGGAACAAAGAGAAAGGCATTATTCCTGGTGAAACTTTTCTCAGACTGTCACTATTAGAAAATTGCCAAAGAAGTTCATTTCCCCATAGAGGATTAATTCCCGGTGAAACCTCTCTTGAATTTCTTCAAACCCGAGAACTGTTCACTAAAGAAAAGATTATTCCCGGTAAAACGTTTCCTGAACGTTTCTTAGGTTTGGACCCACAGGCTTCCTAAAAGCCTCCCCAACCTCCTCTTAGGCTTTGTACAAGGGCCCTCCGGCTTCTTAGAAGTTCTCATGCCTTCTCTTGGGATTAATACAAGGACCCTGAAGACCTCTTAAAGGTATAGGACGGAACTTAGACATCCTTTGTTACAGCAATCTTTCTAAAGAGTCAAAACCTCAGACCAATTTAAGGGTTGATTCTCATCCCTTAAAGCACTAGCCTCCTCTTGGGCATCATACAAAGATAAACTCTTCCATACTAGTTGACTTGGACAGTCTAATCTCCTCTTGGATCTTAAATACATTCTCAAGTTCCCTACAAACACAGGAGAAACCCTGATCATTTAATCAATCTCTAGTAGAGTTAAAACCCTCACAGGATCTAAAACTCAGTCTTTCATCCTAAATTTCCCCAGCTAGGGTCAGCTTATCATCAGTATAACATTATCCCAAATCAGAACCTCAAGGCATCTGGTACCTCAACTCTTCTGTAATCCTCAGCAAGAATTGATTCTCCATTTTGGACCTGCCTATGGATCTCAATAATCTTCAGCAGAAGACAACCTCCTCTTAGGCTTTGTATAATGATTTTCCTCAGCAGAGTTGGCTTCAAATGCACTCTTTTGTTGAGTCAATCTTCTTTCTTAAAACACTCTTTTGTTGAGTTAATCACTTTCAGCCTCCTTTTAGGCTTTGTATAAGGATCTTAAAACACTCTCTTGTTGAGTCAATCATCTTTTCAGCCTCAATCTTGGGCTTTGTATAAGACAGATAAAAACACTTTCTTCTTGAGTCAATCATTTTCATCCTCCTCTTAGGCTTTGTATAATGATCCTTCTTTTCCTCAGCAAAAGTCAGCCTCAATCTTGGGCTTTGTACAAAACACATATAAATCTCCCTAAGCAGAGTCAATTCTCTTTTTTAGCCTCAATCTTGGGCTTTGTACAAGAAAAATCATACTCTCCAATAGAGTTAATCCCTTTTTGCCTCAATCTTGGGCTTTGTACAAGACAGATAAAACCTTTCACCAGTAGAGTCAGTTTCCCCTTTTTAGCCTCAATCTTGGGCTTTGTACAAGAACCTACAAATATTCCCCAGTGGAGTCAAAAATCCTTCTTTAGCCTCAATCTTGGGCTTTGTACAAGATAGATAAAATATTTTCCCGAAAAAGTCAACTTTTAGCTTCCTCTTAGGCTTTGTATAATGGTATCCCCGAAAGAGTCAGTCTCTCTTTTTGACTCAATCTTGGGCTTTGTACAAGACAGATAATAATCTCCCCAGTGGAGTCAATAAATCTTTTAGCTTCAACCTTGGGCTTTGATCAAGGCACACAAAAAAATCAACATCCCCTCAGAGGAAATCAAAATCTCTCTAGAGGGACACATTTCTCTGTATATCACACATCCAAATGGATAAATCAAAACAAACCCTAATTCCAGATAACTGTTGTAAGTGGCACACTTGTTGATTCAAATATCCAAGTGTTGGTCCATCTCTTATCCTGGTAAAACTCCTCTTTCATTTAATTGCTGTAAGTGGCAAGCCTCTGGATTATTTACATCCACGCCACTGTCCCTCTCTTAGCATGAAAGACTCCTAAGGAAAAATGGCATTACTCTACACTGAGTTAAAGTTTCCTCCTTCAGGACAAATCCCTATAAAGGAAATTATGGCATTTCTGGATTCACATACCCCAGTTAAAGTAATTCTCCTTTATAATCATTCACCCAACAGTTGTGATAAACAGATGAGATATCTCCCTTTAGAGATGACAAGTTCTCTCTTAGTCAAACCTTTAGCTCCAATCTTGGGCTTTGAACAAGACACAAATACTCCTTTTAGCTTCAATCTTGGGCTTTGAACAAGACACCTAAACATCATCTCTTTCCTCCCATAGAATAGGAGGAACTACGATTGATATGATTTCCCTGTTTTATTTAACGGGAATACGTAGGCATAAGATTGCAAAATCTTAGAGAGCATACCAATCAAAAACTTTAGGTCCAGTACCTCACCAAAAACATCGGAAAACCCGAAATCAACAAAAACTCTCTCTCTCAAACACTCCCAAAGGAGAAACTTTCCCAACCCACAACAGACAAACACCAGTAAGTAAAAAATAGTGTAGAAATTGCTAACAACCTGTGGATAACCACATATAGGATGGGTAATTGACAACTCCCCATTGTATAACCTGACCCCGAACTCCCCAATCTCTCTTAGCATTTGTTCAGTTAAACATTTACGTGCAAGGTTAGTTTTAGATAGCTTCCCTTTCCTTTCCAACTTCATAGGATAAATAAGAAATCAGAAAGTAACACCCAACTCCTACCATTACGGTGAGGAGAAACCCATGGCGATAAGGTGGCCGCGTCACCGACAAAAATTGCACGCTACAATATGCCTCCGAAATTAAAAGATCCAGGTAGTTTTTCCATACCATGTGTAATAGAAAAATGTGTCATAGACAATGAACTATGCAATTTAGGAGTTAGTGTTAGTCTAATGCCCCTTTCTATATGTGAAATACTCAAATTAGGAGAAGTAAGACCAACAAGGATGTATCTAAAACTAGCTGGCCGTTCTGTCAAATTTCCTGTAGGTATGCTAGAGAACGTTCCCTTTCGAATAGATCAATTTTATATCCCTATTGACTTCATAATAATGGACATAAAGGAGGATTCCAACATTCCCATCATATTAGGAAGACCCTTTTGGCCACTGCTGGAGCCATCATAGATGTGAAGAAAGGAAAGCTAACCTTCGAGGTTGGTGAAGAGAAAGTTGAATTTACCCTTTCATGATTCCTAAAGGCACCAGCTATCGACGATTCATGTTGTTTCCTAGATATCATTGATGAATGTGTAAGAGAAATTGAGATGGAACAATCTAAGTATACTGAAATGTTAAAGATTCCAGCACCTCCTATAATAGAAGATGATGACTGGTGTAAATCATACGTAGATGATAGTCTGAGGGAATGTTTAGCACTAACTCCAAATCCAATGCCTTGCCCAAATAAACCTTCTGTAAAACTTAAAACACTACCCAAGAATCTAAGGTATGGATTCCTAGATACAGAGCTTGAACACCCAGTAATAGTCAACACAGACTTAGGACAGATAGAAATTGAGAAAATATTACATTTCTTAAGGAAATACCCTAAAGCTCTAGGCAATAACATCTCAGATCTGAAAGGGATAACTCCCTCTGTATGCATGCATCGCATTATGCTAGAGGAAGACTGCAAAATGTCTAGAGAATCCCAGAGAATGATTAACCTGATCCTGAGTGATGTAGTTAAGAGAGAAGTGCAAAAACTGTTAGAGGTAGGAATTATATACCTGATATCCGATAGTATCTTGGTCAGCCTAATACATGTCGTACCGAAGAAAGGAGGTGTTACAGTTGTCGATAACGAGAAGGGAGAAACTGTAGCAAAATATGTTTTAATTGGAGGGAGGATGTGCATTGATTATAGAAAGTTGAATAAATCCACTCGTAAAGATCATTTCCCTTTACCCTTTATAGATTAGATACTTGAATAATTGGCTAAACACTCTTATTTTTGTTATTTAGACGGTTATTCAGGATTCTTCCAAATTCCTATTCACTCTGATGACCAAGAAAATACTACATTCACATGTCCCTATGGTACCTTCACCTATCAACGAATGCCATTTGGACTATGTAACGCTTCCGCAATGTTTCAAAGATGCGTGATGGAAATCTTTGCAGATTTTCCAGATGACATCATGGAAGTATTTATGGATGATTTTTTCGTTTGTGGGCAGAGTTTTGAAGGATGTTTGACGAACCTAGAAATGGTACTAGAGAGATGCGTAAAATTTAATCTCGGGGTTAATTGGGAAAAATTCCATTTCATGGTTCGACAAGGAATAGTGTTTGGACACATAGTGTCAGATAAGGGGATTGAGGTCGATAAAGCTAAGGTAGAAGTCTAGAAAACCTTCAACCAACGAAAACCATTAGAGAAATATGTAGTTTCTTAAGACACGTTGGTTTTTACCGATGTTTCATAAAGGATTTCTCTAAAATAACTAAACCACTAAGTAGCCTGTTAATGAAAGTTGCTGAATTTATTTTTGATAAAAAGTGCTTAGAGGCATTCCAATTATTAAAAAAAGGCTCTGATTACTGCACCTATCATGCAACCACCTGATTGGAGTAAACCTTTCGAAATAATGTGTGACACTAGTGATTATGCCATAGGCGTAGTCTTAGGATAACGGATGGACAAAAAGCTTCATGCAATTTATTAAGTAAGTAGAACTTTAGATGAAGCGCAAATGAACTACGCCACCACAGAAAAGAAACTCTTAGCCATCGTTTTCGCATTAGACAAGTTTCGTTCCTACCTAGTGGGAGCTAAGATAATTGTCTATACCGATCACGTCTCAATTAGGTACTTATTGACCAAAAAGGATGCCAAACCAAGACTTTTGAGATGGATCTTACTACCTCAGGAATTTGATCTAGAAATTAAGGATAAGAAAGGAATCGAGAATGTAGTGGCTGATCACCTCTCTAGGATTGATAATATAAAAGCCAAACAAGTACCCATCAATGATGATTTCCCATATGACAGACTAGTATCCTAGTTAGAAAGTAACACAACTGAATGTTCTCCAATCTATAATGATGTAGAAACTAATGAAGTTTTGGAAGCAGTTTACACTAAAACTGTTGTGCCATGGTATACTGACTTTGTCAATTACCTAGCAGTCGGAGTACTACCACCAGACTTAACTTATCAACAAAAGAAGAAATTCTTTCATGACTTAAAACATTACTATTGGGATGAGCCCTTTCTTTTCAAGACAGGAGCCGATGGTACTTTCTGTCGATGTGTCCTCGAAGAAGAGGTAGAAGACATCATAACCCATTGCAATGTTGCACCCTATAGAGGGCATGCAAACACATCTAAGACATGCACAAAAATATTACAATCAGGCCTATTCTGGCCTAGTTTATGGAAAGATGTCCATACCGCGGTTATAAATTGTGACCGGTGCCAACGCACTGGAAATATCTCTAGGAGCGACAAGATTCCATTTAAAAGGTATTTTGGAAGTGGAAGTCTTTGATGTGTGGGGTATTGACTTTATGGGCCCCTTCCCATCTTCTTTTGGTAACAAATACATACTCGTAGTCGTTGATTACATTTCAAAATGGATATAGGCCATAGCCTCTCCTACAAATGACACGCGAGTAGTTATTAGACGTTTTAAGAACATCATCTTTCCAAGATTCAGTGTGCCAAGACTCGTCATTAGTGACGGTGGGTCCCACTTTATTTCAAATATCTTCGGGAGATTGTTACTTAAATATGGAGTCATACACCGAGTAGCAACACCTTACCACCCTCAAACGAGTAGACAAGTTGAAATTTCTAATAGAGAAATTAAGCAAATACTAGAAAAGATTGTTGCAACTTCTAGGAAAGATTGGTCTGCAAAACTTCACGAAGCTCTGTGGGCTTATAGGACAGCTTATAAAACTCCAATAGGAACCACTCCATTTAAATTAGTTTATGGTAAATCATGTCACCTGCCATTCGAATTAGAACACAAAGCTTATTGGGCCATTAAGACCCTAAACATGAATTACACAGCCGCAGGGGAGAAAAGAATCTTAGACATCCATGAACTAGAAGAACTTAGATTAGATGCCTATGAAAATGCTCGAATTTACAAGGAAATAACTAAATAGTGGCATGAAAAGTGAATAGCAAGCAGAGAATTTAATGAGGGTGACATAGTCCTTCTCTTTAATTCTCGACTGAAATTGTTTCCAGGGAAACTACGTTCTAGATGGTCTGGCCCTTTCGAGGTCGTTAAAGTTTTCCAAAGCGGAGCCGTAGAAATAAGAGGTAAACCAAATGAGACATTGGTTGTAAACGGGCAGCGACTTAAGCATTACCATAGCGTAGAAAATAAGGATTTCTACACAAGCTACAAATTAAAATAGTTTCCCGCTCTTTCTAAAGAATAGCCCCTTCTGAATTAATGTTGAGCTCCCAACATTAAACGAAGCGCTGCGTGGGAGGCAACCCACGATTTTAAGTTTAGATTTTTATTTTTATTTTTATTTTTATTCTTATTTTCTTTCTTTTCAAACACTTCTATGTGGTACAATTAACTATTCTAACCACTACTAACTTAATATTTGTCTACTTTCAAGCTAACTTAGCTTAGGCTAACTCGATACTAACTTTAGAGAATGCAGCCTACTGATGATATGGAGGTGATCTTCAGAAACGAAGCCCAGAGGCGACGTTTTGAAGTATTAGCTCAAACAGATATGGCATTGTCTATCTATCCTGATGGACCCACCATGACTATCCTAGGGATCTGAGATAGTGTGATGTATCTTCTTAGCCAGATAGGTTGGGATAATTTTGTTGTGAAGAGGAGGTTTAGCATGTACCGTAGGCTAACCCTTGATTTCCTGAGTTCCTTTTTCTATGATCCTAAGAGAGGGTTAGGATTTAACAGGGGCCTGACTACCTTCAGACTTTTTGGGACAAAGTACCATTTCACACACCGTGAAATGGCTGACCTATTAAGATTCCCTAATGGCCCATATGTGTTTACCATAGCTTAGGAAGACGCCTTCGGATCTTGACCTTGCATTTTTTTTTTGGTAGCATAACCGGAAACTACCATCCCGAGCCTAATTCTATTTTTTCCGAGAACATCCACAACCATGTTATCCGATACTTCCACAAAATCCTAGCCCATACACTATTTGTTAAAGAGGAAAACATTAGATCAGTATCTAGAGACGAGCTATTTATCATGTTCTATGCCTCCCAACGTAGACCCGTGAATGCTGCTACATTCATGTTAGCTAACCTAGACAGGATTTCCCGAGAGACCCATGGACCTATCCTCGTAGGAGGATTGGTTACTATGAATGCTGCTTCCATTGGCATGGGATACCCCATTAACCGTTTGCATGCTTTAGGAGGTATCCATCCCATGCATATCAACTTTTGTTTTAACCATGGCATCATTGAAAATTTGGGACTAATAGAATTTGAGCTGCTTATTGATAACCAAGTGGTGCATAAATTTACACTGCCTAACCATGAGAGGACAAGTGTGCACAACAGGAATAATCGGCTATACAATTTGGAGGGCCAGAGTGAGTCACCCACTCCACCTGATACCCCTCAGACTTTTGAGAATAGAAATACCATTTTCTTTGATGTTGCTTCATTCACCTCTGGTATTCACGCAGAGCCTCCCGTTGATCATACTGCTGTATTTGACGCCCTCAGGACGAAAATTGCTACACTCAGAGGAGAGCTCACCACCTTGCGAGTAGACTTTCTTGGATTTATGGATGTTTCTAACGAGCAGTTCGACCATTTGTTCCAGCAGATTTATTCCATGAGGCGTTTCTTCGAGCCTAATGTCAGACGCCATAATGGCTTATGTTGTTTGATTGTACCGATATAAGTTGTTCATACCTTGCACTTAGACAGTGAGGTCACTGCCTTGTTTAAGTGTGGGGGAAGGAATGTTTCCATGCTTTCTAGTTAGGAATGTTTATTTTCACCAGGATTTCTTTTTATTGTTTTTTCGGATTATGTTTACATTATAGTCGAGTTGTCGACGTGAACCTATGTTTCAAGTTTATTATATTTCAGTTAATGCAATTTCCCTTTTTGTTGTTTGTTTTATTTTATTTCGAGCTTGGTTAAATTTTTCATTTATTTTTCTCTTGTATTTTTTTTCATTTAAATTGCTTTCTATGATTCCGACTAAGGCCATGTGCAAAAAAAAAAAAAATTATTTCAACTAGCAAAATTTTGGCCTTAATATCCAAAAATTTGAAAAATTTTCACTATTTTTTAAACCTGAAAGTATTTTTCACGCGTTTTAAGCAGATGGCGGTCGCCAATATGCTAATGGTGTTTGCCATTAGCCTGGTTTTTGAAAGAGTAACGTTTTAAGCTAATGGCATTAGCCATTTTCCTAAAATGCAGTCGCCATATCAGTTTGAGAGACAGTTTCATTTTTAAAACCTTTCTTGCATGTTTTTTTTCAAATTACCCTCATTTAAACCTCATAGACTCTTGCTTTACCCTCCACTCATTCACTTCTTTAACCTCCAACCTTCAAACTCCTTAAACTTCACCATAAAGCACACCGTTCTACCCACATTCTAACACAAAGACACTTATACTCATTCTTCACTTTTCCAAATTCCTTACCATTTCTGTCCAACTCTCTTATTTTCTCATTCATCATGCCTTCTAGAGCAGCGAGACCAAGGAGAGAGGTTGACTATTTGGGTATCACCTTCACAGAAGGCATTGAGGGAAAAAATCAAAGAACGAAGTACCAAAAGTTATTTGAAAGGGGTGTCGCGGTAACGAGGTATCCCCATAATGCTGCCCTTCATGACTTAGGTTTAATTGATAGTGTTAACTGGATGCTTGGGAAATTAGGAATGTCTTATTTTTGTTCACTGACTAGTCCTACTTATGTTAGGCTTACTTATGAGTTCCTAAGCACATTTAGATATGAAACCCCTATAGGAAGTTCACGCACTGTAGGCACGGTCTATTTTAGAATGTTCAACAAAGACTACACAATTAATCAAGAACAGATGGCCAATATATTTTAGTTCCCTCATGGAGATGACTTTGCTTGCGAAGCCCCTTTGGAGAGCGAATGATAGGCTGATGCTCTTGCTTTTATGCATCAGATCACTGGCCAAGCCACCGCTGATTGGGAAGGCCTAAAGGCCATTACTATTTATAACCCGACAACTCGGTACCTACACTATATTTTAGCCAACACCGTTTTCGGTCGGGAGAACAATGGAAAGGTGAACTCTAAGGACCTTTTCTTTATTTACTGTGCACTATCATAGACACTTATTAACCCTACACTATTCCTATTAGCGCACTTTCAGTCTGTTAGTGATAGGGTAGGAGGTTCCATATGTGTTGGAGGGCTGATTACATCCAGAGCCCTTGCGTTAGACTTATGCGCAGAGCTGGCTACGCTTCAGCCACTTGAGATACCGTTTTTAGATCTAGATGCATGTGTAGTTTGTGCCTGATTAAGAACAAACCTGACGGCATGTATTATCTGATGGTGAATAATAGAAGAGTTATGGGGAATAACTTTGCCTTTTGTCGCATGCACTGACGTGCGAGTGAGAGGCAACTGGATTTATGATCTTAATGCCCAAGAGCTTGGTGATAATGTGAATGCTCAGGCCGGTGTGGGTAATGACACATATGAGTGGATTGAACGTATGGAGCATGATGCTCTCGTGTTCGACACCCATGCACACACTGCACGTGGTTTCACTGAATCTTTTGTAGGTACCTCAGTTGGACGTCAGTCTTGCGAGGAGTACATCTACACCGTTATCAGAACCGCCCTTGATGACGTCCTATGTGAGTTTAGACATCAGAATGATATCGATGCGGAGCGTGACCTTCTACTCAGGAGTATGCAGAGGCAGCAAGAGGAGATGATAGCCATTATCCACCAGATCAGGGAGCAGCAGCTTAACTATGCTGACAGGACTGAGCATAATATAGATGACCTCATTGAGAAGATGAACAGATTATGCATGGAGGTATCAGACATGAGAGAGTATATGCAGCATGTACCCCACCCCGCATACTGAAGAGGCGGTATTGGACGTCACAGAGGCCGAGGCCGACACTGAGCCATCTACCAGGTTTTATCTGCTCCTTTTTCCACCTTGCACTGAAACATTGGGGACAATGTTTGGTTCAAGTGTGGGGGTGAAGCTTTACCGGTTTACTTTTTTACTTTTCCGTTTTATTTTTATTTTTTTTCACTTTTTACTGTTTTTCTAGTTAGTTTCTTTTACATTAAGTTGTTTTCTTTACTGTTTATGTATCTGGTCGAGTCATGCATGTGTTGTTGAGTCATATTGTGTGATATTCTTTTCTCTTGTTAGAAAACTCCCTTAGATTCTACCCCCAATTAAACAAATTTGTTAAGATTCAATGGCATGACACTCCTTGAGTATAGGTTATATCTCATTTTTAGGCTATGTTAGATAGACTTGGGAAAGTTTCGATAACATCGGTACCGTCCTAACACCCTAAACACCCTAACTATGTGACATCGATTTGAGTAACCTGTATGCCGAGGCCTTGAGTTCTAAGTTTTTGAAGTAGCCTCTTAAGTAGTTTATACTAGCAGTCAGCACCATCCTAATGCCACACTAAGTAAGGAACTAATGCAAATATGTGTATGATCTCAAAAATTGAATAGAGAATATTTATAGAGAAAAATGAATGAAAGGATAAGTTCCCTCTAAGTTAGGTGGTCCTCACCCGACCATTTTGCCCAACGTGACAGACTCTTTAAATTCGAAAGAATAAAGAAAAGAAAAAGAAAGAAAATAATTAATAACGAGATCATTAGACACTAACAAGTTCATTTAACATGTGTGTGCGGGTATAACGGGCTTAATGTGATTGTCCTAGAATGAAAAGAGGTGAAAAAGAACATAGAGTGTTGGTCGAGTTATAATGGCATGATTCAGATTGGTTTGCATAGGGGGAGTTTTCGTTCGCGAAATGCGAATATGTGTCATTACAGTATCCTTGGTTTCGATGTCTAGTACCTATCTATTTAGCATTAGCCTAGCAACCTCTTACATTTTAGAGTCTTTTGTCGTGCCTATGTCTCAGACGCTATGCTTAATTGTTTTATTGTGTTGAATGATTACTCGAGGACAAACAATGGTCTAAGTGTGGGGGAGTTTAATAACGTGAAAACATATTGTGTTTTTAGGCTCATAATGCATGTTATTCGTCGTTATTTTACTTTGTTTTTATTGCTTTCACTTGCAAAAAGTGACAATAACTCACATCAAGGGATTGACACGCAAAGTATGTTTTCTTTGTATTTTCTTTGTACTCTTGGATCAAGAAATAAGCCTGTCGGCATTTTAATCAAGTCATATTTCTTCAAGTCTCATTTTTACTTTACAGGTTTCTACTGCTTTAAATTTATTATTGTTATTGCAAATTATATTACTATATGCCATATTGTCTTTGAATTCATATGTTTTGTTTATGTTCTTTTGAATCAAAATAATGTCTTACTAAATTTGTATGAGTCCGGTATATGAGGACCGTCGTTACCGACGAGACTCAGTTGAAAATAATTGGTGCGAAATTATGATTAAAATTCTATTTTGGTTTTTAGTTTCCAATTGTACGTCTTATTGTTCCGTCATGAGAGTGAGTAGCAAACTAAGGTTCGAACCAATAGCGTGAGAGTGTGAGGATTGAACCGGATAATGGAAGCTAGGCATGGATCCTAAAAACAGCGAGAGCGCTTTAAGTATCGATTAGGATTTAATTGATTTTCAAAATACGCTTTCTAATTAAAATGGGCGAGCGAGAGCAAAATCTCATGGTTAGGGAGTGTGGCTCAGTCAATAGCGCGAGAGTGTGAGACGGTGGTTTTCAACTAATACTTTCTACGGAACTCCGTTTAATTATAATTAGTCCCTAAAATCTACAGAGTCCCTTAGGAACATGAAATCCATATTTCGGCCTCTTTTTATGATAATTTCCAAACCTTTAGTTAATTACATTTTTATTTCCGTCCTAATCTTTTTAGTCTCTGTGGGTTCGATATCTTTTAAAACTACGCGATAGATTGTATACTTGCAGTTAAGTTCCATTAGACTTGTAAAGTCGCGATCAATTGTGCAACAACCACAAAGGTTCTTAACCTCTTAAGATTTCTAAGATATACAAAGATAAGAAATCTTAAGATCTTACTCTATAACAGTTACAAATAAACCTCAGAGTTATGCTCAAGATATGTCAATGCGTTGTGTTATTGTTACTATCCTTCAAATCTCCAATTTCCTTTTATATAGGTAAAGAAAGAGTCGTTTGAGGGTTTGAACATAAGAGCTAACGTAGTGAAGAAGAATGTCAAAAGAAACGTTAGAGAATGTATTTGGTTAGAAACATTGTTAATTGAATAATGGTATTGTTGACAGTACCTTTCGAAGAACTAGGTATCTAGCAAAAGGTAAAATAGACTAAAGGGTTCACATCACCATTCCTTGAGCCTTGAAAAACCGAAACCCTAGTTGACTCTTCCCAGAAGTCTGGCGCTTGACAAGATTGGTCTACTTTTGGTTCAGAGTACGGATCAAAGGCTCCTTTTGGCTTGAAAGTATGAGTTGTCACCAAAGGCTGGAACAATATACAAGATTCTGAACCTTTAGAGGCTGATGAACACATTCAGAGTCACCGAATTCTGCTCATCCAGAATCAGAGTAGCATTACTTCTCCATTTATGCTTTCAACAAGATTAGTTCATAGTGAATTCAAAGCTTATGATCCTACACACTTGAACATATGTTATTATACCCATTTGTTCTCTAAATACTTTGTTACCATCAAAATCCAAGACATATGGACAATTTTATTCCAACACAAAACCCCTCAAAAACATACTTTTGTGTCCCCCAAAATCGGGAGGATTTGGAGAGGAGGAGAGAGAATCTAAACTTTGATATTTAAAAAAGTATTACATTTACTAAAATATCCTCTATTTTATTTTATTATTCAAAATTATTTATTTTGTTTCATTAATGTTTCTTTTTTGTGTGGTTTTTCTATGTTACTTCCATCAATTTGTTATAATTGTTCTTCATTTTCACTTTATTTGTTCGTATTTTTGTTATTTAATATAAATTATAATCACTTTATTCTTTTTGTTTTTTTATAGTTTTTGTTTAAACTTTTTTATGTTTGACTAAGGTTTCTAATTTTATTATTCTATTATATTTTTTATATCAAATTTTAAAACATTCCTTTTATATTATATATATATATATATATATATATATATATATATATATATATATATATATATATATATATATATATATATATTTATATATTGCATCATAAGTTATTTTACCTATTTTTTATTAGATGGTTGATCACGATTTAAAAATTGTTATCAATACATATTTTGATATATGCCGGAGAATTTTATTGTGAATCAAGTGGACTGCTTTTTTTTTTTTACATTATATCGTAAGACATAATTCTTTTAATCACTCAATATAAATTTTATGTTTAATTATTTAAGTATATGTTATTACAAAACTTATGAATTTTTTCGTTTTTTGAATGTCATGACTTATATATAATTATAATGATAAAAATGTAAATTATTAATAAAATTTCTCCCCTCCCTTTGTGAACTAAATATATTTTTGATTAAAATTCATCTCTTCCCTATTTTGAACTAAATATATATACAATTAAAAAAAATTTCTCCACTCCCCTTCACTTTATTAAAGTTTCTCAACTCCTCTTCCATGCCCCTCATTTGAACCAATCAAATCCCGAAACTTGAGATACCAAAACACAATATTTTATCTAATTTGTGTAGCGAAAGTGAAAAATAAAAATCTTGCATATAAGAATGACATCACACACAAAAATTAGAAAGGAAAAATCAAAACTTACCCAATTAGTTAGGGCGAAAGTACCTTTAACACAAAAATGAAATCAAACAGTATATCATTATTCTGACAAATTATGCACAAATTTTTTTTTCTTTCTAAAAGCCAATGGAATTAATTAGAATACTAGGGTATTCTAACCCTAGATTATGTCCATGCACAAATTATGTACAAATAACTTAATTCTTGGAGTATGCCCATGCTAATTTCAACCATTAGATCAATAAGAGGCCAATTATGCACAAATGACATAATTCTTGCAGGATGTCCAAGTTAATTTAAACCATTAGACATAAGAATTTATTTGTTTTAGTTTTTTTTAAATATTATCTTTATTTTATTATATATTTTTTTTTAAAATATTACAAGATTATTTTTTTTTTATAAAAAAGTTAAAAAAGAAATATTAGTTTAAATAATATTTCATAAAAATAATATTTTAAGTATTTTAATTTATTATGTAGACTTATTTTAATATCAAAGTTTTTTTTATACTATTTCTTATATTGAAAAATAATATAAAATTCACTTTTTAAAAATATAACAGACGTACTTCACATTATTCAATCAAATAAAACATGATCAGATTATTTGTTATAAAAATATTGTATTTATAGAAACAAATGATTTATTTGAACTATTAATATTACTCGTCTACTAGCGGGTTCAATTAAAATCAAAATAAAATTATTATTTTTTAGATTAAATAAGAGAATTTCTTATTACACCACCCTTGTTTCTTAGGCACCAACTGAATTTCTGTTTTTGCCCCTAATTTTCGGATGTGCACATCCGGATGCACATTTTCTCTAAAATTCCAGTTTTTTTTCGGATGTGCACATCCGGAAGCACCATTTCTCTAAAATTTTTCAGTTTTTTCCGGATGTGCACATCCGGAAGCACCCTTTCTCTAAAAATTTTCAGTTTTTTCCGAATGTGCACATCCGGAAGAATTCCTAATCTGAAAAAATCAAAAGAATTCCATAAAATCATTTACTTCTAAATATAATTAAATCCAATATAATTAAAATCCAACATAATTAAACTTAATATGATTTTTTCAATATAATTAAATCCAATTTAATTAAATCTAATATAATTAAAATAAATGTGATTAAAATTAATATGATTTTTTCAATATAATTAAATTCAATATAATTAAATTAATTTTAGAAGTAAATACCATATAATTTTAACTATAATTTAAAAGTAAATACCATATAATTTAGAAGTAAATACTATATAATTTTAAATACCAATATAATTAAATCCAATTTTAGAAGTAAATACCATATAATTTTAAATCCAATATAATTAAATTAATTTTTTCAATATAAAAAAATCATTTAAAATTAAATACCATATTAATCATATTGACTATATTGAAAAAAATTAATCATATTAAATATCATATTAATTTTAATTAATATAGATTTTAATTATATTGGATTTAATTATATTGAAAAAATGATATTAATTTTAATTATATTGATTTTAATTATATTTAGAAGTAAAAGATTTTATGGAATTCTTTTGATTTTTTCCGGATTTGCAAATCAGGAGTTCTTCCGGATGTGCACATCCGGAACATATCAGCGTTTTTTACAAATTTGGTGCGTCCGGATGTGCAAATCCGGAATCTGAGAGCAAAAATGAAATTTCACGTGGTGCCTAAGAAACTTGGGTGGTGTATTAAGAAATCCTCTTAAATAAAAGGATTGGAACAAACTAGGAGGAAGCGGAACCTCACCAAATAAAACAAAAATATAATGCAAATACAATCCTAAAAGATTAAAAAATCAATAATAAATCTAAATTTTGAGATAGACATTCACCATTTATGTCCGCAATTTAGCTAATCCATATATGATCACAAAATTAAATTGGAAAAAAATGTGATGAGGGAATTGACAAATACTAAACTCAAATTTAAAAAATGGTAACGGCTAACACATTAACGAGTTCATTAATCAACAATTTACTGATAAGATATAATATAGTAGTAAGATTGAATGTAACTACTATAACATTTATTATGAATATCATCAAGTAACTACTGAAACACCCCGAAATTTTATTAATATATTTAATCAAATTATTGGTGTTTTTCTTTAATTAATTAATATGTGAAATGCTTTTAATTAATTATATTATGAGTTGTATTATATTATAAGTTGTATGTGTACGTGGTGTATTATAGGGTGTATGAAAGTATTGGTGGGGTGGATTAAAAAGAATATAATTAATAATTGTTTTTAATTAATTAAATATATAAAAATAGAGGTTTTGGGTAGAAAATAAAAACTAAAAAAATAAAGGGAGTGGTGAAAATTATAAGAAAAGTTGAGCCAATGTGTAATTAGTAAAAAATTAAATTAGCTTTTTAGAGATAAAAAGTGGTTAGTGGAGATTTTGAGAGAGAATACATGTTAAGTTAAAGGTTTTGGAGAAAAAAAAAATTAGGACTTGAATAGGGAAGAATTCTAACCATCAAATTATCAACGTGGAGGTGGGCGATGAAGGGGGAGATTATTCATTCCAACAGTACTTTTGTTGAGTTTTGCAAAGGCCCTTTACACTTTCTTGCTTAAGTCATATTTGGTTTTTAATCTTCTTTCTCTTCCGGCGTTTTAGTTCCGGTTTTGTATTAGAATTCGAGTACTCCTAGTACTCGTTTTAATTCATTCCTTGCTTACCAACAAAAAAAAGCTTTTAGCAAGACCACATAAACTTAGCAAATTTTGGAATTACGTCTAAAATTTTATGAAAAGAGATACTTACTTGAAGTTGTTTCAACATTTTTTTTGAATTTTTTGAATTTATCTTTTATAAATTAAAATATTAATTTTGACTTATTATAACATAAATATATGTTATTGAAGAACATAATATAGGCAAAATCACAATTTTTTAAAAAATTGTATTTCAAAATTAATTTTTATAATAAAACTATTTGAAATAGATTTAAAATTAAGTGATTTTTTTTAATTTTGATATTAAAATAAATTTTGATAAATAATGAAATACGTAAAATAACATTTTAAAAATAATTATTCAAACTAAATTTTTATTTTCATTTGAAATTTTTATGAAAAATGTCTTTGTAAAAACTAAAATATATTACATTATAAAAATTATTTTAAAAAAAAAGGCAAAAGCCATAGCAAACATTCACAGTACTTTTTTATTAATCAGACCGAAATATGTACCTATTTAAAGGGGAAATGATTACTAATTTTATTTGGATCTCTTATCCTTTCCGTGGATATTTTTGTTATTATGGTACACGGTTGTAAAACTAGTCCTAGTATGGTTGTGCACGTTAGAGACAAAAGTCTATATCCATGAGCTAACGCACGATCTTATATTCTTGCACTCGTTTTCAGTGTGTGCTGGAAGGATCATATTTTTAATCATGTGGCATAGAAATTTATGACTTTATTGCAATAGTATGAAACATTCAATTTTGTTTTTTTTGTTTTGGCCACATTAATGATAAGATAAAATACAGAATGATTGAATATTGTTCACTAAGGTAGATAGAGACACAAGCTGCATGAGAGTTAGCATATACTTTTAACAGATCTACGCCGGGATATATAAAACGATTGACCCAATTTAGATTTCACATGATTTTTGTCTCCTGCACGTGCATGCATGCAGTCTTCCATTTATTTCAATTGACTTGTGCTAGTTACTCACACCATTCTTAAATGAATGATGGTCAAATACATATCTGTTGTTTATATTATATGGTTGAAATCATGTGTTTTATCATCCTAAATATGCAATATTTTATATCTTAAAACTTAATTATATGGAGAAGATTGTGTTTTAATATCTTAATTTATTATCAAACTTTGAAAAAATGTACTTCCTTCTTTTATTATAAATCATTTTTTTATTTTTGACATGTATTAAAAAATAATAGTTGTTGCATAGAAAAGAGAAATTATTAAATGATTCATTGCAGCAATTTGTTTCATAGGTGGTTGCCAAGAAGGGTCATGATTCCCGGGAGTTAGGGAACCACACTGTCACACAATCTGAGAAATATAGGCCTTATGATTTAAATCAAATGGTGTAGATTTTGCATCATTAAATACGTAAAAGATTGTTATGAGATGAATGGCTAGGATCACCCTGCAGTTAGCATTTGACTGCAAGGAATCCATTTTCTGCCAAGAATGAATTTAAATGACATATGTTCTTATATAACCACATACATCTTTATGTGTCACAAAGACCAATTGAACGAGTTTGTCTTTTTAATGTACACGTTAAAATCTAATAGTAAGTTTATTTATCACAGTTAATTTGATGATTATATCAGTTTTCTTTGTAGTTATGGAATTTTGATTAAATCAACTTCAAGTGTATTTGGAGATAGGAAAGCACTGAAGTCGCTGATGTCAAGATGTCCTTTGGACCTGGAGGTTATTGTTAATATGATATTGAGTAAAATTCATCCTACTACATTATTCTGTTAATTTCATTTTCATATGACTATACAAATTATTAATCTTGTTGTTTCAAGACAAAATTGGTTGATAGATTATGTGGGAAAAACTAAATCTATTTGGTATCTGCCTACTGAGTTTGCGGTGATTACTACTACTAATACTACTATTACATGTATATTCATTTAGTATTAATTATTGAATTAAAATACATATATTCTTTTATTTGAATTGCAGCAATATGTCTTGGAAGGACATCAAACTTCCGATTGTGTGAGGAATATATACCAATCTTGCTTCATGACAATAAAATCTTCTCTTACTAGGGTGAATTGTGTGTTACTATGTTGCTAAAAGAGTTGGCACATTAAAAATTCCATTCTACAACTTTTTTTTTATCAAAATTCAATTCCTACAACTTAGTATTACATTTTTGTAGATTTTTATTCAAATCAACGATCAAGGTTGTGCATTGGTATCTATTGGTTGTTTATTTTGTGGAAAGAAAATTGATTTGGTTGGACTCTTGACATTGTCCTGAAAGACATCATTTCAGACACCATGCACTCTTAAAATTGGTATGCATGTGTGTGCGAATTAGTTTTTTACTTTTCAATCTGTTTTTTTTTAACTTTGGCTAGGCCATATTTTTCAAGAAATTCTGATTCATGAAGTTTTTCGTGATATCAGCTCAAATTATCCATAAAATATAATAAACTTCTACCTAGTTGAACCAAGGTGCCTTCAACAACAACAATTTAGAATGTAAGTACTCTTATACCTTACTTTATTTGAATTGATTGATAGTATTACCTATTGTGTGCCACTAATGCATTTATTGATTGACCATAGAAATGAATGTGGACTTTGGGTGTGTAAATGGATGATTGAGTGTGCATTCCAAAGTGATTTTGATAATATCATTATAAGTTGAATTCATGTGAATATCATTAATTTAATCACTTCCCTTGGAATTTTATTTCTAATTGTCCTAAATGTTTATAATTATATACAAGTTATGTCTGCTACAAGAATGAAACTTGCATCGCATTTGGTTCATTCAAATAATAATGTGTTGTTTAACTAAGTGTTGTCAAAGTCTTCATATTATTGGAAGGATCACAAAAAGAAAAGGAAAGCATTGGTTAAAGTTTGAAGTTTTATGTTATTATGATTATCAAAGCATATGTTAAAGTATTTGGGTAAATTTTGGGAAATCATGGGGTTGTATTATGATACATTGTTTCATCTTGGGATAATTTTTTGTCCATATTTTGAATTATTTTGGGTTTCTTCTGTGAAGCACGAGTACACCGTTTTAGGCAAAGTACGGGTACGCGGGTACACCGTTTTCACTCCATGAATTATGAACACTTTTCAAGTGTGGTTTTCTTATGTTATTGAGTCATTCTTGACTTTTAAACAAGATAATTGATTTTTAATGTTGAGGTTTTCTTCTATGATTTGGGAAAATTTGGTCGATTTTCCATGTGTTTTTTTTATATTTGAGTTGTATTTTATATAATTGATTGTTTACTATGTGTTTTAACTTTTCTGACAAAATTCAAAACCAATTACTATATGACAGATGCACACCAAACACACATAATAGTTTTATTTTTAATAACTCGCAAAAATAATGATATGTTACATTTGGATTTAACATACCTCTATGATCTGGCTATGTACAACTGAGTTGAGCTAACATCTAACTCAAACTCTTATATTCACATTCTCCTTCTTCACAAATTTACTTAATATCTAATCAACATGCTACATACGCATCTACGTTGTTTCAAATGGAGCAAAACTTAACGTATTATCAAAATCAAATCATAGGCTCACTGTGATAATTTAGTATTTTAACCGAAATTGATATTGGAATCATCAATAGTTTTTATTTAACTCTTTAACATTTTGCTATTAAATAAAAACTCCCAAAACAAAATTTGAACTCCAATACTAAGTTTAGCATTGTGACTAAAAATGAACATGTTGCTATGAACCAAATTTTTTAAATCTATTTGACTCAGTTTGAACTTCAATTTGCAATAAAATTAAAACTTTTTTGATGTCTAGCACTTACATGTTTATCATTACATTGGATAAATTATAATCATAAAGAACAAGCTTCAATTGGGACTAAAAAGTTTATATTATTTAACTCAAATACAGAGTATAATCTACGAAATCGTCCTATAACAGTTAATGTACTAGAGTTTATCTCAAATTTACAGGCATGTGTTTCTTATGTTATATCCTTGCATCCACACAAAGAAAACATTTGTGTTTGTTAATACCACTCATTAACTCTGTTTTATTTACCCATGTAAACCTTCTTTAGTGTGTGTTTTTGAGTGCAAACTCTTTTTGAGTAAACTGTTTGAAACCATTACTTAACTGTAGGATATTTGAAAAATAAATTATCAAAATAATTCACAATAACACAAAACTTAAATTTAACCAATATCACAATATAAATTCATGTTTATGGAACTGAAACACTAATAATTCATATGAAACAATAAATTTTATTTTGCAGATTTAATGAAATTCAAATGTAATGTTCAATAACACACTACAACAAAAAACACCTTTTACCTCGGTTGAAAAAGAGGTCTTACCTCGGTTTCACTGGCAAGGTAACAAAGAGCATCATGAAAAGTGTGCCACTTTACATATCGGTTTTAACACAATCGGCGTGTAATGTGTAAAGGACATGAGTTCAATCCCCTGTGAGATTATTTTTGGAATTCTTAAATTGCGAAAACACCTTTCCCCTCGGTTTTGGTATTCCACCGATGGGTATAAAACATTTCGCCTCGGTTTTGACATTCAATCGACGGATAAAACACGATTGAGTTTATTAAATCTAATGTGGATTGTTTATTTCACTAATCCCTAATTGAACATATAACTTCTCAAAATTGGTTAGGAAAATAATTATATGGAAAATTGTGTTATATTTGATGAACCACTTACACTAATCAATAATTTTTGAGAATCTTGTAACTTATCATTCATCTCAGGCTCTTTAATGGTTAACAACTCTTCAATATTTCAAGTTCTTTATTCAACACTTCCTTTTCTACTAATTCATTCTTGAAAGAATAAAATTTTATGCTTTGAGAAATGAATGAATATGGAATAAAGTTGAATGAAAACTAGAAGTATTGGAGAGATTTTAAAGATAAAAAAGCATGACATAAATGATGGATTGTAGAATGCTAGAAAATCATTAATCAATGTAAGATAAGATTCAGATACAACATAATTTTTCATATGATTATTTCCAAAATCAATTTAATAGATTATATGTTCAAAGAATGGTTAGCAAAACAAACAATCAACATTAGATATAATAAACTTAACTCGGCGGAACAAAATGAGAGCTGCACAAAGAATCACAAAAAATACAATCTCAATATCAATCTCAAACTCAAACTCAATAACAACAACTAAACTAAAACATATAGATTTTCATAACTTTGGGTAGTAGAACAACCAAACAACAATAACAACAATAACATCAACAACTCAAAAACAAAAACTTACATTTAACAACTCAAAAACGACAACTTTTCATTAAGTCGAGGCTTTAACTCCAAGTCTTTTCGATTACACAAAATTTCCATGTCTCTTTTAGCCTTCTCATTATCTTTTGTTTTGCCTTAAACATCCATCACTGTGTTAAATGCGTTATCGAAAAATTCTTCTCAATATGCATAAAATCAAGATTATGTCGCAACAAATTATCTTTCCAATATGGGGGGTTCCAAAATATACTTCTTTTTGTCCAATTGTGTTTGACCCCATATCCTTGAATCTTGCATGCTTCACCATAATCTGTGAATTTTGGTAGTTTACAAACTCTGTTCCATATTTCACCTAGTGACAATCGCGCGCGCGCGCGCGGGGGTGTGGGGGGGGGGGGGGGCAAGAGGCAAATCTGGTACTCGTTTGTCTTTTTTGAAATCATTCTTAGTTCTTTTAAAGCCATGATCTTGTGGAAGGAATCTGTGATGATAGTCAAACCACGAATTTTCCACTCTGTTTTCTAACCTAAAAGCCTTTGTAAATTCCACGCAATGCAGACATCCCATTTTTCCATGCATAGCCCAACCAAACAACATGCCATATGTGGAAAAGTCGTTAATAGTCCACATCAAGGCAGCTTGCAAAATAAAGTTTTATTTACATGATATATCATAAGTCCGTTCTCCAATTCACAACCTCTTCAAATCATCAATTAAAGGTTATAAATGTACATCGACTCCAACTTTTGGACTCGATAGTCCTGGAATGAGGCAAGTAAAAAACATGTATGGTTTTGTCATGCACATCTCAAAAGGAAAGTTGTAAGGGGTTGCAATAACTGGCCAACAAGAATATGCAATTTCCGACGCATGGACATATGGAATAAAATGTAACACCCTGATTTATTTTAATTATTTTTCGTAATTAAAATTGAATGGTATGGTGAATTTGTGTATGTTTATGTGTGGGTTGGTGGAGGTTGGGTTTCTTTGGTATGGAGTAGAGACCTTGGAATTATTTGGTTTTAAAGTAATTAGATTAATTATTTTATTGGATTAAAATTTGATAATATAAGTAGAAGGAAGAGGAGGGCAATATGGTCCATTTATGAGGAATAGTAAGGATAAGAAGGGAAAAGCATAATTGGGGTCCAAGGGTCATATTTGGAAAAAGGACAAATTAGAAAGAAAAGAATCAGTTTTGGGGAACCAATCGAATTCTGGAGAAAGGAGAAGAGGAACGGAATGCAGAACCAGGCTTAGAGACCTCGGAGGAATCTTCATCTAAGGTAAGGGTGAGGTTCTTTAATCTCTAAGGGCTGCATAATTTGTGTATGAGGGTAGATAACTCATTAACGATCATCCTATGTGGTATCCGTGTTGATTTGGGGGAATTGGGACTATCTAATCTCTTAGGGTTTTAGGAAGATTTTGTGATAATATGATTGGAATTGATGGATTAGTCTTGTTTGACTTGTTTGGTTGAATTGCAAATGTTAGATGTAGGCTATTGAAATAAACCCTCATAGAAGTCAGGAACGCTATCTCATCGGAGTACTCTCTCGAAATAAACCCTGTTTCAATTAGGAATTTTGAGGGTTGTATTGTGGCCTGGTTCACGGTTTTGAGAAAAAAGGTTTATGGCTCAAAGTTTATCGGTGCCCACCCACTCTTCGTGATGTTCTCCAGTCCTACATTTAACTAATTTGCACAAGCGTTCGCCTCTCAAAAAGATTTTGTGATCTTTAAGGAACCCATGCATCTGATGGTTTGACACCCAATGAGGTTTTGGAGTGACAGTCACCCCTTTGTCTTTTGTTCGTAGTCACACGACTTTGTTCTTGCTCGAGGATTTTCTTTTGTAATCCTTTTGTTTTTCGCTTTCGCATTCTTTTGCCTTTTTTTTATCCCTAATTTTTGCCTGGACTGATTCTTTTGAATCTTTAGATTTTGAAGTCCCGCGGGATGCCCTAACTTTTGCCTAAGTCACTTGTTTTCAAGTTTCGACTTAGCGGGCTTTTTTCTTTTTTTTATTCTTTTTTTTCAGAACAAATCGTGTGACACTGGCTTGTCTTGACTTTGTTGAAAGGGTTGTGACTGCCTCACTCCTTGATTGTTGATGGATAACCATTGTAGTTTCACATCTCTTGACCTCTTGACGGGTAATGGATCCTCAGATGCACACTCCTTTTGAAATATGAATGCTCGGTCAAATTAACTGACGCCTACCCTGCCCCTGGGTTAAATGTGAGGGTTTTTTCATACAAAAAGAAACTCCTACTTCAAGGCTCAAAGGGGTTAACGAGGGTCTATCTCCCTTATATCTCCAGTCTTTGGGGGTTCGAAACAATGCTTGTACATCCTCAACGGGGTTCTTATTCAAAAGCACACCCCTAGAGATTTTTGTATTTTCAAATCATCATCCTCCCTCAAAGAGTTTAAGCAAGAAAGTCAGTATTGCAATGCACATGAACATTTAAGGATGATCAGAAATGGATTACTTCAAGAAAAACATGCTTATTGTATTATGATTGTCATTCAAAAAACAAACAAGTTCTTACATGCAAACAATGTTTAAACAATAAAATGAACGCTACATATGAAGATGCAGTAAAGAAACTAATGATTGCCATTGTTGAGAAGACTTGACTCCGTCTGGACTTATTACTCTTGACGATATACTTGCAATCTGAGTGCTCACTCGGGAAGCTTCAATTGATATGCAAACCATCGGCAGTGAATGTAATGACCCCAGCCTCGATTAAATCTTGTACATTATGATGAAAGGCTCGACACCTCTTAATAGTATGTCCAGGGCCACCTGAACGAAATTCACACCGGGCACTAACATCATATCCAGATGGGAGCTTTACTGGAGGGGAACCCATTGCACGAGGTTCTACCAGATTCAGTTTGAGCAACTGTTAAAACAACATGGCATAAGACATAGGTAGTGGATCAAAATGCCGGTCAGGCTTCTTCAGCTTCTGTTCGTACTGCTTAGCCTTGGGATTGTCCTAGGAGGTAGGAAGTAGCTACTGACGAGGAAACCTCGGAACCCCGGATTGTGCAAAAAAGTCGTGAGGTAGATCACACTTTGGGATAGATTCCACAGGCAAGGGCTGAATTACAATTTCTGATACAGCCTCAGGCACGGGATTGCCATCCTTTCTGAGCACATTCCTCATGACCTCCATAACCAAGCTCATCTGAGTCTTCAGTTGATTGACCTCTTCCTTCAGCATTTCTTAGTCTTGAATTAAGGCTTGCATGTCCCCCATAAACTGCCCCATTTGGCTTCGCATTTCCCTCAGCTCCGCTTGAACTTGATCCATGGTCAACTTCCAGCTTCTTTGAAAAGTTAAGTCTGAAATTCTGAAGAGAACCAGATCAGGATGAGAATAACCAGCTTCAAACACCTGTTATGCAAATGAGTATGAAAATGCCATGTTCAAATATTTCCAAGGAATCATTCTGCGTTGATTCAAGTTTTCCACATAAGAACATCAAGAAATAGATGGAAATGATCAGCAACGAGTCTCAAAGTTAAGATCCTTGGAAATACCAGAACATGTATGCAAACATGTTATGATGATACAGATGCAGAGACATGGGATCAAGGCTTCCACAAATTCTGGATAAGTGTTGTGTTGATGACTGGATGAATTCATAGGTATGCTTTGAAGAGAATACCGGAATACCAAAATATCGGATAATCATAATACCATGAGACCAGGCTGATAAGTCCACACTGATAGGAAAACCAGAATACCGGGTAGGTTGAAGATCAAGGTTACCTGCAAACCTGCAAACACCCGCCCATTCTCACATGTGGGTACTAGAAAGCCGAGGATCCTCAATATCACGGACTCTCAGGTCGAGAAATGATGATACGTTCACCATTTCTGGTTTGGCATCATCATCAATCGAGGAGGCCTCAACTGATTCCCCTCAAAAAGGATATCCTATAGCAAGTTCCCAGCATTGGGTCCTTGAATCGAGAAGTGTAATGGGTTTACCATTTCTGGTCTGCCATTATCACATCTCGGGAGGAGTGCCGCAACTGAGTCCTTCGGAATGGTCACCAGAGTCGACAGCTTTCTAGGTTAACACCCCAAAATGCACAAGACGCGCAAATCAGAACATCTCCCGAGAAAACCTCATCTGGGTGTGGATTTCATGTAAACCATAGGTACCAAGACGCTACGTAGGCCACACTACTTTCCACTCTAATCCTACATGTACTCTCAAGCCTGTGTAATGGGCTTATCTCTCAAATCACCCATCCCGCCAAACAGAAAAACCAGCACAGTCCAGCACAGTACACTATATATGGCAACAGTAAATGAAAAGCAAGTAAATGTAATAAAAAAATAAACATGCAACAATGCCATAAATAAAGCGAGTAAAGTAAACATATAAAACACCCTATAATCGAAAACAAGCAAGCACTAGGATTGACTCGCTTAGGGAACCAGATCCTCAGCAGAGTCGCCAGCTGTCGCTCCCGGGATTTTCATCCAAGTACAAACGCGAAAGTGGCACGGAAACAGAGTCGCCAGCAATGTGTATTTATCCCAAGAGAGGGAAAGGAAACACTGCGTAAACCTGAGGGAAGGAAAGAGCATGGTCTCGCGACCAAGAGAAACGGGTAAGGGAGTCGGTTACACGAGGGGAAGGTATTAGCACCCCCACGCGTCCACCGTACTTGATGGGATCCACGCTTGTTGTTATCGATTAAAGGGTGTCGTCATCTGGAACTCCACTACTACTGGAAAGGATAAGGAACAGGAACAGAAAAGGAATGAGAGACGGAAGAAGAGGAAAAGAAGTGACTCGGTAGGACGTCCTCGGAGTCCTAGGCCTACGTATTCCCTTGTGCAATGGGAAAGTCAGAGTCAACGTAGTTCAGACTACGGATTGGGGAAGGGTGAAAGGATTATGCTCGGAGAGATCTCGCACGATCTCCTGCCTACGTATCCCGCTCGCACACGAGAATCAGAGCAACGTAGTTCCCCTCACTAGGGATAGATTGTTTTGTTTATGTTTTTTAAGTGGAGTACGCCAAGGTTCGCGTTCTAGCAGTTAGGTGTCGCAGCTCGTTGTACGGAGTCTTAGGCATTTACCTGTTTGCGGTAGAATGGAAATGACGCATCCTTTATGAACGGAGTGAGGAAGATAAGAACAAAATTGTTTGTTTTTGTCTTTTAAGAAGAAGTATTTTGATTATTTTGTGTTTGTAACACATATTGCGTTAAAGTCTATGACATAGGATCGAATGCCTCGCATATCGACCCAAGACGGGACGTATGCTAACACTCTAAGAAAGTGAAAGAAGATCCTCCACTATCTTATTTCCCACATGCAAGGCTCATGTACAATACATGCTAATCCTTTATTAGATGTTTTTTCTTTTTGTTTTGAGATGAGAAAGAGAGACTCCAAAAGGAAGAAAGGACAAAGTCTAAGAGGGGGGACTAATAATCCTAAAGTTATCATTCATGGAGATCCTATGGTTGTGTGAGGTATAAGGACCACCTAAGCCTAAAGAAAAGAGAGGGATAGCACTACCTAATGCTTATCCTACCTCACCTTAATAAAAAATTAAGGATGAGATAGGATCCCTAAGGGATGTGAGAAAGTTCTACACAATCAAGCATTATATCATGTTATTCACAAAAGAAAATGGTAAATAAAAGAGATGAGAGATGAGAGAAGAGATGAGTATGGATTAACATCCACTTACTCAAGTGACTTACCTCTGCCCCTACACAAAAGGTTAGTGCATTATTAACACAAGTATTGAAAACTAGTACAAGAAATCTAAACCAAACAAAACAATTTGACTCAAGAAGACAAGTTACTAAGAAAATGAAGTTCAAACCAAAAGGGAAGGGTCTTAATGGTTAAGGGACATGCCAAGTCATTAGGTATATGCTAAGGTACCATACTAATGTAAACATGTCAAATGAAATCAAATAATGCCAAACTATGCACTAAGAAATCACACAAATGCAAGTTATGTATTACTTATGCAAGATGAATGCAAATGGAAAGTAAACATGAATAAATGAATGTGTAAACACCCAAGTCAGAAGTAAATGGCACTTAAGAATGAGTAAAATGTTATTCAAATGGCATATGATTCACAAGAGCAAGCATTGATCAAACAAGCAAAAGAAGTGAACAAACATCATTAAAGTTCCAACAATGCATCATATAAGACATGCAATTAAGAAATGAATATGCAAATTGAATAACTAAAAAAAATGAATGCAAGTCAGTAGTTTAGGACATTTGTAATGACATTTAGAGGTCAAGAAATTAAGCACAACATTCATACAATTTGTCATGTTGAAGCACTTAGAAGATGAAGAGCAAACAAGTTCAAGTTAGGTCAAACAAGTTCAAACAAAGTATGCCAAAGTTTGTGAACTTTAGAAACATGTAACATGAAATTATAGGTCATGGAATATGATTGAAAATGCTTGAAAATAGAAATGAATCATGATCAAGGAATGATTTGGGATCACTCATGTATTGGGGCAAACATATATCCAAAGAAGATTAGAGAAGCAAACACAATTACACAAGATATTCCACCTTAGAACATGTGCACCAACATCATATGAGAATGAACTTTGGATGACTTATAACATGGTAAAAAGGACCTATAACATTCATACAACATGAATTAAAGACCTCAACAAATAGTCAAAGAAAATTGGCACATAATACAAGTCAAAACCTAGGCACAAATTCTCTAATGCCTACACAAACACCCATGCATTTTAATGGATCAAAATGGCATTTAAAGGCTCAAAAAAATTGTGAGATTCAAGTTATTTGAAGTTCAATCAGGGGGTAAACATGTCACAAGAAGATGGCTCAACGATCATTGAGAAACATGCTCAAAGAAATCTCACAATATCATACAAAGCACATAAACAATTGACTCAAAACATCACTCAAAAGACATCAAGAAATGACTTAGAAAATTCACAAGAAATGTATAACAAACCTCAACATATCATGACTACATGTACCAATTATCATACCAAGATTCAAAGCACAACTATGTCAAATAAAATAAAAAAGTGGCATAGGTCATGATGAAATGCACAAATAAAAGAAAATAAATGGAAATTCAAGAAAGTATGTCAAAATATAATAAAATCAAAAAAATAAAATGACCAAAAAATATTTAAATGTTTTATTATGCTCTCTGAATTTTTGTAGAATTTTCTGATGCATAAAAACAATTTAAAAAATTAAAAACCAAACATGTATGTAAAGAAAATAAAAGAAACAAAGTAAATGTGTCGGGGGGTGCAACATTAGTAAAACCTCAGTTAAAAAGCGCTTGGGCTCAACACATGGGGGGTGTGCGTAGCAAACCAGCCCAGTCCAAATACACGTGAGTCAGAAAGGTGTATAGCATGGTCATCAGTCAAAGCCTTGACTCAACAAGAGCCACAGGATCAAGTCAACATGTGATTATCAAAGAAGTAAGCAAATCATGTGAATCTTAACGCGTACACACAATAACCAATCATGAGACACACATATGCAAGCACACAATTCAAAAAAACAACTCACGTGCCACACCACCTCCTCATTTATTCGCTGGCAACATGATAGCCTTAGGATCAAGGAAGATCAACGGCTGTAACTTAATCTGAGCATTGGTTAGGGTTTATGTGATATTGAACTTTCAGGTGGCCGGAGAAGACTCCGGTCGTCTTCTCCGGCGAACCTCCACCGTGCCAAAACTCTCAGGTCATCAAAAATTACCAAGCCATACATCAAAATGTTCCTTAAGTCATGTGGATCACAAATCCAAGGTCACAATTCACAAACAAGCCACACACAGAGAGAATCGAAGGAGAGAAGTTTTGCCCTAGAAATTGAAACTATGCTCTTATGGAGCCTATCATCTAGTCGGATCTCACATTGCTCCTAGTGAGCTCAAACATGCATAAAAAAATGTGAAATCAACTAATAATGCAATAAAAATTGAGAGGGAACCTGAACTGTAGTGGAAATTTGAATCAAGGAAAACCAGATATGAGATTCCTAGCTTTGCTTAAGCTTTGAATCAGCCAAATAAAGGCACTAGGAACTTGAAATTTCTTGGATCTTAGTTGATGAAGATGAAGCAGATAAGAGTGTGATGCTGAACCAGATCCAACTCTACTCCATTGATGCTTGCTGATGAAGAATAGAGGAGAAACTTGCAAGATGAATTTATGAAGCTTCGAGAGAAAGAGAGAGCAACTTGAGAGTGTGAAGATTTTCAGAGCAAGAAAAGTGTAGAATGAGCAACCTCTGCCAAATTCTGTTAGAAGAGAGTTTATATACCTCTGGTTAGTTTCTAACTATCATGGTTGACAGTTAGAACCAAGGTGAATTGAGTTAGTTAAATGAGTTGGTGAACAAACTGAGTGAAGGTGGTTATAGCACGAGTTGGAAGGTTTTTGTTTGTGTGTGGTAAGCAGCATGAGAATCCATGATGGTGGTGATACTACTCTGAACTTACAGCAGCTTGCTTTGGCAAGTTTTCTCTTTTTCTTAGTGTTTGGGCAAATATGGTAATATGTACATGAGCATCGCAGGTGATGCAAAGTGTTTGTTTGGTTTGAAAAGGCAATGTTTAGACATGTTATGCAGCATGTGCATGAGAAGTGAAGAAAGAATTCAGATTTGTTGTCTTGATATGTAAGGAAACTAGTTGGCAGGATGGCAAGTTTATGCATGGATATCTCTATGATCAAGCAATCAAATGGCATGATCAAAGGCAATTTGGAAAGAGGACATGGAAGGGAACAATGTTGGGGTGGAAAGCAATCACAATTGAAGCCTCTAAGATGTTTAAATATGGCCATGAAGATAGGTGTGCACAACTGGTGTAGCAGGTCAGCCTGACCTGGCCTGAGCAACTCTCACGCGTGTGGAAAATTCAGTGAGAGGCTACTCACTTTGCTTCATCCTAACTCTCAAACCATTGATCAGATGAAAAAAAGTTCAACACAAGAATTGAAGAGGAAATGGAGATGAATAAAAGTCATGTTGGACTTTTTTCTATTTGAAGTCTCTAACATGAAGAAATTTGGCTTGGAAGTTGGACATGTCATGCACACCAAGTGTTTGTAAAAATTATGGCGCGCTGGCCTGCCCATGACCTGCCCAACTTGCCAAGAATGCCATGATTTGCCTCAACATTGAAGCATCATATCTCTCTCAATTTTGACTCAATGGGGATGTTCTTGGTATGGATTTGAAGCTTGGAATGTGAACTTGTGATAGGCCTCTCTAACTTTCCAATTTGGTACTTGGAGCATGGAAAAAATAATGCTTCAAAGTTGACCCCTCACCTTGCCAAAACTTGCCATAAATAGAAACCCTGATTTCTATTTTTGGCAACTTTGCACATTTCTTTATTTTTGACGAATCTTTCATTATTCCCTGACCAAACCCTCACCAATGATCATGTTTGACATGAGGAACATGGTTTTGACCTCAAAAAGTCAAGAGTTGACTTTTTCCTCTGCACAGTTGACTTTTCCCCAATCCTCTTGATTTTCAATCAATTGATCAATTGAAACCCTTCCAAATAAAATTGATGGACAATTCTTCATTCATAGACCCTTGAGGACATGTAGAATACCATAGAATCAAGTCTTTCCCAAAGAATCAGAAATAAACTGATTTTATGGCAAACCCTAATTTTGACCCCTCAGTCTAGGAGAAATAAGCACATCCTCCAAATCCAAATTCCTCTGAGTATGATGTACATCATCTCCAACAAAGATGAGATGTGCCATTTGGAGATGATAAAAGCTCAAAGATCTTACCAATTAGGGTATTATACTTCAGAATTCCAAAACCCTAGTTTGCACTGGTTAGGAGAGTATAACTTCCTTCAATCTTTTGTTGAATTCTCATCTTGTGATGACTTGAGGACTCAAATGAGATGAATTGAGATGTGGAAAGCCCTTGTGACTTGTTTGGAAAAACTTTTCTCTTGTCCTTTGCCTTTGAGCTGTTTATGCTTTGAGACAACTGATCCCGTGCCTTGCAACCAATGATGTGTATGATTTAGCATGACCTAGTATGAAATGAAAATGAGTAAAACATAAGCTAATTATTGAGAAAAATAAGAGGGAAAATTTTGGGGTATTAAAAAGGTGACCTTTGAAATTTTCCAAGGTGTACTTAGTCGGAACCACTCGCTTAGCGCGTTTTTGGTAATTTTGGCGAAGAATTTTCATCGAATCCCCGCAAGTGAACCAATCTGGAAATGGAGGGCTAAAAGCCACGCCAAATTCAGCAGAGGGTAGAGGGGGAAACTTTGGTGGATGAAGATTGAAAGCCAACTCATAACGTTGATCTGGTCGAACGTATGGAGGTAGTTTAAAATCATCAAGTTTGCTCATAAATTTGTGTTTCAAAGTAACTGCTGCTTCGCGTATGGTTCGACTAAGTTCATTGGGCCTATAGGCAGTTTCAAAGTATTTCTGGAATGCTTGGATTTCCTTGACATGTTTCGAAATACCTTTTTTGGTCTTGTCCTGCACAAGTGTAAAAGCTTTAGTTAGCTGGATATTGAAGGAAGGCACGTCAAAGAACTGGGTGGTGTAGTAATCTTTCCACCATTCATCGAATTCATGAGTACAAAGGAAGGACGGCCGAAAGACCACTGGTTGAATCTCGACTTGGTTAGAATACTTCTCCAATAATTCTAAACACTTATCCTCGTTGTGGAACATGTTGTAGTGAATGAGAAAACCTTTTCTGGAAAAAAAGGGTTTAGGTCGTATCTGAATTAACCCAAACTGTCGAGAGACACAGTTGGGCTGGTAAACAACCAAAGAGATCTTTGACTTTCCAGGGCTAATTCTGGAAGCTAGAAGTCTAGGTGTCAGGAAGGACTCCCAGACATTGAGGAAATCATCTTCTTCAGTTTTCGACTCCACGGGTAGGTTTCTAATGAACCATTTTGGGAAATTTACCCTGTTGGCGAAAGGGGCCATGCTGGGAGTAAAGTTGTAGCGTTTGGCGAACATCATGACGCAACTAGTAAAAGCTTGTTGGAGGCTTAGTCCTTCGCAGTGGGTGTCAGTTGCACCAATCTAGTCCCTTCGACCCTCCTGTCCCTCAAGGCGTCCTCATTCACAGTATTTTTGATAGAGAGAGAGGTTTTAAATGTGGCATTTAGCCATAATTGCAGAAGCCAAAACGGTCCTGACAAAAGAAGGCTGCCTTTATCCTTGATGGCCTTAAGGAAAGTAACACCTTCACCCAGAGATTCGTAAAGATTTGCTAAGATCATTTCACTCAGGCATAATCGACGCCCAGCATGAAGCTGATTAGCCATAGTGATGTAACGCTTGGCTACTTGGAGTGACCTGGAGCAAAAGGCACATCTCGACAGCCAGAGGGCCAGAAAAGCTACATGCTCCTGATCAGAAACTTCCTTAGTCTCTTGATCATGATAATTGGCAATGTAAGATGTGAAGGTGGCCTTGTTCGTGTCGAATCCTATAGAATCATCAGATAAAACGTTGGGGTCATAGTCTACTCCTAACAGGCTAAGGCCAGTGATGGCAGCTACGTTGAATAGGGTAGGGGTAACCATCCCACAAGGAAGATGGAAATTGTTATATGTGCTGTCTAAGAAGTAAAGGGAAGCCAAGAGCATATTTGGGCAGTAACCTGGTCCTACTTTCGACAGTTGAATTAAGTTGAAAATACCTATGTCTTTCCAAAAGTCAGCTTTAACTTTTTCAATATTTGCCAGCCAAGCTAAATAATCAGAAGGATCTTTCGACAAGGGACAAGATTTAAAAATTCTAGCATGGTTCAGATATTCTAAACTTATGGGTTCTTCAGAGGGTGAGCCTTGACCATCAATAGTGGATTTCTCATTTATGGCTTTTTCTTTATCAGTTCTAGGTTTTACCCCATTAGCTATGGGTTTATAACGGTGATAGGCTAGAAAAAATTCTTTTACCTTCACCGGATCTAATTTTAAATCAGGCAAAGGCCCTAGCATTGCATATGATTTACCAGAAATAAGAACAGGGATAAGTACCTGGGATTGAAATATGCGCCTTTTTTCTTCTTCATTAGGAGGTTCAGGCACATATTGTTGGTTTCCTACCACCATTGGGCCAAAGATTTTGTGGACTGGTGATAATTATTTTGAGTTTTTTTAGGCTTTTTTGGAAGTGGTTGGAGCTGTGGAAGACGCCATGATTGAAGGGAAAATTTGCAGAGAAAATCAGTGAAAAAGGAGAAAGATGGAAAGGTTTTTACTCAAGAAGAAGAAGTGTAAAAAGTGGAAAGAAGATTTTTTGACTTATTTATAGATGATAAGGAGAGGTGACTCAAGCGTTTGAGATTCAGAAATCTTTTCATTAAAAGAAGAGATCATGGGGCACGTGGCAGTTGTGAGTGGATGGATTGAAACGGCGGCAGTTGAGTTTGTCACCCACGAACTACTAGGGGTTAGAGTAGTGATGATGAAAATGGTTAGAACGTAGGCTGAAGAGACGTTTCAGAAAAGAGTAATGATGATCTTAACGTTATAAGTGTCCAATCACATGAACAATCAATTTGACGAATTAATAAAGGCGTCGAATTATATCAGCAAAAAATGCTTTTCTCATTGTCAATCGAAAACGCATTTATTGGGGGGCAATTTATAGACTGCTATTTTTGACGCACAGTGGATTGATCAGAGAACAAGAACAGTGGGAGCTGGTCGAAATATTTTGACTCAGGAATTGGTGTTAAACTAAAAAGTCAGTCGAAGATGGTGTGGAAGCAAGAACGAGTTGTTTGAATTTTTCTAGGTAATAAAGAAGTTCGTTTTCGACAGTTAAGTTTGGAGGACTATCTCGACAGATGATTTGAAATTCAAAATTGAGAGGGAGATGCAGTTTGAAAGAGCAGACGCGTGGAGCATATCCAAGGCGAAGGAAGCATGCAAGATGCCATTTGTCACATTTAGGGGAAATAGCTGTTAGTGACCGTTGTTTTGTTTGTATATAAATAGGTAGTCATAGGACGAAAAAAGTTGTGCATTTTTCAAAATTGTACAAGTTATTCAAATTACTCAAAGTAACCGTGTGAGAGAAACGAGTCATTATGGAAAAAATGTACGTTTGAGAAAAACACCAGTTTATTACTTGCAATTCTTTATGAAATTTCAGTTTGTTTACAATACTCTTTAAAATTCTGCAGATTTTATTCTTGTCACTTTACTTTCATTTCACCAGTCATTTACCAATTCCAAGTTCCATTTACCTTAGTTAGTCAAAATTTACAAATTGTGAGAACAATAATAAAACAATGATGAAAAGGTTAGAGTTTTACTCAAATTGTCAACATTTCTAAACACACTATGTTCTAGGATTTGTGTGGTCGATCCTGTTAGTAAACTAATTTCACAAATTAGAAGACCAGAGGTTGTTTGCTGAATTTCAAGGCGAACACGTACATATTGTATATTTTCACTTGTTTATAGTGATACTTGTATATTTTGTTCCCGTAACGTTTGTTCAAGTGTTTGGTTAGGACACTTGCTTTTGGTTTGCGCGGTGAGGCATCACCATGGCATGAATGAAGGAAGTTACTAGCTAAGCAAAGTAAAGGCGTCGAGCTTACAACATAAAACAAGCATGTTTTATCGTTTTTTTTTGTTTCGTTATTACTTTTTCATTATAGCTTAGGTAGTGTGGTAAACTTTCATTAAACAAGTTGTACTCGGATTGTTCGTAAAATTCTCAAATCTTCACTTTACAACTTGTTTAATCCAATTTCACCCGTTTTTTTAGTATGTAAATATTAATAGTTTTTGTGTTTGTCTAAGAGCTTGTTTTGAGTAGCTTGAGGAAATTTGAGGTGATGTTCCAAGTTTGATCGTTTCAACTTGCGGATGTATGGTAATGATATTGTTAAGATTTGTACACGTCCAAGGTA
The DNA here is from genome assembly GCA_022829125.1 of Lathyrus tuberosus. NCBI lineage: Eukaryota > Viridiplantae > Streptophyta > Magnoliopsida > Fabales > Fabaceae > Lathyrus > Lathyrus tuberosus. The sequence goes on from JALAZF010000145.1 coordinate 11,413,622, forward strand.
TGTGTTTATCGCTTTCTAGACTTTAGCATATTCATGATACTTAGGCATTTTACAAACTTCCATGCCATTCATTCTTTTGTATACTTGTTCTTGATGTGAATCACTTTAGTTCCCACCTTTTTGTGAGGTAGCTTTCCATTGTTCATATATGCGCAGATGTAGCGCGAATTTTTGTGGTTTCGAATCATTATCGCTTGGGTACTACAGTTCGATTCATTTTTTATCCTATTGAGCTGATTAAGGAAGGGAAATAGATGTCTCCAATTAACCCTGCTTGCAAACTGAGTTTAAACTGTCAAAATTGTTGGTTTACAGATGCTATCAAAGGGAGGTTCGTCTTTTAAGGTTATTTGTTTAAAAACACCGTGTCTAGATTACGGGCTAGGTTTCTGGTAAGGGATTAGGTCGGATGATTTTGATTGATATATGAAGGTACTGGATTTTGGGTTTTTGATTGGTATGCTCGCTAAGATTTTTGCAATCTTATGCCTACGTATTCCCGTTTAACGAAACAGGGAAATCAGAGCGATCGTAGTTCCTCCTATTCTATGGGAGGAAAAAGGTTGTTTTGGTGTCTTGTTCAAAGCCCAAGACATGAAGCTAAAGGTGATTTGTATCTTGTTCAAAGCCCAAGATGTGAAGCTAAAGGGTTTAGGATGAGAGAGAATTTGTCATCTCTAAAGAGGAGTTATTGATGTTTGTATGCTGTGAGCAAGGCACAGATTTGATGCTAAAAGGTTAATTGACTCAACCGAGGTTTCCTTATACAAAGCCTAAGAGGATACGATTGACCCAGAAGGGTGCCTTTTATTTGTTGTCTCGTACGAAGCCCGAGATAGAGGCTAAAAGGGTTGACTCAACAAGAGAGTTCTTTTATGTGTCTTGTACGAAGCCCAAGACGGAGGCTAAAAGATTTAACTCAACAAGAGAGTACTTTTATTTGTCATGTATAAAGCCCAAGACGGAGGCTAAAAAGGTGGACTCAACGAGAGAGTCTCTGTGACGGGTGATTGACTCAACAAGAGAATCTTTTATACTCAACAAGAGAGTGTTTTGCTGTCTCGTACGAAGCCCGAGATAGAGGCTAAAAGGAGATCGACTCAACAAGAGAGTCTTTTATACTCAACAAGAGAGTGTTTTATTGTCTCGTACGAAGCCCGAGATGGAGGCTAAAGGGGATTGACTCAACAAGAGAGTCTTTTATACTCAACAAGATAGTGTTTTAGTATCTCGTACGAAGCCCGAGATGGAGGCTAAAGGGGAGACTGACTTAACAAGAGAGTCTGAAAAGGTTAACTCCGCTGAGGAGAGTCATTGTACAAAGCCCAAGAGGAGGCTATCTTACTGCTGAGGATTAGATCCATAGGCAGGACCAAGTGGGAGAGCCCTCATGAGAGAGGCCAGGTTTCTGAGTGATCAGTGTTTTTTCCTATGTTTGAAAGGAAACTTGAGAATATCTTTGAGACTCAAGGGTTTTAGACTGTCCAAGTCTAGAGTTTTATCTATTGTATAATGCCCAAGAGGAGGCACGGGCATTAAGGGATGAGTATCAACCCTAAAAATGACCGGAGGTTTGACATTGGAAAAACTGCCCTAGCAAAGGATGACTGAGTTCTGTCTTATACCTTTAAGAGGTCGTCAGGGTCCTTGTATTAAGCCCAAGAGAAGGCATGGGAACTTCTAAGAAGCCGAAGGCTCCTTGTACAATGCCCAAGAGGAGGCGGAGATGCTTTTAGGAAACCTGTGGGTCCCCAAACCAAGAGAGGTTCAAGAAATGCCATTCATAGAGAAGGGATCATTCCAGGAAAGTTTGAGAATTTGGAAGAAACTCAAGAGATGTTATTCACAGAGAATAGATCAACTCTGGGGAGTAGAGTCTCTTTGACAATTTCTAAGAGTGGCAGTCTGAGAAAAGGTTCACCGAGAATACTGCCTTTCTCTTTGTTCCATATTGTTTAACCCCATGAGAAGGGAATACTGTATCTGGAATCCTATGGAGGATCTAGTTTTGACTGTATTTAAGAGTGGCCAACAAGGCTTTACCTAGTGCTAGACGTAGTTGCCGGGGAAAACTCTAAATAACTATACTAGTATTACACAATGGATATCTAACAAGTATATAAAGGATGTGAAAGAAGACTTACAGCGAAGCAGCCCCACAATACAGTTATATACATATGAAAGCGGATAAACACTTACCCGTTGTAGAGCTTCCATGCTGTTTTGTTAGTTGTTCAACAAAGAAAACTTTGATAACAATATTATATTCAAAATCAAAGGAGAAAGTGCTTTGAAAAGATTGTTGGGGCTTACAGCTCAAGGAGAGGCCCAGTTGAAAAACAACGATTGCACCGTTATTTTGAAAACTGTACTGGGACTTATACAATGACTGAGGCCCAAATTTATTTATGTACAAAGCGGGGGTTGGGTCTTACACTCTAATAGAGGCCCAAAGTGTTTGAAAAAGAAAAGAAGTGGGACTTACAGCTCAAGGAGAAGCCCAGGGTTTATTGTTTGAAAATGACGATCCCGTCGAAATTTTTGAAACTGTATCGGGACTTATACAGTGCAGTGAGGCCCAAAAAATGTTATTTACAAAGAGGTGGGACTTACACTCTATCAAGAGGCCCAAAATGTTTTGAAAGTGATTAATGAGGGTTGAATTAATCAAAACCCTAATTTGTTTTCAAAAATATATTTTAATTGAATAAAAATTCAATTAAAATGATCAAAATTGTTAAACATGTGTGAAAAACAAATTGGGATCTTGGATTAATGTTTCAAAAATCATGTTTTAGTCCACAAAATGATTGGAAACCAATTAAATTTGGAAAATCAAGAAGGAAAAAACATTTTACATGTCAAAAAACAAATAAAACATTAATTCTTTACAAAAATATCAAATATATGAAATAAATAATATTTTTGGGATTTTTTGGTAAAATAAAATATTTTAACATTTTTGTGAATTATTAAAAAAAGAATCAACTCAAAATCATTAAAACTCGGAGAGAAATTAATTTTTGAATCAATTAAATAAAAATCACAAAATTCAAATATTCAAATATTCAAAAAATGGCGCCAAGAACATGCCAAGAACACGCGCCATCCCTCTGTTTCTACAGATTTGCATTTTCTCTCCAATCTCACTGAATACTTAATGAAATCACACAAACCACATATCAATCTGCTCGTTTTCACCTCACGATCATGTCTATGGTCTTTAATTTCATTTATTTTAAGTGTGGAATAAGAAATCAAAGAGAAACCTTAAGAACCCTAAAATTTGCATGAAGGCTCAGAAATTCCATACACGATTCAAACAAAGCAATTGATTGAGGGTAAACACTCTATGCATGATTATGAACATATGGCAAAATTATTGTGCAGCAAAATATGCATGGATCATAGAGTTAGAAGAGCTCAGGCTTACCTCTTGCAGCTGGTGATCGTGTTTTGTGTTAGAGGTGTTGCAAGCTGGTTCCAATGATTTGCACAGCTTCCTTAGGTGCCAAGTGATGTGTCTGAATGCTTGGAGTGGTTTGAAACAAGCTGAAACTTGAGATGGTACCTCAACTGCACCTCTGTCAAGAACTTGAGCAGTTGGCAAGTGATTTTGTGATTTTGGTGTTACAGATGTTATGTGAGTGTTTGGATCACTTCCATATGATGTTTATGAGGTGTGTGTGTGTGATTTGTTTGGTTGGAATAGCTCTCAAACTCAAAACCCGATAGTGACTTGCCTTAGAAGGCAAAATTGGAAGTGAGAAGGAGATTTTGACGAAAGCATCTGTTTGATGGCTTTGGTGTACTCAAACTGATCATAATTGAGCTCTATTTATAGTAGAGCAAGTTTGTTTTGGCTGCAATAGTGAATGGCAACTGCAGCAGAGGTTTGGCCAATGTTGATCAATGGGAATCCAAGTCTCCTCTAGCCATTGACTAGAGGTTAGAGCACATAGTTGTGGTTCCCTAGTTCAGATCTTATCCTTGACTCATTCAGTTGGAAATGGTTCAGTCCATGCCACCTTGGTGCATCCATTGAATGCTCCAAAACAAAATTGGAGTCTTGTCCCCCTTTTAGGCATTTCTAGGTTTGGCATGCTACTTTTGGTTCCAAAGACTTGGGAGGCTTATGGATCAGTGTTTGTCCCTCCTTGGTCTCCCCCTGAGGTGTTAAGATGGATAGACTTGTTTGTCATTTGCATAAATTGCCCAAATCGAGCAAAATGCACAAATCTGCCTTGCCATGACAGTTTTCAGCAAGGTATATTGCCATTGTCATATCTCATGGCTCAAGTGGAGTTTCATGGGGTTCTTGACAATTTTGGAAAGCTCTCATATGATACAACACATGTGTGATCATAGTATGTCTTGATACCTTTTGGATCTAAGTGAAAAATCCCCCTACTTTGGAAAAAAAAAACAAGACAGATTTTGACTTAGTGAAAATTTCACTAAGTGTTGGAAAAAAGTGACATTTTCACTTTTTGTCATTTTGGTCACTCCATAACTTAAAATTCATGAGGAATTGGAATGAGGTGTAGTTGACACTTTTAAAGTATGTCATGAGAGCTACAAATTCATCATTGGATCAGCCAAAATGGTTGCTTGGATCTCAAGTTATGTTCCTTGGAAGTTGGCACCCTAGCCACTTTGTTCCATAACTTAGAAAATTTCAAAGTTTTTTATGGTTACCCCTTTTACAAGTTATCCCACTTTCTTTGATTTTTCTTGATGAATCTTGATTCAAATCACACATTAACATCATTTTAGGGTTAGGGAACCATAATTGATCAAAAAATCAAAAAGTCAAACTTTGACTTTTGGGCACAGTTGACTTTTTATCAGATGAATTCCAAACTGTGCGATCCTCTATGAAATCAAGTCCTTGACCTAAATCAAACTTGATGTATTGATTTCATAGGTGTTATAGGGTGTATTGAATCATGTCCTAGGGTTTGGGAGCATGTCTTGGTCAAAAGTCAAAGGCACAGTTGACTTTTTCTATGAAACCCTAATTGTGGTTCTGATGAACTTGAAACTTGTGGATCAAGCTTCTTGGATCAATCCCTTGTTGCAAATGGATTAATGTAGTGTATTTGAGACCCTCAAATCATGTCTTGAGGTCTTGGCTCATGTTTTGTCCAAAAAGTCAACTTAGGGGTGAATTAGGTCAAGAAACCCTAATTCCTAATTTTTTTATGAATGCATCCCCTGAGGTTAAATTGACTTGATGATTGGGTCCATGAGGTTTCATGGAGTATTTTAGGTTATTCTTTGAAGCATTGGCTCATTCCCAGAGGAAATTTTCCATCTGGAGGCCCTGGTCGACCAAAACCCTAATTTGGTGACACTGGCGATTTTAAGGCTTGATCCACTTGGAATGCTACAACATTGTGCCTGATTCTTGATGTGGGAGTCCTCTTGATCCATTGTGGATGTTTTAGAGGTTATACAAGTTGAAGATCATGTCATTCCTTGATTGATCCTTTGCCTAAGAGCTCTGTGAGGGCTTGGAACCCTAATCTTTGTTTGTAGTGAATGCTCACCCATCCTTGGGGAGACTGATGAGGCATAGAGGTACATCCATATTGTGCTGATAATTTACACAATGATGGGAAATCTTAGTGGTCAAAATTTGGGGTATGACAGCGGAGTACCAACATTCTTGTTCTAACTGTATTTTATTATGCTTAATCTTTTTTTTGTGTTGATTATATGAAAGCATGAAAAGGATCAAGGCATTTTGTTTCATTTTGAGCACAACAACCTAGTCGATTCACCATGTGAGTGTGTAAGCATTTGTTAAACCCCTTTGTGCCTCTCTCTCATTATCCATGTTGTTTGAACTTAATGCTTGTCTATGAGTATTGAATTCACTTTTTGTATGGAATTTGATTGATTATTTTTTCTTGAACCCTCAACTTTGTGTTGTTGTATGAATTTTTGACTTGCCTTAGAAAGTAGGGAGTATTCACATGATGATGTGGTTGAATTCAAGTTGGGGAGAGAATGATTGTTTACTCATAGGTTGGCTTCTATGAGGTTGAAAAAGAAAAGAAAAAAGAGAAAAATATGAAAAAGAAAAGAAATGAAAAAGAAAATCCTTGAGAAAGGAAACAAAAAGAGATCAAATAATTGTGCTAAATAAGTATTGTGTTTTGTGTAACACTTGGGATTTTGGAAGAAGTTGATTGGAATTGTGTGTTTGAGGCTATGTGAGTTGATCACTCCCTTAGGTTTAGGCAAGTTTTTGTTTCAAGTACCTTTAAAAATTGCCCCTTGTTTGTTTACCCGACCACGCTACAATCTTGAAAGCCCTTGTGATTCTTGCCTTTGTATGTTCAATGTGAATTTTTGGATGATTGCATAATTTAGTCTTTTGTTTGCAAGATTGTTGTGTGAGTGAAAAGTACCTCATTTTGTGTTTATATATGCCGATGATTGTTTTTGCTAGGTGTGATTCATGTTTGAACTTGTGTTATTTTAGGATGTTTGGCATGATTTTTGTATTTTGCATTTGTTTCGTGACTATGTTGTCGTCGTAGTTTAGTGGTAAGTATTTACTTTGTGTGTACCGTTTTTCATTTGAACCATTCATTTGTTTCTGTTTTTCAAAACCTGCTGATTCGTGATTCTTTGGTTGTTACTTTGTTTCTTTGAGTCGCTTGATTCTTGTTTGAGGACAAACAAGTTTAAGTTGGGGAGAGTTTGATAAGTGCAAATTGTAGCTATTTTTGTATATAAGTTTTGTTGCACTTATCGATACTTTTTGTTAATAGCGTACGAATAAACACCGTTTTGTTTATAATTACGTCTACTTTACATTATAGTGTATATATTGTGTATCGTGTAAATATCATTGAGTTTAATTGATTTTCTCACATTTTTTCAGGTATTCAAGCAAGGATATCTTGTCATATTCATAAAGACCATTGAATAAGCTTTCCAACGCTTCCAACCGTGCGTCAATCCGAGTTACGGTTCAGAAGTTGTGGTCAAAATAAGGCCTGGTTTGCTGTCAAGTTCGTTTTGCGAACTTTCTAGCGAATGTTCGCTTTGCGAACTTCCCGGCGAATGCTCCCAGACCAATGGCAGTAGAAAAAGGGACCAAAGTTTGCTTTGCAAACTTTCCAGCGAATGTTCGCCAGAAAGTTCGCTTTACGAACTTTTGCTGAATTGCAGAGGCGGTTTAGCTATTCTGAGGCACTTAAGTGTCAATTTTTGGAGTTCGCTTTGCGAATAAAAGTTCGCACCGCGAACGTGACAGATTTTGAAATGTTATTTAAGTCATTTCATTCATTTTATAGGTTATGGTTTTGGGGATTTTTGCTCCCAACTCCATCAAACTCTCTTTCAGTAGAATTAGCTAGAAAACAACATGGAAGTTTGCATACGGATGATCCGGGGTGGATATCTCATCGATCGGCTTTGACAAACCGCGATATGTTTAGTTTATTTCTTTTCTTCTTTGTGTATTTCTTCTTTGTTGGGTTGTTGTATATGTATTTACTTTGATCTTATGTATATTTATCACCCATGGCGTTGTATAAAATCCGCTTTACAAATCTTTATCGGTGATTATCCTTGATTTTTGCTTTATGCTCGGGGTTTGGGTTGTGTTAGAGATAAACATCGCAAACTTTGATTAGGGATGATTATCTGTTAGTTTCTGGATGCTAGAGATAGATTTAGAGCTAACAATCTTTATGGGTGTCGAAGCTTAATGCCCTCGTATCTCGATTCGGGTGCGAGAGTGTCGAAAAGGGTAACACGGTTATTCTCTCAACTCAGTGTGTCAGAGATGGACACTGTTATGAGCGATGCTGGATGATATTGAGGAGTATTGTAGGTTGAGTATAACTGGTTGGTAAGTTTAAGTTTGTGAGGAGTCAATTATGTGCATGTCGGATAAGTTTCTTCTCTCTGAAGGATGAATTCTTTTTGTGTTAATGTTTACTTTTCTCCATTTACTTTAAACCCATTTTAACCCAAACTCATTAACATTTAAATTTTCGAACAGCAGTTCAATATCACCGATCTCTGTGGACACGATAAATTCCCGAAAAAATACTTCCAAATCTTTTTGTTGCTTGCCGCTTTACCGCTTCAACAAAATGGCACCATGGTCGGGGATTGGTGTTTTTATTGTGCCTTGCATTGCGATAGTTTCTTTGTTTTTGAGTTTTGTAGATATCGTACATATTGTATATTTTCACTTGTTTATACTGATACTTGTATATTTTGTTCCCGTAACGTTTGTTCAAGTGTTTGGTTAGGACACTTGCTTTTGGTTTGCGCGGTGAGGCATCACCATGGCATGAATGAAGGAAGTTACTAGCTAAGCAAAGTAAAGGCGTCGAGCTTATGATGTAAAACAAGCATGTTTTATCATCTTTTTTGTTTCGTTATTACTTTTTCATTATAGCTTAGGTAGTGTGGTGAACTTTCATTAAACAAGTTGTACTCAGATTGTTCGTAAAATTCTCAAATCTTCACTTTACAACTTCTTTAATCCAATTTCACCCATTTTTTTAGTATGTATATATTAATAGTTTTTGTGTTTGTCTAAGAGCTTGTTTTAAGTAGCTTGAGGAAATTTGAGGTGATGTTCCAAGTTTGATCGTTTCAACTTGCGGATATATGGTAATGATATTGTTAAGATTTGTACACGTCCAAGGTATGTGTTTATCGCTTTCTAGACTTTATCATATTCATGATACTTAGGCATTTTACAAACTTTCATGCCATTCATTCTTTTGTATACTTGTTCTTGATGTGAATCACTTTTGTTTCCACCTTTTTGTGAGGTAGCTTTCCATTGTTCATATATGCGCGGAGTACCAACATTCTTGTTATAACTGGATTTTATTATGCTTAATCTTTTGTTTGTGTTGATTATATGAAAGCATGAAAAGGATCAAGGCATTTTGTTTCATTTTGAGCACAACTACCTAGCCAAATAGTCAATTCACCCTGTGAGTGTGTGAGCATTTGTTAAACCTCTTTGTGCCTCTCTGTCATTATCCATGTTGTTTGAACTTAATGCTTGTCTATGAGTATTGAATTCACTTTTTGTATGGATTTTGATTGATTGTTTTTTCTTGAGCCCTCAACTTTGTGTTGTTGTATGAATTTTTGCCTTGCCTTAGAAAGTAGGGAGTATTCACATGATGATGTGGTTGAATTCAAGTTGGGGAGAGAATGATTGTTTACTCATTGGTTGGTTTCTATAAGGTTGAAAAAGAAAAGAAAAAAGAGAAAAATATGAAAAAGAAAGAAAAAGAAAATCCTTGAGAAAGGAAACAAAAAGAGTTCAAATAATTGTGCTAAATAGTATTGCGTTTTGTGTAACACTTGGGATTTTGGAAGAAGTTGATTGGAATTGTGTGTTTGAGGCTATGTGAGTTGATCACTCCCTTAGGTTTAGGCAAGTTTTTGTTTCAATTACCTTTAGAAATTGCTCCTTGTTTGTTTACCCGACCACGCTACAACCTTGAAAGACCTTGTGATTCTTGCCTTTGTATGTTCAATGTGAATTTTTGGATGATTGCATAATTTAGTCTTTTGTTTGCAAGATTGCTGTGTGAGTGAAAAGTACCTCATTTTATGTTTTTCATCTACCGATGATTTTTTTTTCTAGGTGTGATTCTCGTTTGAACTTTTGTTGTTTTAGGATGTTTGGCATGATTTTTGTGTATTGCATTTATTTTGTGACTATGTTGTCATCGTAGTTTAGTGGTAAGTATTTACTTTGTGTGTACCGTTTTTCATTTGAACCATTCATTTGTTTCTATTTTTCAAAACCTGTTGATTCATGATTCTTTGGTTGTCACTCTATTTCTTTGAGTCGCTTGATTCTTGTTTGAGGACAAACAAGTTTAAGTTGGGGAGAGTTTGATAAGTGCAAATTAAAGCTATTTTTGTATATAGGTTTTGTTGCACTTATCGATACTTTTTGTTAATATCGTACGAATAAACACCGTTTTGTTTGTAATTACGTTTACTTTACATTATAGTGTATATATTGCGTATCGTGTAAATATCATTGAGTTTAATTAATTTTCTCTCATTTTTGCAGATATTAAAGTAAGGATATCTTGTCATATTCAGAAGTAGCATTGAATAAGCTTTCCAACGCTTCTGACCGTGTGTCAATCCGAGTTACGGTTCAGAAGTTGTGGTCAAAATAAGGGTTGGTTTGCTATCAAGTTCGCTTTGCAAACTTTCTAGAGAATGTTCGCTTTGCGAACTTCCCAGCGAATGCTCCCATACCAATGGAAGTAGAAAAAGGGACCAAAGTTCGCTTTGCAAACTTTTGCTGAATTGCAGAGGCGGTTTAGCTATTCTGAGGCATTTAAGTGCCAATTTTTGGAGTTTGCTTTGCGAATAAAAGTTCGCACTGCGAACCTGACAGATTTTGAAATGTTATTTAAGTCATTTCATTCATTTTTTAGGTTATGGTTTTGGGGATTTTTGCTCCCAACTCCATCAAACTCATTTTTCAATAGAATTAGCTAGAAAACAACATGGAAGGTTACATACGGATGATCCGGGGTGGATTTCTCATCGATCGGCTTTGAAAAACCGCGAGATGTTTGGTTTATTTCTTTTCTTCTTTTTGTATTTCTTCTTTGTTGGGTTGTTGTATATGTATTTACTTTGATCTTATGTATATTTATCGCCCATGGCGTTGTATAAAATCCGCTTTACAAATCTTTATCGGTGATTATCCTTGATTTTTGCTTTATTCTCGGGGTTTGGGTTGTGTTAGAGATAAACATCGCAAACTTTGATTAGGGATGATTATCTGTTAGTTTCTGGATGCTAGAGATAGATTTAGAGCTAACAATCTTTATGGGTGTCGAAGCTTAATGCCTCCGTATCTCGAGTTGGGTGCGAGAGTGTCAACAAGGGTAACACGGTTGTTCTCTCAGCTCAGTGTGTCAGAGATGGACACTATTGTGAGCAATGCTGGATGATATTGAGGAGTATTGTAGATTGAGTATAACTGGTCGGTAAGTTTAAGTTTGGGAGGAGTCGATTATGTGAATGTCGGATAAGTTTCTTCTCTCTGAATAATGAATTCTTTTTGTGTTAATGTTTACTTTTCTGCATTTACTTTAAACCCATTTTAACCCAAACTCGTTAACATTTAAATTATCGAATGGCAGTTCAATACCACCGATCTCTGTGGACACGATAAATTCCCAGAAAAATACTTCCAAATCTTTTTGTTGCTTTTCGCTTTACCGCTTCAACAGTTATCACACCCCTAAACTTAAAACATTGCTTGTCCTCAGGTGATGCGACACTCAACGATAAAGAAACTTCCCATTCACACAACCACCTTTATAGCCACCATAACTCATCATCATCTCAGAAATCATCTCAAAGGACTTACTTTTAAATATTGGCAAAACTCAGCCTTGAAGCTAAATCGTAAGTGTGTGTGCTCTGTGCATAACTGATGCTACATGTCACACCAGGACTCTTCAGTCAAGATAACTAGCCTAATTATAACTCTGTTTGGTTTGTCCTATGGTCCAAAATTTCAACCTTAAGTTTTAGTAGGGGAATTTTAACTAACTAGTTTTAGAATCTTTGCACTTGAACTTTTGCACTCCGAGTAAAATAGTATCCAGACTCATGGAAAACAATAGCATCCGGAAACTCATTATAGGTCACAAACTCTTCTTCGGTCAAGATTGTATCGATAGGTATTAATTTTTCCCACTAAGGATATCATAAGAGCACAAATCCGCAATTATGCTGTCATAAACCTCCCTCCTATACAAATCAATCTGAATCATGTTATTATGCTTAAGCCTAACTAACTCATCCTTATTTTTGCTCTCTTTCATTCTAATGCAATCACATTAAGCCCGTTATCTATTCACACACATGGTAAATAAGCTTGTTTGTGACTATGATCCATATCTTTTCAACAATTCAAAATTAACCATTTTTTTTCTTTTTTGAAGGTTTCACAACCGTTAGCCTAAGTGACTGGGTGAGGGTCACCTAACTTAAAAGGCAGATTCCTATTTAGATTTCTTATTAAACACGGGATCATTCACTTATTTGCATCAACTTAATTAATTAGTGTGTACTTTTTAGATGGTGCTGACTGCTAGATAAACTACTAAAGATCTATTAAAGGATGAGAACTCAAGGCTATGTCATATTAAAATTTAATCTAATTTAGCCAATTAAAATTTTTTAGATTTTTTTCGGATTTTTGTGAAACTATGAAAACAGTAAAAAAAATTCATAAAAATAGAAAAATGATGAATTTTGAATTTTTAGGTCGGCACCTAAATAGAGGATTTTGATCCCTGATTTTTTTCTAATGAATCGACCAAGAATCAGACAAATCTGAGACGATTTTCCTAAAAATCGTTTTTTTTAACTAGTTCGGACACGAGACGGGGCGTCCGGACGCGAAAAAGGTAAAACAGCAAAACGAAAGTTCAAAACACACTAATCGACACCTATAATTCAATTAACGTTAAAAACGACAAGAATCCCCGGCAACAACGCCAATTTGATCTGCTGTCGCGCACGGATTAAAAACGAGTATTTTTAAAAGCGATAGTTAGCGACAATGACTCAAGTCGTATCGCAAGGATTCTTGTACTATTATTAGCCAACAATTGGAACAATGGGGGAGTTTGAATTTCGATTGTAAGAAAAATAATGAAAATAAGAGATTATAAAAAAAAATGGTTATCAAATAAGCTGAAAAGTTAATCTACTGATTTGGTTCCTACCTATCATCGGTTATTATAATTCCAATCTCCGAACGGATTAACTATTCCTATTTGATTACAAACTAATTGACAAGCACAATTTGTATTATGTGATGTAGGTTCCTATTATCCAAATTAAGCAAACAAAATTAAGCTCTCGTGAATTAAGCAAACACGATTTGATCAATCATGATAACGAATTAAGCAAACGCTAACGTGATTACGGTTAAGGATCATACAACAATCGAATTAAATCAACTTACCCTATGAAAACTGGATTAAGCAAGCAAGAATCATAGAATAAGATTGAAAGAAATAAAAACTAAATTGAAATTATTATAACCTCAAGGTGTCGGAACCGAATACAGCAAATCAACAATTGAAATTAGTTCTCCACGAATTTCCTGTACAATGCTTCCGAGAAACTTCATGAACAGTGTGAAAAAACCGTAATGAACAGTAGCATAGATGCTACTAGGTATAGGGAAGCACACAAAATCCGGTTCTAACCCAACTGGGTCGAAAAACATAAAAAAAACCGGCCCAAAACTAAATATTCCTAAAGGTAGAATTCGGGTCCTGACTTCAACGAGTTATTCGAGCCTGCTACACTCCGAATCTGCTTCTGTGTACAACATGAAAGTTGTAGCTCTTCGTCTCAGCTTTCCAACTATTTGTAGAATGTGCAAATCTGATTCTCGAAGCTCCAGTTATGATCCTAAGAGTGGACAGGTATAAAAAAACTGCTAAAGCTGAAAATAAGCTGCGAAAATAGATTAACGACAAACAAAGACTTAATTATAAAAACATAATAAAACACTAAAATAAACGAAACAAACTAAGGAAATGCCTAAGTACAAACATAAGAGAATGTGCATTAAAATGCACTGATCAGGGACATAATTGCATTTTTATTTATAAGCTAAGTAGATGTTCCACCTTTTTCCCCTGACGGGATCTCACTTGTAATGAGTCCAACTTGGTACTAATGGTGGAAGCATCCATTGTTCCTCCAATTTCAGGCACAAGAACTTATTCAAAGCTTTTGTTCCTCTAGTTTCAGGCACATGAACTTATTCAAGAAGTTCACTTTGGCTTACTTCTTGTTCGAACTACAGTAAAGCGGCAAGAAGCAAAAATTTAGTTTTGGAAGGATTCCCTCTGGGATTTATATCGTCTCCACTGGGATCAGTGTGAGGGAAAGAATGTCATTCAACGGTCTCTATGTTTCCAAGCTTGTTGTGACAAATTTTGGTTAAAAGATTCAAGGTACAATAGATAAAAGTGAAAAATATAAAGACGGAAAATATAAAGTAAAGACTTAAAATAAATAGAGCCTTGTTGGAATTGGATCTCATCAATTGATAACACATGCATTCTTCTAACCAGTTAAATACAAATCAATCATTCCTCTAATATCCTCACGTATCACCCACAACAGAGGTGGTGTCTAACACAACGTCGAGAGAACAACTGTATTGTCTCATTGGTGATGTCTCACGCAACTCAACAACACAGAGCATTAAGAACTGATACTCACGTAAATGTTAAGCCTAAATCTATGTATAGAGTTTAGAACCTAACAGAAATTCATCCTAGATCCAGATCTGAAGAGTATATTTCTATAACGGTTCAAATTAATGTATAAACAAGTAAACAAGGATAACATCCATATCAGATAAATGATTGATTCATAAAAAACACCATAATCAGAATACGTACATACGCTTAACCCTTTTTGCATGCATTCAACTAATTTTCCAAATGTAAGTGAACATAGTTTCACATCTCTATTATCATGCATCCTCACAATACCATATTGATCGCTACTCATGCTACTCATGCTAATAATCAACACAATAAAATAAAAGTGATACTAGTGAATATCAACTTATAAGACTATGTCAAAAATTTGCTCATTGATAGATGGATATCTTAGATCTAAGATTTGAAAAGGTTTTGGCAAAACCCACAAATAAGAAATCAAAGACAACATCAATATTGAATCAAAAGTAGTTCACAATACATAGATTAGATGAAATATATAAGGTATCAAAAGATTACATTCAAACCCAACAAGAGATCGAAGCACTTACTCGAAGATCAAGCTCTGAGTTGCTTTGATGTGTGCTTCTCCCTCTTAGAGTTTGTGTTTCTCTCTCTAGAATATGTTTAGAATGAAGACATATTATCGTAACTGCGAAAAACAACCGGCGGAAACAGAACAGAAGAGTTGCCACCGAACGTTATTTATCCCGACGCATGGAAAGGAAACGATCGAAGAAACCTCAAAAGGGAGAAGACATGGTCATCGCAACCATAGTCCGAGTTCGGGAGTCAGTTACGCGAGGGGAAGGTATTAGTACCCCACGCGTCCATCATACTCGATGGGATCCACGCTTGTTGTCTAATCAAAGGGTGAGTTATCTAAAGTCTACGGCTAAACGGAAATGGGAAAGGGAAAAACAAAACGGACTCGCAAGGCGTCACAATCCTATGCCAATGTATCTTCATGGACGAACGAAGAATCAGAGTCGACGTAGTTCGACGGACTACGCACTAGATGGGGAGGTTACTTGCCAAGACATCGTCGTCTTGTGCCTACGTATCCTCAATCGGACGAGAGAGGAAATCAGAGCAGTCGCAGTTTGACCTACGGAAGAAAGGTGGAAGGGTGCTCGCCAAGACTTCGCTGTCTTGTGCCTACGTATCCTCAATCGGACGAGAATGAGGAAATCAGAGTGATCGTAGTTTGACTTACAAGTCGATGAGTGTTTTTTATGAGCGACGAGCCCTTTTCCTGAAAATGATTTGAAACCCAGCAATCCCGAAGGATAAAAGATATTTGATCTTTGTTTGTGTTTTTTAGACAGAAGTGAGTTGAAGTTAGTTTGAAACTCACATTGCACTAAAGTTTATGATGTGAGAGCAAGAATTGTCTCTACAAGTCAATCTATGTTTTGATGATAACAATAAGTATTTGTGAAAGAACCATTTTATGGTCTAACGTGTGTTGTGTGCAGATCATAATAACTAAAGACATCAGAACCAACATGCACCAGCTAGATGTACTATGATTGATTATATACATATGCGAAGTTACTATGTGTGACTAAAGTCGCGAGAAGCAAGAACGCTTCTTTATCTAGTCATGATCAGCCAGATCCAAGGATGCCAAGATTGCTGTTGCAATGCTCTTGTGGATGCTCTTTGAAAGTGATTGAGATTCTGAAGATAGCGAAGCTTCTGAAAAAGTACACTATGAAAGAACCAAAGTGCGGAAGACTCCTATGACTTGAAGTTCTGATGGCTGAAGACGCTGAAGACCAAGTGCAGAAAAAATCTGAAGACTTATGAGTTCTGATGATCAAGGTTTCAAATATCAAGTTCTGAAGACTCTGAAGACAGGTTCTGAAGATTCGGAAGACTTAAAGCAGAAAAGAATAACGTTCTTAAAGACCAAGTGCTGAAGTTATGAAGACTGATTCCTAATGGACTTCTTTAATCGACTGTAGACTTGAAGCATCAGATATTCTGCTAAGAAGACTCTACTCATACTTCATCAAATTAACATCAGAAGCCACTGAAGTTTTGAAGTCTAAGTATTACCGTTGTGAGTTAAATGTACACACTGCCCAAGAAAAGATGTCTGGTCACTTCTCCCTCTGCAAAAAGGAGATGTGTTAGTACAACTCATTATATCACAACGTCTCTTTTCCATACAGCCAACAGTATTCTCAAACGACTATATTTCTACTGGCTATTTAATGGAAAGAGTTTTTGCTTCTGATGTGTCGATCACTTGTAGAATCATGAACTGAATGTTCATCTACAAAATTGACCAAGTCATTGTGAAGATAGCAACAACGATGAGTTCTCGTTGTAACACTTAACATATTCAAAGCTATCATTATATCACTAATGGCAATTGTTGTTGAAACTCAAGAAGACAAATCAACACAACAACAACAATCAAGAACAGAAGTTGTTGATGAAGAAGACAACATTGAAAATCTGTCAAGTCATCAACCTACCTTCTCGTCAGGACTACATTGAAGATCTGAAGCAAGGAGTTGCTGCTAAAGCTTGCTCAACCAAGAAGACGAAGAAGAAGAAGATCTACAAGATGTCAACAATTGTAATATCTAAATACATCTTTGTAGTTTCTTAGGAAAGCAAGGAGTTGTTGCTTAAATCTTGCTTGAACACATGTGTGTGTTCTTTGTACTTAAACTTAGGAGAAACTTTCTTATTAAGAAGCACAATTTGTAATCTCCAGTTTGCCAATTCAACTAAATGAATTGAGACTCCTCAAGTGAACGTTATATCCTGATGGGATCCCTGAACGGTTCAGCTGTGAGTTGAGGCCCTTGAGTAGATCACGTGGTGATCAGATACTTGAGATGACAATGGCTGAGGGTCATTGTGGAAAATCCTGAAATATGGTCAGTAGCATTATATTCATTGTGATGAATCCCTGAACGGCTAGCTGTGAAATCCCAGCAGTGGGTCTGCTCGGTCAATGAACGTTATATCCTGTTGGATCCCTGAACGGTTCATTGGGTTGTTAGTCACAGTGCGGTTGTGCAAGTTGTTAGTCACCGGCGTTGCCTGTGCAAGTGTAATCATGATTTGGTTATAGTGGATTAAGACCTTGTGTTCAAGGCGAAATCACCTGAGGAGGGTGGACTGGATTAGCCCGCGTGGTGAACCAGGATATATCGTGTGTCCTTTACTCTCTTGCTTAGTATCTCTATTTATGTTTCTGCATTGAATATCAGAACCTCATATTAAGCAAAGTCAAAACCTTGCAGCCTATCTCTGATAAGCTTCCGCACTGCAAGTTCTGAGTATCGTATCTTATGATTAGAACCTATATGGTTCTCATGCTCCATAGTTAAGAGATCAGAATCTCTCAACGAACATTGAAGGATCTTGAGCGTCTCTTTAACAAGATGCAAAAAGTTAGGAAAAGTGTAAATTCACAATTCAAACCCCCCATTTCTTGTGTCTTTCTCGCACCTTCATATGACATAGGAGCAAATGTGTCGCATGGTCGCCCCCAATGGGACGTATGCTAAACACTCTAGAAGAGTGAAGGGAGACCCCTCATTCTTCATTTCATATGTACTTAAAGCTCATGGCGCACAATGCTCGTTGTATTTATTAAGTGTTTTAGACTTTTTTTTTAGATGAGAAGAGATGACTCAAAGTTGAATAAATTAATATTAACATTTATATTTAAATGTTAATTACTGTACCATATTAACATACTAAATTAATATACTAAATTAATATACTAAGTTAACATACTAAATTAACATTTTATTACTAAATTAACATTTTATTACTAAATTAATATACTAATTAAACATACCAAATTAATATACTAGTAATAATATTAGTTTAATAATGTTTTAAGTAAAACCCAAAATATTCAAATAAAACTAAAAAACATTCAATTAAACTACTATAGCAAAAATTAAATTAGTTTATTAGTATTATTAAAAACTATTAAACTATTAATAGAAACTATTAGTATTAAACTAAATTGAATAAATAAATTCTAACATATTAGTAAATAAAAACTAAATTGAATAGCAATATTAAACTATTAGTATTATTAGAAACTATTAAACTAAATACTAAATTCTAAAGTTAAAATAATTTAGTTTATATTAATAGAAAAAAAATACTAAACATAGAATATATGCATTTTAAAAGCATGGAATAAGAAAAGAAGTGGATTGGCTTAGTGGTATAATTTCTACCTCCAATAAATTTTAAATATATGACATATTTTTTTAAAATAAACCAAAAATAAATAAAAAACGAAATGCCAAAGTGACATTAAAATAATTCAAAAATAAAATTAAAAAGCCACTTGGCCTTCCACATCACTAAAAAAAAAACCCTAACACGTCAGTATTTTTGCTGACCGGGCGTGATGAAGATCAAAATTGAGAGAATCTTCAAATGTTAGGGTATTTTTTGCAAGTTTTTTTTATAGGGGGATTTTTCGAAAAGCGTCTATATGGCAGGGGGCAAAATGACTATTAACCCTAAAATCAAATTAAGACACAAAGTTGCAAATCGAAACACGAATTGGTCGGTGCATAACAAGCGGATTGTCGCTAGGTCAAACCATCGGACGTGTACACAACATCGAAACGCATCAATACTCAATTTAAAAAGAGTAAAAATAAAAAAATCGTACACAGACCGATAAAGTTAATCAAAAGTTTGCTACACTTAACGTGATCATCGCAAGAGGGACAAAATATGGTGCGTATCTAAATATAACAAAAGGAAAAAGTAAAACAAATGGATTTTTTAAAAGTGCTAATAAAAATAAAAAATCAACAGCTAACGCAAAAATGTGATCATCGCAACCACATCCAAAACGCGCGGATATGAATTTATCAAAAAGAAACGCAAAGAAAATGAAATTATAAATGTGATAAAAACTCAACAATTTTGCTAACGCGAAAATGCGATCATTGTAACCGGATCGAAATAAAGTAATGTCACGCATCATACACACCAATATGCAAACAGCGTATCGACATGATTTGATCCGAAAAATCTATAAAAAATAAATAAATAATTAAATAAAATAAAATAACCATATATATATATATATATATATATATATATATATATAAAACAAACATGCTACACTGTGTATTTTATATATATATATATATATTATGAATCAGTAAAAGTTTTAAAACGTTTCAACATTATAATATATAATACTGTTACTATGAAACCAACGTTTAACTTTATAATATATTTTACATATTAAAATTATTTAATATTTAGAAGTTGTTAGATATAAAAACTGCAATATATGTATACGCTACAATACAACGACATCTACCGGCATACAACCAAATCCACCGCCGGCATGAACATTACCTATATTGAAAGTAAGAATCTCACCTTTAGAATGGAGAAGTTCCTCACTCAATATCATGTGGCTCCGGATTTCTCTTTGTTTTCGGTTCTCGGTTTTACTTGCCGGCCGCGTGTGTTTTTGTCTCTTCCCGTCTCCTTTTTCTCCTCTTCAACAAATATAACTTATATATATATATATAAGTATAAAATTAGGGTTAACTCCAAATTGTATCTAACACCCATTTTAAAGCCCAAATTAAATAATTAATTAAAATTAAATAAAATAAATATTTAAAATAAAATTAAAATTAAAATACTAATTATCTTATTTATTTACTATAAATATTTAGACAAAAAAGTAAAAATAAACGGACCCCAAATAAATAAAATCCGGACGCCCAAGTGTTTAAAAAAATAAATCGAATACAATAAAATGATCAGCACGAAATATACGACTTAGAAAGATACAACGTTTGGTCAGATTTTAAAATAAATTTTGACCCGTTAAAACGTTCAAACTGATCAAAATGCGACGGAAAAAAGTCAAAAAATTAAAACAAACACGTCAGGTTAAACTACGTGAAACGTAGATCAATATAATTGACGTATACAAGTTTGATCTTGAAAATTTTCATCCACTGATTTTAGACACAGTTGAGACTTAGTTTGACCGTTCTGTCTGTAAATCCAAAAAATTATTCCAGGTGACATTTTAGGCACTATGCGAGATAAAAAAACTACTTTATGCTATGTAGATGATGCAGAGTGGAAATACAGTCAGATGAATGAAAATATTAAAAATGTCTGGAATAAGCTGTGAACTCTCAAAATACTCTGCTGGAAAAAGAATGATCTGGTACCAAATTACCGAGCAAAATAAATGTTGGGGCACTCTGATGCTTGCTGCTTAGAATAAGAGAAGTCCTTAGCCACAAGGATATCGTGATCCCATGTCTCGAGAGCTCAATACAATGAATGATTAATTGTTATGAACAAATGGAAATTCATAGCGAAAGTCAGTTAAGGTTAGGAAAAGAAAGGGCAAATTTTGGGGTGTTACACAGATAAAGTTCTGATACTCAAAATATTTGTTATATTCTAAAAAGCAAGAGAAGGTACTTAAATAGTATTACAAAAACTGTCATGTTCGCAATGCGATCTCCCTCTTTGCACTGCGAATACCACTTTTAGGCACTTAAAGTGCCTCAGGAACAGTTAAACCTCCCTCTGAAATATCTAAGTCCGCAGTGCAAACTCATTCTTCGCACAGTGAACTTCTTCACTACAACTTTGCACAATGAACTTTGGGTCATTTTCCTACTGCTATCCAAAGTTTTCAGCTCACCTGGACTTCGTTGTGATCTCGCACAACGATCATTCGCTTTGAACTCGCTGTTGTTCGCACTGCGAATTTGCTGATTCTTTTTAATTTCTTTGGCGTCCTTGTCCAATCCTTTTTGTCTTAATCATTGATGTTTTATGCCTATATCCTGCACAATAACACACATATCGAAGAATCTAAAGGTATTTGCAATATAATTGAAGAATCACTCAAGATTAAGAAATAAATCCATTAAAACATGAGAAATTAATTGAAAAATGCCAAGAAAGATGGTTCAAAATAAGTCATATTTGGCATTCAACAAACTATCCCCACACTTTGGTGTTTTTATTATGCAAAGCAACGTGTCCAATTGTACTAGATCCCAATCAACAGTAATTTCCTCCCCTAACTAAATCTTTTAGTGAATCCCTATTCCATATTCTAAAACAATTCAAAATCATCACAAGGCTATTTACTTTTTGACTACTCAAGGCACGACAGGGGTTATTAGAACACAAGATGATGTAATTGTCTTAGCACGTAGGGCTTTGTTTCCAATAATGTCACAGTCCTCTTAGATTTTTCCTAAGTCTCTTAGAGTTGTTTGTCTTTCAAGGGGGTCGTAGTTAGTTTGTTTTCTCTGTTTTAATTATTATATATATATATATATATATATATATATATATATATATATATAACATAAAAATCAAGAAATAAAAACAAAACATGCTAAGTTTTTCATTAATTAAAATGTGGCTGACTACAACCAAACAACAGCAAACACAAAACATAAAACTAACAACCTAAAAGTAGAAAATATTAATCAGTCGTAGCAATTGATAATTTAGAGTAGGTGGGTTGAAGAGCAAGGTTATGTCATAGTCTGCCACTCCCCTAAACATAGAGCAAGGACAGGGTCCTCACTGTCATCTGATGAGATGGTGTGTGCTACAAACTTCCTTCAAAAGGGTTAGAGAAGTATCAAATTAGGGTTAACTCTAAATTACCCACATTAAATAATTAATTAAAACTAAATAAAATAAATATTTAAAATAAAATTTAAATTAAAATAGTAATTATCCTATTTATTTACTATAAATATTTAGACAAAAAAGTAAAAATAAACGGACCCCTAATAAGCACGAAATATACTCAAATGATCAGCACGAAATATACGACTCAGAAAGATACAGCGTTTGGTCAGATTTTGAAATAAATTTTGACTCGTTAAAACGCTTGAACTGATCAAAATGCGACGAAAAAATGTCAAAAAATTAAAACGAACACGTCAGGTTAAACTACGCGAAATGTAGATCAATATAATTGACGTATACAAGTTTGATCTTGAAATTTTTCATCCACTGATTTTAGACACAGTTGAGACTTAGTTTGACCGGTCTGTCTGTAAATCCAAAAAATTATTCCGGGTGACATTTTAGGCACTATGCGAGATAAAAAAAAACTACCTTATGCTATGTAGATGATGCAGAGTGAAAATACAGCCAGATGAATGAAAATATTAAAAATGCCTGGAATAAGCTGTGAACTCTCAAAATACCTTCCTGGAAAAAGAATGATCTAGTACCAAATTACCGAGTAAAATAAATGTTGGGACACTCTGATGCTTGCTGCTTAGAATAAGAGAAGTCCTTAGCCACAAGGATACCGTGATCCCATGTCTCGAGAGCTCAATGCAATGCATGATTAATTGTTATGAACAAATGGAAATTCATAGCGAAAGCCAGTTAAGGTTAGGAAAAGAGAGGGCAAATTTTGGGGTGTTACAGCTGCCCCTATTCAATCAACTTGGACCTGAACGGCTGATAGCGACGGCTTTCAAACATTCAAGGTAAAAGGGATTTAATACAAAAAGAACCATAAAATTTGCAAACGGCAGGGGGAGAGACAACTCCGCTGGGGAATACAAAATAAAAGGTATGATTAAAGTGTGCCGTAAGATGGGGCCAACACAGACGAGTGATGACTTCACGGACGAGTGTTAAGAACTAAACACGACCAGTGTTGAGATCAATACGAACGAGTATTGAGGCAAAAGAGGTGAACACAGACGAGTGTCAACCGTGCCGGGGGATGAACACAGTTGAGTGTCAATATCAATACAGACGAGTACTGAGAAAGTGGTTAAACACGGACGAGTGTCGAAGATCAATACAGACGAGTATTGAAAAAGTGGGTAAACACGGACGAGTGTTGAGGATCAATACGGACAAGTATTGAAAAGAAATGAAACGAACACGAATGATTGTTTAGGTTAATACGGATGGGTATTGAAAAGAATAAACACAGACGAGTGTTGTGATTAATACGGACGAGTATTAAAAAGAATGAGCAAACACAGACGAGTGTTTAGGTCAATATGGATGGGTATTGCAAAAGATAAGCACATACGAGTGCTTAAATCAATACGGACGAGTAATGAAGAGAATAAACACGGACGAATGCTTGAATCAATACATGAACATGGACGGGTGTCAAAAGAACACGAACGAGTGCCAAAGATCAATACGGATGAAGTATTGACGGAAAGGAACAAAATACAGACAGGTAACTGAGACGAATACAAACGAGTATCAAAAATCGTAAGGTGAACACGGACGAGTGTCAACTACGCTGGGGATAAACACGAATGAGTGTCTAAAATCAATACAGACAAAGTATTGAAGAAATGCAATCAAACACGGACTGGTGTTGAAAGAACACGAACGGGTGTATTGAAGAAATGGTTCGAACACGGACGGGTGTCTAAGGTCAATACTGACGGGTATTGAAGAAAAGGTTCAAACACGGACGAGTGCTGAAAGAACACGGATGGGTGTCTAAGAGGTCAATACAGAAGGGTATTGAGGAAAAGGTTCAAACACAGACGGGTGCTGAAAGAACACGGACGGGTGTCTAAAAGGTCAATATGGACGGGTATTGAAGAAAAGGTTCAAACACAAACAGGTGCTGAAAGAACACGTACAAGTGTTTAAAGAAATATGGCGACTTCATTAGGGATTGAAATGCTAAATCGAACACGGATGAGTGTCAAAAGAACACAGACGAGTGTCTAAGAAGTCAATACAGATGAAGTATTGATGCAAAAGATTCAAACACGGATGGGTGTCTAAGATCAATACGGACGAAGTATTGATGGAGTTAAAATGAACACGAACGGGTGTCAGACTAACGTTAAACCAATTTGAGGGGATAATCCACTAGACCACCTGGACGAAGGGGTGAAAAAGAAAAGAAACCCCAGACTAACGCTCCTGACAAACAACTCTGCAGGGGGATACCAGATAGTCTCTCCGGATGACCAAATCCATTTTTTGGGTAATAAAGTTGAACGATATCACCTGAGTTACTGTGCTTCCTGCTGGAAACGTCTGGAAAAAAGGAACTCAAACCTGGCATGTGCTTCGAATGCATATGTGTGAATTTTTCTATCGCATAATGCTTCATACGAAATGGAAATGCTATGCTTTTGGGAGGATGTGATGAAAATGATGCTTATGCTATGCACAAAAGCCACCTCAGCGAAATAAACACTAAAAACGAAGGAAACTCCACCGGGGAAGACAAACTAAATTGTCCCCAAGGTCACAGACCCTGCTGAGGAAGTCACACTGAACGACCTTTCTGATTAACAACCTCTGCTAAAGATGAACCCCAACAAGAACTTCCCTTCTGCTGGGGATTACAAAGAGCCTATTTTGAAGATAGAACCCAAAATCTGATACTGAAGAGTGCCAATAACAACTGGACTTAAAACCTACCGAGGATGTCAACCACCGTTGAACAAACCATTGTAGGATTGACACCAAACTCTGCCTGGGGAGAGAAGTTAATAATACCAAACATGCCGAGGGATATCATTGAACTTAACCTGCCGTTGGGGAAGTGACTTTACCCTGCTGGGGATAAAACATACTATTTTCGATGAGACTACACTTCCTGATCTGACGAGGACAGTAGATACCCAAACTCTGTGGGGAGAATAAGATCTCTGCCAAGGAGAGACATCCAACAAACCTTCTGCTGGAGATACAACAACACCCACCCTGGGGCAATCAACTTCTGAATGCTTGCTGGGGAATAATAATCAAAACATGACTCCGGCTGGGGAAACAATCCTCTGAACTCTTGTTAGGGAGAGTATGCTCTGCTGAGGATGATGAACTTTTAATGCTGGGGAGAGAAACTCTACTAGGGAGTAACAATCAGGCTAACCCGCAGCCATACGGTAAACTGAACCGTTTCTATGTTCATAAACTCCGCTCGAGAATCCAACCAAACCTCTATTCTATCACAAACATCTGCTGCAAATTCCCCAAGGCCCTGCTGAAGAGAAATTACCAATGGCAATTGGCCTCTGACCTGCCGAAAAAAACTAAACACCGCCAACAAATCTGCCTGGGGAACGATAGTTGACAATATCTGCTCTGCTAGGGGATGACATTCTGCCATTACTCCGTTAGGGAGACGAAAACCACTTCACCGCAGGCTTGAGAAACACCAACCCAACACACTTGACTTGTACGGGAAATACGAATTCGCGCTGACAAGCAATAAACTTCACCAACCTGGTCGGGGGAGAGCAAACTTCTGAACTCTTGTTGGGGAGGATAATCAGAATTTTCATGATACTCTGCCACGAACGACAAAACTTCAGCTATTTTTGCTGAGGACGGATGGCGATTCAATTGTCTCGCTGAGAAAAGATACCTTTTGGTGCGCCTTGCTGAGGAAGAGAAACCCTATACTGGGAATTACTTGGGCGTTTTACGCTTCTGCTGATCAACTGCATACTGATTCTCATTCACGACTAACATCCCTTTGAACTTTCCACTTTCCCCAGACCACCGGGTCTAATGGAAGAATCGTCTCAAGAGGATTTTATAGAAAACCTGGCTTTCAACATGCCCTAAGGTCCTCAAACTCTTGGAGAAATTTACCAGATCTTGACATAACTGCCCCAGATTGCATAATCTATGAAGTAATTTGCCTCGAAAGGGTTTGTAATGACTTGAAATATTCCGCCCCGGTATCTTGAACCTTGAAGAGGTACTTTCAATTAACCGTCTTCAGGAGTGGATAACTTTTTGTGCTCTTGAGGTGGCTTGGCCCAATACGGGCCTTGAAGTGACTTTGCCCCTGACTGATTGATGTTCGAGAGATTTTCCGAATCTCGGCGTGATTGCCCCCGTTTGGCTGAACTTAGGGAGAGTTTTCAATGTGACGGCTCCAGATTGGCTACATCTTATCACGACTCACCGGGAACGTCCATGCTGTGCATAGTCTCTTGGCCACATGCTCCTTGACACGGCTGTCCTTCGGAGTGTTTTGAGCACCTCAACTTGGTATGATCAAGCTTCTCGACTGACGTTCATTGTGTAAGCTTCCTTGATGCTTAAGCACATGTATGCAAGCAGAAAATGTTTATTATGAGAATGATAATTCTAATGTAACACATATATTAACCTTGAAGTTTTTATTGAAAATATGTCGCAAAACCTTGTGAATGAGTCACTATTTACGACCTTGATTTTTGAATGGAAAACCATACGCACATGCAATACCAACAAAAATCTTATTAGCATAACTCATAGGAGTCAGAAACGATATCTCGCTGAAGTACGCTTTCGGAATAACCCTGCTTCAATTAGGACTTTTGAGGGTTGTAACGTGGCCTGGTTCACGGTTTAAGAAGAAAAGATTTATGGCTCAAAATCTTGTTTGTTCGCACCCATTCTCCATGATGTCCTCCAGTCATATGTTCAGTTAGATTGGCACAAGCGCTTACCTTTCAAAAAGTTTATTGAATAGTATGAGTGATGGTTAAAGAACCCACAAGGTTTTTAGAGCGGCAGCCACCCCTTTTATCCTCGGTGTCTACAATCACACGGCTTGCTCTTGCTCGAGGATTTTTTTGACC
The DNA here is from genome assembly GCA_022829125.1 of Lathyrus tuberosus. Taxonomy (NCBI): domain Eukaryota; kingdom Viridiplantae; phylum Streptophyta; class Magnoliopsida; order Fabales; family Fabaceae; genus Lathyrus; species Lathyrus tuberosus. Next base: position 11,440,539 of record JALAZF010000145.1, read on the forward strand.
CTTTTCCGCTTCTTCTATTCACTTTCTCTCCCTTTTTTTATTTCCTTGATTTTGCCTGGACTGAATTCTTTTGAATTCTTTTTTCAATTTTGAGGTCCAGCGGGATGCCCTAACTTTTGCCTAAGTCATTTGCTTCCCAGCTTTTGACTTAGCGGGCTTTATTTCTCTCTTTTATTATTATTATTATTTTTTTAACAAATCGTGTGACACTGGTTGTCTGACTTGTTTAGAAGGGTTGTGACTAGGGGTGGGAATAGGCCAGGCCAGCCTACAGGGGCCTATAGCCTAACCTACTTAAGGCCAGGCCAGACTTTTTTAATAAAAAGGTCAGGCTTAGGCTTTTTTAAAAGCTTATTTAATTAAATAGGCCAGGCTTAGGCTATTAAAAAAGCCTATGAAGCCTTATAGGCCGGCATATATTTTCATATATATTAAAAATATGCTAAATAGGTTGTCCTGTATATGCATATATATTAGAAAAAAGGATACTTATATATGCATATATATTAGAACAAAGGCTAAATAGGTCGGCCTATATATGTATATATAGGTCAGCCTATAAAGCTTCTTAAGTAATATGGAATAATTGAGAACCATAATGAGAATAAGGCTTGTAAATAGGCTTTCAGGCCAGACCAGGCTTTTAAAAAGGCTAGGTCAGGCCAAAAAAGAGAGCCTATAATAGGCCATAGACCAGGCTCAGGCCTTTTAAGTTTATCGTAGGCCAGGCCCAGGCCTTATAAAGCCTAGCCTAACCTATTTCCACCCCCAATTGTGACTGCCTCATTCCTTGCGGTGAGGGGTAACCATTGTAGTTTCACGCCCCTTGACCTTCTGATATGTGAGGAAAAAAAGGTAATGGATCCTCAGATGTGCACTCCTTTTGAAAGTTGAACACTTGGTCAAATCAACTGACAATTATCCTGCCCCTGGGTTAGATGTGAGGGTTTTTTCAAACGAAAGAAACTCCTACTCCGAGGCTCGATGAGGTTAACAAGGGTCTATCTCCATTATATCTCCGGTGTTTGGGGATTTGAAGCAATGTCTGTACATCACCAACATGGTTTTATCCAAAAGCATACAACCAAAGATTTTGCGTTTTCACTTCATCATCCACCCTCAAGAGTTTAGGCAAGAAAGTTGGTATCGCAATGCACACAAACATTTAAATAAATGAACACGAACAGAACACTTCAAGAAAAACATATTCATTGCATTAAAATCATCATTCAAAACACAAACAAGTTTTTACATGCAAACACTGTACTAACAAACAATGAAAAACTACCCATGAAAATGCAGTAAAGAAATCGAAGATTGTCATTGTTGAGGAAACTTGACTCTGTCTAGACTTATTGCTTCTGATGACGCTCTTGTGATCTGGTGCTCACTCTGACAAGGAGGCTTCAGCTCATGGGGGTACCGCCTGGGGTGATGACCTTTGAGTCGATCAAATCTTGCACCTTGTGTTTGAACGCATTACAGTTATCAATTATATGCCTAAATGTTCCTGAGTGGAACTCGCATCTAGCATTCATATCATAGTTCAGAGGAATAGGGTATGGCACTGACGTGGTATTCCTCAGCTGAATCAGAGAGCTTTTGAGCAAGCGATTAAACAACTGAATACAAGGAATAGGCATAGGATAAAATATCCTCTTGGGCCTTCTTGGTCTGAGTTGTCCCTGTTGCTGATAGTTCTGCTGCCGATGCTGATTCAGGCGCCCAATCTGCCCCTGTACTTTCCTTTCCACACTTGGCTGAGGCACAAACAAGGGTTGTTGACGTAGTGCTTCTGAAGCATAAGGTTGTGGAATAGATCCATGACATGAGGTGGTTCCGACAGAAAGGGAAGGAGTATTCATTTCCTTTGCAATAGTTGGAGTAAAATCTCCTTGTTTACTAGTGCCGACTGACGTGAACTCTATTGCCCCTGAATCAATGAGCTCTTGGACCTTATACAATTTTCAACACTGTGACCAGCTGCACCAGAGTGAAAGACGCACCTAGCATTGCTATTGAAGCCCAAAGGAAACCTTGTTGGAGATGGTCATAAAATGATAAGCTCGACTAGTTTGAGCTCGAGCAAATGAGGAAGCAATTGCGTATACGGCACTGGAAGGGGATCAAACTTCTTCTTAGGCCTCTCTGGCCTAGGATCCTCTTGGGGAGCATGAAGTGATTGCTGATGGGAAAGCTCTGAAACTTCAAATTGTGGAGGAGATTCACGAGGAAATCCATGATCTGGAGAAGACCCCAAAGAGATGGGAGGAGTAAGGACTTCTGTTGCGAAAGCGAGCACATGATTGTTTTCATTCTTTAACACCGTATTCAAAATTTCCATAACCATGCTCATCTGAGTCTTCATCTGGTTGACTTCCTCTCTTAGCAATTCCTGACCTTGGGACATGGCCTGCATATCCACCACGAACTGCCTCATCTGAATCTTCATTTCAGTCACTTCACAGAGTTGTTCCATGGCTATCCTCCGATTATCACAGGTTGAGTAGTGGTGAAGGTCAAGCCGACAATTCTAGAGATAATACCAAGTCAGAATGAAAAATCCGCTCCTGAGCACTTGTTATGCATATGAGTATGAGAATGCAAATGTCATGTGATGCAAATGCAAAGACACGGGATCAAGGTATCCATAAATTTCTGCAATGCTGTTGTACTATTGACTGAATAAGACCCCTATTCCACTCTGATCAGAATACCAGAAACCCAGAAATCCAGAATAACGGTCAGAATACCAGAATATCGGGATGATAAGTCCACACTGATAAGGAAACCAAAATACCGAGTAGGTTAAAGGTCAAAGTTTCCTATAAACATGTAAACACCCAGCCCCTCTCACATGTGAGTTCTAGAAAAACTGAGGATCCTCAGCTTCACGGGCTCTCAGGTCGAGAAATGATGATACAGTCACCATTTCTGGTTTGGCATCATCATCAAGATGTAATGGGTTTGCCATTTTTGGTCTGCCATTATTACCTCTTGGGAGGAGTGCCTCAATTGAGTCCTCGGGGAATGGTCGCCAGAGCCGACAACTCTCTAGGTTACATTCTATCATCTGCCCCAATGCACAGGATAGAACATTCCTAAAGAAAACCTCGTCTGGATGTGGAATTTTCGTGTATACTAAGCCTGGCCAAACGCCACACAAGTCACACTACTTTCCACTTTAATCATAGGTGTATACTCATGCCTGGGTATTGAGCTTATCTCTTATGGAACCAACCCACCCAACAGCACAATAGCAGCAAAGCAATATGATAACAATAATCAAATGCGATAAATGCAGTAAAATACACTAATATACAACAAATAATGCTCAAGAATAAACACCCAATGAAAAAACAGACAAGCGCTAGGATTGACTCGCATAGGGAACCTGAGATCCCCAACAGAGTCGCCAGTTATCGCAACTTCAAAAAATAACCGGCGGAAACAGAACAGAAGAGTCACCATCGAACGTTATTTATCCTGACGCAGGGAAAGGAAACGATCGAAGAAACCTCAAAAGGGAGAAGACATGGTCATTGCAACCATAGTCCGGGTCCGGGAGTCGGTTACGCGAGGGGAAGGTATTAGCACCCCACGCGTCCATCGTACTCGCTTGTTGTCTAATCAAAGGGTGGGTTATCTAAAGTATACGGCTAAACGGAAACGGAAAAGGAAAAAAAAACAGACTCGCAAGGATCGTCACAATATGCCTACGTATTATCGTGGACGAACGAAGAATCAGAGTCGACGTAGTTCGACGGACTACGTACTAGAGGGGGAGGTTGCTCGCCAAGACATCGTCGTCTTGTGCCTACGTATCTCCAATCGGACGAGAGAGAGAGAGAGGAAATCAGAGCAGTCGTAGTTCGACCTACGAAAGAAAGGTGGAAGGGTGCTCGCCAAGACTTCGCCGTCTTATGCCTATGTATCCTCAATCAGAGGAGAATGAGAAAATCAGAGCGATCGTAGTTCGACCTACGAGTCGATGAGTGTTTTTTATGAGCGATGAGCCCTTTTCCTAAAAATGATTTGAAACCCAACAATTCCGAAGGATAAAAGAGATTTGATCTTGTTTTGTGTTTTTTAGACAGAAGTGAGTTGAAGTTAGTTTGAAACTCACATTGCACTAAAGTCTATGACATTGGAGCGAATGTGTCGCATGGTCGTCTCCAATGGGATGTATGCTAAACACTCTAGAAGTGTGAAGGGAGACCCCTCATTCTTCATTTCCTATGTACTTAAGGCTCATGGCGCACAATGCTCGTTGCATTTATTAAGTGTTTTAGACTTGTTTTTGAGATGAGAAGAGAAGACTCAAAGTTGAAAGAAAAACACTAAGAGAATTCTATCCTAATGTTGTCATGCAATGGTGGCCCTAAGGTTGAGGTTTAAAAGGGACTATCCTAGTGTCGTCATACAAAGGATTGAACTAAAGTTAGGCTGAAGGGGAATATGATGCATACACAATATTAACATTATACAACGAATGAATCAGAATGTAAATTGAAAAATAAAAGTGCATGGATTAAAATCATGACATGAATACGTAAATCAAGGTCGCGTGCGCGAACAAGTGCGAAGCCTACCACAACGAATTAGATTTGATGTGAAGATAACGTCATTGGATCATTGAAAAAAACAACACAATTTAAAATAGCAAATTGCTACGGCATCAGCGGTCATCGCAAGTCGAATCAATAAGCAACAACATAATAAAATCAAATTAAAACACAAAGTTGCAAATCGAAACACGAATTGGTCGGCGCATAAGAAGCGGATTGTCGCTAGGCCAAACCATCGGACGTGTACACAACATCGAAACACATCGATACTCAATTTAAAAGAGTAAAAATAAAAAATCGTACACAAACCGATAAAGTCAATCAAAAGTTTGCTACACTTAACGTGATCATCGCAAGAGGGACAAAATATGGTGCGTATCTAAATATAACAAAAGGAAAAAAGTAAAACAAAAGGATTTTTTAAAAGTGCTAATAAAAAAAAAATCAACAATATTGCTAACGCAAAAATGCGATCATCGCAACCAGATCCAAATCGCACAGATATGAATTTATAAAAAAGAAACGCAAAGAAAATGAAATTTTAAATGTGATAAAAACTCAACAATGTTGCTAACGCGAAAATGCGATCATCGCAACCGGATCGAAATAAAGTAAATGTCACGCATCATGCACACCAATATGCAAACAGCGTATCGACATGATTTGATTCGAAAAATCTATAAAAAATAAATAAATAAATATATATATATATATATATATATATATATATATATATATATATATATTATGAATCAGTAAAAGTTTTAAAACGTTTCAACATTATAATATATAATACTGTTACTATGAAACCAACGTTTAACTTTATAATATATTTTACATATTAAAATTATTTAATATTTAGAAGTTGTTAGATATAAAAACTGCAATATATGTATACGCTACAATACAACGACATCTTCCGGCATACAATCATATCCACCGCCGGCATGAACATTACCTAGCATCATGGAATATCTAGTCCATTGTTGAGTGTAAAGCACTTCTGCTAGACTGCAGGCAATGCACCTCGAGAGAGGAGGGGCATTGATCACAAATTGTTTTTCAGGAATGATTTCAAGAAGATCTTGGTTATCAAGAAAAGTGAGTGGAGGCATGACGATGGACAACAGGGTTTTGACACTTATGACTTTATAAAGAGAATTTTGAGTATGATTTTGTTTGATAGGGAGACGTGATTTTATACACGTAAATGGGTAGGATAAGTTGTACCTAGTCTAGGAAAATCATAGATTTGTACAAAAGGATTTAATAAGATTTTTAGAATAGATTATGTTGTCAGAGATATGGTATTGTTTCCAAAGATTCGCAATTATGATTGAGGTTACTTTTGAGTGTACACATAGCAGAGAAATTTTCTTGTATGACGAAAATATTTCAGATCATTTATTTCTTTCTACCGAACCAAATTCATGCATTATTGTTTAAATAATTAAGATAGAGAAGATCATACCTTACAAAGTCTGAAATTTCTATTTTTATATCTTGCATTCAATTCTGACTCAGGACTTCTGATCATCATGTCTGCTTCAGCTTCCTTCAGAGTGACTTGTTGGGTTCTTGGATTCTTCAAAGTTTGCTTCCATTCTGATTTCTGAAGAATATGACTATTTTCTGAATTCTGATACTAGTTTGAGAATAGTCCACAGTGTGTCTGATTTCTTCATTTTGAATGACGTCAGTGACTTGAATCCTTTTGACTTTAGGTAGAGAACTTAAGTGTCTGGTTTGACATCTTCTGATTCCAGTGCGTGAGAGGTTCTGAACAACTTATCAAATAGTGATCTGATTACTAACATTTGATTCACCTGAGAGATAGTTTTAAGTTATCAGGACTTAGTTATGCTGATTCAAACAAGACTTAAAAGCTCATTCTTGATCAAGTATTTGATGAATCCTTGACATTCTTCTTCCTCAATTTTCTTTCAGATTTCTGCATAGCTCTCCATGAAAACAATGTTCAATTCTTCATTGAATCTTTTAACTTCTAGATCATTCAAGATTCAAATGTTGAATCATTTTTAAGAGTTTGAATTTCTTCAGATTTTCTGACTTCAATAGACTTCACTCTAAAGTTCAAAATCATAGAACAACAATCTTTCTTCTTTATATGAAGAAGTTCTGAATGAGTTTTTATATGAGAAAGTCAAGGGTGGACCTAATCCGTTTCTTAAAAACATCTCAAAAACTCATAAAGAATTAATCTTCAGCAAACAAGACTTCTTGTTTTCTGATGATTCAACTTTGAGCAAATATGTGGTTCATCCACACACATCTTCCAAGATAGGCATTCAACAGATACTACTTCTTATCTGATGAGTCTATCTTATCAGCTGATTCTTCAATCTTCATTAAAACTTTAGTGAGGAAGATTTAGTTGTTTGACAGCTGCACAACTTCCCGAATCAGTGATTTGCTCAAATACTTAGATTGATTACAATTTTGTACACAATCATCTTCTGAACTGTTACAGAAATTGTAAGTGGATTTCAATCTCACCCAGAGTATTTCTATGAACCGCATCCGGATCTTTTTCTGACACTGTTAAGTGTTTGATATCCATCAATAACAGAACCAGAGCTCTGATACCAATTGAAGGTGCAAGAAAGACACAAGAAATGGGGGTTTGAATTGTGTATTTACTCTTTTGACAACTTTTCGGTTCTTGTCGTTAAAGGCTCTTAGGATAACATCAGAGTTTGTTGAGAGACTCGGACTGGCGCAATTATATTCAGACTCTATAGGTATGAAGCTTAAGAACCATCATGATTCTGAACATGAACTACACTCCTCAAAACTTGCAGTGCGGAAGCTTATCATTGTTAAGCTGCAAGGTTCTGACTTGCTTGTGTAGGGTTCTGATACTCAATATAGAAGGATAAATAAAGACATTAAGCATAAGAGTAAAGAACACATGATATATCCTAGTTCACCACAAAGGCTAATCTAGTCCACCCTCCTCAGGTGATTTCGCCTTGAACACAAGGTCTTAATACACTATAATCAATCTCTATTACAGATGCACGGGCAACAGCCGGTGACTAACCACTTGCACAGCCGCACTGTGACTAACATGTAATGAACCGTTCAGGGATTCAACTTAATGAATATAATGAACATTGACCTGCAGGTTCCAATCTCGCAAGATCCACTGCTAGGATTTCACAGCTAGACATTCAGGGATTCATCGCAATGAATATAACGCTATTGACCCTATTTCAGGCTTTTCCGACAATGACATCTCGCCATTGTCTTCTCGAGTCTCCGGTCACACTGACCACTTAAGGAATCCTAATTCACCAAGAATTAGTTTAACTGGAGATTACAATAATGCTTCTTAACAAGCAGATTACTCCTAAGTTTAAGTACAAAGAACACACAAGTGTTCAAGCAAGATGTGAGCAGCAGCTCCTTGCTATTCTAAGAAACTACACAGATGTATAATGATTTGATAGTTGTTGACATCTTGTAGATCTTCTTCTTCTTCATCTTCTTGGGTGAGCAAGCTTTGAGCAATAACTCCTTGCTTCAGATCTTCAATGTAGCGCTGACGAGAAGGTGGTTGATGACTTGACTGATTTGCAATGTTGTCTTCTTCATCAACAGCTTCTATACCAATTCATTGTTGTTGTGTTGAATGATGTTCTTTGATCTTCAACAATAATGGGCATGTGTAAATGGTGATAGCTTTGGATATTCTAAGTGTTACAACGAGAACTCATCGTTGTTGCTATCTTCACACAATGACTTTAATCAATTCCCCATTCATGGCTGAATCGATCTGTGGACTTCGTCGTCTTTTAGAAGCGAGTACTCTTTCCTTTAAATAGCCCAGTATAAATATAGCCGTTTGAAATATTGTTGGCTGTTGGAAAAGAGACGTTGCGTAATAACTAGCTGTACTGACACATCTCCTTTTTACTGTGGGAGAAGTGACGGGATATATCTTTCTTGGGCGCCGTGTACAGTTACTCACAACGGTAACATGCGACTTCTGAACTTCATAGGCTTCTGATGGTTAATTGATGAAGCATGAGTAGAGTCTTCTTAACGGGATATCTGATACGTCAAGTCTTTAGTTATTTGAAGAAGTCCATTAGGAATCAGTCTTCAAAACTTCAGCACTTATCTTTAAGCACGTTATCCTTTACTTCTTCAAGTCTTCCGAAACTTCAGAACTTGTCCATTAGGAATCTGTCTTCAGAGTCTTCAATACTTGATCTTCAGAACCTTAATCTTCAGAACACATAAGTCTTCAGAGTCTTTCTGCACTTGGTCTTCAGAGCCTTCCGCATTCAGAACTTCAAGTCACGAGAGTCTTCAGCACTTCGGTTCTCTTCTTCAGAAGCTTCACAATCTTCAGAATCTCGACCACTTTCAGAGAGCATCCACAAGAGCATTGCATCAGCAATATCGGCATCCTTGGATCTGACTGATCACGATCAGATACAGAAGCATTCTTGCTTCTTGCGACTTGTGTCACACATAGTAACTTCGCATATTATCAATTACGCTCATCTGGCTGGTGCTTGTTGGATCTGATATTTTCAATAATTATGATTTGCACACAACACACGTTAGAACATAAAATGATTCTTTCACAAATGCATATTGTTATCATCAAAACATAGATTGACTTGTAGAGACAACACTTGCTCTCACATGTCGTGCTTCTGTGTTAGTGGTTTGATTGCTTTAGGCGTAATTTTTTTAGCGTTTATGTGTGATAGGACTTTGATCCTTTCAGATGCGTCCCGAATTCATCTTTACCTTTCATGACAAAAAAAGGAAAATTAATTTAGTAATAACTTTCTTTCTATTTCAATATTTTCATAAAAAAGTATATTTCTTGTCTTTCCCTCGCAATTAAGAGAAAATCAAAGGAAATAAAAGATAAAATAATCAGCTGGCTTATGTCACAACTTATTTGTCTATGAATTTTAAATTGCCTTGTATTTAACTACTTTTACTTCTTTATTGTGTCTACGGAATCTTTTTGGTGGAAGGACAAATGCCAATCTACTTCAGTTGCTTAACTAACGAGGCCATATTGATTTCCATAGAAGTGGCTTCACGTTGTTTCTGCTTCTGTTATAGGGATTGATAAATCCTTTTGGTTTATGTCAAGTCGATGTTGATAGGGAAGGGTTCACTATGGACATTGTTATACTTCATTTTTAAGTGAATAGAAGAAGATATTGCGTCCAACAATTCTGCAAAGGGACGATCTAAGATTATAAAAACTTTGGCATGGTGTTAGCTCCTAATTTTGACGCCTAGCATTAGATTAAGGGAATTAATCAAGGAAATAGGATTTCAAAGAAGACTTGGAAAACTTCGATTGGAATAGTATTTCCTGGAGTTCTTGTCGAAGGGGTCCTTGTGCAAGAAAGAAGTATTTTGTGGACTTAGAAATATTTATAGCAATTTAAGAATATTGTTCGACGGAAGCATTACTGAAGGCGTTTCGATCCAAAATTTAAATTCAAATATGGGAGGGAACTTTGTTCTTATCCAATTGCTGGCAGAAGACACGTGGAGTGCGTTTAGGAGACGAAGACATGAGGAATGCCATTTGTCTTGCTCTAGTTTGTAGGCCGTTAGAGGTAGTTATTTTCGACTAGTATAAATAACAAGTCTTAGTGTTAGGATTTGTGTGTGTTTCAAGTTTGTACAAATTCCTCAATTACTCAAAGTACCCTCGTGTAGAGAAACGAGTGTGTGAGAAATGTACGTTTGATGTAACACCATCTTTTTTATTCAATACAATTCAGTTAGTTTTTGCCCTGAAGTTTATCTTTTACTTTCGCAAGTTATTTCCAACGCACTTTCGATTATTTAACTGCATTACATTTATCTTTAGTATTTTCGAAGCAAACTTTATTTAAACCATGGATACTGTCGAAGTGTTCATTTTTTTTCCAAATATCATTTTAAATAATTTAGCACATGTCCTAGGATTCTGTATGGTCGATCCTGCAAGTTACCCAATTTCTTATTGATTTGGTATACCAGCGGTTATTTACCAATTTTCACGGTAAACACATGGGACGACCAGGAACTAGGCGTCAATGGTTCTGGTGTTCCCCCTTCCTCGAGGGTAACCATCAGCTCCATGTATCCCCAATGGAAGATCACAATGTCGTTAAAAGCTTATAAATTGACCCTTCATATGGCAACAATTTCTCCTTCTTTAATCCTATATTCTCAAAGAGATCGACATACATGATATCACAAGAACTACCCCATTGATAAGAAGTTGGGAGACATCAAAATTGGCCATAGTCACTGTTATTACCAAATGGAATATTTTGTTTGAGATCTCTTCAACCTTCTCATTGTATCGAAATTCGAGGGTCAACCTTTCTAGATTGGCGGTTGAGGAATTTCCCTCCTTTTTTCTTACACTACTTAATTCAGCTATCCTACTTTTTATAGTACCCTTGGATGGCACACTTGACCTGGCCTTAGTTATAGAGGCGATGTACTGGCACTTGCCTTTGTATCTTTCACTTTCCTCGTTGTAGGTTTCTTCACCTTTTCCTCAACTACAACCTCAATTGTCTTCTTGGGGGATTTTCTTTTCTTTGAAGATTTTTCCCTACTCTGATTACCATCTTTGGTATATTAAGATAGTCGTCCCTTATTGATAAGTCCCTTAATCACATCCTTGATCTGGATGCATTTATTGGTATTATGGCGGAAACTTTTATAGAAACAAAAAATATTTTGACTTATCGGTTCTGGCGAACTCCCTGATTAGATACATGAGTCTCATCTTGGTCTATTTAAATTCAATGTTAACACACTCGATCAGAATCCTTTTGCGGGAGGTGTTCAACGAGGTGTAGAAGTCAAATTTCGAGCGAGGTCTTTGCTCATGCTCTTCTCTAGATTTTGCAGAATCCTTATATGTTGTTTTTCTAAGTCTGAGGATATTTTGTCATCAGCCAATCATTTCTCCTCATACTTAACATTTCTCCTCATACTTAACGTATGGCTAAGCCCTTCTTAATAACTCATTAAGACTATGCACTTCCCTGGACGACCGTGAGATGAATCTAACAACTTTTATTGTTTATCTCAAAGAGAATCATGAATAGTGAATTGGATCATCTTTAAAAAAAATTGTTAACCTCTTATTCTCTAGATATTCGAATTTGCACCCTAATAGACTTTGGTGATATATATATATATATATATATATATATATATATATATATATATATACTCCCTCCATTTTTTTTATTATAAATCGTTTTTGACTTTTCACACATATTAAGAAATGTAATAAATGTAGTACAGAAAAGAGAAATTATAAATGTTTTTACAAAATTGTCCTTTATTAATGGTATTGAATTTTTTTTTTATATAATTGAAAGGAGAAAGAATAATAAATATTTAAGGGTATAATAGGAAAAATAACATTAATGATTCATTGGTATTATAAAACGACTTATATTGTGGTACAAATTTTTTTCCAAAGTGACTTATAATAAAAAACGGAAGTAGTATATATATATATATATATATATATATATATATATATATGTATATATATATATATAATAATTGTATAAGTAATTTTAGAATGAAATCGGTCATTACGAGAGGGGAATTTTTTTTAATATAACATATTTTTTCAAGAAAAATACAAAAAAAACTAACATTTCAGTTAATTTACCAAAGTGGTTGGGTTTGGAAACCCACTATAAGGGTGGCACCATATGGGATGGCGCCTCAGTTAGAGGCCACATGCCGAATCATATGGCGCCTCAGTGTAAGTTCTTATGCCCTAAATTTTTTTTCAACTTACCTGAGGAGTCGCCATCTGGGATGGCGCCTCAGTGTAAGTTGTTTTTTTTTAATTTATTTTTAATTGGAAATAAAAAAAAACAATTTTTTTTAAATTTTTTTTAAATGTTTTGTTAATTTGTGAATTGAAAATTGTATTGGAAATAAAATTATGATAGCCATAAATACATCACAATGTTAAGGATAATAATTAGTACAATATTTGGACACAAAAAAAATTCAATGATCGTGCCTATCTAAACGACCACCGGTTCCACATGCAGGGGCTCTTGCACGACGTCTATGTCTACCACCACGAGTTTGTTGAGGTGTGGCTGGTCTTTGCGTTTGTTGAGATGGCCCTGGCGTATCAGACGATGGCACCGGTGCATGAGACAATTCTGAAGCATCTGTCCCCAATAGCCGGGGGGTTGCCGCCGACAGCACTTCCGTAATCCAGCTGCATTCCCATGTTTGCGTAGTTTGTATAGGGGGTTGGGTTGGTTGCATACGATATGGTTGGCCGAAATGTTGTATTGATGGGTGTTGGTACTGATTCAGCGGTTGATGTGGGGTTTGGTAGTCGAACAGTGGGTGCGTTTGTTGGTTGTAGGATGATTGTGGTTCTTGGTTATAGGAAGATGGGGTGTTCATTTGTGGGGGGCTTGGGTGGGTTCGAAAGACTCGTCAGGGCTATAGGGGTAAGGGTTTTCTTGTTGTGGTGTATAGGTAGGTGTATGATGTTGGGCATATTGCTGGGTATTCTGCTGCGAGGAAAATGCACGTTGGTGGGGGTCAATTAGATACGTTGGCTGAGAAAGGAATGGTTGCGTTATTATAACAGACCTAAACCAACTCATATATTATTGCGTTGGAATAACATCTTCTACAACGGGGTCGGTTAAGACGTGCTGGTGTCGGTTCTCCCAGTGTTGACACAACGCTGTTGCGAAGTTAGTCCACTCACCCACTGACCACTGCGTGTCGACTCTACGCAGATGCCACTTTCCCAAACTTGTAGGAGCCACCAGAATATCCTGATGCATTCTTAATAGAAGTTTGACTCGATCGCTCTGATGCATCTCCACAGTTGTGAACCGAATTATTGGCGTTTTTGAAGTCCACACAGCAACATCATTTGCGTTGGGCTGGTGGTCGAGCCCCTCTTACGGCCTCCAGATAAACTACAAGAACAAAATGTTTAATGAGAAACTGTACAAAATGTTAGAAATATTTATGGAAGTTGTAGGAAAATATACGTCGTCTGGGCCAATGTGGTCTAGCAGGTTGCGGTAGACTGTTATGGCGTTGTCATACCCCAAATTTTGACCACCAAGATTTCTCATCATTGTGGATATCATTACCACAATATGGATGTACTTTCATGCCTCATCAATCTCCTCAAAGATGGTTGAGCATTCACCACAATCAAGGATTAGGGTTTTGAGCCCTCTTAGAGCACTTAGACAAAGGATCAATCAAGGAATGACATGATCTTCAACTTGTATAACATCTCAAACACCTATGAGGGATCAAGAGGACTCCCACATCAAGAATCAAGCACAAAATTGCAACATTCCAAGTGGATCAAGCCTTAAGATCGCTAGTGTCACCAAATTAGGGTTTTGGTCGACTGAGGCCTCCAGATGAAAATTTTCATCTAGGCATGAGCCAATGCTTCAAAGCACAATCCAAGATACTCCAAGGGACCTCATGGACCTAATCATTAAGTCAATTTAACCTCAAGGGATGCATTTACCAAAAATCAGGAATTAGGGTTTCTTGACCTAATTCATCCCTAAGTTGACTTTTGGGACAAAGCATGAGCCAAGACCTCAAGACATTATTTGAGGGTCTCCAATACACCACATTGATCCATTTTCAATAATGGATTGGCCCAAGAAGCTTGGCTCATAAGTTTCAATTTCACCAGGACCACAATTAGGGTTTTGAGGAAAAAGTCAACTGTGCCTTTGACTTTTGACCAAGACATGCTCCCAAACTTTGGGACATGATTCAATACACCCTATAACGCCTATGGAATCTATCCATTAGGTTTGATTTAGGTCAAGGACTTGATTTCACAAAGGATCGCACAGTTTGGATTTCATCCGATAAAAAGTCAACTGTGCACAAAATCAAGTTTGACTTTTTGGAATTTTTCACAAATATGATTCCCCTAAGTTAAAAACAATGTTAATGTATGATATTGATCATCATTCATCAAGAAAAATCAAGAAAAGTGAGGTTTCTTGCAAAAGGGGCAACCTTGAGAAACCAAATTTTTTCTAAGTTATGAAATAAATATGGTTTTGGTACCAACTTCCAAGGACCATAACTTGAGATCCAAGCAACCATTTTGGGTGATCCAAAGCTGAATTTGTAGGTCTTGCTACACGCTACAAAAGCTTCAACTACCTCCAACTCCAATTCTTTATGGATTTTAAGTTATGGAGTGATCAAAATGACAAAAACATGAAAATGACACTTTTCCAACACTTAGTGAAAATCTGCCTAAGTTACCAGCCTTGAACATCATGTTTTGTATCATACATGTTTTTTAAATGGGATCCAAATAGTTTCAAAACAAACTATGATCACACATGTTTTGTATCATATGAGGGCTTTCTAAAAAGTACAAGAGCCTCCCATAACTCAACCTGAGCAGGGAGATATGAATCCCTCAAAATCACCATTTCCAACTGTCTTGGACAAGGAAAATTTTGGCAGATTTTGGTATTTTGCTCGATTTGGAAAAATTGAGCAACTCCAAGACTTGTCATCCATTTGGACACATCTGAGGATAAAACAAAAGGAGAATGATATGATCCCCAAGCCTCCAAAGTCCAAGAATCTACACTTAGCCATAACAAACCTAAAAAGGCTAAAAAGGTGCCAAGACTCCAATTTTGTTGCAATGCATTTAATGGATACACCAAGGTGGCATGGACTGACACATTCCTAACTGAATGAGTCAAGGATCAACACTGAATCATAGGACCATAGGCCTGTGCCCTAACCTCAAGTCAATGGCTAGAGGAGACTTGCCATTCCTTTTGCTCAACATTGGCCAAAGGCCTGCTGTAACTGCCATTCACTATTGCTTGCAAAACAAACTTGCTCTACTATAAATAGAACTCATTTATGCTCAGTTTGAGTACACCAAAGCACTACAACACTTGCTTTCCTCAAAATTTCTCTCTTTAGGCCAAAATGCCTTCTTTTGCAAGGTATCTCCGAGTTTTTGAGTTAGAGAGCAATTCCACCATAGCTCATGATCCAAACACCTCTAATATGTTGTATCTAAGTTGTTCAAACACTCACTTGTGACCTGAAACACCAAAATCACAAAGTCCACTTCCAAAACCTCAAAATTGGACTTTTCTGCATTTTTCAAGCCATGTCTTGATTCAGTCACTTCCAAAACCAAACAAAGCCTCAAACACACTCCAAATATCATCCTAAAACTGTCCCAAATGGTTCCCCTCATCTGGAACACCATTTGAGAGAGTTGTCATATTGGTCACTTTTGCCCCTTTTGCAAGAAAGTGCCACAACTTGTTCCTGAGGATTCCAGCTGGTTCTAATCATTCTAAAAGCTTCTAAGGGATCAATTGAGAGTGTCCAAAGCATCAAATTACTTCTGGCACAAGGAACTTGGCAGATAGCACAAAAAGCTCCAAGAGGTAAGTGCATGACAACTTGAACTCTTTGAATTATGCATTCCTTTGATATCCATTAATCATAAACATCTCATACATGTTGTATATGCTGTGTTTGAACCAATTTGCCATGTAATTCTTGCATGTACCATGAGATAGCATAGAACATACAAAAATAGGCCTATTTTGAAATCACTATCTGATTTTAAGGAGGAAACATTTTCTGAAAATTCCAAGGACACCATTGGATTCGTCATTAAATTCTAGGTCAGATGCAACTAAATTTTGTCCCAATCCATGGAGAAATGAGAAAGTTAGAGGCTTCACGTAAATTGCTCAAAAGCTTGCCTTGCCTTGCCTTGCCTTGCCTTGCCCGGGCCTAGAAACAAGGCATGCCTTATGAATTAATGGGGTAGTTTTGATATTGTAGCACCCCAAAATTTGCCCTCATGTTTTAACACTAACTGGCTTATGTTTCATGGCATTTTTGCATTCGCATACATGCATATCATTTGGTTCTATTGTTTATGGGATCAAGGTTCTTTGTTCAAGCATCGTCAGGTTGCGACAAACGTTTATTGCATCATTTGACACGCGCACAAAGTAATTCTCCAGGCTACATAATCACCGAGCCATCTAGCTCTCATCAATCCTAATTTCTTGTGGTCCGACATATCAAGAATCTTAGAAGAAGCTGAAGTTTTCAGTTAATTCGGAACAGTTTGAACAGAATATCGGTTTTACGGGGCAATTCGCCAAATTCGTAACTCTTGCCCAGAAACTCGTTATGGCTTGATATTCAACTGTTAGAACCGTCTCGGTATTTTCTACAACTTTTATATTCGGCTCGGAAGCCAATTCATCAAGGGAAGTGGCGGGAATTAATTGTTTCTGGAATTTCGTTTTTGCTGGTTAACTATGCCGGTGGGGTTCAAAATTCACAACTTCTGATTGGATCAACATTTTTAAGCGATTCCTATGCCAAAAGTTTCGTCTTGATATCCTCTCCAACTTTCGTGTTTTGGCCGAAGGCTAATTCTTTGAGGAAGATCTCCGAATACGTGAATTCTCTAAGTCAATACAGCAGAAGGACAGTGAAAAATAGTGTTGAACCGGTGTATTTCGGACACTAAAAAATTCCATAACTCTCAGTTCGTTCGTCGGATTGATGCCATTTCGGTGCCAAAAATTCCGTTTAGATGCCATCTTCATGCCGAATGTTCAGTAGGAGACAGTTCCGAGCGAAAGGACTCCGAAAGTGCAAATTATCAGTGGAATTCATTGATGCGGTTCACTGACTGTCAGATTTTGGAAAAATCATAAATCGGTTAATTTTTATCGGATTGTGTCCATTCTCGAAGCGCTGGTTCACAAATTTTATCCTCTTCAAGATCAAAGACAAGCTTGAGTTTTAACGGGGCTCCGATGAATTTCGTTTTGGTTTATTTCGCAAAACGGAAGTGCTGAACCGAAGAAAAAGGCTGAAAGTTATTTCACGGGAAAATTTATATCTCACTCGTTGTTTGTCCGATCGCGCTCATATTTTGACACGACGTCATGAACTCGGAGACCTACAACTTTTCTGACAAAGTCGAGTCGAGATTCTGCCCCGAAAGACATGAGCTGGTCACATTTCTGAGTAGCAGACGGTAAATAAGCTGAAAAAGCGACTATTGACAGTGACGTCTCGCCGCTTAAACGTATCGAACTCATTCAATTTTGATCAAATGATGTCCGTTCTTTTTGCGTTACGTCCATGACTCAGACGCGGACAATTTCGTAAGAGGCTCATAGTCAAAATTTTGTACCGAGCAACGTGTTATTTCCACTTAAGCCGCCCATAAGCTAGAATTTTACCGTTTTACCTCATTTTTCCACCACACTATATATTCAAATTCTCTCTCATTTCTCTCCAACTTCATTCATAATTCACAAACACCAAAAATTCTGATTTGACTCTCTCAAAAATCAAATCAAGTTCTCTTAACTTTTTCTTAAGAACGCCACAACAACTTCATTAATCTTCAAGAACACTCAAGAACGCAAAGTCTCCGATCAAGCTCCGACCACCACCGATCAACCGCGATTGCCTCCCCCACTCCCGCCGGACCACCGCGCCGACCTCCCTAGCTCTGGCCAGCCACCGCGCGCCGGCGAACTCCCTCCTCTCCACGGATTCTTCATCAATTGCTCCTCCGATCTACTTTTCGGTAACAATTCTTGAAGTTTTCGCTTCATTATTTGTTAATTGTTGAGGTTTGGATTGAATTAAAGTGAGTTTGATATTTTTGTAGCTTAGGTGTTTGATAAAATGCTTAGGTGAACACTTGAATTCAAGAATTGTGATAATTGTTGAGTGAATTAATTGTTTGATCATTGATTTGAGATTGATATTGTGGAGATTTGTTGAATGTTCTTGAATAATAGTTGTTGTGATTAATTGATTTTGAATATAGTTGAATTAATTGATTCTTGAAATAAGTTGATTATGAGCAAACATGGAATTGGATGATTTCATTTTAATTGTTGTGTTCCGCGTGTCGAAACTAATCCGGTTCCACAATTGTTGATATTCAATTTGCATCAAGAATGGATTAACCGTGGAATTGTTTGATTGTTGTGTGTTAATGGTTCGCGTGTCGAGAATTATTGATTCACATGCTTAATGGATGATTTTGCTTGGTCTACATGTTTGAAAGTCGCGTAATCGATATGCATTAATTGTGTATGATCGTTGGCTTGAGCTCGGTGCATGTTTGCTTGAGAAATAAAAGTTCGGTTGTGTAGTAACGTTATCGTGTCGCTTTCCCGTAAAAATGTGTTTTGGTCATAACTTCCTAACCGTGGCATGTTTTTGCGAATACGAATAATGTAACTCGACTTTGTTGATGATTCCGGAGCTGTTGGTGGAATTTTTAGTCAATTTCTGACAACTTTTTTCTGCTGTTTTGCTACTGCCAGCCGACGAAATTGGCCTAAAAGTCCCACTTCCGTGCGGAATTAATTTAAACCGAGTTCGTTTTTGAGTCCGTTGGCACGTTTGCGGTCAACCATGCGATTTTTGTTCAATTCCGAGTCGGTGATTTTTGACGCGTTTTTTCCGATTTGACGCTTTTAAGCTCCGTTTCGTGCAAGCTTTGCATGTTGAGTTGTATTTGATGTGCACTTGTGCTTACTTGCTCATACATTATCATTGTGATGGGTTTCGCTCTTTTTCGAATCGACTTTGTGTGCATTTTATGATGTTGGGGCGGTGCTGCCCCGTTTTGAAACTTTGTGTTCCGATGCATGCTCATGACTCGCATGCTTATCATTGTGCTTGATTTTGAGTTATGATGCATGGGTGCAACTTTCGGTTGCATCACCTTGTGGTTTCTATCATGTTTGTTGAGATTGTGCAAGGTTTCCGCTAAGATTCTGGCGGTGGTTATTCGCTTGGTATTCCGCTTAATTTGTGGGATACTACTTTGCTTCCGATGCGATGACTTTTATCTCATGCTATAAGATGCATTATGTATTGCATGTGTGGTTGTCTGCCTTGTGTTTTCATGCAGGTTGCCTATGCGGCCGTGTCCGATACACACACCACATGTCGGTTGTGATTTATTTTTACACCGAAAATGTTTCGACGCTTATGCTTGTACCGGATTTCTGACTCGCATTTGTTTACCTGATGATAGCTTGCTCTCCGGGTTTCTTGTTCTGCTTGTGTTGCTATTTATGAATTGATATCCATTGGGTATAATTTCTTGAACCGATTTACTCTCTTTCCGCATTTTTTCTTTTGATGCCATGTGAAGTAGGATTGGGAGTCTGTGCCACTTGGCCGACAATTCTGGAGGTCCTCAAAGGAGGCTCTGTTTGTGATTGTTTAATATTGTGCCTAAGACCTCCAAAGAGGCATCCCATTCCCGTATCCCCTTGTAAGACCTCCAAGAAGGCAATTGGCAGAATGAGAGTCCGCAATCGACTCCCGCCATTTCTAGTCCCGGGTCGTTCTTAGCCCGCATTTCATGTTGATGCTTTGAACATAACTCACTCTTGTTATCGAGTCTGTCAAGTGGAAGAAGGGTTTAGAAATCAAACCCCCACGCATTGCCTATAGCTTGCATTGACCGATGCTGATGCTTATGTGACCTGATTCACATCTTCCCCTCTTACTCTGCTCTCCACGGTTCTCGATACCATTGGATGAGTACCTCTATTACTCACAGCTAGCTTGCTTGCCTCGGTTGATATGACCCCTTGGCTAAAACTTCCCCTTTTTCTTATTTTGATTGGGTGACATTATTGTTGACTGACACGGTTTATTCTTTCGTTTGCTTTTAGTTCATTTTGTGATTGGTTTATCCTGTGTTTACTTGTCTGATGACATGATCCCGTAGGATTCCTCGCTCCACTTAATTTTTGATTAAGTCGGAGGTAGGAGAGACATTAGGATAGCAATCCATGAGTGATAACATTAGAATAGAATTCCCCTTAGCATTTTCTTTTTCCTTGAGTATTCTCTTCTCATCTCATAACACTTCTAAAACACTTAATAAAGTTAACATGTATTGCGCATGAGCCTTGTACATGGGAAATGGAGAGTGGGGGGCTTCCTTTCACTTTCCTAGAGTGTTTAGCGCGCGTCTCGTCTTGGGTCGATGTGCGACGCATTCGATCCTATGTTGTAGACTTGGGTACAATGCAAGTTATGAACTAACTTCAATCCACTTCTTGTCTAAAAAACACAAAACAAATTCAATCCTTTTTCATCCTTCGGGATCGCTAAGTTTCAAACCTCATTTTCAGAAAAGGGCACGTTACTTCCGTCTCGTCGCAAACAGGCATCGACCCTAACTGCCGGACGCGAACTTAAAGTCGCTCATAAAAAACACTCAGACCTTGGTAGGTCGAACTACGACTGCTCTGATTTCCTCCTTCTGGTTAGATTGAGGATAAGTAGGCACAAGACGGCGATGTCTTGGCGAGCAACCTCCTCCCTTAGTTCGTGTCCGAACTACGTTGACTCTGACTTTCCCATTGCATGAGGGAATACGTAGGCATAGGACGCCGATGTCCTATCGAGTCACTTCTTTTTCTTTTCTCCCCCGTTTCTTCGTTCTCTTCCGTTCCCATTCCTTCTCCTTTCCAGTAGAAGTGGAGCTCCAAACAACGACACCCTTTGATCGAGACAACAAGCGTGGATCCCATCGAGTACAATGGACGCGTGGGGTATTAATACCTTCCCCTCGCGTAACCGACTCCCTTACCCGTTTCTCTTGGTCGCGAGACCATGTCTTTTCCCTTCCCTCAGGTTTACGCAGTGTTTCCTTTCCCTCTCTTGGGATAAATACACATTGCTGGCGACTCTGTTTCTGCGCCACTTTCACGTTTGTACTTGGATGAAAATCCCGGGAGCGATAGCTGGCGACTCTGCTGGGGAAATGTTGACCTCTTGCTGGTCCATCCCCTATGCGAGTCAATCCTAGTGCTTGTCTGTTTTTATTTCATTGGGTGTTTATTGTTGTGCTTTATTTTGCTGTATATTACTGTATTACTGTATTTTATTGCATTTATTGCATTTCATTCCATTACTGTCATATGTTGTGTTGTGCTGTACTGGTTTCTCTGTTTGGCAGGTTGCGATTCTTTGAGAGATAAGCCCAATACACAGGCTTGAGTACACACTTAGGACTAGAGTGGAAAGTAGTGGGACCTACGCACCGTCTTGGTACGTTTGGTGTTCACGAAATTCACATCCAGACGAGGCTATCTTGGGAGATATTCTGACGTGCGTGTCTTGCGCATTTCAGGGTGTTGATCTAGAGAGCTGTCGACTCTGGCAGCCGTTTCCCCGAGGACTCAGTTGAGGCACTCCTCCCAAGAGGTAGTAATGGCAGACCATAAATGGAAACCCATTATACTTCTTGATCCGAGGACCCGAAGCTGGGAACTTATCATAGGACGACCTTTTTGAGGGGAATCAGTTGAGGCCTCCTCTATTGATGATGATGCCAAACCAGAAATGGTGAACGTATCATCATTTCTCGACCTGAGAGCCCGTGATATTAAGGATCCTCGGTTTTTCTAGTACCCACATGTGAGAGGGCGGGTGTTTACAGGTTTGCAGGTAACCGTAACTTTCATCCTACCTGGTATTCTGGTTTTCTTATCAGTGTGAACTTATCGGCCTGGTATTCTGGTTATTCTAGTATTCTGGTTATTCTAGTATTCTGTTTATTTGGATATTCTGGTATTCCGGTATTCTCTTTAGAGCAGACCTTTGAACTTATCCATTCAGCAGCACAGCAGTACAGAGCTTTATGGAAGCCTTGATCCCATGTCTGTTGCATCTGCATCATTTTTGCATACATGTTCATGTATTTCCAAAGGATATTAACTTTGAGACTCGCTGTTGAGCATTTCCATCTATTTCTTGTGGCTCTTTTGTGAAAAACTTGACTCAAAGCAGAATGATTCCTTGGAAATATTCGAACATGGCATTTGCATTGCACTTCCATACTCATATGCATAACAGGTGTTCCGGAGTGGATTTCTAATTCTGACTTGGTATTATCTTCAGGACAGCCAGCTTGACCCGCCACCACTACTTAACCAGTGAAAATCGGAGGATAACTATGGAGCAACTCCGTGGAGAAATGACCGATATGAAGATTCAGAGGGGGCAGTTTACGGGGAACATGCAAGCTCTGATTCAAGACCAGAAAGTGCTGGAGGAGGAGGTCAACCAATTGAAGACTCAGATGAATCTGGTTATGGTGGTCGTAAGAGGTGTGCTAAGCAAAGACAATACTCCCATGCCTGAAGCTGCGGCTGGAATTGTCTCTCCTCCATTGTTTAAGGGATCTCTCCCAAAGGGTGAGCAGATTGCCACTGTGACCGTCCTGGCCGTATCTCAACAGCAAAATCAGGCTCCTCGCCAGTATCAGCCAAGGCCTAAGCAGGATAGGTATTTTGAGACTCCATCAGTGCCGTATTCTTAGCTATTATAGCACCTCTTTCAGTTGCAGCTAGTATAGAAAAGGACTCTGGCTCCTCTTACTGGTATTCTTGTAGCGAGTGATTTTTAGATGTGGTTGCGAAGCACGATCACTCTAGTACTATAGCTCGATTCATTTTTTATCCTATTGAAGCTGATGAAGGAAGGGAAATAGATGTCTCTAACTAACCCTGCTTGCATACAGAGATTAAACAGTCAAAACTGTTGGTTTACAGATGCCACAAAGATTCGGGGTTTCTCCTAGTTTATTTTGTTGACGAGGGGTGCTTTAGGCTATCGATTGAGATGTTAGGACGAATATATATGAAAGTATGGGATTTTGGGTTTTTGTTTAGTGTGCTCGCTAAGATTTTTCTTTCAATCTTATGCATACGTATTCCCGTTTACCGAAACAGGGAAATCAGAGCGTTCGTAGTTCCTCCTATTCTATGGGAGGAAATGGGTGTTTTGGTGTCTTGTTCAAAGCCCAAGACGTGAAGCTGAAAAGGTAGTTTGTATCTTGTTCAAAGCCCAAGATGTGAAGCTGAAAAGTATATTTATATCTTGTTCAAAGCCCAAGATGTGAAGCTAAAAGGTGTTGTCTTTTGAGAGAATTTGTCATCTCTAAAGAGGGGTTTGTCTGTTACGACTGTTTTATAAAGGAGAATTACTTTAACCGGGATATGTGAATCCGGCAATGCCATAAATTCCTTTATAGGGGATTTCCAACCTGAAGGAGAAGACTTTATCTCAGTGTAGAGTAATGCCATCTTTCCTTAGGAATTTCTCATACTAAAAGAGGGACATTGGCATGGATGTAGATGATCCAGAGGCTTGCCGCTTACAACGATTAGATGGAGGGGAAGGAGTTGTTGATGTTTGTGTACTGTGAACGAGGCACAACTTTGATGCTAAAAAGGTTGATTGGATTAACCAGTGGTTTTCTTATACAAAGCCTAAGAGGAGGCTATTATGTGTCTCGTACAAAGCCCGAGAGAGAGGCTAAAAGGTTTTCCTTATACAAAGCCTAAGAGGAGGCTAATATGTGTCTCGTACAAAGCCCGAGAGAGAGGCTAGAAGGTTTTGACTCGACGATAGAGTCTTTTGGTATCTCGTATAAAGCCCGAGATGGAGGCTATTTGACTTAACAAGAGAGTTTTTTGTATCTCGTACGAAGCCCGAGATGGAGGCTCAAGGGGTGAGTGACTCAACGAGGGAGTCTCTTATGTGTCTCGTACAAAGCCCGAGAGAAAGGCTAAACGTTGTTAACTCCGCTGGGGAGGATCATTGTATAAAGCCCAAGAGAGAGGCTAACTTCACCGGGAGAAGGATCTTTATACAAAGCCTAAGAGGAGGCCATGGCGACTGTTCAGTTAAGTGACAGGGTCCAGTAGACTGATTGTTAAAGAGAAAATCAGTTCTTATATGAGCAACACTGTACTCAAGGATTTGATTCGAGGATCCGGGTTATTCCTGTTCTTTAAGGAAGTGGGAAATCCGAAGGGTATTGAGACTGTCCGAGTCTACGGGTTTCCTTCCTAGTCTTGAAGGATGCTTGAGAATGTCTTTGAGACTCAAGGAAATTAGACTGTCCAAGTCTAGAGTTTCATCTTTTGTACTGTGCTTTGAGAAACAGTAGTAGACTCTTTAAAATGACTATTCTATGCAGATGACTAAGTTCTGTTCCTATACCTCTAGGAGGTCGTCGGGACAATTTGTACGAAGCCCAAGAGGAGGCTGGAAACTTTTAAGAAGCCGAGCGGTCCTTGTACGATGCCCAAGAGGAGGCTATCATTCCCGGAGGAAGAGATCATTATACGAAGCCTAAGAAGAGGCTGTGAATACTTCTAAGAAGCTGTAGGGTCCTTGTACTAAGCCCAAGAGGAGGCAAGGTTGCTTTTAGGAAGCCTGTGGGTCCTTGTACGATGCCCAAGAGGAGGCCGATGCTTTTAAGAAGCCGATGGGTCCCCCAAACCCCGAGAAATTCAAGACAGGCTATTCACGAGGAATAGATCAAGCCAGGAAAGTTCGAGAATTTGGAAGAAACTCAAGAGATGCCATTCACGGAGAAAAGATCATCTCTAGGGAATAGAGTTTCTTGACAAGTGCTTTTAAGAAGCCCCGTGGGTCCCCAAACCCCGAGAAGTTCAAGACATGCCATTCACCGAGAATAGATCAAGGCAGGAAAGTTCGAGAATTTGGAAGAAACTCAAGAGATGCAATTCACGGAGAAGAGATCATCTCTAGGGAGTAGAGTTTCTTTGACAACTTCTACGAGTGACAGTCTATGAAAGGGTTCACCGAGAATGCTGCCTTTCATATCTCCATATTGTTTAACCCCAAGAGGAGGGAAGACTGTGTCTGGTAATCCTATGGGGATCTAGTTTTCGACTATTTAGAGTGATCAACGGGCTTAATGCTAGACGTAGTTGCAGGGGAAACTCTAAATATCTATACTATTATTACACAATTGATATGAGTTTATGAAAGAAGACTTACAGCGAAACAGCCCCACAATACAGTTATATGTATATGAAAGTGGTAAATGAAAGCATATAAACACTTACTCGGTTGTAGAGCTTCCATGCTGTTTGGTTAGTTGTTCAACAAAGAAAGATTGAAAACAACAGTATATTTCAAAATCAAAGGAGAAAGTGCTTTGAAAAAGAAAGATTTGGGGCTTACAAGCTCAAGAAGAGGCCCAGGGTTTTATCAGTGAGCGCACTGTTTGAATTTGTACAGAGGGACTTATACAAGTGACTGAGGCCCAAAAAGGTTTTCTGTATAAAGGGATGGGTCTTACACTCTCTCAAGAGGCCCCAAAAAGGTTTAAAGAAAAAGAGTGGGGCTTATAACACGAGGGTAGGCCCAATTGATTTTTCGTTAAAAAATGGCGATCGCGCCGAGGCTTTCTTTTAACGCAAAGGGACTTATACAATAAGTGAGGCCCAAAGTGATTTTGGTTAAAAGGGGGTTGGGTCTTACACTCTATTAGAGGCCCAAAAAGTTTTGAATGGGTCTTATAGCTCGAGGAGAGGCCCAAAAGGTTTTTTTTGAAAAGGCGACGATCGTGCCGTTTGTTTTTGACGGTATCGGGACTTATACAATACACTGAGGCCCAAAAATGGTTTGGTCAAAAAAAGGATTGGGTCTTACACTCTATTAGAGGCCCATGAGTGTTTGACAATGATTTGTTTGAGTGAAAATCAAAGAAACAAGAAAATCAATGAAAAATACCAAATAGGTTTGAATAAACCACTTGTGATTTTTGTTTAAGGTTTGAAAAATGAGGTATAAATCACAAGAGATATTAAAACTCATTTGGTCTTGATTTTTCAAGATGGATATTCATTTTAAAATGTTTAAAAACAAATAAAAGTGAATTTATTCACAAAAATACTAATTATATTAAATAAATAATATAAATTCAATTTTTTTGTGGAATACAATATTTCAACATTTTTGTGATTTTTTGCAAAAAGAACCAATAAAAAATAATTAAAATTGAAAGAGTTATTAATTTTCCAATTAATTAATAAACCATGAAAATATTGGAAAAAATGGTAAAATGTGAAAAAAACACAAAATGGCATGGGTGGGGTTTGAACCCAAGACCTCAAGGTTACAAGGCGTGCGCCTTACCACTGTGGTGGTGATACATCCATTGTTTGAAACAAAACAACAAATATATAAGGCATGACTTGGTTTTAGGCCTGGTCCAAGGCAAGTTTTGGCTCAGAAACGTGAAGGTCATATGTAACAGCCCGGGCCCCTCGCAAGGCGATCCCGGCACTGCCACCTCACGATCTTCTCTACGCCCCTCACTAGTAGAGTTTTTGCCTTCCGTGGGAATCGAACCGCGTACCTGG
Source organism: Lathyrus tuberosus (assembly GCA_022829125.1). Taxonomy (NCBI): domain Eukaryota; kingdom Viridiplantae; phylum Streptophyta; class Magnoliopsida; order Fabales; family Fabaceae; genus Lathyrus; species Lathyrus tuberosus. The sequence goes on from JALAZF010000145.1 coordinate 11,467,435, forward strand.
GGATAAGTACCACGTTCAATGCATTCCCACTACCAATTGAGCTACTAGCTCAATTGGTAGTGGGAATGCATTGAACGTGGTACTTATCCCCAGGTACGCGGTTCGATTCCCACGGAAGGCAAAAACTCTACTAGTGAGGGGCGTAGAGAAGATCGTGAGGTGGCAGTGCCGGGATCGCCTTGCGAGGGGCCCGGGCTGTTACAAAAAAGGCGCCTTTTTTTTGTAACAGCCGGACCAGGACTCCCCCACAGACATCACAGGCACTGTTACTCACAAGCCAAATCACTAGCCCCCTTCACTACTAGTGTTTTTGCCTCCTGTGGGAATCGAACCGTGTACCTGGGGATAAGTACCACGTTCAATGCATTCCCACTACCAATTGAGCTAGTAGCTCAATTGGTAGTGGGAATGGATTGAACATGTACTTGAACCCCAGGGTACATGGTTCGATTCCCACGGAAGGCAAAAACTCTACTAGTGAGGGGGGGTAGAGAAGATCGTGAGGTGGCAATGCCGGGATCGCCTTGCGAGGGGCCCGAGCTGTTGCATCATAACTTTCTCAATTCTTAATGGTTTGAGACAAAATTTATATGCATTTGGACCATAATTTCATAAGGAATCCAATGGTGGTGGTAGTTTTTTCAGATCACACTCCCTCCTCAAAACCTGATAGTGGTTTTTAAAATGACCTATAAATGCATTTTCTATGCTACAACTTGGTACAAGCATGGATTACATGGTGAATTAGCTCAAACACAACATATACAACATGTATGAGATGTTTATGATCAATGGACTTCAAAGCATTGCATGTTTCAAAGATTCCAAGTTGTGAGGCTTACCTCTTTTTTGAGATTTTGGTGCTTTTGTGCAATCTGTCAAACCTCTTGTTCCAGAAATGATTTGATGCTTTAGACACACTCAAATGATCCCTTAGAAGCTTTTAGGATGATTGGAATTGAATGATACCTGCAAAAACACAAACTGTCCCTTTCTTGCAAAAGGGGTTAAAAGTGACCAAAATAGCAACTCTCTCAAATGGTGTTCCAGATGAGGGGAACCATTTGGGACAGTTCAAGGATGATATTTGGAGTGTGTTTGAGGTTTTATCTGGTTTGGAAAGTGACTGAATCAAGACATGGCTTGAAAAATGCAAACAAAATCCTATTTTGAGGTTTTGAGAAGTGACTTTGTGATTTTGTGATTACAGGTCACTTGTGATAGTTTGCACAACTTACATATGATATATATGAGGTGTGTGTGTGATTGATTGTGATGAAAAAGCTCTCAAGCTCAAAAACTCAAAGTTGCCTTGCTAAAGAAGGCATTTTTTGCCAAGAGAAAGAGGTTTTGAGGAAAGCATCTGTTTAATGGCTTTGGTGTACTCAAACTGATCACAATTGAGCTCTATTTATAGTAGAGCAAGTTTGTTTTGGGATCCACAGTGAATGGCAACTGCAGCAGGTGTTTGTTCAATGTTGGCCAATAGAAATCCAAGTCTCCTCCAGCCATTGACTAGAGGTTAGGGCACAGGGCTGTGGTTCCCTTGGTCTTGGATAAGTCTTGACTGAATTCAGTTGTAAATAGCTCAATCCATGCCACCTTGATGCTTCCATTGAATGCTCCAATCCAAAATTGGAGTCTTGTCCCTATTTTGGCCATTCTAGGTTCAACATGCTATTTCTTGTTCCAAAGACTTTGGAGGCTTGGCTCAGTGATTGTCCCCTTTAGATTCAATCCTCAGAGGTGTCCAAGTGGATAGGAGCATTTGGATTTTGCTGATTTTGGAAAATCGAGCAAAAATGCAAATTCTGCCTTGCCTTGGCAAATTTCAGTAAGGCAACTTTCCAATGTCATATCTCATGACTCAAATTGAATTTGGTAATGTTCTTGGTCATTTTGGAAAGCCCTTACATGATATAACAACTGTTTGAACATATTTGGTTTTGATCTCTTTTGAATCCAAGTGAAAAATCCCCCTACATTTGGCAAAAAGTAGGGTAAAATCTGACTTAGTGAAATTTTCACTAAGTGTTGGAACAAAGTGACTTTTCTTGATTTTGATCACTCCATAACTCAAAATCCATGAGGAGTTGGAATTAGGTCTAGTTGAAGTTTTTGTAGAGGGCAATGAGATCTACAAATCAAGCCTTGGATGGGAGAAAATGACTTTGTGGTTTAGGAGTTATGACCCTCCAAAGTTAGTACCCTAGCCACTTTATTTTTAACTTAGAAAATTTTCTAAGTTTTTTATGGTTACCACTTTTACAAGTTACCCAACTTTTCTTGATTTTTCTTGATGGATGATGATTCAAATCATACATTAACATCATTTTAGGGTTAAAAATCCATTTTGGTGAAAAATCTCAAAAAGTCAAAGTTGACTTTTGTGCACAGTTGACTTTTTATCAGATGAATTCCAAACTGTGCAATTCTTCAGGAAATCATGTCCTTGACATAAATCAAACTTGATGGACATGTTCCATGGGTGTCATAGGGTATATTGATGCATGCCATAGGACTTGGGAGCATGTCCTGGTCAAAAGTCAAAGTTACAGTTGACTTTTTCCTTAAAACCCTAACTGTGGTGCAGATGAAATTGAGACTTGTTGCTCAAGCTTCTTGGATTAATCAATTGTTGCAAATGGATCAATATAGTTCATTAGAGACCCTCAAACCCTCTCTTGAGGTCTTGGCTCATGATTTGCCCTAAAAGTCAACTTAGGGGTGAATTAGGTCAAGAAACCCTAATTCCTGATTTTTGATGAATGCATCCCCTGAGGTAAAATTGACTTACTGATTGGGTCCATGAGGTTACATGGAGTATATTAGGTTGTGTTTTGGATCATTGGCTTGTGCCCAGATGAAAATTTTTCATCTGGAGGCCCTGGTCGACCAAAACCCTAATTTGGTGACACTGTCGATCTTGAGACTTAAACCACCTAGAAGGGAGCAGCCTTGTGCTTAATCCTTGAAGTGAGAGTCCTTTTGATCCATTGTGGATGTTTTAGAGGTTATACAAGTTGAAGATCATGTCATTCCTTGATTGATCCTTTGTCTAAGCACTCAAAGAGGGCTTGAAACCCTAATTTTGATTATAGTGAATGCTCACCTATCTTTGGGGAGAATGATGAAGTATGATGGCCCATCCATATTGTGATGATGATTTTCACAAAGTTGGGAAATCTTAGTGGTCAAAATTTGGGGTATGACTGATGCCCCTATTTAATCTTCTTGGACACGAAGGTGTGAATGACGAAGGTATTCGGGCATTCGGGGTGCAAGAGGATTAAATATCAGAATACCCGAAATTTTGATGGTGGTTATGAATGGTAGCTTATGCATTCATCTTCTTTAACTAAGCAATGATGCTTAGAAAAGGTAAACTTCCCCTCGATCCTGGTCTTCAGCCAAGGAATTGGTCTCAGTTTCTAAAATAAACTTCCCCTCGATCCTGGTTTCCTACCAAGGAACTGGTCTTAGTTTCTTTCGTCAATAAAATTTACTGACAAGGGACGCTATTCGTAGCGGCTTTCCTTCAAACTTCTCGCCGAATTTTCCTGGGGAGATGCCATTTGAGTGGAAAAAGTTTCGATGTCAGACTTGCTGGGGAACCCAGTCGTCTGAGTTGTAGAGGTGTACAAACTTCTCTGTTGGAGATGCCATTTGTTGACTCTACTTGGGGAATGCGAGTCCCTTAAGAGACTGAATTCGCTTGGGGTCTTTAAATCATACTTTTCTCGTATATCTTCTCGGAGAAACGCCATATGATGTGATCCAATTTTGAGGTGCCGATGACCTTTTCATCGGTGGGTTTTTTTCGGAGAAAAACTGTTGTACCACCGAATCTCTGATTAAGGGGCTTTCTCTCGGGATTTTCCTTAATCTGAGAAAGCAAGGATATCATCTTCAATGGCGAAGAGTAATGTTAACTGAGGGCTCTCTGGTCTTTCAGAGGTTCAAGTTATCAAAGTGGTCGAGGACCCAACTTCCTTCCAGAAATAAAACTGGAGGAGAGAGAATGTTCAAACGTAACACTTCCTGACGAGGAAAGGGTTGACAACTCGATTGAGAGGACTTTTACCACTAGGGGACAAGACCGACTAGAGTGATAGTGATGCAATATGAAATGTGAATGTAAATCAATAATGCATGATGCATCTATGTTTATGCTGACAAAACTGACGCGACATACAAACTGACAGGTGAACACGACTGGATACTCGGCCATCGCGGGGCGAAGAAGTACCGCTGGTTCAAGATAGCAATTCCACCTTGCTTAGGAGAGAGAGTCCCTGTTGGGAGCTATGTTGATCGGGCTTAGGAGATGAGAACTCGGCCGAGGCGTGTCAGACGAAACAAGGTCTCTGACACAGTTGATCCCTTCATTCAAGCGTACTAGGTTAGAAGGAGTACTTTGATTCTGCACTTTGGGGTTCGATTACTTCTGGAGAAGCGACCGATGTTCTTCTGATATTCAACAGTCAAAAGAAATTGCCGTCTTTAAAAAGCAGAAAAAGTTTTAACAAGTAAATTCATTTTTGTTTTATTTCAAGAATCGTTAATCATATTAAAATGTCGTTCTGTAAAGCTAAAACAAGTAAGAATTACAAACAAAAGCACAAGGGATCAAATTTTATTGATAAGATGGAGATTAGCCAAACGCGTGATTCCAAAGAGTATTAACAAACTTAGAAAATGGTAATTTACAGGGAAAAGGGCTACGTTGAAACATAACGACCGCTATCCTTCTACCAACTTTGAATTCGCGACATCCTGAGCTTCTGTCGAAGATGACCGTGACTGGAGTTTTCTGACGGATGATGTAACTGCTGCTACTGAGGGACTTGCCTCTGTTGAACATAGTTACTTGCCATTATCCCTAACTTTTGCCTGGATTGTACTGTGATGTTTTCAATCCACCAGGATGATTTTTTTCTTTTTATGTCTCTAACTTTTGCCTGGACCGCCCTTTCGGGTTCTCAATCCACCGAGATGTTTTTTTTAGGCGAAGTATTTCTTAACTACATCAACATTCGTGGGGTAGGCAAATTCCTCTCCGTCCATGGTTGCAAGTCTCAAGGCGCCGCCTGAGAAAGCTTTCGTGACCACATAGGGGCCATCATAATTTGGGGTCCATTTGCCTCGAGAGTCAGTGAGAAAAGATTGTATCCTCTTGAGCACAAGGTCTCCTTTCCTGAAGACACGAGGTCGGACCTTTTTGTCAAACGCCCTCTTCATTCTCTATTGATACAGCTGACCATGGCATAGTGCCGTGATTCGTTTCTCTTTGATCAGGTTTAATTCGTCGTGTCGGCTTTGACACCATTCAGCTTCGGTGAGCTTAGCTTCCATCAATACTCGGATTGACGGGATCTCTACTTCTATGGGAGCACTGCTTCCATGCCATACACTAGAGAGAAAGGGGTTGCCCCTGTTGAAGTGCAAACAGATGTGAGATAACCGTGAAGAGCAAAGGGTAGCATCTCGTGCCAATCTTTGTAGGTTACAACCATCTTTTTAACGATCCTCTTGATGTTCTTGTTAGCCGCTTCTACCGCTCCGTTCATCTTGGGTCGGTAGGGAGATGAGTTATGGTGTTCAATCTTGAACTCTGCGCATAACTCTTTCATCATCTTATTGTTCAAGTTAGATCCATTATCAGTAATGATCTTGCTTGGAACACCATAACGGCAGATGATATTGTTTTTGATAAATTGGACCACCACTTGTCGGGTTACATTGGCGAATGACGCTGCTTCGACCCACTTGGTGAAATAGTCAATGTCTACCAAGATGAACCGATGTCCATTTGAAGCCTTGGGCTCAATCATGCCAATCATGTCGATTCCCCATATGGAAAATGGCCATGGGGAAGAGAGAACTTTGAGATGTGATGGCGGTACATGAATTTTGTCAGAGTATATCTGACACTTGTGACACCTCCTCATGTACTTGTAGCAGTCGGATTCCATTGTCAACCAATACTACCCTGCTCTTAGAATTTTTCTCGCCATTGTATGTCCGTTGGCATGAGTGCCAAAGGATCCTTCATGAATTTCTTTCATCATCATTTCTGCTTCTGGTCTGTCTACGCATCGGAGCAAGACCATGTCAAAATTTCTCTTATAGAGAGTGTCACCGCTCAGGAAGAAGTTTCCAGCCAATCTTCTGAGGGTTTTTCTATCCTTCCTTAGTGCCCCAGGTGGGTACTCTTGTTTCTGAAGGAAGCATTTGATATCGTGATACCAAGGTTTATCGTCTATGACTGCTTCGACCGTGAAGATGTAAGCGGGCCGTTCAAGGCGCATTATGTCAATCTTAGGTATGTCATTCCATTGACGTACACTAATCATGGAAGAGAGAATGGCTAATGCATCAGCCATGTGATTCTCATTACGAGGGACGTGATGAAACTCGACTCTGTTAAAGAAAGGTAACAACCTTCTTGCATATTCTTTGTAAGGAATCAGTCCTGATTGGTATGTGTTCCAATCTCCTATTATCTGATTGATAACTAGAGCTGAGTCGCCATATACGTCCAAGTTTTTGATCCTTAAATCAATTGCTTCTTCGAGACCCATGATGCAAGCTTCGTATTCGGCCTCGTTGTTCGTACATTTGAACGTAAGTCGAGCGGTGAAAGGAATGTGGGTACCCTGAGGGGTAACAATTATTTCCCCAGTTCCGTTTCCCTAATGATTAACTGCTCTGTCAAAGATAAGTCCCCATTGGGAACCTGGTTCTGGCCCTTCACTGGGTAACGGTTCATCGCAATCTTTCATTTTTAGATACATGACATCTTCGTCTGGGAAGTCAAACCCGATTGATTCCTGATCGTCAATCGGTTGATGAGCCAAATGATCGGCTAAAATACTTCCTTTAACGGCTTTCTGAGCGTGGTACTCTATTATGTCATATTCTGATAACAATATCTGCCAACGGGCAATTCTTCCCGTGAGAGCAGGTTTTTCGAAGACATACTTAATTGGATCCATTTCGGAGACCAACCAAGTAGTATGACGAATCATGTATTGGCGAAGACGTTTGGCTGCCCAAACCAAAGCGCAACAACTTTTCTCAAGCATCGTGTACCGAGTTTCACAGTCGGTGAATTTCTTGCTTAGATAGTAGATGGCAGACTCTCTCTGTTTGGTTTCGTCCTGTTGGCCAAGTACACATCCCATTGACTCCTCTAGAACTGTGAGGTAAACGATCAGTGGTCTTCCTTCCACTGGAGGTGATAGAATCGGAGGATTCAACAGATATTCCTTGATACTTTCGAAGGCGGTTTGACAATCTTCTGTACAAACGCAATCCTGGTTCTTTTTGAGTAATTTGAAAATCGGCGCACATGTGGCGGTCATAAGGAATATGAATTTGGAGATGTAGTTCAAACGTCCCAGGAATCCTCTGACTTGTTTTTTCAGTTTTCGGAGAAGGCATTTCTTGAATGGCCTTGACCTTGTCAGGATCGACCTCAATCCCTTTCTGGCTGACGATGAACCCTAAGAGTTTCCCTGAACGGACACCGAAGGTGCACTTGTTGGGATTCAAGCGGAGTTTGTACTTCCTCAAACGCTCGAATAGTTTCGACAGGTGGGTCACATGCTCCTCTTCTGTCTTATATTTTGCAATCATGGGTTATGAAGTCTGGGGCAGTTACGTCGAGATCTGATAAATCTCTCCAAAAGTTTGAAGACCCTGGGGAAGTGTGAATTCCCGGTCTTCTATAAAATCTTCTTGAGATAATTTCTTCCTTTAGACCTGGCGGTCTGGGGCAAGTGGAGAGTTCAAAGGGCCGCTTATGACCATAGAGACCTGTCAGGCTAGGTAACAAGTTTGTTTTTCCCCAGTAGCATTACTCTCCCCAACACTGAAAGTTGAATCATCCTCAGCAGAACTTATTCTCCCCAACAAGAGTACAGAGGATTGTGCTCCCCAGCCGAAGTTATGGTTGGATTATTATTCCCTGGCAAGCAGTTTGAAGTGGATTGCTCTGAGGTGAATGGGGTTGTATCTCCAACAGGAGGTGTGTTGGATGTCTTTGAAAATACTTTATTTTCCCACAGAGCCTGGTACTCACTTTCCTCAGCATGTCAGGAAGTGTAATTCCGTCAGCAACGACACGTTCTGATCTCCAGCAGGGTAAATTCTTTCCTGCAACAGCAGGTCAAGCTCAATTATATCCCTCGGCAAGTTTCGTTGACTTTTCTCCCCAGCAGAGTTATTCTCTCTGCCATTGAGGTTTCATCAACCTTATCAGACTGTCACTCTCCCCAGTCAGAGTACAAAAGATTGTTCCCCAGCCAACATTTAAAGTGGATTGCTTTAAGGTGGATGTTGTTTTGTTACCACAGGAGATTTGTGGAATGTATTCCCGAGACAAAGATTTTGTCTTCCTCGCTGAGTATTGGTGTCTACTCCCCTCGGCCAGTCAGGAAACATGTTTTCACCACCCTCAGCAGGATAAGAGCGAAGTCATTTCCCCAACAGCGGGTTCATCTCAATGGTGTCCCCAGCAGGTCTAGTACTTGTGATGTGTCTCCCCAAGCAGAGTTTGGTGGTAATCCTCGCAGGTTTGTTCAACGATGGTTGACATTCCCAGCATATTTTAAGTCCAAGTGATATTTGGCACTCTTCTGATTCAGGTCTTGGTTTCCTTTTTCAAAGAGTTATATATAATCCCCAGTAGAGTGGATGTTCTTTTAGGATTTCATCTCCAGCATAAGTTGTTGATCAAAGGAGTTGTTCAATGTGATCCTTCTCAGCAGAGTTCTTGGACTCGGAGGACAATTTATGTTGTCATCCCCGGTGGAGCTGCCTTCGTTGTCATCATTTATTTTGCTGGAGCGCTTCTTTTTGCATTGCATAAGCATCGTCTGCATGACATCCTCCCAAACGCGTAGCATTTCCATTTCGTATGGAGTATTACGCCATAGAAAAATTCAAACATGTGCATTTGAAGCATAAGCCATGTTTGATACTTTTGTTTTCCAGTTCTCTTTCTCAGCAGAGATGGCATAACTCAGGATACTTTCTTTGCCAGTTCTCTTTCTCAGCAGAGATGGCATAACTCAAGAGATTTTGTTTGCCAGTTCTCTTTCTCAGCAGAGATGGCATAACTCAGGATACTTTCTTTGCCAGTTCTCTTTCTCAGCAGAGATGGCATAACTCAGGAGATTTTGTTTGCCAATTCTCTTTCTCAGCAGATATGGCATAATTCAGGAGATTTTGGTTTATCATCGGTGAGGTCGCCGAGGAATGTGTTCATCCTACCCATGCTCCCCGGCAGAGTCTTCTATTTAGACTTCTCCTTTCCCCAGCGGAGTCATCTTATCTTAGGGTTGTAAGTCCTTGATTTTACCTCTCACCTTTTCGGTTCATGACCGTATCTTTGCTAGGAGTTTGCCTTTGATTGGCCAATCTCTTTTGCAAACCCAGTTCTCGCCTAGTAGTCAGTTCTCGTCTGACTTATTTCGTGAAATCCAGTTCTCGCCTGGTAGTCAGTTCCCGTCTGACTTATGTCGTGAAATCCAGTTCTCGCCTGGTAGTCAGTTCTCGTCTGACTTATTTTGTGAAACCCAGTTCTCGCCTGGTAGTCAGTTCTCGTCTGACTTATGTCGTGAAATCCAGTTCTCGCCTGGTAGTTAGTTCTCGTCTGACTTATTTCGTGAAACCCAGTTCTCTCCTGGTAGTCAGTTCTCATCTGACTTATTTCGTGAAATCCAGTTCTCGCCTGGTAGTTAGTTCTCGTCTGACTTATGTCGTGAAATCTAGTTCTCGCCTGGTAGTCAGTTCTCGTCTGACTTATTTCGTGAAACCCAGTTCTCGCCTGGTAGTCAGTTCTCGTCTGACTTATTTCGTGAAATCCAGTTCTCGCCCGGTAGTCAGTTCTCGTCTGACTTATGTCGTGAAATCCAGTTCTCGCCTGGTAGTCAGTTCTCGTCTGACTTATTTCGTGAAACCCAGTTCTCGCCTGGTAGTCAGTTCTCGTCTGACTTATGTCGTGAAATCTAGTTCTCGCCTGGTAGTCAGTTCTCGTCTAACTTATTTCGTGAAATCCAGTTCTCGCCTGGTAGTCAGTTCTCGTCTGACTTATTTCGTGAAACCCAGTTCTCTTTCTCAGCAGAGATGGCATAATTCAGAAGAGTTTGTTTCACTTTATCCCCAGTTCTCGCCTGGTAGTCAGTTCTCGCCTGACATCTCTTGCGAAATCCAGTTCTCGCCTGGTAGTCAGTTCTCGTCTGACTTACTTCGTGAAACCCAGTTCTCTTCCTCAACAGAGATGGCATAACTCTGAAGAGTTTGTTTCACTTTTTCCCCAGCGAAGTCCACGTTCGGCTTGGTCTTCCTTTTCGAGTTCGTTTTCAGCCGTCCTCGTATTATTTTATGGAGTAAAGCGCTTACACTCCATCTCATTATCCCCACAGTTTGCAAATTTTAGGGTTCTTTTGGTATTAAATCTCAGTGTATCCTTGAATGTCTGAAAGCCGTTGCTATCATACCTTCAGATCCAAGTTGATTGAATAGGGGCAGCTGTAGCACCCAAAAAATTTCCCTCATGTTTTAACACTGGCTGGCTTATGTTTCATGGCATTTTTTCATTCGAATACATGCATATCATTTGGTTATATTGGTTATGGGATCAATGTTCTTTGTTCAAGCATCGCCAGGTTGCGACAAACATTTATTGCGTCATTTAGCACGCGCACAAAGTAATTCTCCAGGCTACATAATCACCAAGCCATCTAGCTCTCATCAAGCCTAATTTCTTGTGGTCCGACATATCAAGAATCTCAGAAGAAGCCGAAGTTTTCAGTTAATTCGGAACAGTTTGAACAGAATATCGATTTTACGGGGCAATTCGCCAAATTCGTGACTCTTGTCCAGAAACTCGTTATGGCTTGATATTCAACTGTTAGAACCGTCTCGGTATTTTCTACAACTTTTATGTTCGGCTCGGAAGCCAATTCATCAAGGGAAGTGGCGGGAATTAATTATTTCTGGAATTTCGTTTTTGCTGGTTAACTATGCCGGTGGGTTTCAAAATTCACAACTTCTAACTGGATCAACATTTTTAAGCGATTCTTATGCCAAAAGTTCCGTCTTGATATCCTCTCCAACTTTCGTGTTTTGGCCGAAGGCTAATTCTTTGAGGAAGATCTCTGAATACGTGAATTCTCTGAGTCGATACAGCAGAAGAACAGTGAAAAATAGTGCTGAACCGGTGTATTTCAGACACTAAAAAATTGCATAACTCTCAGTTCGTTCGTCGGATTGATGCCATTTCGATGCCAAAAATTCCGTTTCGATGCCATCTTCATGCCGAATGTTTAGTAGGAGATAGTTCCGAGCGAAAGGACTCCGAAAGTGCGAATTATCAATGGAATTCATTGATGCGGTTCACTATCTGTCAGATTTTGGAAAAATCATAACTCGGTTAATTTTTATCAGATTGTGTCCGTTCTCGAAGCGCTGGTTCACAAATTATATCCTCTTCAAGATCAAAGACAATCTTGAGTTTTAACGGGGCTCCGAAGAATTCCGTTTTGGTTTATTTCGCAAAACGGAAGTGCTGAACCGAAGAAAAAGGCTGAAAGTTGTTTCACGGGAAAATTTATATCTCACTCGTTGTTTATCCGATCGCACTCATCTTTTGATACGACGTCATGAACTCGTAGACCTACAACTTTTCTGACAAAGTCGAGTCGAGATTCTGCCCCGAAAGACATGAGCTGGTCACGTTTCCGAGTAGCAGACGGTAAATAAGCTGAAAAAGCGACTTTTGACAGTGACGTATCGCCGCTTAAACGTCTCGAACTCATTTAATTTTGATCGAATGATGTCCGTTCTTTTTGCGTTGCGTCCATGACTCAGACGCGGACAATTTCGTAAGAGGCTCAAAGTCAAAATTTTGTACCGAGCAACGTGTTATTTCCACTTAAGCCGCCGATAAGCTAGAATTTTACCGTTTTACCTCATTTTTCCACCACACTATATATTCAAATTCTCTCTCATTTCTCTCCAACTTCATTCATAATTCAGAAACACCAAAAATTCTGATTTGACTCTCTCAAAAATCAAATCAAGTTCTCTAAACTTTTTCTTAAGAACGCCACAACAACTTCATCAATCTTCAAGAACACTCAAGAACGCAAAGTCTCCGATGAAGCTCCGACCACCGCCGATCAACCGCGATCGCCTCCCCCACACTCCCGCCGGACCACCGCGCCGACCTCCCTAGCTCCGGCCAGCTACCGCGCGCCAGCGAACTCCCTCCTCTCCATGGATTCTTCATCAATTGCTCCTCCGATCTACTTTCCGGTAACAATTCTTGAAGCTTTTGCTTCATTATTTGTTAATTGTTGAGGTTTGGATTGAATTAAAGTGAGTTTGATATTTTTGTAGCTTAGGTGTTTGATAAAATGCTTAGGTGAACACTTGAATTCAAGAATTGTGATAATTGTTGAGTGAATTAATTGTTTGATCATTGATATTGTGGAGATTTGTTGAATGTTCAAGAACAATAGTTGTTGTGATTAATTGATTTTGAATATAGTTGAATTAATTGATTCTTGAAATAAGTTGATTATGAGCAAACATGGAATTGGATGATTTCATTTAAATTGTTGTGTTCCGCGTGTCAAAACTAATCCGGTTCCACAATTGTTGATATTCAATTTGCATCAAGAATGGATTAACCGTGGAATTGTTTGATTGTTGTGTGTTAATGGTTCGCGTGTCGAGAATTATTGATTCGCATGCTTAATGGATGATTTTGCTTGGTCTACATGTTTGAAAGTCGCGTAATCGATATGCATTAATTGTGTATGATCGTTGGCTTGAGCTCGGTGCATGTTTGCTTGAGAAATAAAAGTTCGGTTGTGTAGTAACGTTATCGTGTCGCTTTCCCGTAAACATGTGTTCTGGTCATAACTTCCTAACCGTGGCATGTTTTTGCGAATACAAATAATGTAACTCGACTTTGTTGATGATTCTGGAGCTGTTGGTGGACTTTTTAGTCAATTTCGGACAACTTTTTTCTGTTGTTTTGCTACTGCCAGCCGAAGAAATCGGCCTAAAAGTCCCACTTCCGAGCGGAATTAATTCAAACCGACTTCGTTTTTGAGTCAGTTGGCACGCTTGCGATCAACCATGCGATTTTTGTTCAATTCCGAGTCGGTGATTTTTGACACGTTTTTTCCGATTTGACGCTTTTAAGCTCCGTTTCGTGCAAACTTTGCATGTTGACTTGTATTTGATGTGCACTTGTGCTTATTTGCTCATACATTATCATTGTGATGGGTTTCGCTCTTTTCCGAATCGACTTTGTGTGCATTTTATGATGTTGTGGCGGTGCTTCCCCGTTTTGAAACTTTGTGTTTCGATGCATGCTCATGACTCGCATGCTTATCATTGTGCTTGATTTTGAGTTATGATGCATGGGTGCAACTTCCGGTTGCATCTCCTTGTGGTTTCTAACATGTTTGTTGAGATTGTGCAAGGTTTCCGCTAAGATTCTGGCGGTGGTTATTCGCTCGGTATTCCACTTAATTTGTGGGATACTACTTTGCTTCCGATGCGATGGCTTTTATCTCATGCTATGAGATGCATTATGTATTGCATGCGTGGTTGTCTGGCTTATGTTTTCATGCTGGTTGCCTATGTGACCGTGTCCGATACACACACCACATGTCGATTGTGATTTATTTTCACACCGACAATGTTTTGACACTTATGCTTGTACGTGATTTCTGACTCGCTTTTGTTTGCCTGATGATAGCTTGCTCTCCGGGTTTCTTGTTATGCTTGCGTTGCTATTTACGGATTGCTATCTGTTAGGCATAATTTCTTGAACCGATTTACTCTATTTCCGCATTTTTTCTTTTGATGCCATGAGAATTAGGATTGGGAGTCCGTGCCACTTGGCCGACAATTCTGGAAGTCCTTAAAGGAGGCTCTGTTTGTGATTGTTTAATATTGTGCCTAAGACCTCCAAAGAGGCATCCCATTCCCGTATCCCATTGTAAGACCTCCAAGAAGGCAATTGGCGGAATGAGAGTCCGCAATTGACTCCCGCCATTTCTAGTCCCGGGTCGTTCTTAGCTCACATTTCATGTTGATGCTTTGAGCATAACTCACTCTTGTTATCGAGTCCGTCAAGTGGAAGAAGGATTTAGCAATCAAACCCCCAAGCATTGTCTATAGCTCGCATTGACTGATGCTGATGCTTATGTGACCTGATTCACATCTTCCCCTCTTACTTTACTCTCCACGGTTCTCGATACCATTGGATGAGTACCTCTATTACTCACAGCTAGCTTGCTTGCCTCGGTTGATATGACCCCTTGGCTAAAGCTTCCCCTTTTTCTTATTTTGATTGGGTGACATTATTGTTGACTGACACTATTTATTCTTTCGTTTGCTTTTAGTTCATTTTGTGATTGGTTTATCCTGTGTTTACTTGTCTGATGACATGATCCCGTAGGATTCGTCGCTCTACTTAATTTTTGATTAAGTCGGAGGTAGGAGAGACATTAGGATAGCAATCCATGCGTGATAACATTAGGATAAAATTCCCCTTAGCGTTTTCTTTTTCCTTGAGTATTCTCTTCTCATCTCATAACACTTCTAAAACACTTAATAAAGTTAACATGTATTGCGCATGAGCCTTGTACATGGGAAATTGAGAGTGGGGGGCTTCCTTTCACTTTCCTAGAGTGTTTAGCGCGCGTCCCGTCTTGGGTCGATGTGCGACGCATTCGATCCTATGTTGTAGACTTGGGTGCAATGCAAGTTATGAACTAACTTCAATCCACTTCTTGTCTAAAAAACACAAAACAAATTCAATCCTTTTTCATCCTTCGCGATCGCTAAGTTTCAAACCTCATTTTCAGAAAAGGGCACATTACTTCCGTCTCGTCGCAAACAGGCATCGACCCTAACTGCCGGACGCGAACTTAACGTCGCTCATAAAAAACACTCAGACCTTGGTAGGTCGAACTATGACTGCTCTGATTTCCTCCTTTTGGTTAGATTGAGGATACGTAGGCACAAGACGATGATGTCTTGGCGAGCAACCTCCCCCCTTAGTTCGTGTCCGAACTACGTTGAGTCTGACTTTCCCATTGCACGAGGGAATACGTAGGCATAGGACGCCATTGTCCTATCGAGTCACTTCTTTTTCTTTTCTCCCCCGTTTCTTCATTCTCTTCCGTTCCCATTCCTTCTCCTTTCCAGTAGCAGTGGAGCTCCAGACGACGACACCCTTTGATCGAGACAACAAGCGTGGATCCCATCGAGTACGATGGACACGTGGGGTGCTAATACCTTCCCCTCGCGTAACCGACTCCCTTACCCGTTTCTCTTGGTCGCGAGACCATGTCTTTTCCCTTCCCTCAGGTTTACGCAGTGTTTGCTTTCCCTCTCTTGGGATAAATACACATTACTGGAGACTCTGTTTCTGCGCCACTTTCACGTTTGTACTTGGATGAAAATACCGGGAGCGAAAGCTGGCGACTCTACCGGGGAAATGTTGACCTCTTGCTGGTCCATCCCCTATGCGAGTCAATCCTAGCGCTTGTCTATTTTTATTTCATTGGGTGTTTATTGTTGTGCTTTATTTTGTTGTATATTACTGTATTACTGTATTTTACTGCATTTATTGCATTTCATTCCATTACTGTCATATGTTGTGTTGTGCTGTACTGGTTTCTCTATTTGGCAGGTTGGGATTCTTTGAGAGATAAGCCCAATACACAGGCTTGAGTACACATTAAAATATTTTATTCCATGATAATTTCACAAAAATATTATTTATTTCATATATTTGATGTTTTTGTAAAGAATTATATTTTTATTTGTTTTAAACATTAAAAATATTTCTTTCTCTTGGTTTTCCAAAATTAAAATGATTTTTTAAATCATCCCATGAATGAAACATGATTTTACAAATATAAATCCAAGATCACAACCTTTTTTCACATGTTTGATTATTTTAATTGAATTTTTATTCAATTAAAATACATTTTAAAACCAAAAATTAGGGTTTTGATCACTATCACCCTAACAAATATTTTTTCAAACAAATTTGGGCCTCTATTAGAGTGTAAGACCCATTCCCTATGTAAATACACAATTTTTGGGCCTCAGTCATTGTATAAGTCCCTCTGTGGTTTTCAAAACTACGACGCGATCGTCGCCCATTTCAAAATTTTCAATTGGGCATCTCCTCGAGCTATAAGCCCCAACTATTGTATAAAAATAACTTTTATGGGCCTCTAATAGAGTGTAAGACCCATCCCTTGTAAATATAAAACCTTTTTGGGCCTCTGCCATTGTATAAGTCCCACTGTGTTTTCAAAATCTCGGCACGATCGTCGCTTTTCAAAACATTTTCATCTAGGCCTACCCTTGTGTTGTAAGTCCGATTTCTTTTCTTTTTCAAACCTTTGGGCATTTCCTTGAGTTGTAAGACCCATCCCTCTGTATAGTAAACCTTTTTGGGCCTCAGTCATTGTATAAGCCCTAGTACAGTTGATAAAACAACAATACGATTACTGTTTTTCATCTGGGCCTCTCCTTGAGTATAAGCCCCAACCTTTTCAAAAACAACCGCCCTTTTGATTTAGGTTCAAAATCGTAGTTGTTATAAAAATTTTCTTTAATTTCTTGAACAACTAACCATACAGCTGTTACAATGGAAGCTTGCTCGCCTGTAAGTTTTTATCAGCTTTCATTTACATGCTTACACACACACACACAGATATATATATATATATATATATATATATATATATATATATATATATATATATATATATATATATAACTGTATTGTTGGAAGCTTACTCGCCTGTAAGTTTTTATCAACTTTCATTTACTCAATTTCATATATATATAACTGTATTGCTGGAAGCTTCCTCACCTGTAAGTCCTTCTTTCATAACCTTTTAAATACTTGTCATATATCACCTGTATATATACTAGTATATTTACTTAGAGTTTTCACCAACAAATAGGTCTAGAACTAGGTAAAGCCAGTTGGTCACTCTTTAATACAGTCAAAACTAGATCCCCATAGGATTTCCAGATACAGTCTTGTCTTCTCTTGGGCTTAAACAATAAGGAACAAAGAGAAAGGCATTATTCCCGGTGAAACTTTTCTCAGACCGTCACTATTAGAAATTGTCAAAGAAATTCATTTCCTTAGAGAGGATTAATTCCCGGTGAAACCTCTCTTGAATTTCTTCAAACCCTAGAACTGTTCACTAAAGAAAAGATTATTCTCGGTGAAACTTTTCTTGAACTCTTCTTAGGTTTGAGACCCACAGGCTTCCTAAAAGCATCCCCGCCTCCTCTTGGGCTTTGTACAAGGACCCCTCAGCTTCTTAAAAGTTCTCATGCCTTCTCTTGGGCTTAATACAAGGACCCTGGAGACCTCTTAAAGGTATAAGACAGAACTTAGTCATCCTTTGCTAGAGCAGTCTTTCCAGAGTCAAAACCTCAGACCATTTTAGGGTTGATTCTCATCCCTTACCAGCCTCCTCTTGGGCATCATACAAAGATAAACTCTTTCGCACCTGTATGTCATACCCCAAATTTTGACCACTAGGATTTCCCATCATTGTGTAAATCATCACCACAATATGGATGTACCATTATGCCTCATCAGTCTCCCCAAAGATGGGTGAGCATTCACCACAAACCGGAATTAGGGTTTTGAGCCCTATCAGGACACTTAGACAAAGGATCAATCAAGAAATGACATGATATTTAACTTGTCTAAACCTCTCAAACACCCATAAGGGATCAAGAGGACTCCCACATCAAAAATCAAGCACAAAGTTGCAAAATTCCAAGTGGATTAAGCCTCAAGATCGCTAGTGTCACCAAATTAGGGCTTTGGTCGACTGAGGCCTCTAGATGAAAATTGTCATCTGGTCATGAGCCAATACTTCAAATCACAACCTAAGATACTCCATGGGACCTCATGTACCCAATCATCAAGTCAATTTAACCTCAGGGGATGCATTTACCCAAAATCAGGAATTAGGGTTTCTTGACCTAATTCACCCTTAAGTTGACATTTGGGACAAAGCATGAGCCAAGACCTCAAGGCATGATTTTAGGGACTCCAATACACTAAATTTACCCATTTGCAACAATGGATTGATCCAAGAAGCTTGGTCCACAAGTTTCAATTTCATCTGAACCACAATTAGGGTTTTGAAGAAAAAGTCAACTGTATCTTTGACTTTTGACCAGGACATGCTCCCAAACCCTGGGACATGATTCAAAACACCCTATAACACCTATGGAACATATCCATCAAGTTTGATTTAGGTCAAGGATTTGATTTCATAGAGGATTGCACAGTTTGGAATTCATCTGATAAAAAGTCAACTGTGCACAAAAGTCAAAGTTTGACTTTTTGAGATTTTTCACAATTATCGTTCCTCAAACCTAAAATGATGTTAATGTGTGATTAGAATCATCATTCATCAAGAAAAATCAAAGAAAGTGGGATAACTTGTAAAAGGGGTAACCATAACTTGAGATCCAAGCAACCATTTTAAATGATCCAAAGATGGATTTGTAGCTCTCATGGCATACTTTAAAAGTGTCAACTACACCTCATTCCAATTCCTCATGGATTTTTAGTTATAGAGTGACCAAAATGACAAAAACATGAAAATGCCACTTTTTCCAACACTTAGTGAAATTTTCATTAAGTCAGAATCTGTTTCACTTTTTTCAAAATGTAGGGGCATTTTTCACTTGGATCCAAAAAGTGTCAAGACAAACTATGATCACACATATGTTGTATCATATGAGAGATTTCCAAAATGGCCAAGAACTCCATCAAATTCCATTTGAGCTAAGAATTATGACAGCTGCAACATGCCTTGCTGCAACTGTCATGACAAGGCAGATTTGTGCACATTAGCTCGATTTATCAATTTGTGCAAATGGCAAATAAGTTTATCCATGTCCACACCTCAGGGGGAGACCAAGGAGGAACAAACACTGATCCATAAGCCTCCCAAGTCTTTGGAACTACATGTAGGTTTGGCACCCCTAAAAGCTAAAGATACTTCAAGACTCCAATTTTGTTTTGGAGCATTCAATGGATGCTTAGAGGTGGCATGTATCAGAGCAAAAATGACCACTTCAGTCAAGCCTTATCCTTGAATTAAAGAACCATAGGTCTGTGCTCTAACCTTTAGTCAATGGCTAGAGGAGACTTGAGATTCCATTTGATCACCATTGGCCAACAGCCTGCTGCAGCCACCATTCATTATTGCTTGCAAAACAAACTTTCTCTACTATAAATAGAGCTCATTTGTGCTCAGTTTAAGTACACCAAAGCAACCAAACTGATTCTTTCCTCAAAATCACCTTCTCACATCCAAATTTGCCTTCTAAAGCAAGTCACTATCGGGTTTTGAGTTTGAGAGCAATTCCAACCAAACTAATCACACACACAGGCCTCATAAACATCATATAGAAGTGATCCAAACACTTAAACAACATCTGGAACACCAATTTCACAAAATCACCAGCCAATTACTCAAGTTTTCAACCAAGTTGCAGTTGAGATGCCATAACCTGTTCCAGTCCATTTCCAATCACTCCAAGCATTCAAACACATTCCATATGGTGTAGGGAAGCTGTTCAGATCATCACAACTCATTTGTAACACCTCCAACTCAAAAATCAAATTGCTCTTGCTGCCACGACCTTCAAGTAAGCCTAAACTTGGTCATCTTTTAATTTATGCATATTTCCTCGCACAATACTTTTGCCAAATGTTCATAATCATGCATAGAATGTTTCACCTCAATTAATTGCTTTGCAAGAATCGTGTATCAAAATTCCCAACCTTCATGCAGAATTTAGGGTTCTTGAGGTTTTGTCTTGATTTCTTATTCCATGCTTAAAATAAATGAAATTAAAGACCATAAACATGATCATGAGATAAAAACGAGCAGATTGATATGTGGATTGTGTGATTTCATCAAGTATTCAGTGAAATTGGAGAGAAAATGCAAATCAGGCCAAACCCAGAACCCGCGTGTTCTTGGCACCTTTTTTCAAATATTTGAATATTTGAATTTTGTGATTTTATTTAATTGATTCAAAAATTAATTTCTCTCTGAATTTTAATGATTTTGAGTTGATACTTTTTTTAATAATTCACAAAAATGTTAAAATATTTTATTTTACCAAAAATTCCCAAAAATATTATTTATTTCATATATTTGATATTTTTGCAAAGAATTAATTTTTATTTGTTTTTTACCATTTAAAATATTTTTTCCTCCTTGATTTTCCAAATTTAAATGGTTTCCAATCATTTTGTAAATAAAAACATGATTTTTGAAACATTGATCCAAGATCACCACTCATTTTTCACATGTTTTCAATAATTTTTATTAATTTTTAAACAAAATTAATTCCATTTTAGACAAAATTAGGGTTTTGATTAATTCCACCCTCATCAATCCTTTTCAAACTCTTTGGTCCTTTAATAGAGTGTAAGACCCAACTGTCATACCCCAAATTTTGACCACTAAGATGTCCCATCATTGTGTCAATCATCATCACAATATGGATGAACCATCATGCCTCATCAAATGCCTCAAGGGTTGTTGAGCATTCACTACAATCAAAATTAGGGTTTTAAGCCCTCTCAGAGCCTTAGACAAAGGATCAGTCAAGGAATGACTTGATCTTCAACTTGTCTAACCTCTCAAACACACACAAAGGATAAAAAAGGACTCCCACTTCAAGGATCAAGCACAAGGCTGCTCCCTTCTAGGTGGATCAAGCATCAAGATCGCCAGTGTCACCAAATTAGGGTTTTGGTCGACCAGGGCCTCCAGATGGAAAATTTCATCTGGGCACAAGCCAATGATCCAAAACATAACCTAATATACTCCATGGAACCTTATGGACCAAATCATCAAGTCAATTTGACCTCTGGGGATGCATACATAAAAAATCAGGAATTAGGGTTTCTTGACCTAATTCACCCCTAAGTTGACTTTTGGGACAAACCATGAGCCAAGACCTCAAGAGAGGGTTTGAGGGTCTCTAATGAACTAATTTATCCATTTGGAACAATGGATTAATCCAAGAAGCCTGAGCAACAAGTCTCAATTTCATCTGCTCCACAATTAGGGTTTTAAGGGAGAAGTCAACAGTAACTTTGACTTTTGACTAGGACATGCTCCCAAGCCCTAAGACATGATTCAATATGCCCTATGACACCCATGGAACATGTCCATCAAGTTTGATTTAGGTCAAGGACATGATTTCATGAAGAATGGCACAGTTTGGAATTCATCTGATAAAAAGTAAACTGTGCACAAAAGTCAACTTTGACTTTTTGAGATTTTTCACCAAAATGGATTTTTAACCCTAAAATGATGTTAATGTATGATTTGAATCATCATTCATTAATAAAAATCAGGAAAAGTTGGATAACTTGTAAAAGGGGTAACCATAAAAACTTAGAAAATTTTCTAAGTTAAAAATAAAGTGACAAGGGTACCAACTTTGGAGGATCATAACTCCTAAACCACAAAGCCATTTTTCCTCATCCAAAGATGGATTTTTAGCCCTCATTACCCTCTACAAACACTTCAACTAGACCTAAGTCCAATTCATTAAGGATTTTGAGTTATGGAGTGATCAAAGTGGCTGAAAAGTGAAAATATCACTTTTTCCAACACTTAGTGAATTTTCACTAAGTCCAAATCTGTCTTCACTTTTTGCCAAATGTAGGGGGATTTTTCACTTGGATTCAAAAGAGATCAAAACCAAACATGTTCAAACAATTGTTGTATCATGTAAGGGCTTTCCAAAATGGTCAAGAGCATTACCAAATTCAACTTACACCATGAGATATGACATTAGCAAGTTGCCTTGCTAAAATCTGTCAAGGCAAGGCAGAATTTGCAATTTTGCTCGATTTGCCAAAATCAGCCAAATTCAAATGCTCCAGTCCACTTGGACACATCTGAGGATTGAATCTAAAGGGGACAATCACTGAGCCAAGCCTCCAAAGTCCATGGAACAAGAAATAACATGTTGAACCTAGAATGGCCAAAATAGGGACAAGACTCCAAATTTGGATTGAAGCATTCAATGTAAGCATCAAGGTGGCATGGACTGAGCCATCCTCATCTGAAATCAGTCAAGACTTATCCAAGACCAAGGGAACCACAACCCTGTGCCCTAACCTCTAGTCAATGGCTAGAGGAGACTTGCATTTCCATTGGCCAACATTGAACAAACACCTGCTGCAGTTTCCATTCACTGTGGATCCCAAAACAAACTTGCTCTACTATAAATAGAGCTCAATTATGTTCAGTTTGAGTACACCAAATCCATCAAACAGATGCTTTCCTCAAAATCTCTTCTTTCACCTCAAACTTGCCTTCCAAAGCAAGTAATTCTGAGTTTTTGAGCTAGAGAGCAATTCCACCCAAACTAATCACACACACACCTCATATATATCATATGTAAGCTGTGCAAACCATCAAAAGTGACCTGTAATCACAACATCACAAAGGCACGTCTCAAAACCTCAAAATAGCACTTTTTTGCATTTTTCAAGCCATGTCTTGATTCAGTCCCTTTCCAAACCAGATAAAACCTCAAACACACTCCAAATATCATCCTTGAACTGTCCCAAATGGTTCCCACCATCTGGAACACCATTTGAGGGAGTTGCTATTTTGGTCACTTTTAACCCCTTTTGCAAGAAAGGGACAGTTTGTGTTTTTGCAGGTACCAGCTGATTCCAATCATCCTAAAAGCATCCAAGGGATCATTTGAGGTGGTTCAAAGCATAAAATCATATCTGGAGCAAGAGGGTTGGCAGATTGCAGAGAAACCTCCAAAATCTCAAAGAAGGGTAAGCCTCTCAACTTGCACTCACCAAAACATGTGTGCATTTGAAGTCCATTGATCATAAACATCTCATACATGTCATATATGTTGTGTTTGAGCTAATTCACCATGTAATCCATGCTTGTACCAAGTTGTAGCATAGAAAATGCATTTATAGGTCATTTTCAAAACCACTATCGGGTTTTGAGGAGGGAGTGTGATCTGAAAAAACTACCACCACCATTGGATTCCTTATGAAATTCTGGCCCAGATGCAAATAAATTTTGTCTCAAACCATCAAGAATTGCGAAAGTTATGACCTTCACGTTTTTGAGCCAAAACTTGCCTTGGGCAAGCCAAAACCAAGGCATGACTTGTGTATTTGTTGGTTTGTTTCAAACAATGGATTTATCACCACCCTAGTGGTAAGGCGCGCGCCTTGTATGCTTGAGGTCGTGGGTTCAAACCCCACCAATGCCATTTTGTGATTTTTTCATGTTTTGTTAATTATTTGGAAAATTAATAACTCTTTCAATTTTAATTATTTTTGATTGGTTCTTTTTGCAAAAAATCACAAAAATGTTGAAATATTTTATTCCACAAAAAAATTAAGTTTGTATTATTTATTTAATATAATTAGTATTTTTGTGAATAAATTCATTTTTATTTGTTTTTAAGCATTTTAAAATGAATATTCATCTTGAAAAATCAAGACCAAATGAGTTTTAATATCTCTTGTGAATTATACCTCATTTTTTAAACCTTAAACAAAAATCACAAGTGGTTTATTCAAACCTGTTTGGTATTTTTCATTAATTTTCTTTAAATATTCATTTTAAAGAATAAATTAGGGTTTCTTTGATTTTCTCTCAAAACAAATCATTGTCAAACACTTATGGGTCTCCAATAGAGTGTAAGACCCAATCCTTTTTTGACAAAATCACTTTGGGCCTCAGTGTATTGTATAAGTCCCGATACCGTCAAAAACAAACGGCACGATCGTCGCCTTTTGAAAAATAACCTTTTGGGCCTCTCCTCAAGCTATAAGACCCATTCAAAACTCTTGGGCCTCTATTAGAGTGTAAGAACCAATCCCCTTTTAACCAAAAAATTTGGGGCCTCACTTATTGTATAAGTCCCTCTGCGTTAAAAGAAAACCTCGGCGCGATTGCCATTTTAAAGAAAAATTCAACTGGGCCTACCCTCGTGTTATAAGCCCCACTCTTTTTCTTTAAACCTTTTTGGGCCTCTTGAGAGAGTGTAAGACCCATCCCTTTGTACAGAAAACATTTTGGGCCTCCGTCACTTGTATAAGTCCCTCTGTACAAATTCAAACAGTGCCCTCACTCATAAAACCCTGGGCCTCTCCTTGAGCTGTAAGCCCCAAATCTTTCTTTTTCAAAGCACTTTCTCCTTTGATTTTGAATATACTGTTGTTTTCAATCTTCCTTTGTTGAACAACTAACCAAACAGCATGGAAGCTCTACAACCAAGTAAGTGTTTATACGCTTTCATTTACAACATTCATATACATATAACTGTATTGTGGGACTGTTTCACTGTAAGTCTTCTTTCATAAACTCATATCAACTGTGTAATAATAGTATAGATATTTAGAGTTTCCCCGGCAACTACGTCTAGCATTAAGCCCGTTGATCGCTCTTAGAAATAGTCTAAACTAGATCCCCATAGGATTACCAGACACAGTCTTCCCTCCTCTTGGGGTTAAACAATATGGAGATATGAAAGGCAACATTCCCTATGAACCCTTTCATAGACTGTCACTCATAGAAGTTGTCAAGAAACTCTATTCCCCAGAGGTGATCTCTTCTCCGTGAATTGCATCTCTTGAGTTTCTTCCAAATTCTCAGACTTTCCTGACTTTGATCTATTCTCGGTGAATAACATTGCCTTGAATTTCTCGGGGTTTGGGGACCCACAGGCTTCTTAAAAGCAATTGTCAAGAAACTCTATTCCCCAGAGATGATCTTTTCTCCGTGAATGGCATCTCTTGAGTTTCTTCCAAATTCTCAAACTTTACTGACTTGATCTATTCCTTGTGAATAGGCTGCCTTGAATTTCTCGGGGTTTGGGGACCCATCGGGCTTCTTAAAAGCATCGGCCTCCTCTTGGGCTTAGTACAAGGACCCACAGGCTTCCTAAAAGTACCCCCGCCTCCTCTTGGGCTTAGTACAAGGACCCTACGGCTTCTTAGAAGTATTCACAGCCTCCTCTTAGGCTTCGTATAACGATCTCTTCCTCTGGGAATGATATCCTTCTCTTGGGCTTAGTACAAGGACCGATCGGCTTCTTAAAAGTTTCCAGCCTCCTCTTGGGCTTCGTACAAATTGTCCCGACAACCTCCTAGAGGTATAGGAACAGAACTTAGTCATTTGCATAGAACAGTCCTTTCATAGAGTCTACTACTGTTTCTGAAAGCACAGTACAAAAGATAAAACCCTAGACTTGGACAGTCTAATTTCCTTGAGCCTCAAAGAAATTCTCAAGTGACCCCTTCGTTAAATAGGAAGGAAACCCGTAGACTTGGACAATCTCAATACCCTTCAGATTTCCCGCTTCCTTAAAGGACAAGCATGACCCGGACCCTTGAATCAAATCCTTGAGTACAGTATTGCTCATATAAGAACTGATTTTCTCTTTTAAATCAGCATACTGGACCTGTCACTTAACTAAAACAGTTACCATAGCCTCCTCTTAGGCTTTGTATAATGATCCTTCTCCAGTGAAGTTAGCCTCCTCTTGGGCTTTGTACAATGATCCTCCTCAGCGGAGTCAAACAAACGTTTAGCCTCTCTCTCGGGCTTTGTACGAGACACAAAAGAGACTCTCTCGTTGAGTCACTCACCCCTTCAGCCTCCATCTCGGGCTTTATACGAGATACAAAAAGGTTCTTATTGAGCCAAACAAATTTCAGCCTCCATCTCGGGCTTTATACG
The DNA here is from genome assembly GCA_022829125.1 of Lathyrus tuberosus. Classification (NCBI taxonomy): domain Eukaryota; kingdom Viridiplantae; phylum Streptophyta; class Magnoliopsida; order Fabales; family Fabaceae; genus Lathyrus; species Lathyrus tuberosus. The sequence continues at coordinate 11,493,297 of JALAZF010000145.1, forward strand.
AGATACAAAAAGGTTCTTATTGAGCCAAACAAATTTCAGCCTCCATCTCGGGCTTTATACGAGATACCAAAATACTCCATCGTGGGGCCAAAACCTTTTAGCCTCTCTCTCGGGCTTTGTACGAGACACATAATAGCCTCCTCTTAGGCTTTGTATAAGAAAACCACTGGTTAATCAAATTAACCTTTTAGCATCAAAGCTGTGCCTCGTTCACAGTACACAAACATCAAAAACTCCTTCCCCTTTCATCTAATCGCTGTAAGCGGCAAGCCTCTGGATCATCTACATCCATGCCACTGTCCCTCTTTTAGCATGAGAAAATCCTAAGGAAAGATGGCATTACTCTACACTGAGTTAAAGTCTTCTCCTTCAGGTTGAAATCCCCTATAAAGGAAATTATGGCATTGCCGGATTCACAAATCCCGGTTAAAGTAATTCTCCTTTATAAACAGTTGTGACATACAACCCCCTCTTTAGAGATGACAAATTCTCTCTAAAGTCAAACCCTTTCAGCTTCATATCTTGGGCTTTGAACAAGATACAAACAGATTTTCAGCTTTACGTCTTGGGCTTTGAACAAGACACCAAAACAACCATTTCCTCCCATAGAATAGGAGGAACTACGAACGCTCTGATTTCCCTATTTCGGTAAACAGGAATACGTAGGCATAAGATTGAAAGAAAAATCTTAGCGAGCACACTAAACAAAAACCCAAAATCCCATATCTCCATCAATCAAAAGCAGTAATTCAAAAACATCAGTCCTAACATCCTAATCCTTGTTCCCCACCAGAAACCCTCTGTCTAGATAAAAAAGAAGAAGAAAACAGTATTGGCGAAAATACAAATAACCAGTACAAAGGCCCTCCACATTGATAGCATCTGTAACCTAACAGACCTCTGTTTAAACTCAGTATGCAAAGCAGGGTTAATTGGAGACATCTATTTCCCTTCCTTCATCAGCTTTAATAGGATAAAAAATGAATCGACCTGTAGTTTAAGCTCAAACCGCAGAGAGCGACCAGCGCTTAAGAACCGCATCCAAAATCGCTCGCTACAGAAAAATGGCGCCCACCGTGGGGCCAGTCTCTGTGTTCCTTTTTCCTTTTCATCTCTTGTGTGATACCACAGATTGGGGCTTCCGCCGGGGAACCCATTTTCTGTCAGGAACTTAAGATTCATAGCTTTAAAGGTCTAGGATGATTAGGACAAATATATATACCGCTTTTCCTAATTGCTATACGTGTTTATTTTTCTGCTAATGGGAATGCGGGTGATGCCGTATGTGGAAAGATTGAGTATACACTTAAGATAAGTGATGGCGACGAGGTCGACCATCAACCTCAGTGGAGGCTGACTAATGCAACCCATTCTCTCACCTAGACAATGGGCCGATTGTTAAGTCTGAGAAGCTGAGGAGCCAAACCCTTTCGTAGTACGGAAACTATCGGAAATAGTTGTTACGCGATACTACCCTCATTTGAGGCTGGTGATCTATTCTCGATGAATGGCACTTACTCTAAGATTGCACTACAACTCGCTGGCGATCCGCTTGTTGTTTTGATTTCCTGGGAGGAGGTGATGATAATGAGTACAGGTACAAAAATCACCCTAGTATAAACCTTTGGGGATGGGTAGAGCCTTGACTTCATGACAACGACCCTTTGACCCCATGTTTTTTCTATGTTTTTGTGTGTTGCATTCATGCATTCATCTAAAAAACATTAAAACATTCAAAATATTTCTCTTCTAGTCTCTCTGTTTTTTTCAAAATAAACTAAGACTGTGATTGCAAATATCAGAGAAAAGGATTACGCTAATGGATTTCTGTAGAAGGAGAACTCATACGTACACCTTCAAGGTTCCAAAGCTAAAGGATTTGAGAAGGTTAGCGAGGATGATCACTAACCCAGAGGCTTTCAGAGCCAAGCACGGAGGTTTGCTACCACTGTTAAGAGCCCATGTGATTAAGGGAATCATGGATACGCTCATTCAGTTTTATGATCCAGTTTATCACTGTTTCACATTCCCGGATTACCAGCTCGCACCAACGCTGGGGGAGTATTCTCACCTGATCGATCTACACATTACAGATCGAGCTCCATTTTCTGGACTGGAAGAAATTCCAAAGAATTAGACTATTGCAAGAGCAATTCATTTGGACGAGTCTGAGGTTAGGACTCACCTAACTACTAAGGGTGGCATCCAAGGTTTTCCATCCCAGTTCTTAACAAAGAAGGCCCTGTATTTCGCCAGTATAGGAAACGTGACTGCTTTTGAAAGCATCTTTGTCTTGCTCACCTACGGGTTATTTTTGTTTCCTAACATCAATAACTTCGTCGATATTAACTCCATTAAGGTTTTTATCATTGGAAACCCTGTGCCGACTTTGCTCGCAGATGCGTATCATTCTGTACACTTGGGAAATTTGTACAATGGAGGGGAGATCACATGCTGTGTACCTTTGCTTTACAAATGGTTTATCTCTCACTTGCCCAAGTCTGCTGCTTTTTGGGATTGTAAGAGTGCCTTACGTTGGTCGCAGAAGATCATGTCTCTTACCAACTCTGACATTGATTGGTGTAATAGGATTTATGAGGGAATTAGGATCATTGACCATTGTGGAAACTTCCCCAACGTACCCCTCATAGGAACTAAAGGAGGAATCAACTACCATCCGGTATTGGTTCGCCGTCAATTTGGATACCCGATGAGACACATCCCACTGGGTGTTCATCTGGAAGGTCTTTTCTTCAAGGAAGGGGAAACTGACAGAGCACTAAAGACAGAAGTAGTGCATGCTTGGAAACACGTTCATAAGAAAGGACGAGAGTCTCTAGGAAAACCGGACTGTGTCTCGGTGGAGCCTTATCTCCATTGGGTACAAACTAGAGCTCTCAAGTTAAAGATGCCTTATCCTCGTCACGGAATTCTTCCGCCAAATGAATCTGTCATGTACTTCATGACGGAAACTGAAAAGCTTCAGGTTACTCTCAACAAAGTTCAATGGGAGAGAAGGTCTTGGAAGAACAAGTACCGCACTCTCGACGTAGAGTGCATCAAAATACAGCTATTACTGAAAGAGAAAGACGCTCTGATTGAGATTTTGGAGCAACATGCTGTGGATAATCAGGATGACCAAAGGAATTTGCTCGCTCCTTTCACCTGGCAAAGGAATGACAACCCGACAACGGCCCAAGATCCCGGGTCAAAGAAAAGGAAGATACCAGAATCAACACCCGATTTCTCTTCAGAGAGGACTCCGGGCCCATTAGCTTAGGTTTCTGTTTCTGCACTTTGTAATCTACTGTATTTCCATTTCTGTAATCCTTTGAATTTCAATAAAAAGGGGTTTCCCCACAGTTTCATATTTGCAATCTAATTGTCGAAGTTTATTTTGATTAAACCTTAAACAATTAATATAATCATTGCATTCATCATTCTCACATCGCGTATTCTTCTTACCTACGAATCTCATGTTTGTGTCTCGGTTCTAGAGTCAAACTGTCTCATTCGTATAATACTCGGGCCAATCGTCAGAAAAAGATAGATGATCTTGAGGAAGAAAACAGAGAGTTGGAAGAAGAGATCGACGCTCTGAGAGAGGATATGAGAAAGCTTCGTAACAACATGCAAGCCATGGCAGAAGCTCAGCTACAAAGAACTGTGATCTCAGAGATCACCTCAACGCCCATAGTGGAGAAGTATGATCCTAGGTATCATATACCGAAAGATCGTCCTTGGGGCATGCCTGTTAACTATATCCCAGAAGGATATATTCCGCCGATCACTGAAGATCAGGGAATCACAACAGAAGCCGCTGGGCCTGAAGGTTACAAACTTCAGGAAAGCGAAGATGCCAGGGGCATACTAAAGACTCCTGAAGGTTACAAACTTCGGGAAATGCCAAGACTCACTGCCGTAGTCACGGTACCACCCCCTGTGGTGCACACTGTCCCAGAAGGACAGATTCCACCGATACCTGCTGGTAAAAAGGAAACTATGTTTGACCGAATTGATGAGTTCCAGGAGCAGTTCCTGGAAATGCAGAAGGAGCTGCAAGCCATTCGCGGTCAGGATTTATTTGGAAAGGACGCCGCAGACCTCTGCTTGGTCCCTAATGTGAAAGTTCCGCACAAATTTCAAGTGCCCGACTTTGAAAAATACAAAGGTAACTCTTGCCCTCAGAGCCATCTGGTGATGTACGCTCGGCGGATGTTAGCCCAGACGGAGAATCAGAACCTACTGATTCACTACTTCCAGGATAGTTTAACCGGTGCCGCACTAAAATGGTACATGGGTTTAAACCGTGCCACGATCAGCACTTTCAGAGATCTTGGCACTGCCTTCGTCCAACAGTACAAATACAATTTGGACATGGCACCCGACAGAGATCAACTCAGTTCGATGTCGCAAAAGGACAAGGAAACCTTTAAGGAGTATGCTCAAAGGTGGCGTGAAATTTCCGCTCAAATTTGTCCACCTCTTGAGGAAAAAGAGATGACAAAGATCTTCTTAAAGACCTTAAGCTCATTTTACTATGACCGAATGGTTGCCAGTGCGCCCAGTGATTTCACCGAGATGGTCGGCATGGGCGTACGTCTTGAGGAAGCCGTCCGAGAAGGACGTTTGGTAAAAGACCCTGGATCGACGAGAGGTACTAAAAAATATGGTAGTGCTTTCCTTAAGAAAAAAGAGCAAGATATTGGGAATATCTCTCTCGGAAAGCAAAGGCGACGTTATCAACCGGTAGCAGTTGTGACTCCTGTTATCAGTCCTGCGCCTATTCCTACGTATCAACCTCAGGTTACGCAGAGCCAACCTGACCAGCAAAGGACACAACAGCCTCTTCAGCAGGCTCGTCCTCCATATAACAACAATCGTACAACACGGCCACCAGGATTTGATCCTATACCCGTAACGTACACAGAGCTGTTTCCATTACTACTGGCTAAGGGGCACATTCAGACTAAATCTCCTCTTACAGTACCGGAAAATCCGCCTTTTTGGTTTAAGGTGGATCAAACATGCCCTTATCATCAAAGAGGTTCAGGGCATAACATAGAGACTTGTCTCAATTTCAAGTCCGACGTGCAAAAACTTGTTAGGAGCGGGGTCTTATCCTTCAAGGATACAAATCCTAATGTTCTCACGAATCCGCTGCCTCAACACGAGAAGGATGCCGTCAATTTGATCGAAGGAGAGACTAACGATGTCTATCAAATTCACGATGTACTCTTGTTGAAAACCAATTTGGTCAAGATGCATTGTAGACAGAGTGGATATGGCCATGTGCCACCTCATAACTATCATCAGTGTGATATCTGCTTTAAAGACAATCAAGGATGTTCTGTAGTGCAAGCAGCTCAGCAGGAACAGATGGATCTTGGATGGATCCAAGAGCACCGAGTTCGTGGAGTTAACATGGTCTACACGAATTTTAACGTCATTCAGAACCACGACATTCGTGCAATGAATGTTAACTTGGTGGAAATGCACTCAAGGCAAAGCCAGTATCATAATCTGCCGCGGCACGATTATAATTCCTGTCTGACTTGCTCGGTAAACAAGCAGGGATGCTCTTTCATACAGGAGGCCCTCCAGCGTCAGATGGATCTTGGATGGATCCAAGACTACCATGATAGGAACCCTTATCAGATCAACATGGTTCAGATCTTTGACATTCGCGTGATGAATACCAACCTGGTAGAGTTACATGCTGAGCAGGTCCGACTCGGATTATTAATATCACATGACTATCAAAGCTGTAAAGCGGGTTGCGAAAACGATCGAGGTTGTACCCTTGTCCAGGAGGCACTTCAGCACTTGTTAAATCACTGGTGGATGCCAATCTATGTGGATGAAGATACTCAGCAGATTAGTATCAGTAATAGAAACCCCACTCGGCGTCAAAGTCAGGATGTCCGATCAGTGGAAGCTAACCTAGTAAGGTTACATTGTATTCAAAGTGGGCGTGGCCAGGTGCCACCACACAACTATGACAGTTGTAGCGTCTGTTCGGAAAGTAACCAAGGGTGTTACCTTGTGAGAGCAGCTCTTTAGGGTCAGGTCGATCGTGGAGAAATTCGTCCATATCCGGGTTCTGGACCCATCAACTGGACGCCGAACTACCTTGCCGAGCAAGTTGAGGATGTTGTCACGATCTCTGGTCGTCACAGGACCAGGGATGTTTTTGCCATTATTCCTCTACTTGACGAATCTAAAGTTCCCAACCGGGAACGAATCGAGATCACTTATGATGGTTAGAAAAATCAGAAGGTTCCCATAGTCATCTATCTACCGGGACCACTACCGTATGAATCAGCTAAGGCAATCTCTTACAAATACGGTGCAACAATAGTTGAAAATGGAAAGGAAATTCCATTACCCTCCGTCGTGAATATTGCAGACATCAGTCGTGTAACACGGAGCGGTCGAATCTTCACCGAGGAGTTGGAGAACTTAACAAAGAAAAGGAACTTCAGACAGAAGCTCCCAATCCACCAGTCGGTCAATCTAGTGATCCCAACCTTTCGAAAAACAATGATGAGATGCTGAAGCTCATCCAAAGGAGTGAGTACAACATTGTCGATCAACTGTTACAGACTCCTTCAAAGATCTCGGTGTTATCACTATTACTCAGTTCAGAAGCGCATAGGGAGGCTCTACAGAAAGTCTTGGAGCAAGCCTTTGTGGAACAAGATGTAACAATCAGACAGTTCGATAGCATTGTCTCTAACATCACTTCCTGTAATAATTTGGGATTTAGTGATGAGGAATTACCCGAAGAGGGTCGCCGTCATAACATGGCACTCAATATCACAATTAACTGCTAGGACGATGCTTTAGCCAGCGTACTGGTAGACACAGGGTCAACCCTGAATGTTATGCCAAAGTCCACTTTGATGCAATTATCATTCAAGGGCCCTCCGATGAGAATCAGCGAGGTCGTCGTCAAAGCATTCGACGGGTCCAGAAAAATGGTTATCGGCGAAGTCGATCTTCCCATAACTATTGGTCCTCATACTTTCCAAGTCACCTTCCAGGTCATGGACATCCGGGCAACGTACAATTGTTTATTAGGAAGACCTTGGATACATCAGGCTGGAGCGGTTACTTCAACCCTCCACCAATAGCTAAAGTTCGTCAAAAACGGCCAACTTGTCACAGTCTGTGGGGAACAGGCCTTGCTTGTAAGCAACTTGTCATCATCTACTGGTATAGAACCCGAGGAGGTTATTGGGACGCAGTTCCAAGCACTGTCGATGAGCGAGGACAATCAGTTCAGAGGAGGAACTTCGATTTCCTCATACAAAGATGCTAAAAAAGCGGTCGAGGGTACCGATACAACAGGATGGGGACAGCTTGTCATTCCTACTCACAATAAAACAAAGAAGGGTCTTGGTTTTTCAGCAACCTGTACCCAGACAGCTGCCAGCGATGAAAGTCTTCATCCCCTTCAAAATTTCTTCCACAGTGGAGGTTTCCTTCACCCAGTGTCTCAAGCAGTACATGCTATCAATGAGGAAGATCCCTCTGACCCAGATGAAGAATGGAAATCCTATCTTAATGAGGACGGTTATATGTCTCAGAAAGAGGTGCCTACACCATTTTGCTATCCCGCACAGAGTCCGAGATTTATACCAAGGTCAGACGTCGAAATGATATATGGAGATTGTGATCCGGAAGGATGTCGTGCTCTGCCAAATTCATTAGAGGAGGACACTCTGATGAAAGACAATTTTGACCACGATTACTATGGCCCAGTGGACGGTATGCCAATGTGGCAGCCTTACCCAGGAAACTTGGGGCAAGAAAGTCAGTCGAGCAATGAAAATCAGCTGAGCATCATTAAATAGAATACCTGTGTCCCCACCATGTCATGGGATCAACACTCAGGTCATTCAGAAACTACTCAACATTAAGATGAATTTGCAACGTTTTCCAGACTTAAATTCATCAACTATGCTTTTCCCGAGATCAACGTCATCGAGAGAGATGACTCCTCCAGTTCCAGAGAAGTTTGGGACACCTTGGGAGAACCAAGTGGAAAATACGACTTCATGGTCAAGTACACCGCTCCCGAAAGCTCTCGTATCAGGCTCGAAGATATCCAGCCAACTGGATGGGGAGGTACAGTTGAGAGCACAAATGCTATGCAAAATGCAACAGAGGAATTCTCCTACAATAATTCTGCCTGGGAGACAGATTCCAATGATCCCGCTCCACCAGAAATCAGCGTCATTTCTGAAGACAAATCAAGGAAGGTGCCAGACTTTGTGATTCACCGAGGAGTTCGCCGCCAATGGGTTGCTGTCGAGGTTTCGAAGATCGTTCATCAGTCAAAGTAATTGCCATCTTTAACCTTTCACCTGGCCTAGGTGAAACAGATGTTTTGATAGGGCTCGCTTTCTGTAAATTTTCCTCTTCGCTTTGCCCGAAGCGACAGAGTTTTGTTTTATAGGGCTGTAGTTTCAAGGATCGACTTGTTCATTAATAAAATAACGTCGTTCTGTAATTTCCGCATTTATTGCTGTTTTCTCTTTTTGCTTTTTCAGAAAATGGTAATCTTAAAAAACAATTAAAAATAAAAAACAAGCAGTAAAAGAAATACACTGCACATACTCTTGCATTCTCTCTATCTCTTCTAAACACAAATCATCACGTCATGCAGATTGCTTGTTTTAAACCCCGTTGAAACATACGATCCGATGCCTTATCCCAACTTTGAGTTCCCGGTATTCGAGGCTGAAGAAGAAAATGACAACGAAATTCCAGAAGAGATCTCCCGACTACTCAGACGAGAGGAAAGGTCCATTGAACCTCACAAAGAGCCATTGGAAACGGTAAACTTGGGTTCAGAGCAAGTGAGAAAAGAAATCAGGATTGGGGCACTGCTCAGTCTAACTGCCAGAGAGGGTTTGATAAAGCTTCTCAAAGAATTCCCCGATGTATTCGCTTGGTCCTATCAGGATATGCCAGGGTTGGATACCAAAATCGTGGAACATCACTTACCGTTAAGATCAGAATGTTCGCCAGTAAAGCAAAGGTTGAGACGGACTCACCCGGACATGGCCATCAAAATCAAAGAGGAGGTGCAAAAACAGATTGACGCGGGTTTCCTCGCTACATCTGAATATCCTCAATGGTTAGCCAACATCGTACCCATTCTCAAAAAGGACGGAAAGGTCAGAATGTGTGTCGACTACAGAGATCTGAACAAGGCAAGTCCAAAGGACGACTTTCCTTTACCACACATTGACATGCTGGTAGACAGTACAGCAAAGTTCAAAGTTTTCTCCTTCATGGATGGATTCTCGGGCTATAACCAGATCAAAATGGCGCCGAAAGACATGGAGAAAACTTCGTTCATTACCCCATGGGGCACCTTTTGTTACAAGGTAATGCCGTTAGGTTTGAAGAACACTGGGGAAACCTATCAAAGGGCCATGACTACTCTGTTTCATGACATGATACACAAAGAAATCGAAGTATATGTCGATGATATGATTGCAAAATCAAAAACAGAGAGTGAGCACGTTGAACATCTGTCAAAATTGTTCGAACGTCTAAGAAAATTTCTAATCCGCTTAAATCCCAACAAGTGCACCTTCGGTGTCCGTTCAGGGAAACTATTAGGGTTCATCGTCAGCCAGAAAGGAATTGAGGTTGATCATGACAAGGTCAAGGCCATTCAAGAAATGCCTTCTCCAAAAACTGAAAAGCAAGTCAGAGGATTCTTGGGACGTTTGAACAACATCTCCAGATTCATATTCCTTATGACCGCCACGTGTGCGCCGATTTTCAAATTACTGAAAAAGAACCAGGACTGCGTTTGGACAGAAGATTTCCAAACCGCATTCCACAGTATCAAGGAATATCTGTTGAATCCTCCGATTCTATCACCTCCAGTGGAAGGAAGACCACTGATCATTTACCTCACAGTTCTAGAGGACTCAATGGGATGTGTACTTGGCCAACAAGACGAAACTAAACGGAAAGAGTCTGCCATTTACTATCTAAGCAAGAAATTCACCGACTATGAAACTCGGTACACAATGCTTGAGAAAACTTGCTGTGCTTTGGCTTGGGCAGCCAAACATCTTCGCCAATACATGATTCGTCATACTACTTGGTTGGTCTCCGAAATGGATCAAATCAAGTACGTCTTCGAAAAACCTGCTCTCACGAGAAGGATTGCCCGTTGGCAAATGCTGTTATCAGAATATGACATAGAGTACCACGCTCAAAAAGCCATTAAGGGAAGTGTTTTAGCCGATCATTTGGCTCATCAACCGATTGACGATCAAGAATCAATCGGGTTTGACTTCCCAGACGAAGATGTCATGTATCTAAAAATGAAAGATTGCAATGAACCGTTACCCAGTGAAGGGCCAGAACCAGGTTCCTAATGGGGACTTATCTTTGACAGAGCAGTTAATCATTATGGAAATGGAATTGGGGCAATCATTGTTACCCCTCAGGGTACCCACATTCCTTTCACTGCCAGACTTACGTTCAAATGTACGAACAACGAGGCCGAATACGAAGCTTGTATTATGGGTCTCGAAGAAGCGATTGATTTAAGGATCAAAAACTTGGACGTATATGGCGATTCAGCCTTGGTTATTAACCAGATAAAAGGAGATTGGAACACATACCAATCAGGATTGATTCCTTACAAAGACTATGCAAGAAGGTTGTTACCTTTCTTCAACAGAGTTGAGTTTCATCACATCCCTCGTGATGAGAATCACATGGCTGATGCATTAGCCACTATCTCTTCCATGATTAGTGTAGGTCAATGGAATGACATACCTAAGATCGACATCATACGCCTTGAAAGGCCCACTTACATCTTTACGATTGAAGCAGTCATAGACGATAAACCTTGGTATCACGATATCAAATGCTTCCTTCAGAGACAAGAGTACCCACCTGGGGCATCCAAAAAAGATAGAAAAACCCTCAGAAGTTTGGCTGGAAACTTCTTCCTGAGCGGTGACACTCTCTATAAGAGAAATTTTGACATGGTCTTGCTCCGATGCGTCGACAGACCAGAAGCAGACATGCTTATGAAAGGAATTCATGAAGGATCCTTTGGCACTCATGCCAACGGACATACAATGGCGAGAAAAATTCTAAGAGCAGGGTACTATTGGTTGACAATGGAATCCGACTGCTACAAGTACATGAGGAAATGTCATAAGTGTCAGATATACTCCGACAAAATTCATGTACCGTCATCAATTCTCAAAGTTCTTTCTTCCCCATGGCCATTTTCCATATGGGGAATCGACATGATCGGCATGATTGAACCTAAGGCTTCAAACGGACATCAGTTCATCCTGGTAGCCATTGACTATTTCACCACGTGGGTCGAAGCAACGTCATTCGCCAATGTAACCCGGCAAGTGGTGGTCCGATTTATCAAAAACAATATCATCTTCCGTTATGGTGTTCCAAGCGAGATCATTACTGATAATGGATCTAACTTGAACAACAAGATGATGAAAGAGTTGTGTGTAGAGTTCAAAATCGAACACCATAATTCATCTCCCTACCGACCCAAGATGAACGGGGCGGTAGAAGCGGCTAACAAGAACATCAAGAAGATCGTTCAAAAGATGGTCGTAACCTACAAAGATTGGCACGAAATGCTACCCTTTGCTCTTCACGGTTATCGTACATCTGTCCGCACTTCAACAGGGGCAACCCCTTTCTCTCTAGTATATGGCATGGAAGCACTGCTCCCCATAGAAGTAGAGATCCGATCAATTCGAGTATTGATGGAAGCTAAGCTCACCGAAGCTGAATGGTGTCAAAGTCGACACGACGAACTGAATCTGATCGAAGAGAAGAGAATAATGGCACTATGCCACGGTCAGTTGTATCAACAGAGAATGAAGAGGGCGTTCGACAAAAACGTCCGACCTCGTGTCTTCAGAAAAGGAGACCTCGTGCTAAAAAAGATGCAATTATTTCTCATTGACTCTCGGGGCAAGTGGACTCCAAATTATGATGGCCCCTATGTGGTCACGAAAGCTTTCTCAGGCGGCACCTTGAGACTTGCAACCATGGACGGAGAGGAATTTGCCTACCCCACGAATGTTGATGTAGTCAAGAAATACTTCGCCTAAAAAAAAAAGAAAAAAAACGTCTCGGTGGATTGAAAACCCAAAAGGGCGGTCCAGGAAAAAGTTAGAGACATGAAAAAAATCATCCCGATGGATTGGAAACATCATAGTACAATCCAGGCAAAAGTTAGGGATAATGGCAAGTAACTATGTTCAACAGAGGCAAGTCTCTCAACAGCAGCGGTTACATCACCTGTCAGAAAACTCCAGTCAAGGTCATCTTTGACAGAAGTTCAGGATGTCCCGAATTCAAAGTTGGTAGAAGGATAGTGATCGTTATGTTTCAACGTAGCCCTTTTCCCTGTAAATTACCATTTTTCTAACTTTGTATATTCTCTTTGGAATCACGCGTTTGGCTGATCTCCATCTTATCCATAAAATTTGAGCCCTTGTGCTTTTGTTTGTAATTCTTATTTGTTTTAGCTTTACAGAACGGCATTTTAACATGATCAATGATTCTTGAGATGAAACAAAAATGAATTTACTTGTTAAAACTTTTTTCTGCTTTTAATAAAGACGACAATTTCTTTTGACTGTTGAACATCAGAAGAACATCAGTCGCTTCTCCAGAAGTAATCGAACCTCAAAGTGCAGAATCAAAGTGCTCCTTCTAACCTAGTATACGTGAATGAAGGGATCAACTGTGTCAGAGACCTTATTTCGTCTGACACGCTTCGGCCGAGTTCTCATCTCCTAAGCCCGATCACCGATATTCCCCGCAGGGACTATTTCTCCTAAGCAAGGTAAAATTGCTACTTTTGGACCAACGGTACTTCTTCGCCCCGCGATGGCCGAGTATCCAGTCATGTTCACCTGTCAGTTTGTATGTCGCGTCCATCTTGTCAGTATAAACATACATGCATCATTGCATTATTGATTTGCATTCACATTTCATATTGCATCACTATCACTCTAGTCGGTCTTGTCCCCTGGTGATAAAAGTTTTCTCAATCGAGTTGTCAAACCTTTCCTCGTTAGAAAGTGAATCATCTAAGCAATCTCTCTCCCGTTTATCTCTGGATTAGAGACGGTCCTTGACCACTTTTATAACTTAAACCTCTGAGAAACAAGAAAGCTTTCAACAAATGTCACTCTTCGCCATTAAAGATGATATCCTTGCTTTCCCGGATTAAGGAAAATCCACAGAGAAAGCCCCTTAATCAGAGATTCGGCGGTACGGCAGTTTTTCTCCGAAAAAACCCCTGATGAAAAGGTCACCGGCACCTCAAAATTGGATCCCACCATATGGCATTTCTCCGGAAAGATCCCGAGAAAAGTATGATACAAGCCCCCAAATGAAAATAGTCTCTCAAGAGACTCGCTTTCCCCAGTAGAATCGACAAATGGCGTCTCCAACAGAGAAGTTTGTGCACCTCTACAACTCAGACGACTGGGTTCTCCAGCAAGTCTGACATCAAAGCTTTTTCCATCGAATGGCATCTCCCCAGGAAAATTCGACGAGAAGTTTGAAGGAAAGCCACTACGAATAACGTCCCTTGTCAGTAAAGTTTATTGACGAAAGAAACTAAGACCAGTTCCTTGGTAGGAAACCAGGATCGAGGGGAAGTTTACATCAGAAACTGAGACCAGTTCCTTGGCTGAAGACCAGGATCGAGGGGAAGTTTACCTTTTCTAAGCATCATTGCTCAGCAAAAGAAGATGGATGCGATCCGCCATTCATAACCACCATCAAAATTTTGGGTATTCCGATATTTAATCCTCTTGCACCTCGAATGCCCGAATACCTTCATCATTCACACCTTCGGGTCCAAGAAGATTAAATAGGGGCATCTGTCATACCCCAAATTTTGACCACTAAGATGTCCCATCATTGTGTCAATCATCATCACAATATGGATGAGCCATCATGCCTCATCAAATGCCTCAAGGGTTGTTGAGCATTCACTACAATCAAAATTAGGGGTTTAAGTCCTCTCAGAGCCTTAGACAAAGGATCAGTCAAGGAATGACTTGATCTTTAACTTATCTAACCTCTCAAACATACACAAAGAATAAAAAAGGACTCCCACTTCAAGGATTAAGCACAAGGCTGCTCCCTTCTAGGTGGATCAAGCCTCAAGATCGCTAGTGTCACCAAATTAGGGTTTTGGTCGACCAGGGCCTCCAGATGGAAAATTTCATCTGGGCACAAGCCAATGATCCAAAACATAACCTAATATACTCCATGGAACCTCATGGACCCAATCATCAAGTCAATTTGACCTCAGGGGATGCATACATCAAAAATCAGGAATTAGGGTTTCTTGACCTAATTCACCCCTAAGTTGACTTTTGGGACAAACCATGAGCCAAGACCTCAAGAGAGGGTTTGAGTGTCTCTAATGAACTATATTGATCCATTTGGAACAATGGATTAATCCAAGAAGCTTGAGCAACAAGTCTCAATTTTATCTCCACCACCATTAGGGTTTTAAGGGAAAAGTTAACTGTAACTTTGACTTTTGACCAGGACATGCTCCCAAGCCCTAAGACATGATTCAATATGCACTATGACATCCATGGAACATGTCCATCAAGTTTTATTTAGGTCAAGGACATGATTTCATGAAGAATGGCACAATTTGGAATTCATCTGATAAAAAGTCAACTGTGCACAAAAGCCAACTTTGACTTTTTGAGATTTTTCACCAAAATGGATTTTTAACCCTAAAATGATGTTAATGTATGATTTGAATCATCATTCATCAAGAAAAATCAAGAAAAGTTGGATAACTTGTAAAAGGGGTAACCATAAAAACTTAGAAAATTTTCTAAGTTAAAAATAAAGTGACAAGGGTACCAACTTTGGAGGATCATAACTCCTAAACCACAAAGCCATTTTTCCTCATCCAAAGATGGATTTGTAGCCCTCATTACCCTCTACAAAAACTTCAACTAGATCTAAGTCCAATTCATTAAGGATTTTGAGTTATGGAGTGATCAAAGTGGCTGAAAGTGAAAATATCACATTTTCCAACACTTAGTGAAATTTTCACTAAGTCCAAATCTGTCTTCACTTTTTTCCAAATGTAGGGGGATTTTTCACTTGGATTCAAAAGAGATCAAAACCAAACATGTTCAAACAGTTGTTGTATCATGTAAGGGCTTTCCAAAATGGTCAAGAGCATTACCAAATTCAACTTACACCATGAGATATGACATTAGCAAGTTGCCTTGCTGAAATCTGTCAAGGCAAGGCAGAATTTGCAATTTTACTCGATTTGCCAAAATCAGCCAAATTCAAATGCTCCTATCCACTTGGACACATCTGAGGATTGAATCTAAAGGGGATAATCACTGAGCCAAGCCTCAAAAGTCCATGGAACAAGAAATAACATGTTGAACCTAGAATGGCCAAAATAGGGACAAGACTCCAAATTTGGATTGAAGCATTAAATGGAAGCATCAAGGTGGCATGGACTGAGCCATTCTCATCTAAAATCAGTCAAGACTTATCCAAGACCAAGGGAACCACAACCCTGTACCCTAACCTCTAGTCAATGGCTAGAGGAGACTTGCATTTCCATTGGCCAACATTGAACAAACACCTGCTGCAGTTGCCATTCACTGTGGATCCCAAAACAAACTTGCTCTACTATAAATAGAGCTCAATTGTGTTCAGTTTGAGTACCCCAAAGCCATCAAACAGATGCTTTCCTCAAAATCTCTTCTTTCACCTCAAACTTGCCTTCCAAAGCAAGTAATTCTGAGTTTTTGAGCTAGAGAGCAATTCCACCCAAACTAATCACACACACACACACCTCATATATATCATATGTAAGCTGTGCAAACTATCAAAAGTGACCTATAATGACAACATCACAAAGGCACCTCTCAAAACCTCAAAATAACACTTTTTTGCATTTTTCAAGCCATGTCTTGATTCAGTCTCTTTCCAAACCAGATAAAACCTCAAACACACTCCAAATATCATCCTTGAACTGTCCCAAATGGTTCCCACCATCTAGAACACCATTTGAGGGAGTTGTTATTTTGGTCACTTTTAACCCATTTTGCAAGAAAGGGACAGTTTGTGTTTTTGCAGGTACCAACTGATTCCAATCATCCTAAAAGCATCCAAGGGATCATTTGAGGTGGTTCAAAGCATAAAATCATATCTGGAGTAAGAGGGTTGGCAGATTGCAGAGAAACCTCCAAAATCTCAAAGAAGGGTAAGCCTCTCAACTTGCACTCACCAAAACATGTGTGCATTTGAAGTCCATTGATCATAAACATCTCATACATGTCATATATGTTGTGTTTGAGCTAATTCACCATGTAATCCATGCTTGTACCAAGTTGTAGCATAGAAAATGCATTTATAGGTCATTTTCAAAACCACTATCGGGTTTTGAGGAGGGAGTGTGACCTGAAAAAACTACCACGACCATTGGATTCCTTATGAAATTCTGGCCCAGATGCATATAAATTTTGTCTCAAACCATCAAGAATTGAGAAAGTTATGACCTTCACGTTTTTGAGCCAAAACTTACCTTGGGCAAGCCAAAACCAAGGCATGACTTGTGTATTTGTTGGTTTGTTTCAAACAATGGATGTATCACCACCCCAGTGGTAAGGCGCGCGCCTTGTATGCTTGAGGTCGTGGGTTCAAACCCCACCCATGCCATTTTGTATTTTTTCACATTTTGCTATTTTTCCAACTATTTTCATGTTTTGTTAATAATTTGGAAAATTAATAACTCTTTCAATTTTAATTATTTTTTATTGGATCTTTTTGCAAAAAATCACAAAAATGTTGAAATATTTTATTCCACAAAAAAATTAAGTTTGTATTATTTATTTAATATAATTAGTATTTTTGTGAATAAATTCATTTTTATTTATTTTTAAGCATTTTAAAATGAATATTCATCTTGAAAAATCAAGACCAGATGAGTTTTAATATCTCTTGTGATTTATACCTCATTTTTTAAACCTTAAACAAAAATCACAAGTTGTTTATTCAAACCTATTTGGTATTTTTCATTAATTTTCTTTAAATATTCATTTTAAAGAATAAAATTAGGGTTTCTTTGATTTTCACTCAAAACAAATCATTGTCAAACACTCATGGGCCTCCAATAGAGTGTAAGACCTAATCCTTTTTTGACAAAATCACTTTGGCCCTCAGTGTATTGTATAAGTCCCGATACCGTCAAAAACAAACAGCGCGATCGTCGCCTTTTGAAAAACAACCTTTTGGGCCTCTCCTCGAGCTATAAGACCCATTCAAAACTCTTGGGCCTCTATTAGAGTGTAAGACCCAATCCCCTTTTAACCAAAACATTTTGGGCCTCACTTATTGTATAAGTCCCTCTGCGTTAAAAGAAAACCTCGGCGCGATCGCCATTTTAAACAAAAAATTAACTGGGCCTACCCTCGTGTTATAAGCCCCACTCTTTTTCTTTAAACCTTTTTGGGCCTCTTGAGAGAGTGTAAGACCCATCCCTTTGTACAGAAAACATTTTGGGCCTCAGTCACTTGTATAAGTCCCTCTGTACAAATTCAAACAGTGCGCTCACTGATAAAACCCTGGGCCTCTCCTTGAGCTGTAAGCCCCAAATCTTTCTTTTTCAAAGCACTTTCTCCTTTGATTTTGAATATACTGTTGTTTTCAATCTTCCTTTGTTGAACAACTAACCAAACAGCATGGAAGCTCTACAACCGAGTAAGTGTTTATATGCTTTCATTTACCGCATTCATATACATATAACTGTATTGTGGGGCTGTTTCACTGTAAGTCTTCTTTCATAAACTCATATCAACTGTGTAATAATAGTATAGATATTTAGAGTTTCCCCGGCAACTACGTCTAGCATTAAGCCCGTTGATCGCTCTTAGAAATAGTCTAAACTAGATCCCCATAGGATTACCAGACACAGTCTTCCCTCCTCTTGGGGTTAAACAATATGGAGATATGAAAGGCAGCATTCCTTGTGATCCCTTTCATAGACTGTCACTCATAGAATTTGTCAAGAAACTCTATTCCCCAGAGGTGATCTCTTCTCCGTAAATTGCATCTCTTGAGTTTCTTCCAAATTCTCGAACTTTCCTGACTTTGATCTATTCTCGGTGAATAGCATTGCCTTGAATTTCTCGGGGTTTGGGGACCCACAGGCTTCTTAAAAGTAATTGTCAAGAAACTCTATTCCCAAGAGATGATCTTTTCTCCGTGAATGGCATCTCTTGAGTTTCTTCCAAATTCTCGAACTTTCCTGACTTGATCTATTCCTTGTGAATAGCTTGCCTTGAATTTCTCGGGGTTTGGGGACCCATCGGGCTTCTTAAAAGCATCGGCCTCCTCTTGGGCTTAGTACAAGGACCCACAGGCTTCCTAAAAGTACCCCCGCCTCCTCTTGGGCTTAGTACAAGGACCCTACGGCTTCTTAGAAGTATTCACAGCCTCCTCTTAGGCTTCGTATAATGATCTCTTCCTCCGGGAATGATAGCCTTCTCTTGGGCTTAGTACAAGGACCGATCGGCTTCTTAAAAGTTTCCAGCCTCCTCTTGGGCTTCGTACAAATTGTCCCGACGACCTCCTAGAGGTATAGGAACAGAACTTAGTCATTTGCATAGAACAGTCCTTTCATAGAGTCTACTACTGTTTCTCAAAGCACAGTACAAAAGATAAAACCCTAGACTTGGACAGTCTAATTTCCTTGAGCCTCAAAGACATTCTCAAGTGACCCCTTCGTTAAATAGGAAGGAAACCCGTAGACTTGTACAGTCTCAATACCCTTCGGATTTCCCGCTTCCTTAAAGGACAAGCATGACCCGGACCCTTGAATCAAATCCTTGAGTACAGTATTGCTCATATAAGAACTGATTTTCTCTTTTAAATCAGCATACTGGACCTATCACTTAACTGAAACAGTTACCATAGCCTCCTCTTAGGCTTTGTATAATGATCCTTCTCTAGTGAAGTTAGCCTCCTCTTGGGCTTTGTACAATGATCCTCCTCAGCGGAGTCAAACAAACGTTTAGCCTCTCTCTCGGGCTTTGTACGAGACACAAAAGAGACTCTCTCGTTGAGTCACTCACCCCTTCAGCCTCCATCTCGGCCTTTATACGAGATACAAAAAGGTTCTTATTGAGCCAAACAAATTTCAGCCTCCATCTCGGGCTTTATACGAGATACAAAAAGGTTCTTATTGAGCCAAACAAATTTCAGCCTCCATCTCGGGCTTTATACGAGATACAAAAAGGTTCTTATTGCGCCAAACAAATTTCAGCCTCCATCTCGGGGATTTATACGAGATACCAAAAGACTCCATCGTCGGGCCAAAACCTTTTAGCCTCTCTCTCGGGCTTTGTACGAGACACATAATAGCCTCCTCTTAGGCTTTGTATAAGAAAACCACTGGTTAATCAAATTAACCTTTTATCATCAAAGTTGTGCCTCGTTCACAGTACACAAACATCAACAACTCCTTCCCCTTTCATCTAATCGCTGTAAGCGGCAAGCCTCTGGATCATCTACATCCATGCCACTGTCCCTATTTTAGCATGAGAAAATCCTAAGGAAAGATGGCATTACTCTACACTGAGTTAAAGTCTTCTCCTTCAGGTTGAAATCCCCTATAAAGGAAATTATGGCATTGACGGATTCACAAATCCCGGTTAAAGTAATTCTCCTTTATAAACAGTTGCGACATACAACCCCCTCTTTAGAGATGACAAATTCTCTCTAAAGTCAAACCCTTTCAGATTCATATCTTGGGCTTTGAACAAGATACAAACAGACATTCAGCTTCACGTCTTGGGCTTTGAACAAGACACCAAAACAACCATTTCCTCCCATAGAATAGGACGAACTACGAACGCTCTGATTTCCCTGTTTCGGTAAACGGGAATACGTAGGCATAAGATTGAAAGAAAAATCTTAGCGAGCACACTAAACAAAAACCCAAAATCCCATATCTCCATCAATCAAAAGCAGTCATTCAAAAACATCAATCCTAACATCCTAATCCTTGTTCCCCGCCAGAAACCCTCTGTCTAGATAAAATAGAAAAAGAAAATAGTATTGGCGAAAATACAAATAACCAGTACAAAGGCCCCCCACATTGATAGCATCCGTAACCTAACAGACCTCTGTTTAAACTCAGTATGCAAAGCAGGGTTAATTGGAGACATCTATTTCCCTTCCTTCATAAGCTTTAATAGGATAAAAAATGAATCGACCTGTAGTTTAAGCTCAAACCGCAGAGAGCGACCAGCGCTTAAGAACCGCGTCCAAAATCGCTCGCTACACCAACCGCTTTTGAAAACCAAATGAATTTGGGCCTCGGTCATCGTATAAGACCCACTGTGTTTTCAAACCTCGGTGCGATCGCCATTTTTCAAACAAATAATCATCTGGGCCTCTCCTCGAGCTATAAGTCCCATTCCTTTTCTTAAATCTCTTTGGGCCTCTAATAGAGTGTAAGACCCAACCCCTTTGTAAATAATACTTTTTGGGCCTCACACATTGTATAAGTGTATATTTTCAAACGTTCGGCGCGATCGTCGCCTTTTTTAACAAAATCAACTGGGATTCTCCTTGAGCTATAAGACACGTCTTTATTCATTTTCAAACTCTTTGGGCCTCTAATAGAGTGTAATACCCAATCCCCTTTTGACCAAAACTTTTTGGGCCTTAGTCGTTATATAAGTCCCGATACAAAACAACAGTGTCATCATTGTTAAAATTTGGGCCTCCCCCTGAGCTGTAAGCCCCGATCTCTGTTCAAAATACTTTCTCCTTAGAATTTGAATCCAACTATATAGTTTCTATCAAAACTTTGTTTAATTTCTTTGTTGAACAACTAACAAAACAGCATGGAAGCTCTACAACGGGTAAGTGTTTATCCGTTTTCTTTTATATGCTTTCATATACATAACTGTATTATGGGAAGCTGCGCATGGATAGTCTTCTTTCATACTCTTTTAAATACTCGTCATATATCAACTCTATATATACTAGTATAGTTATTTAGAGTTTTCCCCGGCAACTATGTCTAGAACTTAGTAAAGCCACGTTGGTCACTCTTTAAATACAAAAAAAAACTAGATCCCCATAGGATTTCCAGATACAGTCTTCCCTTCTCTTGGGGTTAATCAATATGGAACCAAGGTAAAGGCAGTATTCTCGGTGAACCTTTTCTCAGACTGTCACCCCTAGAAATTGTCAAAGGAATTCTACTCCCCAGAGTTGATCTATTCTCCGTGAATAGCATATCTTGAGTTTCTTCCAAATACTCAAACTTTCCTGGAATGATCTCTTCTCTGTGAATTGCATTTCTTGAACTTCTCTTGGTTTGGGGACCCACAGGCTTCCTAAAAGCATCCCCTCCTCCTCTTGGGCTTTGTACAAGGACCCTTCGGCTTCTTAGAAGTTCTCATGCCTTCTCTTGGGCTTAATACAAGGACCATAACGACCTCTTAAAGGTATAAGACAGAACTTAGTCATCCTTTGCTAGAGCAAACTTTCCAGTGTCAAACCTCAAGCCACTTTAGGGTTGATTCTCATCCCTTAAGGCCCTTGCCCTCTTTTGGGGCATCCTACAAAAGATAAAACTCTTCAACACCAGTAGACTTGGACAGTCTAAACCCCCTTTGAGTCTCAAAGACATTCTCAAGTTCCTTTCAAACATAGGAAAAAACACCGACCACTCTAGATAAATCTACAGGAGAAACCCAGTCTCTCTCATGAGAGTTCCCCATCCTTGGGCCCGCCTATGGATCTAATCCTCAGTAGTAAGATAGTCTCCTCTTAGGATTTGTATAATGATATTTCCTCAACATAGTTAGCCTTCTCTTGGCCTTTGTACAATGATCCTCCCCCAGCGGAGCTAACCTTTTCAGACTCTCTTGTTGAGTCAATCAATTCTCAGACTCTCTTGTTAAGTCCATCACTTTTCAAGACTCTCTTGTTAGGTCAATCTCCTTTTAGCCTCAATCTCGGGCTTCGTACAAGACAACAAATCACTCACTTGTTGAGTATAAAGGACTATCTTGTTGGGTCAATCACCTTTGCAAGACTCTCTTGTTGAGTCAACTCCTTTAGCCTCCGTCTTGGGCTTTGTACAAGACATATAAAAGCACTCTCTTGTTGAGTCAACTATTTTTAGCCTCAATCTTGGGCTGTGTACAATACAGAAAGAACATTTTCCTCAGAAAAGTCAAACTGTCAGCATCCTCTTACGCTTCGTATAAGGACTTCCCCAGTGGAGTCAACCAACCTCTTAGCTTCAGCCTTGGGCTTTGATTAAGGTACATAAAAATCAACAGTTTCTCTTTAGGGATGACAAATTCTCTCTCAGCCAAAACCCTTTAGCTTCATATCTTGGACTTTGAACAAGATACAAATCCCTTTTAGCTTCAATCTTGGGCTTTAAACAAGATACAAATACTCCGTTTAGCCTCTATCTTGGGCTTTGAACGAGACACCAAAACATCTTTTTCCTCCCTTAGAATAGGAGGAACTACGATTGCTCTGTTTTCCTTGTTTCGTTTAAACGGGAATACGTAGGCATAAGATTGCGAAATCTTAGCGAGCATACTAATCCAAAACTCTAGGTCCAGCACCTTCATATCAATCAAAACTTAGGTCCAGTACCTTACCAAAAACATCAGAAAAAACCGAACATCAACATCAACCCATTCCCCGTCTCATTTCCCAAGAAACTTTCCCAACCCATTAACAGATAAACACCATCAATTACAAAGCGAAACCTAAAGCAAATATCCTGTGGATAACCACATATAGGATGGGTAATTGATAACTACCCATTATATAACCTGACCCCAGACTCCCCAATCTCTTTAAGCGTTTGTTCAGTTAAACATTCGCGTGCAAGGCTAGTTTTAGATACCTTCCCTTTCCCTTCTAGCTTCACGGGATAAATAAGAAAAAGAAAGTAGCACCCCCTCCTACCATTGCGGTGATGAAAACCCATCGATAAGGTGGTCGCGTCACCGACAAAAATTGCTCGCTATAGGAAAATGGCGACTCTGCTGGGGAGTCATTGACTGTTAGGATCATAGGACTAGAGGTCTAGGATGTTAGGACACATATATATACTACTTTTCCTAATTGATATCCGTGTTTATTTTTCTGCTAATGGGAATACGTGTGATGCCGCATCTGGAAAGATTGAGTATACAACTAAGATAGGTGATGGCACGAGACGGGTAATCTTACTAGAAGTAAATCCCAAGTAAGAGGTCCCGGTAGACCATCGAATCAGTGGAGATACCCTTTGCGGATTCAATGCCTATACGACTTCGGTTGTTGAAAGAAGATTGTTCGATTGGGTTATCTGAGAAGCTAAGTATTTTAGTAGACTAAGACCTTGTTACTATTTTGTAGTGCGAAAGCTATCGGAAATAGTTGTCACACGATACTACCCTCATTTGAGATTACTCTAAGATACATCAGCTCGCTCGGGTGATTCCAGCCTGCTGTTGTTATCCCAAGAAGGGTCAGTGATTTTGAGGACAGGTACAAAAAATCACCAGTAAAACCTTTGGGGATGGGTAGAGCCTTGACTTCATGACACCGAACCTTTGACCCCATGTTTTTTCTATGTTTTTGTGTGCTGCATTCATGCATTCATTTCATTAAAAAACTTAAAACAAAGAAAATTTTTCTCTTCTAGTCTCTCTTTTTCAAGTTAAACTAAGACAATGATTGCAAATGTCAGAGAAAAAGATTACATAATGGATTTCGGTAGAAGGAAGACTCACAAGTACACCTTCAAGGTTCCAAAACTAGAGGATTTAAGAGGATTGGCGAGGATGATCACCAACCCTGATGCTTTTAGAGCTAAGTACGGAGGACTGTTGTCTCTGTTAAGGGTCCATGTATTGAAGGAATCCTGTCCACACTCATTCAGTTCTACGATCTGGTCAATCACTATTTCACATTCCCAGATTATCAGCTAGCACCAACACTGGAGGAGTACTCTCACCTAACTGATTTACCTATCACTGACCAAGCTCCCTTTTCTGGACTGGAAGAAATTCCAAAAGATCAAACCATTGTAAAAGCAATTTATTTGGACGAGTCAGAAATCAGGACTCACATGACCACTAAGGGTGGAATCTAAGGTTTGCAAGCCCAGTTTTTGATAAAGAAGGCCCTGTACTTTGCTAGTATAGGGAACACAACTGCTTTCAAAAACATCTTTGCTTTGCTCTCCTACGGGTTATTTCTGTTTCCCAACATTGATAGTTTCCTTGATATCAATGCCATTAACATTTTTCTGATTGGAAACCCCGTACCAACCCTGCTCGCAGATGCTTATCATTCTGTACACTTAAGGAATTTGTACAGCGGAGGAATGATCACATGCTGTGTACCCCTGCTATACAAATGGTTCACTTCCCATTTACCAAAGTCTGCTGCATTTTGGGATCAAAAGAGTACTTTACATTAGTCGCAGAGAATCATGTCACTTACCAACTCTGACATCGACTGGTACAATCAAATCTATGACGGGATCAGGATCATTGACCATTGTGGAAACTTCCCTAATGTACCCCTCATAGGAACCAAAGGAGGAATCAATTATCATCCAGTTTTAGTTCGTCATCAATTCAGATACCCGATGAGGCATATTCCGCGTAATGCTCATCTGGAAGGTCTTTTCTTCAAGGAAGGAGAAAATGACAGGGCACTAAAGACAGAAATAATGCATGCCTGGAAACATGATCCCAGGAAAGGAAGAGAGTCTATAGGAAAACCGGAATGTATCTCTGTAGAGCCTTATCTCCGCTGGGTACAAACTAGAGATCTTAAGCTGAGGATACCTTACCCTCGTCAAGAAGTTTTTCCATTAAAGGAATATGTCCTTTATTTTATGTCTGATACAGAAAAAATTCAGGTTACTCTCTCCAAAGTTCAACAAGAGAAGAGGTCTTGGAGGAACAAATATCGTATTCTCAATGTGGAGTGTGACAAAATACAACAACTGTTAAAAGATAAAGATGCTCTGATTGAGATTTTAGAGCAACATGCTATAGAGAATCAAGATGACCAAAGGAATTTGCTCACTCCTTTCACTTGGCAAAGGAATGACAACCCGACAACGACTCAAGAGCCCTGGTCAAAGAAAAGGAAAGCACCAGAACCAGCACCTGAGCTCTCCTCAGAGAGGACTCAGGATCCATTAGCTTAGACATTTCCTTTTTCAGCACTTTGTAAATTACTGTATTTCCGTTTCCGCAATCTTTGAATTCAGTAAAACGGGTTTATCCCCACTATATGATATTTGCAATCCAATTGTCAAATTTTCTTTTGATTAACAAAAAAATTAATTAATATAATCATTGCATATCATTCATCATGCTCGCATAACGCATTATTCTTCCCTACGAATCTCACGTTTGTGTCTCGATTCTAGAGTCAAACTGTCTCATTCGTACAATACTCGGGCCAGTCAACAAAAGAAAATGGATAATCTCGAGGAAGAGAATAGAGAGTTAAGAGAAGAACTCGACGCTCTGAAAGAAGATTTGAGAAAGCTTCACAATGACATGCAATCTCTGGCAACAACCTAGATGCAACAACAACGGACTGTGATCTCAGTGATCACATTGACGCCCATAGTAGAAAAGTATGAGCCTCGATATACCATGCCAAAGGATCGTCCCTAGGGCATGCCACTCAACTATATCCCGGAAGGATATATTCCACCGATCATGGAAGATCCGGAAACTGCAGCAGGAGCCGCTGGGCCTGAAGGTTACAAACTTTGGGAAAGCAAAGATACAAGGGGCATGGCAACAACTCCTGAAGGTTACAAACTTCTGGAAGCACCAAGAGTCACAGCCGTAATGACTGTACCACCACCCGTGGTACACACTATCCCGGAAGGACAGATTCCACAGATACCTTCTGGTGGAAATGAGAGTATGAACGATAAAATGAAGGAATTCCAGGAACAATTCCTGGAGATGCAGAAAGAACTGCAAGCTATTCGCGGTCAGGATCTATTTGGTAAGGACCCTGCAGACCTTTGTTTGGTCCCCAATGTGAAAGTTCCGCTCAAATTCAAGGTGCCCGAATTTGAAAAATACTAGGGTAACTCTTGCCCCCAGAGTCATTTGGTGATGTACGCCCGGAGAATGTCAACTCAGACAGATAACCAACAGCTACTGATCCATTACTTCCAGGATAGTTTAACCGGTGTGTCGCTCCCGGGATTTTCATCCAAGTACAAACGCGAAAGTGGCACCGAAATAGAGTCGCCAGCAATGTGTATTTATCCCAAGAGAGGGAAAGGAAACACTGCATAAACCGGAAGGAAAGGAAAGAGCATGGTCTCGCGACCAAGAGAACTGGGTTCGGGAGTCGGTTACATGAGAGGAAGGTATTAGCACCCCTTCACGTCCATCGTACCCGATGGGATCCATGCTTGCTTGTCTCGATCAAAGGGTGTAGTCGTCTGGAGCTCCACTGCTACCGGAAAGGGAAAGGAACGGAAAAGAAAAGAGAAAGAAAAAGAAACAAATGTAGCGAAAATAAAAGAAGTGCTCGAATGGGCCCTACCCCACTGCCTACGTATCTCATCGGGAGCATGAGAATCAGAGCGACGTAGTTCCCCTCAACGAGGGTCGCTTTGTTTGTGTTTTTTTTGGGAACGGCTGACGTTCTAGCTCAGGTGTTGTAGGCTCGCTGGTCCGAGTGTGTTACCATCTTGCAAGAGAACGAGTAGGAGCGCGTTCGTACGCTGAGAGTGAGTGAGATGAGAAAAAGAATTCCCGAAGGAAGAACGTTGTTGTTTGTTGAAGTTTTTTAGACAGAAGTGTTATTTTAGTTAGCTTGCAACTTGCATTGCACCAAAGTCTATCGTGCGGGAACGAGTGAATCGCATGGTCGCCCCCAAAGAGGAGGGGGGACTCCTTGTTCTTCATTTCCTACATTTAAGGCTCAAGCGCAATACACGTTAACTTTTATTAAGTATTTTTTACTTTTATTGTTTTGAGATGAGAAGAGAGAAAACGCAAAGGAACTCTAAAGGGAAACTAAGAGTCCTAATGTTATCATGCATGGATATCCTAGGGTTAGTGAGGTTTAGGTGAAAAGACTACCTAACCTAATGCTAATCCTACTCCATGCTTAATCAAAAATTAAGTTGGACTAGGTAGCTCTAAGGGGAAAAGAATCCAAGACTTGAATAAGTCTTGAGATTCATGGGATGAGAAAGAGTGAAAGAGAAGAAGAGAGAAGAAGAAGAAGAAGAAGAGAGGTGAGAAAAGAGATGGGGCAGCAAGCACATCATAAACATCATATCCAAATCAAAACACAAAAAATGCTTCAAAGATCATATAAGCACATATCAAGTATACAAGTGAAGGCACACAAGAAAGGATGCAAGTAAACTTGCACAAGATTCACAATTTCACACACTAAGAGTTCATACAAAGATGACATGAACAAAATAAGATGAAAGTGAAACCAAGTCAGAATTCAATTCATATCATGATCATCTAATCCAAACATGCAAGAATGTTTCACATTATGATGCATAATGAGCCAAACAAACCACAAAACCAATGATAATGATATGCAACATACAAATCAAACCATGATGATCAAGTGAGATGAAAACCAAGTAATGAATTCAAGAGGGCAGTAGCATATGTGTCAACATCATACCAAAATCAAACTCAAGTCATGCAAGATGAAACCTTAAGCAACACATTCAAAACATGCATCAAAGTTAATCAAAGCATCCACTTATCATTCATGCCAACAAACAAAGAACACGTGAAGCAAAGAGTGAGAACATGTCACATAAAGCACCTTAAACCAAGAGGGTCAGAACCTATAGCATGTCATACAAGTCAAACAAAATGCCTCATGCATTGGTTGTTTCATACAAAGGAGCATTGCACAAGACTAGGTCAAACATACCCCAAAATTCAAGTCAAAACAACACCAACTTAGAAAATCAAGATCAAATTGGAAAATTAATCAATGAAGATGATTCCAAATCCATAAACAAGCTCAAACAGAACATGATCACACCATACAATCATTTCAAGCATCAATTCATTAAAAGTAAGCAAATGCACTCAAACTAGATCATGAATCAAAGTATACCTCAATCAAACTTGCATCACAAGCAAAACTCAACAAAAAATAGTAAAATGGCTCAATAAAATCCCCAAAAATAAGCAAATTATAGTTAACTCAGTCAAGAAACATATGAAAAAAGATTGGATCAAAAAGAGTTTAAGAGCTTGTCAAAAGGTGAATCACAAGTCAAGAAGTGCACATAACCGAACAAAGATCGAGGGTCAATAAAACTTGAGTGGCAAGTCACTAAAAGTAACTCAAACCAACCTCAAAACATCCTCATATTATGCCTTAAAATTGTCCAAGAGA
Source organism: Lathyrus tuberosus (assembly GCA_022829125.1). Lineage (NCBI taxonomy): Eukaryota > Viridiplantae > Streptophyta > Magnoliopsida > Fabales > Fabaceae > Lathyrus > Lathyrus tuberosus. The sequence goes on from JALAZF010000145.1 coordinate 11,521,812, forward strand.
TTGACCTCAAATGGTGTGTGAAGATCACAAAAGTTCCTAACCCTAGAAGAAGGGTATCATTGGAAACACACTATCAATTTAATTCCAAATAAAATAATAAAACGAAATTAAAAATAAAATAAAAATCATGAAAATAAACTCAAGACAATCATGGATCAGAAAACAATTTTTTGTATTTTTTATTATGATTAGAACATTTAGAAATAAAATCAAATTGAAAGAGGAAATAAAATAAAAGAAAGGAACATGTGAACATGGCGTGGGGGTGTATGAGCAAATACCAACACAAGGCAATCATATTAAGTGGCGCATTGGGCCAAAAATAAGGGTGGTACGAAAAGCAGAAGACTAGGCCCACGAAGTAATACCAATCAGCTTTTAAAATAAAACAAAAAAAGTGACACAAGATTCATGTAACTCAATATCAATCGGACAACCTCATTGAATAAGTCACAAAAGACAAAAATTAAAACAACCAATCAGATCGCGACACACTTCATCTTCTACATGATAAACCCTAAAAACCCAGCTCATGCATCGTGGAAAATGAGAGAACCGCAACATCAACACAACAACCTACTCCATCAATTTCTCCATGGAAACTCAACCAAATCGAGCAAAATAAGACAACAAAATGAAGTTCAAAATTCATAGATCAACATGGTACAAACTATTTCTTGAAACAAAAACTCCAACACAGAGAAATAAGAGTTCAAAGGCGCGGGTTCGAAGTAAAATACAATAACTCAAATCATTCAAACATAAACTCAGATTCAAACACAAACAAAGGCATCATCTCAGGCTATTCCAGATGCGATGCATGAGCAAAATCATACTCTAAACCATTTAGATCTAAACATGAAAGAGAGGGTCATGAGAGATTACCTAGTGGAGGCAAGTCCACTGCTTCTTCCACACTTTAGCTTAAGAAAACCTCAGAAATATTGAGCTATACACTTCAGAGAAGAAGAAATAATCCAAGCTTTGAGGCTTCTTTGTGAGAAATGAGAGCTTCAATGAAAACTTTGGAGTGAAGCAAAGAAAATTTCAGATCCGGTTTGTGAGCAATGTGCGGCGTCCAGAAGAGAAAGAAGGGTATAAACCACTTATATATGATGTGAAAATGAGGCTTGAGTGAAAAAAACCTGAGGAAACCGTTAGGAGGGCATTGTTGGAAGTTTTGACACTTTTTGCATATTGGATGCAAGCATGCGTTTTGTGTGTGCTCAGGGTTGAAAAGTTGTGCGTTTTGACAATTAAATGGAGTCATGGAAAGAGTGTGAGGATGAGCTGGCAAGGAGAGCACATGGGGAGAAAATTTTCAGCATTTTGTCCATTGCTAAAATTGGCAAAATTTGCAAAATGAGTGCATGGTTGGTACGTGGGTGTTTGGCTTTCTTAGGCAAGGAAAATGATATATGAAAATGTGGTACCATGCGTGTGACTTGTGAGAAGTAATTTTCCTGCCATATGACAAGAGAAATCAGAGGTAATCCACCTTAAAACTTATTGAAACTCTCCATTTAACATGAGTATAACTTGGTGAATACCACTCCAAAAAACAAGCTCTTGTGTTCACCTTAAAGTAGGGCAAGAAATGAACAAATTTGATGTCCAAAGTTCCTTGAGAAAAGGTCCATAAAATCATGCAAAATGACCTTGAAACCGTGTCCCCAAAACTGGTCCAACTATCTTGGAAAAACTAAGTTTTAAACTCACCACGAACATGAAAATCATGGACTTCAAGAAGCCATAACTTGCTCAATATTGAAAGAGGGGACTGCCCTCTACAATTCTTATGTTAGAGGTTTCTCAATTCAAGGCTTGGAAGTAACTCAAAACTGGCCAAGAACATTGGTGTACCAAGCTGTCAAAAGTAACTTAGAAAAATTTCTAAGTTTTTCCAATTTTCCAACTTGAAACTTCCATTTTTAAAACATCATAACTTCCTCAAAAATGATCCAAATGGGACAAACTTTACATGGTTGGAAAGCTTGAAGAATGCTCTAAAACTTTCATGTGAAAAATATTTCCAAATAGATCTTGCATCATAGAGGAATCTGGCCTTGAAAGTAGCTACTAAAACATGCAAAAGTTACCAAAAATAGTAAGTTCTAAAACCTAGTTTTTTCCAAAAATGGCAACTATGCAACTTTCTTGATTTTTCATGAATCCTTGAACATTTCATGATCAAATCTTGTCCATGGACCATATTTGACTTGAAAATCATGATGTTGACCTCAAAAAGTCAAGGGTTGACTTTTCCACTGCACAGTTGACTTCATTCCCAATTCTCCTGATTTTGAAATTTCTGATCAATTGAAAACCTTCTGAAACAAATTGATGGGCAATCTTCCCTCCCTAGACACTTGAGGACATAAGGAATACCATGGAATCAAGTCTTGCCCAAAAATCAGAAATAAACTGATTTTATGGCAAACCCTAGTTTTGGTGCCCTCTGGTTAGGAGGAAATAACACATCCTCCGAATCCCAATTCCTCTGAATATGATGTGTGTCATGTCCACCAATGATGACATGTGCCACTTGGAGTTGATAAAGAATTAAAGAGCTTGCTCATTTGGGGGTCAGATCCCAACTTTTGACTGCCTTGTGTAGGAGATCATGCACTGTCCAATCTTCTTGATGAATTCTCCTCTTCCCATGACTTGTGAGATCAAATGGAGATGATACATGATGTAAGAGGTCCTTGAAGCTTGTGAGAAACACTTGGTCTTATTCTTTGGATGATCAACACCTTAGAGAATCACCTGATCACATGCCCTTATGCAAGATGCAATGCTAACTGCTTGATGTTTAAATTTTCTATGCTTGAATGCAATGCAATGCAATGAAAGCTCATGCTAAATGATATGAAGAAAAGAGAGGGCAAATTTTGGGGTATGACACGGTGCACCACTCAAATGGTACATGGGTTTAAACCGCACTAAGATCGTTACCTTCAGAGATCTTGGCGCTGCAATTGTTCAACAATATAAGTATAATCTGGACATGGCACCGGTCAGAGATTAACTCAGAGCCATGTCGCAGAAGGATAAGGAAATTGTCATACCCCAAATTTTGACCACTAAGATTTCCCATTATTGTGCAAATCATCACCACAATATGGATGTATCATTATGCCTCATCAGTCTCCCCAAAGATGGGTGAGCATTCACTACAATCAGGATTAGGGTTTTAAGCCCGCTCAGAGCACTCAGACAAAGGATCAATCAAGAATTGACATGATCTTCAACTTGTCTAAACTCTCCAACACCTATAAAGGATCAAGAGGAATCCCACATCAAGAATCAAGCACCAAGTTGCTACCTTCCAAGTGGATTAAGCCTCAAGATCGACAGTGTCACCAAATTAGGGTTTTGGTCGACCAAGGCCTCCAGGTGGAAATTTTCCTATGGGCATGAGCCAATGCTTTAGAACATAACCCAAGATACTCCAAGAGACCTCATGAACCCAATCATCAAGTCAATTTAGCCTCAGGGGGTGCATTCACCAAAAATCAAGAATTAGGGTTTCTTGACCTAATTCACCCCTAAGTTGACTTTTGGGACAAAACATGAGCCAAGACCTCAAGACATGATTTGAGGGTATCTAATACACTACATTGATCCATTAACAACAATGGATTGATCCAAGAAGCTTGATTCACAAGTTTCAATTTCATCTGAACCACAATTAGGGTTTTTGAGGAAAAAGTCAACTGTACCTTTGACTGTTGACCAAGACATGCTCCCAAACCTTGGGACATGACTCAATACACCCTACAACTCCTATGGAACATATGCATTAGGTTTGATTTAGGTTAAGGACTTAATTTCATAGAGGATCGTACAGTTCGGATTTCATCTGATAAAAAGTTAACTGTGCACAAAAGTCAAAGTTTGACTTTTTGAGATTTTTCACAATTATGGTTCCTTAACCCTAAAATGATGTTAATGTGTGATTTGAATCATAATTCATCAAGAAGAATCAAAGAAAGTGGGATAACTTGTAATAGGGGTAACCATAAAAAACTTAGAATTTTTCTAAGTTATGGAACAAAGTGGCTAGGGTACCAACTTCCAAGGATCATAACTTATGATCCAAGCAACCATTTTGAATGATCCTAAGATGGATTTGTAGCTCTCATGGCATACTTCAAAAGTGTCAACTACACCTCATTCCAATTCCTCATAGATTTCAAGTTATGGAGTGATCAAAATGGCTGAAAACACAAAAGTGACAATTTTCCAACACTTAGTGAAATTTTCACTAAGTCAGAATCTGCCTTACTTTTTCCCAAAAGTAGAGGCATTTTTCATTATAATTAAGGTTGGATCAAAACCAAAGTTGGACATCATATTGAAATAGGATATATCAGCTTTCCAAAATGTCCAAAAACCCCATGAAATTCCACTTGAGCTAGGAGTTATGACAATGACAATATGCCTTGCTGCAAACTGTCTTGGCAAGGCAGATTGTGCATTAGGGCTTGATTTGGCTAATTTGTGCAAATGAAAAACAAGTTTATCCATCTGAACACCTCAGGGGGAGACCAAGGAGGAACAAACACTGATCTATAAGCCTCCCAAGTCTTTGGAACTACAAGTAGCATGCCAAACCTAAAAAGCCTAAAAGAGGGACAAGATTCCAATTTTATTTTGGAGCATTCAATGGATGCTTAGAGGTGGAATGTATCAGAGCAAAGATGAACACTTCAGTCAAGACTTATCCTTGAATCAAAGAACCATAGGCCTGTGCTCTAACCTCTAGTCAATGGCTAGAGGAGACTTGAGATTCCAAAATGATCCAATTGGCCAACAGCCTGCTGCAGCCACCATTCACTATTGCTTGCAAAACAAACTTTCTCTACTATAAATAGAGCTCATTTTGCTCAGTTTAAGTACACCAAAGCACTACAACTGATGCTTTCCTCAAAATCACCTTCTCACTTCCAAAATTGCCTTCTAAAACAAGTCACTATCGGGTTTTAAGTTTGAGAGCCATTCCAACCAAACTAATCACACACACACACCTCATAAACATCATATAGAAGTGATCCAAACACTAAACACACAACTGTAACACTTATTTCTCAGAATCACCAACTAGTTGCCCAAATTTTCAACCAAGTTGCAGCTGAGATGCCATAACCTGTTCCAGTTCATTTCCAATCACTCCAAGCATTCAAACACATTCCATATGGTGTAGGGAAGCTGTTCAGATCATCACAACTCATCTGTAACACCTCCAACTCAAAAATCAAATTGCTCTTGCTGCCACGACCTTTAAGTAAGCCTAAACTTGGTCATCTCTTAATCTATGTATATTTCCTCGCATAATACTTTTTCCAAATGTTCATAAGCATGCATAGAATGTTTCCCCTCAATTAATTGCTTTGAATGAATCATGTATAGAATTTCTCAGCCTTCATGCAGAATCTAGGGTTCTTGAGGTTTTGTCATGATTTCTTACTCCTTGCTTAAAATAAATGAAATTAAAGACCATAGACATGATCGTGAGGTGAAAACGAGTAGATTGATATGTGGATTAAGTGATTTCATCAAGTATTCAGTGAGATTGGATAGAAAATGCAAATCTGAGCAAAACTCCCTTCGCGCGTGTTCTTGGCCCATGTTCTTGGCGCCTTTTTCACAAATTTGAATATTTAAATTTTGTGATTTTATTTAATTGATTCAAAAATTAATTTCTCTCTGAATTTTAATGATTTTGAGTAGATTCTTTTTTTAATAATTCACAAAAATGTTAAAATATTTTATATTACCAAAATTTCCCAAAAATATTATTTCTTTCATATATTTGATATTTTTGCAAAGAATTAAATTTTATTTGTTTTTTAACATTTAAAATATTTTTTCCTCCTTGATTTTTCAAACTTAATTGATTTCCAATCATTTTGTGGATAAAAACATGATTTTTCAAACATTAATCCAAGATCATAACTTGTTTTTCACACATGTTTGATAATTTTGATCATTTTAATCAAATTTTTATACATTTTGAAATTAATTTAGGGTTTTGATCTTAATCACCCTAAACAAATATTTTCCAAACACTCATGGGCCTCTAATAGAGTGTAAGACCCAACCCCTTTTGAAAACCAAAATAATTTGGGCCTCGGTTATCGTATAAGACCCACCGTGTTTTTAAACATCGGCACGATCGCCATTTTTCAAACAAATAATACTTTGGGCCTCTCCTCGAACTGTAAGTCCCATTCCTTTTCTTAAAAAACACTTTTGGGCCTCTAATAGAGTGTAAGACCCAACCCCTTTGTAAACAATACCTTTTGGGCCTCACACATTGTATAAGTCCCTCTGTATATTTTCAAAGGTTCGGCGCGATCGTCGCCTTTGTAACAAAAATCAACTGGGCCTCTCCTTGAGTTGTAAGCCCCATCACTTGTACAAAAATAAATCTTTGGGCCTCTAGTAGAGTGTAAGACCCAATCCCCTTTTAACAAAAACTTTTGGGCCTCAGTCGTTGTATAAGTCCCAATACAAAACAACGGTGCCATCACTGTCATAATTTGGGCCTCTCCTTGAGATGTAAGCCCTGATCTCTGTTAAAAATACTTTCTCATTTGATTTTGAACCCAAATGTATAGTTTCTATCAAAACTTTCTTTAAATTTCTTTGTTGAACGACTAACAAAACAGCATGGAAGCTCTACAACGGGTAAGTGTTTATCCGCTTTCTTTTATACACTTTCATATACATAACTGTATTGTGGGAAGCTGCGCATGGTTAGTCTTCTTTCATTCTTTTAAATGCTTTCATATACATAACTGTATTTTGGAAAGGTGCGCACAGTTAATCTTCTTTCATACTCTTTTAAATACTCGTCATATATCAACTCTATATATACTAGTATAGTTATTTAGAGTTTTCCCCGGCAACTACGTCTAAAACTAGGTAAAGCCCTGTTGGTCACTCTAAATACAAACAAAACTAGATCCCCATAGGATTTCCAGATATAGTCTTCCCTTCTCTTGGGGTTAATCAATATGAAACAAAGAGAAAGGCAATATTCTCGGTGAACCTTTTCTCAGACTGTCACCCTTAGAAATTGTCAAAGAAATTATACTCCCCAGAGTTGATCTATTCTCCGTGAATAACATCTCTTGAGTTTCTTCCAAATACTCAAACTTTCCTGGAATGATCTCTTCTCTATGAATTGCATTTCTTGAACTTCTCTTGGTTTGGGGACCCACAGGCTTCCTAAAAGCATCCCCGCCTCCTCTTGGGATTTGTACAAGGACCCTTCGGCTTCTTAGAAGTTCTCATGCCTTCTCTTGGGATTAATACAAGGACCCTAACGACCTTTTAAAGGTATAAGATAGAACTTAGTCATCCTTTGCTAGAGCAGTCTTTCCAGTGTAAAACCTCTGGCCACTTTAGGGTTGGTTCTCATCCCTTAAGGCCCTTGCCCTCTTTTGGGCATCCTACAAAAGTTAAAACTCTTCACCAGTAGACTTGGACAGTCTAAAACCCTTTTGAGTCTCAGACATTCTCAAGTTCCTTTCAAACATAGGAAAAAACACCGATCACTCTGGATCAATCGCCAGTACAAACCCGGTCTCTCTCATGAAATTTCCTCACCCTTGGGCCTGCCTATGGATCTAATCCTCAGCAGTAAGATAGCCTCCTCTTAGGCTTTGTATAATGATTCTTTCCTCAGCACAGTTAGCCTCCTCTTGGGCTTTGTACAATGATTCTCCCCGGCGGAGCTAACCTTTTCAGACTCTCTTGTTGAGTCAATCACTTTTCAGACTCTTTTATTGGGTCAATAACTTCTTAGACTCTCTTGTTGAGTCAATCATTTTTTTTCAGACTCTCTTGTTGAGTCCATCACTTTTCAAGACTCTCTTGTTGGGTCAATCTCCTTTTAGCCTCCGTCTTGGTCTTTGTACATGACATATATGAAGATGGCTGGTTTACATCCTGAGTGAATCGCACACTCAAAGATAACACAAAGTCGCCACCAAACTTTATTTAGTCCCAAAGAACAGGGAAAATATCAATAAAACCCAAGGGGAAGAGAAACGGGAACGGGGGTCGGTTATGCAAAAGGAAGGTGCTAGCACCTAACGCATCCGTCGTACTCGACGGGAACCATTTCACTTGCTTCTAGGCTTAGATGGGTTATCTATCTAAAGGCTTCTAGCTAAAAGAAAGAGGAGAGAGAGAGAGAGAGAAGGAAGGGGAAAAAGGAAGAAAAGAAAGAAAGTGCTAGCGAAGGATTGGGGCCCTCGTGCCTACGTACGCTCATAGTGCAATGAGGAAATCAGAGCGTCGTAGTTCATGGAACCAGGGGGCAGAAAGGAAGGAAGAAAGGGAGAAGGAAAGAAGGGTGGAAGTGTGCTCGCCAAGATCATCGCGATCTCGTGTATATGTATCATACATTCAAAAGAATGCAGAATCAGAGCTTCCGTAGTTCGGGGAACTAAGGCGGAAACGGAAAAGGAAAGGAAAGTGGTGTCAAAACCAAGAGCAAAAGAAAGAAGAAAATTCCACTAGGGATTCCAAAGAAATGGTGTCAAAACCAAGAAAGAAGAGCAAAAGGTAAAAGTGAGTACTCCACTGAGGAGTAAAAGACTAAAGTGACTATGCAAGGAACAAAAGAGAAACGGTATCAAAACCAAGAGAATAAGAGATAGAGAAAGATCCGCTGGGGATGCAAAAGAAATGGTGTCATAACCAAGAAAGAAGTGCAAAGGAACAGATAGTAATTGTGGTGAGAGTAAAGGGCAATAGTGGTGTCGAAACCAAGAGAGCAAAAGGAATAAAGAGACTCCACTGGGGAGTAAGAGAACAAAGAAACCGTGACTGAGAATCAGAAGGTAGCGACCCTACTGAGGAAATAAACAAAGGAATGGTGTTAAAACCAAGAGAAAAGAGGACTCGGTATGTTAACTGACTGGCAGTGGTTAACCGGAGGAAGAGATTAAGACTCTGTGGGGAAAAGGAGTTTTAACATATAAGAATTATGATCAACCAAAGAACTGGTGTAGGACCGAGCGAAGGTCGTGACCCAAAGGACGGGTGTAGGACCGAGCAAAGGTTGTGACCCAAAGGACGGGTGAAGGACCGAGCAAAGGTCATGACCCAAAGGACGGGTGTAGGACCGACCAAAGGTCGTGACCCAAAGGACGGGTGTAGGACCGAGCAAAGGTCGTGACCCAAAGGACGGGTGTAGGACCGAGCAAAGGTCGTGACCCAAAGGACGGGTGTAGGACCGAGCAAAGGTCGTGACCCAAAGGAGTTCGGTACACTGACTGAACAAGCAGTACCTGACCGAAAAAAGGGTATTCGAACCAAAGAAAGGTTAATAACCCAAAGATGCAAGTATTCGAACCAATAGGAGGTTACCAACTGCTGGGGATTCGGTGTTTACAGACGGACTGTTATTAACCGAAAGGAGCGAGTGATTAACCAAGAAAAGGTGATTAACTCGAAAAGGGGTTCAGTATTTTAATAGACTGGTTGTGGTTAACTGAAGAAATGGGTGATTAACCAAGAAAAGGTGATTAACCCAAGAGGAATTCAGTGTTTTAACAGACGGACCGTGTTTAACCAAAGAGACGGGTGATTAACCAAGAAAAGGTGATTAACCCAAGAAGGACTCAGTGTTTTAACAGACGTACTGTGGTTAACTGAGAAGGAGTACAAATTGGTGTTTTAATTGACAAGAAATGGTTAACCAATCAAAGGGAGAAGAACCAAGAGAAGGTTGCGAACTCCGCAAGAGTTTCGGTGTTTAACAGGAAAACTGTGTTTAACCGGAGAAAGAGCACGATAGAGCATTGGTTTTAACAGTATGACTGTGATCAACCAACGGAAGAATGAATACAACTCTCATGGGGAATCAGCAAAAGAAATGACTAGCCACAAGAAAAGGTAATTGAAATCCTTTTGAAGAGAACAAGGGAAAGGTATTGAAAAAGGGCAAGAGATTGACCCTCTGAAGATTGCTAATGATCGTGAACCAAGGGAATGGTGATAGATCAAAAGACTGATTGAAAGAGATAAGAGTGATCGAGGATCGACTCGACTGGGGAAGAAGATACGCTACTGCCTAGGGATAGAGGTGACTAAGCCATGCGCAGGGTCATTCGTCCCCTACCTGAAGTAGTCGGAATGAGAGTAGGAATTCTTCCTTCTCATTCCTTTCCTAACACACAGGGTGTAGCGCAGAAATTGAAACGGAGATCATCACGACTCCAAGTTGTACAGTGCTCCAGTGTCGTGCATCGGCAGTCGTATGAATCTGCAACTCCACGGGGGGGGGGGGGGGGGAGGGGGAAAGAGCTCTAAAGGAAGCCTAAAGAGAGGGAAAGGGAAGGATCAATTAATCGAAACATGGTTTCGATTAACTAAACAAAAGGGAATGTTATGCTAACAACTTTCCAAAGAGAATGGAAAATCATTAAAGCAAAAGGTGTAAATTATTGATTATGCAAGATTAAGTTCATCCATGAAGAATAAACTTAATGTAAAACAAAGAGAGGGAGTCCAAAACAGTACCACATGACATTGAAAATACAACACAAATCATGTATCAATGTAGTCAAAGAAAGTGCAAGAATTAGCATGTTCAAACAAAAATCAAGAACACACATAATTGTAAGAATTGATAAATCAACCATTGAATTAATGTAAATATGCTTTAAACAGAGGTTAACAGCATTAAAAATATCCATAAATATCAAGCATATCAATCAATCCATGGAAGTTAGATGATAAAGCATGGCAAACACACTTGAAAAAGCATGAAAATGGCATTCAAGCTTAGTGTTAATCAATTAACATAATTGCACTGTAAAGTGTTAATCGATTAACACTTGAAAAAACAACAAATTTACACTAGTTAATCTATTAACATAATTACACTACAAAGTGTTAATCGATTAACACTGCTGCAGAGGCAAAAAAATAGTTTTAAAAAGTGCTTTTGGCCAACTTATTGATTGTGCAATCACTCCAATGCTAGGCCAAACAATTATGCACGAAAAATCAAGTTTAGAAACAGAAAATAATCAACAATAAAATCAATTAAACACTTAATATCAAGGATCAAGCCATGGCATAATCAATTCACATGCAAAAACATTGAAACTACATTGCAAATGATGCGAAAATGCTCGAAACAGTAAAATCAGTGAGATCCACCAACCTACAAGGCTGAGACGTGCCTTGGTAATTGTTGCAAAGGATTCTTGATGAAGATAATCAAAGAAAACCAGAGGAATCTTCAATCGTAGCCGAATCGTATCGAAACCGAGCAAATTGCGACGAAAACTCCGAAATGTGAATTCGAACCGTAGAATCTTGAAGCAAACTTGAGATGAATCCAAAAGTCAATAGAACTCCATAAACTCAAGTATAATAGCAAGATGATGAAGATAATCAAAGAAAACCAGAGGAATCTTCAATTATAGCCGAAACGTATCGAAACCGAGCAAATTGCGACGAAAACTCCGAAATGAGACTTATCACCGAGGAAGCTTGAAGTGATCACTTGAGATGAATCCAAAAGCTACTGAAGCTCCACAAAATCTAGTAGAATGGAATGATGATGAAGGTTAAGCTCGAAAAATAATCACTTTTGATGTAAAAGTGATTATCCTTTAATATAGAAATTGAGCTTTGGTGAGGTTTTGGAAGAGAATTGTGATGAAGATGAAGAAGTAGTAGAAAAATTTAGAGAGAATGTGAGAGAATAGAGTGTGAAGAAAGTGTGAAATTGTATGAATGGTTGTGGAGGAGTTGGAAAATGGTGAAGCTTTGTTTATATAGACTTTTAGTTTGGAGTGTGAGAGCTTTGGAGCTAGCTTTGGACTTTGGTTTGGACCTAGCTTTGGGTTTGGAACTAGGCTAGGAGTTAGTTACACTTGACTCACCGAGTCAAGGTAGTTAACTCGGTTAGTTAGGATCAACTCGGTAACAATCCCAATGTGAACTTCAACATTCAAAGGTGGAAATGCTTGGAAAACAAGGAATATGGTGCACTTATTTGGAAATAATGCATTGGAACAAATGTAGGTGAATTCTTGAAGGTTCCAGAATGTTCCACATGTTACTAGACCAATGTAGAATCTCAAAATGTGGAGGGAAAGTTATTGTCTTGAAAAAACAGCAAATTATGCAAAATTTGCACGTGTTAATCAATTAACATAATTGCACTGCAAAGTGTTAATCGGTTAACACATAAAAAACAACAAATTTACACTGGTTAATCTATTAACATAATTGCACTGCAAAATGGTTAATCTATTAACCAGGCAAAAAATGCCCAATTTTACCTGAAAATGGTGTTGTGCCCACGGTTCCGATTTTCAACCTCTTGCTTTGATAAATAGGCATAGAAACCCTTGTTTTGTGCTTGTTTTGATAATGTGATGACCTTGTGATGATGCGATTAATCGAGCTTGAAAACCTTAACATTCCTGCAATCAAAACACAAAGGGAAAAAAATGCAAATTCGTATGCTAGCGATGCGAGTGCACATGCTTATGCAAAAAACAAAAAGAGGTCAAATTTTGGGTTAAGACAATATAAAAACACTCTCTTGTTGAGTATAAAAGACTCTCTTGTTGAGTAAACTCCTTTAGCCTCCATCTCGGGCTTCGTACGAGGCAGCAAAACACTCTCTTGTTGAGTATAAAAGACTATCTTGTTGAGTCAACTCCTTTAGCCTCCGTCTTGGGCTTTGTACAAGACATATAAAAACACTCTCTTGTTGAGTATAAAAGACTCTCTTGTTGAGACAAAATCTTTTAGCCTCCGTCTTGGGCTTTATACAAGACACAGATAAACCTCCCCAACGGAGTCAAAAAACTCTTTTAGCCTCAATCTTGGGCTTTGTACAAGACAGAAAGAACATTTTCTTCGGAAAAGTCAGCCTCCTCTTAGGTTTCATATAATGATATCCCCAAAGAGTCAGTCTCTTTTTTTGCCTCAATCTTGGGCCTGGTACAAGACATATACACTCTCTTGTTGAGTCGGTCTTATCTAGCCTCCTCTTAGGCTTCGTATAAGGAAATCCCTAGATGAGTCAATCAACCTTTTAGTATCAAACTTGTGCTTTGATCAAAGCACACGAACATCAATAGTTCCTCTTTATAGATGACAAATTCTCTCTCAGCTAAAACCCTTTAGCTTCATATCTTGGGCTTTGAACAAGATACAAATCCCTTTTAGCTTCAATCTTGGGCTTTGAACAAGACACAAATACTCCATTTATGCCTCTGTCCTGGGCTTTGAACAAGACACCAAAACATATCTTTCCTCCCATAGAATAGGAGAAACTACGATTGCTCTGATTTCCCTGTTTCATTTAAACGGGAATACGTAGGCATAAGATTGCGAAATCTTAGCGAGCGTACTAATCAAAAACTCTAGGTCCAATACCTACATACATCAATCAAAACTCAGGTCCCGCACCTTACCAAAAACTCTCAAACTCACTCACTCATCTTTCCCAAGAAACTTTCCCAACCCATTAACGGATAAACACCATCAATTAAAAAGCAGAACCTAAAGCTAACATCCTGTGGATAACCACATATAGGATGGGTAATTTACAACAGCCCATTGTATAACCTGACCCCGGACTCTCCAATCTCTCTAAGAGTTTGATCAGTTAAACATTCGCATGCAAGGTTAGTTTTAGATACCTTCCCTTTCCCTTCCTGCTTCATGGGATAAATAAGAAATCAGAAAGTAGAACCCCCTTTCTCCTCGAGGAGGAAAACCCAAACCCAATGATAAGGTGGTTGCGTCACCGACAAAAATCGCTCGCTACAGAAATCTTTAAGGAATATGCTCAGAGATGGCGTGAAATTGCCGCTCAGATTTGTCCACCTCTTGAGGAAAAAGAGATGAAAAATATCTTCTTGAAAACCTTGAGCTCATTTTACTACGACAGAATGGTCACCAGTGTGCCCAGTGACTTCACCGAGATGGTGGGCATGGGAGTTTGTCTTGAGGAAGCAGTCCGAGAAGGACGTTTAGTGAAAGATGTTGGACCATTAAGCAGTACCAAAAGATACGGTAGCGCTTTCCCTAAGAAAAAAGAGCAGGTTATTGGAAATATCTCTCTCAAAAAGCAAAGGCGACGTTACCAACCAGTAGCAGCTGTAACTCCTGCTATCAACCCTGCGCATGTTCCGACGTATCAACCTCAGGTTGCTCAGAGCCAACCGAATCAACAACAATATCAGCAAATAACACAACAACCTCTTCAGTAGGCTCGTCCTCAGTACAATAACAACCGTACAACGCGACCACCAGGGTTTGACCCTATACCAATGTTGTACGTAGAACTGTTTCCACTATTACTGGTCAAGGGGCACGTTCAAACCAGGTCTCCTCTTGCAGTACCGGAAAATCCACCTTTTTGGTTCAAAACGGATCAGACTTGTCCTTACCATCAAGGAGGACTAGGGCATAACATAGAAAACTGCCTCAGTTTCAAATCCGATGTACAGAAGCTTCTCAGGAGCGAGGTCTTATCCTTCAAGGATATAAATCCGAATGTTCAGACGAACTCGCTGCCTCAACACGAGAAAGTTGCAGTCAATTTGATAGAGGGAGAGTCTAACCACAGCTATCAAATTCATGATGTACTCTTATTAAGGGCTAATTTAGTCAAGATGCATCATAGACAGAGCGGGTACGGTCATGTACCACCTCATAATTATCACCAGTGTGATATCTGCTCGAAAGATATTTAAGGATGTTCTGTGGTGCAATCAGCTCTACAGGAACAGTTGTATCTCGGTTGGATCTAAGATCACTGAATTCGTGGGGTCAACATGACTTATACAAATTCCAACATCATTCAAAACCACGACATCCGTGCGATGAATGTCAACCTAGTAGCAATGCACTCAAGGCAAAGCCAACATCATGATCTGCCTCGGCACGATTATTATTCCTGTCTGATTTGCTCGGTAAATAATCAGGGATGCTCTTTTGTACAAGAGGCCCTCCAACGTCAGATGGATCTTGGATGGATCCAGGACTACCGTGATAAGAATCTCTGTCAGGTCAACATGATTCAAATTTTGATATTCGTTTGATGAATACCAGCTTGGTGGAATTACACGCTAAGCATGTCCAGCTTGGTTTTCAGACTTCGCACGACTATCACAACTGTAAAGTGTGTCGTGAAAGTAACCAAGACTGTGCACTCATTCAAAGAACTTTACAACACTTGTTAAACCACTGGTGGCTTCTGATATATCTAAATGAAGACACATAACAAGTCAGTATGATTAATGGGAACCCTACTAGACATCAAAGTCAGGATGTTCGATCAATGGGAACCGATCTGGTGAAGTTACACTGCATACAAAGCGGACATGGCCGGGTGCCAGCACACAACTATGAACGCTGTAGAGTCTGCTCAAAAAATAATCAAGGCTGCTACCTAGTGCGAGCAGCCCTTCAAAGTCAGTTGGACCATAAGGAAATTCAACCATGGTCAAGCTCTGATTCAATGTCAAACTATCATCCTGATCAAAGCAAGGATGTTATCTTGATCCCTAAGTGAGAAGTGGCCAAGGATGTGTGTGCCATAATCCCTTTACTCCGTGAATCAAGAGTCCCTCTTGATGGGGGAAAGGTTCACAATCTCGAACCGATTGAGGCCAGCTATGATATTCAGAAAGATCAAAAGGCTCTTGTAGTTATCTATCTGCCAAGACCAGTACCGTATAAATTCGATAAGGCTATCCCTTACAAATACGGTGCAACAACAGTTGAGAATGGAAAGGAAACTCCATTACCCTCCATTGTGAATATTGCAAACATCAGTCGAGTAACACGGAGCGGTCAAATCTTCAACCGAGGAGTTGAAGAACCTACCAGAGAAAAGGAACCTCAGGAAGAAGTTCTCGATCAACCGGTCGGCCAGTCCAGTGGTCTCGACTTTTCAACAAACAACGATGAGATGCTGAAGCTCATCCAAAAGAGTGAATACAACATTGTTGATCAGCTGTTGTAAACTCCTTCAAAAATCTCTGTGTTATCTCTATTACTCAGTTCCGAAGCTCACAGGGAGGCTCTACAGAAAGTCTTAGAGCAATCCTTTGTGGAATAAGATGTAACAATAAGGCAATTCAATAGCATCGTGTCCAACATCACTTCCTGCAACAACTTAGGGTTTAGTGATGAGGAACTGCCAGAAGAGGGAAAAAGTCACAACATCTCGCTCAATATTACAGTCAACTGCCAGGACGATGCTTTAGCCAGCGTACTGGTAGACACCGGATCGGCTCTGAATGTCATGCCGAAGTCTACGTTAATGCGACTATCATTCAAAGGATCCCCGATGAGGGGCAGTGAGGTTATCGTCAAAGCATTTGACGGATCCCAGAAAGCAGTTATCGGCGAAGTCGACCTTCCCATAACTATTGGTCCTCACACTTTCCTAGTCAATTTCCAGTTCATGGACGTCCGGGCAGTGTACAGTTGTTTATTAGGAAGACCTTGGACACACCAGGCTGGGGCAGTCACTTCAACACTGCACCAGAAATTGAAGTTCGTCAAGAGCGACCAACTAGTCACAGTCTGCAGAGAGCAAACCTTGATCGTGAGTAACTTATCATCGTCTACTTGTGTAGAACCAGAGGAGGTTGTTAGAACTCAGTTCCAAGCACTGTCAGTGAGCAATGAGAATCAATCTGAAAAAGGAACGTCGATTTCCTCATACAGAGATGCTCTCGAATTAATCAAAAATAACAATGCAAAGGGATGGGGACAGCTTGTCATTCCTACTGATAACAAAACAAAGAAGGGTCTTGGTTTTTCCTTAACCTGTACCCAGACAGCTGCTAACGATGAAAGTTTTCATCCCATTTAGGATTTCTTCCACAGTGGAGGTTTCCTCCACCCAGTGCCTCAAGAAGTGCATGCCATCAACGAGGGAGATTCTTCTGACACAGATGAAGAGTGGAAGTCCTATCTTAAC
This sequence comes from Lathyrus tuberosus, assembly GCA_022829125.1. Taxonomy (NCBI): domain Eukaryota; kingdom Viridiplantae; phylum Streptophyta; class Magnoliopsida; order Fabales; family Fabaceae; genus Lathyrus; species Lathyrus tuberosus. The sequence continues at coordinate 11,538,808 of JALAZF010000145.1, forward strand.
GAGGACGATTATATGTCTCTGGAAGAGGTGCCTACGCCATTTTGCTACCCCGCACAGAGTCTGAGATTTATACCAAGGTCAGATATCAAGATAATATACGGAGATTGTGATCCAGAAGGATGTCGTGCTCCACCAAACTCATTAGAGGAGGACACTCTGATAAAAGACAACTTTGACCACGACTATTATGGCCTAATGGATGGCCTGCCTATCTGGCAGTCGTACCCGGGAGACTTGATGTAAGAGAGTTAGCCCAACGATGCTTATCAGCTGAGCATCATAGAAAAGAATACCTGCGTCCCCACCATGTCATGGGATCAACACTTAGGACATTCAGAAAATATCCAGTACAATGATGAATTTACAAAGATTGTAGGACAAGAATTCATCAACTATTCTTTTCCCGAGGTCAACGTCATCGAAAGAGATGACTCCTCCAGTGCCAAAGAAGTATGGGACACCTTAGGACAACCGAGTGGCAAGTTCGACTACTTGGTCAAGTATACCGCTCTTGAGAGCTCTCGTATCAGGCTCGAAGACATTCAGCCAACTGGATGGGGAGATCCACCTGAGAGTGCAAATACTATACAAGATACAACTGAAGAATTCTCCTACGACAACTCTGCCTGGGAGACAGATTCCAACGATCTCGCTCCACCAGAAATCAACGTCATTTCTGAGGACAAACCAAAAAAGAAGGTGCTAGACTTTGTGATTCACCGAGGAGTTCACTGCCAATGGGTTGCTGTCAACGTTCTGAAAGTTGTCCATAAGTCTAAGTAATTGCCGTCTTTATCTTAACCTTTCACCCTGCCCAGGTGAAATGGCTGTTTTAATAGGGCTCACTTTCTCTAAATTTCTCTCTTCGCTTTTCCCAAAGCGACTGAGTTTTGTTTTATAGGGCTGTAGTTTCAAGAATCGACAAGATCATAAATAAAATAACGTCGTTCTGTAATTTCTGCATTTATTGTTGTTTATTCTTTTCGCTTTTTCAGAAAATGGTAATCCTGAAAAATAACTCAATAAGAAAAACAAGCAGTTTTCCAAAGAAAATACACTGCACACACTCTTGCATTCTCTCTATCTCTTCTAAAAACAAATCATCACGTCATGTAGATTGCTTATTTTAAACCCCATTGAAACGTACGGTCCAATGCCTTCTCCCAACTTTGAATTCCCGATATTTGAGGCTGAAGAAGAAGTTGACGACGAAATTCCAGAAGAGATCTCCCGATTACTCAGACAAGAGGGAAGGTCCATTGAACCTCACAAAGAGCCATTGGAAACGGTCAACTTAGGTTCAGAAGAATAAAGAAAGGAAATCAAGATTGGAGCACTGCTCAGTTCAACTGTCAGAGAAAGTTTGACAAAGCTTCTCAAAGAATTCCCCGATGTATATGCTTGGTCCTATCAGGACATGCCAGGTTTGGATACCAGCATCGTGGAACATCATATACCGTTGTGAACGGAATGTCCGCTAGTAAAACAAAGGTTGAGATGGACTCACCCAGACATGGCCATCAAAATCAAGGAGGAAGTACAGAAATAGATTGACACGGGTTTCCTCGCCACATCAGAATATCCTCAATGGGTAGCCAACATCGTACCAGTTCCAAAAAAGGACGGAAAGGTCAGAATGTGTGGACTACAGAGATCTAAACAAGGCCAGTCCCAAGGATGATTTTCACTTACCACACATTGACATGCTGGTTGACAGTACAATGACGTTCAAAATATTCTCCTTCATGGATGGATTCTCGGGCTATAATCAAATTAAAATGGTGCCGATAGACATGGAGAAAACTTCGTTTATTACCCCATGGGGTACCTTTTGTTACAAGGTAATGTCGTTCGGTTTGAATAATACCGGGGTAACCTATCAAAGGGCCATGACTACTCTCTTTCAAGACATGATACACAAAGAAATCGAGGTATATGTCGATGATATGATTGCCAAATCAAAGACAGAAGAGGAGCATGTGACCCACCTGTCAAAACTATTTGAGCATCTGAGAAAGTACAAAGTCTGCTTGAATCCTAATAAGTGCACATTCGGTGTCCGTTCAGGGAAACTTTTAGGGTTCATCGTCAGCCAGAAAGGAATTGAGGTTGATCCTGACAAGGTCAAGGCCATTCAAGAAATGCCTTCTCCAAAAACTAAGAAACAAGGGGATTCCTGGGACGTTTGAACTACATTTCCAGATTCATATTCCTCATGACCATGACATGCACACCAATTTTCAAATTACTCAAAAAGAATCAGGACTGCGTTTGGACAGAAGACTACCAAACCGCCTTCTACAGTATCAAGGAATACCTATTGAACCCACCGATTCTATCACATCCAGTGCAAGGAAGACCACTGATCATCTACTTAACAGTCTTGGAAGACTCTGTGGGCTGTGTGCTTGGTCAACAGGACGAAACAAAAAGGAAAGAGTCTGCCATCTACTATCTGAGCAACAAATTCACCGACTGTGAGACTCGGTACACTATGCTTGAGACAACTTGCTATGCTCTGGCTTGGGCAGCTAAACTTCTTCGTCAGTATATGATTCATCACACTACTTGGTTAATCTCAAAAATGGATCCAATCAAGTATGTTTTGAAAAACCAGCTCTCACGGGAAGGATTGCCCGTTGGAAGATGTTGTTATCAGAATATGACAAAGAATACCACGCTCAAAAAGCCGTTAAAGGAAGTATTTTAGCCGATCATTTGGCTCATCAACCGATTGACGATCAGGAATCAGTCGGGTTTGACTTCCCAGACGAAGATGTCATGCATTTGAAAATGAAAGATTGCGATGAACCGCTACCCAGTGAAGGGCCAGAACTAGTTCTTAATGGGGACTAATCTTTGACGGAGCTGTAAATCATTATGGAAATGGAATTGGGGAAATTATCATAACACCTCAGGGTACCGACATTCCTTTCACTGCCAGACTGACATTCAAGTGTACAAATAATGAGGCTGAATACGAAGCTTGTATCATGGGTCTCGAAGAAGCGATCGACTTAAGGATCAAGAACTTGGATGTATATGGCGACTCAACCCTGGTTATCAATCAGATCAAAGGGGATTGGAACACATACCAATCAGGACTGATTCCTTACAAAGATTATGCGAGAAGGTTGTTACCCTTCTTCAACAGAATCGAGTTTCATCATATCCCTCGTGAAGAGAATCACATGGCTAATGCATTAGCCACTATCTCTTCCATGATTAGTATAGGTCAATGGAATGACATACCTAAGGTTGACATAATGCGCCTTGAGAGGCCCGCATACATTTTCACGATTGAAGCAGTCATAGACGACAAACCTTGGTATCACGATATCAAATGCTTCCTTCAGAAACAAGAATACCCTTCTGGGGCACTAAGAAAAGACAGAAAGACCCTCAGAAGACTGGCTAGCAGTTTCTTTCTGAGCGGTGATACACTCTATAAGAGGAACTTTGACATGGTCTTGCTCCGATGCGTAGACAGACCAGAAGCAAACATACTGATAAAAGAAATTCATGAAGGATCCTTTGGCACTCATGCCAATGGACACACAACGGCGAGAAAAATTCTGAGAGCAGGGTACTACTGGTTGACCATGGAATCCGACTGCTACAAGTACATGAGGAGGTGTCACAAGTGTCTGATATACTCAGACAAAATCCATGTACCGCCAACACATCTCAAAGTTCTTTCTTCCCCATGGCCTTTTTCCATATGGGGAATCGACATGATTGGCATGATTAAACCCAAGGCTTCAAACGGACATCGGTTCATCCTGGTAGCCATTGATTACTTCACCAAGTGGGTCGAAGCAGCGTTATACGCCAATGTAACCCGACAAGTGGTGGTCCGATTTATGAAAAACAATATCATCTGCCGTTATGGTGTTCCTAGCTAGATCATTACGGATAATGGATCTAACTTGAATAATAAGATGATGAAAGAGTTGTGTGCTGAATTTAAGATCGAACACCATAACTCATCTCCCTACCGACCTAAGATGAACGGAGCGGTAGAAGCGGCTAACAAGAACATCAAGAGGATTGTTCAAAAGATGGTTGTAACCTGCAAAGACTAGCACGAAATGCTACCCTTTTCTCTTCACGGTTATCGCACATATGTCCGTACTTCAACAGGGGTAACCCCTTTCTCTTTAGTATATGGCATGGAGGCGGTTCTCCCCATAGAAGTAGAGATCCCATCAATCCGGGTATTGATGGAAGCTAAGTTAACAGAAGCTGAATGGTGTCAAAGTCGACACGAAGAACTGAATCTGATCGAAGAAAAGTGATTAACGGCACTATGCCACGGTCAATTGTATCAGCAATGAATGAAGAAGGCGTTTGACAAAAAGGTCCAACCTCGCGTCTTCAGGAAAGGAGACCTTGTACTCAAGAAGATACAATCATTTCTCACTGACTCTCGGGGCAAATGGACTTCGAATTACGACGGCCCCTATGTGGTCAAGAAATCTTTCTCATGCGGTGCCTTGAGACTCGCAACCATGGACGGAGAGGAATTTGCCTACCCCACAAATATTGACGTTGTCAAGAAATACTTCGCCTGAATAAAGAAAAAAAAGAAAAAAAACGTCTCGGTGGATTGAAAACCCGAAAGGGCGGTCCAGGCAAAAATTAGAGACATAATAAAAAATCTTCCTGGTGGATTAGAAATCTCAAAGTACACAATCCAGGCAAAAGTTAGGGATTATGGCAAGTAACTACGCTCAACAGGGGCAAATTCCCCAGTAGCAGTCATGCCGTCCATCAGAAAACTCCAGTCAAGGTCATCTTAGACAGAAGCTCAGGATGCCCGGAATTCAAAGTTGGTAGAAGGATAGCGGTCGTTATGTTTCAATGTAGCCTTTTTCCCTTAAATTACCATTTTCTAACTTTGTAAATACTCTATGGAATCACGCGTTTGGCTGATTTCTATCCTATCAATAATATTTGAGCCCTAGTGCTTTAGTTTGCAATTCTTATTTGTTTTAGCTTTACAGAACGACATTTTAACATGATCAACGATTTTTGAAATAAAACCAAAATGAATTTACTTGTCAAAATTTTTCTGCTTTTAAAATAAAAATGGTAATTTCTTTTGACTGTTGAACATCGAAAGAACATCGATAGCTTCTCCAAAGGTAATCAAGCTTCAAAGTGAAGAATCAAAGTACTCCTTCTAAACCAGTATGCCTGAACGAAGGATCAACTATATCAGATGTGATTTTCCCATCTGATATCCAGAGCAGAGTCTTTTTCTCCTAAGTCCGACCAACATTGTTCCCCACAGGGACTATTTCTCCTAAGCAAGGCTGAATTGCTATCTTGAACCAATGATACTTCTTCGTCCCCTGCAGTGGCCGAGTATCCAGACGTGTTCACTAGTCTGTATGTCGTGTCAGTTTTGTCAGCATAAACATACATACATCATTCATTATTGATTTACATTCATATTCACATTGCATCACTATCACTCTAGTCGATCTCATCCCCTAAGTGATAAAAGTCCTCTTGTCAATCGAATTGTCAGTTCTTTCCTCGTCAGGAAATGTTGCGTTTGAGCAATCTCTCTCCTCCAACTTATTTCTGGATTGGAGTTGGTCCCTTGACCACTTTGATAACTTGAACCTCTGAAAAACAAGAAAACTTTTGACAAACGTCACTCTTTATCATGGAAGATGATATCTTCGCTTTCCCGGATTAAGGAAAATCCCCAGAGAAAGCCTCGCAACTAAAGACTCTCAGCAACACAGTCGTTCTTCTCTCCAGAAAATCAATGTTAATGAAGTCATCAGCACCTCAAAATTGGGGTACATTGTATGGCATTTCTCCGAGAAGATCTCAGAGAAAAGTATGATGTAATATCCCCGAACAGAAATTAGTCTCTCAAGAGACTCGTTTTCCCCCAGTAGAGTCGACAAATGGCGTCTCCAAACAGAGAAGTTTGTGCACCTCTACAACTCAGATGAATGGGTTCCCCAGCAAGTCTGACATTAAAACTTTTTCCCATCAAATGGCATCTCCCTTGTAGAAAACTCGGCGAGAAGTTTGAAGAAAACCGCTACACACAGTGTCCCTTGTCAAGAATGTTTATTGAAAAAAGAAACTGAGACCAGTTCCTTAGTAGGAAACCAGGATCGAGGGGAAGTTTATTTCAGAAACTTAGACCAGTTCCTTGGTAGGAAACCAGGATCGAGGGGAAGTTTATTTCAGAAACTTAGACCAGTTCCTTGGTAGGAAACCAGGATCGAGGGGAAGTTTATTTCAGAAACTGAGACCAGTTCCTTGGTAGGAAACCAGGATCGAGGGGAAGTTTATTTCAGAAACTGAGACCAGTTCCTTGGTAGGAAACCAGGATCGAGGGGAAGTTTACCTTTTCTAAGCATTATTGCTTAGCTAAAGAAGATGGATGAGCAAACTGCCATTCATAACCACCGTCAAAATTTCGCATATTCCGATGTTTAATCATCTTGCACCCCGAATGCCCGAATCCCTTCGCCATTCACACCTTCGGGTCCAAGAAGATTAAATAGAGGCATCTGTCATACCCCAAATTTTGATCACTAGGATTTCCCATCATTGTGTACCATTATGCCTCATCAGTCTCCCCAAAGATGGGTGAGCATTCACCACAAACAGGAATTAGGGTTTTGAGCCCTATCAGGACACTTAGACAAAGGATCAATCAAGAAATTACATGATCTTCAACATGTCTAAACCTCTTAAACACCCATAAGGGATCAAGAGGAATCCCACATCAAAAATCAAACACAAAGTTGCAAAATTCCAAGTGGATTAAGCCTCAAGATCGCAAGTGTCACCAAATTAGGGTTTTGGTCGACTGAGGCCTCCAGATGAAAATTATCATCTGGGCATGAGCCAATACTTCAAATCATAACCTAAGATACTCCATGGGACCTCATGGACCCAATCATTATGTCAATTTAACTTCAGGGATGCATTTACCAAAAATCAGGAATTAGGGTTTCTTGACCTAATTCACCCCTAAGTTGACTTTAGGGACAAAGCATGAGCCAAGACCTCAAGAAATAATTTTAGGGACTCCAATACACTACATTGATCCATTTGCCACAATGGATTGATCCAAGAAGCTTGGTCCATAAGTTTCAATTTCATTTGAACCACAATTAGGGTTTTGAAGAAAAAGTCAACTGTATCTTTGACTTTTGACCAGGACATGCTCCCAAACCCTGGGACATGATTCAAAACACCCTATAACACCTATGGAAAATATCCATCAAGTTTGATTTAGGTCAAGGACTGGATTTCATAGAGGATCGTACAGTTTGGAATTCATCTGATAAAAAGTCAACTGTGCACAAAAGTCAAAGTTTGACTTTTTGAGATTTTTCACAATTATGGTTCCACAACCCTAAAATGATGTTAATGTGTGATTGGAATCATCATTCATAAAGAAAAATCAAAGAAAGTGGGATAACTTGTAAAAGGGGTAACCATAAAAACAGAATTTTTCTAAGTTATGGAACAAAGTGGCTAGGGTACCAACTTCCAAGGATCATAACTTGAGATCCAAGCAACCATTTTTAATGATACAAATATGGATTTGTAGCTCTCATGGTATACTTTAAAAGTGTCAACTACACCTCATTCCAATTCCTCATGGATTTTTAGTTATGGAGTGACCAAAATGACAAAAACATGAAAATGCCACTTTTTCCAACACTTAGTGAAATTTTCACTAAGTCAGAATCTGTTTCACTTTTTTCCAAATTTAGGTGCATTTTTCACTTGGATCCAAAAAGTGTCAAGACAAACTATGATCACACATATGTTGTATCATATGAGAGCTTTCCAAAATGACCTAGAACTCCATCAAATTCCATTTGAGCTAAGAATTATGACAGTTGCAACATGCCTTGCTGCAACTGTCATGACAAGGCAGATTTGTGCACATTGGCTCGATTTGATCAATTTGTGCAAATTACAAACAAGTTTATCCATCTGCACACCTCAGGGGGAGACCAAGGAGGAACAAACACTTATCCATAAGCCTCTCAAGTCTTTGAAACTACATGTAGGTTTGGCACCCCTAAAAGCTAAAGATGCTTCAAGACTCCAATTTTGTTTTGGAGCATTCAATGGATGCTTAGAGGTGGCATGTATCAGAGCAAAAATGAACACTTCACTCAAGCCTTATCCTTGAATCAAAGAACCATAGGCCTGTGCTCTAACCTCTAGTCAATTGCTAGAGGAGACTTGAGATTCTATTTGATCACCATTGGCCAACAGACTGCTGCAGCCACCATTCACTATTGCTTGCAATAAAACTTGCTCTACTATAAATAAAGCTCATTTGTGCTCAGTTTAAGTGCACCAAAGCAACCAAACTGATGTTTTCCTCAAAATCACCTTCTCCCTTCCAAATTTGCCTTCTAAAGCAAGTTATTATCGGGTTTTGAGTTTGAGAGCAATTCCAACCAAACCAATCACACACACACCTCATAAACATCATATAGAAGTGATTCAAACACTTAAACAACATCTGGAACACCAATTTCACAAAATCACCAGCCAATTACTCAAGTTTTCAACCAAGTTGCAGTTGAGATGCCATAACCTGTTCCAGTCCATTTCCAATCACTCCAAGCATTCAAACACATTCCATACGGCGTAGGGAAGCTGTTTAGATCATCACAACTCATCTGTAACACCTCCAACTCAAAAATCAAATTGCTCTTGCTGCCACGACCTTCAAGTAAGCCTAAACTTGGCCATCTCTTAATCTATGCACATTTCCTCGCACAATACTTTTGCCAAATGTTCATAATCATGCATAGAATGTTTCCCCTCAATTAATTGCTTTGTATGAATCGTGTATCAAAATTCCCAGCCTTCATGCAGAATTTAGGGTTCTTGAGGTTTTGTCTTGATTTCTTATTCCATGCTTAAAATAAATTAAATTAAAGACCATAGACATGATCGTGAGGTAAAAACGAGCAGATTGATATGTGGATTATGTGATTTCATCAAGTATTCAGTGAGATTAGAGAGAAAATGCAAATCAGGCCAAACCCACAACGCGCGTGTTCTTGGTGTGTTCTTGGCGCCTTTTTTCAAATATTTGAATATTTGAATTTTTTGATTTTATTTAATTGATTCAAAAACTATTTTCTCTCTGAATTTTAATGATTTTGAGTTGATTTTTTTTTAATAATTCACAAAAATGTTAAAATATTTTATTTTACCAAAAATTCCCAAAAATATTATTTATTTCATATATTTGATATTTTTGCAAAGAATTAATTTTTATTTGTTTTTTAACATTTAAAATATTTTTCCTCCTTGATTTTCCAAATTTAAATGGTTTCCAATCATTTTGTGGATAAAAACATGATTTTTGAAACATTGATCCAAGATCACCACTCATTTTTCACATGTTTTCAATAACTTTTATTAATTTTTAAACAAAATTAATTCCATTTTAGACAAAATTAGGGTTTTGATTAATTTCACCCTCATCAATCTTTTTCAAACGATTTGGGCCTCTAATAGAGTGTAAGACCCAACCCCTTTTGAAAACCAAAATAATTTGGGCCTCGGTCATCGTATAAGACCCACTGTGTTTTCAAACCTCGGCGCGATCGCCATTTTTCAAACAAATAATCATCTGGGCCTCTCCTCGAGCTATAAGTCCCATTCCTTTTCTTAAATCTCTTTGGGCCTCTAATAGAGTGTAAGACCTAACCCCTTTGTAAATAATACCTTTTGGGCCCCACACATTGTATAAGTCCCTCTGTATATTTTCAAACGTTCGACGCGATCGTCGCCTTTTTTATCAAAATCAACGGGGCTTCTCCTTGAGCTATGAGACCCATCTTTATTCATTTTCAAACTCTTTGGGCCTCTAATAGAGTGTAAGACCCAATCCCCTTTGGACCAAAACGTTTTGGGTCTCAGTCGTTGTATAAGTCCTGATACAAAACAATAGTGTCATCACTGTTAAAATTTGGGCCTCTCCCTGAGCTGTAAGCCCCGATCTCTGTTCAAAATACTTTCTCCTTAGAATTTGAATCCAAATGTATAGTTGCTATCAAAACTTTCTTTAATTTCTTTGTTGAACAACTAACAAAACAACATGGAAGCTCTACAATGGGTAAGGGTTTATCCGCTTTCTTTTATATGCTTTCATATACATAACTGTATTGTGGGAAACTGCACATGGTTAGTCTTATTTCATACTCTTTTAAATACTCGTCATATATCAACTGTATATATACTAGTATAGTTATTTAGAGTTTTCCCCGGCAGCTATGTCTAGAACAAGGTAAAGCCACATTGGTCACTCTTTAAATACAAACAAAACTAGATCCCCATAGGATTTCCAGATACAGTCTTCCCTTCTCTTGGGGTTAATCAATATGGAACAAAGAGAAAGGCAGTATTCTCGGTGAACCTTTTCTCAGACTGTCACCCCTAGAAATTGTCAAAGGAATTCTACTCCCCATAGTTGATCTATTCTCCGTGAATAGCATACTTGAGTTTTTTCCAAATACTCAAACTTTCCTGGAATGATCTCTTCTCTGTGAATTGCATTTCTTGAACTTCTCTTGGTTTGGGGACCCACAGGCTTCCTAAAAGCATCCCCGCCTCCTCTTGGGCTTTGTACAAGGACCCTTCGGCTTCTTAGAAGTTCTCATGCCTTCTCTTGGGCTTAATACAAGGACCTTAACGACCTCTTAAAGGTATAAGACAGAACTTAGTCATCCTTTACTAGAGCAGTCTTTCCAGTGTCAAACCTCAAGCCACTTTAGGGTTGATTCTCTTCCCTTAAGGCCCTTGCCCTCTTTTAGGGCATCCTACAAAAGATAAAACTCTTCAACACCAGTAGACTTGGACAGTCTAAAACCCCTTTGAGTCTCAAAGACATTCTCAAGTTCCTTTCAAACATAGGAAAAAACACCGACCACTCTGGATAAATCTCCAGCAGAAACTCGGGCTCTCTCATGAGAGTTCCCCATCCTTGGACCCGCCTATGGATCTAATCCTCAGCAGTAAGATAGTCTCCTCTTAGGATTTGTATAATGATATTTCCTCAACACAGTCAGCCTCCTCTTGGGCTTTATACACTGATCCTCCCCTAGTAGAGCTAACCTTTTTAGACTCTCTTGTTGAGTCAATCACTTCTCAGACTCTCTTGTTGAGTCCATCACTTTTCAAGACTCTCTTGTTAGGTCAATCTCCTTTTAGCCTCAATCTCAGGCTTCGTACGAGACAACAAATCACTCTCTTGTTGAGTATAAAGGACTCTCTTGTTGGGTCAATCACCTTTGCAAGACTCTCTTGTTGAGTCAACTCCTTTAGCCTCCATCTTGGGCTTTGTACAATACATATAAAAGCACTCTCTTGTTGAGTCAACTCTTTTTAGCCTCAATCTTGGGCTTTGTACAAGACAGAAAGAACATTTTCCTCGAAAAAGTCCAACAGTCAGCCTCCTCTTAGGCTTTTTATAAGGACTTCCCCAGTGGAGTCAACCAACCTCTTAGCTTCAACCTTGGGCTTTGATCAAGGTACATAAAAATCAACAGTTTCTCTTTAGGGATGATAAATTCTCTCTCAGCTAAAACCCTCTAGCTTCATATCTTGGGCTTTGAACAAGATATAAATCCCTTTTAGCTTCAATCTTGGGCTTTGAACAAGATACAAATACTCCGTTAAAAAGCCTCTGTCTTGGGCTTTGAACGAGATACCAAAACATCTTTTTCCTCCCTTAGAATAGGAGGAACTACGATTGCTCTGATTTCCCTGTTTTGTTTAAACGGGAATACGTAGGCATAAGATTGTGAAATCTTAGTGAGCATACTAATCCAAAACTCTAGGTCCAACACCTTCATATCAATCAAAACTTAGGTCCAGTACCTTACCAAAAACATCGGAAAAAAACCGAACATCAACATTAACCCACTCCCCGTCTCATTTCCCAAGAAACTTTCCCAACCCATTAACAGATAAACACCATCAATTACAAAGCGAAACCTAAAGCTAATATCCTGTGGATAACCACATATAGGATGGGTAATTGACAACTACCCATTGAATAACCTGACCCCGGACTCCCCAATCTCTTTAAGCGTTTGTTCAGTTAAACATTCGTGTGCAAGGTTAGTTTTTGATACCTTCCCTTTCCCTTCCAGCTTCACGGGATAAATAAGAAATCAGAAAGTAGCACCCTCCTACCATTACGGTGAGGAAAACCCAGCGATAAGGTGGTCGCATCACCGACAAAAATCACTCGCTACACTGTAGACTTGGACAGTCTAATCCCCTCTTGAGTCTCAAAGACATTCTCAAGTTCCTTACAAACATAGGGGAAACCCTGGTCATTTAACCAATCCTCAGTAGAGTTAAAACTCTCATAGGATCTAAAACTTAGTCTTTTATCCTAAATTATCCCTAGCCAGGGTCAGTTTATCATCAGTATAACACTATCCCAAATCAGAACCTCAAGGTATCTAATACCTCAACTCATCTGTAATCCTCAACAAGAGTTGATTCCCCATTTGGACCTGCCTCTGGATCTCAATAATCCTCAGCAGAAGACAGCCTCCTCATAGGCTTTGTATAATAATTTCTTTCTTTGTTCTTCCCCAGTAAAGATAGCCTCCTCTTAGGCTTTGTATAATTATCCTTCCTTACCTCAGCACAGTCAGCCTCCTCTTGGGATTTATACAAAGATTTTCCCAAGCTGAGCTAACCTTTTCAGACTCTCTTGTTGAGTCAATACCTTTTCAGACTCTCTTGTTGAGTCAATTACTTTTCAGAATCTCTTCTTGAGTTAATTACCTTTCAGACTCTCTTGTTGAGTCAATCACCTTTCAGACTCTCTTGTTGAGTCAATCACTTTTCAACACTCTCTTGTTGAGTCAATCTTTTTCAGCCTCCTCTTAGGCTTGGTATAATGATTTCCCCTAGCAGAAGTTAGCCTCCTCTAAAGCTGTGTATAATGATTTCTCCAGCTTGGTCAGCCACAATCTTGGGCTTTGTACAAGACACCATATAAATTTCCTAAGCAGGGTAAATCCCTTTCAGCCTCAATCTTGGCCTTTGTACAAGACAGATAATACTCTCTAGTAGATTCAAACTCATTTCAGCCTCAATCTTGGGCTTTGTACAAGACACCTAAAATACCCTCTGCCGAGTCAGTAAAGTCTCATTTCAGCCTCAATCTTGGGCTTTGTACAAGACAGATAAAGATTTCTTTCCCACCAAGTCAGTCTTCTTTTCAGCCTCAATTTTGGGATTTGTACAAGACACCATATAAATTTCCTAAGCAGGGTAAATCCTTTTCAGCCTCAATCTTGGGCATTGTACAAGACAGATAATACTATCCAGTAGAGTCAAACTCATTTCAGCCTCAATCTTGGGCTTTGTACAAGACATATAAAGATTTCTTTCCCACCAAGTCAGTCTTCTTTTCAGCCTCAATCTTGGGCTTTGTACAAGACACATACAAACCCTCCCCGGCGGAGTTCAAAATCCCTTTTAGCCTCAATCTTGGCCTTTGTACAAAACAGACAGAATATTTTCTCCGGAAAAGTCAAACTTTCAGCCTCCTCTTAGGCTTTGTATAATGATATCCCCAAAAGAGTCAGTCTCTTTTTTTAGCCTCAATCTTGGGCTTTGTACAAGACATATAAACACTCTCTTGTTGAGTCAGTCATTTCTAGCCTCCTCTTAGGCTTTGTATATGGACTTCCCCAGTGGAGTCAATCAATCTCTTAGCTTTAACTTTGTGCTTTGATCAAGGCACACAAAAATCAACATCCCCTCAGAGGTAATCAAAATCTCTGTAGGAAAACATTTCTCTGTGTTGTCACATATCAAAACAGATAACTCAAAACAAACCCTAATCCCAGATAACCGCTATAAGTGGCACACTTGTTGATTCAAACATCCAAGCTGTAGTCCATCTTTTTTCCTGGTAAACTTCCTCTCTCATCTAATTGCTGTAAGTGGCAAGCCTCTAGATTATTTACATCCACGACACTGTCCTTTTCTTAGCATGAAAGATTCCTAAGGAAAAATGGCATTGCTCTACATTGAGTTAAAGTTTTCCCCTTTAGGACAAATCCCCTATAAAGGAAATTATGGCATTGCTGGATTCTCATATCCCAGTTAAAGTAACCCTCCTTTATAAGCAATCACCCAATCGTTGTGATAAACAGACAAGATATCTCCCCTTTAGAGATGTCAAGTTCTTTCTCAGTCAAACCTTTTAGCTTCGATCTTGGGCTTTAAATAAGACATAAATCCTCAACATTTTAGCTTCAATCTTGGGCTTCGAACAAGACACCAAAACATCTTTTCCTCCCATAGAATAGGAGGAACTACGATTCCTCTGATTTCCCCGTTTCTTTAAACGGGAATACGTAGGCATAAGATTGCGAAATCTTAGCGAGCATACCAATCAAAAACTCTAGGTCCAGTACCCTCACATACCAATAAAAAACTTAGGTCCAGTACCTTACCAAAAACATCGGAAAACCCAAACATTAACAAAAAATCACTCTCTCTCTCTCATATTTGCCAAGAAACTTTCCCAACCCATCAACGGATAAACACCATCAAGTACAAAGCATAACCCAAAACTAACAACCTGTGGATAACCACATATAGGATGGGTAATTGACAACTCCCCATTGTATAATCTGACCCCGAACTCCCCCAATCTCTTTAAGCGTTTGTTCAGTTAAACATCCGCATGCAAGGTTAGTTTTAGATAGCTTCCATTTCCTTTTCATCTTCACAGGATAAATAAGAAATCAGAAAGTAGCACTTTTCCTCCTACCATTGCAGTGAGGAGGAACCCAATTCAGCGATAAGGTGGTCGCGTGACCGACAAAAATCGCACGCTACAGTAAAATGGCGACTCTGTTGGGGATGTTTTATTAGGATTTGTTTTACCTTAGTCATCATCGTCACCATTTTCCAACAGTAAAATGGCGACTCTACTGGGGACTCATTTTGTCTGTTTAGGATTATAGACTAGAATTCTTAAGAGGTCTAGGATGTTAGTTTTAGGAATGAATATATATACATATATATATCTCACTTTTCCTACTTGATATCCGTGTTTATTTTTCTGCTAATGGGAATGCGAGTGATGTCGCATGTGGAAAGTTTGAGTGATACCTAAGATAGGTGATGGCAGAGACGGGAGGTCTTACAAGGAGTGAATCCCGAATAAGCTATCCAGGTAGACCATCAAATCAGTGGAGATATCCTTTGTGGATTCAATGTCTAACGACTTCGGTTGTGAAAGCAGATTGTCCAATTGTGGTATCAATGAAACTGAGGATTTAGTAGACAGTAACCATGTGACTATTTAGTAGTGTGGTAGCTATCGGAAATAGTTGACATGTGGTACTACACTCAATTGAGATTACCCTAAGATGCTACAGCTCGCTCGGGTGAACCAGCTTGTTGTTGTTATCCCAAGGGGGGTCAATGATTTTAAGAATAGGTACAAAAATTCACCATATTACAACCTTTGGGGATGGGTAGAGCCATGACTCCACGCTCGTGACGCTGAACCTTTGAACCCATGTTTTTTCTATGTTTTTGTGTGCTGCATTCATGCATTCATTTAAAAAACTTTTAAACAAAGAAAAAATCTTCTTTTCTAGTCTCTCTTTTTCAAATTAAACTAAAACAATGATTGCAAATATCAGAGAGAAGGATTATGTTATGGATTTCGGTAGAAGGAAGACCCACAAGTACACCTTGAAGGTTCCGAAACTAGAGGATTAAGAGGGTTGGCAAGGATGATCACCAACCTTGATGCTTTCAGAGCTAAGTACGGAGGACTGCTGTCTCTGTTAAGGGTCCATGTAGTTGAAGGAATCCTGTCTACGCTGATTCAGTTCTACGATCCAGTTTATCACTATTTCACATTCCCGGATTATCAACTAGCACCAACACTGGAGGAATATTCTCACCTGACTGATTTACCCCTCACTGACCAAGCTCCATTTTCTGGACTGGAAGAAATTCCAAAGGATCGAACCATTGCAAGAGCAATCTATTTGGACGAGTTAGATATCAGGACTCACATGACCACTAAGGATGGAATCCAAGGTTTACCGGCCAAGTTCTTGATTAAGAAAGCCCTGTACTTTGCCAGTATAGGAAACATTACTGCTTTCGAAGATATCTTTGTCCTACTCACATACGGGTTGTTCCTTTTTCCTAACATTGATTACTGCTTGCAGATGCTTATCATTCTGTACACTTAAGGAATTTGTACAGCGGAGGAGTGATCACATGCGGTGTACCCTTGCTTTACAAATGGTTCACTTCCCATTTATCCAAGTCTGCTACTTTTTGGGATCATAAGAGTACTCTGCGTTGGTAACAGAGAATTATGTCTCTTACCAACTCTGACATAGATTGGTACAATTGGATCTATGACGGGATAAGAATCATCGACCGTTGTGGAAACTTCCCTAATGTACCCCTCATAGGAACTAAAGGAGGAATCAACTATCATCCAGTTTTAGTTCGTCATTAACTCGGATACCCGATGAGACATATCCCGCGTAATGTTCATCTGGAAGGTCTTTTCTTCAAGGAAGGAGAAAATAACAGGGCACTAAAGACAGAAATAGTGCATGCCTGGAAACATGTTCACAGGAAAGGAAGAGAGTCTCTAGGAAAACCAGACTGTGTCTCTGTGGAACCATATCTCCACTGGGTATAAACTAGAGCCCTCAAGCTGAGGATGCCTTACCCTCGTCAAGAAGTTCTCTCGTTGAGAGAATCTGTCCTTTATTTTATGTCTGATACGGAAAAACTCCAGGTCACTCTCAAAAAAGTTCAACGGGAAAAGAAATCTTGGAAGAACAAGTACCGTATTCTCAATGTGGAGTGTACCAAAATTCAGGAACTGTTAAAAGAAAAGGACACTTTGATTAGGATATTAGAGTAACATGCTGTTGCGGTGAGAATCTGATAACAAGCTATTAATTAACTTGCATCACATTTCTTTGAATTCACCACCGACTTTGATTTATCCAAGGAAAGGTTCAAGATCGAGAAAAACCTAAAGGGGGGAGATCTATGGTTCGGGGGTTGATTATACTAAGGGAAGGTATTAGCACCCTAAGTATCTGTAGTACTCTACAGGAACCTCTTGTTTAGTTTATGTTATGTTATGTTTGCCGGCTAAGATATCTGATAAAGGTAAAGGTAAAAACCTAGGGATATGTACACTTAGTTTGCTCGTTAAGATGTCGTATCTTGTGCCTATGTATCTGACTAAAGAATCAAAGCAACCGTAGTTCACCTCATTAAGGGTGGATTGAGGAACCATTGACTATGGCCAAATTTCCAAGGGGGAATGAGTATGAGCTCATGTAGAGTTTAAGAAACTCTCTAAGTCTAAGTTGTGAGATTAAATGGCTATGAGGCCTATGACTATGAGTTCTAGAGAAGATGCTACCTATGACTATGAGGTCAAGGTGGTAAGATGACTATGAGGTCAAGATGGTAATGAGCTATCTATGACTATGAGGTCAATAGAGAGACTTTTTATGACTATGAGGTCAAGGTTGGAAGATGGCTATGAGGCCAAGGTGATATTCTATGACTATGAGGTCAAAGGGGAATAGTTATGACTATGAGGTCAAAGCTTGCCTATGACTATGAGGTCAAAGGTTGAAGATGGCCCTATGACTATGAGGTCAAGAGGGAATCCTATGACCATGAGGTCAAGGAAGAGTGGCCATGACTATGGGGTCAAGGCTTACCTATGACTACGAGGTCAAGGAAGAAGTGTCTCTATGACTATGAGGTCAAGGCTTACCTATGACTATGAGGTCAAGGAAGAAGTGTCTCTATGACTATGAGGTCAAGAGGTAATCCTATGACTATGAGGTCAAGGAAGAAGTGTCTCTATGACTATGAGGTCAAGAGGTAATCCTATGACTATGAGGCCAAGAGGTAATCCTATGACTATGAGGTCAAGGATGGTAGATGGCTATGACTATGAGGTCAAAACTGGTAGGTGGCTATGACTATAAGGTCAAAGCTGGTAATCCTATGACTATGAGGTCAAGGAGAGAAGATGGCTATGAGGCCAAGATGGAATCCTATGACTATGAGGTCAAGGAAGAAGATGGCTATGAGGCCAAGATGGAAATAGCCATGACTATGAGGTCAAAGTTGATAACCTATGACTATGAGGTCAAAGGTTAAAGATGGCCCTATGACTATGAGGTTAAGAGGGAATCCTATAACTATGAGGTCAATGGAGGATGGCTATGACTATGAGGTCAAAGCTTACTTATGACTATGAGGTCAAGGTTAAAGATGTTGCCAATGACTATGAGGTCAAGGGCTACCTATGACTATGAGGTCAAAGGCTAAAGACGTTGCCAATGACTATTAGGTCAAGGGAGACCTATGACTATGAGGTCAAAGGTTAAAGATGTAACTCTATGACTATGAGGCCATGGGAGATTCCTATGACTATGAGGTCAAAGGTTAAAGACGTTGCCAATGACTATGAGGTCAAGGGCTACCTATGACTATGATGTCAAAGGTTGAAGATATAACTCTATGACTATGAGGCCATGAGAGATTCCTATGACTATGAGGTCAAAGGTTAAAGATGTTGCCAATGACTATGAGGTCAAGGGCTACCTATGACTATGAGGTCAAAGGTTAAAGATGTTGCCAATGACTATGAGGTCAAGGGCTACCTATGGCTATGAGGTCAAAGGTTAAAGATGTAACTCTATGACTATGAGGCCATGAGAGATTCCTATGACTATGAGGTCAAAGGTTAAAGACATTGCCAATGACTATGAGGTCAAGGGCTACCTATGACTATGAGGTCAAAGGTTGAAGATGTAACTCTATGACTATGAGGCCATGAGAGATTCCTATGACTATGAGGTCAAAGGTTAAAGATGCTGCCTGTAACACCCCATTTTAATTTATTTAATCATCGTGTGTTACTTTTGTTGTTTGGCCTTGTTTAGGGCGTGTGTAGTTGAGCTTGTAAGCGTAGAGTCCGTAGCGGAACGGGGAATTAGGGATGTCGAAATTATAATAAAGTACTAATGAATAATGTGGGGACATATTTAATAATAGTAGAAAGAGGAGTATTATTATTTTTATGTCCAATATTATTATTATTAGTATTATTATTATTATTATTATTATTATTATTATTTATATTATTATTATTCTTATAATTATTATTACTATGGTTATCATTATTACTAAAAATATTGTTATTATTAACTAAAATCAGAATTTTTTTAGTAATAATAGAATTAGTGTTAGTAAAATTAGAAAAAGACGAGGATTAGGAATAAATTAGAACATAACCACACTTCCACCAAGAGAGAAAGTGGGAGAGGAAGAAGCTAAGCTTGGCATCATCAATTTTCATCAGAATTTTATCGAGAATTCGAGGTAAGGGGGAGAATGGATTTCAATATAGGTGTTGATAACATTAGAGGGTAGTGAGGATTCTTTCTCCTCATAGGAATTGTATGTATAATTATGTTGTTGTGGATTTGTTGTTGAATGATTGAAATTGTGACGGAAAGTGTGTAAATTGATCCATTCTGTCATAATATGGGTAAAACACTATGTTGCTGCTGCTATATGATTCTGGTATTGCAGATTTGGGTGCTAAGATTTAGCAAAAATTGGACTGGTGTGAAACTAGAAAATTCTGGGTATTTACTGCCCATACACGTAATGGGCAAGGCAATACGCGTATTGGGTAGGGTAATACGTGTATGGCAAGAGCGAAATGTGGGCGTTACACGTATGGAATCCATTTGACATGGCCCTCTGCTGAAATGCGTAATGGTACGCGTAGGGGGCAAGGCGTTACACGTAAGGGAGGTGGTACTACGCGTAATGGGATTAAAATATAATCAAACTGGAATTTTTGAGAGAAAACAGCCTCTGCCCGTACGCGTAACCCTCAGGGCAATACGCGTATGGCTGGCGGAAGAAATTGGGAATTACGCGTATGGCTGGGGGCAATACGCGTATGACTAGCGAGAGTGCATAATTTTTCCGTTTCGTGATTTCTTTTCCGATTTTGCGTCCGATGTGGTTTCTTTTTGGTCTGAGAGGTTGGTGTTGGTTCTGTATTGGCAGCAATTTTGGTAAAACAATGTGTTGCATCAAGATATTCTACTTGATGTCTTGACATGCTGTCTCTAACATTCTGCAGGTGAAGTGTTGGTGGTGTTTGTTAGTATTGCAGACTGTGTGCATGATGTCAAACACGATGTTCTGACATCAGTTGACAGAACTTCCAGTTCTGGTTTTAGGTTTTATTTGCTGCGCTATTTTTAGCAATCTTTTGTATGTTTATGTTATCTGATTGCTGCGAAATTTACTGAAGTGGTAATATATTGGAGTGTTATTTTTGGAGGCAATCTGTTTATGAAGAATAGGGAGTTGTTATTTTCATGCATAAAGATTTGGAGATTAATTTGCTTTTATTGGAAATTAAATCAAGGATCTGCAATTGCCTAAGCCCAAGGAATGTATTGCTATTTATAGATGATCAACCCTAACTGCTGCTCATGGAGAATAAAGATTGTGAGAGCTGTGTTCAAGTTTTAGGGTTTGTGTTTTGTGTTTGCTTTTGTGAGCCTTTCATTCATCTATTTTGATGTTTGAATTGGACTGATTTAGTTGAGTTGTATTTTGTCCACTCAAAGCTTTTAAGAACGAGTGTATTGTTCTTGGTTGAAGCTCTTAAGCAAGACCAAGGTGTGTCTTTGAAGTGTGTCTTCTACTTTCATGATTGTAAGTTGTTATCACTGCTGTGATTGAGGGGGAGTGAGAGGTGTCTCATATTTGAGAGTGTCTTAGATAGAAGTGTCATTGGGTAGTGATTAAGTGAGTAGATTGTCAACTGGTGTGTTGGCTGTAGAGTCTATGAATTGATACTACTAATAGTGGACTTTCTTCCTGGCTTGGTAACCCCCAGATGTAAGTGTGTTTACACTGAACTGGGTCAACAATTGATTATGTTCTTTACTGTTGTTTTCTGCATTTTCTACCTTGTTCATTATTGTTAAGATATAAGTGTCATGACATCACGTTCGACATCTCATATCTTTTTCCAGAATTTCAATTGGCATCAGAGCAGGCACCCTGTTCTATTTCTGGGTGAGATCTATGGAAGTTACTTTCTGGTTCTATGGACAAGGAAGGAGGATTTGTGAACAGACCACCCATCTTAGATGGATCTAACTATGATTATTGGAAACCACACATGGTGGCCTTCTTGAAATCGTTTGATAGTAGGGCCTGGAAAGCTGTCATAAAAGGATGGAAACATCCTGTCATTGTTGGGAAAGATGGAATAGCTACATCTGAACTGAAACATGAGGAAGAATGGACTAAGGAGGAGGATGAACTGGCTCTTGGAAATTCTAGAGCATTGAATGCCATGTTCAATGGAATTGACAGAAATATATTCAGATTGGTGAATAATTGTGAAGTTGCTAAAGATGCTTGGGACATACTCAAGACTACTCATGAAGGTACCTCTAAAGTGAAGATGTCAAGACTTCAGCTACTGACTTCCAAATTTGAAGAGTTAAAGATGAAGGAAGATGAAAGCATACATGACTTCCATATGAATGTTCTTGAAATAGCCAATGCTTCAAGTGGCCTTGGTGAAAAGATGTCTGAAGAAAAGCTGGTGAGAAAGATACTTAGGTCTCTTCCCAAGAGATTTGCTATGAAGGTGACTGCCATAGAAGAAGCTCAAGATATCAGCAAAATGAGGGTGGATGAACTTATTGGATCTCTCCAAACATTTGAACTAGGAATAAGTGACATATCTGAAAAGAAATCCAAAAGTATAGCCTTTGTCTCAAACTCTGAAGATGGAGAGGAATGTGATCAAGAAATAAATGAAAGTTTGTCTACTGATATGGTTCTACTAGGAAGACAGTCAAACAAAGTGATGAAGAGGATGAACTTAAAGACTAGATATAATGTCAAGAACAACTCATCTGACATCAGCAAGTCTAGTGGTGATGGTAGAAAAACTAGGTCTGAAGAGAATTCCTCTCAAGGGAAAGGAGTTCAGTGCCATGAATGTGAGGGATTTGGTCACATTAGAACTGAATGTGCTACTTATCTCAAGAAACAAAAGAAGAGTCTAGCTGTTTCCTGGTCTTATGAGGATTCAGGAAGTGAAATTGAGAAAGAATCTGCCAAACATGTGACTGCCTTGACAGGAAGATATGTTTCTGATGGAGATTCAAGTGATGAGGAATTAACTTTTGAAGAACTTGCAGTTGCCTACCAAGACCTATGTATCAGAAGTGAAGAAGTGTGTCAAGAAGAGGAGAAGCAAAAGGAACTCATAATCCAACTAAAGGCTGACAAGGCTGAACTAGAAAATGAAGTTAGTTTGCTGAAATGCAAACTTGGTCAAATGTCCAAATCTCTCAGAATGTTGAACAGAGGCACTGACACATTGGATGAAATTCTTCAGAGTGGAAAAATGGCAAGTGATATGACTGGGTTAGGATTTGTTGGTGAGAAGAAATCCTCTGCAGATGCTAGTTCCTCTGGACCTAACATGTCCCATCCGATGTCTCAACATCATGGGAAAGTTCATGTTCCTGAGCCTAAGCAGGTTATGCCTCATCAGCTGCCACAACATCATGGAGGAAGAAAACCTCAACATCATGGGAGAAGACATCCAATTCACTTCAGAGGAAGGTTTCAGAGATTGAGATGTCATTACTGTGGAAGGTTTGGTCACATAAAACCTTTTTGCTCCAGACTGCATGGATATCCTAAGCCTGATCCTCAACTTAGACAGTATCAGAACAGGCCTGCAAATGTGAAACAATGGGGTCCCAAGGCTGTTGCTACCAGTTTATTAGCTCACATGTCTCTCAGAGGTGACACCAAAGAAGACTGGTATTTTGATAGTGGATGTTCTAGACACATGACAAGTATTGAAGAACTGTTAGCTGACATCAATTCTTACTCCACTAGTTATGTGAATTTTGGTGATGGAGCCAAGGGTGAAATCAAGGGGGTTGGAAAATTGAACTGTTCAGGAGTTCCTAATCTTGATAGTGTGGTGCTTGTGAAAGGGTTGACTGCAAACTTGATAAGCACCAGTCAACTGTGTGATCAAGGGTTCAAGGTCAACTTCACAAACTCTGAATGTTTGGTTACTAATGAAAAGGGTGAAGTAACCATGAAGGGAGTCAGATCTCAAGACAATTGCTACTTGTGGGTTTCTCAAGATGATAAAGGTAAACTGTGTCATCAACAAGAAGTGAAAAGGATCACCTCCTTGGGAGATGTCAGAGGAATACCTAAGATAAAGTTGGAAGAAGGAAGAGCTTGTGGGAAGCAAACTAAGAGTAAGATGTTACACCATAAGTCTCAACATCTCACTACTTTAAAAGCATTGGAACTATCTCACTTGGACCTAAGGGAATCTAGAAGTGATGAGGAGATGATTAAACATTGTGTTCAGCAAAAGCAGTCAGAACCTGAGATGTGTCTGGGTGATAAGTTAACTTATTGTCTTAAACAGATGGATGTTTTTACTCTCTTATCTCAGAGTAGATATGGCAAGAAAATTCTTAAGAAGTTTTGGATGCTGACTAAGTACAATGTCAAGCAAGATGTCATGACATTACACTATGACATCATGAGCACATTGATTAGAAGTCTGGTGGAAGATAATTTGGTTAGTGTGAAACATGTTAGCACTGAAAGAAAATCGGCTGACAATTTAACAGAGGGGATGGATGCAAGTCAGCTTGAACTCTTAAGAAGAAAATTGGGACTATGTGTAGACTTATAGCAATTAAAGATGTGTGGAAAAATCTTTTTAATTTTTAAGGGTCATTTAATGCTTTGTGGAAATATCATTAATTTCCTTTTCAAAAAGCAGCCCCCTATCTTAGGAAATCATTTCAACATATTGCTCCCACACGCAACATACGTATTGCGCCTTATTTGCCCTGTTCGTTCACCTTCCTTCTCGGAGAAAGAAACCCTTCTGCTCCAAACTCTATCCTTTGCAAGATTTCTACAATGTCTCAACAACGCTCCTCATCTTCGTCCAAGCATGTTTCTGAACAAACTCCTACGAATCCTAGGGTTTTCTTTGAAGATGTTCATACTGATGTGTTTCTTGATGTTGCTCCTCTTTCTATGATTTCCCCACCTGAAGCTAAGAAGACTAAACCCAGAAAGCTGCATGCAAGAAGATCCAAACGCACTCCTGCAGGTAACTCTTCTGATTCCTCTGAGAATAAAAAGTATGATGATAGCTCTGTTCGTAGCACAGTTACTGGTCTCTTGTATGGAGACAACGGGATTCCTGGAATCACTATTCCTCTGTCTCAAGAGGATCAAGGAAAGGAAGAAGTCTTCTCTGTTGATAGAAGTGTGGATAGGATTGTCTCTAGGGTTCTGGATGAAGGGTTTGTCGTTGTTGGGATCTCTAAGCCCCTTGCACAAATTTCTGCCTCTCATACTTCTGAGGCTAACCAAGAAGGTAGACATCAAACTAGGACATCTGGTTCTGATAAAAATGGTTCAGAAGATAAACTTCAAAAGCTGGCTACCTCTGTTCTGGAGGGTGCAGGAAAGGATGTTGAACCTGATGTTGGAACATCTACTGCTGAGAAAATTGTGAATATTGATGATCCATCTGACAATGAGCTGATTGCTAATGTGCATCTGGGTATAGCAAAGAGTTTGAAGGCTAGAAAAGGAAAATCTGTGGACACATCTCCAAAAGAGAAAGTGGCCAGTAGTAAGAAAATGACTACAGTTGTAGGTCCTCCAAGATCTTGGAGTAAAGTGTCAACTCCCTCTAAAAGGAGGTAAATCAGGACTGAGTCTGATCGTGATTGTGATGTTGAGGATAATGTCCAGGAAATCACTCATGTGAAGAAGGCAGTTGTGAATAGATCTTCTGATAAAGTTCCTGAGGCTCCACTAGATAATATCTCCTTTCATTCTGTGGAGAGTGTGAAAAAATGGAAATATGTTTATCAGAGAAGGCTTGCCCTGGAAAGAGAACTTGGTAAAGATGCCCTTGAGATTAAGGAAGTTATTGAGATGATTAAGTTTGATGGGCTGATGAAAACTGTTTCTGGTTTTTCCAAATGTTATGATATGCTAGTCAAGGAGTTTATTGTGAACATTCCTGTGGACATTGCTGATAGAAGAAGTGTGGATTTTAGAAAAGTGTATGTGAGGGGTAAGTGTATTGATTTTTCTCCTAAGGTTATCAACAATTACCTAGGAAGGAATGAGCAAGAAGATAGAGAGTTGGAGGTTACTGACAATCAAGTGTGCAAGGAGATCACTGCAAAACAAGTGAAGGTTTGGCCGTTGAAGGGAAAATTATCTGCTGGTCTACTCAGTGTTAAATATGCTATCTTACACAGGATTGGTGCTGCAAATTGGGTCCCCACTAATCACAAAACTACAATCTCTGTTGGCTTAGGGAAGTTTATTTATGATGTTGGCACAAAGAAGAAATTTGATTATGGGTCCTATATTTTGATCAGACTGTTAAGCATGCTGGAACAATGGCTGTAAAGTTACCCATTGCATTTCCTTCTTTAATCTGCGGTATTATTTTGAAACAACATCCTAGGATCTTGTCTAGTGCTGATAGTGTTTGCGAAAGGGAATCAGTCTTGTCCCTTCATGAAAAATTGTTTGCAGGTCAACATGTCCCAGACACTGTTGTGACATCTGCTTCTGAAGCTAACCAGCCCACTACCAAGGCAAGTGTGATTGTTGAGCCAAAGGAGGCATGCAAAGATCTTGATGCAGTGATTCATGTAAATACTGAAAGGAAATTCAAGCTTGAAAAATTAATCAAGTCTCTGCAATTGGGTGAAGGTGTTCTTGAGGGTGATGATAATGAGGAAGTTGGTGCTGAAGAGGAGAAATCTGATGGAGATGCTGATGCTGAGGAGAACAACCCTGATGGAGAGGAGGAAAGTGATGAAGGAAGTTCTGAGTCTGATGGGTCTGAAGATAATCAGTTTTTGTTTTGTTTAGTGGTTCTTTGCTTTGTTTTGTTTTTCTCTAGAATTATGTTCTTGGCACCTTAGTGTGCATATGTTCTGGTTTGTACTCTTGATTTTTTTTTCTGGTTTTCTGATGTCAGCCTCAGTTTGCTACGTTTGATGACATTTTTGTTGCTTAACTGGTTTTCTGTTGGCTCCCTGGTGTGCTTAGATGTGTACTTCTATTGTTAACAGCTTCTTTTTGATAATTTTAGTATGGTTCTTCTGGATTTATCTTATTCTGCAGTTTGTCCAATTATGGCTAAAAAAGGGGAGAGTAGTGTAGTAGTTGTTTTGCTGGTTTTGAAGATGGTTTTCTAGTGTGCAGGTGCTGGTTTTCTACTTTGTTTTTCTGTGCTCCTTGGCTTGAGGGGGAGTTTCTGGTTTTCTGAGAATGTTAGTTGTGTTTGTGTGGGTTGCTACAGGGATCTCTGATATGGAGTTGTTTTAGCCAAAATTTGCAAAAGGGGGAGTTTGTTGGTTCTGTATTGGCAGCAATTTTGGTAAAACAATGTGTTGCATCAAGATGTTCTACTTGATGTCTTGACATGCTGTCTCTAACATTCTGCAGGTGAAGTGTTGGTGGTGTTTGTTAGTATTGCAGACTGTGTGCATGATGTCAAACACGATGTTCTGACATCAGTTGACAGAACTTCCAGTTCTGGTTTGATGTTTTATTTGCTGCGCTATTCTTAGCAATCTTTTGTGTATTTATGTTATCTGATTGCTTCGAAATTTACTGAAGTGGTAATATATAGGAGTGTTATTTTTGGAGGCAATCTGTTTATGAAGAATAGGGAGTTGCTATTTTCATGCATAAAGATTTGGAGATTAATTTGCTTTTATTGGAAATTAAATCAAGGATCTGCAATTGCCCAAGCCCAAGGAATGTATTGCTATTTATAGATGATCAACCCTAACTGCTGCTCGTGGAGAATAAGGATTGTGAGAGTTGTGTTCAAGTTTTAGGGTTTGTGTTTTGTGTTTGTTTTTATGAGCCATTCATTCATCTGTTTTGATGTTTGAATTGGACTGATTTAGTTGAGTTGTATTTTGTCCACTCAAAGCTTTTAAGGACGAGTGTATTGTTCTTGGTTGAAGCTCTTAAGCAAGACCAAGGTGTGTCTTTGAAGTGTGTCTTCTACTTTCATGATTGTAAGTTGTTATCACTGTTGTGATTAAGGGGGAGTGAGAGGTGTCTCATATCTGAGAGTGTCTTAGATAGAAGTGTCATTGGGTAGTGATTAAGTGAGTAGATTGTCAACTGGTGTGTTGGTTGTAGAGTCTATGAATTGATACTACTAATAGTGGACTTCCTTCCTGGCTTGGTAGCCCCCAGATGTAAGTGTGTTTACACTGAACTGGGTCAACAATTGATTGTGTTCTTTACTGTTGTTTTCTGCATTTTCTACCTTGTTCATTATTGTTAAGATATAAGTGTCGTGACATTACGTTCGACATCTCATATCTGTTGCCAGAATTTCTGTTGGGATAGGTGTCAGAACTTGATGAATTTGGGAATGGTAGTAAAAATGATTTAAAATGGAATTTTGATGGATTAATTAGGTAATTAACTAATTAAGGCCACGTGAGGTATTTTCCTTAATAGTGTGTATTATGATGAATTGAATTGACAGTTGTGGTAATACTAGTGTGTATTACGATGAGTATGTATCTCACGTGTGATCAAGGGGATCGTGAAGAGGTATAGTTGTTATTATACCTATGGTTTTATGCATCATTTGTGTCGTGCATTTCATGATGTGTCTGGTGGAGACAGCTAGGTGGGAATCCATGATGGGTGCCTAGTATTGTCTGGACTCCAATGTGGAGTTGTATGGAGACAAATTATTGCTCAGTGGGAGTATATGTGATTTGTCTGGACTCCAATGTGGAGTTGTATGGAGATAAATCATTGCTCAATGGGAGTGTATGTGATTTATCTAGATTCTTTTTTGAATCGGGTTCAATTGAATGAACCATGTTATGTGGTACCACTTGCACTGCATTGTGTCATTGAGTCACATTGCATTATTATGTCTTTGTTGGATTATAATCAGAAAGTGACAAGTGTGTCGTGAATGTGTGGATATTATGTGTGATTGCTTGATTACTACTCCTTAACGTGTATTTTACACCGTTAATTATTGAATGTAGTTCTGACCCCTTTGTTGTTTCTTGTGTCTGTGCTTCTTGGGAAGTACAGATAATCCAGGTACTTGAGTAGTGCATGGAGTGCGTGTTGCCTGATCGAGTCTTAGGAGTCGCTCTGATACGTAACACGGGATAATAGGAAATTCATCTTTTGTTGTATATATTGTTTATTGTTTTATGTATCACTACTCACTTTAAAACATGGTGAACCACGAGTTTATGTGGACCATGATTTTGTTGGCCAATGGCCTTGTTATTTTGGGGGATATTTGATTCCGCTGTTTTAACTTATTTTTGAGAAACAAGAAGTGAATGAAGTAAATAGAGAAATTCAGGTTATGTTTTTATGGTGTGACATCCCACTATTTAGGGGAACTCTGATTATATTTGTAATATTTGTATATTTTTATTTAAATTGGGACAGTGGGGTGTTACATTGCCAATGGCTATGAGGTTAAGGGCTACCTATGACTATGAGGCAAAGGTTAAAGACGTTGCCAATGACTATGAGGTCAAGGGCTACCTATGACTATGAGGTCAAAGGTTAAAGATGTAACTATATGACTATGAGGCCGTGAGAGATTCCTATGACTATGAGGTCAAAGGTTAAAGATGTTGCCAATGACTATGAGGTCAAGGGCTACCTATGACTATGAGGTCAAAGGTTGAAGATGTAACTCTATGACTATGAGGCCATGAGAGATTCCTATGACTATGAGGTCAAAGGTTAAAGATGTTGCCAATGACTATGAGGTTAAGGGCTACCTATGACTATGAGGTCAAAGGTTGAAGATGTAACTCTATGACTATGAGGCCATGAGAGATTCCTATGACTATGAGGTCAAAGGAAAATGGATTCCTATGACTATGAGGTCAAAGGTAGTAATGAGCTTTTTATGACTTTGAGGCCAATAAAAAGACTTTCCTTTGGAAGGAAGGGGGAAGATAACATCTTGTGAACAAGAGTTACAGTGAGGTTGGAATGTAATGAAACATATGAGTTCAAAAATTCCCAAAACAGTAAGCATTAATCAACATATGAAATAAACTTTCAAGTGTGAACATGGCAAACAGCAATAATAAGTGGTCATATAAATACGACAAGTATGGCAGAGAAAGCATTCTCACAGTTTAAAAACAAAGACATTTAAATTTAGAATCATGCAACTTAGCAGCAGAGGCCAAAAAATACAGACAACATTCTCATGATGAGGCCTTGCTCAAAGTCAGGAAACAAAGTTTCATAAATCACAGCAAATTCCAAAGAAAATCACTTTAAAGTCTTCAAGAAAAATAATTGATTTTATTTATAGAAAAGTCTAAGAATTAAAATGAGGTTATGCACATTTGTTATTGTTTTTTTTTTGGAAAGGAAATAAAACAATTATGTGAAGTAAAACAAATAAAATAAAAATAAATTAAGTGTTATACAGTGTGGCACTCGCCACCTTTCTCTTGTGTGGCAGGCGCCATGAGTTTTTTGTGGCCACCACTATTCCTTTGCATGGCCAGCGCCATGTGTGGTGCATGCTCTTGTGGCCAGTGCCACTACTACATGGCAGGCACCATGTGGTTTCTTTTTTGTGGTGTGTGCCATTTTTTTTTGTTAGTAGTGTGGCAGGCGCCTCCTAAGCATGTTTTTTTCAATATGGCGAGTGCCACTATAATCTTTTTTGTTCAGTTTTCTTTTATACAAACACAAATCCATTTCATAATTCCTCAGAAAAATCCACACATTTATGATTTATGATTGGCAACATTTATAACGAAATTAGATAACAACAAGATAATAACCAGATAATAAATATGACAACATGATAACGATATGAAGCAAAATGATCATGGTAAAAAAATAGAATGAAACAGAGTGTGATACCTAGTGGAGAAAGTCCACTGCTTCTTCACGGGTACAAGTTTCTAGAAATGGTGGATGAGCTCCCCCTCCTTCAAAGATCAACTGCTACAAAGCTAGCCCTTCTTTTCTTTAGTTTCCCAGAAAGAGTCACAAGTTACTGGTGGTTAGGATATTGGGTGTTTGATGGTTTGAAGTGTTTACAGAGGGAATGAAAATGGTAAATTCCTTGCAAGTTTTGAAGATTACTTGCAGGACTAAAAATGGAGAGGTGGAGAGATTTTGAGAGAGTTTTCTTGTATCTTTCTCGGTGTTTTTTGTTATCTTGAACAAAGGGGAAATGGTCTCCTTTTATAGGCAAAACAAATTGGTCCGTGCCTTGGAGATAGAGTAGACAAATGATTTATCCATAAGGGAAAAAATTAGGGTTTGTATGGCACTTCCTTCAGCCTTTGAACTCAGTCGACCTTGGGGATCACTATGTTGAACCATGCAGCGGAGGATATGGTGCAGGTCTGTTACTTTCATCCTTCAGTACTTATTCCAAAAAACTCTTTTTATTGTGTCATGGGAGAGAGTGAAAAGAGGAAATAGTTGGAATTGAGGATTACGGATTCCTGAGCATGAATACAGATTTTTTATGCTGAGCCATTTTATTTCATTGATCCAATATGGTGTCCAAGAGATCTTTTGGCTATGTCAGGAGAGAGTGAGCTCAAAGAGGTAGTATTTAGTGACTTCACGAAAATTGCCTTACAAGCAAGGTATCTTCAGATTTTTTTAAATAATAACAAGAGGCATATGAAATGAATTAAGTGCATAATGCCTTGTTACTAAAACCCTACGTGAACACCACTTTAAATTCTCAACTTTATGACCTTTGATTCAAATGACAGAATTTTGGACCCAATGGAATTTTGAAATAAATCACTGTCATACCCCAAATTTCTCCTACCTGTATATAATTTTCATCTGTCACACCCCGATTTTCACCCTAGCCTTGCATATCATTTTCATCATCTATGCATTCCATTAGGTCATAACTTGCATTCATCTGACAATGTTTTCATTTCGCATCGCCCGCATAGCATAACATGTTCTTCATCGTGCATATTGCATAAAATGTCAGCCGGAGTAGAATTCTCGAATTTACAGGCGAATCAATCAAACTAAAGGCTGGTCCCGATTAGTTTCAAAATCTGACAGAATACTGTATTTTTCCGAGTGATTTATTCCACGCGGATAATTTTTGTGCAGTCGTTTTATTTTTTACTATTTCGATACCCGACTATCTATTTTTTATTTTATTAGTAATTTTTAGGTGAATATCTTTTAATTAATTTAGAACTAACTTAGGTTGTTTTAGTTAAATGTTTTTAATTAAATTAATTTTAATTTATTTAGATAATTAGGATTTTATCTCTTTTTTAATCTTAATCTATTTTATCATTTATTTTTTATTACTTTAGTATTATAATTATTTTAATTTATTTAGATTTTCAGCTTGAATTTATTTTAGAGTAATTTGTCTCTAATTTAGTTTTTAAAAGAATCCAAAATAAGAGAAAAAAGTGGATGTTACACATAACCAACATTTTTTCATTAAACCAGTATATTTCCAAGCAATGTTCCATAAGATACCAAAACAAACTTCTGCCACCACATTCTGCAACAAGCTAACTACTGCTTCACACAAATCTGCACAAAAGCAACCCAACAGCCACAAAGCCATGCGCAATATCCTGCTGCTAGCACCCTGTGACAATAATGCCAAAACACTGATACACCAGCCTGCTTCAAGTTTGTACAACCTGCTACAACAATAGCAACAACACAATGAATGACATGTAATTTTCAAACAAAGCCAGAAAGTGACCTATCGACAGCAAGAAAAGGGAGGGATTCAAGAATTCAAAAATAAATTAAAAGGAATCCATCGAGAGAAAGGGGGAGCAGACCCAGAACTCACAGCAGTGTTCATATTTCTCATCAGTAAAAAAAAACAACACAAAAAAAAATCTCAAAACATTACCTTCAACCACCCTTCATCAAATCTTCATAACCTTCACTAACTTACACAATCCCTCAAATCATCTCTCAACCACATCCATTAAACCGCAATCCACTCAACACAGCAATCTCAACCAAATCGTACCCAAAAACACCCTCTTCTTTCATCAGCTCTATTCATCTGTTTCAACAAACACATAAAGCATCACGTTGTGAATCCATACCAGAAACTCAACAAACCGATCCCCCTTCTCAACCTTTTAACCGCCGCGCAACCACCATCACCTTTTCATAAACCGTGAACAAAAACAACAACTTGCAGCTGCTTCAGAAACTCAAACACCGCCTTCAAAACCTTTTATTCAAATCCTCTCAACCTCCATTAATCAAACTTCCGCCGCGAATCACTACGCCGCATCATCACGACACCGTGGCCGCCGCGGAGAAAGAAGAGGACGCGACGTAGTGAGGAAGAGAAAGCGCGGAAATCGCGATTGAAACAGAGAGGACTTGAGGGAGAGTCTCACGCAACAAGAAGAGAGAGCAACGGATTAAGAAGCGAAATCACGGCGTGAGAGAAAGCGTCCGAGAGAGATTAGGCAGAGAGATCGCGAGGCCATGGAGAAGAAGAAAAGAAGAATGTGTTTCACGGTTTGG
This sequence comes from Lathyrus tuberosus, assembly GCA_022829125.1. Lineage (NCBI taxonomy): Eukaryota > Viridiplantae > Streptophyta > Magnoliopsida > Fabales > Fabaceae > Lathyrus > Lathyrus tuberosus. Next base: position 11,571,589 of record JALAZF010000145.1, read on the forward strand.
GTAATCTGATTTTTCCATTTTCCTTTTATTTTATGTTTTATTTTTTTTAATAATGTTATTAAATTAGGTCAGATTGTTGTGGGCTCACAGGCCCACTTGAATCACTCTTCACACCTTATTCACTTACCCTTTCTTACTTTTTATTTTATTTTATTTTATTTTATTTTATTTTTTTAACTTCTTAAATTCTTTGGAAAAACATTTTTATTAATTATTAATGTTTTTTTAATAAAATTTTAGTTATCTTAATTCTTGTTAATTAGTAATAATTTTTGTTACAATTTTGTTTTATGGTTTTGTTAATTATTGTTAATATTTATTTATTTTTTATTTATTTCTTGTTAATTAATTCATTTTAATATTTTGTTAACCTTACTTTTTTATAGATTTTAATTATATAATTTTTGTTAGTTTAGTTTTGAAAATATATATGTATATGAAGATCTCTACTGTAAGTTGTATTTGTATATATAAAGTTTCGTTTGTTTTTTTTAGAATATATATATATATATATATATATATATATATATATATATATATATATATATATATATATATAATATCTCTACTGTAAGTCATATAAAAAAATTTAAGTGCATCTATTTTATATAATTTTGGTTTTTAAATATACATATAACTCTTTTTTTAATATCTTATTAATTTTAGATTGTTTAGTTTTTTAATATTCACTATTTGATAAATTTTTAGATTTAATAATTTTTAATAACTCTTTTTGTTAATATTTTAGTCTATAACTTTTCTTTAAAAAAATCTTTGTTAATAATATTGTTTAAATGTCATTTATTATTTTTTAAATAGTTTTTGTATTTAGATTGTTACTACTTTGGTTCAAACTATTTTCTCAAACTTTTTTTAATTAATTATATTTTGGTTAACATTTTAGATTTATTTCTTGATTTATCTTTTCATTTCTAGCTTGATTTTCATTTCGATTTGTATTTCGGTTGTTGGTCGATGATATCAAATATGATCATGGATTTGTCGATTTGTCGACTTTAAATCTTGATTATGATGAGACCGCTTGCATCTCCCTTTTGGATTTGCTCTTAATTTTATTTTTGGTCAATGAGATCTAAATATCAAAGATGTTGGCTTTTACGAACCGATAAGAATCTTGATTAAAAGATGAGACCATTGTCATTTACTATTCCATTTACATTCTCATCATTTGTACATTATTCCTCATCATCTTATCACTCATGCATTACTTCATCTGTGAACTTCTTTGTTTACTATTTAGTTTAGGATACTTGCACATACGTAGCTTCTTCTTGAGTTACCTCATAATAAGCTTCTTTATTTCTCTCATTGATCATCCCCTGTAAATTTCCATGTATCCCTCCCCCAATTTGATGTACTTTGTACTTTATTTTTCCATTGCATCGCTAGTTAGACATCTTAGGAATTAGGAGAGAACCCTAAAAAGCATTCACTTGATCCATATATCAAGTCCCTTTACCCAACTTGTAAGTACAGCGCTTTTGCCTCGCCATCAACCTTACCTTGAACCATTAGGACCTCATTTCCATTAGTCCTTAACTCTTCCATACGCAAATTCAAACCTCGATCCATATCGAGCATTTTACAAATCAAACTAATACATTTAACTATACTTAAACACTATTTCTTGAAAGGTGAAAAGTGAGGGGGATCGAGTCTCTGATCTTTCTCTTCAATTGTTTGGGTGTGAGTTCTCTTACTCGTGTGTGGACAATTGACGCCTCTAAAACACTTGTAACTCGACAACATTCAAACTTCTTTCCAAACAATCATCAAAACATTTAATCCCTATCTAAACACATTTTTACTAAAAGGTGAAGTGAGGGTGGTCGAGTCTTTGGCCCTTCTCCTCAATTGTTTGGATGCGAGTTCTCTTACTCATTGTGAACAATTGTCACCTCTAAAACATCTAAACTCTCATTTCTTGCCCCTGTGCGATCAAAACCTTCCCAAAACACTAAGCCATCGCCCCTTGCGATCCACAACTCAAACACCTTTTCAAAAGAACATTGTTTAGTCCATTCTTCCGCGCATATGAACTAGTGCTTCAGCCTCCCCTAGCGAGCAGACAAGCCAACGTTTAGCAGTTAGAATGCAACCTAAACTCTCGTTCGCCTAACACACATACAAATCAAATTCTCTTTTCTTAATCAAACTATTTAATACACTTAATCATATATTCAAACAACTTTCTAAAAGGTGATGTGAGGGTGGCCAAGTCTTTGACCTTTCTCCTCAATTGTTTAGGTGTGAGTTCTCTTACTCGTGTGTGGACAATTGGCGCCTACATAAAAAACACTAACCAAACAACCGTAGTCCCACGAACTACGAATGCTCTGACTTTCCCATTGCACGAGGGAATACGTAGGCACAAGGGTTCTAATCCTTGCCGAGCACCCTAATAAAAAAACCACCCATTTTTCCCTTAAAATTAATTACCTTAGAAGATAACCAAACAAACCTAACTTTCTCACGAATCGAATCAAGAGGTTCCCGTTGAGTACAACGGACGTAGAGGGTGCTAACACCTTCCCTCTTGCTTAACCGACTCCCGAACCCGAATTTGGTTGCGATGACCATTTTCTTATCCCTTTAAAGGTTTTATCGATATTTTCCTTTCCCTCTTTTGGGATGAATAAAGTTCGGTGGCTACTCTGTTTCGAACAGTTTTTTCCGCGTCCATCGCGAGGATCGTATTTTTCGAGGTACGACAGATGGCGACTCTGCTGGGGATAAGCATTGCCCTATGATAGAGAGAGTCAAGCCTAACTTAACTCGATTCGTCAGTGTTAGATCCGCTTATTTGTTTATCTTCCCTTTCTTGTTTGCTTGCTTGTCTGATTATCTATTATCTACTCGCATGCTCATTATTATATCCTATTATTATCTCTTATGACACTGTGGGGGTCCTCTGATCATTGGTACTTTGTGAGACGGCTCTACACCCGAGTCGAGAAAAACCCTAGGATTAGGATGGTGGTTGTGTAGTGGAGGTTTGCGTGGTCTCTTCCGCGTGAGCCAAAGCAAAGTCCCCGCTTGGAGTAGATTTCCTTGGAAATGTTATCGTTTTCACGTTACTTCGTCACGATGATAATGTTTTCGAGCCTGAATCGTCGATCCCAAGGACCATTAACCCATTTATACATGGTGGTTGGTAGTGTTAACTCTTTGTGGGTTAATGCGAACGCCACAATCAGATGAGATCCCTCGAACGTATTACTTCCTGACAGTAATATTTTCGACCTCGATCTAGGATTCTGAGAACCCTGCTTTAAACTCGAGTGTCGATGGTTGTGTAGTGAGCGCCTCCGAGGAGTCTTTCTCATGGGGAAGAAACGAAGACCTCACCTAGACGAGATCCTTTCAAGGATATTATCGTCTGATGTTCCTTCGTCATGGCTATAATGTCTTTGAAAGACATCCATAACTCTAGGCACCTACTCGTTTAGAATCTACCTGTGGGGGGGGGGTCTTGTGATCAGAGATATCTTGTGTCTAACTCCTTCCTCAGAATTAGATGTTGTTTTAATCCTGGAACCTGCATTGCATACTCATGACATTAGCATATCATTTTCCAACAAACTCATCCGATCATCTGTCCATTTCCTGCCAGCTGATTTCCCGACGCTCATACTGAACCTGTGGTAATCGCAAAACATTTAAATCAAGTTCAAGCGGAGATAAGAGAAGCATAGACAATTTGAAAGTTGTGATGGCTATGTCAAAGGATAGTTTTCAACATATTGGGATGAAGGATTTTGACCTCCCTTCAGGTTTTACTGTATCGACTAACCCATTGTATGATTGTCTACCTGGTGATCATCCTCCACGAGTGAACATCCCTACCCAGTCTCAGATGATGTCGCTGACTGATTCCATGGAGAAAAGGTTTTGTGCCCTCGAAGAGAAATTTCAAGCTATGAAAGCACGCGATACTTCTGGGCTCGATGCTATTGATATGTGCCTAGTGCCAGACTTGGTAATTCCTCCAAAATTCAAAGTACCCAACTTTGAAAAGTACGCTGGTATCAGTTGTCCAAAGCATCATTTGGTGATGTTCTACCGAAAGATGACTTCTCATGTCCGCGACGACAAGTTGATGATTTATTGCTTTCAAGACAGTTTGAGTGGTGCGTCTTTGAATTGGTACATGGGTTTAGAAAGAAGTTGTATCCAATCATGGAAAGACTTATCCAATGCTTTCATAAAGCAATATGAGTACAATTTGGACATGGCTCCCAGTCGCACGCAGTTGCAAAGCCTATCTCGAAATAGCGGTGAATCCATTAAGGGTTATGCACAACGATGGAGAGAGTTGGCAGCCAGGGTGCAACCACCACTCTTGGATAAAGAATTGATTGACACGTTCTTGGACAGTCTGCATGCCACCTATCTTGAAAGAATGACTGGCGGTTCATTATCAAGCTTATCTGACCTTATAATAGTAGGAGAGTGCATCGAGAGTTACCTCAAGGCTAAACAAGTCCAAGACGTCTTGAGTAATCAAGCTGGTGAAATGAATCCTTCAGCAATCCCCAAGAGGAAGAGGATAATGAAATTGATGCAGTCCTAGCAAATGTTGAGTATTCTCAGGGTACACCGGCAAGACTTTATGGCCCTTTAACTTCTCGGCAGTTATCATTGTCAGCGCTATATCATCCTTATGGGCAACCTGTCAATCCTAGGGCATCACACCAGAAACCTATGTTTTCTCCTCGTGCAAATCAACGAGCCCGTGGTCGAGGACATCAGAATCATCATCAGAATCAGCATAGGCCTCGAAACAACTTGGAAAGAAGAACTGTTCCTCTTCACCTAGTTCCTATGTTGTACAGTCAACTTTTGCCGCATCTGGTCCAAAACTCACTGGTAGAGCCCAAAGCAATCAAGCCATTGCCAAAACCATACCCACCTGGATACGATCCCAATGCATATTGTGGATATTATGCTGGATCAATGGGGCATTCAACTGAAGATTGCAAAGCTTTTCAAGCCAAGGTGCAACAGTTAATTGACAACAAACACATATCATTTCCAGAAGGAAACTTGGTTGTGCATGTCAGCTTCTCGCCCAATTGAGTTCCAAGACTTCAAGAGGCATCCCCTAAAGCCAGTGGTTCAGACAGGAAGACTTCCTCAGATACTGGCAACCATTGTACATTTATCATTTGCATTTGTAATTTCGTTATGTTAAATGCTACTCGTTTTTTAATATTGTTATTTCAAATGGTAATATTAATGATGTGATCATGCATTTTCTGAATTAATCATGTCGCATTCGCTCGTTTTTCTTTACTTATATATATAAAAAAAAAACAAAAACAACAAAATTCTTCCATATACTTCTTGTCCACTTTCTTTATCAAACTCTTGTTTAGCAAAGATTAGAGGGAGGATGATGAAAACAAAATACTCATAATTGTTGATGGTATGATTTCGGATGGAATCCTGCCAAGGATGTATAGGCATTGTTTCAAATCACCAAACACTGGAGAGATAAGGAGTTAGTCCCTAGTTAACCACTTCGAGCCTAAAAGTAGGAGTTTCTTTCGGATTTAAAAACCCTTATGCTTAACCTGGGGCATGGGTAGTTGTTCAGTTAATCCGACGACGCGTCCCATCTAAGGATCAATTATATGTTGCTCTTCGTACACATCCTGACGTGTTGAAGGGATCATACGAAAACATGATGGTTGTTCATCAATTACCATTAACTTGGCAGTCACAATCCTTCAAAAAAAAATTAAAAAAAGCCTGCTAAGTCGAGCACCTCAAAGGAGACTTAGGCAAAAATCAAGGCAATCCCGATGGACTCGAAAAGCAAAATCAGTCCATGCAAAAGATAGGGATCAAACAAAAACAAAAGAGGTCCTTGAATCCTCAACAAAAACAAAATAAGATTCAGTCAACACCATATCAAAAATCAAAAGGTCACTGACGTCCATCAAAAACAAAATAAGATGACTGCCATTTCAAGCGAATCTTGAACCTTCATCTTCATTCTTACACCGTCAAAATCTAAATGTGTGTGTGAATTTAACTGAACGTAGGACTGGAGATCCTCACGAAGAAAGGGTGGGTACAAAACAGATTTTGAGCCTTATATCCTTTGTTTCTTTAAACCGTGAACCAGACCATGTTATAACCCTCAAAAGACCTAATTGAGGCGGGGTTTATTCTGAAAGCATACTACAACAAGGTTGCGTAAACTAACTCCTAGAGATTTGCTAATCTTTTGAATTAGTGTCATATTCTTGCTATATCTTTCACACCAGCTAAATCAGTACTACGTTTGGACTAATGGTCCATCCGTCACACCTTACCACATCATTCTAATAATGACTGATTTTCAAAACTTGCATGAGCATCGCATTAAAATTACCATTTGTGAACGAACAATTTTGACTGCAAGTCAGTGTTTGACATCAAGGAAATTCCAACAAGGAGCAGTCAAAGGGGGCTGGGTCATTTAACAATGTTGGAAGGAACTAACAACACCTCATAACCCTATGGAACAGGGGCATTGACATCCCATGATTATGGAATCAATCAGTTTAAAGCGAGTCCCCGAAGCAATAGTTGATTATGGGGCAAATCATTCAGGAATCAGGTTGAACATGGTGAATCATCTCAAGACTCTACCAACCAGGGGCAGGCCACCCAGAGGTTCTTTTGATTAAAGGAAAACCCCTCCAATGTTCAATAAACACAAGTTAAGTCGCTCCAACGCTCATTCTGGGGCAAACTACCTCAAGGGTACTTCGAAGCCAAATACTCCAAGAGCCAGTCAATCAAGGAAGAATCCTTTCACGTCTTGGAATTCTGGGGCAAGCCATCTCGAAATCATATCATGGTACAGTTGTTTCCAATTTCCTGTCAAGGAAACATTCTTCATAGACCCAGACTGGGGCAAGATGAGCTACAGAGGGGTAAAATCTCTACTTGCTTTCAAGATCAAGCGAACACCGTCAAGTGGCCTTTGAGTTCAAGACGAGTGTCGGGGAATCATGTTATCACCCCACAAATAACCTTTTGCCTTCCTTCTGACAAGAAACCTTGCTGCATAGGAACCTATCCGTCCCTTATCCTGGGGCATCTTTGGAAACCTTTATATCGTTGCATAAGTCACTCATATGCATTAGTCATGTCGCTTTGCTCATTGCATAGACATGTGTATCATACCTCAAGCCTAACCTCCCAACAAGATTTGACGTATCAAAGCCGGATACCGCAAGATTTGACACAAAAGCCCAATTTCATTTGGCAAATCAATCCGAAAGTCTAACTTAGCTTGGCAACTAAAGTCCAACTTAGCTTAGCAATCCAAAGTCCAGTTCCCGCCTGGAAAATCATTTTAAGGTCCAGTTCCCGTCTGGCAAATCATTTTAAGGTCCAGTTCCCGTCTGGAAAATCATTTCAAGGCCCAGTTCTCGTCTGGCAAACCAATTCAAGGTCCAGTTCTCGTCTGGAAAATCTTTTAAGGTCCAGTTCTCATCTGGCAAGTTATTTTAAGGTCCAGTTCTCGTCTAGCAAATTATTTTAAGGCCCAGTTCTCGTCTGGCAAATCTTTCCAAGGCCCAGTTCTCGTCTGGCAAACCAATTCAAGGTCCAGTTCCCGTCTGGCAAACCATTAAGGTCAAGTTCTCGTCTGGAAAATCTTTTAAGGCCCAGTTCTCATCTGGCGAATACCCTTTTCTCACCAATTCTCGTTTGGTAGGCTATTCAAAAGTCAGTTCTCGTCTGACAAACAAAAGCTTAAACACCAGTTCTCGTCTGGTAATCTATCCTCCAATCCAGTTTTAGTCTTGAAGTTTGACCCAAAGTCCAATCCTTATTTGGCAACTACCCAAGAGTCCACACTCGTTGGCACCTTTAAATATACCTTTTAAAGTCCAGTCTTCATTGGCAACCAGTAAAAGTCCACCGTTGTTGGCATCCTCATAACACCAAAATAACCAAAGTCCAATTTCATTTGGCAATTACCAAATCCAATCCCTGGTGATACCCTCGACAAGGAAAACCTATCCCCAGCGCACCCGATCATCTGCATTGTCATATGCATGACATGCTAGTATAGTATCATATTCAATCATATTTAGCATTTTAGTCTTTTGCATTCATAGGCGCATTAGATTCTCCAGCAGTTGCATTTTAGCATGTGTTTCAGTGCATCTCGCATTGCATGGCATATCCATCCCCAACAACATATCATAATAGGATCCAGGATCAGTTCGCAAGCATCTTGGCCAGTCCTCCATCAAAGACAGTAGTATTCTTCTAAAGACAGTTGATACCCCGCTCGTGCTCATGGAATCATATTCCCCAGCAAGTCATTCTTCAGCCAGGCAGTTGATATTGACAATCCCCATCAGCTGTTGCTATTCTTACTCCCCAAGCAGAGGAAATCCTAGAAAGTTTCTTGTGAGTTTTCCCCTGCAGAGCCAGCACATTTCCTCCGACAGGAATCTTGCTCAACTATCCCCCAACAAATTTACCACAGAGATACTGCTTTGGTATCATCGGGGAACCTTAATGGACAAGGGACTGCTTCGACGACCCAGAGAATCGTCTGCCTTCAGAGACACTGCTTTGGTATCATCGAGGAACCTTAATGGATAAGGGACTTCTTCGACGACCCAGAGAATCGTCTGCCTTCAGAGATACTTCATGGGATGCATGGGACCTCATGGACCCAATCATCATGTAAATTTAACTTTAGGGGATGCATTTACCAAAAATCAGGAATTAGGGTTTCTTGACCTAATTCACCCCTAAGTTGACTTTAGGGACAAAGCATGAGCCAAGACCTCAAGACATGATTTTAGAGACTCCAATACACTACATTGATCCATTTGCAACAATGGATTGATCCAAGAAGCTTGGTCCACAAGTTTCAATTTCATCTGAACCACAATTAGGGTTTTGAAGAAAAAGTCAACTGTATCTTTGACTTTTGACCAGGACATGCTCCCAAACCCTGGGACATGATTCAAAACACCCTATAACACCTATGAAACATATCCATCAAGTTTGATTTAGGTCAAGGACTGGATTTCATAGAGGACCGTACAGTTTGGAATTCATCTGATAAAAAGTCAACTGTGCACAAAAGTCAAAGTTTGACTTTTTGAGATTTTTCATAATTATGGTTCCTCAACCCTAAAATGATGTTAATGTGTGATTGGAATCATCATTCATCAAGAAAAATCAAAGAAAGTGGGATAACTTGTAAAAGGGGTAACCATAAAAACAAAATTTTTCTAAGTTATGGAACAAAGTGGCTAGGGTACCAACTTCCAAGGATCATAACTTGAGATCCAAGCAACCATTTTTAATGATACAAAGATGGATTTGTAGCTCTCATGGCATACTTTAAAAGTGTCAACTACACCTCATTCCAATTCCTCATGGATTTTTAGTTATGGAGTGACCAAAATGACAAAAACATGAAAATGCCACTTTTTCCAACACTTAGTGAAATTTTCACTAAGTCATAATCTGTTTCACTTTTTTCAAAATGTAGGTGCATTTTTCACTTGGATCCAAAAAGTGTCAAGACAAATTATGATCACACATATGTTGTATCATATGAGAGCTTTCCAAAATGACCAAGAACTCCATAAAATTCCATTTGAGCTAAGAATTATGACAGCTGCAACATGCCTTGCTGCAACTGTCATGACAAGGCAGATTTGTGCACATTGGCTCGATTTGATCAATTTGTGCAAATTACAAACAAGTTTATCCATCTGCACACCTCAGGGGGAGACCAAGGAGGAACAAACACTGATCCATAAGCCTCTCAAGTCTTTGAAACTGCATGTAGGTTTGGCACCCCTAAAAGCTAAAGATGCTTCAAGACTCCAATTTTGTTTTGGAGCATTCAACGGATGCTTAGAGGTGTCATGTATCAGAGCAAAAATGAACACTTCACTCAAGCCTTATCCTTGAATCAAAGAACCATAGGTCTGTGCTCTAACCTCTAGTAAATGGCTAGAGGAGACTTGAGATTCTATTTGATCACCATTGGCCAACAGCCTGCTGCAGCCACCATTCACTATTGCTTGCAAAAAAACTTGCTCTACTATAAATAGAGCTCATTTGTTCTCAGTTTAAGTACACCAAAGCAACCAAACTGATGTTTTCCTCAAAATCACCTTCTCCCTTCCAAATTTGCCTTCTAAAGAAGTCATTATTGGGTTTTGAGTTTGTTATTTCCTTGGTTTTATGGTTGGAATTATTTTACTAAAACTCATGTAGCAGCAGATGTTGAATGAAGATGTCTAACAATATGATTCATTACTCTTTGTTCAACATGTCGTATGAAGATGTTCCATGGCAGCTCATAGGACATCGCGTTGTGAAGTCAGTTTTTAATGCAGATTCTGTTACTGTGATTTGTAACTGAATATTCTGTGAATATTTGGTTATCCTATGTGGCATCCAAAGCATTTTTGGATTAGGGTTACTTGTTGGTTTTCGGATTTGCTGTTGTTTCTAATTATGGAGACATAATAGGAAACTTTGGATTGAAGACCTATTTTATTGGAGTTAATTTTGCAGATTTGTGAGCAGCCTAATTGCTGCGTTTTTGAAGCCCAAATTCAGTCCAGATTTCAAGCTATAAATAGACTGATGTAAACCTAGTTTTAGGTGTCGAACTTACATGTATTTTTAGGGTTGTGTGCTTGTGTTTTGTGAGCCTAACTGGTATCTTATGATAACAGTATAAGGATTGTAGTGTAAGTTGTGTAAGGTTGCTCATAAGCTTTTAAGCATTGAGTAGCTGAGTGTTAATTCTCATAAGCTGTGAAGTATTGAGAATTTGTGTTTCGACCATTGTTACTTGTCTTGTAAGGAACCAGTCACGGGTTGTGATTGAAGAGGGATTTGAGGAGGGCCTCATACCTAGGGGAGTCTTAGGTAGAAGTCATAGGAAGGGTAGTGATTAAGTGAGCTGATTGAACCGGGTGTGGTTATCAGTGAATTGATACTATCGAATATTGATTTCATCCCTGGCTTGGTAGCCCCCAGATGTAGGATAGTTAGATCCGAACTGGGTTAACAATTTCTGGTGTTCTTTACATTTTATGCACACTTTTGTATTGAGCTTGTTCATTGTTGTTGTATATCAGTGTCTCCACAATTCTATAGGACATCTGATATACAGGCCAGAATTTCAATTGGCATCAAGAGCTTGCACCCTTTGTTGTTTCTGGGTGAGATTCAGGGAAGGTACTTTCTGGTACAATGGACAAGGATGGAGGAGCTCTGAAAAAACCACCTCTGCTGGATGGTTCTAACTATGAGTATTGGAAACCTAGGATGATAGCTTTCATCAAGTCCATGGATGATCAAGCATGGAAAGCTGTTCTCAAAGGTTGGGAGCCTCCAATGGTAAGAGATGGAGAAGGAAATCTTACTGATGTTCTGAAGGAAGAAGAGGACTGGGATGATGCTGACTACAAAGGATCTGTTGGAAATTCTAAAGCCATGAATGCATTGTTCAATGGTGTCAACAGAAATATCTTCAGGCTGATTGAGCATTGTACTATTGCCAAAGAGGCTTGGCAGGTCTTGAAAGTTGCTCATGAAGGGACCTCAAAGGTGAAAATGTCAAAGCTTCAGCTTCTCACTAGCAAGTTTGAGAGTTAGAAGATGAAAGAGGATGAGAGCATTCATGATTTTCATATGAACATTATTGAGATAGCTAATGCCTCTAGTGCCTTAGGAGAAAAGATGTCTGACAGCAAGCTGGTCAAGAAGATTCTCAAGTCTCTTCCTAGGAGATTTGATATGAAGGTTACTGCTATAGAGGAAGCTCGGGACATTGACAAAATGAAGGTGGATGAGCTTATGGGATCACTCCAAACTTTTGAGTTAGGATTCAGTGAAAAAGCTGAAAAGAAGAAGAGTATAGCATTTGTGTCGAATGCTGATGACTCAGATGATGAAGGAGAACTGGTCAAAGATGAAGATGTGTCCAAAGAGCTAGTGTTGCTTGGAAGACAATTTAATAAAATGTTGAAAAGGATGGACTGGAAGTCAAGAGAAAATGTTCGGAACAAGTCTCTCGACATCAACAAAGACCAGGATGGAGGCAGAAGATCCAGACTTGAAGAGGACTCTAATCAAGGGAAGAGAGTTCAATGCTATGAATGTGAAGGATTTGGGCACGTAAAAACTGAGTATCCCACTTATCTCAAAAGACAGAAGAAGGGATTATCTGTGACATGGTCAGAAGATGATTCTGAAACTGATGAGAAATCTACAAAGTTGGTGACAGCATTAATAGGAGTATGTGAATCAGATGAAGAATCTGAAGAGCTTACTTTTGAAGAGCTGGATATCTCTTATAAGAAGTTGTGCATTGAACATGAAGAAGTATGTCAGCAGAAAGAAGAACAAGCATGTGCCATTGTTCATTTAGAAGCTGAGAATACTTAGTATATGTCTGCTATAGCTGATCTACAAAGTGAAGTAAATGTTTTGAATTCAAAACTGGACAACATGATCAAAAATGTCAGAATATTAAATAAGAGTTCGGATGTGCTTGATGAAATTCTGAAGTCAGGAAGAGATATTGGAAATGTCAGTGGTGTTGGATTTAAAGGTACAAATGAGTCTGAGGAAGTACCCGTTCAAGATAAGAGAAGTTTGAAGATGTTGAATAACATGCTGCATCATCCTCCCAGGCATCAGAAGAAGTTCATAAAGAAAAAGAATCAAAGATGGACATGCTACCATTGTGGGAAGTTTGGTCATATAAAATCTTTTTGCTACAAGCTACATGGTTATCGCAAACCCATGCAACAGTATAGTAAGATGAAGAGCAGGGTTGAAACAAAAAGGATATGGACTTCAAAGGATTTTGTAAAGGAACATAGGGACTACAAGTCCTTCATAGTCTCTACAGATGAAAAATGGTTCTTTGATAGTGGGTGTTCTCGACATATGACTGGTGTTAGTAGATATATGTCACATGTTAAGTATCATGCTCCTAATGAGGTCATTTTTGGTAATGGATCAAAAAGAAAAGTGCTTGGTGTTGGAAGAGTGGATTGTCCAGGACAGCCCATTCTGGAAAAAGTATTGCTTGTTGAAGGGTTAGATACTAACCTAATAAGCATAAGCCAGTTGTGTGATCAAGGTATTAGGGTCATCTTTACAAACTACGAATGTTTAATAATGGATGACAAGAATTCTGTTGTTATGAGAGGTGAAAGAACCTCAGAGGATTGCTATTTGTGGAAAGCTGAAAGCATTATTGTGGAAGTGTTAAACCAAAGAGCTTGTGAATGGCACGTGTATAAGGACCCATTTCCAAAACTTATAAATAGCCCAGCTAACACATTCCAACTTCAATCCTACAGTGCAAAAACTTCATCTGACCTATTCTTTCAAAACTCTTCTCCGCTAGGGTTTGCTCTTACTCTCCTCAATACTGCTTTTTGTGATCAACTAAACATGTCTCAACATCCTAACTCCGATTCCATGCACGGCTCCCCTGATAACACTGGTTCTCCATGAATCAATACTGGAGATGAAGAATCACTGCAGATGATAAACCTCTCTGACCTAGTGCTCGACATTGCTCCTTTGAAAGTTATGTCGGCTAACCCAAAAGGCAACCAGCAAGCTTCTCACACAACGAATGTCAACATTCCAGGTAAGAAATCTAAACCCTTCTCACCTAAGAAGAAAGTCCACTCCATGACCAGTTTGTATGCTAACCAAGTAAGCCTTAAGAAAGATGTGGCTGAAAAGGGATCTAAATCAGGCATAGTTGAGAAGCAGAAGAGTACTAAATCTTGTGATGTGAACAAGAATTCCACTGATGATGATGCTGTCAGAAAGGATAAGGAAATTAGAAGGGTTGTTGCCTCGATTCTGAGTGGAATTAAGGCAAATGTCGAGTCTAATGCTCCAACATCAGTGATAGAAAATATCAATAGCAACCCTACTGATAGGACGGATGGTGATGTTTCCATGCTTGTGGACCGTGAGAGAAGAAGTAAAAGGAAAGCTGATGTAAGGACTGACGATGTTATTAATGTTGATGACCTCACTTCTGATGAGGAACCTATTGCTAGAATGCTGAGAAGAATTCAGAGGAGAAGAGGAAAAATGTAATAAGTGAAGGCTCCAAGTCTTCGAAATTGTGTGGTAAATCTGGAGGTGGGGAAAGAAAAGTTCAAGCAGGGCCGCCTAAGCAATGGAGCAAGGTTGTAGTGCCCACTAAGAAAAGAAAAATTACTGATCAAAGTGATTCTGACTATGAAGTTGAAACAGATGTCCAGGACATCATTGGTATAAAAAACTCCACCTGCAAGAAGGCTTCTACTGAAAGCTCTATGAGAAATACAGATAGATGGAAAATTGTTGATCAAAGAAGGATTGCTCTGGAGAGAGAGTTGGGGAAGGACTTCAAAAAGTACAAAGAAATAGTGGAGCTCATTGTTGTGGCTGGATTGATGAGAACAATGTCCAAGTTAGGACCCTGTTATGGAAATCTAGTCAAAGAATTTGTGGTAAATATGTCTGAAGAGGGTGACGAGAATAGGGGCAACAATCCTAGACAAGTATGTGTGAGAGGAGAAACTATCACCTTTTCACCTGAAATTATCAACAACTATCTGGGCAGGAGTAATGAACCTCAACCTGAGTTAGAGGTTACTGATAATACTGTTTGCAAGGAGATAACAGGTGGTTGTATGAGACATTGGCCAAATGCAAAGAAGCTGTCATCTGGTAAACTAATAGTCAAATATGCCATCCTCCACAGGATTGCCGTGGTAAATTGGGTTCCTACAAATCACACATCTACTATCTCGTCTACACTTGGCAGATTCATATATGCTATAGGGAAGAAGATTTCCTTTAATTTTGGATCATACATCTTTGAGCAGATCTTGAAACAAGCTAGCTCACCTGCTATAAAGATGCCTATTGGTTTCCCTTCCTTGATCTGTGGTATTATTCTAGAATAGTGTCCTAATCTTGTGTTGAGGGGTGACACTGCACTCAAAAGGAAACCTCCTCTGTCCCTTCACTACAAGCTACTGGGTGGAGCACATGTCCCAGACATTGTTGGGACATCTACACAGACACCTGGTCCTGCTAATCTTGATGATGAAGCCATTGCTCAGCTGCAAGAAACCTGCAAGGAGCTGGAAGAATCTATCAAAAGAGATACAGCAAGGAAGACAAAGCTAGAGCAGCTGATTAAAGCCTTGGTTGAGAAGAGAAATGCTGCTAAAGATCAAGAGCTGACTGAAGATGATGGACAAGGTGAATCTACTGAGTCTGATAGAGGGAGTGTCCAGCAGTCTGATGATTCTGGTTCTGAGAATGGTGCTTCTGAATCTGAAGGTGAAAGTGATGAGGTTGCAGATAAAGAGGACAGTGTTGATTAGCTAGGCTATCTGCAAGTTTATTTTCTGCTTTTGTCTGTTTTTGTCTGCATGTTTATCTTCTTTTTTTGTCTACAAGTTTTCTTTCTTCTTTTAGGACAACTTAATTCTGTTTTAGTTTTGAACAATATACTGCTATATAAATTGGTTACATTTGTCTATGACCTCTCTTTGTCATATTTGTGGCTAAAAAGGGGGGGGGTAGTAAGTGTGAGGGAGAGCAGCTTTGGTATGTGCTTGTGCTGTTGAGGGGAAGTGTGTGTGCTGCAGGTAGATTATGGTTGTGATGCTGCAGTTGCTGAGGGGGAGAATGTGAAATGTTGCTGCTGTTGAGGGGGAGAATATGATGTGAAATGTTGCTGCTGTTGAGGGGGAGTTTTTGCCAACTTACTATAATGAGTGTTCTTGCTGTAATGTGTGGTTTATGCAGCTGAAGGGGAGTTGTCGTTGCTGCAGATGTGGGAATTGTTTTTGTTGGTATTTGAGTATTTTTTCCACTGCTGATACTGATGGTGTTTAAGTGTGTGTGGAGTTTTAGCCAAAAATAAGCCAAAGGGGGAGATTGTTATTTCCTTGGTTTTATGGTTGGCATTATTTTGCTAAAACTCATGTAGTAGCAGATGTTGAATGAAGATGTCTAACAATATGTTTCATTACTCTTTGTTCAACATGTCGTATAAAGATGTTCCATGGCAGCTCATAGGACATCGCGTTGTGAAGTCAGTTTTTAATGCAGATTTTGTTACTGTGATTTGTAACTGAATATTCTGTGAATATTTGGTTATCCTATGTGGCATCCAAAGCATTTTTGGATTAGGGTTACTTGTTGGTTTTCGGATTTGCTGCTGTTTCTAATTATGGAGACATAATAGGAAACTTTGGATTTAGGACCTATTTTATTGGAGTTAATTTTGCAGATTTGTGAGCAGCCTAATTGCTGCGTTTTTGAAGCCCAAATTCAGTCCAGATTTCAAGCTATAAATAGACTGATGTAAACCTAGTTTTAGGTGTCGAACTTACATGTATTTTTAGGGTTGTGTGCTTGTGTTTTGTGAGCCTAACTAGTATCTTATGATAACAGTATAAGGACTGTAATGTAAGTTGTGTAAGGTTGCTCATAAGCTTTTAAGCATTGAGTAGCTGAGTGTTAATTCTCATAAGCTGTGAAGTATTGAGAATTTGTGTTTCGACCATTGTTACTTGTCTTGTAAGGAACCAGTCACGGGTTGTGATTGAAGAGGGATTTGAGGAGGGCCTCATACCTAGGGGAGTCTTAGGTAGAAGTCATAGGAAGGGTAGTGATTAAGTGAGCTGATTGAACCGGGTGTGGTTATCAGTGAATTGATACTATCGAATATTGATTTCATCCCTGGCTTGGTAGCCCCCAGATGTAGGATAGTTAGATCCGAACTGGGTTAACAATTTCTGGTGTTCTTTACATTTTATGCACACTTTTGTATTGAGCTTGTTCATTGTTGTTGTATATCAGTGTCTCGACATCTCGATAGGACATCTGATATACAGGCCAGAATTTCAGAGTTTGAGAGCAATTCCAACCAAACCAATCACACACACACCTCATAAACATCATATAGAAGTGATCCAAACACTTAAACAACATCTGGAACACCAATTTCACAAAATCACCAGCCAATTACTCAAGTTTTCAACCAAGTTGCAGTTGAGATGCCATAACCTGTTCCAGTCCGTTTCCAATCACTCCAAGCATTCAAACACATTCCATATGGTGTAGGGAAGCTGTTTAGATCATCACAACTCATCTGTAACACCTCCAACTCAAAAATCAAATTGATCTTGCTGCCACGACCTTCAAGTAAGCCTAAACTTGGTCATCTCTTAATCTATGCATATTTCCTTGCACAATACTTTTGCCAAATGTTCATAATCATGCATAGAATGTTTCCCCTCAATTAATTGCTTTGTATGAATCGTGTATCAAAATTCCCAACCTTCATGTAGAATTTAGGGTTCTTGAGGTTTTGTCTTGATTTCTTATTCCATGCTTAAAATAAATTAAATTAAAGACCATAGACATGATCGTGAGGTAAAAACGAGCAGATTGATATGTGGATTATGTGATTTCATCAAGTATTCAGTGAGATTAGAGAGAAAATGCAAATCAGGGCAAACCCAGAACGCGCGTGTTCTTGGTGTGTCTTGGCGCCTTTTTTCAAATATTTGAATATTTGAATTTTGTGATTTTATTTAATTGATTCAAAAACTAATTTCTCTCTGAATTTTAATGATTTTGAGTTTATTCTTTTTTTAATAATTCACAAAAATGTTAAAATATTTTATTTTACCAAAAATTCCCAAAAATATTATTTATTTCGTATATTTGATATTTTTGCAAAGAATTAATTTTTATTTGTTTTTTAACATTTAAAATATTTTTTCCTCCTTGATTTTCCAAATTTAAATGGTTTCCAATCATTTTGTGGATAAAAACATGATTTTTGAAACATTGATCCAAGATCACCACTCATTTTTCACATGTTTTCAATAATTTTTATTAATTTTTAAACAAAATTAATTCCATTTTAGACAAAATTAGGGTTTTGATTAATTTCACCCTCATCAATCTTTTTCAAACGATTTGGGCCTCTAATAGAGTGTAAGACCCAACCCCTTTTGAAAACCAAAATAATTTGGGCCTCGGTCATCGTATAAGACCCACTGTGTTTTCAAACCTCGGTGCGATCGCCATTTTTCAAACAAATAATCATCTGGGCCTCTCCTCGGGCTTTAAGTCCCATTCCTTTTCTTAAATCTCTTTGGGCCTCTAATAGAGTGTAAGACCCAACCCCTTTGTAAATAATACCTTTTGGGCCCCACACATTGTATAAGTCCCTCTGTATATTTTCAAACGTTCGACGCGATCGTCACCTTTTTTATCAAAATCAACGGGGCTTCTCCTTGAGTTATAAGACCCATCTTTATTCATTTTCAAACTCTTTGGGCCTCTAATAGAGTGTAAGACCCAATCCCCTTTTGACCAAAATGTTTTGGGTCTCAGTCATTGTATAAGTCCCGATACAAAACAATAGTGTCATCACTGTTAAAATTTGGGCCTCTCCCTGAGCTGTAAGCCCCGATCTCTGTTCAAAATACTTTCTCCTTAGAATTTGAATCCAAATGTATTGTTGAACAACTAACAAAACAACATGTAAGCTTTACAATGGGTAAGTGTTTATCCGCTTTCTTTTATATGCTTTCATATACATAACTGTATTGTGGGAAGCTGCACATGGTTAGTCTTCTTTCATACTCTTTTAAATACTCGCCATATATCAACTGCATATATATTGGTATAGTTATTTAGAGTTTTCCCCGGCAGCTATGTCAAGAACTAGGTAAAGCCACGTTGGTCACTCTTTAAATACAAACAAAACTAGATCCCCATAGGATTTCCAGATACAGTCTTCCCTTCTCTTGGGGTTAATCAATATGGAACAAAGAGAAAGGCAGTATTCTCGGTGAACCTTTTCTCAGACTGTCACCCCTAGAAATTGTCAAAGGAATTCTACTCCCCATAGTTGATCTATCTCCGCGAATAGCATATCTTGAGTTTTTTCCAAATACTCAAACTTTCCTGGAATGATCTCTTCTCTGTGAATTGCATTTCTTGAACTTCTCTTGGTTTGGGGACCCACAGGCTTCCTAAAAGCATCCCCGCCTCCTCTTGGGCTTTGTACAAGGACCCTTCGGCTTCTTAGAAGTTCTCATGCCTTCTCTTGGGCTTAATACAAGGACCCTAACGACCTCTTAAAGGTATAAGACAGAACTTAGTCATCCTTTACTAGAGCAGTCTTTCCAGTGTCAAACCTCAAGCCACTTTAGGGTTGACTCTCTTCCCTTAAGGCCCTTGCCCTCTTTTAGGGCATCATACAAAAGATAAAACTCTTCAACACCAGTAAACTTGGACAGTCTAAACCCCCTTTGAGTCTCAAAGACATTCTCAAGTTCCTTTAAAACATAGGAAAAAACACCGACCACTCTGGATAAATCTCCAGCAGAATCCCGGTCTCTCTCATGAGAGTTCCCCATCCTTGGACCCGCCTATGGATCTAATCCTCAGCAGTAAGATAGTCTCCTCTTAGGCTTTGTATAATGATATTTCCTCAACACAATCAGCCTCCTCTTGGGCTTTATACACTGATCCTCCCCCAGCAGAGCTAACCTTTTTAGACTCTCTTGTTGAGTCAATCACTTCTCAGACTCTCTTGTTGAGTCCATCACTTTTCAAGACTCTCTTGTTAGGTCAATCTCCTTTTAGCCTTAATATCGGGCTCCGTACGAGACAGCAAATCACTCTCTTGTTGAGTATAAAGGACTCTCTTGTTAGGTCAATCACCTTTGCAAGACTCTCTTGTTGAGTCAACTCCTTTAGCCTCCATCTTGGGCTTTGTACAATACATATAAAAGCACTCTCTTGTTGAGTCAACTCTTTTTAGCCTCAATCTTGGGCTTTGTACAAGACAGAAAGAACATTTTCCTCGGAAAAGTCAAACTGTCAGCCTCCTCTTAGGCTTTTTATAAGGACTTCCCCAGTGGAGTCAACCAACCTCTTAGCTTCAACCTTGGGCTTTGATCAAGGTACATAAAAATCAACAGTTTCTCTTTAGGGATGACAAATTCTCTCTCAGCCAAAACCCTCTAGCTTCATATCTTGGGCTTTGAACAAGATATAAATCCCTTTTAGCTTCAATCTTGGGCTTTGAACAAGATACAAATACTCCGTTTAGCCTCTGTCTTGGGCTTTGAACGAGATACCAAAACATCTTTTTCCTCCCTTAGAATAGGAGGAACTACGATTGCTCTGATTTCCCTGTTTCGTTTAAACGGGAATACGTAGGCATAAGATTGCGAAATCTTAGCGAGCATACTAATCCAAAACTCTAGGTCCAACACCTTCATATCAATCAAAACTTAGGCCAGTACCTTACCAAAAACATCGGAAAAAAACGAACATAAACATTAACCCACTCCCCGTCTCATTTCCCAAGAAACTTTCCTAACCCATTAACAGATAAACACCATCAATTACAAAGCGAAACCTAAAGCTAATATCATGTGGATAACCATATATAGGATGGGTAATTGACAACTACCCATTGAATAACCTGACCCCGGACTCCCCAATCTCTTTAAGCGTTTGTTAAGTTAAACATTCGCGTGCAAGGTTAGTTTTAGATACCTTCCCTTTCCCTTCCAGCTTCACGGGATAAATAAGAAATCAGAAAGTAGCACCCCTCCTACCATTGCGGTGAGGAAAACCCAGCGATAAGGTGGTCGCGTCACCGACAAAAATCACTCGCTACACTGTAGACTTGGACAGTCTAATCCCCTCTTGAGTCTCAAAGACATTCTCAAGTTCCTTACAAACATAGGGGAAACCCTGGTCATTTAACCAATCCTCAATAGAGTTAAAACTCTCATAGGATCTAAAACTTAGTCTTTTATCCTAAATTATCCCCAGCCAGGGTCAGTTTATCATCAGTATAACACTATCCCAAATCAGAACCTCAAGGTATCTGATACCTCAACTCTTCTGTAATCCTCAACAAGAGTTGATTCCCCATTTGGACCTGCCTCTGGATCTCAATAATCCTCAGCAGAAGACAGCCTCCTCTTAGGCTTTGTATAATAATTTCTTTCTTTGTTCTTCCCCAGCAAAGATAGCTTCCTCTTAGGCTTTGTATAATGATCCTTCCTTACCTCAGCACAGTCAGCCTCCTCTTGGGATTTATACAAAGATTTTCCCCAGCTGAGCTAACCTTTTCAGACTCTCTTGTTGAGTCAATACCTTTTCAGACTCTCTTGTTGAGTCAATTACTTTTCAGAATCTCTTCTTGAGTCAATTACCTTTCAGACTCTCTTGTTGAGTCAATCACCTTTCAGACTCTCTTGTTAAGTCAATCACTTTTCAACACTCTCTTGTTGAGTCAATCTTTTTCAACCTCCTCTTAGGCTTGGTATAATGATTTCCCCTAGCAGAAGTTAGCCTCCTCTCAAGCTGTGTATAATGATTTCTCCAGCTTGGTCAGCCTCAATCTTGGGCTTTGTACAAGACACCATATAAATTTCCTAAGCAGGGTAAATCCCTTTCAGCCTCAATCTTGGGCTTTGTACAAGACAGATAATACTCTCTAGTAGAGTCAAACTCATTTCAGCCTCAATCTTGGGCTTTGTACAAGACACCTAAAATACCCTCTGTCGAGTCAGTAAAGTCTCATTTCAGCCTCAATCATGGGCTTCGTACAAGACAGATAAAGATTTCTTTCCCACCAAGTCAGTCTTCTTTTCAGCCTCAATTTTGGGATTTGTACAAGACACCATATAAAATTCCTAAGCAGGGTAAATCCTTTTCAGCCTCAATCTTGGGCATTGTACAAGACAGATAATACTATCCAGTAGAGTCAAACTCATTTCAGCCTCAATCTTGGGCTTTGTACAAGACATATAAAGATTTCTTTCCCACCAAGTCAGTCTTCTTTTCAGTCTCAATCTTGGGCTTTGTACAAGACACATACAAACCCTCCCCGGCGGAGTTCAAAATCCCTTTTAGCCTCAATCTTGGCCTTTGTACAAAACAGATAGAATATTTTCTCCGGAAAAGTCAAACTTTCAGCCTCCTCTTAGGCTTTGTATAATGATATCCCCAAAAGAGTCAGTCTCTTTTTTTAGCCTCAATCTTGGGCTTTGTACAAGACATATAAACACTCTCTTGTTGAGTCAGTCATTTCTAGCCTCCTCTTAGGCTTTGTATATGGACTTCCCCAGTGGAGTCAATCAAAATCTCTGTAGGAAAACATTTCTCTGTGTTGTCACATATCAAAACAGATAACTCAAAACAAACCCTAATCCCAGATAACCGCTATAAGTGGCACACTTGTTGATTCAAACATCCAAGTTGTAGTCCATCTTTTTTCCTGGTAAACTTCCTCTCTCATCTAATTGCTATAAGTGGCAAGCCTCTAGATTATTTACATCCACGACACTGTCCTTCTCTTAGCATGAAAGATTCCTAAGGAAAAATGGCATTGCTCTACATTGAGTTAAAGTTTTCCCCTTTAGGACAAGATGTCTCCCCTTTAGAGATGTCAAGTTCTTTCTCAGTCAAACCTTTTAGCTTCAATCTTGGGCTTTAAATAAGACATAAATCCTCAACATTTTAGCTTCGATCTTGGGCTTCGAACAAGACACCAAAACATCTTTTCCTCCCATAGAATAGGAGGAACTACGATTCCTCTGATTTCCCTGTTTCTTTAAACGAGAATACGTTGGCATAAGATTGCGAAATCTTAGCGAGCATGCAATAAAAAACTCTAGGTCCAGTACCCTCACATACCAATAAAAAACTTAGGTCCAGTACCTTACCAAAAACATCGGAAAACCCAAACATTAACAAAAAATCACTCTCTCTCTCATATTTGCCAAGAAACTTTCCCAACCCATCAACGGATAAACACCATCAAGTACAAAGCATAACCCAAAACTAACAACCTGTGGATAACCACATATAGGATGGGTAATTGACAACTCCCCATTGTATAATCTGACCCCGAACTCCCCCAATCTCTTTAAGCGTTTGTTCAGTTAAACATCCGCATGAAAGGTTAGTTTTAGATAGCTTCCCTTTCCCTTTCAGCTTCACGGGATAAATAAGAAATTAGAAAGTAGCACTTTTCCTCTTACCATTGCAGTGAGGAGGAACCCAATTCAGCGATAAGGTGGTCGCGTGACCGACAAAAATCGCACGCTACAGTAAAATGGCGACTCTGTTGGGGACGTTTTATTAGGATTTGTTTTACCTTAGTCATCATCGTCACCATTTTCCAACAGTAAAATGGCGACTCTACTGGGGACTCATTTTGTCTGTTTAGGATTATAGACTAGAATTCTTAAGAGGTCTAGGATGTTAGTTTTAGGAATGAATATATATATATATATATATATATATATCAATTTTCCTACTTGATATCCGTGTTTATTTTTCTGCTAATGGGAATGCAAGTGATGTCGCATGTGGAAAGTTTGAGTGATACCTAAGATAGGTGATGGCAGAGACGGGCGGTATTACAAGGAGTGAATCCCGAATAAGCTGTCCAGGTAGACCATCAAATCAGTGGAGATATCCTTTGCGGATTCAATGTCTAACGACTTCGGTTGTGAAAGCAGATTGTCCAATTGTGGTATCAATGAAACTGAGGATTTAGTAGACAATAACCATGTGACTATTTAGTAGTGTGGTAGCTATCGGAAATAGTTGACACGTGATACTACACTCAATTGAGATTACCCTAAGATGCTACAGCTCGCTCGGGTGAACCAGCTTGTTGTTGTTATCCCAAGGGGGGTCAATGATTTTAAGAATAGGTACAAAAATTCACCATAGTACAACCTTTGGGGATGGGTAGAGCCATGACTCCACGCTCGTGACGCTGAACCTTTGAACCCATGTTTTTTCTATGTTTTTGTGTGCTACATTCATGCATTCATTTAAAAAACTTTTAAACAAAGAAAAAATCTTCTTTTCTAGTCTCTCTTTTTCAAATTAAACTAAAACAATGATTGCAAATATCAGAGAGAAGGATTACGTTATGGATTTCGGTAGAAGGAAGACCCACAAGTACACCTTGAAGGTTCCGAAACTAGAGGATTAAGAGGGTTGGCAAGGATGATCACCAACCTTGATGCTTTCAGAGCTAAGTACGGAGGACTGTTGTCTCTGTTAAGGGTCCTTGTAGTTGAAGGAATCCTATCTACGCTGATTCAGTTTTACGATCCAGTTTATCACTGTTTCACATTCCCGGATTATCAACTAGCACCAACACTGGAGGAATATTCTCACCTGTCTGATTTACCCCTCACTGACCAAGCTCCATTTTCTGGACTGGAAGAAATTCCAAAGGATCAAACCATTGCAAGAGCAATCTATTTGGATGAGTTAGATATCAGGACTCACATGACCGCTAAGGATGGAATCCAAGGTTTACCGGCCAAGTTCTTGATTAAGAAAGCCCTGTACTTTGCCAGTATAGGAAACATTACTGCTTTCGAAGATATCTTTGTCCTACTCACATACGGGTTGTTCCTTTTTCCTAACATTGATAACTTCATTGATATCAATGCCATTAAGATATTTCTGATTGGAAACCCCGTATCGACCTTGCTTGTAGATGCTTATCATTCTGTACACTTAAGGAATTTGTACAACGGAGGAATGATCACATGCTGTGTACCCTTGCTTTACAAATGGTTCACTTCCTATTTATCCAAGTCTGCTGCTTTTTGGGATCATAAGAGTACTCTGCGTTGGTCACAGAGAATTATGTCTCTTACCAACTCTGACATAGATTGGTACAATTGGATCTATCACGGGATAAGAATCATCGACCGTTGTGGAAACTTCCCTAATGTACCCCTCATAGGAACTAAAGGAGGAATCAACTATCATTCAGTTTTAGTTCGTCATCAACTCGGATACCCGATGAGACATATCCCGCGTAATGTTCATCTGGAAGGTCTTTTCTTCAAGGAAGGAGAAAATGACAGGGCACTAAAGACAGAAATAGTGCATGCCTGGAAACATGTTCACAGGAAAGGAAGAGAGTCTCTAGGAAAACCAGACTGTGTCTCTGTGGAACCTTATCTCCACTGGGTACAAACTAGAGCCCTCAAGCTGAGGATGCCTTACCCTTGTCAAGAAGTTCTCCCGTTGAGAGAATCTGTCCTTTATTTTATGTCTGATACGGAAAAACTTCAGGTCACTCTCAAAAAAGTTCAACGGGAAAAGAAATCTTGGAAGAACAAGTACCGTATTCTCAATGTGGAGTGTACCAAAATTCAGGAACTGTTAAAAGAAAGGGACGCTTTGATTAGGATATTAGAGTAACATGCTGTTGCGGTGAGAATCTGATAACAAGCTATTAATTAACTTGCATCACATTTCTTTGAATTCACCACCGACTTTGATTTATCCAAGGAAAGGTTCAAGATCGAGAAAAACCTAAAGGGGGGAGATCTATGGTTCGGGGGTTGATTATACTAAGGGAAGGTATTAGCACCCTAAGTATCTGTAGTACTCTACAGGAACCTCTTGTTTAGTTTATGTTATGTTATGTTTGCTGGCTAAGATATCTGCTAAAGGTAAAGGTAAAAACCTAAGGATATGTACACTAAGTTTGCTCGTTAAGACGTGTTATCTTGTGCCTATGTATCTGACTAAAGAATCAGAGCAACCGTAGTTCACCTCATTAAGGGTGGATTGAGGAACCATTGACTATGGCCAAAGTTCCAAGGGGGAATGAGTATGAGCTCATGTAGAGTTTAAGAAACTCTCTAAGTCTAAGTTGTGAGATTGAATGGCTATGAGGCATATGACTATGAGTTCTAGAGAAGATGCTACCTATGACTATGAGGTCAAGGTGGTAAGATGACTATGAGGTCAAGATGGTAATGAGCTATCTATGACTATGAGGTCAATAGAGAGACTTTTTATGACTATGAGGTCAAGGTTGGAAGATGGCTATGAGGCCAAGGTGATATCTTATGACTATGAGGTCAAAGGGGAATGGCTATGACTATGAGGTCAAAGCTTGCCTATGACTATGAGGTCAAAGGTTGAAGATGGCCCTATGACTATAGGTCAAGAGGGAATCCTATGACCATGAGGTCAAGGAAGAGTGGCCATGACTATGGGGTCAAGGCTTACCTATGACTACGAGGTCAAGGAAGAAGTGTCTCTATGACTATGAGGTCAAGGCTTACCTATGACTATGAGGTCAAGGAAGAAGTGTCTCTATGACTATGAGGTCAAGAGGTAATCCTATGACTATGAGGTCAAGGAAGAAGTGTCTCTATGACTATGAGGTCAAGAGGTAATCCTATGACTATGAGGTCAAGGATGGTAGGTGGCTATGACTATGAGGTCAAAACTGGTAGGTGGCTATGACTATAAGGTCAAAGCTGGTAATCCTATGACTATGAGGTCAAGGAGAGAAGATGGCTATAAGGCCAAGATGGAATCCTATGACTATGAGGTTAAGGAAGAAGATGGCTATGAGGCCAAGATGGAAATAGCCATGACTATGAGGTCAAAGTTGATATCCTATGACTATGAGGTCAAAGGTTAAAGATGGCCCTATGACTATGAGGTCAAGAGGGAATCCTATAACTATGAGGCCAATGGAGGATGGCTATGACTATGAGGTCAAACCTTACTTATGACTATGACGTCAAGGTTAAAGATGTTGCCAATGACTATGAGGTCAAAGGTTAAAGACGTTGCCAATGACTATTAGGTCAAGGGCGACCTATGACTATGAGGTCAAAGGTTAAAGATGTAACTCTATGACTATGAGGCCATGAGAGATTCCTATGACTATGAGGTCAAAGGTTAAAGACGTTGCCAATAACTATGAGGTCAAGGGCTACCTATGACTATGAGGTCAAAGGTTGAAGATGTAACTCTATGACTATGAGGCCATGAGAGATTCCTATGACTATGAGGTCAAAGGTTAAAGATGTTGCCAATGACTATGACGTCAAGGGCTACCTATGACTATGAGGTCAAAGGTTAAAGATGTTGCCAATGACTATGAGGTCAAGGGCTACCTATGGCTATGAGGTCAAAGGTTAAAGATGTAACTCTATGACTATGAGGCCATGAGAGATTCCTATGACTATGAGGTCAAAGGTTAAAGACATTGCCAATGACTATGAGGTCAAGGGCTACCTATGACTATAAGGTCAAAGGTTGAAGATGTAACTCTATGACTATGAGGCCATGAGAGATTCCTATGACTATGAGGTCAAAGGTTAAAGATGCTGCCTGTAACACCCCATTTTAATTTATTTAATCATTGTGTGTTATTTTTGTTGTTTGGCCTTGTTTAGGGCGTGTGTAGTTGAGCTTGTAAGCGTAGAATCCGTAGCGGAACAGGGAATTAGGGATGTCGGAATTATAATAAAGTACTAATGAATAATGTGGGGACATATTTAGTAATAGTAGAAAGAGGAGTATTATTATTTTTATGTCCAATATTATTATTATTAGTATTATTATTATTATTATTAATATTATTATTATTATTATAATTATTATTACTATGGTTATCATTATTACTAAAAATATTGTTATTATTAACTAAAATCAGAATTTTTTTAGTAATAATAGAATTAGTGTTAGTAAAATAAGAAAAAGAAGAGGATTAGGAAAAAATTAGAACATAACCACACTTCCACCAAGAGAGAAAGTGGGAGAGGAAGAAGCTAAGCTTGGCATCATCAATTTTCATCAGAATTTTATCGAGAATTCGAGGTAAGGGGGAGAATGGATTTCAATATAGGTGTTGATAACATTAGAGGGTAGTGAGGATTCTGTCTCCTCATAGGAATTGTATGTATAATTATGTTGTTGTGGATTTGTTGTTGAATGATTGAAATTGTGAAGGAAAGTGTGTAAATTGATCCATTCTGTCATAATATGTGTAAAACACTATGTTGCTGCTGCTATATGATTCTGGTATTGCAGATTTGGGTGCTAAGATTGAGCAAAAATTGGACTGGTGTGAAACCAGAAAATTCTGGGTATTCGCTGCCCATACACGTAATGGGCAAGGCAATACGCGTATTGGGTAGGGCAATACGTGTATGGCAAGAGCGAAATGTGGGTGTTACACGTATGGAACCCATTTGACATGACCCTCTGCTGAAATGCGTAATGGTATGCGTAGGGGGCAAGGCATTACACGTAAGGGAGGTGGCATTACGCGTAATGGGATTAAAATATAATCAAACTGGAATTTTTGAGAGAAAACAGCCTCTGCCCGTACGCGTAACCCTCAGGGCAATACGCGTATGGTTGGCGAAAGAAACTGGGCATTACGCGTATGGATGGGGGCAATACACGTATGGTTGGCGAAAGAAACTGGGCATTACGTGTATGGCTGGGGGCAATATGCGTATGACCAGGGAGAGTGCAGAATTTTGCCATTTCGCGATTTCTTTTCCGATTTTGCGTCCGATGTGGTTTCTTTTTGGTTTGAGAGGTTGGTGTTGGTTCTGTATTGGAAGCAATTTTGGTAAAACAATGTGTTGCATCAAGATGTTCTACTTGATGTCTTGACATGTTGTCTCTAACATTCTGCAGGTGAAGTGTTGGTGGTGTTTGTTAGTATTGCAGACTGTGTGCATGATGTCAAACACGATGTTCTGACATCAGTTGACAGAACTTCCAGTTCTGGTTTTAGGTTTTATTTTCTGCGCTATTTTTAGCAATCTTTTGTGTATTTATGTTATCTGATTGCTGCGAAATTTACTGAAGTGGTAATATATTGGAGTGTTATTTTTGGAGGCAATCTGTTTATGAAGAATAGGGAGTTGCTATTTTCATGCATAAAGATTTGGAGATTAATTTGCTTTTATTGGAAATTAAATCAAGGATCTCCAATTGCCTAAGCCCAAGGAATGTATTGCTATTTATAGATGATCAACCCTAACTGCTGCTCGTGGAGAACAAAGATTGTGAGAGTTGTGTTTAAGTTTTAGGGTTTGTGTTTTGTGTTTGCTTTTGTGAGCCTTTCATTCATCTGTTTTGATGTTTCAATTGGACTGATTTAGTTGAGTTATATTTTGTCCACTCAAAGCTTTTAAGCACGAGTGTATTGTTCTTGGTTGAAGCTCTTAAGCAAGACCAAGGTGTGTCTTTGAAGTGTGTCTTCTACTTTCATGATTGTAAGTTGTTATCACTACTGTGATTGAGGGGGAGTGAGAGGTGTCTCATATCTGAGAGTGTCTTAGATAGAAGTGTCATTGGGTAGTGATTAAGTGAGTAGATTGTCAACTGGTGTGTTGGCTGTAGAGTCTATGAATTGATATTACTAATAGTGGACTTCCTTCCTGGCTTGGTAGCCCCCAGATGTAAGTGTGTTTACACTGAACTGGGTCAACAATTGATTGTGTTCTTTACTGTTGTTTTCGGCATTTTCTACCTTGTTCATTATTGTTAAGATATAAGTGTCGTGACATCACGTTCGACATCTCATATCTGTTGCCAGAATTTCAGTTGGGATAGGTGTCAGAACTTTTTGAATTTAGGAATGGTAGTAAAAATGATTTAAAATGGAATTTTGATGGATTAATTAGGTAATTAACTAATTAAGGCCACATGAGGTATTTTCCTTAATAGTGTGTATTATGATGAATTGAATTGACAGTTGTGGTAATACTAGTGTGTATTACGGTGAGTATGTATCTCACGTGTGATCAAGGGGATCGTGAAGAGGTATAGTTGTTATTATACCTATGTTTTTGTGCATAATTTGTGTCGTGCATTTCATGATGTGTCTGGTGGAGACAGCTAGGTGGGAATCCATGATGGGTGCCTAGTATTGTCTGGACTCCAATGTGGAGTTGTATGGAGACAAATCATTGCTCAGTGGGAGTGTATGTGATTTGTCCGGACTCCAATGTGGAGTTGTATGGAGATAAATCATTGCTCAGTGGGAGTGTATGTGATTTATCCCGATTCTTTTTTGAATCGGGTTCAATTGAATGAACCATGTTGTGTGGTACCACTTGCACTGCATTGTGTCATTGAGTCGCATTGCATTATTATGTCTTTGTTGGATTATAATCAGAAAGTGACAAGTGTGTCGTGAATGTGTGGATATTATGTGTGATTGCTTGATTACTACTCCTTAACATGAATTTTACACCGTTAATTATTGAATGTAGTTCTGACCCCTTTGTTGTTTCTTATGTCTGTGCTTCTTGGGAAGTACAGATAATCTAGGTACTTGAGTAGTGCATGGAGTGCGTGTTGCCTGATCGAGTCTTAGGAGTCGCTCTGATACGTAACACGGGATAATGGGAAATTCATCTTTTGTTGTGTATATTATTTATTGTTTTATGTATCACTACTCACTTTAAAACATGGTGAACCACGAGTTTATGTGGACCATGATTTTGTTGGCCAATGGCCTTGCTATTTTGGGGGATATTTCATTCCGCTGTTTTAACTTATTTTTGAGAAACAAGAAGTGAATGAAGTAAATAGAGAAATTCAGGTTATGTTTTTATGGTGTGACATCCAACTATTTAGGGGAACTCTGATTATATTTGTAATATTTTTATATTTTTATTTAAATTGGGACAGTGGGGTTTTACATTGCCAATGACTATGAGGTTAAGGGCTACCAATGACTATGAGGCAAAGGTTAAAGACATTGCCAATGACTATGAGGTCAAGGGCTACCTATGACTATGAGGTCAAAGGTTAAAGATGTAACTCTATAACTATGAGACCATGAGAGATTCATATGACTATGAGGTCAAAGGTTAAAGACGTTGCCAATGACTATGAGGTTAAGGGCTACCTATGACTATGAGGTCAAAGGTTGAAGATGTAACTCTATGACTATGAGGCCATGAGAGATTCCTATGACTATGAGGTCAAAGGAAAATGGATTCCTATGACTATGAGGTCAAAGGTAGTAATGAGCTTTTTATGACTTTGAGGCCAATAAAAAGACTTTCCTTTGGAAGGAAGGGGGAAGATAACATCTTGTGAACAAGAGTTACAGTGAGGTTCGAATGTAATGAAACATATGAGTTCAAAAATTCCCAAAACAGTAAGCATTAATCAACATATGAAATAAACTTTCAAGTGTGAACATGGCAAACAGCAATAATAAGTGGTCATATAAATACGACAAGTATGGCAGAGAAAGCATTCTCACAGTTTGAAAACAAAGACATTTAAATTTAGAATCATGCAACTTAGCAGCAGAGGCCAAAAAATATAGACAACATTCTCATGATGAGGCCTTCCTCAAAGTTAGGAAACAAAGTTTCATAAATCACAGCAAATTCCAAAGAAAATCACTTTAAATTCTTCAAGAAAAATAATTGATTTTATTTATAGAAAAGTCTAAGAATTAAAATGAGGTTATGCACATTTGTTATTGTTTTTTTTTTTTGGAAAGGAAATAAAACAATTATGTGAAGTAAAATAAATAAAATAAAAACAAATTAAGTGTTATACAATGTGGCACTCGCCACCTTTCTCTTGTGTGGCAGGCGCCATGAGTTTTTTGTGGCCACCACTATTCCTTTGCATGGCCAGCGCCATGTGTGGTGCATGCTCTTGTGGCCAGCGCCACTACTACATGGCAGGCGCCATATGGTTTCTTTTTTATGGTGTGTGCCATTTTTTTTTTGTGTTAGTAGTATGGCAGGCGCCTCCTAAGCATGTTGTTTTCAATATAGCGAGTGCCACTATAATCTTTTTTGTTCAGTTTTCTTTTATACAAACACAAATCCATTTCATAATTCCTCAGAAAAATCCACACATTTATGATTTATGATTGGCAACATTTATCACGAAATTAGATAACAACAAGATAATAACCAGATAATAAATATGACAACATGATAACGATATGAAGAAAAATAATCATGGTAAAAAAATAGAATGAAACAGAGTGTGATACCTAGTGGAAAAAGTCCACTGCTTCTTCATGGGTACAAGTTTCTAGAAATGGTGGATGAGCTCCCCCTCCTTCAAAGATCAACTGCTACAAAGCTAACCCTTCTTTCCTTTAGTTTCCCAGAAAGAGTCACAAGTTACTGGTGGTTAGGATATTGGGTGTTTGATGGTTTGAAGTGTTTACAGAGGGAATGAAAATGGTAAATTCCTTGCAAGTTTTGAAGATTACTTGCAGGACTAAAAAATGGAGAGGTGGAGAGATTTTGAGAGAGTTTTCTTGTATCTTTCTCGGTGTTTTTTGTTATCTTGAACAAAGGGGAAATGGTCTCCTTTTATAGGCAAAACAAATTGGTCCGTGCCTTGGAGATACAGTACACAAATGATTTACCCATAAGGGAAAAAATTAGGGTTTGTATGGCACTTCCTTCAGCCTTTGAACTCAGTCGACCTTGGGGATCACTATGCTGAACCATGCAGCGGAGGATATGGTGCAGGTATGTTACTTTCATCCTTCAATATTTATTCCAAAAAACTCTTTTTATTGTGTCATGAGAGAGAGTGAAAAGAGGAAATAGTTGGAATTGAGGATTACGGATTCCTGAGCATGAATACAGATTTTTTATGCTGAGCCATTTTATTTCATTGATCCAATATGGTGTCCAAGAGATCTTTTGGCTATGTCAGGAGAGAGTGAGCTCAAAGAGGTAGTATTTAGTGACTTCACGAAAATTGCCTTACAAGCAAGGTATCTTCAGATTTTTTTAAATAATAACAAGAGGCATATGAAATGAATTAAGTGCATAATGCCTTGTTACTAAAACCCTACATGAACACCACTTTAAATTCTCAACTTTATAACCTTTGATTCAAATGACAGAATTTTGGACCCAATGGAATTTTGAAATAAATCACTGTCATACCCCAAATTTGTCCTACCTGTATATAATTTTCATCTGTCACACCCCGATTTTCACCCTAGCCTTGCATATCATTTTCATCATCTATGCATTCCATTAGGTCATAACTTGCATTCATCTGACAATGTTTTCATTTCGCATCGCCCGCATAGCATAACACGTTCTTCATCGTGCATATTGCATAAAATGTCAGCCATAGTAGAATTCTCGAATTTACAGACGAATCAATCAAACTAAAGGTTGGTCCCGATTAGTTTCAAAATCTGACAGAATACTGTATTTTTCTGAGTGATTTATTCCACGCGGATAATTTTATTGCAGTCGTTTTATTTTTTACTATTTCGATACCCGACTTTCTATTTTTTATTTTATTAGTAATTTTTAGGTGAATATCTTTTAATTAATTTAGAACTAACTTAGGTTGTTTTAGTTAAATGTTTTTAATTAAATTAATTCTAATTTAGTTTAGATAATTAGGATTTTATCTCTTTTTTAATCTTAATCTATTTTATCATTTATTTTTTATTACTTTAGTATTATAATTATTTTAATTTATTTAGATTTTCAGCTTGAATTTATTTTAGAGTAATTTGTCTCTAATTTAGTTTTTAAAAGAATCCAAAATAAGAGAAAAAAGTGGATGTTACACATAACCAACATTTTTTCATTACACCAGTATATTTCCAAGCAATGTTCCATAAGATACCAAAACAAACTTCTGCCACCACATTCTGCAACAAGCTAACTACTGCTTCACACAAATCTGCACAAAAGGAACCCAACAGCCACAAAGCCATGCGCAATATCCTGCTGCTCCCAAGATTCAGAATTCTGTACCTGTGCTGCTACCATCTGCTAGCACCCTGTGACAATAATGCCAAAACACTGATACACTAGCCTGCTTCAAGTTTGTACAACCTGCTACAACAATAGCAACAACATAATGAATGACATGTAATTTTCAAACAAAGCCAGAAAGTGACCTATCAACAGCAAGAAAAGGGAGGGATTCAAGAATTCAAAAATAAATTAGAAGGAATCCATCGAGAGAAAGGGGGAGCAGACCCAGAACTCACAGCAGTGTTCATATTTCTCATCAGTAAAAAAAACAACACAAAAAAAAATCTCAAAACATTACCTTCAACCACCCTTCATCAAATCTTCATAACCTTCACTAACTTACACAATCCCTCAAATCATCTCTCAACCACATCCATTAAACCGCAATCTACTCAACACAGCAATCTCAACCAAATCGTACCCAAAAACACCCTCTTCTTTCATCAGCTCTATTCATTTGTTTCAACAAACACATAAAGCATCATGTTGTGAATCCATACCAGAAACTTAACAAACCGATCCCCCTTCTCAACCTTTTAACCGCCGCGCAACCACCATCACCTTTTCATAAATCGTGAACAAAAACAACAACTTGCAGCTGCTTCAGAAACTCAAACACCGCCTTCAAAACTTTTTATTCAAATCCTCTCAACCTCCATTAATTAAACATCCGCCGCGAATCACTACGCCGCATCATCACGGCATCGTTGCCGCCGCGGAGAAAGAAGAGGACGCGGCGAAGTGAGGAAGAGAAAGCGCGGAAATCGCGATTGAAACAGAGAGGACTTGAAGGAGAGTCTCACGCAACAAGAAGAGAGAGCAACGGATTGAGAAGCGAAATCACGGCGTGAGAGAAAGCGTCCGAGAGAGATTGGGCAGAGAGATCGCGAGGCCATGGAGAAGAAGAAAAGAAGAATGTGTTTCACGGTTTGGGTAATCTGATTTTTCCATTTTCCTTTTATTTTATGTTTTATATTTTTTAATAATGTTATTAAATTAGGTCAAATTGCTATGGGCTCACAGGCCCACTTGAATCACTCTTCACACCTTATTCACTTACCCTTTCTTACTTTTTATTTTATTTTATTTTATTTTATTTTATTTTTTTAACTTGTTAAATTCTTTGGAAAAACATTTTTATTAATTATTAATGTTTTTTTAATAAAATTTTAGTTATCTTAATTCTTGTTAATTAGTAATAATTTTTGTTACAATTTTGTTTTATGGTTTTGTTAATTATTGTTAATATTTATTTATTTTTATTAATTATATAATTTTTGTTAGTTTAGTTTTCAAAATATATATGTATATGAAGATCTCTACTGTAAGTTGTATTTGTATATATAAAGTTTCGTTTGTTTTTTTTTAGAATATATATATATATATATATATATATATATATATATATCCACTGTAAGTCATATAAAATTTTTTTAGTGCATCTATTTTATATAGTTTTGGTTTTTAAATATACATATAACTCTTTTTTTAATATCTTATTAATTTTAGATTGTTTAGTTTTTTAATTTTCACTATTTGATAAATTTTTAGATTTAATAATTTTTAATAAATCTTTTTGTTAATATTTTAGTCTACAAATTTTCTTTAAAAAAATCTTTGTTAATAATATTGTTTAAATGTCATTTATTATTTTTTAAATAGTTTTTGTATTTAGATTGTTACTACTTTGGTTCAAACTATTTTCTCAAACTTTTTTTAATTAATTATATTTTGGTTAACATTTTAGATTTATTTCTTGATTTATCTTTTCATTTCTAGCTTGATTTTCATTTCGATTTGTATTTCGGTTGTTGGTCGATGATATCAAATATGATCATGGATTTGTCGATTTGTCGACTTTAAATCTTGATTATGATGAGACCGCTTGCATTTCCCTTTTGGATTTGCTCTTAATTTTATTTTTGGTCAATGAGATCTAAATATCAAAGATGTTGGCTTTGATGAACCGATAAGAATCTTGATTAAAAGATGAGACCATTGTCATTTACTATTCCATTTACATTCTCATCATTTGTACATTATTCATCATCATCTTATCACTCATGCATTACTTCATCTGTGAACTTCTTTGTTTACTATTTAGTTTAGGATACTTGCACATACGTAGCTTCTTCTTGAGTTACCTCATAATAAGCTTCTTTATTTCTCTCATTGATCATCCCCTGTAAATTTCCATGTATCCCTCCCCCAATTTGATGTACTTTGTACTTTATTTTTCCATTGCATCGCTAGTTAGACCTCTTAGGAATTTGGAGCGAACCCTAAAAAGCATTCACTTGATCCATATATCAAGTCCCTTTACCCAACTTGTAAGTCGAGCGCTTTTGCCTCGCCATCAACCTTACCTTGAACCATTAGGACCTCATTTCCATTAGTCCTTAACTCTTCCATACGCAAATTCAAACCTCGATCCATATCGAGCATTTTACAAATGAAACTAATACATTTAACTATATTTAAACACTATTTCTTGAAAGGTGAAAAGTGAGGGGGATCGAGTCTCTGATCTTTCTCTTCAATTGTTTGAGTGCGAGTTCTCTTACTCGTGTGTGGACAATTGACGCCTCTAAAACACTTGTAACTCGACAACATTCAAACTTCTTTCCAAGCAATCATCAAAACATTTAATCCATATCTAAACACATTTTTACTAAAAGGTGAAGTGAGGGTGGTCGAGTCTTTGGCCCTTCTCCTCAATTGTTTGGGTGCGAGTTCTCTTACTC
The DNA here is from genome assembly GCA_022829125.1 of Lathyrus tuberosus. Lineage (NCBI taxonomy): Eukaryota > Viridiplantae > Streptophyta > Magnoliopsida > Fabales > Fabaceae > Lathyrus > Lathyrus tuberosus. The sequence goes on from JALAZF010000145.1 coordinate 11,608,040, forward strand.
GTGTGTGAACAATTGTCACCTCTAAAACATCTAAAACTCTCATTTCTCGCCCCCGTGCGATCAAAACCTTCCCAAAACACTAAGCCATCACCCCTTACGATCCACAACTCAAACACCTTTTCAAAAGAACATTGTTTAGTCCATTCTTCCACGCATATGAACTAGTGCTTCAGCCTCCCCTAGCGAGCAGACAAGCCAACGTTTAGCAGTTAGAATGCAACCTAAACTCTCGTTCGCCTAACACACATACAAATCAAATTCTCTTTTCTTAATCAAACTATTTAATACACTTAATCATATATTCAAACAACTTTCTAAAAGGTGATGTGAGGGTGGCCAAGTCTTTGACCTTTCTCCTCAATTGTTTGGGTGCGAGTTCTCTTACTCGTGTGTGGACAATTGGCGCCTACATAAAAAACACTAACCAAACAACCGTAGTCCCACGAACTACGAATGCTCTGACTTTCCCATTGCACGAGGGAATACGTAGGCACAAGGGTTCTAATCCTTGCCGAGCACCCTAATAAAAAAACCACCCATTTTCCCCTTAAAATTAATTACCTTAGAAGATAAGCAAACAAACCTAACTTTCTCACGAATCGAATCAAGAGGTTCCCGTTGAGTACAACGGACGTAGAGGGTGCTAACACCTTCCCTCTTGCTTAACCGACTCCCGAACCCGAATTTGGTTGCGATGACCATTTTCTTATCCCTTTAAAGGTTTTATCGATATTTTCCTTTCCCTCTTTTGGGATGAATATAGTTCGGTGGCTACTCTATTTCGAACAGTTTTTTCCGCGTCCATCGCGAGGATTGTATTTTTCGAGGTACGACAATCACATGTCCATGAAAAGAAAATGTCACGGGAACAAACTTAGAAAATTCTAAGTTACAAAATTTAATCCTTCCATGACACCAATTTGGAGATTTTGCACCTTGGTAAATATTTATCCAAATGAAAAAATTCCTGCATTCAAGAGAAAATATTTCAAGACTCATAGGTGGACTCCAAGGATGTTCATTAACACATGGAATGATGTTTCAAAACTTGGGATCACACTTTGCTTGACATGAAAGGCAATGGTTGACTTGTCTTGTTAAAACATTTGATTTCTTTATTAAAAAAGAATTCTTGGATGCATGTAGATTCAAATGGTTGCATTTGGGGCCAAAAGATGTCTTAAGGAGCCCTTGTCCTCTGTATGTGTCCACAATAAAAATAAACAACTTGCAAAATGAAATGGTTAGTTAACAATGCACACTTGGTTGAGATCTAAATGTAAGTGCAAAATGATATGACATCTAAGGGGTAAAATTTGGGGTACAACAGTTGCCCCTATTTGAATAGCTTTACCGGATGGCACGAGGAATGAAAATCCTCAGGTCATCAAGGTGAAAGGTATTCAAATATAGCAAACCGAAAATTTTTCCCTTAGATGGAATGCAGATGCTAAGGACAGGCAACAAACATGCATATGCTGACATGCCATGAACTCTAGTAAGATGATATGATGTCATGATAGTGCAAAAACACAGACAAAACAGGACACCAGAGATAAAGAGCAAACCACCACAGGCAGGCATTATCGGGGAAGGATGAAGGTTAGTATCCATAAGGAAAAACTCATTGGGGATACAGGCTAACCGACAACAGAGACTCACCGGGGAGACTCTGAGGAAATACTGGGGATAGAAAAGTAAAAGAGGGAAACCCTACAGGTCCTTACTGGAGATAAGAGCCAGACAGGTATTCTCCACTGGGGAAAGATCTAGGGAGATGGACGACGGGTTCATATGTGACCGGACGACACTGGGGAAAATAAAACACATTCTTACTGGGCATGAAACCAGAAAGAAGACATGATCTCCACTGGGATCAATTTTAAATAAAAGGATAGACATCCGATACAAGATTTTCTGGGGATTTCTTATACTGAAGAGTTCAAACGGGATCTTCAAGAAAAGCCAGGAAAGACAAAGATAAACTCTGCGCGCCAGATGAAAAGATGACTGGACTTTAGTTGGGAATAAGGTTAATGAACCATTAATGATTGGACTCGGGTACCAATAAGAGTTGGACAGGACATTGATGTGGGGCTAATAGTTTAGATACCAGTATGAGCTAGACTTTGACTACCAGTATGAGCTGGATTTTCGGATACCAGTATGAGCTGGATTTTGGGTACCAGTATGAGCTGGATTTTGACTACCAGTATGAGCTGGATTTTTGGATACCAGTATGAGCTGGATTTAGGACGCCAATATGAGTTGGACTTTGAATGCCAGTATGATCTGGACTTTAAATACCAGTATGAGCTGGATTTAGGATGCCAATATGAGTTGGACTTTGAATTTTATGTTCATATCTGACCAAAGTTCACATCTGACCAGAGGTTTAGGTTCATATCTGACCTGGTTTTCAAACTTTGGGTTCATATCTAACCTGAGGTTTAGGTTTATATCTGACCTGGTTTTCAAACTTCGGGTTCATATCTGACCTGAGGTTTAGGTTCATATCTGACCTGGTTTTCAAACTTTTGGGTTCATATCTGACCTGAGGTTTAGGTCCATATCTGACCGGGTTTTTAAACAATGTCAGCGATTACTAGACTTAAGGTTCCCAGATAAGGAAATTAAATATCAAACAGGTTAAAACCGGGGTTGCATAAATGAAGATTAGACTTCCTGGGGAATACCAATTATGGTTGCAAAAAGGTTGGGTAGTACTAGAGATAGATAAGCTTTACAGAAGAGACTGCCACTTATCACCATAGAAAAATAAGCTTCTCCAAGAGATTGCTACTTGTTGTTGGTTATAAATTCCAAAGTGATGTTGATATCACAACACTGTTGGAGAGTAGATTTTGTCCTCGACGAGGATCTGCAAAAGATTCTTCCTGCGAGACATAGTGCAAAATAAATGCACGCTCAAACTAGGTTCAGCAACCTACACAGGCATAATAACACACTTGCCAGGGGCCAAAAATCGATCTAGGAACAAACTAGAAAGATACGGTCAAACAAGACTCCAACCATTGAGGAATGAGCTCAAATGGGGATTTATCTTATCCAAGTATGGAAAAGATAACTAAACCAACCATCATCCACGAGAACCAATCTCTGTGGGGAATCCAGAAAGATGGGCACTTTATGCCTAGGGCTGACGACTCTATTGGAGAGAATAGACAAACCCAGTTACTTGGGGAGATAAACGCCAAAGTGATCAAAACATGTAAACACCGGAAAGGGAGCAAAAATGTGAAGATGCTATGCATATGAGAATTCTTATGCTGACAAAACAGACAAAGGAAGCGAGACTGGAGATGAAATAAACATCTCGACAAGGATACCCAGCCAATCTCATCAGATTGGACCATTACTGGGGATGAACATGCAGAATCAGCAGCTCTACTCCAAGGTTAAGACCTTCTCTTTGGGAAATGTATTGTTCCACTTGGTATAGCATCACGAGTTCACTTAAGATTGCCATCATGAGCTTGATTTCTTTACTGGATGAGGAAGATCCATGGAGATTTGCCAAGATCGACTGAAGCAGCAATTTACTGGGGAGCTGGAAAAGGATACCGCAAGAATAGGGTTATTCTGCGTCCTGACTTGCATGATGATCACCATTATGAACAACGACTCTTGCAATAGGTAATCTTCAAATCTTCTCTGCCCCAGATTGCATGGTCTTTTGGGAGAAAATACCAAGAGGATTTTACAGAAGAATCGGCATACGAAATGCTTTAATATCTTCAAACTCTTGGAGAGATTCATGGATCATAGCTGATATTCTTCTTCCTTGAAAAAGAGACCGGCCAAATGAATGTTCTTCGGTACCTCTCGCAAAGGATATCCCAGCTGACGACGTGCCAACACCTTATTGTAGCTGATTCCTCCCTTTGTACCAAGAAGAGGCACGTTGGGAAAATCACCACAACTAGTAATAATCATCGCTCCAGAAGGAACACGGCTACACCAATCAATATAAGAATGAGTGATCAACATGATTTTCCGGGACCAATATAAACCATCCTTGAGATTCCAGAAAGCTGCAGACTTCGACAAGTGAGAAATAAACCACTTGTAAAGCAAAGGTGCACAACAGATGATCATCCATTCAACATTCGGGAAGAGGAACAGTCCATAAATAAGCAAGGCAAGAATAGCCTCAAAAGCAACTTTGTTCTTCACACTAGCAAAGTGATGAGCTTTATCCATCAAGAACTTAGCGGGTAACCCAAGAATCTTTCCTTTGGTATCCATGTGAGCCTTAATCTCGGAAACCTTCAAGTGAGTAGCCTTCGCAATAATGTGATGCTCGGGAGCGGGATCCAAACCGGAGAAAATCTGACCATAAACAGGCAAACCAAGCAGGAGAGAATACTCCTCTAGCGTAGGTACCAACTGATAATCAGGAAAGATGAAACAATGAAGCAAAGGGTTATAGAAATGAACCAAAGTAACAAGCAATCCTTCAGCCATATCAACCTTCAAGAGAGATAAAAGCCTTCCATATCAGGATTCGAACTTCTTGGTATCACCAACCAAAGATCCTAGCTCCCTCAAACCCTCTAACTTAGGACTCTTGAAAGTGTACTTCCTTGTACTTCTCCTTCCGAAATCCATAACAAAAGTTCCTTCAATGTTTGGAATAACACCTTTAAATTCCGTGAAACCTTCCAAAAGAATGCTCATGAATGCATGAGTGCATGAATGCAACACCCACAAACAAGATCACACAAAGCACACGGGTCAAGGTTCAAGTCACGAGCATGAAGCCAAGGGTAAGAACCAATCCCACAAAGGTATGTACTAAGGTTTTGTCTTCATTGTACCTGTAGAAAATAGTGGTTCTAACAAAGTGCCCAGGGTCCACAATCCACTATCAGACACACCGACACACCGGTTTGCTCGGAGGTTGGTAGCTATCCTCAAGAGAATCTAACCTGAGTGTGGCACCGCGTGATAGCTAAGTCAGATTTGCATCTTCATAGCTTCTGCGCCACGATCCTAAAAAGGCTAGGATGGGTTAAGGGTTACTACGGTCCTTAGTGTTATAGGCTTCTATGGAAAAAGTAATGCCTTCTCGATCGTTCGATTGGCATAAGTAATTCCAAAGAAGCAACCACCGAGTGGATAGATTCTTAAGTTCTGCTTTTTCGAGATTCGACTCCTTCAAAGTTCCCTTGACTATACTATCCTCCTATCTCAAAGTGCACTCTGGTTCGGATATAGGACCTATCTCACACACAGAGGAACTCCTAAACAGAACAAACAAGTAACAAGCAAATCAGACAAAAAGCAGTAAATAAATCAAAGTAAGCTAAACCACTCAAAGGAGAAGGTCCCTAGCAGAGTCGCCACTTTTCTGTAGCGGGGAAATTTGTGAGTATAAGCTATTGAATAACTTAACTAAAAAAAGACAAGAGTCGCCACCGCACTTTTATTTTATCCACGAAGGGAAAGGAAAAAGAGCGAGCAAAACCTAAAGAGTTCTAAAACAACAAGAACAAACAGAGAATGGGTAAGGGGGTTGGTTACACAATGGGAAGGTGTTAGCACCCAAAACGTCTATAGTACCCTATAGGAGCCCTTTGAAATATCTACCGCTTTCTGCTCTGAAAATGGTTTGCTTGAAAGAGACTGGGAGAGATGAGAAGAGAAATATTTTTTAAGATTTTTGTGTTTGGAGAGACTTATAGCCTCATGCCTACGTACCCACGATGTGCAATGTAGGATCAAAACCCCGTAGTTCGTGGTACAAAGAGCAAAAGTTTGTTTGTTATGATTGATTTTAAATGTAAAGATAAGTCGTCATTTCCAAGCAAATAATTCCGCTTAAAGAAATGAATCATGTCTAAACTTATGAAAAAAGTTAAAAAGAAAAAGTGCACAAAGCACAAAAAGAGATTGATGAGTTTTTATATTTTTTATGTTTTTATGAAATGGTCAAAATATGATTAATATTTATTGACATTTATTAAAGAAAAGAAATTTAAAAAAAATCACTTGACCGAAGTCAAGGTTTTATTATGCAAGCGGTTTTAAGTTTGAAAACAAGAAGGTTTTGAAAAAGATAGGAGATTTTGAAAATTGAAGAAAGGGTGGAGAAGAAGTGACTATCCTAGTGCATAAAATAAAAACTAAGGATAAGAAAGATCTAACCACATGGACAAGCTCCATAGCATAAGCATTTTTCCCTTTTTGATTTGGTCTTGATTCAAAATAAGTCTTCAAAAAAAAGACTCCAAGTATCCAAAATCCAAGGTTTTCCATCACAAACTCCTAAGCATAGGTTAAGATCCTAACTCTAAGTCCATAAGTCCATAATCAAGAGTATAGGTCCTCCAAAGCAAGGGATAGTGGCCATAGTCCAACAATTAAGAGCACAAGTCTTTTAGTGGTTTAATCCTTTATTAATGTTTTTGAGTCCAAAATGGACAAAAGAAAAACAAAGCACAAGATAATATGGTCCAAGTGGACAAAAGAAAAATGACATAAACATAAACATGATATGATAAATGGCATAAAGCATAAAAAATAAAGAGAGATAGGGAGCGAGAAGGAAAAGTAAAAAAGTTAGAAGTTAGTGGTTAGTAGCACAAGGCTCTAGTGCCATAAGCCTCCACCGATTATTCCGTTTCGCGTTATGAACTATAGTGATTAAACAATGCACTTAGGCCAAAGTTAATGAACTTGACAGAAGATTGGTAGAACCAAAGCCTCTACAATGGCAAGTTTCAAAGATTATGGACCTAATACAAAAGTTTAACCAACATTGGGTTGACGCGACCAATCAAGGTCCGGACCACGAAAGTTCAAATTCCGAATTGGATAAAGAGGGACAAATGTTGTGCTATGTTAAGCAATCGTCGAGTAATTTACGGAGTAATTACCCTACAATGAGGCAGATCAATAGCTCTTTGTGCTAATGCATGCTAGATGAACGATATGTAGATCGTCATCCGAAAGCAATACCGCACGAAAAGAAAATAGGTAACGATCTAGTCTTGATCAAGAATTCAACAAAGAAATTCTAAGATCCATAAGACTTTCATCGATCAAAATTAAAAGAGAAAAAAAGATGAAGAGAAATGCCAAATTGAATTACAAAGTTAAGAACCTTTCATCTTCAAGTTCAATCACCTTTAATTGATAAGTTTAAGTGTGAAAACATATCACTAATTCAAAGCACCTCAAATGAATTCAACAATTCATTAAAAGATAGATTTGAACTAATGAAATTTTAATTACTTTAACCATATCCAAAGTCCATTGAAGTTGAAGAGAAATTAATCTCAATGATGCATTTCAAGGCTAAAACAAGAAGAAAGGGGAAGAAGGAAGAATAAAAACCAAAACAGCCCCAAAAACAAGTGAAAATATGCATTCTGTTTCGAAGTAACCGGTTACAGCATATCTGCTTACTGGTTATTAGTTCAAAATAGGCGCAATTTTTCAAAATTAACACAGAGTAACCGGTTACAGCATATCTGCTAACCGATTACTCTGCACCAGAATGCAGAAAAATGTGCAAAATTCAGCATGATCCACATCCAAAACTTTTTACAAACACTTTGTGATCATGGAACTGAAATTGCACGAAATTTAAAGTAAAATAACAGTGAAAACCAGCAATTAAACACAATTACAAGATCCAAAGGATCAAGTAACAAAGATCTCCAAAGATCTACATTATGGAAGATGAAGATGAAGCTTCAACAATGGTGAAAAATGGATTACCACTTCAAATCTGAAAAATCCTTCAAATTGCTTCAAGATCCAAACTCCAAAGCCTTGATCTACTATAATTGATGAACAAAAACAAGAATGGATGAAGGTTTAGCTCAAAGTTGAACAAGATTCAATGTGAATTCTTGTTAACTTTCAAAAGAAGAAAAGTGAGCTTTGGTGAATTTTGTGGTTGGGAAGAGAATTTGCAAGAGGTTTGTTGGCTATCAAAAGCTTGAAGAATGAATGAAATGAAGCCTCTATTTATAGAATTTAGGCTTGGGAAAATTGGTGGTTTGGAATTAGGCTTGGATGATCAAAATTAGGATTGGAATTCAAATTTGGAGGGAATTATCAAAAGAGTGGTGATTAGTGAAGGTGCATGGTGGAAAATGATCAAAGTGATGTAGGGGAATTAAAATGGGGTCGTCTAGAATATTCCAAAGGTGATCAAGGGCTGAGATTGGTGCCAAATTGCTGAAATTTGAATTTGCTGCCATTTTTTCAAAATTTCACGAGGGTAACCGGTTACAGCATAATTGCTAACTGGTTACTCAGTGCAAAATTTGTGAAAAATGAGCATTTTGTTGCACTGTTGTGGTTCCGGCTCGATTCCTTTGCTTGTCAAAGAAGGCATGGAAATAAACACATGAACCTTGGAGTCTCTTGAATAATAATCAATTAAATCTTGGAAACTCTTGATCGGATAATTCTTGAATTAATTGCAGATCAACTTTGACTTTGTTCAGATGAAATTCGTTCGAGCTGAGGGACTGATTTTTGGTATTTTTAACCTATTCTTCCCTTGAAAATGTTAGTGAAAGAAAACAAAATATTTTTGGATTTTAATTAATGGTTAGTAAACATAAACAAATTAAGCAATAAACAAATAACAAACACACACACACAAACCCAAAGATCCCTGCAAGGCACAAACCTATAGAAGAGGGAACCAATGTGTGACCTTGTTTGTAGTATGAGATGCAAAAGCAAAGAATCTTAGGGGAAGAAAATAGGGTATTACAGCTGCCCCTATTTAAGTTTCTTCTATTCGGAGATATGAAGATGGGCATCTTTGTCTCGACGAGATAGAAGAGACTTAAATATAACAACAACCTAATTTTTGGCCCTAAGAGACCACAAAATGATATGATCATGCAAATTATATGCAGGCACAAGACCTCTGTGGGGAAAAACGCCACAGGAGACAAACAAGCTGGGGAGCAAAGAGAAAAGACTCCACCGGGGAAAAACAAATGAGGGAAAACACATCCCAACAGGGGAGGAAATGAATCTCCACTAGGGAAGAAAAAAAGAGGGATAACACCATCCCAACATGGAGAGAAAAATCTCCGCTGGGGAACAGATCATCTGATACCAGACATCCGGTAATAGCACGATTAAAAGGAAAGATTACCAACTACCAAGCAAATGATATCTACAACAAGACAATCAATCAAAAGGATATGAGAAGAATTACCCACTACCAACACAGGGTAGGACGACAAAGGTAACGATCTCACAAAGAAGATAAGGTTACCAGCTATCAACCAAGTGACAACTATAACAAGGCAACCAAATCGGGGTATATTACCCATCACCAACAAAGGGCAGGACGACAAAGGTAATAAGCCAGCTAAAGAAAGATAACCGATCATCAACCAAGTGACAGTTAGAACAAAGTAAACAGCCAAGGGTATGAGAAAGATTACCTACTACCAACAAAAGGGTAGGACGACAAAGGTAATTACCTCAAAAGGTTCAAGAAATATCGCCTACTACCAACTAAAGGGCAGGACGACAAAGACGATAAACTCGAGCGTGGAGAGATTACCAACTATCAAACAAGTGATAGCTACGACGAGGTAACCAAACCGGGCTATATTACCCACTACCGACAAAGGGCAGGACGAGAAAGGTAATAAGCTGGCTATATCACCTACTACCAACAAAGGGCAGGACGACAAAGGTAATAAGCCAAAAGAAAGATTACCAACTATCAACCAAGTGATAGTTACGACGGGGTAATCAACCAAGGGTGTGAGAAAAATTACCTACTACCAACAAAAGGGCAGGACGACAAAGGTAACAATCTCAAAAAAGGGATCAAGAAGTATCACCTACTACCAACACATGGCAGGACGACAAAGGTAATTACCTCAAAAGGTTCGAGAAATATCGCCTACTACCAACTAAAGGGCAGGACGACAAAGACGATAAACTCGAGCGTGGAAAGATTACCAACTATCAAACAAGTGATAGCTACGACGAGGTAGCCAAACCGGGCTATATTACCCACTACCGACAAAGGGCAGGACAACAAAGGTAATAAGCCAGCTATATCACCTACTACCACCAAAACGGGTAGGACGACAAAGGTGATAAGCCCAAAGCAATGGACCAAAATTCAATCCGGGAATAAACCAGAGAGAAACGGTCAAACAAGACTCATCCCGAGTAGGAAATATCTCAACTGAGGATTAATTCCATCCCGACTAATGAACTGGGGAGGAAGGCTAAAACAAAATATCTTCCACGAGGCATAAACTCAGTGGGGAATAAACAAAGATAGGCAGTTTCTGCTTACGGGTCGACACTCTAATGGGAGGGAGGACACACACGCTCTGCGAGGATAACAACACCAGAGAGCAAAGAAGCACCAACACAAATGCAAAATGCACAAAGCAGCAACAACATGCTATGCACAACAAATGAATGCGCATGCAATGCTTATGAGTATGAATATGCTGACAAAACAGACATAAAAGGTAAACAGAGGGTGGAAATAAACATCACAATACTACTGAATACTCGGCTAATCTCAACAAGATGGAGATATTATTAGCAACTCTGCTAGGGATTTAGCTGAAGAAATCCTGCAAGAGATAAACAAAAGCCATCAAAGGAAAATAAATCCTACTATAAGGCTCAAATCTTGCTGGAGAAAAGAAGATACTCCTTGGGGGGGAAACCCAAATACCAATCTTCTAACATCATTGATCCACAAAGAGGATAAAACATAAACTCTGCTTTGAGGATGGAAGGAAAGTTGTTGGGGAATCATAATAACCCAAATCTTTTCTGACATTTCCTGGGGATCACAAAGAATTCACAGGAACTTCCATTCCAAAAGGATGAAGAGATCTGCGGCGGAGAAATAATGCATCCGCTGGGGATCTGTAGACATATAAACATCTACGCAAAATCCATCGAAAATACCAGGCAGATCTGCTGGAGATACAAGAGAAAATCTCTCTGAAGATTAACCACTTCTGAGCAAAACAACCTGGACTTGTTGAGGAAAACAGCAACAAGGTCAAACTGTGGGGGATTTTAGATCAATACTCATCATGAATGAGAGAAAACCCAACAGGTGACTAGTATATCAATATTCCTTGAATAGAGATATCATCGGCAACTTCACTGGGGAACACCCAAAATAGTGATGCACAAACTTCTCTGAAAATAAACAATTTGGAGAGAAATACGTCCTGGACTTGTCGGGGAAGATAACGCTGCTCTCCGCTTGGGAATATACCAAGCAACAACAACACACCTAGAAGGTAAAACTCTGATGGAAATTCCTCATATGATTTCTGTTGGGGACACACTATGCCAAAAATATGTTTAGACGGCACCTAAAAGACAGCGCTTTTATACAAAAGCGCTGCTAAAAAGAATAAAAAAATCTCGCTAAAAAAAAGCGCCTTAAAAGAAAGGCTTTAGAAAGCGCTTTTCAAAAGCGCTGTAAAAGACTGCCACCTTAGACCACCTTAGAAAGCACTTTCCAAAAAGCGCTGCTATAGGTATTACTTTAGAGAGCGCTTTTAAAAAGCGCTGTCTAAAGGTCACCTTAGAAAGCGCTTTCAGAAAGTGCTCTTATAGGACTCTAATTATTTTCACTTTAGAAAGCGCTTTCTAAGGAAAGCGCCCTCTAAAGTCCTTTACTAATTAAAATATAAAACAATTCTAAACATTTTCAGAGACACTTTTATTCATTTTCTCTCTCGATCGTTTCTCTAAACCCTTGTCGTCGTTCTTGCATTGCCATTGTTGTCGTTCTTTCATTGCCATTGCTGTCACCGTTGCTGTCACCGTTGCCGTCACTGTTGCCGTCACCGTTGTCGTCATTGTTGCATTCCATTCGTGAAAACGTTGTTGTTCTTATTCTCTTATCCTCTGAAAACGAATAAGGTACGTTGTTACTCTTTTATTATTCATTTCTCTGTTTTTTATTTTTGTTTTTGATTTGATTTTTATGCTGAAAAAGTTTTCACGATGAGGATAAAAGCTCCCTCTTTTATTGTTGCAGAATCGAACCTATTTTTTGCTTTTATTTTTCATGTATATTTGGCAAAGTATCAATCCTTAATCTTTCATCTCTTATTTTTACAAATGTCCCTCTTTTTTTATAATAAGCTCATTGTGTTATGCATTCATGATACAACCTAGTTTTGTGGAAGGTATTTTCATAAGGAAACTAATATTAAAGTATCTTCACAACGATGACTATTATTGAAAAGATACTTCATGATACAACCTAGTTTTGTGGAAGGTTACTTTTAAATATTTTCTACTGTATATTTGGCAAAGTTGATTAGTATAAACAACCTAGTATTGATTGAAATTGTATTTCGCTAGTTGTGTTGTACTGTTTTTCCAATTGATTGTGTTTGGTCTATCCTTTTTTTCCAAGTTCATTTCTTTTATTTTCCAGAACTTGTGACTTTTTGTTATAAGTTAATTGTCTACTTTATACTTATTGAGGAGAGAATTTTTTTGATACTTTAAATTATAATTTTTCGTGGTTTTTAAAGTTATATTATAAGTCAATGAGCCTATATTAATGGTTGTCTCTCACCTTTCTTCTTGTATTTTGATCTGTTCTCTAAACTTAGTGATTCTAAAGTATTTATTTTGCTCTTGAGTAATTGGAATATGTAGGTGTTTACCTCTAATTGTTGCTTGTTTGTGATTACATGTTGCCACTTATCAAGTTAAGACTCATAATTGGTCAATTAATGATATTTCATTTTATGATACGTGTATAGGGGTTACTTGTGTTCAAAGTGTGAAAGTCGGATCGTTTCCCTACAGGTATAACATTTTTTCTTTTTGTTTTTGTTTAGTTTAATTAGTATAACTATGGATAAGAAATGGATGTCTTCAAGTCGATTGTCGAAAGAGTACGACAATGGGGTATCGGAATTCGTTAAGTTTGCTGTTGCGCACACCAAAGACCCCAGTCGAATGATATGTCCTTGCTTGGGTTGCTGTTTTAGGAGTCGGGTTGACACGGTTCAGTTGGCATCGCATTTATTGAGGAGTGGAATTGATAGAAGTTATACATGTTGGAATTTGCATGGTGAGAAAATTAACGGGAATGTTAAAGGCGGGCAATGGATGGTCAGATAAAAGTTTCACAGAATTATTGGCCCTTATGAAAGATATGCTTCTAGAGGATAATGCTATTCCCAATCGAACATATGAGGCCAAAAAGATGTTGTGCTCTATTGGCATGAGCTATGATAAGATACATGCCTGTCCAAACGATTGCGTATTGTTTCGAAATGAGTATGCATCGTTAAATGAGTGTCCTAAATGCGGTGTCTCTCGATATAAGAAAAAGTTGTCTCCAGCAAAATTCTTATGGTATTTTCCTATAATTCCGAGATTTAGACGCATGTTTCGTAGTGAGACCGATTCAAGACACTTGACTTGGCATGCAGATGAAAGAATTATTGATGGAAAGTTTCGACATCCGGCAGATTCACCACAGTGGATGAAAATTGATGATGATTATCCTAAATTTGGAAAAGAAGCAAGAAACCTTCGCTTGGCATTATCTACTGATGGAATGAACCCACACAGTATTCAAAGTATCTCACATAGCACTTAGCCTGTGATCATAATGATGTATAACCTACCTTCATGGCTATGTATGAAGCGTAAGTACATGATGTTATCTATGTTAATTTCTGGGCCTAGACAACCAGGGAATGACATAGACGTATACTTGGCACCCTTAATCGAAGATTTAAAATTTTTGTGGGAGAACGGTGTGGAGGTTTATGATGGGTATAGGAAAGAAAGTTTCAACTTGAGGGCGATGTTGTTTGGCACAATTAATGATTTTCCAGCATACGGAAATCTATCAGGGTACAACATAAAAGGTCAATGTGCGTGTCCTATTTGTGAAGATAAAACAGATTGGACGCGATTGGAGTTTGGTCAGAAGAATGTCTTTCTCGGTCATCGTAGATTCTTAAATTCTAATCATCACTATCGTGGGTGGAGAAAAGCATTCAATGGAGAGCCAGAACATGGTAGAGCTTCAACTATATTGACAGGTGATCAAATTTTTGAAAAGGTGAAAGATGTGAGAACTCAGTTTGGAAAGCCTTTTGCACATACACTTGTCAAGAGTGGGTGGAAGAAGAGGTCAATTTTTTTTGAACTTCCATATTGGAAGTCGTTGTATGTAAGACATTTTCTCGATGTTATGCATATTGAAAAAAAATGTATTTGACAGTGTTATTGGTAGGTTACTCAATATACCAGGAAAGTCTAAGGATGGCCTTAAAGCAAGAAAGTACTTGGTACATATGGGGATAAGAACTGAATTAGGACCCTTGAAGAAAGGAAAACGAACATATCTACCACTTGCTGCGTATACTCTATCTAGAAAGGAGAAAAAAGTATTGTGTAAGTTTCTAAGTGAAGTTAAAGTTCCAGAAGGATACTCTTCAGATATTAGAAGACTTGTGTCTATGAAAGACCTCAAGTTAAAGAGTTTAAAGACGCATGACTGCCATGTTATAATGGAACATTTTCTACCAATAGGTATACGTTCTATTCTTCCAGAAAAAGTAAGAAGCGCAATAACTAAATTGTGTTTTTTCTTCAAGTCAATTTGCAGTAAGGTGATCGATCCTGCGATCTTACCAACATTGCAAAAAGAAATAGTTATTACTTTGTGTGATCTTGAAATGTATTTTCCTCCCTCGTTTTTTGACATAATGGTTCATCTAGTTGTTCATCTGGTGAAAGAGACACAATTGTGTGGACCGGCTTATATGAGATGGATGTACCCTGCTGAACATTATATGAAAATATTAAAAGGGTATGTGAAAAACCGAAGTCGACCAGAGGGTTGTATTGCCGAACGATACATTGTTGAAGAAGCGGTTGAGTTTTGTACTGAATATCTGTCCAATGTATAATCAATTGGACTCCCCAAATCTCGTATTGTCGAAAAAAAAGAAGGAAAAAAGTTAATTGGAAATGAAGTTGTGATAGTATCAAGGGTCGAACGGGATCAAGTGCATTTGTATGTTCTGCACAATGAGAATGAGGTTGAGCCGTATGTTGAAATGCACAAGGATGTTCTCTGAGGTTTAATTCCGAATAGAAATGAGAATTGGATAGTACGAGAGCACAATCGAAGTTTCATACCTTGGTTTAAGGATCATATTTATTCAAAGTATTATTCAGACCGCGATTCAATAACAGAAAGGTTGAGATGTTTAGCATATGGTCCAAGTATGGTCGTGTTTTCTTATAGCGCATACGCAATTAATGGATACACATTTTATACCAAAGAACAAGATGATAAAAGTACTATGCAAAATAGTGGTGTCACCGTGGTAGCTGAAGCAATGCACATTTCAAGTGTGAAAGACTTAAACCCCAAATTTGCAAATCTGTCATATTTTGGGGTTATCGAGCGCATTTGGGTGTTTGATTATGAGAAGTTTCAGATTCCTAAATTTCGTTGCAAGTGGGTTGAAAATAATAATGGCGTACGAATGGATAAGTCAGGATTTTTGCAAGTGGATCTTAATAGGGTGGGGTACAAAGATGAGCCTTTTATTCTAGCCTCTCAAGCTAAACAAGTGTTCTATGTCACTGATCCGACAAGTACAAAATGGTCTATAGTGCTTTTATCTAACAAAGTAATTGATGAAAACGTTGGAGATCAAGGTGATATTGATGTTGATATTGAATCATTTACTAGAAATGATCAAGATGAAAATATTATAGTGAATGAATCATATACTAGAAATGATCATAATGAGGGTATTTGGATCAATCCAACCGTCCGTGTTGTTAAGAGACGGGTTGAACATACTCCAAACAAGAAAAGAAAGAGACGTTAGTGAAAAAGGTACTAGTTGTAAAATTATAGCTTATATCATTCAATGGATTAGGATTATGGATTTTTATATTTGTCATTTAATTTCTGTTTTTTTCTTTCTTACAGGTCAAATGTCTAGTAACCGGGAAGATACGCACGAGTAGCATGGGCTAGAGCTACCAATATTACATGGGTCAAAGTGGAGGTATATTAATTTTCACAATATGGCTTATTAGTGATGCTACTTGATAACACAAAACATCTATATATTATTTCTTATTTGTTTGTCTATGTGTAGTGCCCTCGTCAGCGTAATGGCATAGACTGGGGGTACTTCGTTTTGAGGTTCATGAGAGAAATCCTTCAAATGGGACAATTGGAGATTCCTATTACGGTATGCATGGTTTTATAACTTAGGATTTATTTTAATATTTATCGGATATGTCATATAATTTATTACTTTTAACTAAATAATGCGTATTTTGTTTTGTTATGTAGTATTTCGATGATATGGCGTGTCCTTATTACACGAGGAAACAATTGCAAGATACTAAGGAGGAATTGTGCGAATTTTTTATTGCAAGAGGAATTCTTTCTTGAATGTATAGTTTTGTGAATGTAAATTCTAGTTTATTGAAATATAAATTCTATACAGGTTTGAAACCATACAATATAATTTGTGCGAATTCTGCATGTAAATTCTAGTTTATTGAAATGTACAAATTCTAGTTTATAGAATTTGTGCGAATTCTGCATTAATGTAAATTCTAGTTTTGAAATAGAATTTGTTGATGGAAATGCGTATCCATACTGGTTTATTGAAATGTGAATTATACAGGTTTATCGAAATGTGAATTATACAGGTTTCTGCATAAAAAAAATGGTTAAAATGGGATTTTTTTAAAAAAATCTTCAAAATTATACATAGACAAAAGACAGCGTTTTTGAGAAAAAAGCGCTGTCTAAGGTTATACATTAGACGGCGCTTTCAAAAGCGCTGTCTAAAGTCCACCTTTAGAGAGCGCTTTTAATGAAAAAGCGCTCTCTAAAGGTATATAAAAAAATCATTATACGTATACATTAGACAGTGCTTTTAAAAGCGCTGACTAAAGTCCCACTTTATAGAGCGCTTTTGAAGAAAAAAGCGCTCTCTAAAGTATATAAAAAAATTCTTTAAAATTTTAAACGTATACATTAGACAGCGCTTTTAAAAGCGCTGTCTAAAGTCCCATTTTAGAGAGCGCTTTTTCATAAATAAAAAAGCGTTGTCTTTACCTACGACAGTGCTGGCTTAGACAGCGCTTTTAAGCGCTGTCATAGGCCAAAAAAAGCGCCCTTTTTTCCCTTGTTTGGCGTAGTGACAACGAACATGAATCTCTGCGTGGGGACCACCATTAAGGAGAAGGGGACCTCAAAACTACTCAACTGCCTGACCATAACATAATCAGCTGGAGAGGATTCAAATCAAAACCTAGCTGGGGAAAAACCAAACAACATTGACCCTTATGAATTCAATGCATCATAACACAACCTTGAAGGGACCTATCATCTTGTCAACAACTGGTTGTATGAACAAAACCCTGCCGAGGAAAAGTCAACAAACTTTACTGGGGAAATATCGACAAACTCTACCGGGGAGTTGTCAATAAATTCTGTTAGACGAGTAAGAGCAAACCCTACTGAGGAAAACATCGATCTTACCATCCTTGGAATAACCGTTAATGTTCTTTTTTGCATTCATAAATCAAAGGAAAATGTTTTTATAATTTTCAAGAATTTAATCAATCATTTGCATTTTGTTTCAAAAATCATCATCAAAAATAAATGAAATTTTGTAAACAGAAACAAAATAAGAATTGCAAACAAAGGGACAAAGGCCCAAATTTTATTAATGGAATGGAAGTCCGCAAATGGCGTAACTCCATAGATCATTACAAAGTTTGAAAAATGGTAAATACATGGAAAGGGTTACATTGAAATACAATGCCCAATATTCTCCCTAACAACTTTGAATTCCACTGTGCTCAAAACTTCAGTTGTGGATGATTGAAGCAGGATCCTTGATAGACAATGTTGCTTTCAAATGATCAAGACTGGCCAGATGCAGTTACTTGCCATAATCCCTAACTTTTGCCTAGATTGCCCTATCGGGTTTTCAATCTACCGGGACGATTATTTCTGTTTTTATCTCTAATTTTTTCCTGGACCGCCCTTTCGGGTTTTCAGCCCACCGAGACGCTCATTTTTGCCTAAGCCGCCCTTTCGGGTTTTCCACTTAGCGAGCTATTCTTTTATTTTTTAGGCGAATTATTTCTTGACTGCATCGGCGTTCACGGGACGAGTGAACTCTTCACCATCCATAGTTGCAAGAAGTAATGCACCACCAGAGAAGGCTCTCTTGACAACATATAGGCCTT
Organism: Lathyrus tuberosus; assembly: GCA_022829125.1. Taxonomy (NCBI): domain Eukaryota; kingdom Viridiplantae; phylum Streptophyta; class Magnoliopsida; order Fabales; family Fabaceae; genus Lathyrus; species Lathyrus tuberosus. The sequence continues at coordinate 11,626,331 of JALAZF010000145.1, forward strand.
CATAATTAGGAGTCCACTTGCCCCTAGAATCATTGGTAAAAGTCAAGATCTTTTTGAGCACGAGGTCGCCTTCTCTGAACACACGAGGTCGGACCTTCTTGTCAAAAGCTTTCTTCATTCTCTGTTGATACAATTGGCCATGACACAAGGCAGTTATTCTTTTCTCTTCAATCAAATTCAACTGGTCATATCTGCTTTGGCACCATTCAGCCTCAGTTAATTCAGTTTCCATCAAAACTCTCATACAAGGGATTTCAACCTCTACTGGGAGCACTGCTTCCATACCATAAACAAGAGAGAAAGGGGTTGCCCCTGTTGAAGTGCGGACAGATGTACAATACCCATACAAAGCAAAAGGGAGCATCTCATGCCAATCCTTGTAAGTAACAACCATCTTCTGAACAATCTTCTTAATATTCTTATTAGCAGCTTCAATAGCCTCATTCATCTTAGGTCTGTAAGGAGAAGAATTATGATGCTCAATCTTAAACTTATCACATAATTCCTTCATCATCTTGTCATTTAGATTCGACCCATTATCAGTGATAATCTTGCTTGGAACACCATACCGACATATGATTTGGTTCTTGATAAACCAGACCACTACTTGCTTGGTCACATTGGCATATGATGCCGCTTCCACCCACTTGGTAAAATAGTCAATAGCCACCAATATGAAACGGTGTCCGTTCGACGCTTTAGGCTCAATCATTCCAATCATATCAATGCCCCACATGGAGAAAGGCCATGGAGAAGAGATAACATTGAGAGGAGTCAGAGGCACATGAATTTTGTCAGCATAAACCTAGCACTTATGGCACTTCTTGACAAATTTGCAACAGTCAGATTCCATTGTCAGCCAATAGTAACATGCCCTCAACATCTTCTTAGCCATTGCATGCCCATTGGCATGGGTACCAAAAGATCCTTCATGAATTTCTTTCATCAACATGTCTGCTTCGTGTCTATCCACACATCTGAGCAAGACTATGTCATAATTTCTTTTATACAGCACACCATCATTCAAGAAGAAACTACCAGCCAATCTTCTCAAAGTCTTCTTATCTTTCTTGGATGCCCCAAGTGGGTACTCTTGATTTTGAAGAAAGCATTTAATATCATAATACCACGGTTTGTCATCAACCTCTTCAACGGAAAACACATGAGCTGGCCTATCAAGCTGCATAACATTTATTTTAGGCACATCATTCCACCGATTCACCACAATCATGGAAGATATAGTAGCTAAACCATCCGCCATTCGATTTGCTGCTCTGGGTACATGGTGAAACTCAACCTTATTGAAGAAAGTTAGCAACCTTCTTGCATAATCTCGATAAGGAATCAAATCAGGTTGACGTGTGTCCCATTCTCCTTTAATCTGATTAATCACAAGAGCTGAATCTCTGTATACATCAAGAATCTCTATTCTTAAATCAATAGCTTCTTCCAAGCCCATAATACACGCTTCATACTCAGCCGCATTATTTGTGCAAGTGAACATCAACCTTGCAGTGAAAGGAATGTGAGAACCAAGAGGAGTAACAATTATTGACCCAATACCATTGCATACTCGTTAACGACTCCATCAAAAATCAAACCCCAATGGGATCCAGGCTCAGGCCCTTCATCGGGTAATGGTTCTTCACAATCGTTAACCTTTAGATACATCACATCCTTATCATAAAAATCAAACTTGATTGGTTGATAATCTTCAATTGGCTGGTGTGCCAAATGGTCAGCCAAAACACTTCCTTTTATCGCTTTTTGAGTTCGGTACTCGATATCATATTCTGACAACAACATTGGCCAACGAGCAATCCTCCCAGTTAAAGCAGGCTTTTCAAAGATATACTTGATCGGATCCATTTTGGATATCAACCAAGTTGTATGATTCAACATATATTGGCGGAGGCGCTTGGCAGCCCAAGCTAAAGCACAACATATCTTTTCAAGCATTGAATAACGAGACTCACAATCGGTGAACTTCTTGCTTAAATAATAAATGGCAAACTCTTTTCGACCAGATTCATCTTGTTGACCTAGAACGCAGCCCATAGACTCTTCCAACACAGTCAAATACATGATCAAAGGTCTTCCTTCCACGGGAGGAGACAAAATCGGAGGTTCAAGCAGATACTCTTTAATCCTCTCAAAAGCTTTCTGACAATCTTTTGTCCATATACAACCCTGATCTTTACGGAGAAGCTTGAAGATCGGCGCACATGTGGCAGTCATATTGGATATAAATCGGGAGATGTAATTCAAACGTCCCAAGAATCCTCTTACTTGTTTTTCTGTTTTGGGCGGAGGCATTTCCTGAATGGCTTTAACTTTACCAGGATCAACTTCAATGCCTTTTTGGCTGACAATAAAGCCCAACAACTTTCCAGAACGGACACCAAAAGTGCATTTATTAGGATTCAAACGGAGCTTAAACTTTCTCAAACGTTGAAACAGCTTCAATAAGTACTCAATATGATCTTCTTCAGTCTTCGACTTACAAATCATATCATCCACATAGACCTAAATTTCTTTATGCATCATATCATGGAACAAAGTGGTCATAGCTCTCTGGTAAGTTACACTAGCATTTTTCAAACCGAAGGGCATCACTCTGTAGCAGAATGTTCCCCAGGGTGTAATGAATGTTGTTTTTTTTCATATCCTCGGGTGCCATCTTTATTTGATTATAACCGGAAAATCCATCCATAAAAGAAAAGATACTGAATTTAGCAGTGTTATCTACCAGCATATCAATGTGTGGTAGTGGAAAATCATCTTTTGGAATCACTTTATTCAAATCTCTATAGTCGACGCACATTCGGACTTTTCCGTCTTTCTTTGGAACAGGCACAATATTGGCCACCCATTGAGGATACTCAGAAGTCACAAGAAAACCAGCATCAATATGCTTTTGAACCTCCTCTTTAATCTTCACAGCAATGTTGGGATGAGTTCTTCTCAATTTCTATTTCACAGGTGGACATTCAGGCTTCAATGGAAATCTATGCTCCACAATATCAGTATCAAGACCAGGCATGTCTTGATAGGACCAAGCAAACACGTCAACATATTCTCTAAGAAGCTCCACAATCCTCTTCTTAACATCTGACTGAAGCAGTGCCCCAATCTTGACTTCTTTCTTATCATCATCTGAACCCAAATTAACCAATTCCAACGACTCTTCATGAGGCTGAATGGCCTTTTCCTCGTGCTCAAGCAACCGAGAAATTTCATCTGGAATCTCTTCAATACCCTCTTCTTCAGCTCCAAACACAGGGAACTCAAAGTTGGGAGGGGGCATAGGGTCATTGTTTTCAATGGGTTTAACAATCAATCTGCACAATGATTTATGTTTGATTTTAGAATATGAACAAAAAGTGCAAGTATTATGCAGATAAAAGTGATCATCACATTATTTTATTTTTTTTGGTTTTTTATGTTAGCATTTTTCAGAAATAAAGCAAAAAGGGAAAACATAATATGGATAAACAAAATAACATTTTATTGATGATGATTAAATTTGAAACAAAGCCCTCACCAATTCACTTTCACCTTGGGCATAGTGAAAGGATTTTTTGAAAGAAACAAAAACAAATTACTTTGAAATATGAACAATAGTAGGAACATCAACAGCTATCCAATTCTGGCAGATCTGTCCATGTGTCACGAAATTGGGAAGTTCTTCCTCTTCATCATCTTTAATGATGGCACTGACTTCATATTCAGGTTCCTTAAACTTTTTTCGAGGGGAATAAAAAGGCACATATGCATCCTCCGGGGACATATACCCGGGGTCTTCCAAATAAGGCTCCCATTCTTCAGCAGGAATGACATCATCTTCAGAACCAAACGGGATGTAGCCTACAGGGTCATCTTCAAGAATTGCAGCCGTAGAAAGATCTTCACTAGGGCAATCTAGAACCATATTGACAAACGCCTTGCCATGATTAGGCAGCGGATTCGATTGGACATTAGGGTTGGAATCTTCGAAAGACAAAATACCACTCCTAGCCAACCTTTGAACTTCCATCTTTAATGGATAATAGTTCTCAGTGTCATGTCCTGCTCCTCCCTGATGGAAAACGCAATGAGCTTCGGGCTTATACCACCATGGTGAATCTTTTGGAATAGCAGGTGGTGGATGGGTCTGAACAAGATTCTTCTTAATTAAACAAGGAAGCAATTCTGTGTAACTCATCGGAATCGGATCAAAATCTTTCTGAAAACGGCCCAGCTGATTATTCTATTGATTAGAACGTTGTTGCTGCACAGGAGCTGCCTGAACAACAGGAGTTGAACTGATAACAGGAGTGACAGATGCAACATGTTGCTGACACTGATTATTCTTACTGTAACTCTTTTTGTGTCCTCCATGGGAAATAGCACTGATTATTCATACTTCTTAGAATTACCAGCGGAATCACAGACACCTTCTTCTAATCTCATCCCCATATTAACCATCTCAGTGAAGTCACTAGGGGCACTAGCAATCATACGCTCATAATAGAATGGACTCAGAGTTTTCAGAAAAATCTTGGTCATCTCCTTTTCTTCCAAAGGAGGATTAATCTGAGCAACAATCTCGCGCCACCTCTGCGCGTATTCTTTGAATGTATCCTTATCTTTCTGAGCCATTGCCCGAAGCTGGTCACGATCAGGAGCCATATCCACATCATACTTATACTGCTTCACAAAAGCCTCACCCAAGTCTTCAAAGGTGCAAATTCGAGTACTGTCGAGTCCCATATACCATTTCAAAACTGCACCAGACAAACTATCTTGAAAGTAGTGAATGAGAAGCTGATCATTATCCTTTTGAGCCGACATCTTACGAGCATACATAATCAAATGACTCATCGGACAAGAGTTACCCTTATACTTTTCAAAGTCGGGGACTTTGAACTTATGCGGGATCTTCACATTAGAAACTAAGCATAACTCATGAGCATTCTTTCCAAACAGATCTTTACCTCTCAGAGCTTTGATCTCTTTCTGCATTTTAGCAAACTGGTCTTGAATCTCTTCCATTCTATCATAAGCACTGGCATTTTCACTTGGAGCAGTATAGAAAATCTGTTCTTCACCGAAAGGAACAGTATGAACCACAAGCGGTGGTACAGTCGTCACAGGTTGAACAGTAGGAACAACTGGAATTTCAGGAGGCGGTGGTGGTTGATAACCCTCAGGAACAAAGTTATGAGGCATGCCCCAGGGGAAACCAGGAGGCATGGAGTACTGAGGAACACTAGCAGGCGCCACAGATATAGGCGTAGAGACAATCTCAGAAATGATTGTCCTTTGCACAGGAGTTGAAAGTGGAGGAGGAGGTGGTGGTGGTGGCTAATTCTGAGCAGCCACCAGAGCTTTCATCATAGCAGTGAGTCTTTCCAAGCCATCCTTCAGAGTTGATACTTCTTCACAAAGCTCACGGTTCTCTTGTTGTAACTGATCCATCTTCTTCTTCAGATTAGCCCGAGTATTATACTGGTGCGACAGATTGGCTGAATGAAGACCAAAGGGAAACAATAAGACACCTAAAAAAGGCAAGAAACAATGTAGAATGATGCTTGATATGCAAGATGCAAATGCAAAGTTTCAAGGAATTATAAGGCATAGTGCAAACATTATTATCTGAAATACCAAAATCTCATTCATTAATGATGGAAAAGATTACATCTCGGGAGTACAGATTCAAGAATCCTAAAACAAAAGAGAATAAAGAAAACTAGATCCCTAGAGAATCCTATGAGAAGAAGTCCCAACTCTATCTTCCAGCTTCTTGATGTGGGCCTGCATTTGAGTCTTCTCAATCAGCAACTGATCAACGATCAACTTCCAAGGAGATTCTGAACTCTTTGGAATATCAGAAACTGGCTGAATGCGAGAGGAAAATAAATCCTCTTGTGCCTTTCTCTTCTTGTTGGCAACTTCATCTTCATTCTTCTTCTTGAAGTGCTCTTGAAGTCTTGCATTCTCTAACTCGACAATCTGATACTTGTTCTTCCAAGCATCTCTCTCTTGTTGCATCTCGGCCAAAGCGATCTGAAGCTTCTCTGTGTCTTCTATAAAGTAGAGAATAGGCTTCTTATCTATTAGAGATAAAGGCTCCTGACACGCATAAGGCATCTTCAAAGTAATAGCTCTATTTTTAACCCACTGGAGGTAAGGTTCCGAAGAGACACAAATCGGATTTCCCAAACTTTCATTTCCTTTTCTACGAATGTCACACCAAGCTTTCACAATTTCTCTCTTGAGAGCAACCTGAGATTCTTCTTCCTTGGAAAAGAGACCGGATTGTAGTTGATTCCTCCCTTTGTACCAAGAAGAGGCACGTTGGGAAAATCACCACAACTATCAATAATCATCGCTCCAGAAGGAGCACGGCTACACCAATCAATATCAGAATGAGTGATAGACATGATTTTCCGCGACCAATATAAACCATCATTGAGATTCCAGAAAGCTGCAGACTTCGGCAAGTGAGAAATAAACCACTTGTAAAGCAAAGGTGCACAACAGATGATCATCCCTTCACCATGGAAATTCCTGAGGTGAATAGAATGGTAAGCATCGGCAAGCAAAGTGGGAATTGGATTCCCAATCAAGAAGATCTGAATAGCGTTGATGTTGACAAAGTTCTCAACATTCGGGAAGAGGAATAGTCCATAAATAAGCAAGGCAAGAATAGCCTCAAAAGTAATTGTGTTCTTCACACTAGCAAAGTGATGAGCTCTATCCATCAAGAACTTAGCGGGTAACCCAAGAATCTTTCCTTTGGTATCCATGCGAGCCTTAATCTCGGAAACCGTCAAGTAAGTAGCCTTCGTAATAATGTGATGCTCGGGAGAGGGATCCAAACCGGAGAAAATCCGACCATAAACAGGCAAACCAAGCAGGAGAGAATACTCCTCTAGCGTAGTTACCAACTGATAATCAGGAAAGGTGAAATAATGAAGCAAAGGGTCATAGAACTAAACCAAAGTAGCAAGTAATCCTTCAGCCATATCAACCTTCAAGAGAGATAAAAGCCTTCCATATCTGGATTCGAACTTCTTGGTATCAACAACCAAAGATCCTAGCTCTCTCAAACCCTCTAACTTAGGACTCTTTAAAGTGTACTTCCTTGTACTTCTCCTTCCGAAATCCATAACAAAAGTTCCTGCAATGTTTGCAATAACACCTTTAAGTTCCTTGAAACCTTCCAAAAGAATGCTCATGAATGCATGAGTGCATGAATGCAACACCCACAAACAAGATCACACAAAGCACACGGGTCAAGGTTCAAGTCACGAGCATGAAGCCAAGGGTAAGAACCAATCCCACAAAGGTATGTACTAAGGTTTTGTCTTCATTGTACCTGCAGAAAACAGTGGTTCTAACAAAGTGCCCAGGGTCCACAATCCACTATCAGACACACCAGCACACCGGTTTGCTCGGAGGTTAGTAGTTATCCTTAAGAGAATCTAACCTGAGTGTGGCACCGTGTGATAGCTAAGTCAGATTTGCATCTTCATAGCTTCTGTGCCACGATCCTAAAAAGGCTAGGATGGGTTAAGGGTTACTACAGTCCTCAGTGTTATAGGCTTCTATGGAAAAAGTAATGCCTTCTCGATCGCTCGATCGGCATCAGTAATTCCAAAGAGGCAACCACCGAGTGGATAGATTCTCAAGTTCTATTTTTCGGGATTCGACTCCTTCAAAGTTCTCTTGACTATACTATCCTACTATCTCAAAGTGCACTCTGGTCCGGGTATAAGACCTATCTCACACACAGAGGAACTACCAAACAGAACAAACATGTAACAAGCAAATCAGACAAAAAGCAGTAAATAAATCAAAGTAGGCTAAACCCCTCAAAGGAGAAGGTCCCCAGCAGATTCGCCACTTTTCTATAGCGGGGAAATTTGTGAGTATAAGCTATTGATTAACTTAACTCAAAAAACATAAGAGTCGCCACCGCACTTTTATTTTATCCACGAAAGGAAAGGAAAAAGAGCGAGCAAAACCTAAAGAGTTCTAAAACAACAAGAACAAACAGAGAATGGGTAATGGGGGTTGGTTACGCAATGGGAAGGTGTTAGCACCCAAAACGTCTATAGTACCCTATAGGAGCCCTTTGAAATATCTACCGCTTTTTGGTCTGAAAATGGTTTGCTTGAAAGAGATTGGGAGAGATGAGAAGAGAAATATTTTTTAAGATTTTTGTGTTTGGAGAGACTTATCGCATCATGCCTACGTACCCACGATGTGCAATGTAGGATCAAAACCCCGTAGTTCGTGGTACAAAGACCAAAAATTTGTTTGTTATGATTGATTTTAAATGTAAAGACAAGTCGTCATTTCCAAGAAAATAATTCCGCTTAAAGAAATGAATCATGTCTAAACTTATGAAAAAAGTTAAAATGAAAAAGTGCACAAAGCACAAAAAGAGATTGATGAGTTTTTATATTTTTTATGTTTTTATCAAATGGTCAAAATATGATTAATATTGATTGACATTTATTAAAGAAAAGAAAGTTAAAAAAAATCACTTGATCGAAGTCAAGGTTTTATTATGAAAGCGGTTTTATGTTTGAAAACAAGAAGGTTTTGAAAAAGATAGGAGATTTTGAAAATTGAAGAAGGGGTGGAGAAGAAGTGACTATCCTAGTGCATAAAATAAAAGCTAAGGATAAGAAATATCTAACCACATGGACAAGCTCCATAGTATAAGCATTTTTCCCTTTTTGATTTGGTCTTGATTCAAAATAAGTCTTCAAAAAAAAAAAGACTCCAAGTATCCAAAATCCAAGGTTTTCCATCACAAACTCCCAAGCATAGGTTAAGATCCTAACTCTAAGTCCATAAGTCCATAATCAAGAGTATAGGTCCTCCAAAGCAAGGGATAGTGGCCATAGTCCAACAATTAAGAGCACAAGTCTTTTAGTGGTTTAATCCTTTATTAATGTTTTTGGGTCCAAAATGGACAAAAGAAAAACAAATCACAAGATAATATGGTCCAAGTGGACAAAAGAAAAATGACATAAACATAAACATGATATGATAAATGGCATAAACCATAAAAAATAAAGAGAGATAGGGAGCGGGAAGGAAAAGTAAAGAAGTTAGAAGTTAGTGGTTAGTAGCACAAGGCTCTAGTGCCATAAGCCTTCACCGATTATTCTGTTTCGCATTATGAACTATAGTGATTAAACAATGCACTTAGGCCAAAGTTAATGAACTTGACAGAAGATTGGTAGAACCAAAGCCTCTACAATGCCAAGTTTCAAAGATTATGGACCTAATACAAAAATTTAACCAACATTGGGTTGACGCGACCAATCAAGGTCTGGACCACGAAAGTTCAAATTCCAAATTGGATAAAGATGGACAAATGTTGCGCTATGTTAAGCAATCGCCGAGAAATTTACGGAGTAATTACCCTACAATGAGGCCGGTCAATAGCTCTTTGTGCTAATGCATGCTAGATGAACGATATGTAGATCGTCATCCGAAAGCAATACCGCACGAAAAGAAAATAGGTAACGATCTAGTCTTGATCAAGAATTCAACAAAGAAATTCTAAGATCCATAAGACTTTCATCGATCAAAATAAAAAAAAGAAAAAAAGATGAAGAGAAATGCCAAATTGAATTACAAAGTTAAGTGCCTTTCATCCTCAAGTTCAATCACCTTTAATTGATAAGTTTAAGTGTGAAAACATATCACTAATTCAAAGCACCTCAAATGAATTCAACAATTCATTAAAAGATAGATTTGAACTAATGAATGTTTAATTACTTTAACCATATCCAAAGTCCATTGGAATTGAAGAGAAATTAATCTCAACGATGCATTTCTAGGCTAAAACAAGAAGAAAGGGGAAGAAGGAAGAAGAAAAACCAAAACAACCCCAAAAACAAGTGAAAATATGCATTCTGTTTCGAAGTAACCGGTTACAGCATATCTGCTAACCGATTACTTAGTTTAAAATAGGCACAATTTTTCAAAATTAACACAGAGTAACCGGTTACAGCATATCTGCTAATCGGTTACTATGCACCAGAATGCAGAAAAATGTGCAAAATTCAGCATGATCCACTTCCAAAACTTTTTACAAACACTTTGTGATCATGGAACTGAAATTGCACAAAATTTAAAGTAAAATAACAGTGAAAACCAGCAATTAAACACAATTACAAGATCCAAAGGATCAAGTAACAAAGATCTCCAAAGATCTACATTATGGAAGATGAAGATGAAGCTTCAACAATGGTGAAAAATGGATTACCACTTCAAATCTGAAAATTCCTTCAAATTGCCTCAAGATCCAAACTCCAAAGCCTTGATCTACTATAATTGATGAACAAAAACAAAAATGGATGAAGGTTTAGCTCAAAGTTGAACAAGATTCAATGTGAATTCTTGTTAACTTTCAAAAGAAGAAAAGTGAGCTTTGGTGAATTTTGTGGTTGGGAAGAGAATCTGCAAGAGGTTTGTTGGTTATCAAAAGCTTGAAGAATGAATGAAATAAAGCATCTATTTATAGAATTTAGGCTTGGGAAAATTGGTGGTTTGGAATTAGGCTTGGATGATCAAAATTAGGATTGGAATTCAAATTTGGAGGGAATTATCAAAAGAGTGGTGATTAGTGAAGGTGCATGGTGGAAAATGATCAAAGTGATGTAGGGGAATTAAAATGGGGTGGCCTAGAATATTCCGAATGTGATCAAGGGCTGAGATTGGTGCCAAATTGCTGAAATTTGAATTTACTGCCATTTTTTCAAAATTTCACGAGGGTAACCGGTTACAGCATAACTGCTAACCGGTTACTCAGTGCAAAATTTGTGAAAAATGAGCATTTTGTTGCACTGTTGTGGTTCCGGCTCGATTCCTTTGCTTGTCAAAGAAGGCATGGAAATAAATACATGAACCTTGGAGTCTCTTGAATAATAATCAATTAAATCTTGGAAACTCTTGATCGGATAATTCTTGAATTAATTGCAAATCAACTTTAACTTTGTTCAGATGAAATTCGTTTGAGCTGAGGGACTGATTTTTGGTTTTTTTAACCTGTTCTTCCCCTAAAAATGTTAGTGAAAGAAAACAAAATATTTTTGGATTTTAATTAATGGTTAGTAAACATAAACAAATTAAGCAATAAACAAATAACAAACACACACACACAAACCCAAAGATCCCTGCAAGGCACAAACCTATAGAAGAGGGAACCAATGTGTGATCTTGTTTGTAGTATGAGATGCAAAAGCAAAGAATCTTAGGGGCAAAAAATAGGGTATTACAACACGCAAATAGCAAAGATCATCAGGAGCCAGGTTAATCAACCTTGTTGTAGTATGCTTTCAAAACAACCTTACCTCAATTAGGTCTTTTAAGGGTGTAACGTGGTTTGGTTCACGGTTTATGAAATAAAGGATAAAGGCTCAAAGTTTATTTGTCCCTACCCAAACTCCGTGATGAACTCCAATCCTACACTCAGTTAACTTAAGCTATACATTCAAGTTCCTATAGGCTAGGAATGAGCTGATGATAGTTGATGATGATTCAGACACCTAGATAGTCATTACTCCCTTGCAGCATTCGGTTATCCTTTATTTGTTGAGGTTTTGAGACCTCTTCTTTGTCTTCTGAGGTTTTGAGACCTCTTCTTTGTCTTCTGAGGTTTTGAGACCTCTTCTTTGTTAAGGTTTTGAGACCTCTTCTTTGTCTTCTGAGGTTTTGAGACCTCTTCTTTGTCTACGTTAAGGTTTTGAGACCTCTGTTTTTATTGTCATTTGATTTGAGAGAACTGACTGGTGTCTCGCATGAAGCGCTTGCGTTCGGATGCGTAACTAAGTTAAACTGAGAACTACCCTGCCCCAAGGTTGAGATTTAAGGGTTTTTTCTGTAAGGAAATAAACTCCTACTTCTAGGCTCGAAGGGGTTAACGAGGGATTATCTTCCTTATTTCTCCAGTGTTTAGGGATTGAAATAATGCCTTACATCATCGGCAAGGTTTAATTGGCAGCATACCACAACAATTATGGATATAATGTTTTCATCATCCTCCTCAATCTTTGCTTAAACAAACAGTTTGATAAGTGGAAAGAAACAAGATAAAGATATATTTTTGTTTTTTCACGATCATAAAAGTAAATGAGTGAAACGAATGGACTTAATCAAAAGGTGTACAAACATTTCATTAACCTTGCCAATTTGAAAGTACAACAATGCTTATAAGCAAATACCAATTCAAAGTGCAAAGGAAATACAATTGAAAATACTGAAATTAACAAAATGCAGCCAGTTTTGGCAAATTGATTTCAAAAGATTTCATTTTCCAGGCCCATATGGAGGAACACCTTCGCCACTGATCACTTGTTCCTTGTGATACAGAATCTTGAGAGGCCTTGCAAGTGTTTTTCCTTTTGCATCAGAAATCGAGGCATTGGCATCTGACTCACCTTCTTGAGGTTGCAGTGTTTTTAGCAGGCTTAGCAATCTTGCTTCGAACTCTTTGCATTCCACAACAGGATGCTCCATTGTACCAGTATGGAACTTGCATTCAATCTCCGGGCGATCTTCTTCAAGGATCAGATGATTGTCATAGATCAGCCTTTGCACAGTAGCTTCTAAGGCTCGGCACCCATCCAAGTCATGCCCTTCGGCTCTCTTGTGGAATTCACAAGTTAGGTTTGGATTATGCCAAGGTCCTGGCACAGGGTTGAGGAGTCGAGGAGTTACCAACTTGTTCTGCATCAACAGTGGGAAGAGTTTGCTCAAAGGAACAGGGATAGACTGGCAGTTAACTTGGCCTCTTTCGATAGGGTACTTCTTTTTGCTTTAGTTTCGGGAACCTCGAGGAGAAACAACCGTTGGAGGCTGGAATGCCCTTTTGGTAGACATCTGGTGACGATGAGATTCTGGTACAAGACCAAGATCAAATGCTGGCTGGTATGAAGTTTCTCCAAAGGCAGATCCTTGGCATGGGAGAACCACATGAGATGGTAAAGGATTGTTGATTTGAATTCCTTGAGGCATGAATGAGATCCTCTCAGAGTCTAACAGATTCTGAACCTTACTCGGGAGCACCTTACAGTCTTTAGTTGAATGCCCCTGCGCCCCAGCATGGTAGTCACATCGAGCATTGGCGTCAAAGCCTGGTGGATACGGAAATGGCACTGGCTTTAATTCTTTTGGCACTATCAATCCTCCTTTGATCAAAACTGGCAGTAATTGACTGTACGACATTGGTAGCTGAGTAAAACTTTCTTTCTGGCTTTCTTGGCCTTGGTCGTACATGCTGGCGTGGTTAACGGTGGTCTGGCCCTTGATATTAAGGAGATTCTTGAGTCGGAGGATCCACAAGAGGCGATGAACTGACAACCTCTCTGGGAGTGACAGGGGGAGCGTGCTCCTATTTTTTCATCAGAGCTTGCAAAGTTTCCAAAACCCAATTCATCTGGCATCTGAGGATTCTGACTTCCTCTTTCAAGAGAACTTCATTCATTATTGCCATTGTCTTGAATAAGTGCTAGGTATCCTTAAGACATAAAAGAAGAAGGGAGACTCAAGACTGAGAGATGCGAATGCGACGACATGCGCATGGGATGAAAATGCAAACCAAATGGTTTCAAGGAACTCAAAGGCAAGTTGCAAAATTTTTTGAAAGCTGAAGAGTTTGGCTTTAAAACCAATGATATTTATTGATCTTGCAAGGGAAAAAAGCACTTGAATTCCTTGGAACCAAAGGGCTAACATGAATGGATGAATGTATGCATAAACATAAACATATGTACACACATCAAAACACACAAGTCCTAGGTTTAGGAGTCACATGAGTGGAGCCATGGTCATACCCATCCCAATAGGTGTGTGCTATGGGTTCACAATATGTAGAACAGGGTTATAAAAAAGTTCCCAGAGTCGACAATCCATCTTTCAGATATTATCGACTTCCCGAATGACTCGGTAATCAATAATATTCTCAAGAGAATCTCGTCTGAGTGTAGTATCGCGTAGCAACCAATTCAGGAATAGACTCCTTCATAGTCCTCGCACTACATCCTGAAAAGCCAAGTGGGGTTTAGAGATAACTACAGTTCTTAGTTTTGACAGCACCTATGTCGGGAGTAGCACATTTTCACGAATATACTCGTTCAACATGACTAGACTCTCAAGAGGGCCTCAACTGAGTGATGGTGTCTCAAGTCAACTTCTTTGGGAATCGACTCCCTCAAAGTCTCCTTGAATATACATCGTCCTATAATAAGTGCACTCAAGTCCGGGTTTAGGACTTATCTCACCACTCAAAAGCACCATGCCCATAGAAGAAACCAAGCAAAATAGGTATACAGATATATACAGATATGTACAATCAAGCAAGCAAAACATATAACAAACACAAGCACAAACAAGGTGGCCTTAACCCTCAAATTGTCCCTAGTAAAGTCGTCATTTCTGTTGCGGTGAGAATCGGATAACAAGCTATTAATTAACGTGCATCACATTTCTTTGAATTCACCACCGACTTTGATTTATCCAAGGAAAGGTTCAAGATCGAGAAAAACCTAAAGGGGGAGATCTAAGGTTCAGGGGTTGGTTATACTAAGGAAAGTTATTAGCACCCTAAGTATCTGTAGTACTCTACAGGAAGCTCTTGTTTAGTTTATGTTATGTTATGTTTGCTGGCTAAGATATCTGCTAAAGGTAAAGGTAAAAACCTAGGGATATGTACACTAAGTTTGCTCGACAAGACGTCGCATCTTGTGCCTACGTATCTGACTAAAGAATCAGAGCAACCGTAGTTCACCTCACTAAGGGTGGATTGAGGAACCATTGACTATGGTCAAAGTTCTAAGGGGGAATGAGTATGAGCTCATGTAGAGTTTAAGAAACTCTCTAAGTCTAAGTTGTGATATTGAATGGCTATGAGGCATATGACTACGAGGTCTAGAGAAGATGCTACCTATGACTATGAGGTCAAGGTGGTAAGATGACTATGAGGTCAAGATAGTAATCAGTTATCTATGACTATGAGGTCAATAGAGAGACTTTTTATGACTATGAGGTCAAGGTTGGAAGATGGCTATGAGGCCAAGGTGATATCCTATGACTATGAGGTCAAAGGGGAATGACTATAACTATGAGATCAAAGCTTGCCTATGACTATGAGGTCAAAGGTTGAAGATGGCCCTATGAATATGAGGTCAAGAGGGAATCCTATGACCATGAGGTCAAGGAATAGTGGCCATGACTATGGGGTCAAGGCTTACCTATGACTATGAGGTCAAGGAAGAAGTGTCTCTATGACTATGAGGTCAAGGTTTACCTATGACTATGAGGTCAAGGAAGAAGTGTCTCTATGACTATGAGGTCAAGAGGTAATCCTATGACTATGAGGTCAAGGAAGAAGTGTCTCTATGACTATGAGGTCAAGAGGTAATCCTATGACTATGAGGTCAAGGATGGTAGGTGGCTATGACTATGAGGTCAAAACTAGTAGGTGGCTATGACTATGAGGTCAAAGCTGGTAATCCTATGACTATGAGGTCAATGAGAGAAGATGGCTATGAGGCCAAGATGGAATCCTATGACTATGAGGTCAAGGAAGAAGATGACTATAAGGCCAAGATGGAAATGGCCATGACTATGAGGTCAAAGCTGATATCCTATGACTATGAGGTCAAAGGTTAAAGATGGCCCTATGACTATGAGGTCAAGAGGGAATCTTATGACTATGACGTCAAAGGAAGATAATGAGCTATCTATGAACTTGAGGTCAATAGAGAGACTTTTCCATGACTATGAGGTCAATGGAGGATGGTTATGACTATGAGGTCAAAGCTTACTATGACTATGATGTCAAGGTTAAAGATGTTGCCAATGACTACGAGGTCAAGGGCTACCTATGACTATGAGGTCAAAGGTTAAAGACGTTGCCAATGACTATGAGGTCAAAGGTTAAAGATGTAACTCTATGACTATAAGGCTATGAGAGATTCCTATGACTATGAGGTCAAAGGTTAAAGACGGTGCCAATGACTATGAGGTCAAGGGCTACCTATGACTATGAGTTAAAAGGTTGAAGATGTAACTCTATGACTATGAGGCCATGAGAGATTCCTATGACTATGAGGTCAAAGGTTAAAGATGTTGCCAATGACTATGAGGTCAAGGGTTACCTATGACTATGAGGTCAAAGGTTAAAGACGTTTCCAATGACTATGAGGTCAAGGGCTACCTATGCTTACGAGGTCAAAGGTTAAAGATGTAACTCTATGACTATAGGTCCATGAGATATTCCTATGACTATGAGGTCAAAGGTTAAAGACGTTGCCAATGACTATGAGGTCAAGGGCTACCTATGACCATGAGGTCAAAGGTTGAAGATGTAACTCTATGACTATGAGGCCATGAGAGATTCCTATGACTATGAGATCAAAGGTTAAAGATGTTGCCAATGACTATGAGGTCAAGGGCTACCTATGACTATGAGGTCAAAGGTTAAAGACGTTGCCAATGACTATGAGGTCAAGGGCTACCTATGACTATGAGGTCAAAGGTTAAAGATGTAACTCTATGACTATGAGGCCATGAGAGATTCCTATGACTACGAGGTCAAAGGTTAAAGACGTTGCCAATGACTATGAGGTCAAGGTCTACCTATGACTATGAGGTCAAAGGTTGAAGATGTGACTCTATGACTATGAGGCCATGAGAGATTCCTATGACTATGAGGTCAAAGGAAAATGGATGCTTATGACTATGAGGTCAAAGGTAGTAATGAGCTTTTTATGACTTTGAGGTCAATAAAAAGACTTTCCTTTGGAAGAAAGGGGGAAGATAACATCTTGTGAACAAGAGTTATAGTGAGGTTGGAATTTAATGAAACATATGAGTTCAAAAATTCCCAAAACAGTAAGCATTAATCAACATATGAAATAAATTTTCAAGTGTGAACATGGCAAACAACAATAATAAGTGCTCATATAAATACGACAAGTATGGCAGAGAAAGCATTCTCATAGTTTGAAAACGAAGACATTTGAATTTAGAGTCATGCAACTTAGCAGCAGAGGCCAAAAAATACAGACAACATTCTCATGATGAGGCCTTGTTCAAAGTCAGGAAACAAAGTTTCATAAGTCACAGCAAATTCCAAAGAAAATCACTTTAAAGTCTTCAAGAAAAATAATTGATTTTATTTATAGAAAATTCTAAGAATTAAAATGAGGTTATGCATATTTGTTATTGATTTTTTTTTGGAAAGGAAATAAAATAATTATGTGAAGTAAAAAATATAAAATAAAAACAAATTAAGTATTATACAGTGTGGCACTCGCCACCTTTCTCTTGTGTGGCAGGCGTCATGAGTTTTTTGTGGCCACCACTATTCCTTTGCATGGCCAGCGCCATGTGTGGTGCATGCTCTTATGGCCAACGCCACTACTACATGGCAGGCGCCATGTGGTTTCTTTTTTGTTGTGTGTGCCATTTTTTTTGTGTTAGTATTGTGGCGGGCGCCACCTAAGCATGTTGTTTTCAATATGGCGAGTGCCACTATAATCTTTTTTGTTCAGTTTTCTTTTATACAAACATAAATCCATTTCATAATTCCTCAGAAAAATCCACACTTTTATGATTTATGATTGTCAACATTTATCACGGAATCAGACAACAACAAGATAATAACCAGATAACAAATATGACAACATGATAACGACATGAAGCATAATGATCATGGTAAAAAAAATAGAATGAAACAGAGTGTGATACCTAGTAGAGAAAGTCCACTGCTTCTTCACGGATACAAGTTTCTAGAAATGGTGGATGAGCTCCCCCTCCTTCAAAGATCAACTGCTATAGAGCTAACCCTTCTTTCCTTTAGTTTCCCAGAAAGATTCACAAGTTACTGGTGGTTAGGATATTGGGTGTTTGATGGTTTGAAGTGTTTACAGAGGGAATGAAAATGGTAAGTTCCTTGCAAGTTTTGAAGATTACTTGCAGGACTAAAAAATGGAGAGGTGGAGAGATTTTAAGAGAGTTTTCTTGTATCTTTCTCAGTGTTTTTTGTTGTCTTGAACAAAGGGGAAATGGTCTCCTTTTATAGGCAAATCAAATTGGTCCGTGCCTTAGAGATACAGTGGACAAATGATTTATCCATAGGGGAAAAAATTAGGGTTTGTATGGCACTTCCTTCAGCCTTTGAACTCAGTCAACCTTGGGGATCACTATGCTGAACCATGCAGCGAAGGATATGGTGCAGGTCTGTTACTTTCATCCTTCAATATTTATTCCAAAAAACTCTTTTTATTGTGTCATGAGAGAGAGTGAAAAGAGGAAATAGTTGGAATTGAGGATTACGGATTCCTGAGCTTGAATACAGATTTTTTATGCTGAGCCATTTTATTTCATTGATCCAATATGGTTTCCAAGAGATCTTTTGGCTATGTCAGGAGAGAGTGAGCTCAAAGAGGTAGTATTTAGTGACTTCGAGAAAATTGCCTTACAAGCAAGGTATCTTCAGATTTTTTTAAACAATAGCAATAGGCATATGAAATGAATTAAGTGCATAATGCCTTGTTACTAAAATCCTACGTGAACACCACTTTAAATTCTCAACTTTATGAACTTTGATTCAAATGACATAATTTTGGACCCAATGGAATTTTGAAATAAATCACATGTCCATGAAAAGAAAATGTCACGGGAACAAACTTTAGAAAATTCTAAGTTACAAAATTTAATCCTTCCATGACACCAATTTTGAGATTTTGCACCTTGGTAATTATTTATCCAAATGAAAAAATTCTTGCATTCAAGAGAAAATCTTTCAAAACTCATAGGTGGACTCCAAGGATGTTCATTAACACATGGAATGATGTTTCAAAGCATGGGATCACACTTTGTTTGACATGAAAGGCAATGGTTGACTTTTCATGATAAAACATTTGATTTCTTTATTGAAAAAGAATTCTTGGATGCATGTAGATTCAAATGGTTGCATTTGGGGCCAAAAGATGTCTTAGGGAGACCTTGTCCTCTGTATGTGAACCCTATCTTCCACAATAAAAATAAACAACTTGCAAAATGAAATGGTTAACTAACAATGCACACATGATTGAGATCTAAATGTAAGTGCAAAATGATATGACATCTAAGGGGTAAAATTTGGGGTACAACACATGCTGTAGAAAATCAAGAAGACCGAAGGAACTTGCTCGCTGCTTTCACTTGGCAAAGGACCGACAACCCGACAACGACTCAAGAGCCCCGGTCAAAGAAAAGGAAAATACCATAACCAACACCTGAGCTCTCTTCGGAGAGGACTCAGGATCCATAAGTTTATACTTTTTCTTTTACAACACTTTGTAAAATACTGTATTTCCCTTTCTGCAATCTTTCAAATTCAATAAAATGGGGTCTTCCCACTGTATGATATTTGCAATCTATTTGTTGAAGTTTGTTTTTGATTAAAAAAAACAAAATAATAATAATAATAATAAGTATATCATTGCATATCATTCATCATTCTCACATAACACATTCTTCTTACCTTCAAGTCTCACGTCTGTGTCATGATTCTAGAGTCAAACTATCTCATTCGTACAATACTCGGGCCAATCGACAAAAGAAAATGGACGATCTCGAGGAAGAGAACAGAGAGCTGAGAGAAGAAATCAACGCTCTGAAAGAAGATATGAGGAACCTTCACATTGACATGCAATCTCTGGCAACAACTCAAAGGCAACAATAAAGGACTGTGATCTCGGAGATCACAACTACGCCCATAGTGGAGATGTATGATCCTCGGTACAACATGCCTAAAGATCATCCCTGGGGCATTCCTATCAACTTTATCCCTGAAGGATACATTCCGCCGGTCACGGAAGACCCGAAAACTGCAGCAGGAACCGCTGGGCCTGAAGGTTACAAACTTTGGGAAAGCGAAGACGCAAGAGTGATGGTGGAAACTCCTGAAGGTTACAAACTTCGGGATGGGGAAGCACCAAAGGTCACCGCTGTAATGACTATACCACAACCCGTGGTACACACTGTCCTAGAAGGACAGATTCCATAAGTAATCTCTGGAATCCTGGAAGGACAGATTCCACAAGTAACCCGTGGTACTTTCAAGATAGTTTAACCGGTGCCGCGCTCAAATGGTACATGGGTTTAAACCGCACCAAGATTGTTACTTTCAAAGATCTTTGGGCAGCCTTCGTTCAACAATATAAGTATAAATTGGACATGGCACCCGATAAAGATCAACTCAGAGCAATTTCGCAGAAGGACAAGGAAACCTTTAAGGAATATGCTCAGAGATAGCGTGAAATTGCCGCCCAGATTTGTCCCCCTCTCGAGAAAAAAGAGATGACAAAGATCTTTTTGAAAACCTTAAGTTTATTCTATTACGATCGAATGGTCGCCAGTGCGCCCAACGACTTCACTGAAATGGTGAACATGGGGGTACGCCTTGAAGAAGCAGTCCGAGAAGGACGATTGGTCAAAGATACAGGACCATCAAGCAGTACCAAAAGATACGGTAGTGATTTTCCTAAGAAAAAAGAGCAAGATATTGGTAATATCTCTCTCAGAAAGCAAAGGCGAAGGTATCAACAAGTAGCAGCAATAACTCCTGCTATCAACCCCGCGCTTGTTCCAACGTATCAACCTCAGGTTACTCAGAGCCAACCAAGTCAACCATAGTATCAGCAAAGGACACAACAGCCTCTTCAACAGGCTCGTCCTTAGTACAATAATAACAATCGTACAACGCGACCACCAGGGTTTGACCCTATACCAATGTTGTAGCAGAACTGTTTCCACTACTACTGGTCAAGGGGCACGTCCAAACCAGGTCTCCCCTTACAGTACCGGAAAATCTGCCTTTTTGGTTCAAAGCGGATCAAACTTGCCCTTATCATCAAGGAGGATAGGGGCACAACATCGAAAACTGTCTCAGCTTCAAGTCCAATGTACAAAAGCTTGTCAGGAACGGGGTCCTATCTTTCAAAGATACGAATCCAAATGTTCAGACGAACCCGTTGCCTCAACATGAGAAAACTGCCGTAAATTTGATAGAGGAAGAATCTAACCACATCTATCAAATTCACGATGTACTCTTATTAGGAACCAATCTGGTCAAGATGCATTGTAGATAGAGCGGATACGGTTATGTACTGTCTCATAATTATCACCAGTGTGATATCTGCTCCAAGAATAATCAAGGATGTTCCGTAGTGCAATCAGCTCTACAAGAACAGATGGATCTCGGATGGATCCAAGATCACCGAATCCGGGAAGTCAATGTGACTTATACGAATTCCAACATCATTCAGAACCACAACATTCTGGCGATGAATGTCGACTTGGTGGCAATGCACTCAAGTCAAAGCCAACATCATGATCTGGCACGGCACGATTACAATTCATGTCCGATCTGCTCAATAAACAATCAGGGATGCTCTTTTGTACAAGAGGCCCTCCAGCGTCAGATGTATATCGGATGGATTCAGGACTACCGTGATAGAAGTCATTATCAAGTTAATATGATTCAAATCTTTGATATTCGCCTGATGAATACCAGCTTAGTAGGATTACACGCTAAGCAGGTCAGGCTCGGCTTTCTAGCTTCACATGATTATTAGGACTGTAAAGTGTGTCGTAAAGACGACCAAGGATGTGCACTTGTCCAAAGAACATTTCAACACTTGTTGAACCACTGGGGGCTTCCGATCTATCTAGATGAAGACACACAACAAGTCAGTATGACTAACGGGATCCCTACTAGGCATCAAAGTCAGGATGTTCGATCAATGGAAACAGATCTAGTGAAGTTACACTACATACAAAGCGGACGTGGCCGGGTGCCACCACACAACTACGAGTGCTACAGAGTTTCTTCAGAGAACAACCAAAGATGCTACCTTGTGCGAGCAGCTCTTCAAAATCAGTTGGACCAAAAGGAGATCCGACCATGTTCAAGCTCTGGTTCGATCAACGTAATGTAAGACTATCTTCCTGATCAAAGCAAAGACGTTGTCTCAATCCCTAAACAGGAAGTGGCCAAAGATGTGTGTGCCATAATCCCTCTACTCCAAGAATCAAGACTCCCTCTTGATAGTAGAAAGATTCTCAACCTCGAACCAATTGAGGCTGCCTACGATGGTCAGAAAAATCAAAAGGCTCTTGTGGTTATCTATCTGCCAAGACCTATACCGTACAAATCCGATAAGGCTATCCCTTACAAATTTGGTGTAACAACAATCGAGAATGGAAAGGAAACTCCATTACCCTCCATCGTAAACATTGCCGACATCAGTCGAGTAACATGGAGCGGCCGGATCTTCAACAGAGGAGTTGGAGAACCCACCAAGGAGAAGGAACCTCAACCAGAAGTTCCCAATCAATCAGTCGGGAAAATCAGTAATCCTGACCTTTCAAAGAACAACGATGATATGCTGAAGCTCATCCAGAAAAGCGAGTACAACATTGTAGACCAACTGTTGCAAACTCCTTCAAGAATCTCAGTCCTATCTCTTTTGCTCAGTTCCGAAGCTCACAGGGAAGTTCTACAAAAGGTCTTAGAGCAAGACTTTATGGAACAAGATGTGACAATAACACAATTTGACAGCATCATCTCCAATATCACTTCCTGCAACAATTTAGGATTCAGTGATGAAGAACTGCCAGAAGAAGGCAAAAATCACAACATGGTGCTTAACATTACAGTCAATTGCTAGGAAGATGCTTTAGCCAGCATACTGGTAGATACCGGATCATCTCTGAATGTTATGCCAAAGTCTACTCTGATGCGACTATCATTTCAAGGATCTTCGATGAGAGGCAGTGAGGTCATCGTCAAAGCATTTGACAGATCCAGAAAAACAGTTATCGGTGAAGTCGACCTCCCCATAACTATCGGTCCTCACACTTTCCAAGTCACTTTCCAGGTCGTGGGCATCCGGGCAACATACAGTTGTTTATTAGGAAGACCTTGGATACACGAGGCTGTGACAGTCACTTCGACACTTCACCAAAAGCTGAAGTTCGTCAAGAATGACAAGTTAGTCATAGTCTGCGGAGAACAAGCCTTAATTATGAGCAACTTATCATCATCAACCTGTGTAAAACCAGAGGAGGTTGTTGGAACTCAATTTCAAGCACTCTCGGTAAGCAATGAGAATCGATCAGAAAGAGGGACGTCGATTTTCTCATACAAAGATGCTCTCAAAGTGACCGAGAGTAACAACGCAAAAGGATGGGGACAACTTGTCATTCCTACGGATAACAAGACAAAGAAAAGTCTTGGTTTTTCTTCAACCTGTACCTAGACTGCTACTAACGATGAAAGTTTTCATCTCATTCAGGACTTCTTCCACAGTGGAGGCTTCCTTCACCCAGTGTCTCAAGAAGTACATACCATCAATGAGGGTGACTCCTCTGATACAGATGAAGAGTGGGAGTCCTATCTCAACGAGGACGGTTATATGTCTCAAGAAGAAACGCATACGCCATTTTACTATCCCGCGCAAAGTCTGAGGTATATACCAAGATCAGACGTCAAGATGATGTACGGAGATTGTGATCCGGAAGGATGCCGTGCTCCACCCAATTCATTACAGGAGGACACTCTAACGAAAGACAACCTCGACTATGACTATTATGACCCAATGGATGACTTGCCTATCTGGCAGCCGTACCCAGAAGACTTGGGGAAAAAGAGTCAGCCAAACGACACTTATCAGCTGAGCATCATTGAAAAGAATACATGCATCCCCACCAAATCATGGGATCATTACTCAGGGCATTTAGAAAATATCCAGCACGACGATGAATCTGTAAAGATTGTAGGACAAGAGTTCATCAACTACGCCTTTCCCGAGGTCAACGTCATCGAGAGGGATGACTCCTCTAGTTCCACTGAAGTATGGGACACCTTAGGACAACCGAGTGGAAAGTACGACTTCTTGGTCATTTACACCGCTCCTGAAAGCTCTCATATCAGGCTCGAAGACATCCAGCAAACTGGATAGGGAGATTCGCCTGAGAGTGAAAACACTGTGCAAGATACAACAGAAGATTTCGTCTACGACTACTCTGCATGGGAGGAAGACTCCAATGATCTTGCTTCGCCAGAAATCAGCGTCATTTCTGGGGACAAGCCAAGAAAGAAGGTGCCAGACTTTGTGATTCACCGAGGAGTTCGCCGCCAATGGGTTGCTGTCGATGTCCCGAAAGTCGTCCATAAGTCTAAGTAATTGCCATCTTTGTTTTGACCTTTCACCTTGCCCAGGTGAAATGGATGTTTTGATAGGGCTCACTTTCTGTAATTGTCCCTCTTCGCTTTGCCCAAAGCGACAGAGTTTTGTTTTATAGGGATGTAGTTTCAAGAATCGACAAAATCATAAAACAACTCAAAAATAAAAACAAGCATTTTTCAGAAAATACACTGCACGCACTCTCCGCATTTTATTGCTGTTTTCACTTTTTGCTTTTCTGAAAATGGTAATCCTAAAACAACTCAAAAATAAAAACAAGCATTTTTCAGAAAATGCACTGCACGCACTCTTGCATTTCTCTCTATCTCTTCTAAAAACAATCATCACGTCATGCAGATTGCTTGTTTTAAACCCCATTGAAACATACGATCCAATGCCTTCTTCCAACTTTGAATTCCCGGTATTTGAGGCTGAAGAAGAAGAAGAAGGAGAAATTCCAGAAGAGATCTCCCGATTACTCAGACAAGAGGAAAGGTTCATTGAACCTCACAAAGAGTCGTTGGAAACAGTAAACTTGGGTTCATAAGAAGAGAGAAAAGAAGTCAAGATTAGAGCACTACTCAGTCCAATTGTCAAAGAAAGCTTGATATAACTTCTCAAAGGTTTTCCCAATGTATTTGTTTGGTCCTATCAGGATATGCCAAGGTTAGACACGAGCATCGTGGAACATCATATACCGTTAAGATCAGAATGTCCACCGGTAAAACAAAGACTAAGACGGACTCATCCGGACATGGCCATCAAAATCAAAGAGGAAGTACAGAAATAGATTGACGCGGGTTTCCTCGCCACCTCAGAATATCCTCAATGGCTAGCCAACATAGTACCAGTTCCGAAAAAGGATGGAAAAGTCAGAATGTGTGTAGACTACAGGGATCTGAACAAGGCTAGTCCAAAGGATGACTTTCCCTTACCGCACATAGACATGCTGGTAGACAGTACTGCAAAGTTCAAAGTCTTCTCCTTCATGGATGGATTCTCAGGATATAATCAGATAAAAATGGGGCCGGAAGATATGGAGAAAAATTCATTCATCACCCCATGGGGCACCTTTTGTTACAAGGTAATGTCGTTCGGTTTAAAGAACGCTGGGGCAACCTATCAAAGGGCCATGACTACTCTGTTTCATGACATGATACACAAAGAAATCAGAGTGTATGTCGATGATATGATTGACAAATCTAAAATAGAAGAGGAGCATGTAACCCACCTGTCAAAACTATTCGAGCGTCTGAGAAAGTACAAACTCCACTTGAATCCCAACAAATGCACATTCGGTGTTCGCTCATGGAAACTTTTAGTGTTCATCATCAGCCAGAAAGGAATTAAGGTTGATCCTGACAAAGTCAAGGTCATTCAAGAAATGCCTTCTCCAAAGACGGAAAAACAAGTCAGAGGATTCCTGGGACGTTTGAACTACATTTCCAGATTCATGTTCCTCATGACCGCGACATGCGCGCCAATCTTCAAATTACTCAAAAAGAATCAGGATTGCGTCTAGACAGAAGACTGCCAAACCGCCTTCGATAGTATCAAAGAGTATCTGTTGAATCCACCTATTATGTCACCTCCAGTGGAGGGAAGACCACTAATCATCTACCTAACAGTCTTGGAAGACTCTATGGGCTGTGTACTTGGTCAACAGGACAAAACAAAAAGAAAAGAGTCTACCATCTACTATCTGAGCAATAAATTTACCGATTGTGAAACTCGGTATACTATGCTTGAGAAAATTTGTTGTGCTCTGGCTTGGGCAGCCAAACGTCTTCGCCAGTACATGATTTGTCACACTACTTGGTTAATCTCGAAAATGGATCCAACAAGTATGTCTTTGAAAAGCATGCTCTCACGGGAAGGATTGCCCATTGGCAGATGTTGTTATCAGAATACGACATAGAGTACCATGCTCAGAAAGCTGTCAAAGGAAGTATTTTAGCCGAACATTTGGCTCATCAACCAATTGACGATCGAGAATCAGTCGGATTTGACTTCCCAGATGAAGATGTCATGTATTTAAAAATGAAAGATTGTGATGAACCGCTACCCAGTGAAGGGCCAGAACCAGGTTCCCAATGGGGACTAATCTTTAAAGGAGCAGTCAACAATTATGGAAACGAAATTGGGGAAATCATCATAACACCTCAGGGTACCCACATTCCTTTCACTGCCAGACTGACTTTCAAATGTACAAACAACGAGGCCGAATACGAAGCTTGTATCATGGGTCTCGAAGAAGCAATTGACTTAAGGATTAAGAACTTGGATGTGTATGGAGACTCAGCCCTGGTCATCAATCAATTCAAAGGATATTGGAACATATACCAATCAGGACTGATTCCTTACAAAGATTACGCGAGAAGGTTGTTACCATTCTTCAACAGAATCGAGTTTCATCACATCCCTCGTGAAGAGAAACATATGGCTGATGCATTAGCCAATCTCTCCTCCATGATTAGTATAGGTCAATGGAACGACATACTTAAGATTGACATAATGCGCCTAGAACGGCTCGCTTACATCTTCTCAATTGAAGTAGTCATAGATGACAAACCTTGGTATCACGATATCAAATGTTTCCTTCAGAAACAAGATTTCCCACCTTGGGCATCAAGAAAAGACAGGAAAACCCTCAGAAGATTGGCAGACAGCTTCTTTCTGAGAGGTGATACACTCTATAAGAGAAACTTTGACATGGTCTTGCTCCGATGCATAGACAGACCAGAAGAAAACATGCTGATAAAAGAAATTCACGAAGGATCCTTTGGCACTCATGCCAACGGACACACAATGGCGAGAAATATTTTGAGAGCAGGGTACTATTGGCTGACAATGGAATCCGATTGCTACAAGTACATGAGGAGATGTCATAAGTGTCAGATATACTCAGACAAAGTCCATCTACCGCCAACACATCTCAAAGTTCTCTCTTCCCCATGGCCTTTTTCTATTTGGGGAATCGACATGATTGGCATGATCGAACCCAAAGCTTCAAACGCACATCGGTTCATTATGGTAGCCATTGACTACTTTACCAAGTGGGTCGAAGCAGCGTCATACACCAATGTAACCCGACAAGTCATGGTTCGCTTTATCAAAAACAATATCATCTGTCGTTACGGTGTTCTGAGCTAGGTCATTACTGATAATGGATCCAACTTGAACAACAAGATGATGAAAGAATTGTGTGTTGAGTTCAAGATCGAACACTATAATTTATCTCCCTACCGACATAAGATGAACGGAGCGGTAGAAGCAGCTAACAAGAACATCAAGAAGATTTTTCAAAAGATGGTTGTAACCTACAAAGATTGGCACGAGATGCTACCCTTTGCTCTTCACGGTTATCGCACATCTGTCCGCACTACAACAGGGGCAACCCCTTTTTCTCTAGTATATGGCATGGAAGCAGTCCTCCCCATAGAAGTAGAGATCCCATCAATCCGGGTATTGATGGAAGCTAAGCTAACAGAGGTTGGATGGTGTCAAAGTCGACACGACGAACTGAACCTAATTGAAGAAAAGCGAATAATGGCACTATGCCACGGTCAGTTGTATCAGCAAAGAATGAAGAAAGTGTTTGACAAAAAGGTCAGACCCCGTGTCTTCAGGAAAGGAGACCTTGTGCTCAAAAAGATACAATCATTTCTCACTGATTCCCGGGGTAAATGGACTCCGAATTACGATGGCCCCTATGTGGTCAAGAAAGCTTTCTCAGGCGGTGCCTTGAAACTCGCAACCATGGATGGAGAAGAATTTACCTACCCCACGAATGTTGACATAGTCAAGAAATACTTCGCCTAAATAAAAAAAAACGTCTCGGTGGATTGAAAACCCAAAAGGGCGGTCCAGGCAAAAATTAGAGACATAAGCAAAAAAAAATCATCCCGTGGATTGGAAATCTTAAAGTACAATCCAGATAAAAGTTAGGGATTAATGGCAAGTAACTACATCTGACGAGGTTAATTCCCCAGCAGTAATGTCGTCCATCAGGAAAACTCCAATCAAGGTTATCTTTGACAGAAGCTCAGGATGTCTAGAATTCAAAGTTGGTAGAAGGATAACGGTCGTTATGTTTCAATGTAGCCCTTTTCCCTTAAATTACCATTTTCTAACTTTGTAAATACTCTATGGAATCACACGCTTGACTGATTTCTATCCTATCAATAAAATTTGAGCCCTTGTGCTTTTGTTTGCAAATCTTATTTATTTTAGCTTTACAGAATGATATTTTTAACATGATCAACGATTCTTGAAATAAAACAAAAATGAATTTACTTGTCAAAAACTATTCCATTATTTTGAAAAAATAAAGATGGCAATTCTTTTGACTGTTGAACATCGAAAGGACATCGATCGCTTCTAAGAAGGTGGTTGAACCTCAAAGTGCAGAATCAAAGTACTCCTTCTAAAACCATAGCATCTGAATGAAGGATCAACTGTGACAGAAACCATGTTTCATCTGACATCCCCGACAGTGTTTCATACCTCTTAAGACGGATTGAACAATTATTTCTCCCCACAGGGATCGTCTCTCCTATGCAAGGTAGGGTTGCTGTCTTGGAACAATGATACTTTTTATTCCCCGCAGTGGCCGAGTATCCAGTCGTGTTCATCTATTTAGTCTGTATGTCGCGTCAGTTTTATCATCATAAACATACATACATCATGCATTATTGATTCATACTCATATTCATATTACATCACTATCACTCTGGTCAGTCTTATCCCCAAGTGATAAAGTCCTCTCAATCGAGTTTTCAGTTTTTTCCTCGTCAGGAAATGTTGCGTCTGAACAATCTCTCTCCCTAGTTTATTTCCGAATTGGAGACGGTCCTCGACTACTTTGATAACTTAAACCTCTGAAAGGCAAGAAGACATCGACAAACATCACTCTTCCCCATTGAAGATGATATCTTCGCTTTCCCGGATTAAGGAAAATCCCCAGAGAAAGCCTCTCAATCGAAGACTCTCATCAACACATTGGTTTTTCTCCCAAGAAAGTCAATGTTAATGAAGTCATCAGCACCTCAAAATTGGATTACATCACATGGCATTTCTCCGAGGATATCTCGAAGAAAAGTATGATGTAATATCCCCAAGCAGGAAACAACCTCTCAAGAGACTCGTTTTCCTCAGTAGAGTCAACAAATGGCGTCTCCAACAGAGAAGTTTGAACACCTCTATAACTCAGACGAATGGGTTCCCCAGCAAGTCTGACATCAAAACTTTTTCCCATCAAATGGCATCTCCCCAAGAAAATTCGGCGAGAAGTTTGAGGAAAACTGCTACACATAACGTCCCTTGTCAAGGAAATAACTTTAAAAAAAATTGAGACCAGTTCCTTGGCTGAAGACCAGGATCGAGGGGAAGTTTATTGACAAAAGAAACTGAGACCAGTTCCTTGGCTGAAGACCAGGATCGATGGGAAGTTTATTTCAGAAACTAAGACCAGTTTCTTGGTATAAAACTAGGATCGAGGGGAAGTTTATTGACAAAATAAACTTAGACCAGTTCCGTGGCTGAAGACCCGGATCGAGGGGAAGTTTACATCAGAGACTTAGACCAGTTCCTTGGCTAAAGACCAAAATCGAGGGGAAGTTTTTACCCTTTTCTAAGTATTATTTCTTAGTAAAAGAAGATGGATGAGTAAATTTCCATTCATAACCACCATCAAAATTTTGGGTATTCCGATATTTAATCCTCTTGCACTCCGAATGCCCGAATACCTTCGCCATTCACACCTTCGGGTCCAAGAAGATTAAATAAGGGCATCTGTCATACCCCAAATTTTGACCACCAATATTTCCCATCACTATGAAGATCATTACCACAATATGGATGTACTTTCATGCCTCATCAATCTCCTCAAAGATGGTTGAGCATTCACCACAATCAAGGATTAGGGTTTTGAGCCCTCTTAGAGCACTTAGACAAAGGATCAAACAAGGAATGACATGATCTTCAACTTGTCTAACATCTCAAACACCTATAAAGGATCCAGAGGACTCCCACATCAAGAATCAAGCACAAAGTTGCAACATTCCAAGTGGATCAAGCCTTAAGATCGCCAGTGTCACCAAATTAGGGTTTTGGGCGAGTGAGGCCTCCAGATGAAAATTTTCATCTAGGCATGAGCCTATGCTTCAAAGAACAACCCAAGATAATCCAAGGGACCTCATGGACCCAATCATCAAGTCAATTTAACCTCAGGGGATGCATTTACCAAAAATCAGGAATTAGGGTTTCTCGACCTAATTCACCCCTAAGTTGACTTTTGGGACAAAGCATGAGCCAAGACCTCAAGACATGATTTGAGGGCCTCCAATACACCATATTGATCCATTTTCAACAATGGATTGGCCCAAGAAGCTTGGCTCACAAGTTTCAATTTCACCAGGACCACAATTAGGGTTTTGAGGAAAAAGTCAATTGTGCCTTTGACTTTTGACCAAGACATGCTCCCAAAATTTGGGACACGATTCAATACACCCTATAACACCTATGGAATCTATCCATTAGGTTTGATTTAGGTCAAGGATTTGATTTCACAAAGGATCGCACAGTTTGGATTTCATCCGATATAAAGTGAACTGTGCACAAAAACAAGTTTGACTTTTTGGAATTTTTCACAAATATGGTTCCCCTAAGTCAAAAAAACTGTTAATGTATGATATTAATCATCATTCATCAAGAAAAATCAAGAAAAGTGAGGTTTCTTGCAAAAGGGGCAACCTTGAGAAACCAAAATTTTTCTAAGTTATGGAATAAAAATGGTTTTGGTACCATCTTCCAAGGACCATAACTTGAGATCCAAGCAACCATTTTGGGTGATCCAAAGCTGAATTTGTAGGTCTTTCTACACTCTACAAAAGCTTCAACTACCTCCAACTCCAATTCTTTGTGGATTTTAAGTTATGGAGTGATCAAAATGACAAAAACATGAAAATGACACTTTTTCCAACACTTAGTGAAAATCTGCCTAAGTTACCAACCTTGAACATCAATGTTCATGAGAATTTTTCAATGGGATCCAAATAGTTTCAAAACAAACTATGATCACACATGTTTTGTATCATATGAGGGCTTTCTAAAAAGCACAAGAGCCTCCCATAACTCAACCTGAGCAGGGAGATATGAATCCCGCAAAATCACAATTTCCAACTGTCTTGTACAAGGCACATTTTGGCACATTTTGGTATTTTGCTCGATTTGGCAAAATTGAGCAACTCCAAGCCTTGTCATCCATTTGGACACATCTGAGGATAAAACAAAAGGAGAATGATCTGATCCCCAAGCCTCCAAAGTCTAAGAATCTACACTTAGGCATAACAAACCTAAAAAGGCTAAAAAGGTGCCAAGACTCCAATTTTGTTGCAATGCATTTAATGGATACACCAAGGTGGCATGGACTGACACATTCCTAACTGAATGAGTCAAGGATCAACACTAAATCATAGGATCATAGGCCTGTGCCCTAACCTCAAGTCAATGGCTAGAGGAGACTTGAGATTCCTTTTGCTCAACATTGGCCAAAGGCCTGCTGCAGCTGCCATTCACTATTGCTTGCAAAACAAACTTGCTCTACTATAAATAGAGCTCATTTGTGCTCAGTTTGAGTACACCAAAGCACTACAACACTTGTTTTCCTCAAAATCTCTCTCTTTAGGCCAAAATGCCTTCTTTTGCAAGGTATCTCTGAGTTTTTTAGTTAGAGAGCAATTCCACCACAGCTCATGATCCAAACACCTCTAATATGTTGTATCTAAGCTGTTCAAACACTCACATGTGACCTGAAACACCAAAATCACAAAGTCCACTTCCAAAACCTCAAAATTGGACTTTTCTGCATTTTTAAAGCCATGTCTTGATTCAGTCACTTCCAAAACCAAACAAAGCCTCAAACACACTCCAAATATCATCCTCAAATTGTCCCAAATGGTTCCCCTCATCTGGAACACCATTTGAGAGAGTTGCCATATTGGTCACTTTTGCCCCTTTTGCAAGAAAGTGCCACAACTTGTTCCTGACGATTCCAGCTGGTTCTAATCATTCTAAAAGCTTCTAAGGGATCAATTGAGAGTGTCCAAAGCATCAAATTACTTCTGGCACAAGGAACTTGGCAGATAGCACAAAAAGCTCCAAGAGGTAAGTGCATGACAACTTGAACTCTTTGAATTATGCATTCCTTTGATGTCCATTGATCATAAACATCTCATACATGTTGTATATGCTGTGTTCAAACCAATTTGCTATGTAATTCTTGCCTGTACCATGAGATAGCATAGAACATACAAAAATAGGCCTATTTTGAAATCACTATCGGATTTTGAGGAGGAAACATTTTTTGAAAATTCCAAGGGCACCATTGGATTCCTCATAAAATTCTAGGTCAGATACACCTAAATTTTGTCTCAATCCATGGAGAAATGAGAAAGTTAGAGGCTTCATGTAAATTGCCCAAAAGCTTCCCTTGCCTTACCTTGCGTAGGCCTAGAAACAAGGCATGCCTTATGAATTAATGGGGTGGTTTTGATACACGAATGTATCACCACCCCAGTGGTAGCGCGCATGTGTGTTTGTTGCCAAGGTCGTGGGTTCAAACCCCACCCAAACCATTTTGCCATTTTCCATATTTTTGCTATTTTTAATATTTTGTGGTTTTTATTAATTAATTCAAAAATTAATTTCTCTCTCAATTTTAATTATTTTGTATTGGTTCTTTTTTTGAAAATTCACAAAAACGTTAAAATATTTTATTTCGTGAAAATTTCACAAAAATATTATTTATTTCATATATTTGGTATTTTTGTAAAGAATTATATTTTTATTTGTTTTAAACATTAAAAATATTTCTTTCTCTTGGTTTTGCAAAATTCAAATGATTTTTTAAATCATCCCATGAATGAAACATGATTTTCCGAATATAAATCCAAGATCACAACCTTTTTTCACATGTTTGATTATTTTAATTGAATTTTTATTCAATTAAAATATATTTTAAAACCAAAAATTAGGGTTTTGATCACTATCACCCTAAAAAATCTTTTTTCAAACAACTTTAGGCCTCTATTAGAGTGTAAGACCTATTCCCTTTGTAAATACATAATTTGTAGGCCTCAGTCATTGTATAAGTCCCTCTGTGGTTTTCAAAACCGCGACGCGATAGTCGCTCTTTTCAAAATTTTCAATTGGGCATCTCCTCGAGCCATAAGCCCTAACTCTTGTACAAAAGTAACTTTTATGGGCCTCTAATAGAGTGTAAGACCCATCCCTTGTAAATATAAAACCTTTTTGGGCCTTAGTCATTGCATAAGTCCCACTGTGTTTTCAAAATCTCGGCACGATCGTTGCTTTTCAAAAAAATTTCATCTGGGCCTACCCTTGTGTTGTAAGTCCCATTTCTTTTCTTTTTCAAACCTTTGGGCCTCTCCTTGAGTTGTAAGACCCATCCCTCTGTACAGTAAACCTTTTTGGGCCTCAGTCATTGTATAAGCCCCAGTACAGTTGATCAAACAACGGTACGATTATTGTTTTTCATTTGGGCCTCTCCTTGACTATAAGCCCCAATCTTTTCAAAAACAACTGCCCTTTTAATTTAAGTTCAAACTCGTAGTTGTTATCAAAACTTTCTTTAATTTCTTGAACAACTAACCATACAGCTGTTACAACGGAAGCTTGCTCCCCTGTAAGTTTTTATCAGCTTTCATTTACATGCTTACATATATATATATATATATATATATATATATATAACTGTATTGCTGGAAGCTTGCTCGCCTGTAAGTTTTTATCAGCTTTCATTTACTCGCTTTCACATATATATAACTGTATTGCTGGAAGTTTGCTCACCTGTAAGTCCTTCTTTCATACCCTTTTAAATACTTGTCATATATCACATGTATATATACTAGTATATTTACTTAGAGTTTTCCCCGGCAACTAGGTCTAGAACTAGGTAAAGCCAGTTGGTCACTCTTTAATACAGTCAAAACTAGATCCCCATAGGATTTCCAGATACAGTCTTGCCTTCTTTTGGGCTTAAACAATATGGAAAAAAGAGAAAGGCATTATTCCCGGTGAAACTTTTCTCAGACTGTCACTATTAGAAATTGTCAAAGAAATTCATTTCCCAAGAGAGGCTTAATTCCCGGTGAAACCTCTCTTGAATTTCTTCAAACCCTAGAACTGTTCACTAAGGAAAAGATTATTCTCAGTGAAACTTTTCTTGAACTCTTCTTAGGTTTGAGACCCACGGGCTTCCTAAAAGCATCCCCGCCTCCTCTTGGGCTTTGTACAAGGACCCCTTGGCTTCTTAAAAGTTCTCAAGCCTTTTCCTGGGCTTAATACAAGGACCCTGGAGACCTCTTAAAGGTATAAGACAGAACTTAGTCATCCTTTGCTAGAGCACTCTTTCCAGAGTCAAAACCTCAGACCATTTTAGGGTTGATTCTATCCCTTACCAGCCTCCTCTTGGGCATCATACAAAGATAAACTATTCTGCACCTGTAGACTTGGACAGTCTAATCCCCTCTTGAGTCTCAAAGACATTCTCAAGTTCCTTACAAACATGGGAGAAACTCTGGTCATTTAACCAATCCCCAGTAGAGTTAAAACTCTCACAGGATCTAAAAATCAGTCTTTTATCCTAAATTATCCCCAGCCAGAGTCAGTTTATCATCAGTATAACACTATCCCAAATCAGAACCTCAAGGCATCTGATACCTCAACTCTTCTGTAATCCTCAGCAAGAGTTGATTCCCCATTTGGACCTGCCTCTGGATCTCAATAATCCTCAGCAGAAGACAACCTCCTCTTAGGCTTTGTATAATGTTTTCTTTCTTTTTTCTTCCCCGACAAAGATAGCCTCCTCTTAGGCTTTGTATAATGATCCTTCCTTACCTCAGCACAGTCAGCCTCCTCTTGGGCTTTGTACAAAGATTTTCCCCAGCTGAGCTAACCTTTTCAGACTCTCTTGTTGAGTCAATACCTTTTCAGACTCTCTTGTTGAGTTAATTACTTTTCAGACTCTCTTCTTGAGTCAATCACCTTTCAGACTCTCTTGTTGAGTCAATCACCTTTCAACACTCTCTTGTTGAGTCAATCTTTTTCAGCCTCCTCTTAGGCTTGGTATAATGATTTCTCCTAGCAGACGTTAGCCTCATCTCAAGCTGTGTATAATGATTTCTCCTGCTTGGTCAGCCTCAATCTTGGGCTTTGTACAAGACACCATATAAATTTCCTAAGCAGGGTAAATCCCTTTCAGCCTCAATATTGGGCTTTGTACAAGACAGAAAAAACTCACCAGTAGAGTCAAACTCATTTCAGCCTCAATCTTGGGCTTTGTACAAGACACCTAAAATACCCTCTGCCGAGTCAGTAAAGTCTCATTTCAGCCTTAATCTTGGGTTTTGTACAAGACAGATAAAGATTTCTTTCCCACCAAGTCAGTCTTCTTTTCGCCCTCAATCTTGGGCTTTGTACAAGACACCATATAAATTTCCTAAGCAGGGTAAATCCCTTTCAGCCTCAATCTTGGGCTTTATACAAGACAGATAATACTCTCCATTAGAGTCAAACTCATTTCAGCCTCAATCTTGGGCTTTGTACAAGACAGATAAATATTTCTTTACCACCAAGTCAGTCTTCTTTTCACCCTCAATCTTGGGCTTTGTACAAGACACATACAAACCCTCCCCAGCGGAGTTCAAAATCCCTTTTAGCCTCAATCTTGGGCTTTGTACAAAACAGACATAATATTTTCTTCGAAAAAGTCAAACTTTCAGCCTCCTCTTAGGCTTTGTATAATGATATCCCCAAAAGAGTCAGTCTCTTTTTTTAGCCTCAATCTTGGGCTTTGTACAAGACATATAAACACTCTCTTGTTAAGTCAGTCATTTCTAGCCTCCTCTTAGGGTTTGTATAAGGACTTCCCCAGTGGAGTCAAGCAATCTCTTAGCTTCAACCTTGGGCTTTGATCAAGGCACACAAAAATCAACATCCCCTCAGAGGAAATCAAAATCTCTGTAGGAAAACATTTCTCTGTGTTATCACATATCAAAACAGATAACTCAAAACAAACCCTAATCCCAGATAACCGCTATAAGGGGCACACTTGTTGATTCAAACATCCAAGCTGTAGTCCATCTTTTATCCTGGTAAATTTCCTCTCTCATCTAATTGATGTAAGTGGCAAGCCTCTAGATTATTTACATCCACGACACTGTCCTTCTCTTAGTATGAAAGATTCCTAAGGAAAAATGGCATTTCTCTACATTGAGTTAAAGTTTTCCCCTTTAGGACAAATCTCCTATAAAGGAAATTATGACATTGCTGGATTCTCATATCCCAGTTAAAGTAACCCTCCTTTATAAACAGTCATCCAATCGTTGTGATAAACAGACAAGATGTCTCCCCTTTAGAGATGACAAGTTCTCTATCAGTCAAACCTTTTAGCTTCAATCTTGGGCTTTAAACAAGACATAAATCCACAACCTTTTAACTTCAATCTTAGGCTTCGAACAAGACACCAAAACATCTTTTCCTCCCATATAATAGGAGGAACTACGATTGCTCTGATTTCCCTGTTTCTTTAAACGGGAATACGTAGGCATAAGATTGTGAAATCTTAGCAAGCATACCAATCAAAAACTCTAGGTCCAGTACCCTCACATACCAATCAAAAACTTAGGTCCAGTACCTTACCAAAAACATCGGAAAACCCAAACATTAACAAAAACTCACTCTCTCTCTCTCTCATATTTCCCAAGAAACTTTCCCAACCCATCAACGGATAAACACCATCAAGTACAAAGCAAAACCTAAAACTAACAACCTGTGGATAACCACATATAGGATGGGTAATTGACAACTCCCCATTGTATAACCTGACCCCGAACTCCCCCAATCTCTTTAATCGTTTGTTTAGTTAAACATCAGCGTGCAAGGTTAGTTTTAGATAGTTTCCCTTTCCCTTTCAGCTTCACGGGATAAATAAGAAATCAGAAAGTAGAACTCTTCCTCCTACCATTGCGGTGAGGAGGAACCCAATTCTGCGATAAGGTGGTCGCGTCACCGACAAAAATCGCACGCTACAGGCGTGCCTGGGGTTTCGTTCGTAGCTCATTCCCGGAACTGCCCACCTGAAAATGTAGTTAGAAATGAATTAGTTACAACTAAACATTTCATTAAATGACATAGGCACAAGAAAGTGTACAAGCTTACCTTAATGCGTAGGGGAATGTGAAGGGGTTCCGGTTAATTAGAGCTAGTGTTGACATTCTCGGCCAACCCCACGCCTGAAGGAGATAGGCGTAGCCATAAAATGTACAAGTGTTTTTTTTTGCAGTTTTGCAGAGTGAACTATACAGATGGGCCAGGACAGCTGAACCCCAACTATATTCGTGCACTCTGTTAATGTTAGTCAACAAAGGGAGATACATAATATTTACACTGTTTCCAGTTCTTTCTAGAAACAAAAAACGACCGAACAATAGCAATAAATAACATCTAGTTTTTAGTATCTTGTAATAGGGAAGGGAATCCTCGTTTAATACGATAGAGTCATGGTATTCCCTAAGGTATTTTAGGTTAATACCTTGCCCCCTAGGTCTACCGTCAGGTGATGGCTCAGCTTCTTCCAGCTGTAGGGGCGTGCCCAACAACTCGATGCATAGTTGGTTGTTTATATTTACGGGGCCGTTGACGGCAGTGCCATCTATGTGGAGGTCGAGTAACATATGCACGTCTTGGAGGGTGACCGTGCATTCACCAAAAGAAAGGTGAAATGTGTGGGTCTCCGACCTCCATCGTTCTAGCAAGCCCAGAATAAATTTTGGGTCTACATGGTATGACGTGATTTTAATCACTTCTCCAAATTCACATCTTATTATATATTGTTCGATGAAAGGGTCGTGACGGAAGTAAGCGTGTCCACGACAACGGAACCTTGATACCTCCTGAACAAAAAAATAAATAACATTACTTAGATAAAAAAATACATCTAAGTTTAGGAGTGTAAAACAATATAAGGCATAAACACTTACGAAGTCTTCAACGTTTTCCGGGGTTCCTCGGTGGTTGTTTCCCATGGTGAGCAGAGACATTTTTTTCGTAAGTGGTTTTAAAAGGAAGACTTTGTGATGGATGCGAAGTTTTTGTGAGTTGAAGAGAAGAGAAGAGTTTGGGATGAGATAAATTTGTGGAATGGTGAGATGGTCCTTGCATGTATTCTTGGTCTTTGTGGTCTGACATGTGTAGTAATGCATGAGATTTCAAGGCATGCTTATATTGTCATGTCAATAGTAATGGTGCAGCATGCTAAAGAATAATGGAAGCAGAGTATAGGCATGCAGAGTGTAGGGCATCACAAAATTTAAATTATTTAAAAAAAATTATTTTTTTTATTTCCAATTAAAAATAAATAAATAAATAAAAAACAACTTACACTGAGGCGCCATCCCAGATGGCGACTCCTCAGGTAAGTTGAAAAAAATTAGGGCATAAGAACTTACACTGAGGCGCCATATGGTTTGGCATGTGGCCTCTAACTGATGCGTCATCCCATATGGCGCTATCCTTAGATTTTTTTTACTCATATGCCACTGTTTGAAATTAAAAACACCAAAATGCCACACCCTGAAAAAAATTTACCAAAATACCACACTTTCTTTTTGGGTTCGGCCAATGGTTGAACGACCCATTGAAAAAAATTTCGGACTCCATGGGCTCGGTCAATGGTTGGCCGAACCATTGCAGAGAAAGAAAAAAAAATTGGCTGAAAAAGAGAAAGAGAAGTGGCTGAGAAAGAGAGAGAAAGAAAAAATAATAAAAAAAAAAAGAGAAAAAGAAGTGGCAGAGAAAGAGAAAAAGAAAGAAAAAATAATAAAAAAATAAAACTCTTCAATGGTTCGGCCAATCATTGGCCGAGCCCATGCATGTCCGAAAATTTTTTCAAGGGGTCGTCCAACCATTGGCCGAACCTAAAAAGAAAATGTGACATTTTGATAAATTTTTTTTAAGGTGTGGCATTTTGATATTTTTAATTTCAAACAGTAGCCTATTGGTAAAAAAATCCTATCCTTAGAGTGGGTTTGCAAACCCAACAATTTTAGTAAATTGAAATGTTAGTTTTTTTTTTTGTATTTTTCTTAAAAAAATATGTTATATTAAAAAAAAATTCACTAAGAGGGAGTAGTATTTAATTCAAGTACAACCAACCCAACAAATTTATACGCAGAAATTAATGTTTCGAGTCAAAATAAAACACGGCCACAGACAAGAAAGAAAAAGAAAATCTAAATTTTGTCTTTATATAATACAGCCAAGCTAGAAAATTTGAAGCGTGCAACAAATGTAGGATAAGAACATGAACGACACACACGTGCAGTATGTTGTGAAGAGTCCACTACTACAATAATTGAATTGAAGAAAGACATTACTAATACTCCCTCCGTCCCAAATTATAAGTCACTTTGTCAAAAAAATTTGTCCCAAATTATAAGTCACTTTACATTCCCAATGCAATATAAATGACATTTTCCCCAATATACCCTCAAATATTTATTATTATTTATTCTTTCAACTCTTTAAATTTCTCTCTCCTGTATAATTATGAGGGGCATTACTGTAAAGTTATACATAATTTGTCTTTCCTATAAAGTAATAATTAAGTTTCTTAATTTGTGTGAAAAGTCCAAAACGTCTTATAATTTGGGACGGAGGGAGTATTAAATTCTAGGTACCAAACACCTATGTTGTAGGTAGCAGCTAGTTACATGAATCTGTTCATGTTTTTCCTTCACGGTTTTTGGCTTTGTGTGTGATGTTCATTCACCGTCACACAAAAAGAATTGGATTGGATGAGACACGAATGATATGATGTAGCCACAGCAAAATTATAATCAGAGTCCGGAATCTCCGCATTTTATTGTTCATTAATATTATTATTTATATAATTCAAATTTTGTACTCAAGAGTAAATTTTTAACACAGTAACACAAGTTTAAAGTAGACAGAAAGAAGAAACAAAACAAAAAAATTGAAGAATTGAAAATGTACTCCCTCCGTTTAAAATGATTGTCGTTTTAGAAAAAAAAAATTGTTTTAAAATGACTGTCATTTTCACTTTTAAATGTAGTAATAATTGTTATTTTTTCAATTGTATTATATAATTATTAGTCTGTGCACTATTTCAAACACATTAATAAGATTAATTTAATAAAAATATAATATTTTATGACAATATTATTA
The DNA here is from genome assembly GCA_022829125.1 of Lathyrus tuberosus. Lineage (NCBI taxonomy): Eukaryota > Viridiplantae > Streptophyta > Magnoliopsida > Fabales > Fabaceae > Lathyrus > Lathyrus tuberosus. The sequence continues at coordinate 11,666,851 of JALAZF010000145.1, forward strand.
TATTTTTTAATCTGTGTACAAAATTCTTAAATAAAAGTCCTTTTGAAATGGAAGGAGTATTTCAGCCGATGAAAGTAGTGTTCCTGTTATGTTAAATTTCTTCCTCTGGTGAGAATTGTTTTGTGCTATGAGAAAGTCTCCTCTTGCGGCTGAAGACAAATTACATACATCCAACATCTTACAGTAATATCTTTTGGATTTTATATGTCTATGCAAAATCTCTATTTTGTATCTGAACCTACCTACATGCTATTATGTTAATACTCACTTTCTTTTTTTTTTGTTTTTTGAAAAATAAAATAAAATGTGAATCACTGAGCCCAACATTCGTTCTTAATCCAGTTAACTATTGTGATTCATCATATAATTCTTAATTGTGGTGCTTTAGTTTTGTGTAAGTATTTTGTATAAATGTTATGTTTACACTAAAAGTATATACTAAACCGTATACTGTTCATTAATACAATAAACAATGTCGTACAAAGTCAATAATATGGAAAAGTGCATAAACAATATACAAACACTATTAGGTGAACAATATATATATGTGCGTGAATGATACTCTAAACAATATCTGCGCATAGGACATGAACAATGACATTTTAAGAATGAACTAAATTGAATAATAAAATATAAAAATTTGTTAATGAATTAATAAAGTTGGTTAATAAACGCTCAGATATTAAAAATAATTTTTAGTAATAAATCAAAGTTAGTTAATAAAAACTAAAAAATTGGTTAACGAAGTTATGAACTTGGTTAATAAACGTTTAAATATTAAAAATAATTTTGAACAATCATCAAAGTTGGTTAATATAATGTAAAAGATTGATTAATGAAGTTATAAAGTTGATTTATATCGATACTCCTTAATAAAAAAATTATAAATTAAAAAAATTAAAATTAATTTTTTTTAAATGTTATTAATATTTCACTTTTCACTGTATTGATAAATAAAGAAATACGATGTAGGTGTGGGAGCTAGATGTAAGAATATCATTTCTCTTTTGTATATTATGTTTGCCAATAAACCAAAGAGCATTGAAGGTAGAAAATAGGGAGTTTGTTGCCTTTATCGATGATTTAGGTTTGGTTGATCTGCCTGTTATGGGAAAGAAGTTTTCGTGGTTTATGGTGATGGCAGGAAGATGAGTAGGCTGGACAGGTTTTTAGTGGATGTTTCTTTTCTTAATAAATGGGGTTTGATCGGTCAATCGATTGGTAATAGGGATATATCCGACCATTGTCCCATATGGTTGAAGGTGTGTAGGATTGATTGGGGTCCCAAACCTTTCAAGTCGAACGATAGTTGGTTTGATCACGAGCAGTTCCTCAAGTTTGTGAAAGATAAATGGTCTAGTTATTCAGTTTCTGGGCGTAGTGATTTTGTTATTAAGGAGAAGTTCAAGTTTCTTAGGAGGGATTTAAGACTTTGGAGCAAGGAGGTCTTCGGTTGGTACGATCTCAAGATAGAGGAAGATGTGGAAGCTCTAAATGAACTGGACTGTGCTTTGATTTCTACTGTGAAAGAAGAGGTTGTTTCGTTGGTGGAGCGAAGGTCTAAAGCTTGTGGTGATTTGTGGCGTAAGATGAATATTAAAGAGAATTTGATGTTGCAGAAGTCGTGGGCTAGTTGGCTTAGCAAGGGTGATGCTAACTCCAGAGTGTTTCATAGGTGGGTTAAGGGCAGAAACAAGAGCATTCACATTGGGGATGTGTTTTCTGAAGTAGGAATAGTGGAATCTGTTCAAGAAGTGAAGCAGGTGGTGAGAGAGTTCTTTTGCAGTAAATATGCTGAAGGTGATCTGGTGAGGCCTGAGTTTGAAGAGGTTATTTTCAACCGGTTGTCTGAGGAAGATAGTGTGTTTCTTGAAGCTCAGTTCTCAAATGAAGAGATAAGGAAGGCTGTTTGGAGCTGTGAGGGTTCTAAGAGTCCTGGTCCAGACGGGTTTACTTTGGGTTTTGTGAAGAAGTGTTGGGACATTATTGGTGAAGATGTGTGTGGTTTTATTAAGGACTTCCATTCTGTTGCGTACTTGCCCAAGGCTATCAAATCTGCGTTTCTGACCTTGATCCCAAAAGTGCATAATCCTTTGGAGCTCAATGATTATATGCCTATTTGTTTGGTTTCATGTCTGTATAAAATCATTGCGAAACTTCTTGCTAATAGGTTGAAATCAGTGGTGGGTAGTTTGGTGTCGCAGAACCAAACGGCGTTCGTTCCGGGAAGGAGTTTGTTGGATGGAGTCGTGGTGGTTAACGAGGTGATTGACTTTGCGTCCAAGGAGAATAAGGAGTGTGTTTTATTTAAGATAGATTTTGAGAAGGCTTATGATAATGTTAATTGGGATTTTCTTCGTTTTGTTATGTTGAGGATGGGTTTTGGTTCTACTTGGCTGAGGTGGATGGAGGCTTGCGTCTTCAAGGGGTTCATTTCCATTTTGGTCAATGGAAGTCCAACAGCTAATTTCGAGATTAAGAAAGGTTTGATGCAGGGGGATCCCCTCTCTCCGTTTCTTTTTGTTTTGGTTGCGGAGGGGTTGACGAGAATGGTAGCTAAAGCTGTGGAAGTGAATGTGTTAAGTGGTTTTAAAGTCGACGAGGCTACGAGGGTGGAAGTTGTTCAATTTGCAGATGATACCTTAATGGTGTGTGAGGGAGGGTGGAAGAATATATGGGGCCAGAAGGCGATTCTGAGGGGCTTCGAGTTAATTTCTGGTTTGGGTGTAATTATCACAAAAGTCGATTAATTGGTATTAATGTCAGCCAACACTTTCTTCTTACTACAACTAATTTCCTTTCTTGTAATGTCGACATGCCTTCTTTTACTTTCTTGGGAATTCCGGTGGGGTGTGATCCTAGGAGAGTGTCTACTTGGAAGCCGGTTCTTGAGAAGTTAAGGTTTAAGCTGAATTGTTGGAATGGCAGGTTGTTAAACATGGCTGGGAGGCTGGCCTTGATAAACTCCATTCTGTCCAGCCTACCTGTTTTTCTCTTTTCTTTTTATAAGGCGTCAGCTTCGGTGTGCAATGAGATCGATAAGATCTGTAGAAGGTTTTTGTGGGATGGATGCAGTTCGGAGCGAAAGATTTCGTGGGTTAATTGGGAGGTGGTGTGTTGTAATAAAGAGGTGGGAGGGTTAGGGATACGTCGGATGAAAGAGTTCAACTTGGCTCTTCTTAACAAGTGGAAGTGGAAGATTCTGTCGAGGACAAATACGTTATGGAAGAATATTCTCAGGGTTCGGTACGGTAATTTGGAGCATTAGGTTCTGCAAGATTCTTATCAGTGGAAGAAGGGTTGTTCTAGCTGGTGGAGTGATTTGCTTAAACTGGCTGATAGTTCCAAGCTGGGGTCTTGTGCCTTTTCCTTTGCTGACAGTGTGAAGTTTAATGTTGGGGATGGTTCTAAGGTTCCTTTTTGGTTTGGTAATTGGTATAGCTGTGGTCTTTTGGTTGTTAATTTCTTTGATATTTTTTGTTTGAGCAATGCTAAACAGGTGAGTGTTGCTGAGATGGGTGGTTGGGAGGGAGATGAGTGGGGCTGGAATTGTTTCGGTGTTCCTGCTGACTTGCAGGATGTTATTGGGAACAGGTTGTTGGAGATGTCGGAGGTTTTGAAAGATTTTAGGCCCGAGATGGTGGGAAAAGATGAGGTGATTTGGGCAGGCGGTGAGCATTTTTCTTATGAAGTTAAAGATGTTTATAGGCAGTTTTCGGATGTGCTTACGAAGAAGACGACGGTTGATCAAGATAGGGGGTTTTCTTTATTATGGAGGCTTAAGGTTCCGGAGAAGGTAAAAGTATTTGGTTGGAAGATTTTGTGGGGTAGAATTCTGTCTCGTGTTGCTCTTAGGAAGCAGGGTATCGATGTTGACATTTATTGTGTTCTTTGTTCTGAGCATGATGAAGACTGTTCGCATATGTTGTTCTCTTGTGTTTTTTCGGCCATCGTGTGGAGGACGATTGGGAAATGGTTAGGAGTTGGGGTTGTTTTTAACGGTGATATAAATTCCTTCTTCTTGTCTTGGTGTGCTGGAGGTGGGAGAATGATAGGGAGAGGAGTTTTCTGGTTATTAGTAGTGTGGGTTTTATGGAGGGAACGAAATAATCGTATTTTCAAATCGATATCCTCGACGGTTGATGATGTGTGTTGGCTTATTAAAATTTTAGCTTGGAGATGGGGTCCTATTAGAAATATTCTTTATTCCAAGTCTAGCTTTTTAGAATTTTGTAATGATCCTTTTTAATATTCTTGATTAGACTTGGTTGAGAATATTTCCCTCTTTGTTTAAGGGTTGGAATACCCCTTGTATTCTTATTTATGAATTGCCTTTAAAAAAAAACCAAAGAGCATTGAAATAAAATGTTTTTTTAAATAATTAAAAAAAAAATCGCATTGAGTGTTTGTTGAAAAAAAATTCATTAATTCCATATTATTTAAGCAAGTTCTGTTAATTCTCTGGTTTATTATAAAACACATCAAAAAAAAATTATTGAGTTTTTTTTTCTCACTCTCATAACTCCGTGTTTTAGAAATTGTTGAAACGCCAATTTCTCTCTCTTTCTTTCTACTCATTGAATTTTTCGAGAACTTTCTTGATTTCTCTTTATAGAACTATGTTAATTTCTCCTCGTTTGAATTGAGAAATTATCCAGTATAATTTTTGGATTATCTTTAGAAAATTATTCGGATTTCCCTTTGTTTAAGAAATTATTTTGAGTGGTCAAATGATCGTTATCAAACTCTCTTTGGAGAATTATTGGAATTTCTCTTGATTTGAGAAATTATTACGACGGATCGTTATACCAGATACTATGAGTGGTATTTATACAATATTTGGATGATCTTTGTACCATCAGCGAGTGTATTTTTAGACCGATTAGCTATCGTGCAAATAGTAATCGTACAGTATATAACTGAGTTGTTTTATCTTGTAGGCGGCACAATAATTCGACTGCTTTACATAATTTCGAACAGTTCCGCGAAACATCTTAAAGAGAGAGAAATGTTTCGCGACTCATCCCGGTAACTTCTTCCGTAACTATTTTCAAAATCCAAAAATCAACAATTTTAAGACATTTCAAAAATTGTCATGGCTACCGAAGAAATTATTGGTAACACTGCGGCCATTGTCTCTAACAAACCATTCAAGTTTGAGGGTTTTCACTTCAAACGTTGGCAAGCTAAAATGAAAATTTTCCTAACCTTAAAGAAGGTTGCCAACGTTTTGACCGAGGATATTATGTTGCTCCTTCTGGATCAACCGAACAAACTAATGATAAGAAATTTGGGGATTCATATGGAATACTTAATAGTGTTGAAGTTTAATTTTTTTGCACAAATTAAATCAAATGATTTCAAACTTAGGAATAAAATCACCATATGGAAAGAGAATTATAATCTCTACAAAATCATATTTAGAATAGACTCGCAGATGATCTGTATGATTACTACAGTAGATGTAATACTGCAAAACATGACTTGGAGACTCTTTAAAAGAAGTATGACCTAGAAGCTATAGCAAAGAAATATGTTGTTAGTCATTACCTTAAGTATCAAATGGTAAAGATGAAAGGTCAGTGGTCACTCAATGTTACGAACTTCAAAAGATTGCTTATGAGAACATCACTAGAAGTATGTGTTTAGATGATCAATTTAAAAATTTCTTTTATTATTGACAATTTTCCCCTAGTTTGAAAGTTTTAAAATTATGCTTTGCTACAAAATAAAATAATATTTAATTGAGATTCTGATTATCCTCCTTCAAATTGAAGAAGAATAATAGAAACATGATCAAAGAGAAGAAGAATGGGTTGTTTCAAACAACAAAAAGAAATTTGGTGTAATTCTGAAGCCATTTGAAAAATAATTAAAAACTCATAACTGAATTAAGAATGAAAATTCTTCAAGGGTCCCAATTACTCCAATTGATAGGCAACAACCACCATCACAAAGAAATGACACTGGTGTTTTTATCTTGCTTCAATTGTAGAAAACCAGGTCATATGATTAAGAAATGTAAGATCAAGTTTAAACTTTGTGTTGCTCTAAGGCATATGTTAACCTAATTAATGAACAATTTATTTCTTTGATCACTAAAATCAACATGATTGGTAAATCTGATTGTTTGTGGATAGACGTTGGCTCTTCTATTAATGTCTGATATGATCGTGCAATGTTCAAAGCATACATAAATAAGAAAGTATTGTTGGGTTTTGGCCACACCACGAACATTGTTGGTATTGGAGAAGTGGAGCAGATCCCACCTCTGAAAAGACTTTAATTTTGAAGGATCTCATGTATGCTTCAGAGATTATAAAGAATATTGTTTTTGTTTTTTTCTGAAAAAGGTAGGGTTTATTTAGTTTATTAGGGTAGATTTGTACACAACCACTAAGAATGATATTTTTGTGAAGTTGCTATGTTTAAGACTTTTGTGAATCAAATTAATTTAGTAAGAAGATTAAGACACATCGTAGTGATAAGGGAATTGAATATGATTCCAATTTGTTTAATGAATTTTATAAACAAAATTGAATATTACATGAAACGAATGCACCATATTCTCCTTAAATGAATGGTAAAGAAGAAAGAAATAATACAACTCTTACTAAACATGTTGTTACAATTATGATGAATTCATGTGTTGCTCCTCACTGGTTGGGGGGATTTTGTTGACTATTTTCTATGTCCGGAATAGAATTCCCAATTCAAAGAGTAAGATCTTTCATTATGAGATATAAAAGAAAAGACAATCAAACTTGTCTTATTTACGAACTTAGGGCTGCCTGGCTAATGTCAGAATTGTATGTCCAAAGCGAGTCAAACTCTCTAGTAGAGTCTATGAATATGTATTCATTTGGTATGCATCAAATAGTAGGGCATATTGGTTTTATGACCTAAATTATAAAGTGATCATAGAATCAAATGGCGTTTAATTCTATGAAGACAGATTTTATTTCAAGCTGAAAAATAGCTAGGGCACTGAATCAAATCAAATTCCTGTGATAAGAAGCATCAAAAGCAATGATGAAATAGAAATAGAACTTCGACGAAGTAAACGAGTAAGAGTTTCTTAATACTATGATCCAAATTATGCAGATTATATAGTAGAAAAAGATCCAACAAATCTTTAGGCCTTGTCATTTCTAGATGCATAATGGTTGCAAGAAGCTATTAATGATGATATAGATTCTCTAGAATATAACATGACTTGAAACCTAGTAGACTTACCTCCTGGTTTAAAACTAATTGGTTGTAAATGAGTTTTGAAAAAGAAACTAAAACCTAATGGAACAATTGATAAGTACAAGGCTCACTTTTTAGCCAAAGTTTTTGGTAAATAGAAAATATAGATTTATTCGATACTTTTTCTCAAGTCACTTGAACTACATTCATTAGGGTACTTATTTAATGGATTTTATTTATAACTTAATAGTACACCAATTGAATGTCAAAACAACTTTTTTAAATGGTGACTTAGAAGAATAAATCTATATGGATCAACTGGAAGGGTTTGCGATTCATGAACATGAAAACAATGTCAATAAGTTAGATAAGTCTTTGTATGGTCTAAAACAAGCTCTAAAGCAATGACATGAAAATTTTGATAACTTAATGATAGCGAATAGGTACAAAGTAAATGAAAATGACAAATGCGTTTATTACAAATTTGAGAATCGCATTTGCACTATCATATGTCTCTATGTAGACGATCTACTCAAATTTTAATCAATTTGGAATTGTGAACAATTGATAGAAATCGATGTTTTCACGGTTGAAAATCGATATAAATGGCGTAGTGTAATCGTATTATGCATATAATCATTGATTATGCTTGGTTGTTCTATTTGGAAGTGTTTTGGGTGAAGAATTGGGATTTTGGACCCAAATGTTTCTGGGTTCTCACTGCTGCGAATTTCAAAATTCTGCTTTGTTCGCCTGGCGAACCTGGCGAATGCGAAAGCGAATGTTTGGTCGAGGGTTCGCCTAGCGAACCCCGGGGCGAGCGGAAGGCGAATGTTCGGCCAGAAGCTCGCTTAGCGAACTTTATGCCTATTTTCCTCTGCCTTGGTTCGCTAGGGTTCGCCTAGCGAATACTGGAGCGAACGTGACATATTTTCTATTTTGTTTTCTTCATAATTTTCAAACTGTAAGTCCGTTTTGGTCGCCGTTCGAAGCGGTGGAAAGCTAATAAAATGTTATTTCTTATTAAAATAGTTTTGAGATTGTTGGCCGATTTAATTATGTTGGGAATTTGGGAATGTGTCGTTTTGTTGACTTTTACCGTTTTAATGGTGTGTATTTGATGTGTTATCATGCAATATGCTTTTGATATATTTCGTATGACTTGTGTGAAGTTATATGATGTGAATGCATGTGATGAAATGTTGTGATGATGGGTTGTGGCCTAAGGGCAAGAAAATGCATTGTGTTGTGTTTGATTGTATATACACGATTATGGATGTGTATATGTGTGCATTTGAATGTCATGAGTCATTTTATGCCAAGCATCATGATATGCATTCTTGTGATGTCGTGTGCCCTAGTGGGTGTGAGCGACGAAACGGTTCCAGAGGGAATCTGCTATAACATCATGAGCCTTATACCGAGAGGACCTAAAGCGATGATTATAGACGATCGTGAGCCTTATACAAAGAGGACCTAAAGTGATCGGATCGTGAGCCTTATACCGAGAGGACCTAAAGCGATCCATAAACTTCGTGAGCCTTATACCAAGAGGAGCTAAAGCAACGGGGAACATCGTTTGCCCGACGGGGAGTTACACTAAGTAACAAGCGATGATTCCAATAGTTCCTGAGTGAACTAATGATGAGAATGATGGATGGATGGTACCGCATTGCATTTGCATAGAGTCGTTGTGTCGGTCTCTTTGCATATGCATAAGTCATGAATGGATTGATTATGTATGGAAAATCATGATTTGATTGAGTATGTGTTGAGATTTATGTTTGAATTGGTGAATTGATGTGCATATGTGATAAATGCATTGGTTGTGGATAATATGTTTTATGCATAGACATATGCTATGTGATGTGGTGGGGTGTTTGCATATGTTATGAATTTGGTGTGCCTTATGTGTGAATATGAGATTATGTTGGTGTAAAGGATATATGCTATGTGTATTAGTATGTGATGCTTGTGGTGAGAATAACTATGCATGTGAATTTTTATGTGTTTGCATATTATTATGCAATCTTGATTTAGTTGTTATTTCTCACCCTTCTGCTGTGGTTTGTTGCCCTATGAGGCAATTGCAGATTAGTAGTCTTGGAGGCTTTTGTGAAGATTAGTTCTCCATCCGTTTGTCAGTCGGTCTGCTCTGATACGTAACACAGGAGTCCGGGAACGCTTTTGTTATATATGTATACATTTGTAGGATCTATTTTGTATTACCTTAATATGTATATTTTAATGTTATAAAACAATTTATTTTGTAAAATAATTCAGTTATGGATCTTCCGCTTTATTCCATAATTGACCTTCCCTTTTATATGGAAAAAGTTTCCCTTCTACATTTATTCCATTTTGTGTTATGTATCAAATAATTGAGCAGGGATTGTATTTTCTTTCCTTAATTGTGGCATCCTTGTTTCTGTCAGAAAAATAAATTTTTATTTACTCTAATTTAATTATGTATTATTTATTCTCGATGGGAATTGGGGTGTTACAATAGTGGTATCAGAGCAGGTCGGTCCGTCCGACCAAGTTGTTGAGTTAGTTGGTGTGACAGTTGAATACTGTCGATGTTGTTTGTTCCTTAGTATGTGATATGTCTGTGAAACACTGTCAGTACTTTCTGGTTTCCTAATCCTTTGTCTTCAGGTGTGAGAATGAGATAAGTGGGGGAGAAGCTGGTGTTTCTCCAAGTTGCTTCAGTTGTGGAGTGTTGGCTCAGTGTGCCGTTGGTTGCAAAATTGTAAGAGTTGTTTGGGCAGCGTTGTTCCCGGTTCCGGAGGGAATGCATAGGTAAGGTTTATGTCAACTAAGGAATTGTGCCTTAGGTAGTTGTGTGCACAAGATGCAAGGAAAGCTATTATAGTTTGGTAAAGACGGTTTATGCCCCATCATGATTGTCGGCTGTCTATTGACAAATTGAGGAACTGATCACCCTTAATCTCTTGTTGATAGCAGACGAGAATTATGTTGGATAGAATAGACGTGTCTTTCAGGCTTTGATAGTGTGTGAAATGAATTGTTTGGAATTAAGGAAATGATTACAGACTATTTTGTTGAGTCGATGAATATTCTAATATCAGAAGATGAGACGGATTTGAGGTTTTAGTATGTTGGTCCAGTTGGGAAGTCATTGAGAGAGAATGATTGGGTATCGTTAAAGGTTGTTCTCAGAGAGTAGAGTGTGAACTCAAATTTGACGAAGGGGAAGATTTGAGGTTTGGATCTGCTAAGTAAGTAGGAGAACTTTTAGGAAGTGAAACTAAGATGTTTGTTATGTTTGTGATGATAGTGTTTTGGAAATTGGCAGAAAGGCCACAATGTTGGGCTGTCAGTGGTGCATGGTTTTCAGATGTATTTCCGGATGGAATATTGGATGTTAGCATTAGAAGTACCCGGATTGATAGAGCGGTTGGAAGATTTATTGGAAAAGAGAATTGTGAGGCCAAGTGTGTCATCTTAGAGGGCTCCAGTATTGTTAGTAACAAAAAGGATGGATGATCGAACGGAATAATAAGCATGATGTGTATAATGGTATTGAGACTTTGGAAAACAAAACGTAGAGTTCTGGTAAGGTTTGGAGTCTTTGGAGTTTTAGGGCATTAATGGAAATCTTGAGAAAACCCTTAGGTGTGAATGTAATATTTGAGAGTTCTTTTGGGTTGGTTGTTGCTACATGTTGGAATTTATGGAATTGGACGGTCAAGAGAAGAAATTGTGTATGGATTACTAACAGTTGAATAAGGTGATGGTTGAGAATAAGTGTCCACTTTCAAGAATAGATGACCGGAATGGTTTGGTTAAGTTTGAGTGAAATTACAATTGGTTGGAATGTTTGATAAGAGTGGTGAATTGTGTGAGTTGAGGCTTTGATCGACGTAATGTGACTGGTTATGTTTGTTATTGTCGGGATAAGCTGTTGTTTACTCGGTTAAGCTTGTATGTGAGTAACCAGTACCCAGTGAAAATTTTTGCAAAGCTTTAAGAATTTATATCTTTTGGAATTTGGTTGGGCATTACAAAGTACAGTGATGTTATTTGGTGTTAGTAATGCGTCTGTAATGTTTGTGGAGTATATGAATCGTATCTTCCATATTTATTTGGATAAGTTCGTAATGGCTTTGATTGAGGATTCATAATTTTAAGATGGTTGTGGTTACTTTTGTGTTGAGAATCTGGAGGTATTATTTTGAGGGTTTTAGGTTCAAGGTGTTTGGATGGAGAAAATGATGGTTTTGGATGAGTAACAGCACTGCTGGGATTCTGAGTTTTCCTTGGTTCGCCTAGCGAACCTGGGGCGAAGTCCAGTGAACAGCTTCCGAGGGGATTCGCCTAGCGAAGGTCAGCGAATGTTCGCCAACGACGTTCGCCTAGCGAAGGCGGAAGCGAATGCTCATTAGGGGTTCACCTAGCGAACATGGCAGGTTGTCCCGTTTTGTTTCCTTCATAACTTTTGATTTGTAACTAGGATTAAGGCACGGTCGGATGGTTGGAATTCCTGATTAGTTATGACCTTGGCTCGAATTATCCTATTGGTAAAGTGAATGTTGTGCCTGAATAGTTAAGTCGATAGTCTTGCATATGGTTGTTTTGATGGTCAAAGAATTAAAATTATTTGAGCAGTTCAGAGACTTGTGTCTGGTGTGTAAGCTAATACAGTAGAGTGTAAGGTTGGGTATATTATAAGTGAATAGTGATTTTGGCGAATATGAGGAAGAGTTAGACTTTGGATATGAAATTGGTGGATTTGATTGTTGAGAGTAATCAGAGTGCGCAGCGGAAGCGTGATGTGACACATTTTGTATATGCGTGTGTGACTTGTAGGAGTTCATAGGTTGAACATTGGAAACATGTAGGAATGATGAGACCATTGGACGTTTCAGAATGGAAGTGTTAGGTGAAATGTTTAAATATTATTCATGGGCTACTATGTAGATGGATGTTTTGGTTATATGTTCGATTGGCGAATCGTAGCATTATTGTAATATTGTTGTGTGACAAGGATATTGGTATTGTGGATATGTAGAGGTTGTTGAAATGATGTTGTGTCGTGGAACTTTATGTTCTTGTTTGTGTTGTTGCCTCGTTTCCATCATGTTGGTTCGAGTGCGAGTAGCTGATTCCTGTGTGTGTTCGTAACTTGGGTATTCTTTGAGTTGTGAGTTGGTCGTCAAGTGCATTGTATGGGCTTTGCATCTTGTCGTTGTAGTTGTCGTCATTGTTGTAGCTGCTGTTAGCAAGGTGGTTTGTCAGTTTGTGTTATTCGTGGTGTGCCTTCGGTTGGCATGTTGGTTTGTTAGTCAGATACGAGAGTCGTATCCGGAGTTGTTCGTATCGATTATATTTTCGAGGGCGAAAATGTCTAAGTGGGGGAGAATTGTAACGCCCCATTTTGTCCGATTTATTTAATCGAGTCGATTTAATTATTTTCGTTTTTATATTATTTTATTCTTGACTTTTATTTGACAATATATTATTTTTCAACGTTATTATGTTTTATCGCATTTTGAGAGCGTTTGAGAGATATTTGAGCTGAGGGGTAAAATGGTCATTTTGAGAGGTTAGACATTTTAGAAAAATTAGATATTTTTAATAAATATAAAGTGGAGAGAAAAAGAGAGAAAAGAAAGGGAAAGGAAAAGAAGAGAAAGAAAGAGAGAAGACGAGAAAGAGGAAAATTGAGGAAACCTCCGTTTCAATCGCGATTAATCGGGTAAGGGTGAGAAGTTTCGATTATATCATGCTTGTATATGTAAATGTATGTATTTGTTTGAATGTTTGGTTGAAAAATATATGTTTTCCATTTGGTTTAAATTGTGAACAATTGATAGAAATCGATGTTTTCACGGTTGAAAATCGATATAAATGGCGTAGTGTAATCGTATTATGCATATGATCATTTATTATGCTTGGTTGTGCTATTTGGAAGTGTTTTGGGTGAAGAATTGGGATTTTGGACCCAAATGTTTCTGGGTTCTCACTGCTGCGAATTTCAAAATTCTGCTTTGTTCGCCTAGCGAACCTGGCGAATGCGAAAGCGAATGTTTGGTCGAGGGTTCGCCTAGCGAACCCCGGGGCGAGCGGAAGGCGAATGTTCGCCCAGAAGCTCGCTTAGCGAACTTTATGCCTGTTTTCCTCTACCTTGGTTCGCTAGGGTTCGCCTAGCGAATACTGGAGCGAACGTGACATATTTTCTATTTTGTTTTCTTCATAATTTTCAAACTGTAAGTCCGTTTTGGTCGTCGTTCGAAGCGTTGGAAAGCTAATAAAATGTTCTTTATTATTAAAATGGTTTTGAGATTGTTGGACGATTTAATTATGTCGGGAATTTGGGAATGTGTCGTTTTGTCGACTTTTACCGTTTTAATGGTATGTATTTGTTGTGTTATCATGCAATATGCTTTTGATATATTTTGTATGACTTGTGTGATGTTATATGATGTGAATGCATGTGATGAAATGTTGTGATGATGGTTTGTGGCCTAAGGGCAAGAAAATGTATTGTGTTGTGTTTGATTGTATATGCACGATTATGGATGTGTATATGTGTGCATTTGAATGTCATGAGTCATTGTATGCCAAGCATCATGATATGCATTCTTGTGATGTCGTGTGCCCTAGTGGGTGTGAGCGACGAAACGGTTCCAGAGGGAATCCGCTATAACATCGTGAGCCTTATACCGAGATGACCTAAAGCGATGATTATAGACGATCGTGAGCCTTATACAAAGAGGACCTAAAGAGATCGGATCGTGAGCCTTATACCGAGAGGACCTAAAGCGATCCATAAACGTCGTGAGCCTTATACCAAGAGGACCTAAAGCGACGGGGAACATCATTTGCCTGATGGGGAGTTACACTAAGTAACAAGTGATGATTCCAATAGTTCCTGAGTGAACTAATGATGAGAATGTTGGATGGATGGTACCGCATTGCATTTGCATAGAGTCGTTGTGTCGGTCTCTTTGCATTTGCATAAATCATGAATGGATTGATTATGTGTGGAAACTCATGATTTGATTGAGTATGTGTTGAGATTTATGTTTGAATTGGTGAATTGATGTGCATATGTGATAAATGCATTGGTTGTGGATAATATGTTTTATGCATAGACATATGCTATGTGATGTGGTGGGGTGTTTGCATATGTTATGAATTTGGTGTGCCTTATGTGTGAATATGTGATTATGTTGGTGTAATGGATATATGCTATGTGTATTAGTATGTGATGCTTGTGGTGAGAATAACTATGCATGTGAATTTTTATGTGTTTGTATATTATTATGCAATCTTGATTTAGTTGTTATTTCTCACCCTTCTGCTATGGTTTGTTGCCCTATGAGGCAATTGCAGATTAGTAGTCTTGGAGGCTTTTGTGAAGATTAGTTCTCCATCCGTTTGTCAGTCGTTCTGCTCTGATACGTAACACGGGAGTCGGGGAACGCTTTTGTTATATATGTATTCATTTGTAGGATCTATTTTGTATTACATTTATATGTATATTTTAATGTTATAAAACAATTTATTTTGTAAAACAATTTGTTATTTCTTTGATTCTGTGGTTGGCATTTATTTTGCTAAAACTATTCTAGCAGCAAGAAGTTGAAACATGAAGTTCTAATTTGCTGCATTCAACATGTCGAATGAAGATGTCCCATACCTGCTCATACGACATCGCGTTTGGATTCAGTTTTTAAAGCAGATTCTGTTGCTGTGAATTGTTACTAAATATTCTGTGAATATTTGGTTATCCTATGTGGCATCCAAAGCATTTTTGGATTGTGGTTATTTGTTGGTCTTTCGGATTTTCAGCTGTTTCTAATTATGGAGACATATTAGGAAACTTTGGATTGAAGACCTATTTTGTTGGAGTTTATTTTGCAGATTTGTGAGCTGTCTATTTGCTACGTTTTTGAAGCCTAATTCAGTCCAGATTAAATGCTATATATTGACTGATGTAAACCTAGTTTAGGTGTGGAACTTACATGTGTTTTTGGTAGGGTTTCGAGTGTATTTTGTGAGCCTAACTGGTATCATTCTGATAACAGTATAAGGACTGGTTTTTTGGGTTGTAAGTTCTGTCAGTTACTCATAAGATTTTAAGCATTGAGTTTCTTGTGTGTCAATTCTCATAAGCTTTGAAGTATTGAGAATTGTGTGTTTTGAAAGTGTGACTTTCGGTTTGTTACTTGTGTGGAAAGATACCAATCACGGGTTGTGGTTGCAGAGGGATTTGAGGAGGGCCTCATACCTAGGTGAGTCTTAGGTAGAAGTCATAGGAAGGGTAGTGATTAAGTGAGCAGGTTATTCGATAATTGTATGATCTGTGAATTGATACTATCGTATATTGGTTTCGTCCTTGGATTGGTAGCCCCCAGAGTAGGATTGTTGATCCGAACTGGGTAAACATATCACTGTGTTATTTACTTTCTGCACTGTTATTTTTATTGCTATCTTGTTCATTGTGTTGGATATCAGTGTCTCAACATCTGTGTAGGACATCTGATATCTGTGCCAGAATATCAATTGCCATCAAGAGCTTGCACCCTTGTTTGGTTCTGGGTGAGATTCAGGGAAGGTACTTTCTGGTACAATGGACAAGGATGGAGGATTTCTGAACAAACCACCTCTGCTTGATGGTTCCAACTATGACTATTGGAAACCAAGGATGATAGCATTCATCAAATCCATGGATGATCAAGCATGGAAAGCTGTTATAAAAGGATGGGAGCCCCCAAAGGTTAAGGATGAAAAAGGTACCCCTACTGATGTGGTGAAGGAAGAGGAATACTGGGATGATGCAGATTACAAAGGGTCCATGGGAAATTCCAAAGCCATGAATGCATTGTTTAATGGTGTCAACAAGAATATCTTCAGATTGATTGAACATTGCACCATTGCAAAAGAGGCGTGGGAGGTCTTGAAGGTTGCTCATGAAGGGACTTCAAAGTTAAAGATGTCAAAGCTTCAGCTTCTCACTAGCAAGTTTGAGAGTTTGAAGATGAAAGAGGATGAGAGCATTCATGATTTTCACATGAACATTATTGAGATAGCTAATGCCTCTAGTGCCCTAGGTGAAAAGATGTCTGACAGCAAACTGGTCAGAAAAATCCTCAGATCTCTACCTAAGAGATTTGACATGAAAGTGACTGCTATAGAGGAAGCTCAGGATATAGACAAGATGAAAGTGCATGAACTGGTGGGATCTCTTCAAACATTTAAATTAGGGATCAGTGAAAAGTTTTAAAAGAAGAAGAGCATAGCTTTTGTGTCAAATGCTGGTGACTCAGAAGATGAAGGTGACCTGGTCAGAGATGAAGGGGTGTCTAAAGATCTGGTATTGCTTGGAAAACAATTTAACAAAGTGTTGAAAAGGATTGACTGGAAGTCGAGAGCAAATTCTCAGAACAAGTCACTCGACATCAGTAAGAACCAGGATGGAGGCAGAAGATCCAGAACTGAAGAAGACTCTAATCAAGGGAAGAGAGTTAAGTGTTTTGAATGTGAGGGATATGGGCACATAAAGACTGAGTGTCCCACGTATCTCAAAAGGCAGAAGAAGGGCTTATCAGTGTCTTGGTCAGAAGGAGAGTCTGAGAGTGATCTTGAAGAAGAATCAGCAAAATTGGTGACAGCTTTGACTGGGATCTGTAAAGCTGATGGAGAAACTACTTGTGAGTCTGACTCTGACAAAGAATCCTATGTTGGAGAACTCACTAAGGAAGAAGTCTTCACAGGGTTTTCAGAGTTGTGTATCAAGAATGAAGAAAGGTGCCGGATAATATTGGAATAGAAGGTTCTGATAGCTCAACTAGAAGCTGAGAAGGAAGAACATCTATCAATCATTACTGATCTGAAAGAGGAGGTTGAATGGAAAAAGTCAAAACTTGACAATATGACCAAGTCTATAAGAATGCTGAACAATGGTACCACGCAGCTGGATGAGATTCTTCAGACTGGGAAAGATGCTGGAAATGTGCAAGGCCTTGGTTTTAACAATCAAGCAGAGACTTACAAGAAGCCTGTATTGAAGTTTGTTCCTCAGAAAATAAAGCAAGAAGAGGGGATGTCAAATCACATGTTTCAACATCAGATGAAGCATCATAAAAGAGTTTATAGATCAAAGTATAAACCACGGAGATGCCATTACTGTGGAAAGATTGGTCACTTAAAGTCCTTTTGCTACAAGCTGCACGGCTATCCCAAAACTGCTCAGCAACAAAATAAAGGACAGAGTTGGGGTAAAGTGAAGAGAAGATGGATCCCTAGACAAATGATGGCTGGTCTTATAGCACATACCTCTCTTAGAGCATCTGCAAGAGAAGATTGGTACTTTGACAGTGGTTGTTCAAGACACATGACTGGTGTGAAGAAATTCTTGTCAGATATCAAGCCTCACTCCACCAATTATGTCACTTTTGGGGATGGATCAAAGGGTGAAATAAAAGGTGTTAGAAAGCTGGACTACACAGGACAACCAAATCTGGATCGTGTTCTATTTGTCAAAGGGCTGATCGCAAATTTAATCAGTATAAGCCAATTGTGTGATGTAGGTCTCAAAGTAAATTTCACCAAATCTGAATGTCTAGTAACCAATGAGAAAGATGAAGTTATTATGAAGGGAACCAGGTCTAAGGATAACTGCTATATGTGGAATCCTCAAGAACCTGAAAGTCTGTCTACTTGTTTGATGTCAAAGGAAGATGAAACCAAACTGTGGCATTAGAAATTGGGTCACTTACACCTGAAAGGGATGAAGAAAGTTATGTCAAGTGAGGCTGTTAGAGGTATTCCCAAGCTGAAGATTGATGAGGATAAAATATGTGGTGAATGTCAAGTTGGGAAGCAAACAAGGGTGTCACACAAGAGGCTTCAACATCTTACCACAACTTCTAGAGTTTTGGAACTTCTTCACATGGACTTAATGGGACCTATGCAGGTTGAAAGTCTTGGTGGGAAGAAGTATGCCTATGTTGTCGTAGATGACTACTCCAGATTCACTTGGATAAGTTTTATTAGAGAAAAGTCTGAAGTATTTGCAGCCTTCAAAGAGTTGTGTCAAAGGATTCAACGGGAAAAGGATTGTGGTGTTGTTCGGATCAGAAGTGACCATGGGAAAGAATTTGAAAATAGCAGGTTTGAAGAGTTCTGCTTATCTGAGGGAATCACTCATGAATTCTCATCACCGATCACTCCTCAGCAGAATGGTGTGGTGGAACGGAAGAAGAGGACTATACAAGAGTGTGCAAAAGTCATGATTCATGCCAAAAAGCTTCCATATCATTTTTGGGCTGAAGCCATGAATACTGCTTGCTATATACACAATAGGGTGACTATCAGATCAGGTACTTCTATCACTCTTTATGAGCTATTGAAAGGTAGAAAGCCAAATGTGAAGTATTTCCATGTGTTTGGGAGTAAGTGCTATATCTTGGCGGATCGTGAGCAGAGGCGAAAGATGGATCCTAAGAGTGAGGAAGGAATATTTTTGGGATACTCTACAAATAGTAAAGCATATAGGGTATTTAATTCCAGAACTAAGGCGATGATGAAATCCATAAATGTGGTGGTTGATGACTCTGGCAAAGACGAAGATGTCCCAGATGATGTTGGAGCATGTCTGCCCATGAACAATGAAATCTCCCAAGACATTGAGTCTGTAGAAGATAGTGCTCAAGAAACTGACACCAGACATGAGAATGAAGAGGTAGAGGATGCTAACAGGGGACCTTCTATAAGGATTCAGAAGGATCACCCTAAGGAATTGATTATTGGAGATCTGAATGAAGGTGTAAGAACCAGAACGAGGGAGACTGTGTCAAATGCATGCTTTGTTTCAAAGATTGAACCAAAGAATGTCAAAGAAGCATTGACAGATAAGTTCTGGATAAGTGCTATGCAAGATGAACTCTGTTAATTCAAGAGGAATGAAGTCTGGGAACTGGTACCACGACCAGTAGGAACAAATGTGATTGGAACAAAATGGGTTTATAAGAATAAGTCTGATGAACAAGGAGTTGTTACCAGGAACAAAGCCAGATTAGTTGCTTAAGGATACACACAAATTGAAGGAGTAGACTTTGATGAAACATTTGCTCCTGTGGCTCGATTGGAATCCATCAGATTGCTGCTAGGAGTGGCATGTTTGTTGAAATTCAGATTGTTTCAAATGGATGTCAAGAGTGCTTTTCTGAATGGTTATCTTAATGAGGAAGTCTATGTTCAGCAGCCTAAAGGTTTTGTGGATCCAACTTTTCCTGATCATGTTTTCAAGCTGAAGAAGGCTTTGTATGGGCTGAAACAAGCTCCACGAGCTTGGTATGAAAGACTGACTGAGTTCTTAGTCAACAATGGATACAGGAAGGGTGGTATTGATAAAACACTTTTTGTCAAGGAGAAGGATGGGAAACTAATGATTGCTCAGATTTATGTAGATGATATTGTGTTTGGTGGGATGTCAGATGAAATGGTCCAACATTTTGTCAATCAAATGCAATCTGAATTTGAGATGAGCTTGGTAGGTGAATTGACCTACTTCCTTGGATTACAAGTCAAGCAGATGGAAGACTCCATTTTTATCTGTCAGAGCAAATATGCGAGGAACATTGTGAAGAAGTTTGGACTGGATAATACCAAGCATAAGAGGACTCCTGCTCCTACTCACTTGAAGTTATCCAAAGATGAAAAGGGAGTGAATGTTGAACAAAGTTTGTGTAGAAGTATGATTGGCAGTCTACTGTATATTACAGCAAGTAGGCCAGACATAACATTTGTTGTTGGTGTGTGCGCAAGATATCAAGCAGAACCTAAGGTCAGTCACATCAATCAAGTTAAGAGAATTCTTAAGTATGTGAGTGGTACATGTGATTATGGGTTGTTGTACTCCCATGACTCAAGTCCCATTTTAGTAGGTTACTGTGATGCTGATTGGGCTGGAAGTGCTGATGATAGGAAGAGTACCTCTGGAGGATGTTTATTTTTAGGAAATAATCTTATTTCCTGGTTTAGTAAGAAGCAAAATTCTGTATCGCTTTCTACTGCTGAAGCTGAGTACATAGCAGCTGGAAGTAGTTGTGCTCAACTAGTATGGATGAAGCAGATGTTATCTGAGTATAATGTCACACAAGATGTCATGACATTGTTTTGTGACAACCTGAGCGCTATTAATATTTCCAAAAATCTAATTCAACATAGCAGGACTAAGCACATTGATATCAGGCATCACTTCAACAGAGAACTTGTGGAGGACAAAGTCATAACTCTTGAGCATGTGAGCACAGAAAATCAGCTTGCTGACATATTTACCAAGGCTCTGGATGCAGTTCAGTTTGAAAACCTGAGGAGCAGACTTGGGGTTTGCATTCATGAAGAACTATAGTAATTAATGTTCCTTCTGGCTGCCAGATTGGAAAGAGTAAAGGAGGTTCTGGTAGTGCAGTGTGTGAATGAAGGGAAAATGCTGAAGTTTGTGCATGACATTTGGGCATGTGATGTGGTGTGCATCTACTCTCTGATGCAGTTTACTCTGGTTTTATTTTTACTTTGACTTGTTCTACTTGCCTTTGTCATATTTATGGCTAAAAAGGGGGAGTAGTATGTTTGTGTGTGATATGCTTGTGCTGCTGCAGTAGTTGAGGGGGAGATTGTGGAATGTTGCTATAGTTGAGGGGGAGTTTTGCTATGCTGCTATGATGTGTTGTGTGTTGTGTGTTGTATGCAGCTGAACGGGAGTGCTGCTATGCTGGATTTTTTTTTGCTGTGTGATGTTGGTATTTCGCTGCTGTCTGATATGGATGTTTTTTTTGTGTGCTTCTTTACAAGTTTTTTTTGTGTGTAGTTTTAGCCAAAATAAGCCAAAGGGGGAGATTGTTATTTCTTTGATTCTGTGGTTGGCATTTATTTTGCTAAAACTATTCTAGCAGCAAGAAGTTGAAACATGAAGTTCTAATTTGCTGCATTCAACATGTCGAATGAAGATGTCCCATACCTGCTCATAGGACATCGCGTTTGGATTCATTTTTTAAAGCAGATTCTGTTGCTGTGAATTGTTACTAAATATTCTGTGAATATTTGGTTATCCTATGTGGCATCAAAAGCATTTTTAGATTGTGGTTATTTGTTGGTCTTTCAGATTTTCAGCTGTTTCTAATTATGGAGACATATTAGGAAACTTTGGATTGAAGACCTATTTTGCTGGAGTTTATTTTGTAGATTTGTGAGCAGTCTATTTGCTGCATTTTTGAAGCCCAATTTAGTCCAGATTAAATGTTATATATTGACTGATGTAAACCTAGTTTAGGTGTGGAACTTACATGTGTTTTTGTTAGGGTTTCGAGTGTATTTTGTGAGCCTAACTGGTATCATTCTGATAACAGTATAAGGACTGGTTTTTTGGGTTGTAAGTTCTGTCAGTTACTCATAAGCTTTTAAGCATTGAGTTTCTTGTGTGTCAATTCTCATAAGCTTTGAAGTATTGAGAATTGTGTGTTTTGAAAGTGTGACTTTCAGTTTGTTACTTGTGTGGAAAGATACCAATCACGGGTTGTGGTTGCAGAGGGATTTGAGGAGGGCCTCATACCTAGGTGAGTCTTAGGTAGAAGTCATAGGAAGGGTAGTGATTAAGTGAGCAGATTATTCGATAATTGTATGATCTGTGAATTGATACTATCGTATATTGGTTTCGTCCCTGGCTTGGTAGCCCCCAGAGTAGGATTGTTGATCCGAACTGGGTAAACATATCACTGTGTTATTTACTTTCTGCACTGTTATTTTTATTGCTATCTTGTTCATTGTGTTGGATATCAGTGTCTTAACATCTGTGTAGGACATCTGATATATGTGCCAGAATTTCACAATTCAGTTATGGATCTTTCGCTTTATTCCATAATTGACCTTCCCTTTTATATGGAAAAAGTTTCCCTTCTACATTTATTCCATTTTGTGTTATGTATCAAATAATTGAGCAGGGATTGTGTTTTATTTTCTTAATTGTGGCATCCTTGTTTCTGTCGGAAAAATAAATTTTTATTTACTCTGATTTAATTATGTATTATTTATTCTCGATGGGAATTGGGGTGTTACAAAGAACATCAAGAAGATTGTTCAAAAGATGGTCGTAACCTACAAATATTGGCACGAGATGCTACCCTTTGCTCTTCACGGTTATCGCACATCTGTCCGCACTTCAACAGGGGCTACCCCTTTCTCTCTAGTATATGGCATGGAGGCAGTACTCCCCATAGAAGTAGAGATCCCATCAATCCGGGTATTGATGGAAGCTAAGCTTACAGAAGCTGAATGGTGCCAAAGTCGGCACGATGAACTGAATCTGATCGAAGAAAAGCGAATCACGGCACTATGCCATGGTCAGTTGTATCAGCAAAGGATGAATAAGGTGTTCGACAAAAAGGTTTGACCTCGCGTCTTCAGGAAAGGAGACCTTGTGCTCAAAAAGATACAATCATTTCTCACTGATTCTCAGGGCAAGTGGACTCCGAATTATGACGGCCCCTATGTGGTCAAGAAAGCTTTCTCAGGCGGCGCCTTGAGACTTGCAACCATGGAAGGAGAGGAATTTGCCTACCCCAGAAATGTTGACGTAGTCAAGAAATACTTCGCCTAAATAAAAATATATATATAAAAAAAACGTCTCGGTGGATTGAAAACCCGAAAGGGCGGTCCAGGCAAAAATTAGAGACATGATCAAAAATCATCCCGGTGGATTGGAATCCTCAAAGTACAATCCAGGCAAAAATTAGGGATAATGGCAAGTAACTAAGTTCGACAAAGGGGCAAGTCCCTCAGCAGCAGTTACATCATCCATCAGGAAAACTCCAGTCAAGGTCATCTTCGACAGAAGCTCGGGATGTCCCGAATTCAAAGTTGGTAGAAGGATAGTGGTCGTTATATTTCAATATAGCCCTTTTCCCTTAAATTACCATTTTCTAGACTTTGTAAATACTCTAGGGAATCACGAGTTTGGCTGATTTCCATCCTATCAATAAAATTTGAGCCCTTGTGCTTTTGTTTGCAACTCTTATTTGTTTTAGCTTTACAGAACGACATTTTAACACGAATAATGATTCTTGAAACGAAACAAAAATGAATTTACTTGTCAAACATTTTCAGCTTTTAAAATAAAGATTACAATTTCTTTTGACTGTTGAACATCGAAAGGACATCGATCGCTTTGCCAAAAGTAATCGAGCTTCAAAGTGCAGAATCAAAGTACTCCTTCTAAGCCAGTGCGCCTGAATGAAGGATCAGCTGTATCAGATGCGACTTTCCCATCTGATACCCCCGGCAGAGTTCTTATCTCCTAAGCCCGACCAACATAGCTCCCGACAGGGACTATCTCTCCTAAGCAAGGCAGAATTGCTATCGTGAACCAGTGATACTTTTCATCCCCCACTGTGGCCGAGTATCCAGTCGTGTTCATCTACTAGTCTGTATGTCGCGTCAGCTTTGTCGGCATACACATAAATACATCATGCATTATTAATTTACATTCATATTCATATTGCATCACTATCACTCTAGTCGGTCTTGGTCCCTAGTGATAAGAGTCCTCTCAATCGAGTCGTCAGTTCTTTCCTCGTCAGGAAAAGAATCATCTAAGCAATTTCTCCTCCAGTTTATTTCTGGATTGAAGGCGGTTCTATGACCACTTTGATAACTGGAACCTCTGAAGAGCCAGAGAGCTTCCGAAAAACATCACTCTTCGCCATTGAAGATGATATCTTCGGTTTCCTGGATTAAGGAAAATCCCTAGAGAAAGCCTCTTAATTAGGGATTCGGCGGTACAACAGTTTTTCTTCGAAAGATCCGCTGACGAAAAGGTCATCAGCATCTCAAAATTGGGGTACATCATATGGCATTTCCCCAAGAAGTCCTCGAGGAAAAGTATGATGTAATGTCCCCAAATGAAAGCAGTCTCTCAAGAGACCCGTTTTCCTCAGTAGGGTCGACAAATGGAATCTCCAACAGAGAAGTTTGTACACCTCTACAATTCAGACGGATGGGCCCCCTAGCAAGTCTGACCTCAAAATTTTTTCCATCATATGGCATCTCCCCAGGAAAATTCGGCGAGAAGTTTGAGGAAAAACCGCTACAAACAGCATCCCTTGTCAAGAAGTTTATTGACAAAAGAAACTAAGACCAGTTCCTTGGTAGGAAACCAGGATCGAGGGGAAGTTTACAAAAGAAACTAAAACCAGTTCCTTGGTAGGAAACCAAGATCGAGGGGAAGTTTATTTCAGCAACTAAGACCAGTTCCTGGGTAGGAAACCAGGATCGAGGGGAAGTTTATTTCAGAAACTAAGACCAGTTCCTGGGTAGGAAACCAGGATCGAGGGGAAGTTTATTTCAGAAACTGAGACCAGTTTCTTGGCTGAAGACAAGGATCGAGGGGAAGTTTTTACTTTTTCTAAGCATCATTGCTTAGCAAAAGAAGAAGGATGCGTGAACTACCATTCTTAACCACCATCAAAATTTCGGGTATTCCGATATTTAATCCTCTTGCACCCCGAATGCCCGAATACCTTCGCCATTCACACCTTCGGGTCCAAGAAGATTAAATAGGGGCATCTGTCATACCCCAAATTTTGACCACTAAGATTTCCCATCATTGTGCAAATCATCATCACAATATGGAGGAACCTTCATGCCTCATTAGTCTCCCCAAAGATGGGCGAGCATCCACTACAATCAAATTTAGGGTTTCAGGCCCTCTCGGAGTTCTTAGACAAAGGATCAATCAAGGAACGGCATGATCTTCAACTTGTCTACCCTCTCAAACATCCACAAAGGATAAAAAAGACTCCCACTTCAAGTATTAAGCACAAGGCTGCTCCCTTCTAGGTGGATTAAGCCTCAAGATCGCCAGTGTCACCAAATTAGGGTTTTGGTTGACCAGGGCCTCCAGATGGAAATTTTCCTCTGGGAATGAGCCAATACTTCAAAGCATAATTTGAATTACTCCATGGGACCTCATGAACCCAATCATCAAGTCAATTTGGCCTCAGGGGATGCATTTACCAAAAATCAGGAATTAGGGTTTCTTGACCTAATTCACCGTAAGTTGACTTTTGGGACAAATCATGAGCCAAGACCTCGAGAGGGGATTTGAGGGTCTTAAATACATCACATTGATCCATTTGCAACAATGGATTGATCTAATAAGCTTAAGCAACAAGTTTCAAGTTCATCAGAACCACAGTTAGGGTTTCGCGGAAAAAGTCAACTGTATTTTTGACTTTTGACTAGGACATGCTCCCAAACCCTAAGACATGATTCAATACACCTTATAACACCTATGAAATCAATCCATCAAGTTTGATTTAGGTTAAGGACTTGATTTCATAGAGGATCGCACAGCTTGGAATTCATCTGATAAAAAGTCAACTGTGCACAAAAGTCAAACTTTGACTTTTTTGAGATTTTTCACAATTATGGTTCCTTAACCCTAAAATGATGTTAATGTGTGATTGGAATCATCATTCATCAAGAAAAATCAAGAAAAGTGGGATAACTTGTAAAAGGGGTAACCATAAAAAAACTTAGAAAATTTTCTAAGTTATGGAACAAAGTGGCTAGGGTACCAACTTTGGAGGATCATAACTCCTAAACCACAAGGCCATTTTTTCCCATCCAAAGCTGGATTTGTAGCTCTCATTACGCTCTACAAAAGCTTCAACTACCACTCATTCCAATTCCCCATGGATTTTAAATTATGGAATGATCAAAATCACAAAAAGTGAAAATGTCAATTTTTTCCAACACTTAGTGAATTTTTCACTAAGTCAGAATATGCCTTACTTTTTTTCAAATGTAGGGGCATTTTTCACTTGGATCCAAAAAGTATCAAAACCAGTTATGATCAAACAGTTATTGTATCATATGAGGGCTTTCCAAAATGGCCAAGAACTCCATCAAATTCCACTTAAGCCATGAGATATGATAATGGCAATATGCCTTGCTGAAAACTGCCAAGGCTAGGCAGAATTTTGCACTTTTTCTCGATTTGGAAAAATAAGATAATTCCAAGCCTTGTCATCACTTTGGACACATCTGAGGATCAAATCTAAAGGGAACAAACACTGATCCAAGCCTCCAAAGTCTTTGGAACAAGAAGTAGCATGCCAAACCTAGAAATGCCTAAAAGAGGGACAAGACTCCAATTTTGGATTGGAGCAATTAATGGATACACCAAGGTGGCATGGACTGACACATTTGCAACTGAATTCAGTCAAGAATGATCCAATAACTAGGGAACCAGCAGCCTGTGCCCTAACCTCTAGTCAATGGCTAGAGGAGACTTGGATTCTCGTTGATCAACATTGACCAAACCTATGCAGCTGTTGCCATTCACTATTCCTTGCAAAACAAACTTGCTCTACTATAAATAGAGCTCATTTGTGATCAGTTTGAGTACACCAAATCCATCAAATAGATGCTTTCCTCAAAATCACCTTCTCACTTCCAAATTTGCCTTCCAAAGCAAGTCACTATCGGGTTTTGAGTTTGAGAGCAATTCCAACCAAACCAATCACACACACACACCTCATAAACATCATATAGAAGTGATCCAAACACTCACATAACATATGGAACACCAAAATCACAAAATCACTAGCCAATTACTCAAGCCTTTGACAGATTTGCAGTTGGGGTGCCATCTTAAGTTCCAGATCATTTCAATCCATTCCATGCATCCAGACACACTCCATGGCACCTAGGGAAGCTATCCAAATCATTGGAACCTAGCTGTAACACCTCTAACCCAAAACACGATCACCAGCTGCAAGAGGTGAGCATGAGCTCTTCTAACTCTATGATCCATGCATTTTTTACTGCACAATAATTTGACCATATGTTCATAATCATGCATAGAGTGTTTACCCTCAATCAATTGCTTTGTATGAATCGTGTATGGAATTTCTGAACCTTCATGCAGAATTTAGGGTTCTTGAGGTTCTCTTTGATTTCTTATTCCATGCTTAAAATAAATGAAATTAAAGACCATAGACATGATCGTGAGGTTGAAACGAGTAGATTGATATGTAGATTGCATGATATAATCAAGCATTCAGTGAGATTGGATAGAAAACACAAACCTGCAGAAACAGAGGAAGGGCGCGTGTTCTTGCCATGTTCTTGGCGCCCTTTTTCAAATATTTGAATATTTGAATTTTGTGATTTTATTTAATTGATTCAAAAATTAATTTCTCTCTGAATTTTAATGATTTTGAGTTGATTCTTTTTTTAATAATTCACAAAAATGTTAAAATATTTTATTTTACCAAAAAATCCCAAAAATATTATTTATTTCATATAATTGATATTTTTTCCAAGAATTAATATTTTAATTGTTTTTTACATTTAAAATATTTTTCCCTTCTTGATTTTGCAAATTTTTATGATTTCTAATCATTTTGTAGGTCAAAACATGATTTTTGAAACATTAATCCAAGATCACAATTTGTTTTCCACATGTTAAACAATTTTGATCATTTTAATTGAAATTTTTATTCAATTAAAATACATTTTGGGAAACAAATTAGGGTTTTGATTAATTCAACCCTCATCAAACCTTTTAAAAACATTTTGGGCCTCTAATAGAGTGTAAGAACCAATACTTTGTAAATACAAACCTATTTTGGGCCTCAAATGTTGTATAAGTCCCGTTGTATTTCAAAAGTTCGGCGCGATCATCGCCCGTTTAAAACAAACCATCTGGGCCTCTCCTCGAGCTATAAGACCTATTCAAAATCATTTTGGTCCTATAATAGAGTGTAAGACCCAATCCCCTTTTGAAACCAAAAACTTTTGGGCCTCAGTCATTGTATAAGACCCACGACGTTTTCAAAACCGCGGCACGATCGTCGCCCTTTTCAAAAAAAACCTTGGGCTTCTCCTTGAGCTATAAGACCCATCTTTGTTCACTTTCAATCATTTTGGACCTCTTGAGAGAGTGTAAGACCCATTCCCTTGTACATAAAATCTTTCTTGGGCCTCAGTCACTTCTATAAGTCCCTGTACAAAACTACAGTGCGATCACTGATAAAACCCTGGGCCTCTCCTTGAGCTGTAAGCCCCAATTTTCCTTTCAAAAGCACT
Source organism: Lathyrus tuberosus (assembly GCA_022829125.1). Taxonomy (NCBI): domain Eukaryota; kingdom Viridiplantae; phylum Streptophyta; class Magnoliopsida; order Fabales; family Fabaceae; genus Lathyrus; species Lathyrus tuberosus. The sequence continues at coordinate 11,695,168 of JALAZF010000145.1, forward strand.
TTCTCCTTTGATTTTGTAACAACCTGTTATTTTCAATTTCTTTGTTGAACAACTAACCAAACAGCATGGAAGCTCTACAACCGAGTAAGTGTTTACCCGCTTTTATTTACCGCTTTCATATGTATATAACTGTATTGTGGGGCTGTTTCACTGTAAGTCTTCTTTCATAAACTCATATCGACTGTGTAATACTAGTATAGATATTTAGAGTTTCCCCGGCAACTACGTCTAGAACTAGACAAAACCTCGTCTCTTTACATTTGACGTTCTCCTGGATATTTCAACATAACCTAAACCATGAGAATTTTCTTTTACAACAATTTTAGATAACTAGATCTAAGAAATCTCCCCCTTGAACAGTTCTTATACAGAAGGCCAATGTTCCAAGTGAAACCCCTTCTGGAACTGTTCATCAGCCTCCTCTTGGGCTTAGTGCAAGGACCCACAGGCTTCCTAAAAGCATCCCCGCCTCCTCTTGGGCGTTGTACAAGGACCCGTCGGCTTCTTAGAAGTTTTCATAGCCTCCTCTTAGGCTTCGTATAATGATTCTTCCTCCGGGAAGATAGCCTCCTCTTGGGCTTCGTACAAATTGTCCCTTCGGCTTCTTAAAAATTTTTCTCGCCTCCTCTTGGGCTTCGTACAAATTGTCCCGAAGACCTCTTAAAGGTATAGGAACATAAATTAGTCATCTTAATAGAACAGTCTTTCATAGAGTCTAGATCTTTCTACCGCGATCGTACTGTCTCTGGATCTCTCTTAAGTATAGTACAAAAGATAAAACTCTAGACTTGGACAGTCTAATCTCCTTGAGTCTCGAAGACATTCTCAAGTTCCTTTCAAAAATAGGAAAAAACACCCGTAGACTTGGGCAGTCTCAATACCCTTCGGATTCTCCGTTTCCTTAAAGAACAGGAAATAATCCCGGTCCTCAGATCAAATCCATGAGTACAACATTACCCATATAAGAACTGATTTTCTCTTTTAACCAACATACTGGACCTGTCACTCAACTGAAAAAGTAACCCTAGCCTCCTCTTGGGCTTTGTACAATGATTCTCCCAAGCAGAGTTAACCTTTGCAGCCTCCATCTCGGGCTTCATACGAGATACAAAATCACTCTCTTATTGAGTATAAAAGACTCTCTTGTTGAGTCAAACATTTTTAGCCTTCATCTCGGGCTTTGTACGAGATACAAAACATTCTCTTGTTGAGTATAAAAAGACTCTCTTGTCGAGTCGATCACCTTTAGCCTCCATCTCGGGCTTTGTACGAGATACAAATAACTCCCTTGGTTAGTATAAAAGACACTCTTGTGAGTCAAACCCTTTTAGCCTTTCTCTCGGGCTTCGTACGAGACACATAAAAACACCCTCTTGTTGGGTCAATAGCCTCCTCTTAGGCTTTGTATAAAGAAATCCTCGTTTGATTCAATCAACCTTTTAGCATTAAAACACCCTCTATTTTTTCTTCTTTTCTTTTCTTTCTATTTTTTCTCTTTTCTGACAATCTTTGAAGTATCACAACTATAATAATTCAACCCCACACAACTCTAAACAAGACTTCTTCAACCCTTTGAATAACGTGATGACATTGTTTTTCACTTTTTGGCTTGTAATGAGTTTTAAACAAAAAAAAGGGATAATAGGCTCAATGGGTTTTCAACACAAGGGATGATATATTCAACCCCACACAACTCTAAACAAGACTTCTTCAACCCTTTGAATAGTGTGATAACATTGTTTTTCACTTTTTGTCTTGTAATGAGTTTTAAACAAAAAAAGGGATAATAGGCTCAAGGTGTTTTCAACACAAGGAATGATATATTCTGGGTTGGCTTTTTGCCAAACTAGCTAAAAATAAATAAAACAAAAACAAGTTGCCTTTATCATATCAGTGCGCACAAGTAAATAAAAAGCTTCAACAAGAGTGAAATCATGTTCTAGAGACTAACAAACATGAGTGAAATCACACAAGAAAGAAAGAGATGGATTTTTGTAAGATGTCCATTAAAAGACTCAAATATCACAAAGGTTATGATCTACCACAAATGATGCATAATTTAGATTTTAGTCCAACTTAACATATTAAGAATGCACAGCAAATCACTCGCATCACACCACAAGTCTTTAATCAATAGAAAAGAGAAATTACTCACACAACACTTGCAACCCAAAAACCAATGAAAAGGCATACAGTTTTTAAATAAGAAAACAAGTAAGCAAATGAAAACAAACAACTAAGTAAATGAAAATAAGAAAACACACAAGTAAATGATTCCATCCCCCACACTTAAGACACACATCGTCCTCAATGAAAAAACATAATTATAAAATAAGAGAGAAGAGAGATAGGAAACAACACACCCGAGGTGTCAAGGCAGATGGATGATCGCATAAACAGTATTTCCCAAAGAGAGTTATTCTACAATCTCTTCTTCCAATGTGGGGCTCTCATGGAGTAGCTTTGAGAAGTGTCCATTGTTCTTGAAATATTTAGTAGTGCATTCGTCTTTTATTCCAGGATCAAAGAACGATCTTCGATGAGCAAAAATGTAGAATGGATACGTGAATATGATCTCATTTTTCACCTCATCAATAATCAAAGGATTAAGGGGTTACCTCACTAATTTTGTTCCATCTTCAAGTGAGACCTTATGCATACTCATGGATGGGATAAAATCACGAGTGTCAACCAAGGTCCATCCAATTCCCTTCTTATGTTCCTGCAATAATTTCTCTTCCGGCTCAAATTCAAGCTTTGATAAAAAATTTAAATCTTCAAGAAGTGATTCAAAAGGTATTTGTTCAATGGAATGTTTGGTTGGGGAAACCGGGATGTCGAGAGCTTCATTTGTATAAAAATCTTCATCTACAACTCCATCTGTAGGAAAAATTTCAACCTACAAGGCAGCCTTAACCTTAGCACAAAAAGAACAAATATGAGTGTCAGTACATGCATCACAAATGTAAGTATCATCAAAATCAGACAATGATGGAAAATCACCTGAAAATAAGTCAGAATATGTTGCATCAGCTAATTCACAAAGTAAATAAATTTAAAAAACAAAATGCTCTTCCGTGGGGTGCTTCGTGACATCAAACATTTTGAATTCTACAATAATATCACCAAACACCATGGACATTGTTCCATCATCAACATCAATTTTTGTTTTTGCTATTTTCATGAATGGCATGCCTAAAATGATGGGTGGCGTGTTTGACTTAGTTTCTCCTTCCATGTCCAGACTGTAAGAATCAGCAGGAAAAATCAAGTCATTAACTTGAACAAGTACATCTTCTACTACTCCAACTGAGCAAGTATTGCTCATGTTTGCCAACTGAATGGTTAAACCTGTATTCTACAAAGAACCAAGATTAAGATTATTATAAACAGAAGTAGGCATAACATTAATAGAAGCTCCTAAATCCAGCATGCAATTTTTGAATTTACTATCCCCAATGATGCATGGAACAACAAAAGTCCATGGATCCTTCCACTTTTGAGGCATGGCTTGAGTGAGAGCTGAGACATTCTGCTCAATTGTAACTTTTTCAGACACTTTAGGTTGAGTGAAGGATGAAACATTTCTTCCCTTATTGACTCTCTTATTTCCCTTCAATCCTATATTAGGAGTGCATAAATCCTTTAGAAACTTGGCATATTTTGGAATTTTCATAATCACATCAAGAAGTGGAATGTTTACTGCTACTTTTATGAATATGTCCAATATCTCTTTATCCTTATCTTCCTCATCCATCTTTTTAGCTTTAACTACTCTCTATGGGAAATGGATTGGTGGTACATACTCATTCTCTTTTTGTTTTGCAATTTTAACCACAACATCAGGATCAAAATTAAGTGTGGGCTCAAGTATAGGCTCAACAACTTTGTTATTTTTTTCTGGTGTTGGGATTGGGGATAGGGCTGGTTCAACACTCTTTCTGGATCTCAAAGAAATTGCACACATGTTAGGGCCTTTTGGATTCACTACTGTTTAGGTAGGTAGTTGGTTTGATCCTTGAGCTTGTTGCATGGCATTCATTAAAGTGGCAAGCTATCCAATCTGTGTCTGCAAAGTCTGAATACTAAAATCTGTTTGTTGTTGTTGAAGCGGTAAAGCGGCAAGCAAAAATATATATTTTTGGAAGAATTCCCTCCGGGAATTATGTCGTGTCCACAGAGATCGGTTCTAGGAAAAGAATGTCGTTCGACAGTCTCTCGCGTTTATGAGTTTGGATTAAATTGGTTTAAAACATAGAAAACATAAAAGTAAATATTAAAACATAAAAAGAAATCATTCTTCAGCAAGAAGAAACTTATCAAGCATACATATAATCCACTCGTCACAAACATAAATTTATCGATCTTTTTCACTATACTACAATACTCGTCAAAATCATCCAGTATCGCTCACAACAGTGTCCATCTCTTGCACACTGAGCTGAGAGAGAAACCGTATTACTCTCGTCGTCACCCTCGTGCACGACGCCTCGAAACACGGAAGGCATTAAGTTCCGACACCAAAAAGATTATTATCTAAATCTATCTCTAGCATCTAGATAATAGATATCCATCCCTAATCAAGATTCATGATGTTTATCTCTAACACAACACAAATCCAAACATAAATGTAAAAAGATCAAGGAAGACATCGATAATGATTTGTAAAGCAGATTTTATACAATATTATGATCAACAAAGATACATATGTTCATAGTAACTATACAACACCCAACAAAATAGAAATTACAAAGAGAAGAGAAGAAGAGGAACCAAACATTTATTGGTTTGTCAACACCAATCGACGAGAGATTCGACTCCGGATCATCCAATTGGAAGCTCCATTGTTGTTTTCTAAGCTAATCCAATGAAGAAATGAAGTTTGATGGAGTGGGAGCAAAAAATACCCAAACCATAACCTAAAAATTGTGTTTTTATGCCTTATATAGTGTTTCTGTCCGTCAAAATTTGCCTGGCGAAATTCTGGTTCGCCTGGCAGATCAAAAATATCTTATTCTGCACTTTTTTCACGCTTCTGGACTGTCTGGCTCGCCACAGATTCGCCTGGCGAGCCTGGGGCGAAAGCTATCATGACAGCAAAAATCCTACACTGTTCCGGCCATAACTTTCGAACCGTAACTCCGTTTTTCGCCCGGTTTGAAGCGTTGGAAAGCTTATTCAATGCTCTATACAAAAATGGCAAGATATCCTTGATTGAATACCTGCAAAAATAAATGGAAATCAATTAAACTCAATGATATTTACACGATAACGCAATATATACACTATAACGTAAAGTAAATGTATTTACAAACGAAGCGAGGTTTATTCGAACGATATTAACCAAAAAGTATCGATAAGTGCAACAAAACTTATATACAAAAATAGCTACAATTTTCACTTATCAAACTCTCCCCAACTTACATAATTGTTTGTCCTCAAACAAAGCCAACATCTAAAGGAACAAAAGCGAAATCCAAGAAATCACGCAACAACAAGTTTTGACATACAAAAACAAATGCAATGGTTCAATCGAAAATGGTACACACAAAGTAAATACTTACCACTAAACTACGACGACAACATAGTCACGAAATAAATGCAAAATACAAAAATCATGCCAAACATTCTAAAACAACACAGGTTCAAATGTGAATCACACCTAGCAAAAACAATCATCGGTAGATGAAAAAACAAAATGAGGTACTTTACACTCACCCAACAATCTTGAAAACAAAAGACTAAATTATGCATCCATCCACAAATTCATATTGAACATACAAAGGCAAGAATCACAAAGACTTTCAAGGTTGTAGCGTGGTCGGTGTAATACCCCAAATTTTGACCACTAAAGTTTCCCATCATTGTGCAAGTCATCACCACAATATGGATGTACCTTTATGCTTCATCAGTCTCCCCAAAGATGGGTGAGCATCCACTACAATCAAAATTAGGGTTTCAAGCCCTCTCTGAGCTTTAGACAAAGGCTCAATCAAGAAATGACTTGATTTTCAACTTGTCTAACCTCTCAAACATCCACAATGGATCAAAAGGACTCCCACTTCAAGGATCAAGCACAAGGCTGCTCCCTTCTAGGTGGATCAAGTCTCGAGATCGACAGCGTCACCAAATTAGGGTTTTGGTCGACCAGGGCCTCTAGATGGAAAATTTTCATCTGGGCACAAGCCAATGATCCAAAACATAACCTAATATACTTCATGGAACCTCATGAACCCATGCATCAAGTCAATTTTGCCTCAAGGGGATGCATACATCAAAAATCCGGAATTATGGTTTCTTGACCTAATTCACCCCTAAGTTGACTTTTGGGACAAATCATGAACCAAGACCTCAAGAGAGGGTTTGAGGGTCTCTAATATACCATATTGTTCCATTTGGAACAATGGATTGATCCAAGAAGCTTGAGCAACAAGTCTCAATTTCATCTGCACCACAATTAGGGTTTTAAGGGAAAAGTCAACTGTAACTTTGACTTTTGACCTGGACCTGCTCCCAAACCCTAATACATGATTGAATATACCCTATGACACCCATGGAACATGTACATCAAGTTTGATTTAGGTCAAGGACATGATTTCTTGAAGAATTGCACAGTTTGGAATTCATCTGATAAAAAGTCAACTGTGCACAAAAGTCAACTTTGACTTTTTGAGATTTTTCACCAAAATGGATTTTTAACCCTAAAATGATGTTAATGTATGATTTGAATCATCATTCATCAAGAAAAATCAAGAAAAGTGAGATAACTTGTAAAAGGGGTAACCATAAAAACTTAGAAATTTTTCTAAGTTAAAAATAAAGTGGCAAGGGTACCAACTTTGGAGGACCATAACTCCTAAACCACAAGGCCATTTTTTCTCATCCAAAGATGGATTTGTAGCCCTCATTATCACCTACAAAAACTTCAACTACAAGTCATTCCAATTCATTAAGGATTTTGAGTTATGGAGTGATCAAAGTGGCTGAAAAGTGAAAATGTCACTTTTTCCAACACTTAGTGAAATTTTCACTAAGTCAGATTTTGCCTCACTTTTTACCAAATGTAGGGGGATTTTTCACTTGGAATCAAAAGAGATCAAAACAAAACTTGTTCAAACAGTTGTTGTATCATGTAAGAGCTTTCCAAAATGGCCAAGAACATTGCCAAATTCAACTTACACCATGAGATATGACATTGGCAAGTTACCTTGCTGAAATCTGTCAAGGCAAGGCAGAATTTGCAACTTTGGTCGATTTGTCAAAATCAGCCAAATTCAATTGCTCTATCCACTTGGAAACCTCAGAGGATTGAATCTAAAGGGGATAATCACTGAGCCAAGCCTCCAAAGTCCATGGAACAAGAAATAGCATATTGAACCTAGAATGGCCAAAATAGGGACAAGACTTCAAATTTGGAATGAGGCATTCAATGGAACCATCAAGGTGGCATGGACTGAGCCATTCTCATCTGAAATCAGTCAAGACTTATCCAAGACCAAGGGGACCATAGCTCTGTGCCCTAACCTCTAGTCAATGGCTAGAGGAGACTTGCATTTCCATTGGCCAACATTGAGGAAACACCTGCTGCAGTTGCCATTCACTGTGGATCCCAAAACAAACTTGCTCTACTATAAATAGAGCTCAATTGTGGTCAGTTTGAGTACACCAAAGCCATCTAACAGATGCTTTCCTCAAAATCTCTTCTTTCACTCCAATTTTTCCTTCTAAGGCAAGTCACTATCGGGTTTTGAGTTTGAGAGCAATTCCAATCAAACCAATCACTCACACACCTCACATACATCACATATGAGCTGATCAAACACTTAGATTACTTCTGAAACACCAATTTCACAAAATCACCAGCTGGTTGCTCAAGGTTTTAACCAAGGTGCAGCTGAGGTACCACAAAATGATCCAGCCAATTTCAATCAAGTCCAACCATCCAAACACAATCCATAGGGTGTAGGGAAGCTGTTCAGATCATCACAACTCATCTGTAACACCTCCAGATCAAAAATCACTTTGAACTTGCTGTCACGACCTAAAGGTAAGCCTAAACTTGGGCATCTCTCAATCTATGCATATTTCCTCGCACAATAATTTGGTCATATGTTCATAATCATGCATGGAATTTTTTCCCTCAATTAATTGCATTGTTTGAATCGTGTATCAAAAATCCTAGCCTTCATGCAGAAATTAGGGTTCTTGAGGTCTCTTCGTGATTTCTTGTTGTATGTTTAATTTAAATGAAATTAATGGATATAGACATGATCGTGAGGTTGAGACGAGCATAATGATATGTGGATTGCATGATATAATCAAGTATTCAGTGAGATTGAGGAGAAAATGCAAATCAGCCAAACCCAGAACACGCGCGTGTTCTTGGTGTGTTCTTGGCGCCATTTTTGAATAATTCAAATATTTGAATTTTGTGATTTTGTTTAATTGATTCAAAAATTAATTTCTCTCTGAGTTTTAATGATTTTGAGTTGATTCTTTTTTTAATAATTCACAAAAATGTTAAAATATTTTATTTTCCCAAAAAATCCCAAAAATATTATTTATTTCATATAATTGATATTTTTGTAAAGAATTAATATTTTGATTGTTTTTGGCATTTTAAATATTTTTCTACATTGATTTTGCAACTTTTAATGCTTTCTAATTATTTTGTAGGTCAATACTTAATTTTTGAAGCATTAATCCAAGATCACAATTTGTTTTCCATGTGTTAAACAATTTTTGATCATTTTAATTGAATTTTTATTCAATTAAATACATTTTGAAAACAAATTAGGGTTTTGGATTAATTCAACCCTCATAAATCATTTTCAAAAACTTTTTGGGCCTCTTGAGAGAGTGTAAGACCCACCCCCCCTTGTACAAAAACTTTTTGGGCCTCACTCATTGTATAAGTCCCTCTGTACAAGTAAACGGCGCGATCGTCATCCGTTTAAAAATAAAAAAATCATCTGGGCCTCTCCTTGAGCTATAAGACCCATTCAAAACACTTTGGGCCTCTATTAGAGTGTAAGACCCAATCCCCCTTTTAACCAAACATCTTGGGCCTCACTTATTGTATAAGTCCCTCTGCGTTAAAAGAAAACCTCGGCGCGATCGCCATTTTTAAACGAAAAATCATTTGGGCCTACCCCGTGTTATAAGCCCCACTCTTTTTTCTCTAAACTTTTTGGGCCTCTTGAGAGAGTGTAAGACCCATCCCTTTGTACAGAAAACCATTTTTGGGCCCCAGTCACTTGTATAAGTCCCGCTGTACAAAGTCAAACAGTGCGCTCACTGATAGAACCCTGGGCCTCTCCTTGAGCTGTAAGCCCCAAATCTTTCTTTTTCAAAACAATTTCTCCTTTGATTTTGAATATACTGTTGTTTTCAATTTTTCTTTGTTGAACAACTAACCAAACAGCATGGAAGCACTACAACCGACTAAGTGGTTATCGCTTTCGTTTACTGCTTTCATATTATAAACTGTATTGTGGGGCTGCTCACTGTAAGTCTCCTTTCATAAACTCATATCTACTGTGTAATAATAGTATAGATATTTCGAGTTTCCCCGGAAACTACGTCTAGCATTAGGTAAAGCCGTTTCGTTTATTCGTAGAAATAGACGCCTAGATCCCCAATAGGAGCACCAGATATAATCTTCTCTTCGGCTGTCCTCCTTAGGAATCGTCAAGAAGCTCTACTCCCCAAGATGAATGTATTCTCCGTGAATGGCATCTTTGAGTTTCTTCCAAATTCTCGAACTTTCCTGACTTGATCTATTCCTTGTGGATAGCTTGCCCTGAATGTCTCGGGGTTTGGGTACCCACTACGGTCATAATCTTGGACCTTAACTAAGGAACCCTCTTTAAAAGCTAAAAGTCGCTGGATAGTAAACCTCGCACGTTTACCAGTGGTCTTTATCTTTAAAAGGGTTATCTCTCCTAATGGAAAGGAGATGATAGACCCACGGGCTTCTTAAAAGCATCGGCCTCCTCTTGGGCATTGTTCAAGGACCCACAGGCTTCCTAAAAGCAACCCCGCCTCCTCTTGGGCTTCGTACAAGGACCCTACGACTTCTTAGAAGTATTCATAACCTCCTCTTAGGCTTCGTATAATGATCTCTTCCTCCGGGAATGATAGCCTCCTCTCGGGCTTCGTACAAGGACCCGTCGGCTTCTTAAAAGTTTCCAGCCTCCTCTTGGGCTTCGTACAAATTGTCCCGACGACCTCCTAGAGGTATAGGAACAGAACCTAGTCATCCTCATAGAACAGTCCTTTCAAAGAGTCTACTACTGTTTCTCAAAACATAGTACAAAAGATGAAACTCTAGACACGGACAGTCTAACTTCCTTGAGTCTCAAAGACATTCTCAAGTGACCCCTTCGTTAAATAGGAAGGAAACCCGCAGACTCGGACAGTCTCAATACCCCTTGGATTTCCCGTTTCCTCAAAGAAAAGGAAACAACCCCGATCCTCAGATCTAACCCATAAGTACAGGGATGCTCATATAAGAATTGATTTTCTCTTTTAAAATCAGTATATTGGACCTGTCACTTAACTGAAACAGTTACCCTAGCCTCCTCTTGGGCTTTGTACAATGATTCTCCCCAGCGGAGTTAAACAACGTTTTAGCCTCTCTCTCGGGCTTCGTACGAGACACATAAAGACTCCCTCGTTGAGTCAAACAAACAATAGCCTCCATCTCGGGCTTCGTACGAGACACAAAGACTCCATCGCCGGGTCAAAATCTTTAGCCTCTCTCTCGGGCTTTGTACGGGACACAAAATAGCCTCCTCTTAGGCTTTGTATAATGATTTTCCTAGCGAAAATTAGCCTCCTCTTAGGCTTTGTATAAGAAAACCACTGGTTGATCCAATCAACCTTTTAGCATCAAAGCTGTGCCTCGTTCACAGTATACAAACATCAACAACTCCTTCCCTTTCATCTAATCCCTGTAAGCGGCAAGCCTCTGGATTATTTACATCCATGCCACTGTCCTTCTTTTAGCATGAGAAATTCCTAAGGAAAGATGGCGTTGCTCTATACTGAGTTAAAGTCTTCTCCTTCAGGTTAAAACCCTTTCTTCGGAAATTATGGCATTGCTCGGATCCGCGTATCCCAGTTAAAGTAATTCTCCTTCTCCCCTCTTTAGAGATGACAAATCCTCTCTAAGGTCGAGGTCCTTCAGCTTCACGTCTTGGGCTTCGAACAAGACACAAACATACTTTTCAGCTTCACATCTTGGGCTTTGAACAAGATACAAACCACCTTTCGCTTCACGTCTTGGGCTTTGAACAAGACACCAAAAATACCCATTTCCTCCCATAGAATAGGAGGAACTACGAACGCTCTGATTTCCTTGTTTCGGTAAACGGGAATACGTAGGCATAAGATCAAAAGAAAAGATCTTAGCGAGCACAATCAACAAAAAACCAAAATCCCATATCTCCATCAATCAAAAGCAGTAATTCAAAAGCATCAGTCCTAACATCCTAATCCTTGTTCCCCGCCAGAAACCTTCTGCCCAGGTAAAAAGAAAGAAAACAGTATTGGCGAAAATACAAATAACCAGTACAAAGGCCCCCCCACATTGTAGCATTTGTAACCTAACAGACCGCTGTTTAAACTCAGTATGCAAGCAGGGTTAATTGGAGACATCTATTTCCCTTCCTTATTCAGTTCACAATAGGATAAAAAATGAATCGACCTGTAGTCAAAGCTCAAACCGCAGAGAGCGACCAGCGCTTAAGAACCGCGTCCAAAATCGCTCGCTACAGAAAAAATGGCGCCCACCGTGGGGCCGATAGGTCTTCAGCTTCTTTCCTTTTTCCTCCTTTTCACCTCTTTGGTTGATACCACAGATTGGGGCTTCCGCCGGGGAACCCATTTTCTGTCAGGAACTTAGGATTCTTAGCTTTATAAGTCTAGGATGTTTAGGACAAATATATATACTGCTTCTCCTAATTGTTATACATGTTTATTTTTCTGCTAATGGGAATGCGGGTGATGCCGCATGTGGTGAGAATGAGTATACACTTAAGATAAGTGATGGCGACGAGGTCGACCATCAACCTCAGTGGAGGCTGACCAACGCAACCCATTCACTCTTCTAGCCAATGGGCCGGTTGTTAAGTCTGAGAAGCTGAGGAGCCAAACCCTTTCGTAGTGCGGAAACTATCAGAAATAGTTGTTACGCGATACTACCCTCATTTGAGGCTGGTGATCTATTCTCGGTGAATGGCACTTACTCTAAGATTGCTCTACAACTCGCTGGCGATCCGCTTGTTGTTTTGCTTTCCTGGGAGGAGCTGATGATAATGAGTACAGGTACAAAAATCACCCTAGTATAAACCTTTGGGGATGGGTAGAGCCTTGACTTCATGACAACGACCCTTTGACCCCATGTTTTTTCTATGTTTTTGTGTGCTGCATTCATGCATTCATTTAATAAAACATTAAAACATTCAAAAAAATTCTCTTCTAGTCTCTCTGTTTTTCAAATTAAACTAAGACTATGATTGCAAATATCAGAGAAAAGGATTGCACTAATGGATTTCGGTAGAAGGAGAACTCACCAGTATACCTTCAAGGTTCCAAAACTAGAGGATTTGAGAAAGTTAGCGAGGATGATCGTTAACCCAGAGGCTTTCAGAGCCAAGCACGGTGGTTTGCTACCACTGTTAAGAGTCCATGTGATTAAGGGGATCATGGACGCGCTCATTCAATTCTACGATCCGGTTTATCACTGTTTCACATTCCCGGATTACCAGCTTGCACCAACGCTGGAGGAGTATTCTCATCTGACTGATTTACATATCACTGATCGAGCTCCATTTTCTGGACTGGAAGAAATTCCAAAGAATCAGACTATTGCAATAGCAATTCATTTGGACGAGTCTGAGGTCAGGACTCACATGACCACTAAGGGTGGCATCCAAGGTTTGCCAGCCCAGTTCTTGACAAAAAAGGCTCTATACTTCGCTAGTATAGGGAACGGGACTGCTTTTGAAAGCATCTTTGTCTTGCTCACCTACGGGTTATTTTTGTTTCCCAACATCAATAACTTCGTCGATATCAACGCTATTAAGGTTTTTCTCATTGGAAACCCTGTGCCGACTTTGCTTGCAGATGCGTATCATTCTGTACACTTGGGAAATTTGTACAGCGGAGGGGAGATCACATGATGTGTACCTTTGCTCTACAAATGGTTTATATCCCATTTGCCTAAGTCTGCTGCCTTTTAGGATTGCAAGAGGGTCTTGCGCTGGTCGCAGAAGATCATGTCCCTTACCAATTCCGATATAGATTGGTGTAATAGGATTTATGAGGGAATCAGAATCATTGACTGTTGTGGAAACTTCCCCAACGTACCCCTCATAGGAACTAAAGGAGGAATCAACTACCATCCGATATTGGTTCTTCGTCAATTTGGATACCCGATGAGACACATCCCACTGGGTGTTCATCTGGAAGGTCTTTTCTTCAAAGAAGGAGAAAACGACAGAGCACTAAAGATGGAAATAATGCAAGCTTGGAAACATGTTCATAAGAAAGGACGAGAGTCTCTGGGAAAACCGGACTGTGTCTCGGTGGAGCCTTATCTCCACTGGGTACAAACTAGATCTCTCAAGCTAAAGATGCCTTATCCTCGTTACGGAATTCTTCCGCCGAGGGAATCTGTCATGTACTTCATGACGGAAACTGAAAAGCTTCAGGTTACTCTAAACAAAGTTCAACGGGAGAGAAGATCTTGGAAGAACAAGTACCGCACCCTCGACGTAGAGTGCATCAAAATATAGCAATTACTGAAAGAGAAAGATGCTCTGATTGAAATTTTGGAGCAACATGCTGTAGAGAATCAAGATGACCAAAGGAATTTGCTCACTCCTTTCACTTGGTAAAGGAATGACAACCCGACAACGGCCCAAGAGCCCCGGTCAAAGAAAAGGAAGATATCAGAATCAGCACCCGGTTTCTCCTCAGAAAGGACTCGGGACCCATTAGTTTAGGTTTCTGTTTCTGCACTTTGTAATCTACTGTATTTCCATTTCTGTAATCCTTTGGAATTCAATAAAAAGGGGTTTCCCCAGTGTTTGATATTTGCAATCTAGTTGTCGAAGTTTATTTTGATTAAACAAAAAAAAAACAATTAATATAATCATTGCATTCATCATTCTCGCATCGCGTATTCTTCTTCCTTACGAATCTCATGTTTGTGTCTCGATTCTAGAGTCAAACTGTCTTATTCGTATAATACTCGGGCCAATCGTCAGAAAAAGATGGATGATCTTGAGGAAGAGAATATAGAGTTGAGAGAAGAGCTCGACCCTCTGAGAGAGGATATGAGAAAGCTTTGTAACGACATGCAAGCCATGGCAGAAGCTCAGCTACAAAGAACTGTGATCTCAGAGATCACCTCAATGCCCATAGTGGAGAAGTATGATCCTAGGTATCAGATACCGAAAGATCGTCCTTGGGGCATGCCTGTTAACTATATCCCGGAAGGATATGTTCCGCCGATCACTGAAGATCAGGGAATCGCAACAGAAGTCGCTGGGCCTGAAGGTTACAAACTTCGGGAAAGCGAAGATGCCAGGGGCATACTCAAGACTCCTGAAGGTTACAAACTTCGGGAGGCGCCAAGACTTACTGCCGTAGTTACGGTACCACCCCCTGTGGTGCACACTGTCCCGGAAGGACAGATCCCACAGACACCTTCTGGTAAGAAGGAAACTATGTTTGACAGAATGGAGGAATTCCAGGCACAGTTCTTGGAAATGCAGAAGGAACTGCAAGCCATTCGCGGTCAGGATCTATTTGGAAAGGACGCCGCAGACCTCTGCTTGGTCCCAAATGTGAAAGTCCCACACAAGTTCCAAGTGCCCGACTTTGAAAAATACAAGGGTAACTCTTGCCCTCAGAGCCATCTGGTGATGTAAGCTCGGAGGATGTCAGCTCAGACGGAAAATCAGGACCTGCTGATTCACTACTTTCAGGATAGTTTAACCGGTGCTGCACTCAAATGGTACATGGGTTTAAACCGTACTACGATTAGCACATTCAGAGATCTTGGTACTGCCTTCGTCCAACAATACAAGTACAATTTGGACATGGCACCCGACAGAGATCAACTCAGATCAATGTCACAAAAGGACAAGGAAACTTTTAAGGAGTATGCTCAAAGGTGGCGTGAAATTGCCGCTCAAATTTGTCCACCTCTTGAGGAAAAAGAGATGACAAAGATCTTCTTAAAGACCTTAAGCTCATTTTACTACGGGCGAATGGTCGCCAGTGCGCCCAGTGATTTCACCGAAATGGTCGGTATGGGTGTACGTCTTGAGGAAGCCGTCCGAGAAGGACGTTTGGTAAAAGACACTGGATCAACGAGCGGTACAAAAAAGTATGGTAGTGCTCTCCCTAAGAAAAAAGAGCAAGATATTGGGAATATCTCTCTCGGAAAGCAAAGGCGACGTTATCAGCCAGTAGCAGCTGTTACTCCTGCTATCGGCCCCGCGCCTGTTCCTATGTATCAACCTCAGGTTGCGCAGAGCCAACCTAACCAACAAAGGACACAATAGCCTCTTCAGCAGGCTCGTCCTCCATACAATAACAACCGTACAACACGACCACCAGGATTTGATCCTATACCCGTAACGTACGCAGAGCTGTTTCCGTTACTGCTGGCTAAGGGGCACATTCAGACTAAGTCTCCTCTTACAGTTCTGGAAAATCCGCCTTTTTGGTTTAGAACGGATCAAACATGCCTTTATCATCAAGGAGGTTCAGGGCATAACATAGAGACTTGCCTCAATTTCAAATCCGACGTGCAAAAGCTTGTTAGGAGCGGGCTCTTATCTTTCAAAGATACGAATCCTAATGTTCTTACGAACCCGCTGCCTCAACATGAGAAAACTGCAGTCAATCTGATTGAGAAAGAGACTAACAATGTCTATCAAATTCACGATGTACTCTTATTGGGGACCAATCTGGTCAAGATGCATTGTAGACAGAGTGGATATGGCCATGTGCCACCTCATAATTATCACCAGTGTAATATCTGCTCTAAAGACAACCAGGGATGTTCTGTAGTGCAAGCAGCTCTGCAGGAACAGATGGATCTCGGATGGATCCAAGAGCACCGAGTTCGTGGAGTTAACATGGTTTACACGAATTCCAACATCATTCAAAACCACGACATCCGTGCGATGAATGTCAACTTGGTGGTGATGCACTCAAGGCAAAGCCAGTATCATAATCTGCCGCGGCACGATTACAGTTCTTGTCTGATTTGCTCGGTAAACAAACAGGGATACTCTTTCATACAAGAGGCCCTCCAGCGTCAGATGGATCTTGGATGGATCCAAGACTACCATGATAGGAACCCCTATCAGATCAACATGGTTCAAATCTTCGATATTCGCGTGATGAATACCAACCTAGTAGAGTTACATGCTGAGCAGGTCCGACTCGGATTCTTAATATCACATGACTATCAAAGCTGTAAAGCGGGTTGCGAAAACGATCGGGGTTGTACCCTTGTCCAGGAGGCACTTCAGCACTTGTTAAATCACTGGTGGATGCCAATCTACATGGATGAAGATACTCAGCAAATTAGTATCAGTAACAGGAATCCTACTCGTCGTCAAAGTCAGGATGTCCGATCAGTGGAAGGTAACCTAGTGAGGTTACATTGTATTCAAAGTGGGCATGGCCAGGTGCCACCACACAACTATGACAGTTGTAGCGTCTGTTCAGAAAATAACCAAGGGTGTTACCTTGTGAGAGCAGCTCTTCAGGGTCAGGTCGATCATGGAGAAATTCGTCCATATCCGGGTTCTGGACCCATCATTTGGTCGCCGAACTACCTTGCCGAGCAAGTCGAGGATGTTGTCACGATCTCTGGTCATCACAGGACCAGGGATGTTTTTGCCATCATCCCTCTATTTGATGAATCTAAAGTTCCCAACCAGGAACGGATCGAGATTACTTACGATGGTCTGAAAAATCAGAAGGTTCCCATAGTCATCTATCTACCGGGACCACTACCGTATGATTCAGCTAAGGCAATCCCTTGCAAATACGGTGCAATAATAATCGAGAATGGAAAGGAAATTCCATTACCCTCCGTCGTGAATATTGCAGACATCAGTCGTGTAACACGGAGTGGTCGAATCTTCAACCGAGGGGTCGGAGAATCCAACAAAGAAAAAGAACTTCAGGCAGAAATTCCTGATCCACCAGTCGGTCAATCTAGTAATCCCGACTTTTCAAAAGACAAAGATGAGATGCTAAAGCTCATCCAAAGGAGTGAATACAACATTGTTGATCAACTGTTACAGACTCCTTCAAAGATCTCGGTATTATCACTGTTACTCAGTTCAGAAGCCCACAGGGAGGCTCTACAGAAAGTCTTGGAGCAAGCCTTTATGGAACAAGATGTAACAATCAGACAGTTCGATAGTATTGTCTCTAACATCACTTCCTGCAATAATTTGGGATTTAGTGATGATGAATTACCCGAAGGGGGTCGCCGTCATAACATGGCACTCAACATTACAGTTAACTGCCAGGGCGATGCTTTAGCCAACGTACTGGTAGACACAGGGTCAGCCCTGAATGTTATGCCAAAGTCCACTTTGACGCAATTATCATTCAAGGGCCCTCCGATGAGAGTCAGCGAGGTCGTCGTCAAAGCATTCGACGGATCCAGAAAACGGTTATCGGCGAAGTTGATCTTCCCATAACTATTGGTCCTCACACTTTCCAAATCACTTTCCAGGTCATGGACATCCGGGCAACATACAGTTGTTTATTAGGAAGACCTTGGATACATCAGGCAGGAGCGGTCACTTCAACCC
The DNA here is from genome assembly GCA_022829125.1 of Lathyrus tuberosus. NCBI lineage: Eukaryota > Viridiplantae > Streptophyta > Magnoliopsida > Fabales > Fabaceae > Lathyrus > Lathyrus tuberosus. The sequence continues at coordinate 11,713,029 of JALAZF010000145.1, forward strand.
TCCACCAAAAGCTAAAGTTCATCAAGAACGGCCAACTTGTCACGGTTTGTGGGGAACAAGCCTTGCTTATGAGTAACCTATCATCATCTACTTGTGTGGAACCCGAGGAGGTTATTGGAACTCAGTTCCAAGCGATATCGGTGAGCAAGGGCGATCAGTTCAAAGAAGGAACTTCAATTTCTTCATACAAAGATGCTATCAAAGCGGTCGAGAGTACCGATACGACAGGATGGGGATGGCTTGTCATTCCTATTGAGAATAAAACAAAGAAGGGTCTTGGTTTTTCTGCGACCTGTACCCAGACAGCTGCCAACGATGAAAGTCTTCATCCCCTTCAAAACTTCTTCCACAGCGGAGGTTTTCTTCACCCAGTGTCTCAGACAGTTCATGCTATCAATGAGGAAGATCCCTCTGACACAGATGAAGAATGGAAGTCCTACCTTAACAAGGACGGCTATATGTCTCAGGAAGAGGTGCCTATGCCTTTTTGCTTTCCTACAGAAAGTCCGAGATTTATACCAAGATCAGATGTCGAAATGATCTACGAAGATTGTGATCCGGAAGGATGCCGTGCTCCGCCAAATTCATTAGAGGAAGACACTCTGAGGAAAGACAACTTTGATCACAATTACTATGGCCCGATGGATGGCCTGCCAATGTGGCAGCCTTACCCAGGAAACTTGGGGCAAGAGAGTCAGCCGAGTAATGAAACTCAGCTGACCGTCATTGAACGGAATACCTGTATCCCCACCATGTCATGGGATCAACACTCAGGTCATTCGGAAACTACTCAACATGAAGATGAATTCTCAACGTTCGCGGGACTTGAATTCATCAACTATGCTTTTCCCGAGGTCAACGTCATCGAGAGAGATGACTCCTCCAGTTCCAAAGAAGTTTGGGACACCCTGGGACAACCAAGTGGAAAATACGACTTTATGGTCAAGTACACTGCTCCCGAAAGCTCTCGTATCAGGCTCGAAGATATCCAGCCAACTGGATGGGGAGATACAGCTGAGAGCACAAATGCTATGCAAAATACAACAGAGGAATCCTCCGACGACAATTCTGCCTGGGAAACAGATTCCAATGATCCTACTCCACCAGAAATCAGCGTTATTTCTGAAGACAAATTAAGGAAGGTGCCAGACTTTGTGATTCACCGAGGAGTTCGCCGCCAATGGGTTGCTGTTGATGTTCCGAAGGTCGTTCGCCAGCCAAAGTAATTGCCATCTTTAACCTTTCACCCTGCCCAGGTGAAACGGATGTTTTGATAGGGCTCGCTTTCTGTAAATTTCCCTCTTCGCTTTGCCCAAAGCGAGTGAGTTTTGTTTTATAGGGCTGTAGTTTCAAGAACCGACTTGTGCATTAATAAAATAACGTCGTTTTGTAATTTCTGCATTATTGCTGTTTTCTCTTTTTGGTTTTTCTCAGAAAATGGTAATCCTAAAAAACATTCAATAATAAAAACAAGCAGTAAAATCAAAACACTACACACACTTGCATTTTCTCTATCTCTTCTAAACACGAATCATCACGTCATGCAGATTGCTTGTTTTGAACCCAGTTGAAACATACAATCCGATGCCTTCTCCCAACTTTGAGTTCCCGTTATTCGAGGCTGAAGAAGAAAATGACGACCAAATTCCAGAAGAGATCTCCCGACTACTCAGACAAGAGGAAAGGTCCATTGAACCTCACAAAGAGCCGTTGGAAACGGTAAACTTGGGTTCAGAAAAAGAGAGAAAAGAAATCAGGATCGGAGCACTGCTCAGTCCAACTGCCAGAGAAGATCTGATAAAGCTTCTCAAAGAATTCCCCGATGTATTCGCTTGGTCCTATCAGGATATGCCAGGGTTGGATACCAGCATCGTGGAACATCACTTACCGTTAAGATCGGAATATCCGCCAGTAAAGCAAAGGTTGAGACGCACTCACCCGGACATGGCCATCAAAATCAAGGAGGAAGTACAGAAACAGATCGACGCGGGTTTCCTCGCTACATCTGAATATCCTCAATGGTTAGCCAACATCGTACCCGTTCCCAAAAAGGACGGAAAGGTCAGAATGTGTGTCGATTACAGAGATCTGAACAAGGCAAGTCCAAAGGACGACTTTCCTTTACCACACATTGACATGCTGGTAGACAGTACAGCAAAGTTCAAAGTTTTCTCCTTCATGGATGGATTCTCGGGCTATAACCAGATCAAAATGGCGCCAAAAGACATGGAGAAAACTTCGTTCATTACCCCATGGGGTACCTTTTGTTACAAAGTAATGCCGTTCGGTTTGAAGAATGCCGGGGCAACCTATCAAAGGGCCATGACTACTCTGTTTCATGACATGATACACAAAGAAATCGAGGTATATGTCGATGATTTGATTGCAAAATCAAGAACAGAGGATGAGCACGTTGAACATCTGTCAAAATTGTTCGAACGTCTAAGAAAATTCAAGCTCCGCTTGAATCCCAACAAGTGCACCTTCGGTGTCCGTTCGGGGAAACTACTAGGGTTCATCGTCAGCCAGAAAGGAATTGAAGTTGATCCTGACAAGGTCAAGGCCATTCAAGAAATGCCTTCTCCGAAAACTGAAAAACAAGTTAGAGTATTCCTGGGACGTTTGAACTACATCTCCAGATTCATATTCCTTATGACCGCCACGTGTGCGCCGATTTTCAAATTACTCAAAAAGAACCAGGATTGCGTTTGGTCAGAAGATTGCCAAACCGCCTTCGACAGTATCAAGGAATATCTGTTGAATCCTCCGATTCTATCACCTCCAGTGGAAGGAATACCACTGATCATTTACCTCACAGTCCTAGAGGAATCAATGGGATGTGTACTTGGCCAACAAGACGAAACTAAAAGGAAAGAGTCTGCCATCTACTATCTAAGCAAGAAATTCACCGACTGCGAGACTCGGTACACAATGCTTGAGAAAACTTGTTGCGCTTTGGCTTGGGCAGCCAAACGTCTTTGCCAGTACATGATTCGTCATACTACTTGGTTGGTCTCCGAAATGGATCCAATCAAGTACGTTTTCGAAAAACCTGCTCTCACGGGAAGGATTTCCCGTTGGCAGATGTTACTATCAGAATATGACATAGAGTACCACGCTCAAAAAGCCGTTAAGGGAAGTATTTTAGCCGATCATTTGGCTCATCAACCGATTGACGATCAAGAATTAATCGGGTTTGACTTCCCAGACGAAGATGTCATGTATCTAAAAATGAAAGATTGCGATGAACCGCTACCCAGTGAAGGGCCAGAACCAGGTTCCCAATGGGGACTTATCTTTGACGGAGCAGTTAATCATTACGGAAACGGAATTGGGGCAATCATTGTTACCCCTCAGGGCACCCACATTCCTTTCACCGCTCGACTTACGTTCAAATGTACGAACAACGAGGCCGAATACGAAGCTTGTATTATGGGTCTCGAAGAAGCGATTGATTTAAGGATCAAAAACTTGGACGTATATGGCGACTCAGCCCTGGTTATCAATCAGATAAAAGGAGATTGGAACACATACCAATCAGGATTGATTCCTTACAAAGACTATGCAAGAAGGTTGTTACCCTTCTTCAACAGAGTCGACTTTCATCACATCCCTCGTGATGAGAATCACATGGCTGATGCATTAGCCACTCTCTCTTCCATGATTAGTGTAGGTCGATGGAATGACATACCTAAGATCGACATCATGCGCCTTGAACGGCCCGCTTACATCTTCACGATTGAAGCAGTCATAGACGACAGACCTTGGTATCACGATATCAAATGCTTCCTTCAGAAACAAGAGTACCCATCTGGGGCACTCAGAAAAGACAGGAAAACCCTCAGAAGATTGGTTGGAAACTTCTTCTTGAGCGGTGACACTCTCTATAAGAGAAATTTTGACATGGTCTTGCTCCGATGCGTCGACAGACCAGAATCAGACATGCTTATGAAAGAAATTCATGAAGGGTCCTTTGGCACTCATGCCAATGGACACACAATGGCGAAAAAAATTCTCAGGGCCGGGTACTATTGGTTGACAATGGAATCCGACTGCTACAAGTACATGAAGAGGTGTTACAAGTGTCAGATATACTCCGACAAAATTCATGTACCGCCATCACATCTCAAAGTTCTTTCTTCCCCGTGGCCTTTTTCCATATGGGGAATCGACATGATTGGCATGATTGAGCCTAAGGCTTCAAACGGACATCGGTTCATCCTGGTAGCCATTGACTATTTCACCAAGTGGGTCGAAGCAGCGTCATTCGCCAATGTAACCCGACAAGTAGTGGTCCGATTTATCAAAAACAATATCATCTGCCGTTATGGTGTTCCAAGCGAGATCATTACTGATAATGGATCTAACTTGAACAATAGGATGATGAAAGAGTTGTGCACAGAGTTCAATATCGAACACCATAACTCATCTCCCTACCGACCCAAGATGAACGGAGCGGTAGAAGCGGCTAACAAGAACATCAAGAAGATCGTTCAAAAGATGGTTGTAACCTATAAAGATTGGCACGAAATGCTACCCTTTTCTCTTCACGGTTATCGAACATCTGTCCGCACTTCAACAGGGGCAACCCATTTCTCTCTAGTATATGGCATGGAGGCAGTTCTCCCCATAGAAGTAGAGGTCCCATCAATCCGGGTATTGATGGAAGCTAAGCTCACCGAAGCCGAATGGTGTCAAAGCCGACACGACGAACTGAACCTGATCGAGGAAAAACGAATCACGGCACTATGCCACGGTCAGTTGTATCAGCAAAGAATGAAGAGGGCGTTTGACAAAAAGGTCCGACCTCGTGTCTTCAGGAAAGGAGACCTTGTGCTCAAGAAGATACAATCATTTCTCACTGATTCTCGGGGCAAATGGACCCCAAATTATGATGGCCCCTATGTGGTCACGAAAGCTTTCTCAGGCGGCGCCTTGAGACTTGCAACCATGGACAGAGAGGAATTTTCCTACCCCACGAATGTTGATGTAGTCAAGAAATACTTCGCCTAAACTAAAAAAAAAAAAAACGTCTCGGTGGATTGAAAACTCGAAAGGGCGGTCCAGGCAAAAGTTAGAGACATGGAAAAAATCATCCCGATGGATTGGAAATCTCATAGTACAATCCAGGCAAAAGTTAGGGATAATGGCAAGTAACTATGTTCAACAGAGGCAAGTCCCTCAGCAGCAGTTGCATCATCTATCGGAGGAAATCTCCAGTCAAAGGTCATCTTCGACAGGAAGCTCAGGATGTCCCGAATTCAAAGTTGGTAGAAGGATAGTGGTCGTTATGTTTCAACGTAGCCCTTTTCCCTGTAAATTACCATTTTCTAACTTTGTATATACTCTTTGGAATCACGCGTTTGGCTGATCTCCATCTTATCAATAAAATTTGAGCCCTTGTGCTTTTGTTTGTAATTCTTTATTTGTTTTAGCTTTACAGAACAACGTTGTTTAAACTTAATCAGCGATTCTTGAAATAAAACAAAAATAAATTTACTTGTTAAACTTTTTCTGCTTTTAAATTAAAGATGGCATTTCTTTTGACTGTTGAACATCAGAAGAACATCGATCGCTTCTCCCGAAGTAAGCGAACTTCAAAGTGCAGAATCAAAGTACTCATTCTAAGCCAGTATGCCTGAATGAAGGGATCAACTGTGCCAGAGACCTTATTTCGTCTGACACACCTCGGCCGAGTTCTCATCTCATAAGCCCGATCAACATAGCTCCCAACGGGACTATCTCTCCTAAGCAAGGTGGAATTGCTATTTTGAACCAACGGTATTTCTTCGCCCCGCGGTGGTCGAGTATCCATTTGTGTTCATCCATTAGTCTGTATGTCGCGTCTGTTTTGTCAGCATATACATACGTACTTCATGCGTTTTATTTGCGTTCGCATTTCGTATTGCATCACTATCACTTGAGTCGGTCTTGTCCCCTAGTGATAAACAGTTTTCTCAATCGAGTTTGTCAGTTCTTTCCTCGTCAGGAAGTGTTGCGTCTGCACAATCTCGCCACCACTGTATCTTTAGATCAGAGTCGGCACTTGGCCACTTTGATAATTTGAACCTCTGAAAGATCAGAGAACCTTCAACAAATGTCACTCTTCGCCATCAAAGATAATATCCTTGCTTTCCCGGATTAAGGAAAATCCACAGAGGAAGCCTCGTGATCAGAGATTCGGCAGCACGCCAGTTTTGCCCCGAAAAGACCGCTGATGAAAAGGTCATCGGCACCACAAAATTGGACCCCATCATATGGCGTTTCTCCGGGAAGATCCCGAGAAAAGTATGATGTAAACCCCCAAATGAAAACAGTCTCTCAAGAGACTCGCTTTCCCCAGTAGAAACAAATGGCGTCTCCAACAGAGAAGTTTGTATAACTCTACAACTTAGACGACTGGGTTCCCCAGCAAGTCTGACAGCAAAACATTTTCTACTCAAATGGCATCTCCCTAGGAAAATTCGGCGAGAAGTTTGAAGGAAAACCGCTACTAACAGCGTTCCTTGTCAAGAAAGTTTATTGACAAAAGAAACTGAGACCAGTTCCTTGGTAGGAAACCAGGATCGAGGGGAAGTTTATATCAGAAACCGAGACCAGATCCTTGGTAGGAAACCAGGATCGAGGGGAAGTTTACAAAAGAAACTAAGACCAGTTCCTTGGTAGGAAACCAGGATCGAGGGGAAGTTTATTTCAAAAGAAAACTGAGACCAGCTCCTTGGCTGAAGACCAGGATCGAGGGGAAGTTTACCTTTTCTAAGCATCATTGCTTAGCTAAAGAAGATGAATGCGTAAGCTACCATTCATAACCACCATCAAAATTTCGGGTATTCTGATATTTAATCCTCTTGCACCCCGAATGCCCGAATCCCTTCGTCATTCACACCTTCGGGTCCAAGAAGATTAAATAGGGGCATCTGTAATACCCCAAATTTTGACCACTAAAGTTTCCCATCATTGTGCAAGTCATCACCACAATATGGATGTACCTTTATGCTTCATCAGTCTCCCCAAAGATGGGTGAGCATCAACTACAATCAAAATTAGGGTTTCAAGCCCTCTCTGAGCTTTAGACAAAGGCTCAATCAAGAAATGACTTAATTTTCAACTTGTCTAACCTCTCAAACATCCACAATGGATCAAAAGGACTCCCACTTCAAGGATCAAGCACAAGGCTGCTCCCTTCTAGGTGGATCAAGTCTCGAGATCGACAGCGTCACCAAATTAGGGTTTTGGTCGACCAGGGCCTCCAGATGGAAAATTTTCATCTGGGCACAAGCCAATGATCCAAAACATAACCTAATATACTTCATGGAACCTCATGAACCCATGCATCAAGTCAATTTTGCCTCAAGGGGATGCATACATCAAAAATAAGGAATTAGGGTTTCTTGACCTAATTCACCCCTAAGTTGACTTTTGGGACAAATCATGAACCAAGACCTCAAGAGAGGGTTTGAGGGTCTCTAATATACCATATTGATCCATTTGGAACAATGGATTGATCCAAGAAGCTTGAGCAACAAGTCTCAATTTCATCTGCACCACAATTAGGGTTTTAAGGGAAAAGTCAACTGTAACTTTGACTTTTGACCTGGACCTGCTCCCAAACCCTAATACATGATTGAATATACCCTATGACACCCATGGAACATGTACATCAGGTTTGATTTAGGTCAAGGACATGATTTCTTGAAGAATTGCACAGTTTGGAATTCATCTGATAAAAAGTCAACTGTGCACAAAAGTCAACTTTGACTTTTTGAGATTTTTCACCAAAATGGATTTTTAACCCTAAAATGATGTTAATGTATGATTTGAATCATCATTCATCAAGAAAAATCAAGAAAAGTGAGATAACTTGTAAAAGGGGTAACCATAAAAACTTAGAAATTTTTCTAAGTTAAAAATAAAGTGGCAAGGGTACCAACTTTGGAGGACCATAACTCCTAAACCACAAGGCCATTTTTTCTCATCAAAATATGGATTTGTAGCCCTCATTATCACCTACAAAAACTTCAACTACAAGTAATTCCAATTCATTAAGGATTTTGAGTTATGGAGTGATCAAAGTGGCTGAAAAGTGAAAATGTCACTTTTTCCAACACTTAGTGAAATTTTCACTAAGTCAGATTTTGCCTCACTTTTTGCCAAATGTAGGGGGATTTTTCACTTGGAATCAAAAGAGATCAAAACAAAACTTGTTCAAACAGTTGTTGTATCATGTAAGAGCTTTCCAAAATGCCCAAGAACATTGCCAAATTCAACTTACACCATGAGATATGACATTGGCAAGTTACCTTGCTGAAATCTGTCAAGGCAAGGCAGAATTTTCAACTTTGGTCGATTTGCCAAAATCAGCCAAATTCAATTGCTCCTATCCACTTGGATACCTCAGAGGATTGAATCTAAAGGGGACAATCACTGAGCCAAGCCTCCAAAGTCCATGGAACAAGAAATAGCATGTTGAACCTAGAATGGCCTAAATAGGGACAAGACTTCAAATTTGGAATGAGGCATTCAATGGAACCATCAAGGTGGCATGGACTGAGCCATTCTCATCTGAAATCAGTCAAGACTTATCCAAGACCAAGGGGACCATAGCTCTGTGCCCTAACCTCTAGTCAATGGCTAGAGGAGACTTGCATTTCCATTGGCCAACATTGAGGAAACACCTGCTGCAGTTGCCATTCACTGTGGATCCCAAAACAAACTTGCTCTACTATAAATAGAGCTCAATTGTGGTCAGCTTGAGTACACCAAAGCCATCTAACAGATGCTTTCCTCAAAATCTCTTCTTTCACTCCAATTTTGCCTTCTACGGCAAGTCACTATCGGGTTTTGAGTTTGAGAGCAATTCCAATCAAACCAATCACTCACACACCTCACATACATCACATATGAGCTGATCAAACACTTAGATTACTTCTGAAACACCAATTTCACAAAATCACCAGCTGGTTGCTCAAGGTTTTAACCAAGGTGCAGCTGAGGTACCACAAAATGATCCAGCCAATTTCAATCAAGTCCAACCATCCAAACACAATCCATAGGGTGTAGGGAAGCTGTTCAGATCATCACAACTCATCTGTAACACCTCCAGATCAAAAATCACTTTGAACTTGCTGTCACGACCTAAAGGTAAGCCTAAACTTGGGCATCTCTCAATCTATGCATATTTCCTCGCACAATAATTTAGCCATATGTTCATAATCATGCATGGAATGTTTTCCCTCAATTAATTGCATTGTTTGAATCGTGTATCAAAAATCCTAGCCTTCATGCAGAAATTAGGGTTCTTGAGGTCTCTTCGTGATTTCTTGTTGTATGTTTAATTTAAATGAAATTAATGGATATAGACATGATCGTGAGGTTGAGACGAGCATAATGATATGTGGATTGCATGATATAATCAAGTATTCAGTGAGATTGAGGAGAAAATGCAAATCAGCCAAACCCAGAACACGCGCGTGTTCTTGGTGTGTTCTTGGCGCCATTTTTGAATAATTCAAATATTTGAATTTTGTGATTTTGTTTAATTGATTCAAAAATTAATTTCTCTCTGAGTTTTAATGATTTTGAGTTGATTCTTTTTTTAATAATTCACAAAAATGTTAAAATATTTTATTTTCCCAAAAAATCCCAAAAATATTATTTATTTCATATAATTGATATTTTTGTAAAGAATTAATATTTTGATTGTTTTTGGCATTTTAAATATTTTTTCTACATTGATTTTGCAACTTTTAATGCTTTCTAATTATTTTGTAGGTCAATACTTAATTTTTGAAACATTAATCCAAGATCACAATTTGTTTTCCATGTGTTAAACAATTTTTGATCATTTTAATTGAATTTTATTCAATTAAATACATTTTGAAAACAAATTAGGGTTTTGGATTAATTCAACCCTCATAAATCATTTTCAAAAACTTTTTGGGCCTCTTGAGAGAGTGTAAGACCCATCCCCCTTGTACAAAAACTTTTTGGGCCTCACTCATTGTATAAGTCCCTCTGTACAAGTAAACGGCACGATCGTCGCCCGTTTAAAAATAAAAAAATCATCTGGGCCTCTCCTTGAGCTATAAGACCCATTCAAAACACTTTGGGCCTCTATTAGAGTGTAAGACCCAATCCCCCTTTTAACCAAACATCTTGGGCCTCACTTATTGTATAAGTCCCTCTGCGTTAAAAGAAAACCTCGGCGCGATCGCCATTTTTAAACGAAAAATCATTTGGGCCTACCCCGTGTTATAAGCCCCACTCTTTTTTCTCTAAACTTTTTGGGCCTATTGAGAGAGTGTAAGACCCATCCCTTTGTACAGAAAACCATTTTTGGGCCCCAGTCACTTGTATAAGTCCCGCTGTACAAAGTCAAACAGTGCGCTCACTGATAGAACCCTGGGCCTCTCCTTGAGCTGTAAGCCCCAAATCTTTCTTTTTCAAAAAACTTTCTCCTTTGATTTTGAATATACTGTTGTTTTCAATCTTTCTTTGTTGAACAACTAACCAAACAGCATGGAAGCACTACAACCGAGTAAGTGGTTATTGCTTTCGTTTACTGCTTTCATATTATAAACTGTATTGTGGGGCTGCTCATTGTAAGTCTCCTTTCATAAACTCATATCTACTGTGTAATAATAGTATAGATATTTCGAGTTTCCCCGGAAACTACGTCTAGCATTAGGTAAAGCCGTTTCGTTTATTCGTAGAAATAGACGCCTAGATCCCCAATAGGAGCACCAGATACAGTCTTCTCTTCGGGTGTCCTCCTTAGGAATCGTCAAGAAGCTCTACTCCCCAAGATGAATGTATTCTCCGTGAATGGCATCTTTGAGTTTCTTCCAAATTCTCGAACTTTCCTGACTTGATCTATTCCTTGTGGATAGCTTGCCTTGAATGTCTCGGGGTTTGGGTACCCACTACGGTCATAATCTTGGACCTTAACTAAGGAACCCTCTTCCTCCGGGAATGATAGCCTCCTCTTGGGCTTCGTACAAGGACCCGTCGGCTTCTTAAAAGTTTACAGCCTCCTCTTGGGCTTCGTACAAATTGTCCCGACGACCTCCTAGAGGTATAGGAACAGAACCTAGTCATCCTCATAGAACAGTCCTTTCAAAGAGTCTACTACTGTTTCTCAAAACATAGTACAAAAGATGAAACTCTAGACACGGACAGTCTAACTTCCTTGAGTCTCAAAGACATTCTCAAGTGACCCCTTCGTTAAATAGGAAGGAAACCCGCAGACTCGGACAGTCTCAATACCCTTTGGATTTCCCGTTTCCTCAAAGAAAAGGAAACAACCCCGATCCTCAGATCTAACCCATGAGTACAGGGATGCTCATATAAGAACTGATTTTCTCTTTTAAAATCAGTATATTGGACCTGTCACTTAACTGAAACAGTTACCTTAGCCTCCTCTTGGGCTTTGTACAATGATTCTCCCCAGCGGAGTCAAACAACGTTTTAGCCTCTCTCTCGGGCTTCGTACGAGACACATAAAGACTCCCTCGTTGAGTCAAACAAACAATAGCCTCCATCTCGGGCTTCGTACGAGACACAAAGACTCCATCGTCGGGTCAAAATCTTTAGCCTCTCTCTCGGGCTTTGTACGGGACACAAAATAGCCTCCTCTTAGGCTTTGTATAATGATTTTCCTAGCGGAAATTAGCCTCCTCTTAGGCTTTGTATAAGAAAACCATTGGTTGATCCAATCAACCTTTTAGCATCAAAGTTGAGCCTCGTTCACAGTATACAAACATCAACAACTCCTTCCCTTTCATCTAATCGCTGTAAGCGGCAAGCCTCTGGATTATTTACATCCATGCCACTGTCCTTCTTTTAGCATGAGAAATTCCTAAGGAAAGATGGCGTTGCTCTATACTGAGTTAAAGTCTTCTCCTTCAGGTTAAAACCCTTTCTTCGGAAATTATGGCATTGCTCGGATCCGCGTATCCCAGTTAAAGTAATTCTCCTTCTCCCCTCTTTAGAGATGACAAATCCTCTCTAAGGTCGAGGTCCTTCAGCTTCACGTCTTGGGCTTCGAACAAGACACAAACATACTTTTCAGCTTCACATCTTAGGCTTTGAACAAGATACAAACCACCTTTCGCTTCACGTCTTGGGCTTTGAACAAGACACCAAAAATACCTATTTCCTCCCATAGAATAGGAGGAACTACGAATGCTCTGATTTCCTTGTTTCGGTAAACAGGAATACGTAGGCATAAGATCAAAAGAAAAGATCTTAGCGAGCACAATCAACAAAAAACCAAAATTCCATATCTCCATCAATCAAAAGCAGTAATTCAAAAGCATCAGTCCTAACATCCTAATCCTTGTTCCCCGCCAGAAACCTTCTGCCCAGGTAAAAAGAAAGAAAACAGTATTGGCGAAAATACAAATAACCAGTATAAAGGCCCCCCCACATTGTAGCATTTGTAACCTAACAGACCGCTGTTTAAACTCAGTATGCAAGCAGGGTTAATTGGAGACATCTATTTCCCTTCCTTATTCAGCTCACAATAGGATAAAAAATGAATCGACCTGTAGTCAAAGCTCAAACCGCAGAGAGCGACCAGCGCTTAAGAACCGCGTCCAAAATCGCTCGCTACAGTCGGGTAAACAAACAAGGGGAAAATTCTAAAGGTAATTGAAACAAAAACTTGCTTAAACCTAAGGGAGTGATAAACTCACAAAGATTCAAACACAAAATTCCAATCAAATTCTTCCAAAATCCCAAGTGTTACACAAAACACAATACTTATTTAGCACAATTATTTGAACTTTTTTTGTTTCTTTTCTCAAGGATTCTTTTTCTTTCTTTTTTTTCTTTTCTTTTTATTTGTCATATTTTTCTCTTTTTTCTTTTCTTTTTCTTTCCTCATAGAATCCAACCAATGAGTAAACAATCATTCTCTCCCCAACTTGAATTCAACCACATCATCATGTGAATACTCCCTACTTTCTAAGGCAAGGTAAAAATTCATACAACAACACAAAGTTGAGGGTTCAAGAAAAAAAATCAATCAAAATCCATACAAAAAGTGAATTCAATACTCATAGACAAGCATTAAGTTCAAACAACATGGATAATGATAGAAAGGCACAAAGTGGTTACGAATGATCACACACTCACAGGGTGAATTGACTATTTGGCTAGGTAGTTGTGCTCAAAATGAAACAAAATGCCTTGATCCTTTTCATGCTTTCATATAATCAACACAAACAAAAGATTAAGCATAATAAAATCCAGTTAGAACAAGAACGTTGGTACTCCGCGCATATATGAACAATGGAAAGCTACCTCACAAAAAAGGTGAGAACTAAAGTGATTCACATCAAGAACAAGTATACAAAAGAATGAATGGCATGGAAGTTTGTAAAATGCCTAAGTATCATGAATATGCTAAAGTCTAGAAAGCGATAAACACATACCTTGGACGTGTACAAAACTTAACAATATCATTACCATACATCCACAAGTTGAAATAATCAAACTTGGAAAATCAGCAAGCATCCTCAAATTAGCCGACCAAAATTTGTGTCCAAACAACAAACAAAAACATTAGAAACTAAAAACAATAAAACATGCTTGTTTTACGTCGTAAGCTCGACGCCTTTACAATGCTTAGCTAGTAACTTCCTTCCTTCATGCCATAGATATGCCTCACCGTGCAAACCAAAACAAGTGTCCTAACCAAACACTTAAACAAACGTTACGGGAACAAAATGTATACAACACTTGAACAAACATAATAGAAACAAACAATATATACGATATATAAAAACTAAAAAAACAAAGAAACTATCGCAATGCGATTCAATATCAAAACCAATCCCCGACAACGGAGCCATTTTGTTGAAGCGGTAAAGCGGCAAGCAAAAATATTTATTTTCAGAAGAATTCCCTCCGGGATTTATGTCGTGTCCACAGAGATTGGTTCGAGGGAAAGAATGTCGTTCGATAGTCTCTCGCGTTTATGAGTTAGGATTAAATTGGTTTAAAGCATAGTAAACAAAAAAGTAAATATTAAAACATAAAAAGAAATCATTCTTCAGCAAGAAGAAACTTATCAAGCATACTTATAATCCACTCGTCACAAACATAAATTTATCGATCATTTTCACTATACTACAATACTCGTCAAAATCATCCAGTATCGCTCACAACAGTGTCCATCTCTGGCACACTGAGCTGAGAGAGCAACTGTATTACTCTCGTCGTCACTCTCGCGCACGACGCCTCGAAACACTGAAGGCATTAAGTTTCGACACCAAAAAGATTATTATCTAAATCTATCTCTAGCATCTAGATAATAGATATCCATCCCTAATTAAGATTCATGATGCTTATCTCTAACACAACACAAATCCAAACATAAATGCAAAAAGATCAAGGAAGACATCGATAATGATCTGTAAAGCAGATTTTATACAATATTATGATCAACAAAGATACATATGTTCATAGTAACTATACAACACCCAACAAAATAGAAATTACAAAGAGAAGAGAAGAAGAGGAACCAAAAATTTCTTGGTTTGTCAACACCATTCGACGAGAGATTTGACTCCAGATCATCCAATTGCAAGCTCCATTGTTGTTTTCTAAGCTAATCCAATGAAGAAATGAAGTTTGATGGAGTGGGAACAAAAAATACCCAAACCATAACCTAAAAATTGTATTTTTATGCCTTATATGGTGTATCTGTCCGTCAAAATTCGCCTGGAAAAATTCTGGTTCGCCTGGAGGATCAAAAATAGCTTATTCTGCACTTTTTTTCATGCTTCTGGACTGTCTGGCTCACCACAGATTCGCCTGGCGAGCCTGGGGCGAAATCTGTCATGACAGGAAAAATCCTGCACTGTTCCGGCCCTAACTTTCGAACCGTAACTCTGTTTTTCGCCCGGTTTGAAGCGTTGGAAAGCTTATTCAATGCTCTATACAACAATGGCAAGATATACTTGATTGAATACCTGAAAAAATAAATGGAAATCAATTAAACTCAATGATATTTACACGATAATGCAATATATACACTATAACATAAAGTAAATGTTACAAACAAAGCGGGGTTTATTCGAACGATATTAACCAAAAAGTATCGATAAGTGCAACAAAACTTATATACAAAAATAGCTACAATTTGCACTTATCAGTTGCTGAAATTGGAGATTATTTACAGGCATTTGCTTGACAAGGTCCTCTAGTGAAGGTTCATAAGGTGCAAAGGTGGTTACTTTTGGAGGGTTCTGCGGTGGTGGAAACGGTAGCATCAACTTTTGTTGACTAGGTTGTAGTGTAGATGGATTCCCATACCGAATTTTTGTATGGTTTCTCCAGTTGGTATGGTACCTCTTAGTGGATAGGTCAGGATTGTTGTTGTACTTGTACTGGTTGTTGTTAGAACAAGATTTGTTCTTGATATTTTCTCTTTTATTTTTGATGATAACAAAATTATTAAAAGAACAATGGTTTATATGATGTGTGTTTTATTTATGCAGGTTCTTGTACATAAATAATCAGAATCTGTTTATCTAAGATACACTTGGAGTTGCTTCATTGCTAGCTTCTGGTGGCAGAGTCTGAAGAATAATTTCTCAGTGTGGCTTAACGCAGACTCTGAAATGAAGGCCTCATAATTTAGACGAGTATCTACACTTAGTAATTGTATATCAACTTCTGGTACCATTCAGAGTTGATGATAAAGCTGTGGACTATCCGTACTACTGAAAGCATGTTGTATTATCTTATTAGCCTGTCAGCTCGAGTCTACAGTATTGGAAGGCTCAAGAAAAGCTAGTACATTCTATGGATGTCTACTCCAATGGCTCTATTAGTACAAAACCTCTTAAAGACTCAAAGGTTAAACGTGTTACACAATGGATTCAGAAATCTAATGTACATCCATCTTCAATGTCTCTTGTACTTTGGAGCAGAAGCAAAGACACTTGATCAAGTATCCTTCTCAAAGGCTAGTTTTTGGAAAAGTTATATATATGGATGAAGATTCAAGCCTGAATTTTTAACAAGGAATCTTCTATTGAAGGAGTAGCAGAATCAAGCAATTATCAACTCTATGTAATATGCAGATCTTCTGTTGTAGGTTGTAATTGTAAAAGCCTTAAGATTTCTCACCCCTGTATATATTTTTAAATCTTAAGTGCTTTAGGTCTTTGTTATGGTGATCTCTCGTACCTCTGATGCTTGCATCATGTACACCTTATTCTCTATTCTGCTGAGCCTTCAGTAGTTTTTGGCGTATCTTTGTAGATCCATCTAATACATCAGTGGTTTCTAATCTTCTTCCTGATGCTGTTGTTTGGAGTCAGATTCTGAATTTAAACTTACTACCAAAGGATTAAGATTTAGACCAAGTGGACCCTATTAAAAAAGATCTGCTTCTACTTCTAAATTCATATTTGAAGATTGATCTTCCTCAAGTTATGTTTGACCATCTGAAGAGGTCTATTTCTTCTTTTAAAAAGGGAAAGACTTTCTTCATACCTTTTGAACGAGTTATTTCTGAATTACTTGTTCAACAAGGGGTTAACATAAGTTCTGAGGCTAGTTCTTCTGAGATAGACAAGTTTGAAGCTATCTACGAAAGATTATGATGTTAGATTTTATGCTTAGTTATGCTTTGTATTGTTGTTGAAATTTTTGTATTAAGTTTTGAAGCTAGCGGGATTATACCTGAGTGAATCGTACACTCAAAGATACAACAGAGTCACCACTGAACTTTATTTAGTCCCAAAGGACAGGGAAAATATCGATAAAACCCAAGGGGAAAAGAAACGGGCCAGGGGGTCGGTTATGCGAAAGGAAGGTACTAGCACCTTACGCATCAGCGTACTCGACGGGAACCATTTCGCTTGCTTCTAGGCTTAGATGGGTTATCTATCTAAAGGATTTTAGCTAAAATAAGAGGAGAGAGAAAGAAAAGAAAGAAAAACAAAGAAAGTGCTCGCGGAGGATTGGGTCCCTCGTGCCTACGTACCCTCATAGTGCAATGAGGAAATCAGAGCGCCGTAGTTCATGGAACCTGTAAAGAGAAGAAGGAAGAAGGTGGAAGTGTGCTCGCCAAGATCATCGCAATCTTGTGCCTACGTATCTTACATTCGAATGAATGAAGAATCAGAGTATTCGTAGTTCGTGGAACAAGGTAAGAGAAGAAGGAAGAAGGTGGAAGTGTTCTCGCCAAGATCATCGCAATCTTGTGCCTACGTATCTTACATTGGAATGAATGAAGAATAAGAGCGTCCGTAGTTCATGGAACCAAGATGGAAAAAGAAAAGGAAAATGGTGTCAAAACCAAGAGCAAAAGAAGGTAAAGAAAGATCCGCTGGGGATACAAAGAAGGATTGGTGTCGAAACCAAGAAAGAAGTGCAAAGGAAAAGGTAATTTGGGCGAAGGATAAAGTGCAATAGTGGAGTCAAAACCAAGAAGATAAAGGAGCAAAAGGAATAGAAGGGGCTCCACTGGGGAGGTAAGATATCAAAGGATTGAGCTGGGGATCAGAGGGTTAGAGACCCTGCTGAGGATCAAAAGAATAATGGTTCAGTATATTAACTGACTGGTAGTGGTTAACTAAAGAAAAAGAGATTAAAACTCTATGGGGAGAAAAGTTTTAACATATAGACTGTGATCAACGAAAAGAATGGGTGTAGAATCAAGCGAAGGTTGTGACCCAAAGGACGGGTGTGGAACCCAACAAAGCTTATGACCCGAAGGGGAGGTTGGTACGGACTGAACAAACAGTACCCGACCAACGAAAGGGTATTGAACCAAAAGAGGTTGCTAACCGTCGAGGATTTAGTGTTAATAGAGAAACAGTGATTAACCAAAAGGAAACAAGTGATTAACCAAGACAAGGTGATTAACTCGAAAGGGGCTCAGTATTTTAATAGACAAGCTGTGGTTAACTGAAAAAATGGGTGATTAAACAAGAGAATGTGATTAACCCAAGAGAAACTCAGTATGTTAACAGACATATTATGATTAACTGATAATAAGTGTAAATTGGTGTTTTAACTAACAGGCAGTGGTTAACAAATCAAAGGGAGAAGAACCAAGAGAAGGTTGCGAACTTTGCAAAAGTTTAGGGGTTTAACAGGAAGACTGTGTTTAACCGAAGAAAAAGGGATTGAGACTCTTCTAGGGAATCAAAAGGCAATGATTGACCACAAGAAAAGAACATTGAAAAAAGAGAGATTGAAAGAAGCAAGAGTGATCAAGGATTGACTCGGCTGGGGACAGAGATACGCTACCGCTTGGAGATAAAGATGACTAAGCCAGGCACAGGGTCATTCATCCCCTACCTGAAGTAGTCAGAATGAGAGTAGGAATTCTCCATTCTTATTCCTTCTCTAACACACAGAGTGTAGTGTAGAAGTTGAAACAGACAACGTAACAACTCCGAGTTGTACAGTGCTCTAGTGTCGCGTGAAAACTCCGACTTCGCGAGGGAAGAGAGAGAGAAAGTTCTAAAGCAAGCCTAAAGAGAAGCACCAACAAGAAGATTAATAATCGAAACAAATTTTCGATTAATTAATCAAAAAGGAGGAGTATGCTAATAATTTTCCAAAATGAATTGAAAAATTATTAAAGCAAAGGGTGCATTATTGATTATACACGATTAAGCTTGTCCTTCAAAAAACAAACTTAAATCAAACATGAATGGAAAGTACAAAATAGTACTAAATGACATTCAATATGCATCACAAATCATGCCATTATGGATAAAAATGTTCAAGAATGATCATGTTCAAACAATGCCAAGAATGTGCACAATTATAGAATCGAAAGATCGAGCATCAGAAAATACACAATCTTGCCTCAAACTAAAACTAAACAGCACCTAAAACATCCATAAAAAATAAAACATATCAATCCATGGATCTTAGAAGAGGAAAGAATGTCAAACATGCTTGGAAAAACACAAAAAATGGCACTCTGTACAGTGGTAATCGATTACCCTAAGTAAGGTAATCGGTTACTTGCTTGAAAATGGCAACGCTAGTGAAAATTTCGCAGAGTAATCGGTTACTCTCTTTTGAGTAATCGGTTACCACCGTTACAATGGAAAAAATAGCTTTTCAAAAAGCACTTTTAGCACCTAAATCACTTGTCCAAATTACCACATGCTAGGATATGAATTTGTGCACGAAAATCAAGTTTAACAACAGTAAAAAAACCAGCAATGGAATCAATTAAATCATCAAGATCATGGATCAAGTAATGGCATAATCAATTCACACACAAAAAGCATCAAAACTACATCGCGAATGATACGAAAACGTTCAAAACAGTAAAATGTGCAAAGAAAGACCAACCTACAAGGCTGAGATGTGCCTTGGATGTTGCTGCAAATGAATCTTCAAGAAGATAATCAAAGAAAATCATAGGAATCTTCAATTGTATCCGAATCATATCGAAACCGAGCAAATTGCGACGAATCTCCAAAATATGACTTCGCACCGTAGAATCTTGAAAACACTTGAAATGAATCGAAAAGCTAATAAAACTCCAGAAAATCAAGTATAATTGCAAGGTGATGAAGGTTAAGCTCAAGAAATAATCACTTCAAAGGTGAAAGTGATTATTATTCAAGGGTGAAGTGCTATAGTGAGGTTTGGGAAGAAAATGGAGATGAAGATGAAGAAGTTGCAAAAAAAAATCAGAGAGAATGTGGGAGAATTGAGAGTGAAGTGTGAGAAATGTGTGAAATGGTTGAGGGTCCTTGAAAAATGATTGAAGGTTTTTTTATATAGAGTTTTGGTTTGGATTTGATAGGTTTGGAATGTGCTTTGGACTTAGATTTGAGTCTAGGTTGGGAGTTAGTTACACTTGACTCACTGATTCAGCGGTTAACTCGGTTAGTTAGGTAGTTAACTTGGTGGAGCAATCCCAATGTAAATCCAAATCAATGGCTCATATGCTTGGAAATTAAGGAACATGGTGCACTTAATTCAAAGTGATGCATTGGAGTAAATGTAAGTGGAGTGTCTTGAATGGTCTTGACCTGTCTAGAATGTTCCACACAATGCTAGAACCATGTAGAATCCAAGAACAAATAGAGTGCAGAGTTGCTGTCCCAAAAATGCAGCAGAATTTTGCAAATCTGTATAAAGTAATCAATTACCCTATATGCGGTAATCGGTTACTCTAGGCAAAAATTGCTCAGATTGCTTAGAAGCAAGTGCTAAATCCCCGATTTCGATTTTCCACCTCTTGCTTTGATGAATAACCATGGAAACCATTATTTTGTGCTTGTTTTGAGGATATGATGACCTTGTGAAGATGCAATTAATCGAGCTTAAAAAACCTAAAAAATTCCTACAACAAGAATCATAGAGAGAAAGATGTGAATGCTTATGCCAGCGATGCGAATGCACATGTTTATGCAAAAAGCAAAAGGTAGGTCAAATTTCGGGTTATGACATCTGTCCCTATTTAATCCTCTTGGACCTGAATGTATGAATTGCGCAAGCTTTTCGATGATTCGAGGTAGAAGGGGAATAAATAAAATAGTAGCTCGAAAATTTGGCCGACGGCGACAAGAGAAAAGGTTTCGTAAAGGCGAAGGCTTTGAGAGTTTGCTAGGTGATCTGACTGAATATCTGCTGGGGAGATGAATCAGGCCATAAGAAAGGTAGTATGCTTGATGCGTATACCATATATATGTTATCTACATGATGCTTGATATCATGTCATGCAAAGGTGCAAGTTAAGGTACTGTGCGGTGGTTAGGTAGAGATTGTAGGAAAGCGAACTTGACATCCTCGGCTGGGGAGAGAACCCACAGATGAAGATGGCTCCTGCTGGAGAAAAAACCCACAAAGGCTGACGACTCCGTTGGGGAAGAAAACGAGAAATCTCAGATTTCAAGACTATCACCAATGACATTTTTGGGGATAAAGGAATCAGGTCAATCTTCATGCCATGACTGACTCTAGATGGGGAACGAACCTAGAAATCTCCGATTTCCAAGCTGTCACCAACATTGCTAATTGGACATCCTTTCTCCCTAACTGACTCTGCTGCAGGGAATTACCAAGATTCGGAGGATCTTCTCTGCTTAGGGGAAGATAGGAAACCAAGTCATACCGCTGCTGGTGCGTGACAATTTCGATATGCTAGGAATGACACACGACCTTTGCTGGGGAAAGAACAATCGTTTCTCTTTTCGGGGCACATCAGGATAACTTTACTGGGGACATTACAAATCTGCCAGTGAAGTGAGAGGTAAACAACCTTTCCGAAGAACCATAATGGCGCTTGTTGGGGAAATGATGGCTCTGTTGGGGTGATGGCTGCATCTTCAAAGAACCATCATAGTGTTGGTCAGGCATTAGGCTTGCTGATATACGACCGATTATCCTGTAGGAATTACCAGTAAAGTATGCAATGCATAATGCTTTCTCCATTAATTTATCTTTTTATTATTCTCAACGCTTTATAGTATTATACGATCACAAATAATCGTTTATTTTGCAAACAAAAATACTAAAAAGAAAACGATTGAGAAATCGAATGATGAACTTTTATTGAAATGTGAAAACATGTACAAAAGATGTGTACAAGGATGCAAAAATCCTTGATGACAAGATTTTCAATAAAATTGAAAAATAAATGTAAATGGCAAAGGGAAATCATGTTTTGCATTGATTACAACATTGGCTACCATCCACTGCAAGTCTAGGTTCCAGTGCCTTGCGCCCGTTGATGATGAATTGGCTGTTCTGTTACCGTCTGAGGTCCAGCTATGATGAAGAGAGGCTCAAGTGTTCGCAGTCAAATTCCTTTATCCTTAATTTTTGCATGGACATATTTCTATTTTTTCTCGTCCACCGAGATACCCATTTTTTCCTAAGTCGCCCTTTCGGGTTTTCAACTTAGCGGGCTATTATTATTATTTTTTTGCATTGTCCCTAACTTTTGCATGGACATTTATTTTTTTGGTCCATCGGGACGCCCATTCTTGCCTAGATTGTCCTTGCGGATGTCAATCTAGCGGGCTCTTTATCCATTTTTTTTCAGGCATAATATTTTTTAACTCTATCGGAGTTCACGGGCGATGGTAACTCTTCCCCATCCATGATGGTGAGGATCAGGGCTCCGCCCGAGAAGGCCTTCTTGACAACAAAGGGTCCTTCGTAATTGGGAGTCCACTTGTCGCGTGGATCCAAATGAACAGGTGGATATCCCTTGAGCACGAGTTCGCCTTAATGGAACGGTCGAGGGAGAACTTTCTTATCAAAATCTCGCTTGAGACGTCTCTAATACAATTGACCATGACAAACGGCTGTAAGGCGCTTTTCTTCAATGAGATTCAGCTGATCATATCTAGATATGACCCATTCAACTTCATAAAGATCTGCTTCCATGATGACTCTAAGCGAAGGAATCTCGACTTCAATTGGTAAAAAACCTCCATACCATACACAAGCGAATACAGAGTTGCCCCAGTAAAAGTACAAACTGAAGTTCTGTAGCCATGTAGTGCAAATGGAAGCATTTCTTGCCAATCTTTGTATGTCTTGACCATTTTTAAGACAATCCTCTTGATGTTTTTGTTTGTTGCTTTGACGACACCGTTCATCTTGGGCCGGTAAGATGAAGAGTTGTGGTGCTCGATCTTGAATTCTTGACACAACTCTTTCATCATTTTGTTATTCAGGTTGCTTGCATTGTTAGTGATAATGCTGCTAGGAATACCATAGCGACAGATTATCTCTTTCTTGATAAATCTTGAAACCACTTGTCGTGTAACATTTGTGTAAGAAGGAGCTTCAACCCACTTGGTGAAGTAGTCGATAGCAACTAAAATGAATCGATGGCCGTTGGAAGCCTTCGGTTCGATCATTTCAATCATATCAATACCCCACATAGAGAATGGCCAAGGCGGAGTAAAAACATTCAGTGGAGTAGGAGGTACATGGATCTTGTCACCATAGATCTGGCACTTGTGACATCTTTTGGCAAAGTTGTAACAATCTACCTCCATTGTTGTCCAATAATACCCAGCTCGAAGGATCCTTTTGCCCATAGCAGGACCTTTAGCATGTACACCCTCGCAACCCTCATGTATGGACCTTATGATTGTGTCTGCTTCGTGTCTATCCACGCATCTGAGCAACACGGAATCATAATTCCTATTGTACAGTACACCACCACTTAAGAAGAATTTGGCGTAAAGCCGTCTAAGTGCCTTCTTGTCAGTGATAATAATACCCTCGGGATATTCCAGTTTTCCAGATATCTCTTGATATTGTAGAACCAAGGCTTGTCATCAGACTCGTCCTCGATTGCTAAACAGTGTGCTGGTTTGTTCAAATGATCAAGGCGGATAAAAGGAGCTTCATTTTCCACTTGACTTTGAACATGGATGCCAAAGTGGCAAGAGCATCAGCTAGTTAATTTTCCTCTCTGGGGATATGATGAAAAGAGATTTCATCAAAGTAAGGAATAAATTTCGCGATGTGTTTTTGGTACCAAACCAGCTTGGAATCCCGAGTTTCAAAGTTCCCTCTGACTTGGCCAATAACTAATGCAGAATCTCCATAGACCTCAAGAATCTTGATTCTCATGTCAATTGCCGCTTCAATATCGTAGATATATGCTTCGTATTCAACTATATTATTGGGGAATGCAAAGCATAATCTGGCAGAGAAGGGAAGATGAAAACCTGTTGGAGAGATGAGAATAGCACCAATTCCACGACCTTTAGCATTGGAGGCACCGTCGAACACGAGCGTCCATCGCGCCCCTGGTTCGGGTCCTATGTCAGGGTCTGGAGTCTCATAATCTATGATAAACAGAACATCCTCATTAGGAAAGTCAAACTTCATTTGTTGATAACCCTCTACAGGTTGATGAGCAAGGTAGTCAGACAAGACACTCCCTTTTATCGCTTTCTGGGTAACATGTTGGATATCATACTCAGTTAACAACATTTGCCACCGAGCAATCCTTCCAAAGACATCAGGCTTTTCAAATATGTACTTTATCGGATCCGTTTTGGATATCAATAAAGTAGTATGGCAAATCATGTATTGTCTTAGGCGTCGAGCAGCCCATACCAGAACACAACAAGTTTTCTCCAAGAGTGAGTATCTGGTCTCACAATCAGTGAACTTCTTGCTCAGATAGTAAATTGTACGTTCTTTTCTGCCACTGTCTTCATGTTGACCCAATACTCATCCCATCGATTCATCGAGAACGGTGAGGTACATGATTAAAGGCCTACCAGGAACGGGGGGTACTAATATCGGTGGTACTTGTAAGTATTGTTTTATTTTGTCAAATACTTCTTGACAATCATTGTTCCATTCTACTGATTGATTTTTTCTTAGTAATTTGAATATTGGTTCATAAGTAGCCGTCAAGTGAGAAATGAATCGTGAGATGTAGTTAATTCTGCCCAGAAAGCCACAGACTTCTTTTCTATTTAGGGAGGCGGCATGTTCTGAATTGCCCGAACCTTGTCAGGATCAACTTCAATGCCCTTCTGACTCACAATAAAGCCCAACAATTTACCAGATCGAACACCAAAGGTACACTTTGCAGGATTCAACCGCAGTATAAAATTCCAGAGTCTGTCAAACAGCTTCTTCATATGAACCAGGTGATCATCTTTTATTTTGGACTTGGCAATCATATCATCCACGTAAACCTCAATCTCTTTATGGATCATATCGTGAAAGAGGGTTGTCATGGCACATTGGTATGTTGCCTCTGTATTCTTCAAACCGAATGGCATGACTTTGTAATAATATGTACCCCATGGCGTGATGAAAGTAGTCTTTTCCATATCATCTGGGGACATTTTGATCTTATTGTATCCTGGAAAACCATCCATGAAGGAAAAGACAGAGAACTGCGCCGTGTTATCTACCAAGACATCAATATGAGGCAAAGGAAAATCATCTTTCGGGCTTGCCTTATTGAGATCTCGATAATCCACACACATTCTGACCTTCCCGTCTTTCTTTGGAACCAAAACAATGTTAGTAATCCATTCAGGATATTCGGAAGTGGCCAGGAACCCAACATCAAGTTGTTTCTTTACCTCTTCTATGATTTTGAGTGCCATGTCAGGTCTAGTCTTCCTTAATTTTTGCTTGACAGGAGGACATCCGGGCTTGAGTGGCAAGGGATGTTCAACGATGTTGGTATCCAACCTAGGCATATCTTGATAAGACCAGGCGAAGATATCAACATACTCCTTCAATAACTTGACCAACTCAGAGTGTACATGCTTAGCGAGGGACGCGCCAACCTTGACTTCTCTTCTGACCTCATCGGTACCAAGATTGACAACTTCTACTGGCTCATTATGTGGCTCAATCTCTTTATGCTCATGTTCAAGGAGCCTTGCTAGTTCAGCTGGTAATTTACAATCTTCCTCACCATCTTCTTCGGCTTGGTTAATTGGAATCCCAGAATTATAATGGATGTTTGTCATGTTGTTATCAATGCATTTATTTGTTATGCATATTTATGAATATGTTTAGAATGAGCTATTTTGAAAAGGTGAAAATAGAAGAAACTTTTGCCATTTGTTTGTGAAAAAGTAGAATAAAGAAAGAAAATAGAGCATGATTTTTGAATGCAACAAACTTTTTATTTATTGATCACATAATATTGCAAAAGCGTGAGGCCCTTTACAAGCTATCCACTCGTCTCGGGCGAGGACGAGGGAATGAGAAAGAAAAATGCATTACATGTTTATTGGAAAAACCACATGAATCACAGTAGATGTCCAATTGTTGAGCTTGAAACCCGGTGGGCACTTGCGCACGAAGCTCGAAATCTGGTTGCTAGGACCAACATCATCAATGGCTGCCACGATGTCCCCCTTTTGAAAACCTGCGCTATTGAAATTGATTAAGTTACACTGCTTCTGACCAAGTGAACTAGATTATTGATCAGGACGATAACACAATCTAAATCAATTATGCTTTTCAACCACGTCTATCACATGCTCCCATCCAGGCAAGGCACCTTTCTCGATGGTCTCTTTAGCACTCTTGGCAGATGCCAAGGTCATTTGCGATGATCTACTTTGATTAGTTGATGCAGAGCTGACATCTTCGAACTCAAGACACTACAACAGCATCTCAGATATGCCTTCCTCGGTCTCGACGTATCAGAAAGATTATAATTCGCTTACAATCAAATCTTCTTCACCATAGACGATGACCAGTTGATCGTTGAACATGAACATTAATTTCTGATGTAAAGTGGAGGTAACTGCCCCTGCGGCGTGAATCCACGGGCGACCCAATAGGCAACTGTACGCAAGATTGATATCCATCACTTGGAAAGTAATGGTGAACAAATACGGTCCAACCTTGATGGGTAAATCCACTTCTCCAATAACTTGCCTTCGAGAACCATCAAAGGCTCTGACAAATAAGGAGCTCGGCCTCATCTCGCTCCCTTCCACCAGTAGTTGGCTCAATGTGCCCTTAGGAATCACATTGAGAGAAGAACCGGTATCCACTAGGACACGAGATAATAAGGCGTCCATGCAGGTTACAAATATGTGCAGTTCTCGATTGTGGGCGGCTCCTTCAGGAGGTAATTCTGATTCATTAAAACCCAAGTATCTGCTTGCAGTTATATTAGCCACTATATCATCGAACTCGACAACGGATGTATCATGCATAACATGAGCAGTGTTCAGGACTTTCAATAAAGCTGATCTATGCGCAGGCGAACTCATGAGTATGGATAAGATCGAGATCCTTTAGGGCGTCTGCCCCAGCTGATCCACAATTTTAAAGTTACTTCTCTTGAATAACCTTAGGAACTCTTGATCATCAATTGTCTCCTTGTTCTTTAAAACATCCTCAGACAGAATAGTTGGAACTGGTGCTGTAGTAGACGCCCCTTGTTGAAGAACAGGGGTTGCAGAGGCAGGCTTCTCCTTGGGAGGAACAATAGTTGGAACTTGAACAGGCTTTGTAGTGATCTTCGAAGCGAATACACGTCCACTATGAGTCATACCTCTAGTGCCTATAACATTCACAATCTCAGACTCCGCAAACCTTATCTCTTGACCTCCAGAAAACACAGTAGACCCATACTTCCAAGGTACCTCCTTAGAATTATGATACGAAAACGGTTTTGGAGGGCAAACAACAATAAGTTGTATATTCTTATTAGGAGATTCAACAGGAACCTTCCTATAAATGATGCTGAATGGCTCGATAGTAGCTACTTCTTCAAGAGGCTTTGATATGGTAAATTGAACTTCACCTCAATTCATCAAAATTTGGACACAACCTTTCAGCCTTCGATACTGGTTGGGATTATCGTCACAAATATAACACTTACCATGCAGTCCTTTCAACAACCCATGTTCGTTCAATCTCTTGATAACCACAGTCATCGGGATCTTTACCTCGTCAACATCCGTGATCAATTCAGTCTTTGAACTATCCTCAATCATGTTTACCGTAGGTCCACCGTGATTGGGTAATGGATTGTGCTGAATGTTAGGACCTTCCTCAGCAAAAGTCAAAATCTTTCGATCAATGAGCTTCTGAACCTTGGTTTTGAAAATAATACAATCCTCTGTCGCATGTCCTATGTATCCAGAGTGATAAGCACACGACGTATTTGGATTATGCTTTGGATTGAATGGAGAAATTGCAGGTGCGATCTCTTTGGGAACAATTGCCCCTTGATGAACCAAGTAAGGAAACAATTCAATGTATGGCACCGGAGTTCTGACAAAATTCGGGCATTTGTGATTTTCTTGATTGTTGTTGTTCTGACGGTTTTGATTCTGCTGATTTCTGTTGTTCTGTTGAGTCAGTTGTTGACGTTGCGGTTGTTGCTGATTCTGTGCATTCTGAACTTGTTGTTGTAGATGATACTGGTATTGAGGTTGTTGATATTGTGCCACAGCAATGTACGGATATGGATAGTAGGCATGGGAGCCATGGGTGCTTGATACTGAGGAGCGACTTTAGCTGTCACAACGTTGGCTTCACCTTCCTTTTTCTTTGACTGTCTGTTCTAAGATTTTCTATTGGCCGGCTGCTGGGATGCAACTCCAGGAATCTTTCTAGTTTTCAACTCATTCTCAATTCATTCATCGATGGTTACAATGTCAGCAAAGTTCAACGAAGAACTACCCATCATTTTCTCATAGTAGGATCCTTGCAATGTACCCATAAAGATGTCAACCAACTCGTTGTCAGAGAGAGCAGGTCGCACACGAGATGCCATCTCGCGCCATCTTTGTGCATACTCTTTAAATGTTTCAGCTGAGCACTGAGACTAGTTCTGCAGCTGTAATCTGGTAGGTGCCATATCAAGATTGTATTTGTATTGCTGTAGGAATGCTTCAGACAGATCCATCCAAGTACGAATTTTGCTGCGTTCTAAGCCCATGTATCAATCCAATGAAGCACCAGACAAACTATCTTGAAAACAATGAACTAGAAATTCATCATTATCAATATAGGATGCCATCTTCGTGCAGTACATAGTGATGTGACTACGTGGGCAACTCAAACCTTTATACTTTGTGTCGCTCCCAGGATTTTCATCCAGGTACAAACGCGAAAGTGGCGCGGAAACAGAGTCGCCAGCAATATGTATTTATCCCAAGAGAGGGAAAGGAAACACTGTGTAAACCTGAGGGAAAGGAAAAGCATGGTCTCGCGACCAAGAGAAACGGGTACGAGAGTCGGTTACGCGAGGGGAAGGTATTAGCACCCCCACACATCTATCGTACTCAATGGGATCCACGCTTGTTGTCTTGATCAAAGGGTGTCGTCATCTGGAGCTCCACTGCTACTGGAAAGGAGAAGAAATTAGAACGAAAAAGAACGAAGAAACGAGGAAGAAAAGAAACAGAAGTAACTCGATAGGACATCTCCGTCCTAGGCCTACGTATTCCCTCGTGCAATGGGAAAGTAAGAGTCAACGTAGTTCGGACACAAACTAAGGGGGGAGGTTGCTCGCCAAGACATCGCCGTTTTGTGCCTACGTATCCTTAATCTAATCAGAGAGAGGAAATCAGAGCATTCGTAGTTCGACCTAACAAGGTCTTAGTGTTTTTTATGAGCGACGTTAAGTTCGCATCCGGCAGTTAGGGTCGATTCCTGTTTGCGACGAGATGGAAGTAACATGCTCTTTTCTGAAAATGGTTTGAAACTTAACAATCCCGAAGGATAAAAAAGGTTTGAGTTTGTTTTGTGTTTTTTAGACAGAAATGGACTGAAGTTAGTCTATAACTTGCATTGCACCAAAGTCTACAACATAGGAATGAATACGTCGCGTATCGTCCCCAACAGGACGTACACTAAGCATCCTAGAAGAATGAAGGGAGACCCCCCATTCTTCACTTCCCATATATAAGGCTCATGCGCAATACACGTTAACCTTTGTTAAGTGTTTTAGAAGGATTATGAGATGAGAAGAGAAAACTCAAGGAAAAGAAGACACTAAGGGGAATTTTATCCTAATGTTGTCATGCAAAAGATGGCCCTAAGGTGAGGTTTGAGAACAACCTAAGTCTAAAGAAGAGAGAGGGATAACACTACCTAATGCTTATCCTACCTCACCTTAATCAAAAATTAAGGATGAGCTAGGATCCCAAAGGGTGTGAGAGTTACACACAAAGCACTATATCATGTAATCCACACATAGAAGAGATAGAAGTAAAAGAGATGAGAGATGAAAGGAGGAGGGAGCATGGATAAGCATCCACATACTCAAGTGTCTTACCTCTGCCCCTACAAAAAAGGTTAGTACCAAATAATCACAAGTATTAAATATAGGTGACAAAAAGTAAACCAAACAATGTTAGTTGTCTTAAGAAGACAACTTAAGAAGAAAACAAGGGTTAAACCAAAAGGGAAGGGTCCTAAGGGTTGAGGAACATCTAAGGTCAGTAGGTACATGTCAATGTGTCCTACTAAGGTTAACATGCCAAATGAAAGCAAACAATGTCAAACTATGCATCAAAAGACTATACAATTACAAGTTATGCATTAACTATGCAAGATGAATGCAAATGGTTCATGAACATGAATAAATGCACACGAAAACATTAAAGTCAGAAGTGAATGACATTTATAAATGTTTGGAGATGTCATTAAGATGGCATGTGAATCATGAATGCAAGCATGGAGAATGATTAAGCAAAAAGAAGTGAAAACACACAACACTTAAGTTCATACATTTATGCATACTTGTAACACAAGTAAAGAATGAAGATGCAAGATGAACAAGCATGGAAATTAATGCAAGAATGAGCACACAAAGTTCATACAAGTCTCATGTTAAAGTACATTGAAGAAGAAGAATAAACTAGGTTCAAACAAGTTCATACAAGTTCTTATGTGTTCATGTAATTAGGAGACATGCAAGGTGATGCTAGAAGTTAATTAAACTGAATGAGAATGACCACATACAGTAGGTAATAAAGTTTTAAATGCAAGCTTGAGTCACACAAATGTTAGAGAAACAAGTAGTCAAAGACAAACAAGGAGGGATGCACAAGTTCACAGAAAGATTCAAGTTTTAACAAGTGCTCACAAGTCATGTAAAGATGAACTATGAGTGACCTATAATGCAAGATGGATGACCTATAATGTGCCTAGCAAATGATGTCAAAACATGTCAACAGTCATCACAAGGAAACATGTTCAAAGCATACCAAAACCCTAGCATAAGTCCTCCAACAAACACACATGCATTGATGCAATTAAAATGAATCAAAAGTAGTGTTAGACGCTCAAGAAAATTGGAAGATGCAAGTCATTTGAGGTGAAAACAGTGTGAAAATATGTCTCAAAAGGATGGATCAAAATTCATTATTAATCATGCTCAAATATGCTTCCCAAGTTCACACTAGTAGCACAAGAATTATGCACAAACGTGACACTCAAACATCAATAAAAAATGATCCCAAAAATCCACAAAAATTCCATGAGGTGGCTCAATATGTAATACAAGCATGTACTAATTTTCATGTGAAAATTCAACTAAAAACTAGGTAAAACAAATCATCAATGAAGGGAGTATCATGAAGGGGCGCTCACACAAATGAAAATAAAAGAAAATTCATGGAAAAATAGTAAAATGATCCAAAAATGGAAAATTAAATTTTCAAAAATTATTTAAATGTGTTAGTATGCTTCATGAATTTATTTAGAATTTTTAAGTATGTACAAGTATTTTTAAAAATAAAATGCAAACAAGTATGCAAAAATAATTAAAAGAAACAAATAGAAACGACCAGGGGGTGCATCAAAAGTAAAAGGCCAGTTCAAAACGTTTGGGCTTAAAGGAGGGGGTGTGAATATCAAAAACACAAGGCCCAATGCGCTTGCCAGCCTGCAGAGCATGTGTTGGAATTCAGTCAACAAATTGACTCACTCAGAGCCCTTGGATCTAGTCCACGTGAGATGATTAGAAAATGTATGAAAATCAAACACATCATGATGAGAGCACAAGCTAGCTAGGATGCACCAAACACACATGAGCGAACCTTTCAAAAATATTAAAAAAAAAGGCACGTGAGAGGGATGGTATCTTATTAATGAGCTGACATCATGACGTGCGTTGGATCAAAAAGATCATGTGGTTGTGACTTAATCTGAGAATCAGGCTAGGGTTTAGGTCATGTTGATGATTCAGGTGGCCGGAGAAGACTCCGGTCGTCTTCTCCGGCGAGCATCCACCGTGCTCAGCCTCACATGTCACCAGAAATGGACAAAGCTTATACCAAAATGATCCTCATGCTACATAGATCACGAATCCAGGCTTGGTTTCCACAAACAACACACAAATGAAGCAAATTGAAGCCAAAAATTTTGCCCTAGAATTTTCAACTAAGCACTTAAGGTGCCTATCAACTAGCCAGGGGTTTACATGGCTCCTATTAAGCTTCAAAACACCAAAAACAAGCTCAAATCAACTTAAAATTGCATGAGAAAAGTTTGAGAAGTTGAACCTGAACTTGATGAGGTTTTGAACACCAGAAAGAAGAGAAGAGATCCTTGATCTTTGGAGATTATTACTGGCCAAATAAAGGCTATAAAGATGATGTTATACGCTTGAAACTTCAGAGGAAGAAAAATGGAATTGAAATTGAACTTGATGTTACACGATCTACTGCTTCATCCTCTTGCATTCATGGATTTTATTGATGCTTGTTGATGAAGAGAGGAGAAAATGCAGAAGAAAATTTGAGAGAAAGAGAATGTGAAATGGAGAAGTGTGAAGAATGAAAAGTTAGTTGCAATTCAGTTAGAGATTATCTTTTATATATTTGGTTAACTGTTAACCACCTTGGTTAACAGTTAAAACCATGGTTTGCAAGGGTGAATGGAGAAAGAAAGGGTGGAGTGAGACTGAAAACATGAATTGAAATGGAAAAGAGAGTGAGTGAGGTTAATGTGGCACGAGTTCTCCTTTATGTAAGGAGGGAGCATGAAGGCTTATGGTAAGGATCATGATGAGAGGTGGTGATGATGTGTGATGGTGATGTTAACAGAAACAACAACTTAACATCCAAGTTTCCTTTTCCTTGGTTTATTCAAATAAAGAAACAAGTACATGAAGAGCATGGTTTGTAAGAATGTGCATGGCTTGAAAAGGCAATGTTTCTTTTGATGATGCATGGGTGCAATGATATAACACGCGCATACCACATGTTTCTTTTGGATTGAAATGAAACATCAAAGGGTTTGTACACATACTCATGGTAGTGATGTTGACAATGAATATCTCAACAATCCATGGATGAAATGCCAAGATCTTTGGCTCTTTGGAAAGAATAGATGGAGGAGAACAAGATTAGTGTCAAAAACAATCACAATCGATGCCCTTAAGATGCCTAATAATGTCCTTGAAATCTCTTGGTTATGATTGAGTTGGCTGACCAACTTGCCTTGGTCGTGCCTGGCTCATGTGTGCATGGGATGAATCAGTTGAGACCACTACTTTTATCCATCATATCTCCTCATACCCTGATCAAATGAAAATTCCTCCAACACCAAAGTTGTAGAGGAGATCAAGAGGAACAAGATTGATGTTGACCACTTTTTCAATTGAAGCCTCAATCATGGAGATAATTGGCTATGAACTTGGACAAAACATGCACACCAACTATTTGATGAAATGACTGCGTGCTGGCTCGCCCATGACTTGCCTGGCTGGTCAAAAATGCCTTGGAAACCCTTAACTTTAATCCATCATATCTCCCTTGATTTTGATCCAATGGAGATGTTCTTGGTATGGTTTTGTAGCTTAGAATGTGAAATTCAATTAGGCCCCTTGAAATTTTCCATTTGGAGCTTGGAACATAGAAAAATAATTCCCTAAAGTTGACCCTTTAGCTTGTCAATACTTGCCATAAATGGAAACCCTACATTGCTATTTTTGGCAACTTTTCATATCTTTTGATTTCTTGTGAATCTCTTGCTATTTCTTGATCAAATCTTCATCAATGGACATATTTGACATGAGGAACAAGATTTTGACCTAAAAATGTCTGGAGTTGACTTTTTCCTCTGCACAGTTGACTTTCCCCCAATCTGATTAATTCTCAACCATTTGATCAATTGAAGATCTTCTGAAATGAACCAACGGGCAATACTTCATCCTTGGACAATTGAGAGCATATGGAAAACCTTGAAATCAAACTTTGGCTCAAAAATTCACTTGCACTGTCTTTTCACCAAAACCCTAATTTTGCACTAGTTAGGAGAATGTGATTCACTTGAGATTTCTCATATACCTTGATCCCATGTTATGAACCAAATGATATGCAAAGATGATTATGCAAAAATGAAATGAAACATAATCCAGTTAGTGTTAAAAGCATGAGGGCAAATTTTGAGGTGTTACAGTTGCCCCTATTTAAACTTCTTGGATCCGAGGGTATGGGAGCAAAGGCTTCCAGACAATTGGGATACACGGAGATTGAATACCAAAATAACCTGGAAATTTGCAACCTGTTGGGATAATGAAAATAGAGTGTTTACGAGGACGGCCGAAGGCGAACTCGAAAAGAAAGGCCAAGCCGAAGGTGGACTTTCAAACAACAAAATAATACGAGGACGACCGAAGGCGAACTCGTAAAGAAAGGCCAACCCGAAGGTGGACTTTCAAAGAAAGACTAAGCCGAAGGTAGACTTCACTGGGGATACATTGGTAGACCATCAACTCTGAGGTTGAGGAAAAAATATCATCAGCTCTGAGAAAGAAAAGGATAACCATTAACTCTGAGGTTGAGGAAAATCTAGACTAAACACCAACTTTGAATGTTTGAGAAAAAGGTAGACATCAACTCTGATGTTGAGTAAAAACCATATCTTCAACTCTGAGGTTAGAAGAAGGATATACGTCAACTCTGAGATTGGTAAAAAGGGTATACATCGATTTTGAAACCGGAGATAAAAACATTGACTTCAACTCTGAGGTTGGTGGAAGAAAGAGGTACGACAACTTTGAGGTTGGAGAAAAGATATGCGACAACTCTGAGGTTGGGAAAATGGACGTCAACCCTGAGGTTGGACAGACAAACGTCAACTCTGAGATTGGGGAGGAAGGGCGTCAATTCTGAGATTGGACAGACAGATGTAAACTCTGAGGTTGGGGAGGAAGGGCGTCAATTCTGAGATTGGGGAGAAGATATACGACAACTCTGAGGTTGGTAAAAAGGGGCATCAACTCTGAGGTTGGGGACGAAAGGCGTCAACCCTGAGGTTGGAAAGGGAATATACGACAACTCTGAGGTTGGGGAAAGAGGCGTCAATTCTGAGGTTGGGGAAGAAGGGCGTCAACTCTGAGGTTGGGGAAAAAAGGATTATTCATCAACTCTGAGGTTGAGAAAAGGTATACGACAACTCTGAGGTTGGTAAAAAAGGACGTCAACTCTGAGGTTGGAGCTCTCTTCGAAGGATTGGAATCACTGTTTTGATTGAGGGTAGATCTGGGCTTTCGTACAAGGTACCAAATCTGGCTTATGTTTCGATGCATGTTTGAATTTTCTTTCCATGGCGTAATGCTCCATACGAAATGGAAATGCTACGCATTTTGAGGATGCAATGCAATGATGATTACTAAACGCAAGAATGAGAGGACACTCCACTAGGGAATGTGCAGAACGGAACAAGCAAACTCCGCCGAGGAAGGGATTAGCAATGCCCGATCTCCTGTAGGGAGATAACCAAATGTACCACCAATAACCACTGGTGCTGCAAACCCTGTCGGGGAACTGCAAGCTGAATTGTAAACTCTGTTCGGGAGATGCCAATACAGATTGGACTTTGCACCGCTGAGAATGCTGATAACCATTGGACTTTGACTTGCGAGGAAATACCGAATCTGACTGTTGAGGAAGATAGTACTCTGACTTCTCGCCGTCTTTAGACTGCTAGAAAATATTCCATCATCTTACCCTGCTAAGAATGAGGAATCCACATGCACTGCTGGGGATAAGGAATCTTCATAAAGAACCCCTTTCGATTTGAGGACGATTCTCTGCTTGGGGAAGAATATCAATTCCAACACCTTGCTAGGACAAAGATACCTTCTGGCTCCTTGCTGGGGGAGAGACTTCGAAGCTTAGCGCTTCAAGTTTCTACTGATCAACTGCATACTGATTATCAAGAGTGAACAACAGTTCCTTTAACTCTCCACTTGCCCCAGCCCACAGGGTTTAATGGAAGAAATTATCTCAAGAGGATTTTATAGAAGACCGGACATTCACACTGCCACAGGGTCTTCAAACTCTCGGAGAGATTTATCGAATCCCGACGTAACTGCCCCAGATTGTATGATTTATGAAGGAATTTGCCTCGAGAGGACTTATAATGACTTGAAATACTCTGCCTTAGTATTTTGAACCTTGAAGAGGTGTTATTGATTAATCGTCTTCTGGAGGGGATAACTTCTCATGCTCCGGAGGTGGCCTGCCTCAATATGAGCTTTGAAGTGATTTTGCCCCCTAATCTTCGAATGAATGCCCCAGAATAACTGAACTTCTGAGAGATTTCTCGACGTGACTGCCCCAGATTAGCTACATATTAACACGCCTTACTGGGGAGAGCCCACTCTGCACTGAGTCTCTTGGCAACATGCCCCTTGATATGACTGTCCTTCAGAATTTTCAAGCATCCCAACTTGGCAAGATCAAGCTTCTTGACTAACGTCCATCATGTAAAATTCCTTGATGCTTAAGCACATGTATGCAAGCAGAACAAGTTTATTATGAGAATGATAATTATAATGCAACAAACATGTTAACCTTGAAGTTTTTATTGAAAAGATGTCACCAAAACCCTGTGAACATGCCACTAGCTAGGATGCGACATCAATTTTTGAATGGAAAACAATACGCACATGCAATACCAACAAATCTTATTAGCACAACTCATGGGAGTCAGGAACGCTATCTCGTTGAAGTATGCCTTCGGACTAACCCTGCTTCAATTAGGCCTTTTAAGGGTTGTAACGTGGCCTGGTTCGCGGTTTTATAAAAAAGGATTTATGGCTCAAAATTTATTTGTACCCGCCCATTCTCCTTGATGTTCTCCAGTCCTACGCTCAGTAATTTGGCGCAAGCGCTCATCTCCCAAAAGGATTTTTGTGAGGATCGATGGTTAAGGAACCCAAGAGGTCACCCTTTTTGTGCCTTTGGTGTTTTGCGGTCACACGCCTTGTTCTTTATCGAGGATTTTCTCTTGATCATTTCTTTTTTTCCATTTTTCAAGTTTTATTTCCTTGATTTTACCTGGACTGATTCTTTTTGAATCTTCCGATCTTGAAGTCTAGCGGGATGCCCTAACTTTTGCCTAAGTCGCTTGTTTTAAGTTTGGACTTAGCGGGCTTTCTTTTTTTGTTCTCTTTTGATTTTTTTTAACAAATCGTGTGACACTGGTTGTTTGACTTGTTTGAAAAGGGTTGTGCCGGCCTCATTCCTTAGTCAATGAGGGATAACCATTGTGGTTTCATGTCCCTCAATCTCCTGATGTGTGAGGGAAAAAAGGTAATGGATCCTCAGATGCACATTCCTTTTGAAATTAGGGTGCTCGGTCAAACTACTGACAACTACCCTGCCCCTGGGTTAGAAGTGAGGGTTTTTCTTATGAAAAGAAACTCCTACTTCAAGGCTCAAAGGGGTTGACAAGGGTCTATCTCCCTTATATCTTCGGTGTTTGGGGATTTGAAGCAATGCCTGTACATCCTCAACAGGGTTTTATCCAAAAGCAAACAACCAAAGATTTTGCGTTTTTACTTCATCATCCTCCCTCCAAGAGTTTAAGCAAAAAAATTGGTATTGCAATGCGCAGAAACATTATATGAGTGAATAAGAATGAACTACTTCAAGAAAAAACATATTCATTGCATTAAGATCATCATTAAAAATAAACAAGTCCTTTCATGCATACAATGCTTTAACAAGAAATGAAAAACTACAAATGAAAATGCAGTAAAGAAACTGAAGATTTCCATCGCTGAGGAAACTTGATTTTGTCTGGACTTATTATTTTTCATGGAATACTTGCAGTCTGAGTGCTCACTTGAGAAAGGAGGCTTCAATTGATGTACATATCATCTGCAGTGAATGCAATAACACCTGAGTCGACCAGATCTTGCACCTTGTGCTTAAACACGTTGCAATTTTCAATTGAATGACCTGGTGTGTCCGAGTGATACTCATATCTAGCATCCAGATCATAACCAGGAGGAATGGGGTCGAGAACAGGCTTAACATCCCTTAGTTCAACCAGAGAACTCTCAAGTAGACGGGAAAGAACATGACTGTGAGGCATAGGGAGTGGATCGAACCTTCTCGCAAGCCTTCGTTATCTTTGTTGTCCCTGTTGCTGATGAGCATAAGGTCGCTGATACCGAACAGGCTGTTGAACAACAGGAGGAATATACACAGCACTAGCTT
Source organism: Lathyrus tuberosus (assembly GCA_022829125.1). NCBI lineage: Eukaryota > Viridiplantae > Streptophyta > Magnoliopsida > Fabales > Fabaceae > Lathyrus > Lathyrus tuberosus. The sequence continues at coordinate 11,750,972 of JALAZF010000145.1, forward strand.
CTCCTTCCTTTTTCTTGGAGGACCCAGCATAAGGTTTCTTTGCATCTTGAGAGGAACTAGCAGCAATTTGAATTTTTCCCATTTTGATGCCGTTTTCGACTCTTTCTCCTGCCAATACAAGATCTGAAAATCCAGCTGACAAACATCCAACCAATTTCTCATAATAATGCCCCTGAAGCGTGTCCATGAACATATCAACGAGCTCTCGCTCCAACATCGGAGGTTGAACTCGGGAAGTCAATTCGCGCCACCTCTGGGCGTACTCTTTGAAGCTTTCATTTTGTCTCTGAGAAAGACTCTGTAATTGTATTCTATTGGATGCCATGTATGTATTGTACTGGTAGTGCTTAACGAAAGCTTCTGCCAAATCTCTCCAGCTTTTAATATGCGTTCTCTCCAAGCTCATATACCAGTCTAAGGATGCCCCAGCTAGGCTGTCCTGAAAGAAATGCATCAGCAGTTTCTCGTCGTTCGAAAAGGCAGACATTTTTCTGGAATATGCCCTGATGTGAAACTTGGGGCAGGTGGTTCCATTGTACTTTTAGAAAACAGGCGCCTTGAACTTCGGAGGAATTTTCACACCTGGGACCAACCCTAAGTCAGACATGTCCATACCCAAAGCATTCTGGCTCTTAAAAGCCTTCAAACTCTCTTCGATCATACGAAGCCTCCTGTCCATTTCAGTAGGGAAACTCATCTCAGCATCATAAAATTATTCATCCTGATTATCCACCTCCCGACGAGGAATAGGAATATTAGCAGCACTTATTCTGGACTGACTCATAGAATGGGGTGGAGGAATATCAGCACGTGGGGGATTCACATCTCCGCCCAGAGTATTACCGACAACATTCCCATTACCAGCCTTTGGGATAACAACAGTAGCCCTGTGAATAACCGACCTTAATTCCTCTTGGCGTTGAGCATACCCTGCATCACCTCCATGCACTGAGCCATACGAGTCTGGAATTCCGATAACTCTGATCGCATCTGATCCATGATTCTCTTCTGATTGCTTCGAGTTGCGTAGTGGTGAGAAGTCAGGTTTGGAGTTCTGAAGAAAATACCAATTCAGAATAATAATTCCCATCTGAGGATACCTGCTATGCGTATGAGTATGCAAATGCAAATGCCATGCTCGAATATTTCCAAGGAATCATTCTGCTTTGATTCAAGTTTTTTTTTTACAGAAAAACCACAGGAAATAGATGGAAATGCTCAACAGCTAGTCTCAAAGTTAAGATCCTTGGAAATACGAGAGCACGTATGTCAAAATGCAAAATGATGATGCAGATGCAACAGACATGGGATCAAGGCTTCCATAAAACTCTGTACTACTGTGCTGCTAAATGGATAAGTTCAAAGGTCTGCTCTGAAGAGAATACCGGAATACCAGAATATCCAAATAACCCGAATACTAGAATAACCAGAATAACAGGCTGATAAGTTTACACTGATAAGCAATCCAGAATATCGGGTATGCTGAAAGTCAGGGTTACCTGAAAACCTGCAAACACCCAACCCCTCTTACATGTGGGTTCTAGAAAGGCGAGGATCCTCAATATCACGGACTCTCAGGTCAAGAAATGATGATACATTCACCATTTCTGGTTTGGCATCATCATCAATCGAGGAGGCCTCAACTGATTCCCCTAAAAAAGGATATCCTATAGCAAGTTCCCAGCATTGGGTCCTCGAATCAAGAATGCGTAATGGGTTTGCCATTTCTAGTATGCCATTATCACATCTCGGGAGGAGTACCGTTACTGAGTCCTCGGGAATGGTCACCAGAGTCGACAGTTCCTCAAGAGAATAACTACTGGCCTGTATCAACATATAGTAGCAGGTATCTCCTGATAGAACCTCGTCTGACTGTAGGTCTCGTGAACACCCGACGTGGCCAACACCACGGGAGTGTCACGTCTGCCCACGCTAATACCTATGTGTATGCTCAAGCCTGGGTAGTGGGCTTATCTCTCAGAAATCCCAACCTGCCAAACAGAAAATCTAGTACAGCACAACACAGTCCAGCATAATAATGAAATGCAATGCCATAAATGCGGTAAATACAGTAAAACAGTAAAACAGTAATACAGTAATATACAACAACATAAAGCACCACAATAAACACCCAATGAAAATAAACAATCAAGCGCTAGGATTGACTCGCATAGGGAATGAACCAGCAAGAGGTCAACCTTATCCCCAGCAGAGTCGCCAGCTGTCACTCCCGGGATTTTCATCCAGGTACAAACGCGAAAGTGGCCGGGAAACAGAGTCGCCAGCAATGTGTATTTATCCCAAGAGAGGGAAAGGAAACACTGCGTAAACCTGAGGGAAACGAAAAGCATGGTCTCGCGACCAAGAGAAACGGGAACGGGAGTCGGTTACGCGAGGGGAAGGTATTAGCACCCCCACGTATCCGTCGTACTCGATGGGATCCACGCTTGATGTCTCGATCAAAAGGTGTCGTCATCTGGAGCTCCACTACTACTGGAAAGGAGAAGAAACTGGAACGGAAAAGAACGAAGAAACGAGGAAGAAAAGAAACAGAAGTGACTCGATAGGACATCGCCGTCCTAGGCCTACGTATTCCCTCGTGCAATGGGAAAGTCAGAGTCAACGTAGTTCGGACACGAACTAAGGGGGGAGGTTGCTCGCCAAGACATCGCCGACTTGTGCCTACGTATCCTCAATCTAACCAGAGAGAGGAAATCAAAGAAGTAGTAGGTCGACCTAACGAGGTCTTAGTGTTTTTTATGAGTGACGTTAAGTTCGTGTTCGGCAGTTAGGGTCGATGCCTGTTTGCGACGAGACGGAAGTAACGTGCTCTTTTTTGAAAATGGTTTGAAACTTAACAATCCCGAAGGATAAAAAAGGTTTGAGTTTGTTTTGTGTTTTTTAGACAGAAATGGATTGATGTTAGTCTGTAACTTGCATTGCACCCAAGTCTACAACATAGGAACGAATACGTCGTGTATCGTCCCCAACAGGACGTACACTAAGCATCCTAGAAGAATGAAGGGAGATCCCCCATTCTTCACTTCCCATATATAAGGCTCATGCGCAATACACGTTAACCTTTGTTAAGTGATTTAGAAGGATTATGAGAAGAGAAGAGAAGACTCAAGGAAAAGAAGACACTAAGGAGAATTTTATCCTAATGTTGTCATGTAAAAGATGGCCCTAAGGTGAGGTTTGAGAACAACCTAAGTCTAAAGAAGGGAGAGGGATAGCACTACCTAATGCTTATCCTACCTCACCTTAATCAAAAATTAATAATGAGCTAGGATCCCAAAGGGTATGAGAGTTGCACACAAAGCACTATATCATGTAATCCACACATAGAAGAGATAGAAGTAAAAGAGATGAGAGATGAAAGGAGGAGTGATCATGGATAAGCATCCACATACTCAAGTGTCTTACCTCTATCCCTACATAAAAGGTTAGTACTAAATAATCACAAGTATTGAATATAGGTGACAAAAAGTAAACCAAACAACGTTAGTTATCTTAAGAAGACAACTTAAGAAGCAAAAAAGGGTTAAACCAAAAGGGAAGGGTCCTAAGGGTTAGAACATCCAAGGTCAGTAGGTACATGTCAATGTGTCCTACTAAGGTTAACATGCCAAATGAAAGCAAACAATGTCAAACTATGCATCAAAAGACCATACAATTACAAGTTATGAATTAATTATGCAAGATGAATGCAAATGGTTCATGAACATGAATAAATGCAAATGCAAACATTAAAGTCAGAAGTGAATGACATTTATAAATATTTGGAGATGTCATTAAGATGGCATGTGAATCATGAATGCAAGCATGGAGAATGATTAAGCCAAAAGAAGTGAAAACACACAACACTTAAGTTCATACATTTATGCATACTTGTAACACAAGTAAAGAATGAAGATGTAAGATGAATAAGCATGGAAATAAATGCAGGAATGAGCACACAAAGTTCATACAAGTCTCATGTTAAAGCAAATTGAAGAAGAAGAACAAACTAGGTTCAAACAAGTTCATACAAGTTCTTATGTGTTCATGAAATTCGGAGACATGCAAGGTGATGCTAGATGTCAATTAAAATGAATGAGAATGACCACATACAGTAGGTAAACAAGTTTTAAATGCAAGCTTGAGGTCCAACAAATGTTAGAGAAACAAGTAGTCAAAGACAAACAATGAGGGATGCACAAGTTCACAGAAAGATGCAAGTTTTAACAAGTGCTCACAAGTCATGTAAAGATGAACTATGAGCGACCTATAATGCAATATGGATGACCTATAATATGCCTAGCAAATGATGTCAAAACATGTCAACAATCATCACAAGGAAACATGTTCAAAGCATACCAAAACCCTAGCATAAGTCCTCCAACAAACACACATGCATTGATGCAATTAAAATGAATCAAAAGTAGTGTTAGAAGCTCAAGAAAATTGGAAGATGCAAGTCATTTGAATTAAATACAGTGTGTAAACATGTATCAAAAGGATGGATTAAAATTCATTAATAATCATGCTCAAATATGCTTCATAAGTTCACACTAGTAGCACAAGAATTATGGACAAACGTGACACTCAAACATCAATAAAAAATGATCCCAAAAATCCACAAAAAATCCATGAGGTGCCTCAATATGTCATACAAGCATGTACCAATTTTCATGTGAACATTCAACCTAAAACTAGGTAAAACAAATCATCAATGAAGCAAGTATCATGAAGGGGCGCTCACACAAACGAAAATAAAATAAAATTCATGGAAAAATAGTAAAATGATCCAAAAATGGAAAATTAAATTGTCAAAAATTAGTTAAATGTGTTAGGATGCTTCATGAATTTATTTAGAATTTTTAAGTATGCACAAGTATTTTTAAAAATAAAATGTAAACAAGTATGCAAAAATAATAAAAAAACAAATAGAAACGGCCAGGGGGTGCATCAAAAGTAAAAAGCGAGTTCAAAACGTTTGGGCTTAAAGGAGGGGGTGTGAATATCAAAAACACAAGGCCCAATGCGCTTGCCAGCCTGCAGAGCATGTGGTGGAATTCAGTCAACAAATTGACTCACTCAGAGCCCTTGGATCTAGTCCACGTGAGATGATCAGAAAATGTATGCAAATCAAACACATCATGATGAGAGCACGTGCTAGCTAGGATGCACCAAACACACATGATCGAACCTTTCAAAAATATTAAAAAAAAGGCACGTGAGAGGGATGGTATTTCATTAATGCACTGGCATCATGACGTGCGTTGGATCAAAAAGATCGTGTGGTTGTGACTTAATCTGAGAATCAGGCTAGGGTTTATATCATGTTGATGATTCACTTGGCCGGAGAAGACTCCGGTCATCTTCTCTGGCGAGCATCCACCGTGCTCAGCCTCACATGTCACCAGAAATGGACAAAGCTTATACCAAAATGATCCTCATGCTACATAGATCACGAATCCAGGCTTGGTTTCCAAAAATAACACACAAATGAAGTAAATCGAAGCCAAACATTTTGCCCTAGAATTTTCAACTAAGCACTTAAGGTGCCTATCAACTAGCCAGAGGTTTACATGGCTCCTATTGAGCTTCAAAACACCAAAAACAAGCTTAAATCAACTTAAAATTGCATGAGAAAATTTTGAGAAATTGAACCTGAACTTGATGAGGTTTTGAACACCAGAAAGAAGAGAAGAGATCCTTGATCTTTGGAGATTATTACTGGCCAAATAAAGGTTATAAAGATGATGCTATACACTTGAAACTTCAGAGGAAGAAAAATGGAATTGAAATTGAACTTGATGTGACACGATCTACTGCTTCATCCTCTTGCATTCATGGATTTTCTTGATGCTTGTTGATGAAGAGAGGAGAAAATGCAGAAGAAAATTTGAGAGAAAGAGTGTGAAATGGAGAAGTGTGAAGAATGAAAAGTTAGTTGCAATTCTGTTAGAGATTGTCTTTTATATCTTTGGTTAACTGTTAACCACCTTAGTTAACAGTTAGAACCATGGTTTGCAAGGGTGAATGGAGAAAGAAAGGGTGGAGTGAGACTGAAAACATGAATTGAAATGGAAAAGAGAGTGAGTGAGGTTAATGTGGCACGGGTTCTCCTTTGTGTAAAGAGAGAGCATGAAGGCTTATGGTAAGGATCATGATGAGAGGTGGTGATGATGTGTGATGGTGATGTTAACAGCAACAATAACTTAACATCCAAGTTTCCTTTTCCTTGGTTTGTTCAAATAAAGAAACAAGTACATGAAGAGCTTGGTTTGTGAGAATGTGCATGGTTTGAAAAGGCAATGTTTCTTTTGATGATGCATGGCTGCAATGATGTAACATGCGCTTACCACATGTTTCTTTTGGATTGAAATGAAACATCAAAGGGTTTGTACACATACTCATGGTAGTTCTGTTGACAATGAATATCTCAAAAATCCATGGATGAAATGCCAAGATCTTTGGCTCTTTGGAAAGAATAGATGGAGGAGAACAAGATTGGTGTCAAAGGCAATCACAATGGATGCCCTTAAGATGCCTAAAAATGTCCCTAAAATCTCTTGGTTATGATTGGGTTGGCTGACCAACTTGCCTTGGTCATGCCTAGCTCATGTGTGCATGGGATGAATCAGTTGAGACCACTACTTTGATCCATCATATCTCCTCATACCTTTATCAAATGAAAATTCCTCCAACACCAAAGTTGTAGAGGAGATCAAGAGGAACAAGATTGATGTTGACCACTTTTTCAATTGAAGCCTCCATCATGGAGATAATTGGCTATGAACTTGGACAAAACATGCACACCAACTGTTTGATGAAATGAATGCATGCTGGCTCGCCCATGACTTACCTGGCTGGTAAAAAATGCCTTGGAAACCCTTAACTTTAATCCATCATATCTCCCTTGATTTTGATCCAATGAAGATGTTCTTGGTATGGTTTTGCAGCTTAGAATGTGAACTTCAATTAGGCCCCTTGAAATTTTCCATTTGGAGATTGGAACATAGAAAAAGAATGCCCTAAAGTTGACCCTTCAGCTTGTCAATACTTGCCATAAATGAAAACCCTACATTGCTATTTTTGGCAACTTTTCATATCTTTTGATTTCTTGTGAATCTCTTGCTATTTCTTGATCAAATCTTCATCAATGGACATATTTGACATGAGGAACAAGATTTTGACCTAAAAAAGTCAGGAGTTGACTTTTTCCCCTGCACAGTTGACTTTTCCCCAATCTGATTAATTCTCAACCAACTGATCAATTGAAGATCTTCTGAAATGAACCAATGGGAAATACTTCATCCTTGGACAATTGAGAGCATATGGAAAACCATGAAATCAAACTTTGACTCAAAAATTCACTTGCACTGACTTTTCACCAAAACCCTAATTTTGCACTGGTTAGGAGAATGTGATTCACTTGAGATTTCTCATATACCTTGATCCCATGCTATGAACCAAATGATATGAAAAAATGAAATGAAACATAAGCCAGTTAGTGTTAAAAGCATGAGGGAAAATTTTGAGGTGTTACACTTTGGAAGCTCAGGTATCTTGAATTTCTGCGGCAGTACAACATGTGGAACCAAACATAAGTCCTCGGCCTCCATTCCGAAAGAAGAAAACCATTCAATAGCTCTGATACGGTCTTCCAACAACTTGTAACCAGTAGGTCTATCTTGATCAGCAGTTCTGACAAGAATCTGAGGATTTTGCAGCTGAGATGCGGCCAGAGCGTGCAGTTGCGGATTAGTAAACTGAGAAGGATATACCAATCCCTGATTAACCATCTGACAAGCACTCTGACCCATCTGAACACCAAATGGATAATTCAAAGGAGGTACCATAGCAGCTGAGGATGCCCCAGGGTAGAGCATTCCAGAATGAACATTCCGAACAGTAGTTTGAGTAGCTTGAGATGAAATCGGAACATGAATATGAGGACTCCTATACACATGCTCCTCGTTATCAGGAGTTTCAATGTCAGCCAACCTAGGAGTCTGACGAGTTTGAACCTGAAGATTCTCATGATCATCACTCACCACCGGAGGTGGAACTGGAGTAAGCATACCCCATGGATATGCAGCAGCATTTCCATTAGGCATGGGCATAACAAAAGGCTGATATGGTACGAAAGCACCATTATTTGAAATCCGAGGAGTGAAATTCGGAGGCATGCCCCAAGGAAAAGCAGCAAGCATTTTGTTCAAACCAGATTAAGAATTTGATGAATGAACAACAGGCTGAATCACAGGCTCAACTGGCACTTCAACATTAACAGGTGAAGGAACAATAGTAGGAGTAGCAGTAACAACAGGAGGAACAGTCATTGCAGGGGTGACAACAGTTGCATCAGTAGCAGTTGCAACAACAGTGGCAGCAGCAGCGACGTCCTTCTGGTCACGAAGGAACTCCATAATAACATCCATGTTGGTTTGAAACTGATCCATACGACCTTGAAATTGAGCCAGAGTTTCCTTATAGGCAGCGTTCTCAGCTTCGAAGTCATCCATGATCTTGGATTTGCTTGAGCGGGTGAAATACTGATGTCGAGTCGTCGTCTTGCTACAAGCGGAGACAGACAGGGTAAGCAATGGTTTTCTGGATGAAGGGACGTGCATATGTGTGCAAATGAATGTATGTTATGCATGCAAAAATAAAGTTTTAAATTCCAGGAATTCTTAAACTTATCTTTGTTAACAGAAATCATAAAGCATACAAGTAAAGGTGCGAAGATAAAGCTGGTAAGAAACTTCATTCATTCAACAATAAAGGAACGAAGCACAAGTCAAGTGCGAATCAAATATCTGCCTTTTGGGCTACAACAAGATTAGCATGGATCCTATTAAAGACCACCCTACAAACAGACAAGAAGTGGAAAACAGCTCAAGGAGTCTTGTGCGGCAACACATCAGCATATGCATCCCTTAACAACCAAGGTAAGTCCTCAAGCACGTGCTCAGCAAATCTTACTAGACGGCCGTGTCTCTCACTTCAATACTTCGCATCCTTCATGAGGTTGCGCAATAAAGAATGATTAGGTCCCTGAAGCATACCCTGAAGCAAGGCCTCTTTCTGATCTAGGAGGTTTTGCAGATGAAGGCTCTGATGCTCCCAATGAGTACTCTCTACATTGATCTGACTAATATTCTCTCGGCTCTGATGCGCTTGATCCTGCAACTTCTGAATCTCACCAAAGGCTTTGTCAAGTTTGGCTTGACACTGAGAAAAGTCCTTTTCCAATTAATTAGCACGGTCTTTCTCACTTTGCAGCTTTATCTTGTATTCTGATAACTTCCCTTGAAGCTCTTCAAGTTGTTTCTTGTAGCTTAACTCATCCTTGTAGGCTTGAAACTGAGTGTCGGCGAGTTGTCTCTTCTTTGAAGTAAGTCCCTCATATGTACTCTTCAAAGCATCTCCCACTTTCCTTCGTTTGTTCTGCTCTACCTCCACCTCTTTGAGCATACGTTCGCGCTTCTGATGGCGCTCAATTTGTAGGATTTCCTTCTCGGATGTGACTCTATCAAGGTTGAGACGAAGATCAATATTATCCTTCTTCAACATCTCAATAGTCCACTTGAGTTAGTTGACTTTAGATGGAGGAACAATGGCAAGCTCAGGAAGCATGGCATTCATGGAAGGCTCGGAAGAAAATGGAAACAAGATCTCCTTGACGCGTTCTTTGACCCAAAGTCTGTAAGCTTCCTTGGCCATGCAATTCTTCTTACCCAAATCGGCTCTTCCTTCAAGGTGAATTTGAGTCCAAGCGGCACTAAACCTCTTCAGTAATCCCATGTCATCAGCTCCTTCATGAAAGATGAATTCTTCCACTACCTCAGAATCTGGCTTGGCAACCATAGGATATCCCAACTATCGGAAGGCAAGTCTCGGATTGTAGTTAATTCCACCATTTGTACCCAGGAGAGACACATTGTAGAATTTACCACAATGAAGAATGATCTTAGTATTGTCGAAGACTCGAGAATACCAATAGATGTCATCAGGAGTAAGAGACATGATTCGTTGAGACCACTTGAGATTTCCCTTATTCTCAATAAAGGGACCCTTCTGTTGAAGGTGAGACATGAACCATCGGTACAGCAGAGGAGCACAACAGACAATGGTTCCCTTTTTCTTTTCATTATTCGAATGAATAGATTAATGTGCATCAACGAGAAGTGTCGGAACAGGGTTCTTGGACAAGAAGATCCTGATGGCAGCCTGATCTACGAAATCCTCCATGTTTAGAAACAAGACAATCCCATATATCAGTAAAGCAAGAACGACGTTGAAAGCCTTCCAGTTTCCATCTGGAGCAAAGGAAGTAGCCTTGACAACCAGAAACTTTGAAGCAAACCCTCGAATAGCATTCCCTTTGGTCTTGATATTAGCTTCCACATCCTTCTTGCTAATGCAAAGAGCAACAGCAAAAAAGGGAAACCTCGGACAATCACTAGCGTAGACAAAAGGAACTTGCCTCTTGATCTCAACCCCCAAGATATAAGCATACTCCTCGAGTGTAGGTGCTAGCTGATAATCCTAAAATGCGAAGCACCTAAGTGGCAGATCATAAAACGGAACCAGTGTATGAATGAAGGTGATGTTGACTTCAGTGTTGAGGATGGACAACAAATTACCATAACTGTCTTTGAAAACCCCTTTGTTGTCTTCAACCGCACAGGATGCTAAACCTCTCAAAGTCTTCAGCTTAGGCTCCACAAACTTGTAGCTTAAGATACCTCGGCAAATAGTACTCATCTCTATGATAATGTCAACGAAGAATAAGAATTCAAACAAACTGGAAATGCACATGCAAAAAATTAATTTACATGATGAAATGGTATGCAACACAAGAAATAAGAAGCTAGAACTGTCTGAACAATCAAATCTGAACAAACTGGATATATGCATATATAATTTTGTGTCGGTGCGAAATATGATGTGTGTGAGAGAACAAAGGTATAAAGTGGCTTGGTTTCCTGCAAAAACCCATATCCCCCTCACATGTGTGATCTCGACACAACAAAGTGGTCCCTAGAAAGGTCGCCCAAACCATAGGACTCAGAATGAAACCACCCCCCTCCCCCCCCCCCCCCCCGCCGTAGCAAATTCTCGCAGGACGGAAGTATTCTCAAGCGAATCACGATCTGGGAAGTGGCTCTCATGGTAACCCAATGCGCAAAACGCAGGCCTCACGACTATCCACGTTCTAGCCTATGTGTATGTTAAGCCCGGTGTTAGGACTTTTCTCTCCAATAATATCTACCCATCCCAACAAAAGCAGAATATACAATAGATATCCAGAATATGCAACATATGAATATTCAAAGCAGTAAAGAAATGTAGTTAATAAACATAAAGCTAAATAAAATAAAGTGAGTAAAGCGCAAAAAGAAGGTACTAGCGCAAACAAGCAAGAAAACAAAAAAAAAGTAGGCGATACCCCAACTTGCAAGAGCAAGGACTCCCCAGCAGAGTCGCCAGCTGAAGCTAGCGGGATTATACCTGAGTGAATCGCACACTCAAAGATACAACAGAGTCGCGGCCAAACTTTATTTAGTCCCAAAGGACAGGGGAAATATTGATAAAACCCAAGGGGAAGAGAAACGGGTCAGGGGGTCAATTATGCAGAAAGAAGGTACTAGCACCTTACGCATCCGTCGTACTCGACGGGAACCATTTCGCTTGCTTCTAGGCTTAGATGGGTTATCTATCTAAAGGCTTCTAGCTAAAAAAAGAGGAGAGAGAAAGAAAAGAAAGAAAAAGAAAAAAAGTGCTCGCGGAGGATTAGGGCCCTCGTGCCTACGTACCCTCATAGTGCAATGAGGAAATCAGAGTGCCGTAGTTCATGGAACCAGGGAAGAGAAGAAGGAAGGAGGTGGAAGTGTGCTCGCCAAGATCATCGCAATCTTGTGCCTACGTATCTTACATTCGAATGAATAAAGAATCAGAGCGTTCGTAGTTCGTGGAACCAAGACGGAAAAAGAAAAGGAAATGGTGTCAAAACCAAGAGCAAAAGAAGGTAAAGAAAGATCCGCTGGGGATACAAAGAAGGATTGGTGTCGAAACCAAGAAAGAAGTGCCAAGGAAAAGGTAATTTGGGCGAAGGATAAAGTGCAAGAGTGGCGTCAAAACCAAGAAGATAAAGGAGAAAAAGGAATAGAAGGGACTCCACTGGGGAGGTAAGATAACAAAGGATTGAGCTGGGGATTAGAGGGTTAGAGACCCTGCTGGGGATCAAAAGAATAAGGGTTTGGTATATTAAATGACTGGTGGTGGTTAACCGAAGAAAAAGAGATTAAAACTCTATGGGGAGAAAGGTTTTAACAGATACACTGTGATCAACCAAAAGAATGGGTGTAGAACCAAGCGAAGGTTGTGACCCAAAGGACGGGTGTGGAACCCAGCAAAGGTTATGACCCGAAGGGGAGGTTGGTACAGACTGAACAAACAGTACCCGGCCAACGAAAGGGTATTGAAACAAAAGAGGTTGCTAACCGTCGAGGATTCAGTGTTAACAGAGAAACTATGATTAACAGAAAGGAAACAAGTGATTAACCAAGAGAAGGTGATTAAATCGAAAGGGGCTCAGTGTTTTAACAGACAGGTTGTGGTTAACTGAAAAAATGGGTGATTAACCAAGAGAAGGTGATTAACCCAAGAGAAACTCAGTATGTTAACAGACAGACTGTGATTAACTGAGAAGAAGTGCAAATTGGTGTTTTAACTGACAGGCAGTGGTTAACCAATCAAAGGGAGAAGAACCAAGAGAAGGTTGTGAACTCCGCAAAAGTTTTGGGGTTTAACAAGAAGACTGTGTTTAATCGAAGAAAAAGGGATAAAGACTCTTTTGGGGAATCAAAAGACAATGATTGATCATAAGAAAAGAACATTGACAAAAGAGAGATTGAAAGGAGCAAGAGTGATCAAGGATCGACTCGGCTGAGGATGGAGATACGCTACCGCCTGGAGATAGAGATGACTAAGCCAGGCACAGGGTCATTTGTCCCCTACTTGAAGTCGTCAGAATGAGAATAGGAATTCTCCATTCTCATTCCTTCTCTAACCCACAGGGTGTAGTGCAGAAGTTGAAATGGACAACGTAACAGCTCCGAGTTGTACAGTGCTTCAGTGTCGCGTGAAAACTCTGACTTCGCGAGGGAAGAGAGAGAGAAAGTTCTAAAGGAAGCCTAAAGAGAAGCGCCAACAGGAATATTAATAATCGAAATGAAGTTTCGATTAACTAATCAAAAGGGAGGAGTATGCTAATAATTTTCCAAAATGAATTGAAAAATTATTAAAGCAAAGGGTGCATTATTGATTATACACGATTAAGCTTATCCTTCAAAGAACAAACTTAAATCAAACATGAATGGAAAGTACAAAATAGTACCAATTGACATTCAATATGCATCACAAATCATGCCATTATGGATCAAAATGTGCAAGAATGATCATGTTCAAACAATGCCAAGAATGTGTACAATTGTAGAATCGAAAGATCGAGCATCGGAAAATACACAATCATGCCTCAAACTGAAACTAAACACCACCTAAAACATCCAAAAAAATCAAACATATCAATCTATGGAGCTTAGAAGAAGAAAAAATGTCAAACATGCTTGGAAAAACACAAAAAATGGCACTCTGTACAGTGGTAATCGATTACCCTAAGTAAGGTAATCGGTTACTTGCTTGAAAATGACAGCGCTAGTGAAAATTTCGCAGAGTAATTGGTTACGCTCTTTTGAGTAATCGGTTACCTTTTTTATAGTGGCAAAAACAGCTTTTCAAAAAGCACTTTCACCACCTAAATCACTTGTCCAAACTACCACATGCTAGGGTATGAATTTGTGCACGAAAATCAAGTTTAACAACATCAAAAAAACCAACAATGGAATAAATTAAATCATCAAGATCATGGATCAAGTAATGGCATAATCAATTCACACACAAAAAGCATCGAAACTACATCGCGAATAATACGAAAACATTCGAAACAGTAAAATGTGCAAAGAAAGACCAACCTACAAGGCTGAGATGTGCCTTGGATGTTGTTGCAAATGAATCTTGATGAAGATAATCAAATAAAACCAGAGGAATCTTCAATTGTAGCCGAATCGTATCGAAACCGAGAAAATTGCGAAAAATCACCAAAATATGACTTCACACCGTAGAATCTTGAAGCAAACACTTGAGATGAATCCAAAAGCTAATAAAACTCCAGAAAATCAAGTATATTTGCAAGGTGATGAAGGTTAAGCTCAAGAAATAATCACTTCCAAGGTGAAAGTGATTATTCTTCAAGGGTGAAGAGCTATAGTGAGGTTTGGGAAGAAAATGGAGATGAAGATGAAGAAGTTGTAGAAAAAAATCAGAGAGAATGTGGGAGAATTGAGAGTGAAGTGTGAGAAATGTGTGAAATGGTTGAGGGTCCTTGAAAAATGATTGAAGGTTTATTTATATAGAGTATTGGTTTGGAGTTGATAGGTTTGGAATGTGCTTTGGACTTAGCTTTGGGTCTAGGTTGGGAGTTAGTTACACTTGACTCACTGAGTCAGCGGTTAATTCGGTTAGTTAGGTAGTTAACTCGGTGCAGTAATCCCAATGTAAATCCAAATCAATGGCTCATATGCTTGTAAATTAAGGAACATGGTGCACTTAATTCAAAGTGATGCATTGGAGTAAATGTAAGTGGATTGTCTTGAATGGTCTTGAACTGTCTAGAATGTTCCACACAATGCTAGAACCATGTAGAATCTAAGAACAAAGAGAGTGCAGAGTTGTTGTCCCAAAAATGCAGCAGAATTTTGTAAATCTGTACAGAGTAATCGATTACCCTATATGCGGTAATCGGTTACTCTAGGCAAAAATTGCCCAGATTGCTTAGGAGAAAGTGCAAAAATTGCCCAAATTGCTTAGGAGCAAGGCAAAAATAACCATGGAAACCATTATTTTGTGCTTGTTTTGAGGATGTGATGACCTTGTGAAGATGTAATTAATCGGGCTTAAAAACCTGAAAAATTCCTGCAACAAGAATCATAGAGAGAAAGATGTGAATGCTTATGACAGCGATGCGAATGCACATGCTTATGCAAAAAGCAAAAAGGAGGTCAAATTTCGGGTTACGACAGTATCTTATTAATAAATTCAGAAGTTTATTCATGCTTGTGTTCAATTTTAACAGATTATTATTTACTCGTACTGTTCACCGAGTATCTGAAATAGATGAAAGAACTCAAATGTTTGCAACTTATTTTAGTACTGAAAGAGGAAGCTATTACAAGACAATTAGATTTCTCTAGTCTAATGGACGTGTTCTAAGGAACTCCCTAGGATCATCTGACATGTCTAGATTGTCTAAGAAATCTTGCCATTCTTCCTTAGAAAACTCCAAAGCCTCCTTCCTAAGTTTGTTTCTGCGTCTGGATCCAGAAGACTTCTTTCTTCTGTGTGTCTTCACAAAGGATGCTGAAGAGGAGTGTACTTCTGAAGCTGTCTGCTTACTTGCAGGTTCTTCACCTGGTGTCTTGCTTTAATTTGCTTGAGTTGTTGCACTCAGTAATGTCGCATTCCTGAATACTCTCTTTGGAACCCATATCTGCTTCTGCTTATACATCTTGGTGTTTTAGAGATTAAGTAATGATGGAAGAAAGCTTACTTGAGTCCTTCTATAGACGTATTACACTTATTATCTTTAGTTTAATATTATTTAAGTCCTGATTAAATTAGAATTTTAATAATGACTCTTGGTAATGTAATCTAATATATTAATATTCTCTGAATTCGTGTGAGTTGATGATTGATCTGTTTTAACTATCGTTTCAGTGTCAGTTTCACTTTTTTAAGTGTACCTTTCAGATTATCTAAAGTAAAATTCTAGAATGTAAATGCGTGATAAATAAGTATTGTTCTGAAATAAACTTTTATTTAATTAAATTAGGATTACAAATTTTTAACAAAAAAAGGGTACAAGATGATATCTAGAATTCATCCATAGCCATTGCATCATGTGCCCAGCGGCGTCCACTGTTGCTATAGTCTACCTCCTCATCTTCTGAATCAATCATTTCTTCCTCTTCTATATCTGGAAGAGAGCTATAAAACCTCTTGTTTTCCCTCATTTTCTTCTTCCCTGATCTCTTCATTCTTCTTCTCTGAGACTTCATAGCAGTCACTGTTGAATCTCATTGTGAAGGTTGCTCAGGTGCTGCTGAAGTGGCTTCTTCAGAAGCAAGTCATGTTAAGAGCACATGGATAATTGTAGAGGACTAATAAGCGACTCGCTTCTAAGGGGATTGGACTAGCATGCTTGTAGAGCTCTCAGATGTGTCTGTTACGACATATGCCTTATGACTCTCAGATGCTGATTCCATATTCTTAGGATGGGTGATTGATGAAATTGATTTAGGAGTGAGATGTTTTTATAGAAAATTTTGTGGATACCAAGTGTCTAAATTTAATCCTTGTTTAATTCTTGGAATAAGTAATGACCACTAAGACTTCAATGCGTGCACTTTACAAACCTTAATGACGCTTATTACCTAATTACTCTTCCTTCTTGGAAATTGATCTTGTAATGATGATCTGAATTACATTTATTGGTGATAGTTTTTCTCTTTCCTTCTTTTATCTTTTATTCTTTTTGATGTGACAAAAGGGGGAGAAATAATAGTAAGTATTTAAGTGGAAGCTGAACCCATTTGTCGTAACCCGAAATTTGACCTCCCTCTGTTGCTTTTTTGCATAAGCATGCGCATTCACATTGTTAGTATACGCATTAACACTTTTCTTTGTGTTTTTCTTGTTGCAGGATATTCAGGTTTTCCAAGCCCGATTAATCATATCCTCATAAGGTCATCAAGACAAGCACAAAATAAGGATTTCCATGCCTATTTATCAAAACAAGAGGTGGAAAATCGAAACCGAGATCACAACACCATTTTTTAAGCAAAATTGGGCAAAATTGGCTAGAGTAATCGATTACTCAAATAGGGTAATCGATTACCCTGTGTTAGTTTGCAAATTCTGCTGCTTTTTCATGACAACACCTTTGCACACACTTTGGTTTTGGATTCTACATTGGTCTAGTAGCATGTGGAACATTCTGGAGTCTTCAAGAATTCACTCAAATTTACTCCAATGCGTCATTTCCAATTAAGTGCACCATGTTCCTTGTTTTCCAAGTAATGTGGATCTTTGGATGTTGGAGTTCACCTTGGGATTGTTACCGAGTTGGTTCTAACTAACCGAGTTAACCGCCTTGACTCGGTGAGTCAAGTCCAACTAACTCCTAGCCTAGTTCCAAACCCAAAGCTAATTCCAAACCACATTCTAAACCTCTAATACTCCAAACCTAAAGCCTATATAAACACACCTTCACTCACTTTTCAAGCTCTCAACCATCCTCTCCACCATTTCCCACACTTCTCACACAAATCCTGCACAATTTCACTCTCAATTCTCTCACATTCTCTCTGATTTTTGCTACTACATCTTCTTTTTCATCTCAATTCTCCTCACCAAATCTCACTAAAGCTTTTAATTCTTGAAGGATAATCACTTTTCACATTGAAAGTGATTATTTCTTAAGCTTAACCTTCATTGCCATTCCATTATACTGATTTTTGTGGAGTTTCAATAGCTTTTGGATTCATCTCAAGTGATCGATTCAAGTTTCTTCGGTGATAATTCTCATTTTGGAGTTTTCGTCACGATTTGATAGGTTTCAATACGTTTCAGCCATTATTGAAGATTCCTCTAGATTTCTTTGATTATCTTCATCAAGATCACATTGCAACATTTACCAAGGCACGTCTCAGCCTTGTAGGTTGGTGGATCTCTTTCATTTTTCTGTTTCGATCGTTTCCGTATCATTCGCGATGTAGTTTCGATGTTTTTGCATGTGGTTTGATTTTACCATTGCTTGATCTATGATCTTAGTTGTTTAATTGATTCTATTGTTGATCATTTGCTGCTTCCAAACTTGATTTTTCGTGCACAAACTCATACCATAGCATGTGGTAGTTTGGATAAGTGATTATGTGTTGAAAGTTGCTTTTGAAAAGCTATTTTTTGCTGTTTTTTTGCCACTGTTACAGTGGTAATCGATTACTCAAAGAGATTAACCGATTACTCTTCACAAATTTGCATCAGCACTTTTTTTTAACTGAGTAACCGATTACTCAAATAGAGTAACCGATTACTCTGTATAAATTTTGCCAAATTTTGCTATTTTCAAGCAAGTAACCGATTACCTGATTAGGGTAATCGATTACCTCTGTAACAGAGTGCCATTTTCTTGCATTTTCAAGCTTGTTTGACATCCTTTCCTCCTCTAACTTCCATGGATTGATATGATTGATTTTTATGGATGTTTTAAGTGTCATTCAACTTCTGTTTGAAGCTTATCCATGAAATTTCGATGCACATTTTCGATCATTCAAATTGTTCATATTTTGACATCATGTGAATATAATCATTCTTGCATTTTTCTTTGATCACAATAACATGACTTTGTGTTGCATATTTGTTGATCATTTGGTACTGTTTTGTACTCTCCTTTCTTGGTTTTGCATTAAGTTTCATTCTTCATGGATGAGCTTAATCTTGTATAATCAATAATTCACATCTTTTGCCTTAATGATTTTTCACTCTCTTTGGAAAATTGTTGGCATGGCATTCCCCATTGATTAATTGATCGAAACCATGTTTCGATTAGTTGATCTTCCCCTTTCCTCTCTTTAGGCTTCCTTTAGAGCTTTTTCTCTATTTTACCCCTGTGGAGTTGGAGTTTCGCGATGTGCCCTACATCGGAGCACTGTATAATTGAAGCTGTTACGCTGTCCGTTTCTCCACTCAGGAGCACTGTATAACTTGGAGCTGTTGTGTCGTTTGTTTCAACTTCCGCATTACACCCTGTGTGTTAGAGAAGGAATGAGAAGGGAGAATTCCTACTCTCATTCTGACTACTTCAGGTAGGGGACGAATGACCCTGTGCTTAGCTTAGTCACCTCTATCTCCAGGCGGTAGTGTGCTTTCTTTCCCCAGTTGAGTCGATCCTTGATCACTCTTTTCCCTTTGCAGTCTCTTTCGACCCTTGATCACCCTTATCTCTTTCGATCTCTCTCTCTTGATCGATCACCTTCTTGGTTACGATCCTTTGGTCATTGGGTTAGCAAGCCTTCTTCGTTTCAATACCCTATTTCTTTTCTTGCGGTCAATCATTGTTCTTTTGATTCCCCTGGAGAGTCTCTTTTCTCTTTTTTCGGTTAAACACAATACTCTTGGTGCAACCGAATCCCTTGCGGAGTTCGCAACCTTCTTTTGGTTCTTCTCCATTTGTTGGCCAATCACTGCCTGTCAGTTAAAGCACCAATGTTTGCACTCCTTCTCAGTTAACCACAGTCCGTCTGTTAAAACACTGAGTTTCCTCTTGGGTTAATCACCTATTCTTGGTTAATCACCCTTTTTCTTCAGTTAACCACAGCCTGTCTGTTAAAATACTGAGCCCCTTTTTGAGTTAATCACCTCCCCTTGGTTAATCACTCATTTTTCTCGGTTAATCATAGTGTTCTGTTAAAAACCGAACCCCAACAGTTAGCAACCTCTTTTGGTTCGATACCTTTCTTCGTTGGTCAAGTGCTGTTTTTTCAGCCAATACCAACACCCCTTTTGGGTTACGACCTTCGACCGGTCCTACACCCGTTCTTCTGGTTAATCACAATCTTCTCTGTTAAAACCAATGCTCCTCTATCCCCACAGAGTTGCAGTCCTTTCTTTCTTCGGTTAACCACTGACAGTCAGTTAATATACCGATGCCCCCTCAGAGTCAAACACCTTATCTTGGTTCGACACTCTCTCTCTTAATTTATCACAGTTCGTCTTTTGACACCAGTCTCCTATCCCCGCCAGAGTCTTACTCTCTTTCTCCGGTTAACCACTGGCAGCCAGTTAATATACCGACTCTCCCGTTTCTCTTGGTTTTGACACCATCCCTTTATTTGGATCCCCATCAGGGTCGCTTACCCTCTATCCCCAGCAGTTCTTTATTTTCCTTCCCCAGCGGAGCATCTTTCGTTCTTGGTTTTGACACCGTTCCTTTTCTAGTTTCTTGTGCAATCCCCCTTACTGTGTGGTCTTCCCCAGTAGAGTTTTCCTTTCACTTTTGCTCTTGGTTTTGACACCACTTCTTTTGTTTTCATGTTTCTTTCTTGTTTTGTTTTCCGTTCGGTTCCCCGAACTACGGAAGCTCTGATTCTGTATTCTTTCGAATGTCAGATACATAGGCACGAGACGCGATGTCTTGGCGAGCACACTTCCACCTTTCTATCCTTTTCCCTTTCTTCCTTCCTCTCTGTCCCCTGGTTCCATGAACTACGACGCTCTGATTTCCTCATTTCACTATGAGGGTACGTAGGCATGAGGGCCACAATCCTCCGTGAGCACTTTCCTTCTTTTCTTTCTTTTTCCCCTTCATTCTCTCTCTCTCTCTCTCTCTCTCTCTCTCTCTCTCCTTTTTCTTTTAGCTAGAAGCCTTTAGATAGATAACCCATCCAAGCCTAGAAGCAAGCGAAATGGTTCCCGTCGAGTACGACGGATGCGTTAGGTGCTAGTACCTTCCTTTCGCATAACCGACCCCTGTTCCCGTTTCTCTTCCCCTTGGGTTTTATCGATATTTTCCCTGTCCTTTAGGACTAAATAAAGTTCGGTGGCGACTCTGTGTTATCTTTGAGTGTGTGATTCACTCAGGATGTAAACCAGCCATATTCACCATTGAATACATATTGGTCATTTATTTTCTTGTCATTTATTTTTTTTGTTCTTGCCTAGGGTGCATTTTGACTTTCTTGTACATAGGCCTAAGTACGAGCTTACAAACCTCAGACTTAGCCTATCAGACCCAGAAGGAGCTTACAAACTGCATATTCTGGTGTTGCCAAAGAAAGTTAAAAAGAGCGACATATTTTAAATCTCTTTTACATAGTGTTCAGATAGAGCTTACAAACCTCTGACTTAGCCTATGAGACTCGGAAGGAGCTTACAAACCTCGTATTCTGGTGTTGCCAAAAGGAGTTAAAATGTAGTCATTTTGGTGTTCTTAACTATGGAACTAAGGGGGAGCTTACAAAACTCAACCTTGGAACTTATTGACTTAAGGGGAGCTTGCAAACCTCAGACCCTGATGTTGTTAAGAAGACTAATTTATTTTTCTTGAAAAATTGTTCTTAATGCTAGAAAAAGCTCTGCTGTAAACTATCAGACTCAGGGGGAGATTACAAACATCATACCGTATTGTTGCAAAGAAAATTAAATGCCCAATATCATCCTTTAAATACTTGTGTTTGTCATCATAAAAAAAGGGGAAGATTGTTAGAACAAGTTTTGCTCTTGATATTTTCTGTTTTAGTTTTTATGATAACAAAAGTATTAAAAGAACAATGGTTTATTTGATGTGTGTTTTATATATGCAGGTTCTTGTTCTTGTACATAAATAATCAGAATTTGTTTATCTAAGATACACTTATAGTTGCTTCATTGCTAGCTTATGGTGGCAGAGTCTGAAGAACAATTTCTAATGTGGTTTGACGAAGTCTCTGAACTGAAGGCCTCAGCATTCAGACGAGTTTCTAGATTTAGTGATTGTATATCAGCTTCTGGTACCATTCAGAGTTTGTGATAAAGCTGTGGACTATCCGTACTACTGAAAGCATGTTGTATTGTCTTATCAGCCTGTCAGCTCGAGTCTAAAGGATTGCAAGGCTCAAGAAAAGTTGGTACGTTCTATGGATATCTACTCCCAGCGGCTCTATTAGTACAGAACCTCTTGAAGACTCAAAGGTTAAATATGTTACACAATGGATTCAAAAATCTGTAATGCATCCATCTTCAACGTCTCTTGTACTTTGGAGTAGAAGCAAAGACACTTTATCAAGTAACTTTCTCAACGGCTAGTTTCTGGAAAGGATATATATATGGTTGAAGATTCAAGCCAGAATTTTTAACAAGGTTTCTTCTGTTGAAGGAGTAGAAAGATCAAGAAATTATCAACTCTATGTAATAGGAAGATTTTATGTTGTAGGTTGTGAAATTCTGGCCTATGCAGACAGCAGATGTCCTAACCCATGTCAAGACATTGTGCTACATAATCTTTTAAACTTGGAGGTGCAACAGCAGACTAATACCTTGAATATCAGAACTACACATTCACAGATGTCACGACATCTGATCCAACATGTCAGTCAAGAACATTAACAAAACTGTAAATTGCAGAATGTTAAATAAGACAGTCATTGTTAACCCAGTTCAGTGCAATTCACCTACATCTGGGGGATACCAATCCAGGATGAAGACTTCACTATCTGTAGAACTATTACAAAGCTAAACTACCCCGTTTACAACTTTATACCTAACATCTACCCAATGAACATCTTTATCAAGGCTAAACTCAACCGGTTACAACCTTGATATGAGATACCCCACTCACATCCTAATCACAACCTGTGATATCTCTGTCTTCTGCCAATTCAGAACTATCGCGGTTTCTTGACCTTTAAGTTATCTTGGACTTGCTTCAAAGCTTACTCCAAGAACAATACACCAACCATTACCTACAGGTTGTCGACATCTTTAATCTTGAGCAGATTTCTTCATCTTTATCATAATCATGTTTTACCAAAAT
This sequence comes from Lathyrus tuberosus, assembly GCA_022829125.1. Lineage (NCBI taxonomy): Eukaryota > Viridiplantae > Streptophyta > Magnoliopsida > Fabales > Fabaceae > Lathyrus > Lathyrus tuberosus. The sequence goes on from JALAZF010000145.1 coordinate 11,773,656, forward strand.
TTCGTCAAACCACGGGAGCTTTCAATCTCCCCCTTTTGACAAATTTTGGCTAAAACATTCTCTTCTGTGTTGGATGAGCAAAATTTATAAAGTTCCTTTATCTTGAGAGTTACCCTTATGATATCTTCTTCCTGAATTCCAAAAAGAGGTTAAACAGTCCTGACATGGAGTACATAAAATATGTAACTCAGATCACAAGTCACAACCTATTTTTCAACTTAGATCACAAGACACAAAAGCAATGCAAAAGAAACAAGTTAAGATGTCAGAGCATCTTATCCAGCATTCTTGCAGAACACCTGCAGGAATGAACCCATAAAAAAAAAGACTTCCTTCTTCTCCCCCTTTTTAGCCAAAACTTGGCAAGAGTGACCAAGACAACCCCAAACCCAGAGACAATATACCCAGAGTTTGAAAAATTCCATCGACCACTAAAAGGAATGTAGAGACTAAGAAAAATTGATACAATCTTATTTATAGCCAATCACTTTCCTTAGGAAGTAACGAACTACAGAAGATAACTCTGGTCAATTCAAAGATCCATTAACCGAAGAAAATCACTCCACTAAATGCTCACCGGCCAAGACTGTTGACTGTTTCTTCTTTTAAAAACACTGACCTACAAACCCATTACATGCAAACATGTTTAACAGTGATGTCCTGACATTGTGTCAGATATTGTCTATTCTTCATATAAGCTCTTTTGATTTTGGTCTTTACAGAGATTTCTTCACAAATTTTGATCCCAGTTTGCAAGAGAAAAATAAATTATCCCAGACTCAGTCAATGATTCTTAAGCATCCAATAAGAACCATTCAAGTATGCATTGCCAAGTTTCCCACAACTTGCAACAATACTCTAATGTCAAGACATCCTCCTTGACATCTCAGTTTGCTTGACGCACAAATGAAAACTGGAATTTCCACAATAATGTCAAGTCATCCTCCTTGACATCTCAGTTTGCTTGATGCACAAATGCAAACTGGATCTTCGGCAATAATGTCAAGCCATCCTCCTTGACATCTCAGTTTGCTTGACGCACAAATGCAAACTGGATCTTCAACAATAATGTCAAGCCATCCTCCTTGACATCTCAGTTTGCTTGACGCACAAATGCAAATTGGAACTTCATCTCAGATCAAGAGGCCTCTCCCCCTGACTAAGGTAACTGATGCTCCTCTACAGAACACCCAAGCTAATGACTGGAAAACATAAGACGCATCTTCATGTCTTCAAGAGCGCACCCTCTGTTCAACACACCTGCTGAACTCAATCATCAACTCTCTTATTGTTCCCTCCGACAAGAAACAATAATCACTCACACATGATCACCATCATGCTACCCGTGAGGAAGTGTATACCAACCATAACAAACTCTTGGCTTGAGATCAAAGTCCTATTGATCCCCCTCATCCTGCAACCATCTACACACCACACGAACTCTTCTTGAATTCTCATGTATAGACCACCAGCGGCTTGAGGCACAAACCAATTGAATCAGAATGCTTCACATTCCTCAAAGAGATGCACATGGCCCCTTTGTTTGTTATAACGATGTTTACTATCGTATGCATGCTCTAGAACTTCACAGCTGCGAAACTGATCCACTACTAGCATGGCTTGCTCCAAGGGATCCAATGTTATATGCAAGATTTTTCACTGACCTCACCCAGCCAGCAATAGAGATAAACACCCCGCAATCCAAGACAGTCATTCCTTATCATTCTCCTATATGATAACTTGGAATACTTCTGATTTATGGTGAATCTCCACTTCTGAACGCATTCAGGAAACAAACTTCCATGCAATCAACACATGATCCACTTCAGTCTTCACTAACACTTACATCCTCCTTCCAAGGGACCCTTCTACTCCATCATTCTCCCGGATGATCATGTAGATACTTCTTGGACACGATGCAAGTAACCAGTTCATCACAGAACCTGAAATCCTTCGCCAAGGATAACTAACCCAAAGATGTTTTAACATCAGTTAGGACATCTTCCACACATCACAGACACCACATACCATGGTTCTTGATATGTTCCACCACTGGACTTACTATCAGCATAGTAATCCACACGGAAGATCTTCACACAACACTGCACCACCAGCTTGAACAAAGAAGACTTCAGGAACCCAGAGAGAAATAAACTCTCATCCACCAAGAAGGTATTCTTCCATCCTCAACTCAAAACTTTTACAACAAGCTCCCAGAGAACCAGAACCTCCTTACAATTTCAACTAACTACTCTTCTACAAAAGAGCAACCAGTTTCGAGCATCCTGCTTGAACGCACATTGTGAAACTAATCAAATGCCACCTTTTGATTGACCTCACTCATCTTTAGAACTCCCACAAGATACCCTGATCTACTAATGAAATCAGATCTTTAAGTCACATGAACTACTTGCCCTATAGCAAGACATCTTGGATCCACCAAGCCTCTTAGTCATGTAACATCTTCTCATCCATAGCTCCCGCAAACTGCATGAGATATACCTTTTTGAAGAATCCATCACTCCCATTTTTCTGTAGATCACCTTATCTTAAGCTGATGTGCCACATCACCAGCTGAGACTTCTGACGTAAGTTAGATGTCAGAACATTATGACATCCAACTGCTGAATTCAGCTCTTCCTTCTGCCACTTAGAAGAACCTTTGCCCTTTGCAGAAATAGATTTCCATGCTCTCACAGACTTGATTCAACAACCAAGTTTTGAGTAGACAACCTCCATTCTGCTTTGAAACTCCAAAGACTTCAAACCTGCCACATCTGAATCTTTAGAAAATAAGTAGTCCAAGACTACCCCATAGCAATACCAAAGAATGCCACTTCCCTTAGTAGAGCCATCAGTAGAAAGCCAGAGATAACTACCAGTTATCCTCGACCTTCACAACCAGAGAAAACACTATGCTCCAAAGCACCTGGATCAGAAATAAACTGGCCTAAGCAGTAACCATCAAGATTATGATGTCTTCATAGTCTTCCATCTCCATCTTCAACAGCATCACCATCTGGACAAGTCATTCACAATACTTTCCAGGAACAGATGCTAAGCCAATAATCCCAGGTCAACACCTAGGAGACTTTTGAGCGAATGCAGAACCCCTCCCATGATTCTCCAAGCCTCTGATGAAAAGATGTTGGAACATCTGACAGAACATCCTCAATCTTGACTTTCAAGGATAATCAATTAAATACATGTGGATTCCACAAGTAGCAATTGATCTTAAATCCTTGTACAATAACCCTTCTTCACTGCTGTAGCTTAGCTCCACCAGATCATGTCATGAACACTTATACAGTATTCAATCTTTTTGCAAGTATCTTCTTCAATGACAATGTTGAGATACCAAGGCTCTCACCCTTGACTCAAGTAACTAAGACTTTCTCTGAACAAGTCTTATTTACCTCAACAACTCTTCAATCAGATTGGATCCACTCTTAGGGTCAAGAGAGATGAATCCTTCCTTGCTATTTTTGGATGGTGAAAATAAATCACCTCCACTTTCTTCAGATTGTGTCTTAAGGAAACACCTTCTAGTCAGAAGAGCAACTAGAAGACTCCAGATACACGACATAGATGTCTTTGTGAGTGGACTTGAGAGAACTCTTAAGTATCTTTGACAACCTAGCTGACCAAACATTTATCAAACTCCTAGAGCAAGAACCTGATAAACTTTAACTAAACTCCTCTCCTCTTCAACTGACTTCAAGCTACACCAGGAAACCAAGCTTCCAAGTACCAAGTCATCATACCAGATATCTGACTACAACTTCCTTCACTCCATCGCTCCTGACTTTGGAATAAAAGGATGCAGATATTTTCAAATATAGAGGCCGACGATTGAGACCTTCCACCAACTGTCTTCAGTAACAACTCCAGAATCCCATACTTCTAGAGTTCTTCCATCAGAAACACATGCAGCGGAACCACCAAGGAACAGATCCTGCTTGCCCTCATAAGATGTCACAACATATCATAAGACACACCAACAAGAGAACTAGCCACCTCTCCTATAGATGTTGTAGAATTTCCTCAGCAACATGAACAACCTCCGGGTTGCTCCCTTCGATCCAGAACATTCATCTCATCCATTAATACCCTTGGGTATGTTTGAGTTGATTGATCTGATCTCCAAAACTCCTCCTTATTTAAACGCCAAAAAGTATCTCCCAAAGATCTCATCCAGAACCATACAGGATGCCTGCTCTGATACCAATTGAAATTCTGGCCTATGCAGACAACAGATGTCCTAACCCATGTCAAGACATTGTGCTATATAATCTTTTAAACTTGGAGGTGCAACAGCAGACTGATACCTTGAATATCAGAACTACACACTCACAGATGTCACGACATCTGATCCAACATGTCAGTAAAAAACATTAACAAAACTGTAAATTGTAAAATGTTAAATAAGACAGTCATTGTTAACCCAGTTCGGTGCAATTCACCTATATCTGGGGGATACCAATCCAGGATGGAGACGTCACTATCTGTAGAATTGTTACAAATCTAAACTCCCCCTTTTACAACTTTATACCTAATATCTACCGAATGAACATCTTTATCAAGGCTAAACTCAACCGTTTACAACCTTGATATGAGATACCCCACTCACATCCTAATCACAGCCAGTGATGGCTCTGTCTTCTGCCAATTCAAAACTGTCGCAGTTTCTTGACCTTCAAGTTTTCTTGGACTTGCTTCAAAGCTTCCTCCAAGAACAATACAACAACCATTACCTACAAGTTTCTGGTTGTGTCCCTGTACCTATGCCTTCCACCCTGCATCCCACAATACAGAGTGGAGACTTATAACTCCTAAGAGAGCCACCGGCTCTCAAATCCTAAACCCTTATTCAACACAAAGGAACTAGGTTACAAAGTTACAAGTGATACAAAACATACAGTCCATTTTAACCCTAGGTCTAAGTCTCCTTATATAGTCTTCTGTTGTCTTGGGCCTTCAATCGTTTCTCCTTTATCCACTCTGCAAATTTGCACCAAACATTTTGACAGATTTGTTAAGTAGTTAAACCTGATGTATTAGTAAGATGTTAGAACATCTTTTTCGACATCTTTAAACTTGAGCAGATTTCTTCATCTTTATCATAATCATGTTTTACCAAAATTTCGTCAAACCACAGGAGCTTTCAGGTTGTAATTGTAAAAGCCTTAAGATTTCTCACCTGTGTATATATTTATAAATCTTAAGTGCTTTAGGTCTTTGTTATGGTGATCTCCTGTACCTCTGATGATTGCATCATGTACACCTTGTTCTCTATTCTGCCGAGCCTTTAGTAGTTTAGATTAAGTCTCCTGCTATGTGCTAGAGCAAAAAGTTTTATCTCATTGGGATTCAAGCAACAAGTCTTGAGCCAAGATGGTTAAGCCACGTAAGTCTCATTGCTTAAGTGCTTGAGCTGTGAAAGTCTTATTCAGCCAGTCTGATTGAGTAAAAGTAAAGTCTTAGACAAGTGCTCTAAGCAAAGGTAAGTCTCAGCCAGAAGACAGATGAGCAGGCGGCTCAGTCTAAAGGTGTGAGTAATGGAAAGTCTTAGACATGTGCTCTAAGTAAAGGAAAGTCTCAGCCAGAAGACAGATCAGCAGGCAGCTTAGTCTCAAGGTATGAGCAATGGAAAGTCTTAGACATGTGCTCTAAGCAAAGGAAAGTCTCAGCCAGAAGGCAGATGAGCAGATGGCTTAGTCTGACGGTGTGAGCAAAGGGTAAGCCTTAGCCATGCGCTCTAAGCAAGGGAAGTCTCAGATAGTTGGTCTGAGCAGTTGTAAAAGACTTATACAGAAGCATAAGAGATTGTAATCATGAAGTGGTTATAATGAAAAACTCTTGTGAGGCAAGGGGACTGGACTACTCTCAGTTAGGCGAGGAACCAGTATAAATCTTTTGTGTCTTCTGCTGTTATGTTATTTACTTTTGCTGTATCCGCTGCCAACTGAATTAACTCAGAATCTAAATATTAGTTCTGATTCTGAAACTCTGATCAGAAGCTCAATAATAAGAAAATGTGAAACACAATTCAACCCCCCATTTTGTGTACTTTTCACACCTTCAGTTGTTGCTTTCAGGGTTGTAGATATTTGTTGTGTATGCTTGAGGAAATTCAAAATTCAAGTCCTCTTGTAAGTTTCTGACCAATGAAGTAAGCTCATCAATTCTGGCTTCTAAAGCCTTTTTGGAAGGAGAATATTGAATTTCGTGCACTCCTTTTGTTAGAACCATAGAGTTGCTTCTGGTTGTGAATTGTTGTGAGTTGAGTGACATGTTTTCGAACAGGGTCTTAGCTACAGCTGGGGTATTATCAACAAATGCTCCGCCACTAGCGGCATCTAAATTGTTTCTATCCTTCGGTAACAACCCTTCATAAAAGTACTGAATTAGCAATTGTTCAGAAATCTAGTGTTGAGGACAACTCGATAGTAACTCCTTGAATCTCCCCCAATAATTGGCCATTGACTCCATGTAAACCTGTCTAATACCACATATATCTTTTATGATTAAATCACCTCTTGAGACGGGGAAAAATCTTTCTACGAACACTCTTTTTAGATCATTCTAGCTTGTGACAGAATTTGGCTCAAGATAATACAACCAATCTTTTGAAGCTTCTGGAAGTGAGAAAGAGAATGCTCTAAGCTTGATATGATCATGTATGATTCCTTCAGGACTCAAAGGTGTAGACCATACAACCTGGAATTCCTTCGGAAATTCTGGTAAAGCAGATCACTAAGATGTCAGACAGGATGTCGTGACACTTGACTCTGCTTCTCACAAGGATTAAGGAAGAACAAGAGTAAACTGCAAAAAGAAAACAACACACAAAAATTGTTAACCCAGTTTGGTGATCAACAACACCTACGTCTGGGGGCTACCAAGCCAGGAATGAAATCACTAAGTAGAATTGGTTCTAAGCTAAACTCCAACGTTTACAACTTAGCACCTAGAAACTACCCTTCCTAGATTTCTACCTAAGACACTCCTAGGTATGAGACCCTTCTCAAATCCCTTCCAATCACAACAGTGACTGAAAATATTACAACTCAATAAACTACCCTTCTCTAGTATTCACACAATACACGAGAGGCTCACAAAAGTACAAACCCTAGTACTTCTAAACAGCTACAATATTCAACCAACAAACTAGGTTAAACCCATCCTATTTATATTGCAAAACACAACAGGACTTGGGCTTCAAAAGTGCAGCAATTGTGCTCCTCAGAATCTCCGACCTAATCTTTTCTTCAATCCCAAGTTACCAAAAATGTCTCCTTACAAGGAAACCGCATATTCCATTTAGAATCAGAATCTATGATTCCAAAATCTCAAATGCCATATGGAATCAAGTCATATTCCAATCACACCTGTCACCAAAATACAGTTATCCCAAAACTATAACAGACAAAGTCGAATCCTCCTGATAGGACATCTTGTCTAACAACTTAACCTGCAGTTAGTTCATCATGTCAGAACATCTTGTCCAACATCTTTCTGCCAAGTTAGTTTTACCAAAATTAATGCCAACCTCAAGGGCTGGACTCATCAATCTCCCCCTTTGGCAGATTTTGGCTAAAACTAACTTTCATTGACTTGCAGAAACATATCAGGGAGACCAACATCAGAGCAGCAGTGGAAACATATCATTGTCTCCCCCTCAATCAGTACAGATATACTCCCCCTAAGTGGTTAGTAGAATATCAACAATGGTTAGTGATGTTAGTATTTCTCCCCCTTTTTAGCAACAATATGACAAAGATAGAAGGACTAACTCAAAAACCAATAAAACAGTTCATAGTAGTTAAATTACACACCCCACAAAATATCTCGGGCATTCAGCCCTTACATAACCAAAAGTAAACAAAAAGAAAAAAAAAACACACTAGAGTAAGAGATAATACTGAAAAACCCTCTCAATATGGTGGGATACATATTCAGAGACCAGAATATTATTCCCACATCCAGTGGAAAGTAATGCCTCATCAGATAGGCAAACTCCAAGCTAGCCTCTCAATGTCTCAAATTGATTTGCATCCAAAGCTTTATTGAAAATGTCAGCTAGTTGATTTTCTGTGGCCACATGCTCCAGAGTGATGATTTTTTCCTCCACCAGGTCTCGAATGAAGTGATGTCTGATGTTAATGTGTTTAGTTCGATTGTGCTGAATGGGATTTTTTGAAATATTTATTGCACTCAAGTTGTCACAGAAGAGTGTCATAACATCTTGTGGGACATTATATTCAGTCAGCATTTGTTTCATCCACATCATTTGAGATCAGTTACTCTCTGCTGCAATGTATTCAGCTTAAGCAGTAGATAAGGAGACATAGTTTTTCTTTTTGCTGAACCAGGAAATTAAATTGTTTCCTAGAAAAAAAACATCCACCAGGGGTGCTTTTTCTATCATCTACATTTCCAGCCCAGTCAGCATCACAATATCCTATTAATATAGAGTCAGAGTTGTGTGTGTAGAGTAGTCCATAGTTACATGTTCCAGTCACATACTTCAAAATTCTCTTGACCTGATTAATATGGCTAGCTTTGGGTTCAGCCTGATACCTTGCACAGACTCCTACTGAGAATGTTATATCAGGTCTACTAGTTGTAAGATATGGCAGACTTCCAATCATGCTTCTATAGAGACTCTGATCAATACTTACACCATTCTCATCTTTTGACAATTTCAGGTGTGTAGGGGCAGGAGTCCTCTTGTGTTTTGCATTTTCCAAGCCAAACTTCTTAACAATATTCTTTGCATATTTTCCTTGACAGAGAAAAATAGAATCTTCCATTTGTTTGACTTGGAGACCAAGGAAGTAGGTTAATTCTCCGACTAAACTCGTCTCAAACTCAGATTGCATTTGCTTAACAAAATGTTGGACCATCTCTTCAGACATACCTCCAAAAACAATATCTTTAACATAGATTTGTGCTATCATGCGATTTATAACACCCCTAATCTATAACCCAAGTAATTAAAGCGATAACAAATAATCAGAGTAGAATTAAAACATTCATGGCATAGACGGAGCGTCACATCATGATGATGAAATATAATAACCTGCTCATAAAGATATGCAACAATCAGGTAGCAACATAAACAGAGGAACTCAGTTCCTAACACCCACAATTCAGATACAGAATAAAAGCGGAAAATCTGCAACTGAAATCTATTATATATAAACATAGAAGTTTGTCTGTCATATACAGAGTCATACATGTAACATCAACAAAGATATATATACATAATGTCACATAACGATCTCCCCGACTACCCGGTGCTACATATCAGAGTCGACCGACAAAAGAATGAAGACATAATCTTCACAAAAGACCTCCAGCATCTAATCTGCAATGCCTCATAGAGCATTCAAACAGCAGAAGGGTGAGAAATACAATTATAATATAGTTGCATACAATTATATAATAACACAAAATACACATGTAAAACATTCTCACCACAACTTACACCATAATTCAAATACAAAACAACACAATTCATATCTCATACATTCATCACAAAGGCATATCAATCATGCTCAATACATTTATCACCAACATATATATATATATATATATATATATATATATATATATCAACTCATCAATTCCATTCACAAATCCCACAAATAATCAATCCATTCATGACTTATGCAAATGCACAGAGACCGACACAACGACTCTATGCAATGCAATGCGGTACCATTCCATCCATCATTCTCATCATTAATTCACTCAGGAATTATTGGAATCATCGCTTGTTACTTAGTGTAACTCCCCGTCGGGAAAATGATGTTCCGCGTCGCTTTAGGTCCTCTTTGTATAAGGCACACGACGTTTATGGATCGCTTTAGGTCCTCTGTGTATAAGGCACACGATCCGATCATTTTAGGTCCTCTTTGTATAAGGCACACGATCGTCTATAACGTCGCTTTAGGTCCTCTTTGTATAAGGCACATGACCGTTACAGCAGATTCCCTCAGGAATCATTTCGTCGCTCACACCCACTAGGGCACACGACATCACAAGACTGCATATCATGATGCTTGGCATACAATGACCCATGACAATCAAATGCATAACATACATAACCATGTGAACCATCTAAACATCAATAATCATGCATTGAAATCAAACCCAAAACAATGCATTTATTTGCCATAAGGCCACAAACCATCATCACAATATTTCATCACATACATTCACCTCATATAACAGCACACAAGCTATACGTTATATATCAAAAGCGTATCGCATGTTAACACATCAATTACACATAATTACGACAGTAAAAGTCGACAAAACGACACATTCCCAATTACCGACATAATTAAATCGGCCACCAGCCCTAAAACCATTTTATAAGGAAGAACGTCTTATTAGCTTTCCAACGCATCCAACCGCGCCTCAATCCGAGTACGACCCAAAAGTTATGACAAGAACAAAATGGAAAATCTGTCATGTTCGCTTTCCTATTCGCAATGCGAACCCCCAGCGAACCATGGCAGAGAAAAAATAGTATAAAGTTCGCAAGGCGAACTTCCAGCGAACCTTCGTTTTCCCCTTCGCAATGCGAATTCCCTGCGAACCGTGGCAGAGAAAAAATAGCAGAAAGTTCGCAATGCGAACCTCCCGCGAACCTTCGCTTTCCCCTTCGCTGACCTATTCGCAGTGCGAACTTGCGAACCCAGAAAATCTCAGCAGCACTGTTGTTCACTCCAACCCAACATTTCATCCACCAAAACACTTCCAAACGATAACATAACAACCAGAACATATCCCAATCATAGTAACAAGTATTCTACAACATTTATATCGCATTTCAACCGCGAAAACATCGATTTCTATCATTTTCTCTCATTTCGACCTAGAATTGAAAAGCTAGGAAAAACCAGCAAACATTCCAACCCACACATACACAATCATACACAAGCATAGCATAACCGAGTTTCGCATCCTTACCCGATTAATCGCGCTTCGAAGTGTCGGTTGAATCGGTTTCTTACACTCCAAGTTTTCCTCTTTTTCTTCTTCTCCTTCTCTATTTCTCTTAACTTATTTTTCTCTCTTTCTAACCTCTATTTTCTATTTTGATAAAAACAATAATATCTAACCAAGCAAAAGACCAAAATACCCCTACAGTCAATTTCTCGTAAACGCTCTCAAAACGCGATAAAACATAATAACGATAAACATAACACATTTACCAAATAAAAACCAAGAATAAAATAATATAAAAACAAAAATAATTAAATCGACCCGATTAAATAAATCTAACAAAAACCGGGGAGTTACAACTCTCCCCCACTTAGAAATTTTCATCCTAAAAAATATTACCTGAGACGAACAACTCCGGATACGATTCCCGCATCCGGCTCTCCCACTTCCAAGTCAAATTGCCCTCAGCAGCGTCTCCCCACGCTACTTTCAAAAGCGCAATATCCTTACCTCTTAACCGCTTCAAATCGCGATCCAAAACTCTCACCGGTAATGCCTCAACCGTAAGGTTCTCCCTTACCTCAACCTCATCCATTGGAATCACATGCGACGGATCCGGAACATCCTTCCGAAGCTGTGAAACATGGAACACATAATGCAAACTCGAAAGATTCGGCAACAACGCCACCTGATAAGCTACAACACCCACTCTCGCGGATATCTGATAAGGACCAATAAACCGAGAAGTAAGTTTCTTCGACTTCAATGCACGACCAACACCCGTCACCGGGGTAACTCTCAAAAATACATGATCGCCTTCTTGAAACTCAAGATCTTTCCTCCTTCGATCATGATAACTCTTCTGCCTACTCTGAGAAGCCTTCATCTTCTCATGAATAAGTTTCACCTTTTCTGTAGTTTGTTGAATTAACTCCGGTCCAACCACCGAACTCTCACCAGATCCATGCCAACACAACGGTGTTCGACATCTTCTGCCATACAACGCTTCAAAAGGTGCCATTCCAATACTCGAATGGAAACTGTTGTTATACGTGAATTCAACCAACGAAAGATAACTATCCCAAGCACCACCTTGCTCAAGAACACAAGCCCGCAACAAATCTTTCAATAACTGAATAGTTCTCTCAGTCTGACCATCCGTCTGAGGATGATAAGCAGAACTCAATCTTAACTTGGAACCTAACGCTTTTTGCAAACTTTCCCAAAATCTAGAAGTAAACCTCGAATCTTGATCTGAAATAATACACAATGGAACACCATGTAGCTTCACAATCACACGGATATAAATCTCAGCCAACCTCTCCAAAGAAAAACTGATGTCAATCGGAATGAAATGCGCCGATTTAGTCAGCCTATCCACAATCATCCAAATGGCATTATGTCCCCTCTGAGTATTCGGCAACCCTGTCACAAAATCCATAGAAATGCTGTCCCATTTCCACTCGGGAATATCCAACGGTTGCAATAATCCACTAGGCTTCTGATGTTCTACCTTTGACTTCTGACACATCAAAAACGCGTAAACAAACTGAGCCATATCCCTCTTTAATCCGGACCACCAAAATATTTTCTTCAAATCTTGGTACATTTTATTAGCTCTCGGATGTATACTCAAACTACTCCGGTGTCCTTCCTCTAAAATCATCTTTTTCAATTCCAAATCATCAGGAATAAAAATTCTACCACGGAATCTCAAAACACCCTTATCATCCACTTTAAAGTCACCATTCACACCTTTACCTCCAACCGTCATCAAATCAACAAATTTCACATCCAGCCTCTGTTTCTCGCTAACGGTCAACAGAAACTCATTAGTGACCCTTAATATACCAAGCCTCACGCTGTCAGATGTCAATTGACCCACCAAACTCAAATCTCTAAATGCTTCCAAAAGTTCCCACTCTTTAACCATCAAAGCGGACATATGCAAAGATTTCCGGCTTAACGCATCGGCTACCACATTAGCTTTACCAGGATGGTAATTCAAGCTAAAATCGTAGTCCTTCAAAAATTCCAACCACCTCCGTTGCCTCATATTCAACTCTTTCTGATCAAACAAATATTTCAAACTCTTATGATCACTAAAGACTTCGAATCTTGCACCGTAGAGATAATGTCTCCAAATTTTCAATACAAAAACCACCACAGCTAATTCCAAATCATGAGTAGGGTAATTTTTCTCATGAACCCTCAACTGTCTCGAAGCATAAGCCACCACCTTACCTTCTTGCATCAACACTCTGTAGCGAGTGATTTTTGGATGTGGTTGTGAAGCACGATCGCTCTGGTACTACAGCTCGATTCATTTTTTATCCTATTAAAGCTGATGAAGGAAGGGAAATAGATGTCTCCAATTAACCCTGCTTGCATACTGAGATTAAACAGTCAAAACTGTTGGTTTACAGATGCTACAAAGATTCGGGGTTTCTCCTAGGTTATTTTGTTGACAAGGGGTGCTTTAGGCTATCGGTTAGGATGTTAGGACGAATGTATGAGAGTATGGGATTTTGGGTTTTTGTTTAGTATGCTCGCTAAGATTTTTTCTTTCAATCTTATGCCTACGTATTCCCGTTTACCGAAACAGGGAAATCAGAGCGATCGTAGTTCCTCCTATTCTATGGGAGGAAATGGTTTTTTTTGGTGTCTTGTTCAAAGCCCAAGACGTGAAGCAAAAGGTAGTTTGTATCTTGTTCAAAGCCTAAGATGTGAAGCTAAAAGTGTTGACCTTAGAGAGAATTTGTCATCTCTAAAGGGGTCTGTTTGTCACAACTGTTGGGTGACTGACTATAAAGGAGGATTACTTTAACAGGGATTTGTGAATCCGGCAATGCCATAATTTCCTTTATAGGGGATTTTAACCTGAAGGAGAAGACTTTAACTCAGTTTAGAGCAATGCCATCTTTCCTTAGGAATTTCTCATACTAAAAGAGGGACATTGGCATGGATGTAGATGATCCAGAGGCTTGCCGCTTACAGTAATTAGATGAATGGGAAAGTGTTGTTGAAGTTTGTGTACTGTGAACGAGGCACAACTTTGATGCTAAAAGGTTGACTGGACCAACCAGTGGTTTTCTTATACAAAGCCTAAGAGGAGGCTAATATGTGTCTCGTACAAAGCCCGAGAGAGAGGCTAAAAGGTTTTGACTCGATGATGGAGTCTTTTGGTATCTCGTATAAAGCCCAAGATGGAGGCTACTTGACTTAACAAGAGAGTTTTTTGTATCTCGTACGAAGCCTGAGATGGTGGCTAAAATTTGTTTGGCTTAATAAGAACCGTTTTGTATCTCGTATAAAGCTCGAGATGGAGGCTAAAGGGTGATTGACTCAACGAGGGAGTCTCTTTATGTGTCTCGTACAAAGCCCGAGAGAGAGGCTAAACGTTGTTGGACTCCGCTGGGGAGAATCATTATATAAAGCCCAAGAGAGAGGCTCTTGTAACTGGAGAAGGATCATTATACAAAGCCCAAGAGGAGGCTATGGTTACTGTTTCAGTTGAGTGACAGGTCCAGTATGCTGATTTAAAGAGAAAATCAGTTCTTATATGAGCAACACTGTACTCGAGGATTTGATTCGAGGATCCGGGCTATTCCTGTTCTTTAAGGAATTGGGAAATCCGAAGGGTATTGAGACTGTCCGAGTCTACGGGTTTTCTTCCTATTTAACGAAGGGGTCACTTGAGAAAGTCTAGAAAACTCAAGGAGATTAGACTGTCCGTGTCTAGAGTTTCATCTTTTGTACCATGCTTTGAGAAATAGTAGTAGACTCTTTGAAAGGACTGTTCTATGCAGATGACTAAGTTTTGTTCCTATACCTCTAGGAGGTCGTCGGGACAATTTGTACGAAGCCCAAGAGGAGGCTGGAAACTTTTAAGAAGTCGATCGGTCCTTGTACAAAGCCCAAGAGGAGGCTATCATTCCCGGAGGAAGAATCATTATACGAAGCCTAAGAGGAGGCTGTGAATACTTCTAAGAAGCCGACGGGTCCTTGTACTAAGCCCAAGAGGAGGCGGGGTTGCTTTTAGGATGCCTGTGGGTCCTTGTATGATGCCCAAGAGGAGGCCGATGCTTTTAAGAAGCCCGTGGGTCCGTAAACCCCGAGAAATTCAAGGCAAGCTATTCACAAGGAATAGATCAAGTCAGGAAAGTTCGAGAATTTGGAAGAAACTCAAAGATGCCATTCACGGAGAATACATTCATCTCTGGGAGTAGAGTTTCTTGACAATTCCTAATGAGGACAACCGAAGAGAAGACTGTATCTGGTGATCCTATTGGGGATCTAGTTGTCTATTTCTTTGAATAAATGAAAGGGCGTCACCTAGTTCTAGACGTAGTTGTCGGGGAAACTCGAAATATCTATACTATTATTACATAGTTGATATGAGTTTATGAAAGAAGACTTACAGTGAAACAGCCCCACAATACAGTTATATGTATATGAAAGCGGTAAATGAAAGCAATAACCACTTACTCGGTTGTAGAGCTTCCATGCTGTTTGGTTAGTTGTTCAACAAAGAAAGATTGAAAACAACAGTATATTTCAAAATCAAAGGAGAAAGTGCTTTGAAAAAGAAAGATTTGGGGCTTACAGCTCAAGGAGAGGCCCAGGGTTTTATCAGTGAGCGCACTGTTTGAATTTGTACAGAGGGACTTATACAAGTGACTGAGGCCCAAAAAGGTTTTCTGTACAAAGGGATGGGTCTTACACTCTCTCAAGAGGCCCAAAAGGTTTAAAGAAAAAGAGTGGGGCTTATAACACGAGGGTAGGCCCAGTTGACTTTTCGTTGAAAATGGCGATCGCGCCGAGATTTTCTTTTAACGCGAAGGGGCTTATACAATATCTGAGGCCCAAATGATTTTGGTTAAAAGGGGGTTGGGTCTTACACTCTATTAGAGGCCCAAAAAATTTGAATGGGTCTTACTACTCGAGGGTAGGCCCAGTTGGTTAATTTTAAACTGGCGACGATCGCGTCGTTTATTTGAAAATGTACAAAGGGACTTATACAACGAATGAGGCCCAAAAAGTTTTCTGTACAAGTGGGTTGGGTCTTACACTCTAATAGAGGCCCAAAGAGTTTTAAGAAAAGAAATGGGTCTTACTACTCGAGGGTAGGCCCAGAAGGTTATTTTTCAAAAGGCGACGATCGCGCCGTTTGTTTTTGACGGTATCGAGACTTATACAATACACTGAGGCCCAAAAGTGATTTGGTCAAAAAAAGGATTGGGTCGTACACTCTATTAGAGGCCCAAAAGTGTTTTGAAAATGATTTATGAGGGTTGAATTAATCCAAAAACCCTAATTTGATTTCAAAAATGTGTTTTAATTGAATAAAAATTCAATTAAAATGATCAAAATTGTTTAACATAGGAAAAAAAAATTGTGATCTTGGATTAATGCTTCAAAAATTAAGTATTGACCAACACAATAATTAGAAAGCATCAAAAGTTGCAAAATCAAGGTGGAAAAAATATTTTAATTGTCAAAAACAATTAAAACATTAATTCTTTGCAAAAATATCAATTATATAAAATAAATAATATTTTTGGGATTTTTTGGGAAAATAAAATATTTTAACATTTTTGTGAATTAATAAAAAAAGAATTAACTCAAAATCATTAAAACTCAGAGAGAAATTAATTTTTGAATCAATTAAATAAAATCACAAAATTCAAATATTCAAATATTCAAAAAATGGCGCCAAGAACAACCAAGAACACGCGCGTGTTCTGGGTTTGCCCAGATTTGCATTTTCTCTCCAATCTCACTGAATACTTAATCATATCATGTAATCCACATACCAATCAACTCGTTTCAACCTCACGATCATTTCTATGGTATTTAATTTCATTTAAATTAAACATATAACAAGAAATCATGAAAAATCCTCAAGAACCCTAATTTTTGCATGAAGGCTAGGATTTTTGATACACGATTCAATCAATGCAATTAATTGAGGGGAAACATTCCATGCATGATTATGAACATATGGCCAAATTATTGTGCAGCAAAAATTGCATGGATCATAGAGTTAGAAGAGCTCATGCTTACCACTTGCAGCTGGTGATCGTGATTTGTGTTGGAGGTGTTATAGCTAGGTTCCAATGATCTGGATAGCTTCCCTAGGTGCCATGGAGTGTGTATGAATGCTTGGAATGGATTGAAATGGTTTGGAGCTGAAGATGGTACCTCAACTGCAAAACTGTCAAGAACTTGAGCAGTTGGCTGGTGATTTTGTGAAATCTGTGTTCCAGATGTTATGTGAGTGTTTGGATCACTTTTATATGATGTATGTGAGGTGTGTGAGTGATTGGTTTGATTGGAAAAGCTCCCAAACTCAAAATCCGATAGTGACTTGCCTTAGAAGGCAAAATTGGAATGAAAGAAGAGATTTTGAGGAAAGCATCTGTTTGATGGCTTTGGTGTACTCAAACTGATCACAATTGAGCTCTATTTATAGTAGAGCAAGTTTGTTTTGCAAGGAATAGTGAATGGCAACTGCTGAGTAGGTTTGGCCAATGTTGGCAAATGAAAATCCAAGTCTCCTCTAGCCATTGACTAGAGGTTAGGGCACAGGCTGCTGGTTCCCTTGGTCTTGGATAAGTCTTGAATGAATTCAGTTGAGAATGGCTCAGTCCATGCCACCTTGATACTTCCATTGAATGCTCCAATCCAAAATTGGAGTCTTGTCCCTATTTTGGCAATTCTAGGTTCAACATGCTATTTCTTGTTCCAAAGACTTTGGAGGCTTGGCTCAGTGATTGTCCCCTTTAGATTCAATCCTAAGAGGTGTCCAAGTGGATAGGAGCATTTGGATTTGGTTGATTTTGGTAAATCGAGCAAAAATGCAAAATCTGCCTTGCCTTGACAAATTTCAACAAGGCAACTTGCCAATGTTATATCTCATGACTCAAATTGAATTTGGTAATGTTCTTGGTCATTTTGGAAAGCCCTTACATGATACAACAACTGTTTGAACATGTTTGGTTTTGATCTCTTTTGAATCCAAGTTAAAATTCCCCTTACATTTGGTAAAAAGTAGGGTAAAATCTGACTTAGTGAAATTTTCACCAAGTGTTGGAACAAAGTGACTTTTCTTGATTTTGATCACTCCATAACTCAAAATCCATGAGGAATTTGGACATAGGTCAGTATGAAGCTTTTGTAGAGGGCAATGAGATCTACAAATCAAGCCTTGAATGGGGAACAATGGCCTTGTGGTTTAGGAGTTATGGTCCTCCAAAGTTGGCACATTAGTGTCACTTTTTCCCTAACTTAGAAATTTTTCTAAGTTTTTATGGTTACCCCTTTTACAAGTTATCCCACTTTCTTTGATTTTTATTGATGAATGATGATTCAAATCATACATTAACATCATTTTAGGGTTAAAAATCCATTTTGGTGAAAAATCTCAAAAAGTCAAAGTAGACTTTTGTGCACAGTTGACTTTTTATCAGATGAATTCCAAACTGTGCAATTCTTCATGAAATCATGTCCTTGACCTAAATCAAACTTGATAGACATGTTCCATGGGTGTCATAGGGTATATTGAATCATGTTTTAGGGTTTTGGAGCATGTCCTGGTCAAAAGTCAAAGTTACAGTTGACTTTCCTCGCGAAACCCTAATTGTGGTGCAGATGAAATTGAGACTTGTTGCTCAAGCTTCTTGGATTAATCCATTGTTTCAAATGGATCAATATAGTTAATTAGAGACCCTCAAACTCTCTCTTGAGGTTTTGGCTCATGATTTTCCCTAAAAGTCTACTTAGGGGTGAATTAGGTCAAGACACCCTAATTCCTGATTTTTGATGAATGCATCCCCTGAGGCAAAATTGACTTGATGATTGGGTCCATGAGGTTCCATGGAGTATATTAGGTTATGTTTTGGATCATTGGCTTGTGCCCAGATGAAAATTTTCATCTGGAGGCCCTGGTCGACCAAAACCTTAATTTGGTGACACTGTCGATCTTGAGACTTGATCCACCTAGAAGGGAGCAACCTTGTGCTTGATCCTTGAAGGGGGAGTCCTTTTGATCCATTTTGGATGTTTGAGAGGTTAGACAAGTTGAAGATCATGTCATTCCTTGATTGATCCTTTGTCTAAGAACTCTGAGAGGGCTTGAAACCCTAATTCTTGATGGTAGTGAATGCTCAACAATCCTTGAGGAGATTGATGAGGCATGAAGGTACATCCATATTATGATGATGATTTGCACAATGATGGGAAATCTAAGTGGTCAAAATTTGGGGTATGACACACTCCACCTAAACCAATCAAAGACGCATCGCAATACACCACAAACGGTTCATAGGATTCGGTAAGATCAAAATCGGAGCTGTAGTCAATCTTCTCTTCATCTTACTAAAACTCTCCTCACACTGAATATCCCAAATAAACGCTTTACCTTTACAAGTCAGTTGGGTCAAAGGAAGTGCTAACTTGGAAAAGCCTTCAATGAATCTTCGATAATATCCAGCTAAACCCAAAAAGCTTTTAATTTCAGTAACAGATCTAGGAGCCTCCCATTGTAGAACTGCATCTACTTTGGATGGATCCACAGCAATACCATTACCTGAAATCACATGCCCAAGAAAACTCACTTCTGACAACCAGAACTCACACTTGGACAACTTGGCATAAAGTCTCTTTTCCTTCAAAATTTGCAATACAATACACAAATGCTCTTCATGTTCCTCCTGAGACTTAGAATAAATCAAGATGTCATCGATAAACACAACAAAAAATTGATCCAAATGCTCATGGAAAATGCGATTCATATACTCCATAAACACTCCCGGCGCATTAGAAACCCCGAACGACATCACGGAATATTCATTATGTCCGTATCGTGTCCTAAAAGTCGTCTTTTGAATATAGTCCTCTTTCACTCTAATCTAATGATAACCTGACCTTAAATAAATTTTACTAAACACACAAGCGCCTACCAATTGGTCCATCAAATCATCAATTCTCGGAAGAGGATACTTATTCTTAATCGTCACCTTATTCAGCTGGTGATAATCAATACACAATCGCATACTTCCATCTTTCTTTTTCACCAATAAAACTGGAGCACCCTAAGGCGATACACTCGGCCTCACAAACCTCTTTTCTAACAATTCATTCAACTGCTTCTTCAACTCACCCAACTCAGATGCTGACATACGATAAGGTGCCATAGATACAGGTCTAGTACCAGGAACTAGATCTATAGAAGACTCCACCTCTCTCTCTGGCGGCACATCAGAAATATCCTCCGGAAACCTCTCTGGAAAGTCACACACGACTAGAAACACATCAATTACAACTTAACTATCCATGGTTAACGATGCAAACAACCCGAACAACTGAGCTTCATCCACCAAAAGTTTCTTCAACTCTTTGGTAGATAAGAAACTCGATTCCTCGTCTTCCTCAAGATAAGGAAATCTTACCAACTTATGATAACAATCGATATGAACTCGATTGAACTGCAACCAATTCATTCCCAGAACCACGTCTAAACCCTCCAACGGCAGACACACCTAATCCATAGCAAAATCCTTACCATAAATGGTCAAAGGACAACTTAAACAAACCAAAGAAGTAGTTACCGACCCCATTGCAGGAGTATCGATAACCATCTCTCCATCCATCGACGACAACAAAAGATTCAAACACTGCACACACTCAGACGAAATAAACGAATGAGTCGCTCCGGTATCAATAATAGCAACTAAAGGCGTACTATTAATAAAACAAGTACCTCTGATCAGACGATATGCACTAGTAGTCTGAGTTCCTGCCAATGCAAATACTTTCCCTCCAGCTTGAGCTTGCTTTGGTTTCAGACACTTCATACTAACATGACCAGGTTCACCACAGTTGAAACACTTTACCACATTCCTCTTACAATCAGCGGCTACATGTCTTATACCTCCACAACTGGAACACTTCCTCATATCCTTTCTACATTCAAACTGACGATGTCCTAAGTCACCACACCTAAAACATCTCAGAGGATTATACATACCTCCCCCACTTGGCCTTTTATCAAAATTAGCCCTTTGCTTACCCTTGTCTGCTGGTGACACATAAGGACCCCCACGAAACGGTTGCTTTCCTTTCCTTTTGTTCACACTCTTATAATGAGTAGAACGAGCTTTGCTATCCTCCTCATAAATTCTACAACAATCCACCAAATCCGAAAACCTCCTAATTCTTTGATAACCAATTACCTATTTGATCTCGGGACGCAGCCCGTTCTCAAACTTCACAGATTTGGAAAACTCCGCAGTTGCTTCAGCATAATGTGGATAAAACTGAACAAGCTCCACAAACTTAGCAGTGTATACAGTAACAGACATGTAACCCTGTTTCAACTCCAACAACTCTATTTCCTTCTTTCCTCTAACATCTTCAGGAAAATACTTCCTCAAGAACTCACTGCTAAACAAAGCCCAAGTGACAACTTCACCTGCAGCTTCCCACACATGACGCATACTAACCCACCAATCATCAGCCTCCTCCTGCAACATGTGAGTACCCAGTCTCACCTTCTGTTCCTCAGCATAGTCCATCACTCGAAAGATTCTTTCAATCTCCTTAAGCCAAATCTGAGCACCATCAGGATCATGTCTTCCTTTGAAGATAGGCGGTTTGTTCTTCCTGAACTCATCATTCCCACCAGCATTAGGTGCACCCCGCACGGCCTGAGCCATAGCTTGCATAGCAGCAGCAAGAGCAGCGTCATTCCTTCCAACCATATTCTGTTCATATCCAATAACAATAACTATAGTTAAACAATTAGCTCGCCAGAACATAACTGACGCACAACAAACAACTTAGTCAAAACGACCGAAACAGGCTGGCATGGACTGACACAAACTGGCTCTGATACCACTTAATGTAACACCCCCAATCTATAACCCGAGTAATTAAAGCGATAACAAATAATCATAGTAGAATTAAAACATTCATGGCATAGACGGAGTGTCACATCATGATGATGAAATATAATAACCTGCTCATAAAGATATGCAACAATCAGGTAGCAACATAAATAGAGGAACTCAGTTCCTAACACCCACAATTCAGATACAGAATAAAAGCGGAAAATCTGCAACTGAAATCTCATATATATAAACATAGAAGTTTGCCTGTCATATACAGAGTCATACATGTAAAATCCAAAAAGATATATATATATATATACATAATGTCACATAACAATCTCCCCGACTACCCGGTGCTACATATCAGAGCCGACTGACAAAAGAATAAAGACATAATCTTCACAAAAGACCTCCATCATCTAATCTGTAATGCCTCATAGAGCATTCAAAACAGCAGAAGGGTGAGAAACACAATTATAATATAGTTGCATACAATTATATAATAACACAAAATACACATGTAAAACATTCTCACCACAACTTACACCATAAATCAAATACAAAACAACATAATTCATATCTCATACATCCATCACAAAGGCATATCAATCATGCTCAATACATTTATCACCAACATATATATATATATATCAAATCATCAATTCCATTCACATAATCAATCCATTCATGACTTATGCAAATGCACAGAGACCGACACAACGACTCTATGCAATGCAATGCGGTACCATTCCATCCATCATTCTCATCATTAATTCACTCAAGAATTATTGGAATCATCGCTTGTTACTTAGTGTAACTCCCCGTCGGGTAAACGGTGTTCCCCGTTGCTTTAGGCCCTCTTTGTATAAGGCACACGACGTTTATGGATCGCTTTAGGCCCTCTTTGTAAAAGGCACACGATCCGTTCTCTTTAGGTCCTCTTTGTATAAGGCACACGATCGTCTATAACGTCGCTTTAGGTCCTTCTTGTATAAGGCACACGACCGTTACAGCAGATTCCCTCAGGAATCGTTTCGTCACTCACACCCACTAGGGCACACAACATCACAAGAATGCATATCATGATGCTTGGCATACAATGACTCATGACAATCAAATGCATAACATACATAACCTTGTGAACCATCTCAACATCAATAATCATGCATTGAAATCAAACCCAAAACAATGCATTTATTTGCCATAAGGCCACAAACCATCATCACAATATTTCATCACATACATTCACCTCATATAACAGAACACAAGCTATACGTTATAAATCAAAAGCGTATCGCATGTTAACACATCAATTACACACAATTACGACGGTAAAAGTCGACAAAACGACACATTCCCAATTACCGACATAATTAAATCGGCCACCAGCCCCAAAACCATTTTATAAGGAAAAAC
Organism: Lathyrus tuberosus; assembly: GCA_022829125.1. Lineage (NCBI taxonomy): Eukaryota > Viridiplantae > Streptophyta > Magnoliopsida > Fabales > Fabaceae > Lathyrus > Lathyrus tuberosus. The sequence goes on from JALAZF010000145.1 coordinate 11,796,926, forward strand.
ATCTTATTAGCTTTCCAACGCATCCAACCGCGCCTCAATCCGAGTTACGACCCAAAAGTTATGACAAGAATAAAATGGAAAATCTGTCATGTTCGCTTTCCTATTCGCAATGCGAACCCCCAGCGAACCATGGCAGAGAAAAAATAGCATAAAGTTCAGTGAACCTTCGCTTTCCCCTTCGCAATGCGAATTCCCTGCGAACCGTGGCAGAGAAAAAATAGCAGAAAGTTCGCAATGCGAACCTCCCGCGAACCTTCGCTTTCCCCTTCGCTGCCCTATTCGCAGTGCAAACCTGCGAACCTAGAAAATCTCAGCAGCGCTGTTGTTCACTCCAACCCAACATTTTATCCACCAAAACACTTCCAAAACATAACATAACAACCAGAACATATCCCAATCATAGTAACAAGTATTCTACAACATTTATATCGCATTTCAACCGCGAAAACATTGATTTCTATCGTTTTCTCTCATTTCGACCTAGAATTGAAAAGCTAGGAAAAACCATCAAACATTGCAACACACACATACACAATCATACACACGCATAGAATAACTGAGTTTCGCAACCTTACCCGATTAATCGCGCTTCGAAGTGTCGGTTGAATCGGTTTCTTACACTCCAAGTTTTCCTCTTTTTCTTCTTCTCCTTCTCTATTTCTCTTAACTTCTTTTTCTCTCTTTCTTACCTCTATTTTCTATTTTGATAAAAACAATAATATCTAACCAAGCAAAAGACCAAAATACCCCTACACTCAATTTCTCGCAAACGCTCTCAAAACGCGATAAAACATAATAACGATAAACATAACACATTTACCAAATAAAAACTAAGAATAAAATAATATAAAACAAAAATAATTAAATCGACTCGATTAAATAAATCTAACAAAAACCGGGGTGTTACAAGATTACCTTCCCTTTTCTGACAAAGAGAGTTTTATAAATTCCTCCTTTTCTGTAGCCATTTGTAACAAGGACATCAGTCAGTCTTTCATACCAGGCCCTTGGAGCTTGTTTCAACCCATATAAGGCTTTCTTCAGCTTATAGACATGATCTGGAAATGTCGGGTCAACAAAGCCTTTGGGTTGTTCCACGTAGACCTCTTCACTGAGACAAGCTATTCCAAGGAGCAGTCGCACAGACTCCAGTCTAGCTACAGGAGCAAAAGTTTCCTCAAAATCCACTCCCTCTATCTGAGTATATCCTTGCGCAACGAGTCTGGCCTTGTTTCTTGTGACATCTCCTTGTTCATCAGAGTTGTTCTTACATACCCACTTAGTTCCAATCACATTGGATCCTTCTGGTCTGGGTACAAGATCCCAAACATCATGCCTCTTGAACTACCATAGCTCTTCTTGCATCGCATTAATCCAAAATTCATCTGTCAAGGCCTCTTTGACATTCTTGGGTTCCATCTTTGACACAAAACAAACACTTGCCACCACATCCCTTGATCTGGTCATCCTTCCTCCATTTGGGCCCCCTATTATGATTTCCTTAGGGTGATCTTTCTGTATTCTGATGGAGGGTCCCTTGTCAACTCTCTCGGTCATAGTAGATTCATGATTGTCATCGTTAGGTACAACAGTATCTTCAGAGCTATCTTGAGGTGTTTCAACATCCTCTGTGACATCTTCCTCTTCCATGGGGAAGAATGCTCCAATATCATTTGTAGCTTCAACTTCCATAGGATAGTCATCAACCACAACATTTATGGACTCCAATACGACTTGAGTTCTTGAATTGAAGACTCGGTATGCTCTGCTGTTTGTGGAGTAACCTAGGATGATTCCTTCCTCAATCTTGGGATCCATCTTTCTTCTCTGCTCACGATCTTCCAGAATGTAGCATTTGCTTTTGAAGACATGGAAGTAGTTCACAGTTGGATTTCTACCCTTCCATAGTTCATTCAATGTGGCTGATGTTCCAGACCTGATGGTTACCCTATTTAAGATGTAGCAAGCTGTGTTCATTGCTTCAGCCCAAAAGTGATACGGGAGTTTCTTTGCATGGAGTATGACCCTTGCACACTCTTGAATAATTCTATTTTTTCTCTCAGTCACACCATTCTGTTGAGGAGTGATGGGTGAAGAGAACTCATGTCTGATTCCTTTTGAGGAGCATAACTCATTAAACTTACTGTTCTCAAACTCCTTCCCATGGTCCCTTCTAATTCTAACTATTCCACAATCCTTTTCTCTTTGAAGTTTCTGACACAATCCTTTGAAAACTTCAAATACCTCTTATTTCTCCTTGATAAAGTGCACCCAAGTGTACCTAGAGAAATCATCTACAACCACGTATGCATACCTTTTTCCTCCAAGACTTTCAACCTGCATAGGTCCCATTAAATCGATATGGAGAATCTCTAAGTTCTTTGAGGTGGTTTGATGTTGAAGCCTTTTGTGTGACATTCTAGTTTGTTTACCAATCTGGCATTCCCCACATATCTTGCCTTCATCTATCTTCAGATTTGGAATCCCTCTGACAGCTTCCTTGGATATGACTTCTTTCATTCCTTTTAAGTGCAAATGACCCAGTTTCTGATGCCATAACTTCACTTCATCCTCCTTTGACACCAGGCAGGTGGAGGGACACTGAGTTTCATGAGGAGCCCATAAGTAACAGTTATCCTTGGATTTGGTTCCTTTCATAATGAGTTCTTCTTTATCGTTTGTTACCAGGCACTCAGATTCAGAGAAGTTCACCTTAAGACCTTGGTCACACAGTTGGTTGATGCTTATTAGATTTGCAGTCAATCCTTTGACATTCAAAACCCTATCAAGGCAGGGCTGACCATCATACTTCAGCTTACCAACACCTTTTATTTCTCCTTTTGAACCATCTCCAAAGGTGACATGGCCAATGGGATGAGGTTTGATGTTAGCCAAGAACTTCTTCACACCCGTCATGTGTCTGGAGCATCCACTATCAAAGTACCAGTCTTCTTTGGCGAAGGCTCTCAGGGAGGTATGGGTTATGAAAGCTACAGTTTGATCCTTAGGGATCCACTTCTTCTTCCCTTTGGGAGCCTTCTTTCTTCTTCTAGACCGTGTTGATGATTTAGGATATCCATTCAACTTATAGTAGTGAGCCTTTATATGACCAAACTTCCGGCAGTAATAGCATTGTCTGTCCTATTTTTGTTTTCCTGGAGAGTTATTCTGAGGCCTTGAATGATGTTGAGACATCTTTCTCGACATCACTTGAGTTCCCTCCAGTCCTATGTCCTTTGATCTCAACTTGATCATTATAGCCAAGACCCTTTCCGCTTCCGACATTTCTTCCTGACATAAGGATTTCATCTAGCATGTCTGAGCTATTGTTCATCATCCTTACGTACTTGGTCATGTTGTTGAGTTTGGAGTTTAACCACACCACTTTATCCTCCAAATCAGAGATCGTTTCCAGATGGTTCAATCCTTCATCACAAAGTTGTGAGATAAGATTCTGCTGATCTTGTCTTAGTTGATACAATTCAGCAAAGTCATTAAGGTTAAGCGATCCGTTATCTGACTCCTTGTCAGAATCATACACTCCAGTCATTGCAGACACCTTCTTAGTAGTCTCTCCATCGCTCTAGGAGTCATCCTCAGACCATGAGGTGGATAGACCTTTTTTTCTCCTTCTAGTGGTACGTGGGACACTCACCTCTTATGTGTCCAAAACCTCCACAATTAAAGCACTGAATTCCCTTCCCTCGGTTGGGTTTCTTATCATAGCTAGGTATTCTTCCAAAGTTTCTTGACCTATATATGTCAGAATTCTGAGCCTTGACATTTGTCTTAGACTTCTTATCCAATTGCTTTGCCAGTTGATGAAATTGTTTTTCAAGGAACCCTACAACTTTGGACAAATCCTCTTTGGTATCACCCTCTTCTTGGTTGGTCACCAGGGCAAGACTTTCCTTCTTTTCATCCTTTTCACTGATAGCCATCTCAAAGGTTTGGAGTGATCCCATAAGCTCATCTACCTTCATGGTATTTATGTCCTGAGCTTCTTCAATAGCTATCACTTTCATATAAAACCTCTTGGGAAGAGACCTTAGAATTTTCTGAACCAACTTGGCTTCAAGAATTTTCTCTCTAAGGTCACTAGATGTGTTGGCAATATTAACAATATTCATATGAAAGTCATGTATACTTTCGTCTTCTCTCATCCTCAGGTTCTCAAACTTAGTAGTGAGAAGCTGAAGTGTTGAGGATTTGACTCGAGAGGTACCTTCATGAGCAGTCTTCAAGATTTCCCACGCATCCTTTGCAACAATGTAATTCTTGATGAGTCTGAAGATGTTCTTGTCCACCCCATTGAACAAGGCATTCAAGGCTTTGGAGTTTCCTTGAGCAAGCTTATCATCTTCATCATCCCAATCTTCTTTAAGTTTCAGCTTCTCAGTGAGCTTCCCATCTTTGTATTTGATCTTTGGTGGATCTTACCCCTTAACCACAGACTTCCAAGCCTTTCCATCCATTGACTTGATAAACGCCACCATTCGCACTTTCCAATATTTATAATTGGAACCATCAAGTATTGGTGATCTATTCAGAATTCCTCCTTCTTTATCCATCGAACCAGAAAGTATCGTCCTTGAATCTCACCCAGATATAGAGCAGGATGCCTACTCTGATACCAATTGAAATTCTAGTAAAGCAGATCACTAAGATGTCAGACAGGATGTCGTGACACTTGATCTCTACTTCTCACAAGGATTAAGGAAGAACAAGAGTAAACTGCAGAAAGAAAACAACACACAAAAATTGTTAACTCGGTTTGGTGATCAACAGCACCTACGTCTGGGGGCTACCAAGCCAGGAATGAAATCACTAAGTAGAATTGGTTCTAAGCTAAACTCCAACGTTTACAACTTAGCACCTAGAAACTACCCTTCCTAGATTTCTACCTAAGACACTCTTAGGTATGAGACCCTTCTCAAGTATTCACACAATACACGAGAGGCTCACAAAAGTACAAACCCTAGTACTTCTAAACAACTGCAATATTCAACCAACAAACTAGGTTAAACCCATCCTATTTATATTGCAAAACACAACTGGACTTGGGCTTCAAAAGCGCAGCAATTCTGCTCCTCAGAATCTCCGACCTAATCTTTTCTTCAATCCCAAGTTACCAAAAATGTCTCCTTACAAGGAAATCGCATATTCCATTTAGAATCAGAATCTCTGATTCCACAATCTCAGATGCCTCCTTATAGGACATCTTGTCTAACAACTTAACCTGCAGTTAGTTCATCATGTTAGGGCATCTTGTCCAACATCTTTCTGCTAAGTTAGTTTTACCAAAATTAATTCCAACCTCAAGGGCTTGGACTCATCACCTTCAAATGGTTATGCAGATCCTCACCTGCAAGAGCACTAAACCTTGGCAACAAGTGTATTAAACCAGATTTCATTTCAAAAGTTACAACAACAGCAGGATATTCAATACATAAAGTATTATAATTCACAACAGGGGCAGCAAGTTCTCTAAGAAATATTTGATCATCCATGTTAAACTCAAAATTAGAATCAACAATGAATTAGACTAATCTAAGACGATTTTCCTAAAAACCAATTTTTTTATGCTAAAACGCGAAAAGGCCATAACGCAAGAACGTAAGGGCAAGAACGCTGAAACACAACACCTATTACTCTAATATTGGTTAAAATCTACAAGATTGCCTGACAACGGCGCCAATTTGATTTGTTGTCGCACACGGTTCAAAAACGAGTTTAAAAGTGTAGTAAAACGGAAGCGGCACTTGAGTCGTATCACAAGGAATCTCGAATTGATTTAACCAACTGAATGAAAGAGATGGGGGGTTCAAGTTCAGAACTTAAATCTAAGAAGAATAATAGTAAAAGAAAAATTGATAAATAAGCTTATCTAATGTATCGATTTCCTACTTATCATCAATTTTTATCATTCCAGTTCCCTAAGAGGAATCTACCCTATTCGATTACAATACCCACTGAAAAGCGCAATTGGTATTATGTGATATATGTTTTGATTATTCGGATTAAGCAAACGGATTTAAGCTCTTGCAAATTAAGCAATACGATTTAATCAAACACGATAACGAAAAAGCTACGCTAAGGTGATTATAGTTAAGGATCATGCAACAATCGAATTTAATCCACTCTATCCTATAAGCAACAATCAAATTAAGCAAACGAAAACAATAGAATTTAATAAACAAGTTTATAAGAAGAATTGAAAAGAAATCAAAATTAAACTAAAATTTATAAAAACCTCAAATTAGAATCCGAATACAACAAAATGTCTCTTGGAATTAGTTCACCATGAAATTGTACAAAACAAGAAATTTGGGAATAGTGAATAATGTGAACAGTAGCAGTGCCTCAATTAGGTTAATAAAACAAGGATTTCGGGTTCTAATCCTTACCGGTTCAAAAAACGTAAAAACAAGCCCAAAACTAATTACTTTCTTATTTCTGAAAATAAAATGAAGTTTTCGAGTCTTCTGAACTCCGAATATGCTTTTAGATTCAACATGAAACTTTTAACTTATCCTCTCAGCTTTCCAATGCCTATTAGAATGCGTCAATCCGATTCTCTTAGCTCAAGTTATGACATGCACAACGAGATGGTGTAAATAGCTATTTATTCAAAAAATACAAAACGAAATTAAAATAAAAGTAAAAATAACCTAATTTAAGGAAACAAACAAAAAATAGTAGAAATAACAAAAGACACTCTAAAATTGTCGTAACATAATAGTGAATAATGTGCATGAAAATGCACATAAAGAAAGGACATATGTTCATACATTTTCTCACAAACTGCTTCTCTTTGTAACTTGGATACTTTAGTTATTTGAAGATTAAATTAAAATTGTGACCTCTTTTACATGAATAAACTCATCTTATATACTATTAAATGTTAATTTTCAATAACGATTATCTTCGTAAAACTCAACACGTGCTCCCTTATGTGGGTTTCAGCCTTCTAGTTTGCTTGCACGCGTCCTCAACATTTGAATTGTTACAAACCATCACATACATTGATAAATGCCTTTAAATATCCTACCTGCCTCTATTGAGAATCTCCAGTCAACTCCTGTAGTGTTGTCAAAGCATCCTTAGTTCGGCTAACCTCTGGTTTCAAAAACACACTAAGTACCTAAAATCCGATGAGCACGTCGAACTCGACACTTCTACACCACATTCCTATGTTGAAGTGCTAATTTGTATAACCATTTTCGATATTCTGGACATTTTTTGAAGAGCGAGTGATCCTAATCTTGTGGATCTATTCCTGGTACTTTTCCAACACAAGTTTAGTGGGTTTCAATGCAGTGTCAAAAATCACAGGCTAACAAATGCCCCCCAAAATGCCACTTTCGATCATATATACAAGATTGAAGAAATGTGGCATTTTTAGTAACTATTCAACACTTTCCAAGGTAATCTGGTTACATCATAGTCATCATGACCACTTTTCACCAAACTGTCACGTCATTGTACATACGTGCAATTAGTCACCATTACTCTGATTTCCAAAGACATCGTGGGTCCCAAAATAAATTCACAATAAAGAAATCATTTAATTTATTTTAAATCTGAAAAATAAAGCGCTACTTGTCCAGGTTTGAGATAGAGACTGAAACGTCACATTCCACTATATAAACATCCTCATTCTCCCATTCTCCCCTTTTCATGCCTTTTTCTTTCTCAGAACCCTAAAGATCTTCTATTCTTGCAAATCTCCATTATCGTTCCTTCATCAATCATCAGAAACAATGCTTCTTCTTCCACTTCTACATAACAACATCCATTTTTGCTTGCCTCTAAAGTTAATTCTCCTACCTTTCTTGGTAAGCATGCCTACATTCTTGAACCACCAATAGAGGTGGAAAAACCCATAATCTGGGCTTCTCAGGTACTGATCCCTTTCTCTATTTTTGGTTTTATTTGTTAGAACAAGATTTGTTCATGACATTTCTCTTTGTGTTTTGATGATAACAAAAGTATTAAAAGACCAATCGTTTATTTGATGTGTGTTTTATTTATGCAGGTTCTTATTCTTGTACATAAATAATCAGAATCTGTTTTACTTAGACACACTTGGAAGTTGCTTCATTGCTAGCTTCTGGTGGCAGAGTCTGAAGAAAAATTGCTAGTGTGGCTTGGCGTAGACTCTGAGCTGAAGGCCTCAGCATTCAGACGAGTTACTATGCTTGGTAATTGTATATCAACATATACTACCATTCAGAGTTGTGATAAAGCTATGGATTGTCTGTATTGCAGATAGCAAGCTGTATTGTCTTATCAGCCTGTAAGCTCGAGTCTACAAGATTGTAAGGCTCAAGAAAGGCTGGCACGTTCTACGGATGTCTGCTCCCAACGACTCTATCAGTACAAAACCTCTTAAAGACTCAAAGGTTAAACGTGTTACACACTGGATTCAGAACCTGTTGTGCATCCATCTTCAATGTCTCTTGTACTATGGAGTAAAGGAAAAAACACTTGATCAAGTCACTTCCTCAACGGCTACTTTCTGTAATGGCTATATATATGGCTGAAGATTCAAGTTTGAATCTTAACAAGGATTCTTCTGATGAAGGAGTAGCAAGATCAAGCAATTATCAACTCTAATGTAATATGCAAAGTTTCTATTTTAGGTTGTAATTGTAAAAGCCTTAAGATTTCTTACCATTAAATATCTTAGAAGTCTTAAGAGCTTTAGGTCTTTGTTATGGTGATTTCCCGTACCTCTAATGCTTGTATCATGTACACCTTGTTCTATATTCTGCTGAGCCTTCTGTAGTTTAGATTAAGTCTCTTGTTATGTCCTTGAGAAAAAGTCTTGTTTCATTGGGATTCAAGCAACAAGTCTTGAGCCAAGATGCTTAAGCCACGTAAGTCTTATTGCTTAAGTGCTTGAGTTATGAAAGTCTTATTCAGCTAGTCTGATTGAGCAGATGGGGAGACTCTGTCTGTGGGGAAGTCTCAGTCTGATGACCAGAAGAGCAAGTGGCTCGGACAGAGGGCATAAGCAAGAGAAGTCTTAGACATGTGCTCTAAGCAAGGGGAAGTCTCAACCTGGAGACCTTGGAGCAGGGGGCTCGGTCAGAAGGTGTTATCAAGGGAAAGTCTTAGACACGTGCTTTAAGAAATGGAAGTATCAGACAGTAGGTCTGAGTAGGTGTAAAAGTCTTATGCATAAGCATAAGCGATTGTATTCATGAAGTGGTTATAATGAAAATCTCTTGTGAGACAAGGGGACAAGAGTACTTTCACTACTACGGAAAACCCATTTAGCAACGGTTCGAAAAAATATATAATCACCCGGCGTAGGCATTGTTATGTAGAGTGTCGTTGTATATATGATACTTACTATCACGACCCAGAAACCGTTGTAATAAACAGGAAAGCGCACGTCCTATCACAACGGGTTTTCCAAAGAACCGTTGTGATAAAATTAATGGTCCTAGGTTCGATTCCCAGCTGCGCCGTTTTGATATTTATTTTTTTCTGGACAGCACGCGAGATATTATAACGGTTATGATGTATAACCGTTGTTATATTTTCTGTAGGATTAACAAATATTATCCTGCTTTTATAAATAATCTCATTTGTTAACCTATATTATTGTTCATCATATCACAACAGAAAATACAACTCACATTTGTGATAAAGTTATCATAATAATATTAATTGTATCATATTCATAATATCACATAATTGTATCATGTTCATAATATCACATAATTGTATCATATTAAATTGTATCAGAACAAACATCCTACAAATTATCAAAACAAACAACCTACAATTTACATATTACATAACATCACATAATTGTAACTTGGTGTTTTGGTTTCTTATCTCTTGGTGTCTTCACCTTAAAGACTTATGATTTCAAATAATTATACTTGTTAGTAAAAATAATTAGAAACTATAACATACATTTAGTATATTATGAATAAATAATAAATTACATACTTGTTAATTTTACCATATGCCTTCTTCATGATCGATTCGAATAGCATGCACGACATCTCCATCAACTTCATCATATGAGGTAGGAACTTGTGTTGTGTAAGAAGGTGTGGACGGAATATCAAGACTTTCTTCACTAAGAGGAATGTGTTTTCCTTGGAGAACGATTGACCATTTCCCCGATATGTCTGATGGGTCGGTAACATAGAAAACTTGTTTTGCTTGAGAAGCCATGATGAATGGTTCGGTCATAAAATATGCCTTACCAAGGTCGACCCGGGTGAATCCTAAGTCATCAATGTGTACACCATTACTATTATTGGGAACCCACTTGCATTTAAATAAAGCCACTTTGAAAATAACATAATCAATCTCCCAAATCTCATCAATGACACCATAAAACGCGGTAGTTGCCAATACAGGATTCTTATCTTTCGCACTAGAGAAATACATCAATTCGGCTTTAACCATAACCCCACTATTTTGCATTTTACTACGATCATCTTTTGATTTTGTTTAAAAGGTATAATGACCAATGTCGTATGCAGTCCAAGTAATGACACAAAATTTTGGCTCGTACGACAACCATTTAAGTATCTCGGATGCACTATGATCATTAGATACACTTTTATTAAACCAATCTATGAATCTCTTGTTATGCTCTATCAACAACAACTTGTCACTGATTCGGGGATATTTTTTCCTCAAAAGTCTTTTGTTAGTATCTATGAAAGGTTGAACTTCATCTATATTATTCAATATATAGAAATGTGCTTGAATAACTACACCCCGAGCCATTGACTTAACATTTAGACCTTGAATACCTCTTCCGTCTGTGACTGCATGACGAGACTTTGGAATTCCTATAGAATCTGCGTCCGACAAATAGTTTGTACAAAACTCAACAGCTTTCTGTGATGTACCTTTCAACAATCGAAGCTTTCGATTGGTGATGATTCTTTGTATATCCTTTAAATATCTTCATATATCACTCTATTAGATACATCCACCTTAAATAAACTGGACCAAAAATTCTGATTTCTCTGACTAGATGAACAAGTAAGTGAACCACAATGTCAAAAAATGATGGAGGAAAATCCATCTCATATTGACACAAGATTTTGGAAGTTTCATCTTCTAATTCATCTAATTTTTTGAAATCAAGAACTTTATTACATATGGCATTGAAGAATAAGCACAATCTCGTTATAGTTACTCTCACATTTTTTGGTAGGATCCCACGGATAGCCACTGGTAGAAGTTGTTGCATCAATACATGACAATCATGAGATTTTAAACCAATTAACTTGAGATCTTTCATTGATACAAGTTTCTTGATGTTTGATGAGTAACCTTGTGGAACTTTAATTCCTTGCAAACACTCGCAGAAATTTTTCTTTTCCTTTTTAGATAGAGTGTGACATGCTGGAAAAAGATAAGTTCTTTTTCCTTTCTCTATTGGAGCCAACTGTTTTCGAATACCCATCTTCTCCATATCAAGACGGGAAGTCTTACTATCTTTAGTGTTGCCTAGAATGTTTAGAAGTGTGCCAATAAAACTATCACACACATTTTTCTCCACGTGCATCACATCGAGACAATGTTTAACATTAAGACTTGACCAATATGGAAGATCAAAGAAGATAGACCTCTTTTTCCATATATTTTTTGCAACCGCCCCTTTTTCTTTTTCTCTCTTCCTAAAGACAACATTAATATGTTCTGCCGTTGATAAACTTCATCCCCGGTTAAAGGTTCAGGAGCCTCATCAAACTCTTGCTCTCCATTAAAAGCCTTCCACAATCTACGATAAGGATGACCGGGTTTTAGAAATTTTCGATGCCCAAGGTAAACGGTCTTTTTTCCAAACTCAAGTTGGTGATAACAAGTATCATCTTCACATATAGGACATGTTGTATGTCCTTTGACACTATATCCAGCCAAGTTACCGTAAGCAGGAAAGTCATTGATTGTGCAAAATAACATTGCACGCATCTTAAACTTTTCCTCAGAATATGCATCAATAACTTCAATGCCTTCATCCCACAAGAGTCGTAAATCATCAATTAATGGACTTAGATAAATATCTATGTCGTTACCAGGTTGTCGTGGTCCAAAAATCATCAGACTTAACAGTATATACTTGTGTTTCATGCACAACCAAGGAGATAGGTTGTAAATAGCGAGAAGAACAGGCCACGAAGTATGATTAGTGCTCAGATTACCAAAGAGGTTAATTCCATCGGTGGCAAGCCCAAGCCTAAGGTTTCTTGGCTCAACTCCAAAATCCAGAAACAACGAATCAATTTTCTTCCATTGCAATGAATCAGCTACATGGAGAATATTTCCATCACGAGTCCTTTCATCTGCATGCCATCTAAGATTCTTTGCGTCATTCGAATTAGAAAAATGTATCTTAAATTGTGAAATTATTGGCAAGTACCATAACACTTTAGCAGGAGGATGCTTCCTACTAACATTGACATAGTCATTGTCATCACCATTGTTGGCCTTCAGCTTGTAATGGGACACACCACATTTCAGACATTGATACAAGTCTTCATACTCTTTCTAGTATAATATGCAATCATTAGGGAAAACATGTATTTTGATATACTCCATACCCATTGGACACAATATCTTATTGGCCTCATAGCAACGATCCTACAATTTGTTATCTTTTGGTAACATTTGCTTTAGCAATTCAAGTAATTCCATGAAACTTTTATCCGACCATCCATTTTTTGCTTCCAGATTAAACAAGTTTAACACCGCCGACAATTGTGTAAAATCTGTGCATCCCTTATATTAAGGGGTGTCTTTATCACTACATAAAGTATCATAAATATGAGCATTCTTAAAAGAAGATTCCCCAATATCACGGAACATATCCTCTAGTTAATCTTCCATATATTCATCTTCATCCACTCTTAGACTTTGTGACGCCTGAATTTCCTCTTTATCCACCTCACCATGCCACGTCCATATTATATAATTTTGACATATACCATCACAATAAAGGTGATGGCATATTTCTTTCTTTGTACCCTTTTTGATATTCGCGCAAACAAAACAAGGACAATAAAAGATACCATTATTGTCGGGAAGATGTTTATCAGCGTATTCAAGGAATTCAAGGACTCTGTTCTAATAAACCAGACCTAATCTATCGGCTTTCATCCAACTACAATCCATAACAACTTCTGAAATTTATAACGTATAATAATGTGAATAACACCACAAAATCTAATCAAAAAACTTAACCATATGCATATGAAAATCTAAACCTAAAGCATATGAAACATGTACTCTCATACTGACTTTAGCATATACAACATAAACAAAGAAAAAAAGAATGAAGATATTGAAGAATACCTCACTTGGAAGCTGAAGAATCTTATGCACGTAAGGAATGAAGATGTTGAAAAGTACTGTACTTAAAAAAAAAGGCGACGATCGCGCCGTTTGTTTTTTACGGTATCGGGACTTATACAATGCACTGAGGCCCAAAAATGATTTGGTTAAAAAAAGGATTGGGTCTTACACTCTATTAGAGGCCCAAAGTGTTTTGAAAATGATTTATGAGGGTTGAATTAATCCAAAAACCCTAATTTGTTTTCAAAAATGTGTTTTAATTGAATAAATATTCAATTAAAATGATCAAAATTGTTTAACATATGGAAAACAAATTGTGATCTTGGATTAATGCTTCAAAAATTAAGTATTGACCTACAAAATAATTATAAAGCATTAAAAGTTGCAAAATCAAGGTGCAAATAATATTTCAAATGTTAAAAACAATTAAAAAATTAATTCTTTGCAAAAATATCAATTATACAAAATAAATAATATTTTTGGGATTTTTTGGGAAAATAAAATATTTTAACATTTTTGTGAATTATTAAAAAAAGAATCAACTCAAAATCATTAAAACTCGGAGAGAAATTAATTTTTGAATCAATTAAATAAAATCACAAAATTCAAATATTCAAATATTCAAAAAGTGGCGCCAAGAACACCCAAGAACACGTGCGTGTTCTGGGTTTTCCCAGATTTGCATTTTCTCTCAAATCTCACTGAATACTTAATCATATCATGTAATCCACATACCAATCAACTCGTTTCAACCTCACGATCATGTCTATGGTATTTAATTTCATTTAAATTAAACATATAACAAGAAATCATGAAAAATCCTCAAGAACCCTAATTTCTGCATGAAGGCTAGGATTTTTGATACACGATTCAAACAATGCAATTAATTGAGGGGAAACATTCCATGCATGATTATGAACATATGGCCAAATTATTGTGCAGCAAAAATTGCATGGATCATAGAGTTAGAAGAGCTCATGCTTACCACTTGCAGCTGGTGATCGTGATTTGTGTTGGAGGTATTACAGCTAGGTTCCAATGATCTGGATAGCTTCCCTAGGTGCCATGGAGTGTGTATGAATGCTTGGAATGGATTGAAATGGTTTGGAGTTGAAGATGGTACCTCAACTGCAAAACTGTCAAGAACTTGAGCAATTGGCTGGTGATTTTGTGAAATCCGTGTTCCAGATGTTATGTGAGTGTTTGGATCACTTCTATATGATGTATGTTAGGTGTGTGACTGATTGGTTTGATTGGAAAAGCTACCAAACTCAAAACCCGATAGTGACTTGCCTTGGAAGGCAAAATTGGAGTGAAAGAAGAGATTTTGAGGAAAGCATCTATTTGATGGCTTTGGTGTACTCAAACTGATCACAATTGAGCTTTATTTATAGTAGAGCAAGTTTGTTTTGGGATCAATAGTGAATGGCAATTGCAGCAGAGGTTTGGCCAATGTTGTCCAATGGAAATCCAAGTCTCCTCTAGCCATTGACTAGAGGTTAGGGCACAGGGCTGTGGTTCCCTTGGTCTTGGATAAGTCTTGACTGAATTCAGTTGAGAATGGCTCAGTCCATGCCACCTTGATGCTTCCATTGAATGCTCCAATCCAAAATTGGAGTCTTGTCCCTATTTTGGCCATTCTAGGTTCAACATGCTATTTCTTGTTCCAAAGACTTTGGAGGTTTGGCTCAGTGATTGTCCCCTTTAGATTCAATCCTCAGAGGTGTCCAACTGGATAGGAGCATTTGGATTTGGCTGATTTTGGAAAATCGACCAAAAATGCAAAATCTGCCTTGCCTTGACAGATTTCAACAAGGCAACTTGCCAATGTTATATCTCATGACTCAAATTGAATTTGGTAATGTTATTGGTCATTTTGGAAAGCCCTTACATGATACAACAACTGTTTGAACATGTTTGGTGTTGATCTCTTTTGAATCCAAGTGAAAAATCCCCCTACATTTGGCAAAAAGTAGGGTAAAATCTGACTTAGTGAAATTTTCACTAAGTGTTGGAACAAAGTGACTTTTCTTGATTTTGATCACTCCATAACTCAAAATCCATGAGGAATTTGGACATAGGTCAGTATGAAGCTTTTGAAGAGGGCAATGAGATATACAAATCAAGCTTTGAATGGGGAACAATGGCCTTGTGGTTTAGGAGTTATGGTCCTCCAAAGTTGGCACATTAGTGTCACTTTTCCATAACTTAGAAATTTTTCTAAGTTTTTATGGTTACCCCTTTTACAAGTTATCCCACTTTCTTTGATTTTTCTTGATGAATGATGATTCAAATCATACATTAACATCATTTTAGGGTTAAAAATCCATTTTGGTGAAAAATCTCAAAAAGTCAAAGTTGACTTTTGTGCACAGTTGACTTTTTATCAGATGAATTCCAAACTGTGCAATTCTTCATGAAATCATGTCCTTGACCTAAATCAAACTTGATGGACATGTTCAATGGGTGTCATAGGGTATATTGAATCATGTTTTAGGGTTTGGGAGCATGTCCTGGTCAAAAGTCAAAGTTACAGTTGACTTTCCTCGCGAAACCCTAATTGTGGTGCAGATGAAATTGAGACTTGTTGCTCAAGCTTCTTGGATTAATCCATTGTTGTAAATGGATCAATATGGCATATTAGAGACCCTCAAATCATGTCTTGAGGTCTTGGTTCATGATTTGTCCCAAAAGTCAACTTAGGGGTGAATTAGGTCAAGAAACCCTAATTCCTGATTTTTGATGAATGCATCCCCTGAGGAAAAATTGACTTGATGATTGGGTCCATGAGGTCCCATGAAGTATATTAGGTTATGTTTTGGATCATTGGCTTGTGCCCAGATGAAAAATTTTCATTTGGAAGCCCTGGTCGACCAAAACCCTAATTGGTGACACTGTCGATCTTGAGACTTGATCCACCTAGAAGAGAGCAGCCTTGTGCTTGATCCTTGAAGTGGGAGTCCTTTTGATCCATTGTGGACATGTTAGAGGCTAGACAAGTTGAAGATCAAGTCAATATTTTATTGATCCTTTGTCTAAGCACTCAGAGAGGGCTTGAAACCCTAATTTTGATTGTAGTGAATGCTCACCCATCTTTGGGGAGACTAATGAAGTATGATGGTTCCTCCATATTGTGATGATGATTTTCACAATGATGGGAAATCTTAGTGGTCAAAATTTGGGGTATGACAGATGCCCCTATTTAATCTTCTTGGACCCGAAGGTGTGAATGACGAAGGTATTCCGGCATTCGGGGTGCAAGAGGATTAAATATCGGAATACCCGAAATTTTGACGGCGTCTATGAATGGTAGTTCACGCATTCATCTTCTTTCGCTAAGCAATGATGCTTAGAAAAGGTAAACTTCCCCTCGATCCTGGTCTTCAGCCAAGGAACTGGTCTCAGTTTCTGATGTAAACTTCCCCTCGATCCTGGTTTCCTACCAAGGAACTGGTCTTAGTTTCTGATGTAAACTTCCCCTCGATCCTGGTTTCCTACCAAGGAACTGGTCTTAGTTTCTTTCGTAAACTTCCCCTCGATCCTGGTTTCCTACCAAGGAACTGGTCTTAGTTTCTGATGTAAACTTCCCCTCGATCCTGGTTTCCTACCAAGGAACTGGTCTTAGTTTCTTTCGTCAATAAACTTTATTGACAAGGGACGCAATTCGTAGCGGCTTTCATTTAAACTTCTCGTCGAATTTTCCTGGGGAGATGCCATTTGAGTGGAAAAAGTTTTGATATCAAACTTGTTGGGGAACCCAGTCGTCTGAGTTGTAGAGTTGCACAAACTTCTCTGTTTGGAGACGCCATTTGTCGAATCTACTGGGGAAAACGAGTCTCTTGAGAGACTGCTTTCGTTTGGGGTCTTTACATCATACTTTTCTCGGAGATCTTCCCGGAGAAATACCATATGATGGGGTCTAATTTTGAGGTGCCGAGGACCTTTTCATCAGCGATCTTTTCGGAGCGAAACTGGCATGCTGCCGAATCTCTGATTACGAGGCTTTCTCTATGGATTTTCCTTAATTCGGGAAAGCAAGGATATCATCTTCAATGACGAAGAGTGATATTGGTTGAAGGTTCTCTGGTCTTTCAGAGGTTCAAGTTATCAAAGTGGTCAAGGGCCAACTTCCTTCCAGAAATAGACTGGGGGCGAGGTTGTTCAGACACAACATTTCCTGACGAGGCAAGAACTGACGACTCGATCGAGAGAACTTCTATCACAAGGGGACAAGACCGACTAGAGTGATAGTGATGCAATATGAAATGTGAATTCAAATCAATAATGCATGATGTACGTATATATATGCTGACGAAACTAACACGACATACAAACTAAAAGGTGAACATGACTGGATACTCGTCCATCGCGGGGCGTGTAGAAATATCGCGGGTTCAAGATAGCAATTCCTACCTTGCTTAGGAAAATTAGTCCTCACGGGGAACTATGTTGGTCGGGCTTAGGAGGTAAGAACTCTGCCGTAGAGGTCAGATGGAATAGTCGCATCCGACACTGTTGATCGTTCATTCAGGCGCACTGGCGTAGAAGGAGTACTTTGATTCTGTACTTTGAAGTTCGCTTACTTCTGGAGAAGCGGTTGATGCTCTTTCGATGTTCAATAGTCAAAAGAAATTGCCGACTTTTTTTTAAAAGCAGAAAAAGTTTTAGCAAGTAAATTCATTTTTGTTTTATTTCAAGAATCGTTGAGCATGTTAAAATGTCGTTCTGTAAAGCTAAAACAAATAAGAATTACAAACAAAAGCACAAGGGCCCAAATTTTATTGATAAGATGGAAATCAGCCAAACGCGTGATTCCATAGAGTATTTACAAAGTTAGAAAATGGTAATTTACGGGGAAAAGGGGCTACGTTGAAACATAACGACCACTATCCTTCTACCAACTTTGACTTGTGAGCATCCTGAGCTTCTGTCGAAGATGACCTTGACTGGAGTTTTCCTCCGATGGATGGTGTAACTGCTGCTGAGGGACCTGCCTCTGTTGAACATAGTTACTTGCCATTATCCCTAACTTTTGCCTGGATTGTACTGTGATGTTTCCTATCCACCGGGATGATTTTTTTTTATTTTGTCTCTAAATTTTGCCTGGACCGCCCTTTCGGGTTTTCAATCCACCGAGACATTTTTTTTTAGTTTAGGTGAAGTATTTCTTGACTACATCAACATTCGTGGGGTAGGCAAATTCCTCTCTGTCCATGGTTGCAAGTCTCAAGGCGCCGCCTGAGAAAGCTTTCGTGACCACATAGGGGCCATCATAATTCAGAGTCCATTTACCCCGAGAATCAGTGAGAAAAGATTGTATCTTCTTGAGCACAAGGTCTCCTTTTCTGAAGACACGAGGTCGGACCTTTTTGTCAAACACCCTCTTCATTCTCTGCTGATACAACTGACCGTGGCATAGTGTCGTGATTCGCTTCTCTTCGATCAGGTTTAATTCGTCGTGTCGACTTTGACACCACTCAGCTTCGGTGAGCTTAGCTTCCATCAATACTCAGATTGACGGGATCTCTACTTCTATAGGGAGCACTGCTTCCATGCCATACACTAGAGAGAAAGGGGTTGCCCCTATTGAAGTGCGGACAGATGTTCGATAACCGTGAAGAGCAAAGGGTAGCATCTCGTGCCAGTCTTTGTAGGTTACAACCATCTTTTGAACGATCTTCTTGATGTTCTTATTGGCCGCTTCTACCGCCCCGTTCATCTTGGGTCGGTAGGGAGATGAGTTATGGTGTTCGATCTTGAACTCTGCACACAACTCTTTCATCATCTTATTGTTCAAGTTAGATCTATTATCAGTAATGATCTCGCTTGGAACACCATAACGGTAGATGATATTGTTTTTTATAAATCAGACCACCACTTGTCGGGTTACATTGGCGAATGACGCCGCTTCGACCCATTTGGTGAAGTAATCAATGGCTACTAGGATGAACCAATGTCCGTTTGAAGCCTTGGGCTCAATCATGCCAATCATGTCGATTCCCCATATGGAAAAAGGCCATGGGGAAGAAAGAACTTTGAGATGCGTTGGCGGTACATGGATTTTGTCGGAGTATATCTGACATTTGTGACACCTCCTCATGTACTTGTAGCAGTCGCATTCCATTATCAACCAATAGTACCCTACTCTGAGAATTTTTCTCGCCATTGTGTGTCCGTTGGCATGAGTGCCAAAGGATCCTTCATGAATTTCTTTCATAAGCATGTCTGCTTCTGGTCTGTCCACGCATCGGAGCAATACCATGTCGAAATTTCTCTTATAGAGAGTGTCACCGCTCAGGAAGAAGTTTCCAGCCAATTTTCTGAGGTTTTTCCTGTCTTTCCTGGATGCCCTAGGTGGGTACTCTTGTTTCTGAAGGAAGCATTTGATATCGTGATACCAAGGTTTGTTGTCTATGACTGCTTCGATCGTGAAGATGTAAGCGGGCCTTTCAAGGCGCGTTATGTCAATCTTAGGTATGTCATTCCATTGACCTACACTAATCATGGAAGAGATAGTGGCTAATACATTAGCCATGTGATTCTCCTCACGAGGGATATGATGAAACTCAACTCTGTTGAAGAAAGGTAGCAACCTTCTTGCGTAGTCTTTGTAAGGAATCAATCCTGATTGGTATGTGTTCCAATATCCTTTTATCTGATTGATAACCAAGGCTGAATCACCATATACGTCCAAGTTTTTTATCCTTAAATCAATTGCTTCCTCGAGACCCATAATACAAGCTTCGTATTCGGCCTCGTTGTTCGTACATTTGAACGTAAGTCTGGCAGTGAAAGGAATGTGGGTACCCTGAGGGGTAACAATGATTGCCCCAATTCTATTTCTGTAATGACTAACTGCTCCGTCAAAGACAAGTTCCCATTAGGAACCTGGTTCTGGCCCTTCACTGGGTAACGGTTCATCGCAATCTTTCATTTTTAGATACATGACATCTTCGTCTGGGAAGTCAAACCCGATTGATTCTTGATCGTCAATCGGTTAATGAGCCAAATGATCGGCTAAAATACTTCCTTTAACGGCTTTCTGAGCGTGGTACTCTATGTCATATTCTGATAACAGCATCTGCCAACGGGTAATTCTTCCTGTGAGAGCAGGCTTTTCGAAGACATACTTGATTGGATCCATTTCGGAGATTAACCAAGTAGTATGACGAATCATGTATTGGCGAAGACGTTTGGCTGCCCAAGCCAAAGCGCAGCAAGTTTTCTCGAGCATCGTGTACCGAGTTTCACAGTCGGTGAATTTCTTGCTCAAATAGTAAATGGCAGACTCTTTTCTTTTGGTTTCCTCTTGTTGGCCAAGTACACATCCCATTGAATCCTCTAGGACTGTGAGGTAAATGATCAGTGGTCTTCCTTCCACTGGAGGTGATAGAATCGGGGGATTCAACAGATATTCCTTAATACTGTTGAAGGCGGTTTGGCAATCTTCAGTCCAAACGCAGTCCTGGTTCTTTTTGAGTAATTTGAAAATCGGCGCACATGTGGCGGTCATGAGGAATATGAATCTGGAAATGTAGTTCAAACGTCCCAGGAATCCTCTGACTTGTTTCTCAGTTTTCGGAGAAGGCATTTCTTGAATGGCCTTGACCTTGTCAGGATCAACCTCAATTCCTTTCTGGCTGACGATGAACCCTAGTAATTTCCCTGAACGGACACCGAAGGTGCACTTGTTGGGATTCAAGCGGAGTTTGTACTTTCGCAAATGCTCGAATAGTTTTGACAGGTGGGTCACATGCTCCTCTTCTGTCTTAGATTTTGCAATCATATCATCGACATATACCTCGATCTCTTTGTGTATCATGTCATGAAAAAGAGTTTTCATGCCCCTTTGATAGGTTGCCCCGGCGTTCTTTAAACCGAACGGCATCACCTTGTAACAAAAGGTACCCCATGGGGTAATGAAAGAAGTTTTCTCCATGTCTTTCGGCGCCATTTTGATCTGATTATAGCCCGAGAATCCATCCATGAAGGAGAAGACTTTGAAATTTGCTGTACTGTCTACCAGCATGTCAATGTGTGGTAAAGGAAAGTCGTCCTTTGGACTAGCCTTGTTCAGATCCCTGTAATCAACACACATTCTGAACTTTCCATCCTTTTTGGGAACGGGTACGATGTTGGCTAACCATTGAGGATATTCAGATGTAGCGAGGAAACTTGCGTCGATCTGTTTCTGTACCTCCTCTTTGATTTTGATGGCCATGTCCGGGTGAGTCCGTCTCAACCTTTGCTTTACTGGCGGACATTCTGATCTTAACGGTAAGTGATGTTCCACGATGTTGGTATCCAACCCTGGCATATCCTGATAGGACCAAGCGAATACATCAGGAAATTCTCTGAGAAGCTTTATCACACCCTCTCTGGCAGTTGGACTGAGCAGTGCCCCAATCCTGATTTCTTTTCTCTCTTTTTCCGAACCCATATTGATCGTTTCCAACGGCTCTTTGTGAGGTTCAATGGACCTTTCCTCCTGTCTGAGTAGTCGATAGATCTCTTCTGGAATTTTGTTGTCAACTTCTTCTTCAGCCCCAAATATCGGGAACCCAAAGTCGGGAGAAGGCATCGGATCGTATGTTTCAACTGGGTTTAAAACAAGCAATCTGCATGACGTGATGATTCGCGTTTAGAAGAGATAGAGAAAAATGCAAGTGTGTGCAGTGTTTTATTTTACTGCCTGTTTTTAGTTTTAATTGTTTTTTAGGATTACCATTTTCTGAAAAAGCAAAAAGAGAAGACAGCAATTAATGCGGAAATTACAGAACGACGTTATTTTATTAATGAACAAGTCGATTCTTGAAACTACAGCCCTATAAAACAAAACTCTGTCGCTTTGGGCTAAGCGAAGAGGGAAAATTTATAGAAAGCGAGCCCTATCAAAACATCCGTTTCACCTGGGGAGGGTGAAAGTTTAAAGATGGAAATTACTTTGACTGACGAACGACCTTCGGAGCATCGACGGTAACCCATTGGCGGCGAACTCCTCGGTGAATCACAAAGTCGGACACCTTCCTTGATTTGTCTTCAGAAATGACGCTGATTTCTGGTGGAGCAGGATCATTGGAATCTGTCTCCCAGGCAGAATTGTCGTAGGAGAATTCCTCAGTTGTATTTTGCATAGTATTTATGCTCTCAGCTGTATCTCCCCATCCAGTAGGCTGGATATCTTCGAGCCTGATACGAGAGCTTTCGGGAGTGGTGTACCTGACCATATAGTCATATTTTACACTCGGTTGTCCCAAGGTGTCCCAAACTTCTTTGGAACTGGAGGAGTCATCTCTCTCGATGACGTTGACCTCGGGAAAAGCATAGTTGAGGAATTCAAGTCCTGCAAACATTGCGAATTCATCTTCATGTTGAGTAGTTTCTGAATGACCTGAGTGTTGATCCCATGACATGGTGGGGACACAGGTATTCTGTTCAATGATGGTCATCTGATTTTCATTGTTCGACTGACTCTCTTGCCCCAAGTCTCCTGGATAAGGCTGCCACATTGGCAGACCATCCATTGGGCCATAGTAGTTGTAGTCAAAGTTGTCTTTCATCAGAGTGTCTTCCTCTAATGAATTTGGCGGAGCACGACATCCTTCCGGATCACAATCTCCGTATATCATTTCGACATTTGACCGTGGTATAAATCTCGAACTCTGTGCGGGATAGAAAAATGGTATAGGCACCTCTTCCTGAGACATATAACCATCCCCGTTAAGGTATGACTTCCATTCTTCATCTGTGTCAAAAGGATCTTCCTCATTGATAGCATGTACTGCTTGAGACACTGGGTGAAGAAAACCTCCACTGTGGAAGAAGTTTTGAAGGGGATGAAGACTTTCATCGTTGGCAGCTGTCTGGGTACAGGTTGCAGAAAAACCAAGACCCTTCTTTGTTGTATTGCTAGTAGGAATGACAAGCTGTCCCCATCCTGTTGTATCGGTACTCTCGACCACTTTGATAGCATCGTTGTATGAGGAAATCGAGGTTCCTCCTTGAGATTGATTGTTCTTTCTTACCGACAGTGCTTGGAACTGAGTTCCAATAACCTCCTCGGGTTCTACACAAGTAGATGACGATAAGTTACTCACGAGCAAGGCCTGTTCTCCACAGACTGTGACAAGTTGATCGTTCTGAACGAATTTTAGCTTTTGGTGGAGGGTCGAAGTGACCACTCCAGCCTGATGTATCCAAGGTCTTCCTAATAAATAACTGTATGTTGCCCGGATGTCCATGACCTGGAAAGTGACTTGGAAAGTGTGAGGACCGATAGTTATGGGAAGATCAACTTCGCCGATAACTATTTTTCAAGATCCGTCGAACGCTTTGACGACGACCTCGCTGATTCTCATCGGAGGGTCTTTGAATGATAATTGCATCAAAGTGGACTTCAGCATAACATTCAGGGCTGACCCTGTGTCTACCAGTACGCTGGCTAAAGCATCGTCCTGGCAGTTAACTGTGATATTGAGCGCCATGTTATGACGACGACCCTCTTCAGGTAATTCCTCATCACTAAATCCCAAATTGTTGCAGGAAGTGATGTTAGAGACAATACTATCGAACTGTCTAATTGTTACATCCTGTTCCACAAAGGCTCGCTCCAAGACTTTCTGTAGAGCCTCCCTGTGCGCTTCTGAACTGAGTAACAGTGATAATACCGAGATCTTTGAAGGAGTTTGTAACAGTTTATCAACAATGTTGTATTCACTCCTTTGGATGAGCTTTAGCATCTCATCATCATTTTTCGAAAGGTCGGGATTACTGGATTGACCGACTGATGGATCGGGAGCTTCTGCCTGAAGTTCCTTTTCCTTGTTAGGTTCTCCAACTCCTCGGTTGAAGATTCTACCACTCCGTGTTACTCGGCTGATGTCTGCAATGTTCACAACGGAGGGTAATGGAATTTCCTTTCTATTTTCAATTGTCGTTGCACCATATTTGTAAGGGATTGCCTTAGCTGATTTATACGGTAGTGGTCCCGGTAGATAGATGACTATGGGAACCTTCTGATTTTTCTGACCATCATAAGCAATCTCGATCTGTTCCCGGTTGGGAACTTTAGATTCGTCAAGTAGAGGGATGATGGCAAAAACATCCCTGGTCCTGTGATGACCAGCGATCGTGACAACATCCTCAACTTGATCGAAAAGGTAGTTCGGCGTCCAGTTGATGGGTCCAGAACCCGGATATGGACGAATCTCTTCACGATCCACCTGACCCTGAAGAGCTGCTCTCACAAGGTAACACCCTTGGTTACTTTTCGAACAGACACTACAACGTTCATAGTTATGTGGTGGCACCTGGCCATTCCCACTTTGAATACAATGTAACCTCACTAGGTTAGCTTCCACAGATCGGACATCCTGACTTTGACGTCGAGTAGGATTCCTGTTACTGATACTAATTTGCTGAGTATCTTCATCCATATAAATTGGCATCCACCAATGATTTAACAAGTGCTGAAGTGCCTCCTGGACAAGGGTACAACCTCGATCGTTTTCGCAACCTGCTTTACAGCCTTGATAGTCATGTGATATTAGGAATCCGAGTCGGACCTGTTCAGCATGTAACTCTACCAGGTTGGTATTCATCATGCGAATATCAAATATTTGAACCATATTGATCTGATAAGGGTTCCTATCATAGTAGTCTTGGATCCATCCAAGATCCATCTGACGCTGGAGGGCTTCTTGTACAAAAGAGCATCCCTGTTTGTTTACCGAGCAAGTCAGACAGGAATGTAATCGTGTCATGGCAGATTATGATACCGGCTTTGTCTTGAGTGCATCGCCACTAAGTTGACATTCATCGCACGGATATCGTGGTTCTGAATGACGTTGGAATTCGTATAGACCATGTTAAATCCACGAACTCGGTGCTCCTGGATCCATCCGACATCCATTTGTTCCTGTAGGGCTGCTTGCACCACAGAACATCCTTGATTGTTTTTAGAGCAGATATCACACTGATGATAGTTATGAGGTGGCACATGGCCATATCCACTCTGTCTACAATGCATCTTGACAAGATTGGTTTTCAACAAGAGTACATCGTGAATTTGATAAACATCGTTAGTCTCTCCTTCTATCAAATTGATTGCAGCCTTCTCATGTTGTGGCAGCGGGTTCGTGAGAACATTAGGATTTGTATCCTTGAAGGATAAGACCCCGCTCCTAACAAGTTTTTGCACGTAGGACTTGAAATTGAGACAAGTCTCGATGTTATGCCCTAATCCTCCTTGGTGGTATGGGCATGTCTGATCCACCTTAAATCAAAATGGCTGATTTTCCGGTACTGTAAGAGGAGACTTAGTCTGGATGTGCCCCTTAGCCAGTAGTAACGGAAATAGTTATGCGTATAACACGGGTATAGGATCAAACCCTGGTGGCCGCGTTGTACGGTTGTTGTTGTATGGAGGACGAGCCTGCTGAAGAGGCTGTTGTGTCCTTTGCTGATTAGGTTGGCTCTGCGCAACCTGAGGTTGATACGTAGAAACAGGCGTAGGATTGATAGCAGGAGTCACAGCTGCTACTGGTTGATAACGTCGCCTTTGCTTTCTGAGAGAGATATTCCCAATATCTTGCTCTTTTTTCTTAGGGAGAGCACTACCGTATCGTTTTGTATTACTCGATGATCCAGTGTCTTTTATCAAACGTCCTTCTCGGACGGCTTCCTCAAGACGAACTCCCATGCCCACCATCTCGGTGAAACCACTGGGCGCACTGGCAACCATTCGGTCATAGTAAAATGAGCTTAAGGTTTTTAAGAAGATCTTTGTCATCTCTTTTTCCTCAAGAGGTGGACAAATTTGAGCGGCAATTTCACGCCACCTTTGAGCATACTCCTTAAAGGTTTCCTTGTCCTTTTGCGACATTGATCTAAGTTGATCTCTGTCGGGTGCCATGTCCAAATTGTATTTGTATTGTTGGACGAAGGCAGTACCAAGATCTCTGAATGTGCTGATCGTGGCACGGTTTAAACCCATGTACCATTTTAATGCGGCACCGGTTAAACTACCCTGGAAGTAGTGAATCAGTAGGTCCTGATTCTCCGTCTGAGCTGACATCCGCGAGCGTACATCACCAGATGGCTTTGAGTGCAAGAGTTACCCTTGTATTTTTCAAAGTCGGGCATTTAAAATTTGTGCGAAACTTTCACATTGGGGACCAAGCAGAGGTCTGCGGCGTCCTTTCCAAATAAATCCTGACCGCGAATGACTTGCAGTTCCTTCTGCATTTCCAAGAACTGTTCCTGGAATTCATCCATTAGGTCAAACATAGTTTCCCTTTTACCAGATGGTATTTGTCGAATCTGTCCTTCTGGGACAGTGTACACCACAGGGGGGTACCGTGACTACGGCAGTAAGTCTTGGCGTTTCCCGAAGTTTGTAACCTTCAGGAGTCTTCAGTATGCCCCTGGCATCTTCGCTTTCCCGAAGTTTGTAACCTTCAGGCCCAGCGGCTTCTGTTGTGATTCCCTGATATTCAGTGATCGGTGGAACATATCCTTTCGGGATATAGTTAACAGGCATGCCCCAGGGACGATCTTTCGGCATCTGATACCTAGGATCATACTTCTCTACTATTGGCGTCGAGGTGATCTCTGAGATCACAGTCCTTTGTAGCTGAGCTTCTGCCATGGCTTGCATGTCGTTACGAAGCTTTCTCATATCCTCTCTCAGAGCGTCGATCTCTTCTTTCAACTCTCTGCTTTCTTCCTCAAGATCATCCATCTTTTTCTGAAGATTGGCCCGAGTATTATACGAATGAGACAGTTTGACTCTAGAACCGAGACACAAACGTGAGATTCGTAGGTAAGAAGAATACGCGATGTGAGAATTATGAATGCAATGATTATATTAATTGTTTTTTAGTTTAATCAAAATAAACTTCGACAATTAGATTGCAAATATCAAACAGTGGGGAAACCCCTTTTTATTGAAATTCAAAGGATTGCGGAAATGGAAATACAGTAGATTACAAAGTGCAAAAATAGAAACCTAAACTAATGGGTCCCGAGTCCCCTCTGAAGAGAAATCGGGTGCTGATTCTGGTATCTTCCTTTTCTTTGACCGGGGCTCTTGGCCCGTTGTCGGGTTGTCATTCCTTTGCCAAGTGAAAGGAGCGAGCAAATTCCTTTGGTCATCTTGATTCTCTACAGTATGTTGCTCCAAAATTTCAATCAGAGCATCCTTATCTTTCAGTAGTTGCTGTATTTTGATGCACTCTACGTCGAGGGTGCGGTACTTGTTCTTCCAAGACCTTCTCTCCCGTTGAACTTTGTTGAGAGTAACCTAAAGCTTTTCAGTTTCCGTCATGAAGTACATGACAGATTCCCTCGGCGGAAGAATTCCGTAACGAGGATAAGGCATTTTTAGCTTGAGAGCTCTAGTTTGTACCTAGTGGAGATAAGGCTCCACCGAGACACAGTCCGGTTTTCCCAGAGACTCTCGTCCTTTCTTATGAACATGCTTCCAAGCGTGTACTATTTCCATCTTTAGTGCCCTGTCGTTTTCTCCTTCTTTGAAGAAAAGACCTTCCAGATGAACACCCCGTGGGACGTGTCTCATCGGGTATCCAAATTGACGAAGAACCAATACCGGATGATAGTTGATTCCTCCTTTAGTTCCTATGAGGGGTGCGTTGGGGAAGTTTCCAAAACGATCACTGATTCTGATTCCATCATAGATCCTATTACACCAATCTACATCAGAGTTGGTAAGAGACATGATCTTCTGCGACCAACGTAAGGCACTCTTGCAATCCCAAAAAGCAGCAGACTTGGGCAAGTGGGAGATAAACCATTTGTAAAGCAAAGGTACACAGCATGTGATCTCCCCTCCGCTGTACAAATTTCCCAAATGTACAGAATGATACGCGTCTGCGAGCAAAGTCGGCACAGGGTTTCCAATGAGAAAAACCTTAAAGGAGTTGATATCGACGAAGTTATTGATGTTGGGAAACAAAAATAACCCGTAGGTGAGCAAGACAAAGATGCTTTCAAAAGCAGTCACATTTCCTATACTGGCAAAATACAGGGCCTTCTTTGTCAAGAACTGGGCTGGCAAACCTTGGATGCCAACCTTTGTGGTTAGGTGAGTCCTAACCTCAGACTCGTCCAAATGAATTGCTCTTGCAATGGTCTGATTCTTTGGAATTTCTTCCAGTCCAGAAAATGGAGCTCGATCAGTGATATGTAAATCGATCAGATGAGAATACTCCTCCAGCGTTGGTGCGAGCTGGTAATCCGGGAATGTAAAGCAGTGATAAACCGGATCATAAAACTGAATGAGCGCATCCATGATTCCCTCAATCACATGGACTCTTAACAGTGGTAGCAGACCTCCGTACTTGGCTCTGAAAGCCTCTTAGTTTGTGATCATCCTCGCCAAACCTCTTCAATCCCCTAGCTTTGGAACCTTGAAGTAATACCTATGAGTTCTCCTTCTACCAAAATCCATTAGCGCAATCCTTTTCTCTGATATTTGCAATCACAGTCTTAGTTTAATTTGAAAAACAGAGAGACTAGAAGAGAAATTTTTTTGAATGTTTTAATTTTTTTTAGATGAATGCATGAATGCAGCACACAAAAACATAGAAAAAACATGTGGTCAAAGGGTCGTTGTCATGAAGTCAAGGCTCTACCCATCCCCAAAGGTTTATACTAAGGTGATTTATGTACCTGTACTCATTATCATCAGCTCTTCCCAGGAAAGCAAAACAACAAGCGGATCGCCAGCGAATTGTAGAGCAATCTTAGAGTAAGTGCTATTCACCGAGAATAGATCACCAGCCTCAAATGAGGGTAGTATCGCGTAACAACTATTCCCGATAGTTTCCGCACTACAAAAGGGTTTGGCTCCTCATCTTCTCAGACATCACAATCGGCCCATTGTCTAGGTGAGAGAATGGGTTGCATTAGTCAGCCTCCACTGAGGTTGATGGTCGACCTCGTCGCCATCACTTATCTTAAGTGTATACTCAATCTTTCCACATGCGGCATCACACGCATTCCCATTAGCAGAAAAATAAACACGTATAGCAATTAGGAAAAGCAGTATATATATTTGTCCTAATCATCCTAGACCTTTAAAGCTATGGATCCTAAGTTCCTGACAGAAAATGGGTTCCCCGGCGGAAGCCTCAATCTGTGGCATTCACACAAGTGAAGAGAAAAAAGGTTAGAGAGCCCCACGGTGGGCGCCATTTTTCTGTAGCGAATGATTTTGGACGCGGTTCTTAAGTGCAGTCGCTCTCTGCGGTTGAGTTTACTACAGGTCGATTCATTTTTTTCCTATTAAAGCTGATGAAGGAAGGGAAGTAGATGTCTCCAATTAACCCTGCTTGCATACTGAGTTTAAACAGCGGTCTGTTAGGTTACGGATGCGATCAATGTGGGGGGCCTTTGTATCGGTTATTTGTATTTTCGCCAATACTGATTTCTCTCTGAGATTTTGTTAGGATACTGCTTCAGGTTATGGTATATGGGATTTAGGGTTTTTGTTTAGTGTGCTCGCTAAGATCTTTTCTTTTGATCTTATCCCTACGTATTCCCGTTTACCAAAACAGGGAAATCAGAGCGTTCGTAGTTCCTCCTATTCTACGGGAGTAAATGGGTGTTTTGGTGTCTTGTTCAAAGCCCAAGACATGAAGCGAAAGGTGGTTTGTATCTTGTTCAAAGCCCAAGATGTTAAGCTGAAAGGGTTTGACTTTAGAGAGAATTTGTCATCTCTAAAGAGGGGGGTTGTATGTCACAACTGTTTATAAGGAGAATTACTTTAACCGGAATGTGTGAATCCGGCAATGCCATAATTTCCTTTATAGGGGATTTTAACTTGAAGGAGAAGACTTTAACTCAGTGTAGAGCAATGCCATCTTTCCTTAGGAATTTCTCATGCTAAAAGAGGGACAGTGGCATGGATGTAGATGATCCAGAGGCTTGCCGCTTACAGCAATTAGATGAAGGGGAAAGAGTTGTTGATGTTTGTGTACTGTGAACGAGGCACGTCTTTGATGCTAAAAGGTTGATTGGATCAACCAGTGGTTTTCTTATACAAAGCCTAAGAGGAGGCTATTATGTGTCTCGTACAAAGCCCGAGAGAGAGGCTAAAATGTTTTTGACTCAACGATGGAGTCGTTTGTATCTCGTACGAAGCCCGAGATGGAGGTTGTTGTTTGTTTGGCTCAATAAGAGAGTTTTTGTATCTCGTACGAAGCCCGAGATGGAGGCTAAAATTTGTTTGGCTCAATAAGAACCTTTTTGTATCTCGTACGAAGCCCGAGATGGAGGCGAAAGGGGTAATTGACTCAACGAGGGAGTCTCTTATGTGTCTCGTACAAAGCCCGAGAGAGAGGCTAAACGCTGTTTGACTCCGCTGGGGAGAATCATTATACAAAGCCCAAGAGGAGGCAATGGTGACTGTTTCAGTTGAGTGACAGGTCCAGGATACTGATTTTGAAAGAGAAAATCAGTTCTTATATGAGCAACACTGTACTCAAGGATTTGATCCAAGGATCCGGGTTATTCCTGTTCTTTAAGGAAGTGGGGAATCCGAAGGGTATTGAGACTGTCCGAGTCTGCGGGTTTTCTTCCTATTTTGAAGGGGTGCTTGAGAATGTCTTTGAGACTCAAGGGAATTAGACTGTCCAAGTCTAGAGTTTCATCTTTTATACTATGCTTTGAGAAACAGTAGTAGACTCTTTGAAAGGACTGTTCTATGCAGATGACTAAGTTATGTTCCTATACCTCTAGGAGGTCGTCGGGACAATTTGTACAAAGCCCAAGAGGAGGCTGGAAACTTTTAAGAAGCCGAGAGGTCCTTGTACTAAGCCCAAGAGGAGGCTATCATTCTCGGAGGAAGAAATCATTTATACGAAGCCTAAGAGGAGGTTGTGAATACTTCTAAGAAGCCGACGGGTCCTTGTACAATGCCCAAGAGGAAGCAGGATGCTTTTAGGAAGCCTGTGGGTCCCCAAACCCTGAGAAGTTCAAGACAGGCTGTTCACAAAGAATAGATCAAGCCAGGAAAGTTCGAGAATTTGGAAGAAACTCAAGAGATGCAATTCACGGAGAAGAGATAATCTCTGGGGGATAGAGTTTCTTTGACAACTTCTACGAGTGACAGTCTGAGAAAGGGTTCAAAAAGAATCTGCCTTTCACATCTCCATATTGTTTAACCCCAAGAGGAGGGAAGACTGTGTCTGGTAATCATATGGGGATCTAGTTTTGACAATTTCTATGAATAAACGAAGTGGCGTCACCTAGTTCTAGACGTAGTTGCTGGGGAAACTCGAAATATCTATACTATTATTACATAGTTGATATGAGTTTATGAAAGAAGACTTGTAGTGAAACAGCCCCACAATACAATTATATGTATATGAAAGCGGTAAATGAAAGCATATAAACACTTACTCAGTTGTAGAGCTTCCATGCTCTTTGTTAGTTGTTCAATAAAGAAAGATTGAAAACAACAGTATATTTCAAAATCAAAGGAGAAAGTGCTTTGAAAAAGAAAGATTTGGGGCTTACAGCTCAAGGAGAGGCCTAGGGTTTTATCAGTGAACGCACTATTTGAATTTGTACAGAGGGACTTATACTAGTGACTGAGGCCCAAAAAGTTTTCTGTACAAGAGGGTTGGGTCTTACACTCTCTCAAGAGGCCCAAAGGTTTAAAGAAAAAGAGTGGGGCTTATAACACGAGGGTAGGC
Source organism: Lathyrus tuberosus (assembly GCA_022829125.1). Classification (NCBI taxonomy): domain Eukaryota; kingdom Viridiplantae; phylum Streptophyta; class Magnoliopsida; order Fabales; family Fabaceae; genus Lathyrus; species Lathyrus tuberosus. The sequence goes on from JALAZF010000145.1 coordinate 11,828,986, forward strand.
CCAGTTTTGTTTTGAAAAGGCGACGATCGCGTCGTTTGTTTTCTTTTAACGCAGAGGGACTTATACAATAAGTGATACCCAAAATGATTTTGGTAAAAAGCGGGTTGGGTCTTACACTCTATTAGAGGCCCAAAAATTTTGAATGGGTCTTATAGCTCAAGGAGAGGCCCAAAATGTTATTTTTCAAAAAAAGGCGACGATCGCGCCGTTTGTTTTTTACGGTATCGGGACTTATACAATGCACTGAGGCCCAAAAATGATTTGGTCAAAAAAAGGATTGGGTCTTACACTCTATTAGAGGCCCAAAGTGTTTTGAAAATGATTTATGAGGGTTGAATTAATCCAAAAACCCTAATTTGTTTTCAAAAATGTGTTTTAATTGAATTAAAATTCAATTAAAATGATCAAAATTGTTTAACATATGGAAAACAAATTGTGATCTTGGATTAATGCTTCAAAAATTAAGTATTGACCTACAAAATAATTAGAAAGCATTAAAAGTTGCAAAATCAAGGTGGAAAAAATATTTCAAATGTTAAAAACAATTAAAACATTAATTCTTTGCAAAAATATCAATTATACAAAATAAATAATATTTTTGGGATTTTTTGGGAAAATAAAACATTTTAACATTTTTGTGAATTATTAAAAAAAGAATTAACTCAAAATCATTAAAACTCAGAGAGAAATTAATTTTTGAATCAATTAAATAAAATCACAAAATTTAAATATTCAAATATTCAAAAAATGGCGCCAAGAACACCCAAGAACACGCACGTGTTCTGGGTTTGCCCAGATTTGCATTTTCTCTCCAATCTCACTGAATACTTAATCATATCATGTAATCCACATACCAATCAAGTCGTTTCAACCTCACGATCATGTCTATGGTATTTAATTTCATTTAAATTAAACATATAACAAGAAATCATGAAAAATCCTCAAGAACCCTAATTTCTGCATGAAGGCTAGGATTTTTGATACACGATTCAAACAATGCAATTAATTGAGGGGAAACATTCCATGCATGATTATGAACATATGGCCAAATTATTGTTCAGCAAAAATTGCATGGATCATAGAGTTAGAAAAGCTCATGCTTACCACTTGCAGCTGGTGATCTTGATTTGTGTTGGAGGTGTTACAGCTAGGTTCCAATGATCTGGATAGCTTCCCTAGGTGCCATGGAGTGTGTATGAATGCTTGGAATGGATTGAAATGGTTTGGAGTTGAAGATGGTACCTCAACTGCAAAACTGTAAAGAACTTGAGCAATTGGCTGGTGATTTTGTGAAATCTGTGTTCCAGATGTTATGTGAGTGTTTGGATCACTTCTATATGATGTATGTGAGTTGTGTGAGTGATTGGTTTGATTGGAAAAGCTCCCAAACTCAAAACCCGATAGTGACTTACCTTAGAAGGCAAAATTGGAGTGAAAGAAGAGATTTTGAGGAAAGCATCTGTTTGATGGCTTTGTTGTACTCAAACTGATCACAATTGAGCTTTATTTATTGTAGAGCAAGTTTGTTTTGGGATCAATAGTGAATGGCAACTGCAGCAGAGGTTTGGCCACTGTTGTCCAATGGAAATCCAAGTCTCCTCATGCCATTGACTAGAGGTTAGGGCACAGGGTTGTGGTTCCCTTGGTCTTGGATAAGTCTTGACTGAATTCAGTTGAGAATGGCTCAGTCCATGCCACCTTGATGCTTCCATTGAATGCTCCAATCCAAAATTGGAGTCTTGTCCCTATTTTGGCCATTCTAGGTTCAACATGCTATTTCTTGTTCCAAAGACTTTTGAGGCTTGGCTCAGTGATTGTCCCCTTTAGATTCAATCCTCAGAGGTGTCCAAGTGGATAGGAGCATTTGGATTTGGCTGATTTTGGAAAATCGACCAAAAATGCAAAATCTGCCTTGCCTTGAAAGATTTCAACAAGGCAACTTGCCAATGTTATATCTCATGACTCAAATTGAATTTGGTAATGTTCTTGGTCATTTTGGAAAGCCCTTACATGATACAACAACTGTTTGAACATGTTTTGTTTTGATCTCTTTTGAATCCAAGTGAAAAATCCCCCTACATTTGGCAAAAAGTAGGGTAAAATCTGACTTAGTGAAATTTTCACTAAGTGTTGGAACAAAGTGACTTTTCTTGATTTTGATCACTCCATAACTCAAAATCCATGAGGAATTTGGACATAGGTCAGTATGAAGCTTTTGTAGAGGGCAATGAGATATACAAATAAAGCTTTGAATGGGGAACAGTGGCCTTGTGGTTTAGGAGTTATGGTCCTCCAAAGTTGGCACATTAGTGTCACTTTTTCCATAACTTAGAAATTTTTCTAAGTTTTTATGGTTACCCATTTTACAAGTTATCCCACTTTCTTTGATTTTTCTTGATGAATGATGATTCAAATCATACATTAACATCATTTTAGGGTTAAAAATCCATTTTGGTGAAAAATCTCAAAAAGTCAAAGTTGACTTTTGTGCACAGTTGACTTTTTATCAGATGAATTCCAAACTGTGCAATTCTTCATGAAATCATGTCCTTGACCTAAATCAAACTTGATGGACATGTTCCATGGGTGTCATAGGGTATATTGAATCATGTTTTAGGGTTTGGGAGCATGTCCTGGTCAAAAGTCAAAGCTACAGTTGACTTTCCTCGCGAAACCCTAATTGTTGTGCAGATGAAATTGAGACTTGTTGCTCAAGCTTCTTGGATTAATCCATCGTTGCAAATGGATCAATATGGCATATTAGAGACCCTCAAATCATGTCTTGAGGTCTTGGTTCATGATTTGTCCCAAAAGTCAACTTAGGGGTTAATTAGGTCAAGAAACCCTAATTCCTGATTTTTGATGAATGCATCCCCTGAGGCAAAATTGACTTGATGATTGGGTCCATGAGGTCCCATGCAGTATATTAGGTTATGTTTTGGATCATTGGCTTGTGCCCAGATGAAAAATTTCCATTTGGAGGCCCTGGTCGACCAAAACCCTAATTTGGTGACACTGTCGATCTTGAGACTTGATCCACCTAGAAGGGAGCATCCTTGTGCTTGATCCTTGTAGTGGGAGTCCTTTTGATCCAATGTGGACATGTTAGAGGCTAGAAAAGTTGAAGATCAAGTCAATCTTTAATTGATCCTTTGTCTAAGCACTCAGAGAGGGCTTGAAACCCTAATTTTGATTGTAATGAATGCTCACCCATCTTTGGGGAGACTAATGAAGTATGATGGTTCCTCCATATTGTGATGATGATTTTCACAATGATGGGAAATCTTAGTGGTCAAAATTTGGGGTATGACAGTATGTTCTCTAACAACGGTTGATTTCCATCACCGTTGTAAAATCATTTACAATTTATTTTTTAAATAATGGACTTAAGTGAAACACGCTTCTAACAACGGTTGATTTACTTCACCGTTGTAAAATCATTTACATTTTATTTTTTTAATAATGGACTTAAGTGACACACGCTTCATGTACTCTAAAAAATGGAAAAAATGTAGTTGCTGGGAGTCGAAGCTTGCTATGCATCACTTATTACTACGGTGTTTTAAGACAATCGTTATAAAATTACTGTTTATAAATCCATTTACTCACTGGGCGCGAAAATTTTAACCTATTACAATGGTGTATATGAATCCGTTGTAAACCTGGCGTTGTTGTTTGCGCGCTTTGTAGTAGTGTCTCAGTTAGGGGAGGAACCAGGATATATCTTTTGTGTCTTATGTTGTTAGTTTATTTACTTATGTTATATCCGCTGCTAATGAATTAAAACAGAATCTAAACACCAGTTATGATTTTTAAACTCTGATCAAAAGTCAAACTAAAGAAAACGTGAAACACAATTCAACCCCCCCTTCTTGTGTACTTTTCACACCTTCAATTGGTATTAGAGCATGGTCTATGCTTAACACTTGACAGTGGAAGAGATAATGATCCAATAAGAAAATTATATTTCTTCTTCAAGAAGGAATCAAGTGCCACATGAAAAATATCATACGGTTTTTCCTACCATATTCAAATGGATGACTCCACTAAGTTTAAATGATGGTAAAACTAAACACATTTTTAACTCATTGGTCTTGATAAAGGGTTGCTGAAGGTCTATAGAATATCCTTGAAAGAGGTATTACTATAGAAGTTGATGGTGTAAAAGATGAACATCTTTAAAATCTCTTTCACCAAATTAGAAGATGCATATTGAATATCTTCAGAGGTAGTTGCATTCTGGTAGATGTTATATCTCACTTTTGAGTATATCAACATCATTGATATGTCTGATGTTTGGACTATCTTTGAATTCTTGTGCTCAGTTTTTTGGGGATTAGTTTTTTAAGCTTGAAGTAGTTACACTTCATCTAATCTTTTCAAGCAAATTCTGAGAAGATTTCTCTTTGACTTAAATCTAAAGTCACCATTTTTTTGATGTTTACATCTTGAATCTACTGTTTTCTGAAGATTTGTCTTGCAATATTTAAAGGAAAGAAATGAAGTTAGATGATGAAAAATTATTCAACATATCACCTTCTCAATTTGGCTTAGTTCCTTGGAATGACTGATGATTAAAGACTTAAGTTTCTTGTCAGAAGAACTTCCATACTGACTGAATGGATTGTGATATCTGTTGTTAGAAGAGTAACTTCAGAAGCTTGTGAATACAAGTATTTCAACTGATCTCCCAGATTTGAAATCAATAAGAAACTCTACCAACACCTAATATCAGATGCTCTTCAATGTCTAGTCTTATGAAGCTGATATTAGTGCAGGATACAGGTGAAAAGAAACATTTGTGGTCTGAAATAAAAATCAAGTATTGAAGAGCAAGAGATATTGTTAAAGCTATCTTGCTTCAAAATATTTGATAATGTGGAGTTTGTTCTTTAAGGTGATATCTTAAGAAACTCCATTACTTCTTAGTTAAGGATCATCATGGAAGTTTTTTTAAAAGACATTTCTATGAGAAATCTTCAACTTGTCTTTGAGTTCTGTCAGCCGTACTAAGACAGTACTTTGATATGCTTTATGTCAATTTCTGATAGCTAACACCATCTGGTTCTGAGCTTGTCAATGATTTTAGAGTCAAAAGATTTAATCCCAAATAATGAGATTAGTGACATTGCTTAGAACAAGATTCTGTTCCTATCATATCTCATCCTAGACTTATACTCTGGCGTGACTTATGATTTTTCTATTAGAATGAGATTTAAGGTAAAGAAGAGTTTGTTTATACTTACATGTATGGTCTTATAGAAATATGAGTATCATAATGTATCTGCTACAGATATCAAGGAAAGAAGCAGAGGCATCTTTCATAAGGTTGTTTACAACATTTATTGGAGGAAGAGCCAATAGCCCAGATTCAAGTACTGGTGGTACTGAATTTGGTGAGAGTAGTGGAATCAATGGTTAGACAACCATTAAATCAGAATCCACCCAAAGCTGTGTTCAAACTCTATTGGTCAATTCTGAATACTGAATCGAGTCTGGACACAAAAAAAAAGAGGTATGCTTGTTCTTTTCTGGTTTATCTTTTGATTTAATAAAACATTTGTATAGATATAAATACAAAGTTTTTGTTAGACTTCTAGAGAAGTTCCTTTGAACAGAAGAACTTCAGAAATATTTAAGAGGAAACTCTATTGTGTTTGTCTATACCGAATGTCTTATTAAGCCAGATGATGATCATATTTATGAAAACAGTTTTCTCACTTTTGTGTTTATACTGTTGCTTGTTAGCTATCTAAAGAAGACAATTCAATATTCATCTATCACTCATGAATCATGTTTCAAGATAAAGTACTAGTTCTGAATAGAACCTTAGAGACTTGTTACTGACATATGATATCTTTGTCTAAATCTAGATGTACTAGACTCCGATGGATGATAGCTTCTGAAAGTTGACAGTTTTTGAGATTTAGAAGAAGATTCTCTTTTACTGTCATAACAGTTTAAGTAAAAAAAATTCAAAGACTTTTATAATACTTAACTTTTCATAAAGGTGAAACTCATCTAGTGGAATTGAAATATTTGCTGGATAAAGAACCATTGGGTAATGATGTTTTCTCTTTTGGTACTTGATGTTACTATTCCCTGTATTGTGAAACATCATTGTGTCCTTTTTCTGACAAGATTCTTGTTTAGTTCTTATACTTCTTCTTCTTCTTTTCTTCTTGGTTGTGTGCTGATCAAACCAAACGTGAGATGAGTTCTTCAGTCAATTCTCCTTTGAATCAGCTGGGTGTCATCAATGAAAAGTTTGTGAATTTTGATGAGTTGCTTAAGTTGGTTTCAACTTCTAAAAGATTGTGTCTAAACAAGGTTGGAATGGCTACTTTCAGATGCTCAATTGTTTCACTTATCCAAGTCTTGTCAAAGAGTTTTGAATCAATGCCTCCATTGCTGAGCTGAATTCTGAGTATGCTATTCTGTCTAGAGTAACTAGTGTTTCTATTACAGTAACCCTTAAAGCGATTGTAAATGTGATCAATTGTGAGGAGATTAGAGAAATCCCAGGAACTCTTGTTTGGGAACACTATCTTCCTACGTGGCATATCTTTGTAGACCTATCTAATATATCAGAGGTCTCAAATCTTCTTCCTGATGTTATTCTTTAGAATCAGTTTCTGAATTCAAACTTACTTCCTAAGGATAAGGATTTAGACCAAATGGACCCTATTGAAAAAGATCTGCTACTACTTCTTAATTCAGATTTGAATATTGATCTTCCTTAAGTTATGTTTGACCATCTAAAGAGGTTTCTTTCTACTTTACAAAAGGGAAAGATCTTCTCCATTCCTTATGGACGAGTTATTTCTGAAATACTTTCTTCAGCAAGGGGTTAACATAAGTTCTGAGGCTAGTTCTTCCAAGATTTGGAGAGACAAGTTTGAAGCTATCTATGAAAGATTTTGATGTTAGAATTCTGCATAGTTATGCTTTTATGTTGTTGAAATCTTTGTATTGAGCATCTTATTAATAAATTCAGAGTTTGTTCATGCTTGTGTTCAGTTTTAACTGATTAATATTTATTCTTGTTGTTCAATGAGAATTTGAAACAGATAAAAGAACTCAAATGTTTGCAAATTAAGTTATTAATAAAAAGGAAGCTATTACAAGACAATTAGATTTTCTAGTCTAATGGATGAGCCCTAAGGAATTCCCTAGGATCATCTGACATGTCCATATTATCTAAGAAATCTTATCATTCTTCCTTAGCAAACTCCAAAACCTCCTTTCTCAGTTTGTTTCTGCGTCTAGATCTAGAAGATCTTCTTCTGTGAGTCTTTACAAAGGATGTTGAAGAGGAGAGCACTTAGAAGCTATCTGCTTGCTTGAAGATCCTTCAGCTGCTGCCTTGCCTTGGTTTGCTTGAGTTTCTGCATTCAGTAATGCTGCCTTCTTGAAATTTCTCTTTGGAACCCAGATTTTCTTTTGCTTATACATCTTGGTGTTTTAGGGATTAAGTGATGATGGAACAAAGCTTACTAGAGTCCTTTTTATAGACGTGTTACGTAAATTGTCTTGAGTTTAATATTATTTAAGTACTGATTAAATCTTATTAGTATTCTAATAATGACTCTTGGAAATGTGATCTAGCAGTCTAACCCAATAAAATTCTCAGAATAACTATGAGTTTATGTTTGATCTATTTTAATTGTCGTTTCTATTTCATTTTCACTTTGTTAATGTACCTTCATAAAATCTAAAGAAATGACTGGAATGTACTTGCATGCTAAAGTAGTATTAGTCAGAAAATCTATTTTATTAATATTAAACTGATGGATTACAAATTTTTTTAAAAAAAGGAACAAGGTGATTCTAGAAGAGATCTCTAACTAATGCATCTCGTGCCCAATGACGTCCACTGTTGCCATAGTCCACCTCTAAGTCTTCAGAATCAATGACTTCTTCCTCTTATATGACTGAGAGAAAGCGGTAGAACTGCTTGTTGACCCTCCTTTTCTTCTTTGACCTCTTCATGCTTTTTCTCTTTGGATTCAACGCAACTACTGTTGAACCTCCTTCTGAAGGTCGTTCAGGTACTGCTAAAGTTTTTTTTTTGTAGAAAGTATTGCTGAGGGCAAAGACTTAGTTGTAGAGGACTCAGAAATAGCCCTCCTCTGAGGGGATTGGATTGCCAAACTTGTAGAGTTCTCGGTTACATCTGTTACGAAGGATGTATTATTACTTTCAGTTGATGATTCCATATCTCTAGGTTGATGATTAATGAAAATGACTTAAGAGCTCGATACTTTTATAATGGCTTATGTGGATACCAAGAGTCTAAAATTAATCCTTGTTTAATTCTTGGAATAGTAACGAACACTAAGACTTCAAAGCATGCACTTTACAAACCTTAATGACTTTTATTACTTGATTATTCTTCCTCTTTGGAAACTGATCCTGTAATGATGATCTGAGATACATGTATTAGTGATATTCTTTCTCTTTCCTTTCTTTTGTGTTTATTCTTTTTTGTGTGACAAAAAAGGGAGAAATAATAGTACGTATTTAAGTGGGAACTGAACCCATTGAATACATGTCCTATACATATTGGTCATTTATTTTCTTGTCATTTATTTTCTATTTTTATGGTTACCTTGCCCAGGGCATATTTTTAACTTTCTTGTACATAGGTCTAAGGAAAATCTTACAAACCTCAGACTTGGCCTATCAGACCCATAAGGAGCTTGCAAACCTCATATTCTGGTGTTGCCAAAGTAAGTTAAAAAGGGCAACATATTTTAACTCTATTGTACATAATGTTAAGTAAGAGCTTACAAACCTCTGACTTAGCCTATTAGACTCAGAAGGAGCTTACAAACCTCGTATTCTGATGTTACCAAAGGAAGTTAAAATGTTGTTATTTTGGTTTTCTTAAATATGGAACTAAGGGGGAGCTTACAAACCTCAACCTTGGAACTGTTTGACTCAGGGGGAGCTTGCAAGCCTCAGACCCTGATGTTACTAAGAAGACTAAGGGGGAGCTTACAAACCTCAACCTTCAAACTGTTTGACTATGGGGGAGCTTGCAAGCCTCAGACCCTGATGTTACTAAGAAGACTAATTTATTTTTTCTTAAAAAATAGTTCTTTGTGTTAGAGTCAATAGAACTCAACTGTGGACTATTAGACTCAGGGGGAGCTTACAAACCTCTTACCCTATTGCGGCAGAGAAAATTAAATGCCCAACATTGTCCTTTAAATACTTGTGTTTGTCATCATAAAAAATTAGGAGATCGTTATAACAAGATTTGTTCATGACATTTCTCTTTTTGTTTTGATGATAACAAAAGTATTAAAAGAACAATGGTTTATTTGATGTGTGTTTTATTTATGTAGGTTCTTGTTCTTGTACATAAATAATTAGAATCTATTTTACTTAGACACACTTGGGAGTTGCTTCATTGCTAGCTTCTTGTGGCAAAGTCTGAAGAACAATTGTTAGTGTGGCTTGGCGCAGACTCTGAGCTTAAGACCTCAACATTCAGACGAGTTACTATGCTTGGTAATTGTATATCAGCATTTGGTACCATTAAGAGTTGGTAATAAAGTTGTGGATTATCCGTACAGCAGAAAGCAAGTTGTATTGTCTTATCAACTTGTCAGCTCGAGTCTACAAGATTGCAAGGCTCAAGAAAGGCTGACACGTTCTACGGATGTCTGTTGTGCATCCATTTTCAATGTCTCTTGTACTATGGAGTAAAGGCAAAGACACTTCATCAAATCACTTCCTCAACGACTAGTTTTTACACTGGCTATATATATGGCTGAATATTCAAGTTTGAATCTTAACAAGGATTCTTCTTATAAAGGAGTAGCAAGATCAAGCAATTATCAACTCTAATGTAATATGCAGAGTTATTCTTTTAGGTTGTAATTGTAAAAGCCTTAAGATTTATTACCATTAAATATCTTAGAAATCTTAAGAGCTTTAGGTCTTTGTTATGGTGATTTCCCGTACCTCTGATGCTTGCATCATGTACAACTTGTGCTCTATTCTACTGAGCCTTTAGTAGTTTAGATTAAGTCTCTTGCTATGTGCTTGAGCAAAAGTCTTGTCTCATTGGGATTCAAGCAACAAGTCTTGAGCCAAGATGCTTAAGCCACGTAAGTCTCATTTCTTAAGTGCTTGAGCTGTGAAAGTCTTATTCAACAAGTCTGATTGAGCAGAATGGAAAACTCCGTCTGAGGGGCGTGAGCAAGAAGTTTCAAGAGAGCTTGAGCAAGGGGAAGTCTCAGTGTGATGACCAGAAGAGCAGGTGGCTCGGTCAAGGGTGTGAGCAAGAGAAGTCTTAGAAATATGCTCTAAGCAGGGGGAAATCTCAACCTGAAGACCTTGGAGCAGGTGGCTCGATCAGAAGGTGTGAGCAAAGGAAAATCTTAGACATGTGCTCTAAGTAAAGGAAATCTCAGACAGTTGGTTTGGGCAAGTGTAAAAGTCTTATGTAGAAGCATAAGCGATTGTAATCATGAAGTGGTTATAATGAAATTCTCTTGTGAGGCAAGGGGACTAGAGTACTCTTAGTTTGGGGAGGAACTAGGATAAATCTTTTGTGTCTTGTGCTATTATTATATTTACTTTTGTTATATCCGCTGCTAATGAATTAAAACAGAATCTGAACACCAGTTCTCATTCTGAAACTCTGGTCAGAAGTTAAATTAAAGAAAACGTGAAACATAATTCAACCCCCCATTCTTGTGTACTTTTCACACCTTCACTATTTGCGCGTTCTTGAGTCCACTTCTTAGACCTTCTAAAAAACATGACGTACTAAAGAGGTTTTTTTTTTTCTGTTATCATCGCTAAAAACCCCAAGCATTTTAAGTCAAATACTATGAATTAGGGTTCATGAGTGCACCCCGCCGCGTCTTCTGCTTCTCTCCCGCTACTAAAAATGAGGCTTACATGAAATGGCTAGACAAAGTAGAGAAGAAAAATGAACAATTCTGGAAAGATCAAGGAATCTATGATCTGATCCAATTGTCTCACGTTGGTCCTAAATACAACTCCAACATGCTTATTTTAGCCCTTTTCTTTAGGGAGGGCTAGACTAACACCTTTTACCTCCGTTGTAGATTGGTCACTCCCACCCTCTTCGACGTTGTTGCCATTACTGGCCTTCGAGTCACTAGGGAGACCTTCGATCATACCCTTATGAGTAGAACCAAACCAAATATCTCTTTTACTCATGCAAGCTATAGTAGCTTCATAAAAAATCACCATGAGGATCATCATCATGAGGAATTTTTTGACCATGAGCATGTTGCTTTCCTCACTTATTAGTTATACCATTTTATCTTCTGTTCTAGCTCTTTTCAGGTAGCCAAGAAATTTATACCTCCTGCCACTCAGATCCATGAGAGGTGGGACATCTATCTGAGCAAACTAATTTTAGACTCTCTGTATGATGCTCTTGGGCTTTCTGCATCTGGCCTAAAATCTGTAACTGTCTCAAACCTAGATCAAAAGTTTATGATCTCTAGCTCTATATGGCTTCTGCAGTTGTGGCTTAATGCCACTTTTGAACCTTCTTTTAAATTTTCCATCCCTCTTGGCTTAACAATTTTTTTAAAAAAGATAGGTCGAAGCCAATAGGCATGCTCTTATTACTCAATTAGATATTGGCCTCTCAACCGCCGCAACCTTCAAAAAATAATTTCTCATGTATGCAGACCGTACTACCTTTGAATCTTTTATGGCCCCCTTTGTTAGTCGAAGTCACGGTCCATATTGGTTTAAGAGAGAGTTTTCACCTCTTTTTCCTGAACAACATTATGAGCCTCTTGACATCTGGTTAGTTTTTCTCAAGCCCATAGTTCTGTCAACTAGAACTTCTCTAGGAAGAGGTGGCTTGGGACTTATTAGTTACTAACTCAACCTGTTGGCCAGGAAATTTGGATTTATCCAATTTCTTCTAAAGTTCATTTTTATCTCAATAGAGCTGAAATACTGCATGCTGTAACTGAACTGAAAGAAGAAGAATATCACATATGTCTAGACTTCCTTACAAAAGATGTCACTACTTTAACTCCCTTTAAATTTCAAGCTTCTTATCTTTGTACATAACAATTCTAAGAATTGTGGTCAACTTATTATCTTGCCTTTTCTCTCAATCATTTTCTTCTCCTTCAGCATTTAACATACACTTTTTCATCTCTGTAACTTAAATCTAAGAAAAATCAGGGTACACACAACAAGGAAATCCTAGCGTTTCAAAAAATACTTTGAAACTGTATATAATCTAGGAAAACTTCGTCGAACTATCTATGATGTAGCCCTTACTTTAAATCATAAAGTTACTTAAAAACTCCTAAACTTGAAAATATTCCCTTTATGTAAAATATATGTATTCTTTTGCTTTAAAATTTTATTTATCTAAACTTCCACCATTGGCAACCTATGAATTTGACTTGGATTTTCATCCACCATTTTGAGACTGGTTTACTTATGGAGCTTTATTAGCTTTAAATAATGAATTCAAAAAACTTCTTCATAGAGTAGTTTAGAGTAAGTATAACTTGGATAATTATAGAGGCCATCTCCATGTCGGTATTGAACATTTTCAAGTCTTGTTCACCATCTCGACAGGTGAGACACAAGACTCTTAGGAACCTCTTAACTTCATTTATGTTCCCCTATACTTACTTATGTCGAACATTTGCAGCTGCCTGACTTGCGCAAAAAAAAACTGAAGAAAAAGCAAGTAGAAACAACCAATGACAATGAGAAATCTGACCAGCCACATGAAACAAAAAAGGTAAACCTTCTAGGCCTTCATTATTCCTCTCGAAAATAAGTTTTTGCTTTCACTCTTGCTTATTCCTTGTAATTTTCCAGATTCGAAAGAGAGGAACCAGTGCCACCATTGCTACCCCAAAAAAGAAATCCAAGAAAGATGAAGCCACTACCGCTATCGACAGTGAAAACACACATGCCTCATTTATTCTCTAATTATCCTATAATTTTTCATATCCGCTCTTTGTTATATTAACAATTTCCATTGTTATAGTGTGAGTCAAAGGCTCAAGAGAAAATAAAGGATTCAAACCTACCAATGAAAGTGATGAAAAATTGGCTTCCACTCAACCTGCTCCTACTAAGTATCAGAAGGATTTGGCAGAGATAGTTTCCAAGAAGAAAAAGGGTTATGTCGGGACTTCAAAGCATCGACAAGCCCAAAAGAAGAAAACTAAAAATAAAATTCTTGAGGTTAGCCCACCTAAACAATCAAGAAAGGAACCTCTCATCACCATTGACATAAATGAAGAATAAATAGAAGAGGACCCTATAAACAAAAAGAAAACGAGACACCCAACACCAATCATTCTCGGCGAGAGTTCAGAAATCACATACTTAAGCCCTGGTTTCAAGTCTTTTGTGGTACTTTGAAACTCATTCTCTATCTCATTTTCAATTTATCTCTTACAACCTCTTTATACTTTTGGATTGCTTTCTTTACATGAGAAACCTATTTCTATTATACTTCCTACAATGAATGTTGATTCGAGCATCCACTAGTCATTTCCTTTAACAACAAGTTTGCCATCGGTCCTATCGACAAAAACTATTAATCAGGTCGAAGGAGAGACTATTGATCAGCTAGAAAAAATAGTGGAGCAAATCATTGTTGAACTGTCTAATTATGTGAATGAGACCAACAACTCGATAGTCATCTAATATGCCAAAGAACTCAAACATCTAACAACCCCCAACAACTAACTCTGAGGATTCCAACCATGGCCATCAATCGAATAGTGCATACCAAAGTTTCCTAACACCAGAGAACCCAGGTCATGTTGGTCAATCACAAGGGAATCAAGATGTTTGTTGAAACTCAGTAAGTCAAAGCCCATGTTAACACAATTACCTCTTACTTCCATTCTTTCAACAACAACTAATAAATAACCATTCTCCACTACAAAAACTATTGCTCTTTCCCCAATTCAGGACTCTTCATCCAACACTTGTGACACTCCTCATAGTTGAAAGAAAATAGATGCTATGAAAGAGAAGAATCCTACGAAATCTTTGAGGATTCTTATGAGTAGTCAAGGCCTTTTTGTGGTAAATTCTCAAAGTTCTTCGATTGTTTCAAGCAACAAACTCTATGGTGTTTTTTCAACTACAATGATCCAATGATTGAAAGCAAATATTGTCAATAAGGATTTGTTCCAGACACTTAAAGATAATCCTATTTCCATCAACAAACTAAAAGTTATGTTTAAACAACTCAACAATCCAGATTCTATTGAGGCCCTTGTTGGTTTCATCCTTGAATTTGAACCATTCCTCGAGCAAACAACTTAGAGTATCATAACCAAGAAAGATTATGCTAACAGACTCGATATGTAAACTAATGCTACGGCTCAAGAATTGGACTTAGTTATTCAATATCAAGATCGAGTTAAAAAGTTGGAAACCCAGGCCAAAAAAGATCTAGATCAGGAGGTGGTAACTTACAATGCAAACATATCAAACTGGATGAAGAAAATAGAAGAATTTCAACAAAAGGTTGAAGAATCAAAGAAGAATAAAGATGAGGCCGAAGCTTCTGGATTAGCCTCTATTAGTGAGAAAGGAATGAAAAAAAAGTAGGCCTCCTTCATCCTGACGGTGCTTGTGCGCTGGAGGAAGAAGTGGTAAAAACGAAGGTTGAAAACTGTATGAATGATACTAAGACTAGGTTCTCCAAGAGACACCTTAAAAAACATCAGAATGATTTCCCAACTCATTTTTTTTCTAGTTGGTTGTATTAACGATTTATAATTTGTACTAGTGACGATGTGCCATTTTAGCATTCTATTTCCCTATGAATTATTCTCCCACTATTCCAATTTCCAACAACATAGGATTTTACTTGTTTAAGTACTTTCCATTTATTCTCAAAGGTTGGCCTTTTATGGGCTAATTCTTCAAATTCAGAAGTGTTATTTGAAAGCATCTGTCTAATTCGAAATGGGCCTACCCAGTTTGGTGACAATTACCCAAAGTTCTATCCTTGTGATCCATATATAAAATAACTGTCCAAACGTAATCACCAATTGCAAAAGTTTTTGACATAACTTTTGTATTATAGGTCATAGCTATTTTCTCTTTCTGTCATATGAGAATGTTTAAGGCATCTAATCTTTCTTCGTCCAAATCGACTAACTCATCTAGGATCATACTCCAATAGTGGTCAAGAGGTATTTCAGTCTGCCTCTGTACCCTTATCGATTGAAAGTATATTTTGACATGCAAAACTGCGTTATGACCAAACGTCCATCGAAATGGAGTAGAGTTAGTTGCCTCTTTAAAAGAAGTTCGACAAGCCCAAAGTGTTTGGTCCAGATTCTTATGCCATTTCCTTTTCTTTTGAACCACATGTCTCTTAATTAGACCTATTATAATTTTATTGGCCACTTCGACCTAACCGTTTTCTTGAGGGTAATAGAGAGTAATTGTTAAAAGTTTGATTCCTAAATTTGGCACAAACTTGAACTTCTTTCAACCAGTAAAGATTGTATCATGGTCAGTGGTTAAGGTTTCAGGAATTCCAAACATGTAAATTATATGGTTCTAGATGAAATTAATTACTGCTTCTTTATCGACATTGATCAAATGAACAACTTCAACCCACTTGGTAAAATAATATATACCAACCAAAATGTACTTATGGTTTTTCGATGATGCATGTAGAATTTTACGAATTAAATCTAATGCCCAACCTCTGAATGGCTAGTGCATGATAATTGAATGCAACTCACCTGCATGGACATGTTGAATACCTGCTTGTTTCTGACAATTTTGGGAAACCCTTTTCAAATTCAATATAGCCTTTTAAAATGGTTAGCCAATACAACCCTTAAACAAAAGTCATTTCATCTTATGACTTGCTTGATGAGTTCCACATGACCCACTATGGGCATAAAAATTGCCAAATATGTTTCACTTCCACTGATGCATTTAAGTCGAATTCCTTCAGGACTCTTTTTAAACAACTCATTCCCAACAATCACATAACTTAATGCTTTAAATTTAAATCGTTGATCTCTTGTTCCTGTAGAATTTTCAAAAACTTCTATGATTGTTTTTCGCCAATCATTATTCGCCAATTAATAATACTTTCTAGGTACCGAATATTCTTTGGGTTATCTTAGGTTGGTTCCCCTAATTACTCATACATACTCAATATAAGGAACACAATAATTTCTTATGTAGAAAGAATTAGGAGTATGGCCTTTTGTATTATAATAAAAGCATGTAGGTCTAAAAACATGATTCCTTTTATAGACATAAGAATTATTTCTAACATAAAGCCTTTTAGGATGAATTACATCGTGCATTTTTTTTGGTTACACACTGTTGAATTTGTTGGTTGTAGCCATACCAAAGACAGTTTTACTTGTACTTGGTTCATGGAAAGCATTTTGTAATACATCGTATGAAGGTATATCATTAATTTTGGAAACACTAACCTTTTTTTTTTCATCATTAGTATTGTGTGAAGCCATTAATGCCATATTAGCTTGCTCTTCATCTAAAGATAAACCTATCTCATTCCACATATGCTTTCTTTGGCTGTTTGTCATTCTTGCTTTTAACTTTATTCTTCTTTTGAGTGCGGGGAATTCACTTTTGATGTTTCCTCTTTTTCATCATTAGAATTTCGGAAACACTAACCTTTTTTTCATCATTAGAATTGTGTGAAGCCATTAATGCCACATTAGTTTGCTCTTCATCTAAAGATAAACTTATCTCATTTTCATCTCATTCCACATATGCTTTCTTTGGCTGTTTGTCATTCTTGCTTTTAACTTTATTCTTCTTTTGAGTGCGGGGAATTCACTTTTGATGTTTCCTCTTTTTCCACATTCAAAACAAATAACCTTCCCTTTTGGTGCTTTTTCTGACTAATTTCCTTTGTCTTTTACTTCCTTAAGCAATTTTCAAATTTCTTGATAACAACATCATCTTCATCACTAGGAGATTGAGATTCACTCTCTTGATTACTATCATGCTCTTTGACTCTAGTTTTTAAAGCAAGACATTTGTATTTCTTTTCTTGATCTTCATGTTTTTCTATCCTTTCATGTTCTTATGAAGATAATATGCCTAAGTCTTAAGTTTTGACGAAGACAGAATTTCAAGTGTTAAAAAGAAGAAAAAGGTTTCTCAACATCATTCACAAGAGATATCTAAAAAGGATCATATATGCACTAAGTTATTTGATGACAAAGTTGGAAATACAATTTGATCATAATTCTAAAAGGTACACAATATAATTAATTTTGTAACATTATTAAATGCTAAAAAAATATCTTTCTACTTATCCCTAATAATCTCCAAATCACCCATACACTGATACTTAACATACAAAGCTGATTTTCATGTCATTTTTTAAATTTTATATCAGTGTAGCCAGATACACTCTGTTGGTAGCTGATTACAGGTCCAATTTTAATAGTTTTTTGGGAATTCTGATGAAGGTATAACCGGTTACACTTATTATGTAACTAATTACACAGCCTCAGAATGCATTGTTTCATCAACCATTATAATTCTAAACCAATTCAAATCTTCCTGAAACATCTACAATCATGTACAAATGATCCAAGATGTTTCACGGGATGTATCTATGGCAATGATCTTTCAAATTCATATTTCATCTCTTCCATTAAAAATTTTACTTCAATTCAAATTTGATTTAATTTTTCTATACTTGAAACTTTTTCCGCATAATTATCACATCATTTACGAAAAGTTTGTGAGCATTTAATCTTGTTATGTTTGAGTTATTAATTGGAAGATAAGATCAATTTATGTATATGAATTGATTCAAGTGCATCAAAATATTTCAACTCTATATTAAAATTATGTTTTGACCATCAAGTGTTGGTGATTATTGTTTGGGGTAGAAAATGGTGTTCTTTCAAAAGAATTGTGAAAACAAAAGCGGTGTGCTCTCTTGTTTATGTTAGAATAGTCTAGAGTGACTTTAGTGTGAAAACAAAAGCGGTGTGCTCTCTTGTACAAATTCATTGTAAAAGTCCTTCACGGGGTGTGAAGGGATCAGATGTACCCTTGTTTGATATGGGGAATTAGTATACATATTCATGACATTTATTCTTTCTACAATTTTATTTTTTTGCTTTATTATTCATAAGTTCTTCATTTAAGTTTCCTAGAAAAAAATCATTAAAAAAAATTCATAAAATCTAATTCAGAGCAGGTTAAGGTAACTTGTTACTCGATCAGGGTAATTTTGGCTTCTGTGAAACCGTTCATGGTAGATGGTGGTAGCAACATCAAACTTCCATGTTTTGTTTGTGAATATTATGATTTTTGGAAGATTCACATGTTGATGTATCTAGAAACACAAGGAAAGGAAATATGCGATCCTTTTGAAAATGGTACATACATTCCTAAAATGGTTATTAACAAAGTAGAACATGTAAATGTGAAAGTATATTGGAATGATGATGACAAGAAGAAAATGTTGTTTGATAAAAGGGCAAAGAACATTCACGCATCTGCACTAGGTATGGATAAATTATTTTGTGTTTCAAATTGTTCAATAGAAAAAGAAATTTTGGACATGTTAGAAGTAACACATGAAAGCATGAAAGAAGTAAAAATGATCCAAAAGTGCTGCCTTAAGAGTGGAATCAAAGGAAGCAATGATAGACGATGGTTCAGATCAAGATGAAAACATTACCAAACTTATAAAAGGTTTGGAAATTTTCTTCAAAATGACAAGACTACAAAATTTGGTAAAAGGAGGAAATTATTCAAGAAAAAGGAGGCATCAACATCAAACCAAAACTTCACATGAAGATTTACAAAATGCATTTCATGAATTACACGAAAAAAACTTGACACTTTCTATAACTTGTCCAAAATAAAAGAAAATATTTTTTTATCCAGAAATCAAGACTAATGACAGTAATGTGGAATTAAAAAATGTCAAAATTTTTGCATGCAATAGGAATGTTTTTAGTATCTAAATGGGCACTATTAAGAAAAGGACGTCTTATGCTTTTAACATTTCGATTTCTTCGATGTGAATATGTCCTCTCCTGAAAAAAAGAAGTCCTTTCATTATTATTCATTGTTAATAAAGCTAATAAATGATTTTTTTTCTTCTTTGCCCTATAAAGATAATGAATAGAATGAACTATTTTTATTTCCATTGAAATTTTGAAAATGAATGTTTAAATATCATTCAAAAACAAGTAAATAAATTCGAAACATATAAAATGATGTTAATCATGTGGTGGAACAAGCTATTATTGCAAAAATTGGTGAATACAACCAACTATCATTAAGAATCTCATCCATGGACCAAAAACAAGCAAAAGGTGGGAAACCACAAAGACAACACTAAAAACTGTCCATAAAAAAGTTGTTTTTGTAATTGCCGTATGTTTTGTTAAACCGTCCATAAAAACCATATTTTGACTTTTATTTGGAGAATATCCAACAATAGCTTCCATTTAATGAATAATGGATCCAGATCCTAAAAACAACAATGCTTTTGAATAAGCATGAGTAATCAAATGAAATAAAGCGGCTTGATAAGAGCCCATTCCTAAAGCTAACATCATATAACCCAATTGAGGCATTGTAGAATAGGCTAAAATTTTCTTAATATATTTTTTAGCAATAGCTAAAATAGCTCCTACACTACAACAAATAACACCTTTTATGATGAAGCATTCACCACGAACAAGCCAAAATTCGAGCGTATAGTTCCTGTGAGCAACATGTGTGATTTTTTTTTTTTAAAAACAATATTTTTCCTCTGTTATATAAAAAATCGAGGTAATGTAGCTATAAGTGAGCGTCAGATTTTCTCCATAAAAAAATAATAAACCTATTACCTTGGTGTTTTTGAAAACCGAGGGAATATAGTTATAAGGGAACATGCTTTGAACCTTATAACTGCATTTAAGGGTTTTTTCAATTATTTCTCACTTGGCGCCTTCCAATCTTCCATTTTTTTCTTAGTTAATTTTTTTTATAATTTTTTTTTTAATTAGTATTTCTTAAAATTTTTGTTATCAATAAAAATGAATAGGTAATAATATGAAAGAAAATATTTCATTAATTAAAAACAAGACAAAAAATAACTATTCCACGTATTCAAATTCTGACTCAACTCAACTTCAATAGTATCAATATTAACTATCTCTAATTGAGAGAAAAGTTCAAAAAGAACTCGTCCCTATCGTATGAAGAAAGTCATTTCCTCCCCATAGATGATTATCATTTCCTTTAAGAAGTTAAAAATGGTAAAAGAAAGATTAACTTTGATGTTCTTGTTAATGAATAACAAGAGATGCTTGTCATCCCAGGCATTTCAAGTTATTTCTCTCTTGGCTGAAGATTTGACACTAGAAGTTGATACAAAACTTTTCCAATTGGTAGTAGAGTAGCAGGACTACTGAGATTATCATAGTTTGCATAAATTAGGCAAATGTGGTATGAGTAGACTTTGTTGAATCTATAATGTTCAACACAACAACCTTCCTCTTCACAATTTATTGTCTAAGCAGTAAGTGACTGAGTAATTGTGATAGGAGAGCCATTGACATAGGGCTGCATTGACTCACCATCATCACAAAATGGCTAAACAGAGCCATTTAACCAGAACTCTTTAACAAGATTAATGTAGATGGGTCCATGAAGAATGTCAAAGTAACCATTCAACTTTTGTTTGCAAAAAATTTTCCTTAGATCAAAACCTTTGTCTTAAAATCATAGAAATCAACAAACTTTTCATTGATAACGAACAAAAGATTTTCATCTAAGGTTGTTGAAGACAATTTTGAAGAAAAGGAAAGACTTTGAAACTAGATTTAAAGACACAAAGAGTTGGAAAAGAGACGTTGTAACTAGAAATAATTGTTAAATAAAGTAAAGAATATGAAGTGAAACAATCAGAGAAGCTCAAACTCCTCCTTGAAAATCCAAAAGATACGTTAAGTTTTTTAATATGGATGATCATTGCTATTCTATTGATATGATTCCAACTTATTTACTCGGTTATTCAAAAATCTATGAGGAAAAACAATTTAGGAACCTTTTATTATTATTATTATTATTATTATTATTATTATTATTATTATTATTATTATTATTATGTAAACTAAATGATATATCCCGTCAATTTTTTTAATAACCGAGGGATAAGATAATCAAATTTTACTATAAAAGCACTTAATAAATAGATTTCAACCTAATCCTAACTTATATGTAGTCGCTCTAAACTCGAACGCATCATTCTTTTGGGATTCATCTCACAAAATGGTGTTGATGTTGTTGTTGTTGTTATTGTTGTTGTATTTAGAAGGTTGAAAAAGTTCTCTATGATGGATTGCAAGTGCAGAATTTTTTTTACATGGTTGGAATAAATAATTGCTTTAGAAGTTGGATGCATTCAATGTTTGGAATAGATAACTCCTAGAAATTGAATGCGTTCAATATTTGGAACAGATAACTTCTTACACCAAATTTTTCTTTTGTTGTATTATTGTTTTTCAATATTCTGTGTAAATAATGTAATTTTAAAGAAAACGTCATGTTCCCGTCGATTTTTAACAAAACTGAGGGAATAACTTAGCGTGATAATTGTAGATATTGATCACTGTCCTTAAACAAATCTTTGTCGTCCATTTCATGATTATCAATGCTCAAGACACTACCATTAGTAATTCGCGTGAAACCTAAAAAAATTTCATTATAAATGCCTTATGATATCTATAATTGATAAAGTAATGTCATGAAGCGCTTGAAATTATCTACATCCTTCACTTTAACTTTTGCCATTAAGAGTTCTCTATGATGGATTACAAGTGCAAAAAATTATCTGGGTTCGAGGTTTGTGTTTTTAAATATTCATTTGAGCAGAAAATCATTTATTTTTCTAACCCGTTTTTTCTAACTTTTTTTTTTGTTTTATATAAGAAACAAATAACTGCAAAGTGAAACATTTGATCTTGCCCAAATATCAAGGAGTCGAAGATCCAACATATGAACTTCATGGATAAATTAATTTTTTATTTTAATATTCTGTGTAAACAATGTAGTATTCCGAGTAAACATTGTAGTTTGTAAATAAATTTTATTTATTTATTTTCTGTGTAAACAATGTAACAAATTTCAATTAAAATATAAATTATCTTACCCCTCGGTTTTATTGTAAATCGAGATGTATGAGGCGCTAGTTTTGTAAATAATAAAAATGCAGATGTTGGAGTTTGAACCCATGTGCAAATTAATTTACCCTACGGTGTTTAAAAAATCGAGGTGATAAGTCGTTACTTTTCATGACACCCTTTGTTACCTCGCTACTGCAGCCGAGGTAAAATGCATTTCACATCCGACGTTAAAAGCACTTTCTGTAGTAGTGCTAATACTACTGTTATTATACCTATCAAAGATATTCCAAACATTATGGAGGGTATAACTATGAAAAGCGAAAGAAGTCAAGCTACAAGAAAAATTCTCATTGCTGCCATAGTCGTAGCATATGTAAGAGCAAAAATAGGAGTACGACCTTCCATAACATCTGGTAAACAATACATGAAGATGGAATTGGGCCGATTTTGCAACTGATCCACAAAATAACAAGACGGCACACAAAGTAACAAAAATAATATTCACCTCATTCTTATAAATTAAGTTATTGAATATTTGAAATAAATCCCTAAATTCCAAGCTACCGGTTATCCAATAAAACCTAAAATTCCTAATAATAAACCAAAGTCCCCTACACGATTCGTTATAAATTCTTTTTTACAATTATTTTCCGCAATAAGACATGTGAACCAAAAACCTATTAATAGATAAGAACACATTCCAACTAATTCCTAAAAAATATATACTGAACTAGTAACTAATCCTAACATTGAAGTATATTAAAAAAAAAATCATATAAGTAAAAAATATCAAATAGCCTTGATCATGAGACATGTAATTATCACTACAAATTAGAACCAGAATACCAAAAGTAGTGATTAATATTGACATAATTGAAGTAAGCGAATCGAAGTAGCCAAACTCTAAAGAAAGATAATTATTTATAGTCCAAGAAATACATATTGATAGATAGAACTATTCTCAATTTGATGAATGGATAAATCAATCTTAAAAATCATAATTATGGTTAACAATAAAATACTAGGAAAAGCCCGCATACAACGAATATTTTTTGTTTCCGTGGGAAAAAGTAGAAGTCCTACCCCTATTAAAATTGGAACTAGAAGAGGGATGAAAGGTATGATCCATGAAGATTGATGTGTATATTCCATACAAAAAAAATAAAGAATAAAAAATATTTAGATTCTTGATGAATTTTGTTTCTTATTTGTTTGTTTTATCTCTTTTGTAAAGGGGTTCGGTTAATAAAAAAAGTGGATATAGAAATAGAATTGGATATTCTTAATTGTTCTCAATCTTTGCACAATGATCCCAATATTGAAAAGTACAAAGTTAAAACCGGCCAATAAAAAAATTCCTAGTGAAAAAAAATATTATTTGAAGTAATATATTTATTAATGAATATTACTATTAATTCATATGTTATGTTAGTCATTTTTTAATTTATATATATTAAAAAAATATTAAGATAAATGACTATTAATAAATAAAAAATATGTTATCTATAAAGCGAGCATGTGGATAAATCAGTACACCAAAACTAACAACATTTGTTTATTTAGATCAAAGTTATAAAAATAATATAAAATAATCTTTTTTTATTCATAAACATTAGTTCCTTTTTGAAAAATTGATTATTTTACATTACAATAAAAAGAGATCCATATATATCTTTTATCTATGAAAAATTTAGAAAAGGTTTATAATATTCAATGTTTTTACTTTACCTTTTGATCGAAAAAAAAGAAAGAGTGAATTCAGATAGATAAGACATACGACTAATTGCAAAATAATTCTTTTTCATTTACAGAACAAATGTCTTTCACATCAAACTATAGCAATGAAAAAACTATACAAATTGTATGCCAATTCCAAAAAAACACACTTCTATATAAAAAAAATCGTAAGCATTTGTGAAAAAAAAAGATATACAACAGCATTGAAAGCCTTTTCATTAATTGAATCTATTTTTACATATAACTCAAAAGATTTTTTTTTTGAGAAATAAAAATGTTGGACTGGAATACTATGAATTAGATTGATTCAAAGAGTATCCTTTAATAGTCATTTCAAGAAATACATCCAGACTCGTTGCATAGGGATACAATCAGCTGGAGAGAATAGATTTCGATCAAACCTATGCTCCTGTAGCCAGATTAGAAGCCATAACAATGTTATTAGCATTCTCATGCATAACAAATTTCAAATGGATGTAAAAAGAGCTTTTATAAATGGATACATCCAATAGGAGGTAGATGTTAATCAACCTCCAGTTTTTATCAACCCAACTTTTCCGAATCATATTTTCAAGCTTAAGAAAGCATTATATGGACTAAAACAAGCTCCTAGAGCTTGGTATGATCTCTGAACAAATTCTTGCTTGAAAACATGTTTCAATGGGGGAAATTTAATAAGACTCTTTTTTATCAAGAAAACCAAGCATGACATCTTATTAGTTCAAATTTATATCGATGATATTATTTTCGGTGCTACTAATGAATCCTAATGCAAGTAATTTTCTGAATTATGCAGAATGAGTTTGAATGTCAATGATGGGAGTGCTCAGTTACTTTCTAGGACTCCAAATCCATTAATCCAAGAAAGGAACCTTCATAAAACGCGTTATGAAATATCTCTCCGGCACACAACAAATGGGTTCATGGTACCCCAAAGGATTGGATGGTGACTTAGTTGGGTACTTCGGCTCCGATTTTGCAGGGTGCAGATTGGATAGCAAAATTATCAGCAGTATGTGTCACTTACTTGGGAACTCGCTTGTTTCATGGCTTCGCAATAAATAAGAAAGTGCCGCATTATCCATAATTGATACCAAATATGTTGATGTGTGTAGTTTTTGTGGTCAAATTATTTGGATGAAACCTCACAAAAAACTTGATCCTTCACCCTCGGGCTAAACACACTGAAGTTAGGAACCACTTTATTAGAGATCATGTTGAAAAAAGGGAAATGCGTATTTGAGTTTGTAACTTCATCTAATCAACTTGCAGATATTTTACTAAACCACTCCCTTCAGAAAACTTCTTTTTCATAAGAATTGAACTAGGAATATTAAACAATTAATGCATGGATTAATATGGCTATATATTTTCATCTAAAATTCCATGTGATCTATGTGCTTATGTTTTCATATTTACTTCTCTCAATACATAATTTTATCACCTTTTTTTATTTTGACAAAGGGGGAGAAGTATACACTCAAATGGATTAGAGTATACTCTCTACCTAATTGAGAGGGAGCTTAACTACTCCAAAACTTATTTTGTTTTTACTTTTACCACCTCCCTGAGAGATGAGTTGTCATCATCAAAAGGGTGGAAAATATGGATATATGTACTTGTAGGTATAAAGTTGAAAATTCTGCAAAAGATCCTCTCTGATGTTTTAATGACGGCAACGTAAACATTTTTAATATTGAAGTCAGTGGCAATAACTCTCAACACTCTAATGATGGTGAACTAACTAATAAAACATCTCAAAACCTCATCAAGAAATTAAACTCAAAACTAAAGTGGTTATAAAATTGATGCACCCAACAAAGATTCTTAAAGCCTTAGGTAAATTTTGAAAGCTCCCCAAATTGTGACTATTTGAGTGACCATAGTTTTGAAAAAGTAAGAAAGTAGCTCTAAAGTTCAAACACAACACACACACACACACACACACACACACACACACACATACACACACACACACACACACACACTCTCACACACACACACACACACACACACACACACACAAACAAATACACAAACACAAAAAACAAACACACACACACACTTAAAAGACATTTTCAAATCATTTTACATATTAAAAATGTTATCAAAACCAAGCACAATAATTTAAAAGTTGTCCACAATCGTTTAAAAGGATTTTCAAACCTACCAATCAATTAGGGACTCAAGTTAATCGATTGGAAAACAATTTTTGAGCTTTCCAATGGATTAGATCATTAAGCCAGTCGATTATATATGACCTAATCGATTAACCAAGCGATTAGGATATCACCTTAATAGCTTTTAATAGCTCTATATCAGATATTTCCATGTTGGGCAATGTAATCGATTAAAAATGACTAAATAAATCAATGGGGCCTAATGACAATCGATTGGCTCTTCAATTATGCCCATGGATTATTTCCTTTTCTTATTTTTCCAACTCCTATATAAAGGAGGATCACCTCCACTTCATTTCACGCCACTTTCCAATGATTTACATTTTATTTGGAATTTATCTTTCTTTCTTTCTCTCTCTCTCTCTATATATATATATATATATATATATATATATATATCACTCTAGAAAATATTTCTTTGACTTAAAGTTGTCTTAGTGCTTGTGAGTGAAACTTTGCTTGTATGGAAGAGTTTTATAAGTGGTCGTGTTGTTTGTTCAATTCTCGAGAGTGAAACGAGTCATAAAATCTTGGGTTTTGGTTTATTGAGGTTTTCCATAAAAAAGTTTTGTTTTTGGTTATTGAGATCAACATCAAAATTTCTAAGAAGGTTTGTTACTTAGCCTGTGGTAAAAACTATTTTTGGTTAAGGATATGCCTATAAAAATATCAAGATCAAATTGTATAAAGGTTTGTGGGAATAACCTTCAGAAGCTCAAAGTTTATAATCAAACTCTCAAAAAAACCTCTCGGGGACAGGACTAGGCCAACATTCGGCATAACCTATATAAATCTATGGTGCAATCTCTCTAACCCTATCCTTTTAATTTTTATTCTTTATTGTTTTAATTTTTGCTACTATTTACTCTCAAGAAACTACTAACACAATTTTAAGTTTAATCAAGAGAAATTTAAAAGTAATCACAAATTTTAAATACCATAATTCACCCCCACCCTTTTATGCTTGAAGTTATTTATCCAACATCTGCACATCTTAGTACATCAAGACTTAATTTTTCTTATTTTAAACATAATTGTGCATAAAAACCAAAACACTTAAGCGTAAGATCAGGCAAGATTTCTCATCTTTGGATATTTTTTATGTTGAACTTTGATTTTTTATTTTCCTTCTATTGATGTAAGCATTGCAACTTGGTCAACTTTTCTTTTTGACAACTTCTTGTCTAATTATGCTTATGATTAATTTTTCCTTATTATGTTGTCATTAGCATAACCTCTGTATGTTTTAACTTTCATAACACATAGAACCACATACTTGATGTTCTTCATCAAGATGGACTCTTTATGCCATACACAATCTTTAGATGGAGAGAAGACACAATTCACAGTGTACATATATTATTGATCATGGTGTGTGTGTGTGTCTATATATATATATATATATATATATATATATATATATATATCATGATAAAAGTACAATATGTGACAATCTCTTGAGTTGTATGGTTGTTAGAACTTTTAAGGTTATTGTGGTGATAAAGCTAGCTCACGCATGAAGGTGAGAGAAGCTTTGTATATCAGTGCTTTTTTAGTGATCTTGATTGTCCTCCTCAACCTTAAGGTTTAGATATTTATAATTATCCTTTGGGAAAAGATCTTAGACTCCAAGAGAGTAATACCCATTCTCAAGAACGTGGAAATAAGGTAGTTACTTTGCCTATTTCTACGGAGAATGTGGCTACCTTGGTTTGACTCTCTCTCATGTACCATTATGAATAGGGATACGTCACCTCCATGTTTTCACAGAGAGGTAAGTGATATGGAAAATGGGTTCCATAACCAAATGATGGGAACTCGTTCCAATAAATGGGAGGCCAGGAAGTTGAAGTGGGTGATATCTTATGTCACTGCCCGTTATCGAATTTCCTAAGACGCTCTTATGGGCCCTAAAAAATATCACATTACATAGTCCCTCAAGCATGAGGATTTCTATAGGGAAAATGGTTTAATTTTTTCTCTTATTCTTGTGGGCCCTCTAGAAATATAATACTATACACTCCCTTAAGCATGGGTGAGTCCCTTAAGCACGAGGCTCTGTAAAGGGCGAAGTGATTTAGTTTATTCTCTTTTTCTTATTTGAATGAGTCTCTCACGTGTGCCTAGGACGAACCCATCAAGCATGGGTGAGTTCCTCAGGCTTTCCTAATGCGTGTCCCTCAATCATGAGAGAGTCCCTCAGAAATGCCTAACCAAAGTCTTTTAAGTATATGTGACTCCCCTAAGCATAGGTGAGTTCCCATGCATAGCCTAAGGTAGACCTCCAAGTGTTAATGAGGAGAATTGTCAAACATTAGCTAAGGGAAATCCCCAAAATGTCAGGAGAGGTGGAAAGCACACACAAGATTAAATGCGATCAATGATCCTCCATAAAAGAGTTTCAACCATAATCTCTCACATGTGTCAGAACACGACGAACCGTTCGACTGACAAAAAAAACAAGGGAGAGACCCTTGATTACCACTAGTAAATGATCCTCTTTAAAAGAGTTGCATCCATAACCCTTCTGATTTTTCTCATATTTTAATCTCTGAAACCCCTGAGAGTCTTCTAAGAATCTCTTAAGATCCCTCTAGACTTCTCAAGTTCAAGTCCTTAATCTCCTCATTTGCAAATACATGTCTGGTACCCTTTCTTCTCCCTTTTTCCCGTTTACGACGATAATTAAAGTTTTAGATGAGAGTGGTAACCTAGTAAACCCTTTGACCTATGATGAGTTTTTAGCCTTGTGAAGTTACTATTATAAATGGGCTAAATATCCCGATGGGATAATTGACTGCAAATAAGTGGACTTAGGCTTACTCATTAGTTACAAGAGTTTCATTATCTGTGATAGCGATAGTAGATATGGTAGTGATAATGAATCTATTTTCCATTTTTTTCTCAAGAAACAAGAAGCTAATGGCAGCCTTTGACACTGAGCGCAAGGCCATTGAAGATTTTGAGTCCCATTACATCTTTATGGAAATGATAACCTCCTTTCGATAACATGTTAATCTTTTCTCTTTGGGTGATGAGGAAGAAGTCATCCTAGAGATTTGTTATACAACAAAGAGGGCCAATACGAGTATTTTAGACCATTCTCCCCAGCCCCCACTTGTACCTTCAGCTCCCCGTCGTTTGTGACCAAGGGGTTATAATCCCCTTTTCTTTGTTTGAGGTGAAGTTTTTAAAGGTGATCAACTTCCTCTCGTCCCAAATCACACCTAATGAACAGAGTTTGATTTGGGTGTTTGGAATCATATTTCGGCACCTAGAGGCCCAATCCACCATAAGATTGTTCTTCTCATTCTATGGAACTAAGATAGTCGTTATATGGGCCTGGGTGTCCCTGGGTGCCTTTACCAAGAGAGCTCTGTTCAAACCATACTCCAATAATTGCAAGAATTAGAAAGACTATTTTGCAAGGGTGAGAGGGTGAAGTAGATCCTCTATGGTCTCTACTGAGACAGATGGCACCCCTTGCTTCCCTATTGTTTGGACAAATAATCCAGTTATGATTATTGGGTATGATTTTAACTACCTCACACCTGATGAGATGGAGATAGTCTAGATCCTGGATGAATTCGAGGACATGAGTTCTGATACCATGATCGTCTTAGACCAAAGGGATGTTAAGAACATGAACAAATATATAAATAATTTTGATATCGTAATAAAATGTCAAAGATATCATTGGACAAAAGGAAGGAACGTATGACAAAGATAATGTATGAGTGCCCATGAACAAAAAATACTGAGAGTTGCCTATATGGCTTGAACACAAAAAGGACCAAGAGGCACGCCGAAAGTCATGCGCCCCGGAGTCTCACGTACCTAAATTCCATAAACAGGATGTGGGTGTATTCCCTGCTCCAAAGGCTAAGGTGATCTGGATTCTTGAAGTAGATGGGGATGGCGAGCATCTGTCACCCACAAGGAACGATCTTCCTCCTCAACCCTATTTATGGAATGATCCCTTATTTGGTACTAGTGCCGCCCTCTTTCCATTTCTGGAAATTTTTCCAAGGGACTATAAGGCCATGTGCAACAGAGGAGCCTCACAAGTTGTTTGAATTAAAGGAGAACCACTTATTGATGGTCTTGTTGATGGAGTATGCTTGAAGGTGAGGAAAACACAAGGGGGTTTGAATTGTGTTAGATTTTTCTTTCTTTTCTAAAAATCTCTTATCACATTTTGAACTCAAACTATAGAATCTAATACATAGTTAAGTATTTGTAGATGATAAAACAAATTCAAAGTTTTGAAGTGAAAGATCAGACACAAGAAAATTTATCCTGGTTCCTCCCACAAAATGAGAGTAGTCCGGTCCCCTTGTACTTCCAAGGGATTTCAATATAATCATTACTGATTATAATTGCTCAATCACACAAGTAAGAGACTTCCAATGCTTAAATGCACAAGTAAGAGACTTCAAATGCTCAAGCACACAAGTAAGAGACTTCAATTTCTCAAGCACGCGAGTAAGAGACTTCTAGCAATCTAACTTAAAAAGAAAATATTATTTGATTCTTACACTTGATATACAGTCAGAGGTGTACACAAAATACAACTTAATAAGACTCTTTAAGACTTAATAATTTCTAAGATATACAATTGATAAGAAATTATAATTTAAACTTGTGTTGTTTGTTTGACAGAGTAACAACTTTATTTATCGTCAACAATTGGATATCTTTCTTCATGTCTTCAGCTTCTTATATAGAGAGATAGAAAAGATTCGTTAAAGAGAAGATCTAGAACAAGTGAGTCTTAGAGAAGATTGATCATAGATGTTGGAATGTTACTTGATATGGTTAATCCCTATATTCGAAATCCCTTTGCTTCAAAAGGAATTATTTGTTACATCCCAGATGTCTGTGTAGATGTTTGTTTAAATCTTCATGTGATTAGAAAAAGACAAATTACTCTCTGAGTCTGAAAGTGACCTATATGAGTCTTCTCGATCCTTGCGTTTATTGACCTTAGAGTCTAATAGTTACCTATCAAAGTCTTCTTGATCCTTGCATTGGATGACTTCGGAGTCTGAGAACTTCATAGGCTTAGTCTTCAGAGGTTGACTTGCTTCATATACTGAGTCTTCAGAGTCTGAGAATTTTAGAGGTTGACTTTCTTCAGAGTTTGGTGTTCAGAAGTTGAACTCCTTAAGAGTCTGACTCTTTAGATTTTGGTTCTCAAGTTCTGATTATTTAAATTTTGGATCTTTTAGCTTCTTTTTAAATGTGCATTTTTAGTACCAGAACTGACTTTATATAAGAAATTTTAGTTTATGGTCTTACACACTTAAACATATGTTAGTGAATTGTTCTTTAAATACTTTGTTATAATGAAAACCTTAGAACTATGGTACAAACCAATTTTGTTCCAACATTGCTGACCAAAAGAAGCACGCCTAGGTTATGGATGATTTGAAATCAAAGCTTTCTAAATCCCAAGGGAATCTCACCATGGGACAAGTGATAGTGAAGACTTTAAAGAAGGATAAGGAGGGCTTGGCTACCAAACTTGAGAAGATGGAGTCAAATGTTGAGGATTTTTCCACATCAAAGAAAAAATTGAAGGAATACTTGTAGTAAGCCCTTTGCTTGAAATAGAAAACAGGGGAGGAGTTATTTGGGCTTAAGGATGAGCTTGTGGAAACCTCTAACTCTTATTTTGAATGGGAGAAGGAGCAAGTCACCTTCCTCTATTCTAAGCTAGATATGATCTAAATGGACATCTTCAAGGTAGTTTGTGATGGCAAGCTGGTGGAGGAGGAATAGAGAATACCTCATATGAGAAGCCAACCAACTCTCCTAATAAGAAATCGCATATTGATCTTGAGGGCGACAAGGCGCCGACAGAAAATCTGAAGGAGGCTGCATCCCAGGAGAAAAGGCAAGCTTCTAAGGCAGGTTAGTGATTTCGAGATTTATATGATTTTTCCCCTTGGTGGCTTATTTCGTGATTATACCTGTCATACCCTAATTTTTAACCCTAAGATCCCTCATATTGGTCTTCTCCCTCTCACCTTTTGGGTTTTTTTTTTTACTTTTTAGATCACCAAGCACCCTTTTATGCGTGTTTGTCTTTATGTTTATCCTTATGATTATTGCTTATCTAACCACTAATTAAAATTCCAAAAATATGTCTTGTCTCTCTGAGATTATTGTGTAAGGTAGGGCTTTCCATCAAGAGCCTCAAGCTTGGTCCCTTAGCCAGGGTTTTGTTTCTCAAGTAAAAGTGTGAACATCCATTGACTCTCAAGGGCTTATCCTTCAAAACGTGACTTTCAATCTCAAGTTTTATTGGCCATCAATCATCTCTCAATATCATTTGGATCAATAATACCTCAAGGTCTTGTTGCTTGCTTCTCAAGAAAGTCAAAGGTTCATGTGTTTATTTCCATGCCTTCATCAACAAGCCAACCCAAGCTTTGAGCAATTAAATCAAAGGACATTCAAGGAAATCTTATTTTGGGTTCATATCATCATCCATGTACCTTGGAATGCAAGAAAACCTCAAGTTTAAAAGTTGGTTCAAGAAGGTTTGATCAAAAAGTCAACATTTTCATGTCAAAGTTCCAAGGACTAAAATTCCTTCAATCTTTCGTATTTTTGAGTGCTTCTTTTTGCAAATGACTGTTCTCAATATCCTCAACAACTTCTCTTTATATGACAAGAGCCAATTATGCTTGGAGGATCATCAAAAGTTTCGAAACATTATAGATCATTTGTGGACTTAGTGTAATTTGACATATTTTCAAGTGACTTTTTCTCAACCTTCAAGGATCACAACTTCTCCAGTTCTTATCATTTGAGGTTGATTCTTTTTGCTATCTACTCTTTGTTATGCCCTCTACAAGTTTGCTTCAATTATCAAGACCAAATTATGTTTGGAAGGCCTTGGAATTTGTTGGAACATTATAGGTCATTTTCTGCCTCAAAGACTTAGAATTTTTCTAAGTATGATGACCAGTTTTTCGTGCCAACTTCAACACATCATAACTTTCTCCTCAGGTGTCTAAATGAAACCTTTCTTGGCACATTCTAAACTAGGCCATGAGGACTACACATTGCAAGAGGAAAGGTAGCAGAAAGCCTCTTGAGTAGGCTGTCCCATCAAGGTGAACATGGTAACTTAAAACTGAAGAAAGCTCCATGATCAGATTTTTGACTCACTCTAATTCCAACTAGAGGCCAAATTAAAATTCAATTTCGTGCCTAATAAAGTTCAATAAGTGTCTAGAAGTTGTTTAGCACTTAAAACACAAGTTTTGGTTAAGTTTTGATGACTTGAGAGTCACACCTTTGGCATGATGAGGGTGTGCACGACTTCTCCTATTCTTTGATCATTCCACCCCTCTCAACATTCCATTCTCTTCATATATAAATAGAGAGTCTCCCTCCATTCATTTTCAAAGCTTTGAGAACCATTGAACCCTTGCTTGAACTTCAAACTTTCTCCAGAATTTTCACTATCGGGTTTTGAATTCTAGCCATTCTTAATCCAATTTCTTTGTTCTAAAAACTTCATCGGCCCCCTCTAAAGCTTTTGCATCAAGTCTCATGCTCCCAGGCCCTCTGAAGTACCCTGTCCATGTCATGCTTCTTCAACCTCTGGCCACCATCTTAACAAGGTAGTTAGAAGCTTCAATTTGCTTCAAAAAAGTTACCACGATGTTGTTCATCACTCTTTGATCCTTTCCCCTCAATTATCTTGCATTAATTCTTAGTATTCATCATTTAATTTTAAATTTCGTGAGTTGCTTGTTTATGTGTATTTTGCAAAATTCACTATGCACACTTTCAATAAATGAGAGTGGAGCATATGGTTGGGTTCGCCCCAATGAGACGGTCAAAATGGCATAGGTCTTATGACCTGAGGTAACTGTTTTCCAAAGCTCCGGTGAGAGCTCACCAGAGAAGATGACCGGAGGCTTGGCCTGAGTTTCTGATTTAAAATGGATTCTGTGTGTTATTTCATTTGAGGACAAGGATGCTCCTTCCATCTGATCCCTTAGATGCGCATACATTGACTGTTTCATTTAAATCTGATGGCTGATGATTTATTGGATTTGGTGCTTTTATTTCATTAAATCATATGATGCGCTTTCTCTCCTAACCCTTGGATCTGATTACTTTGATTAATCTGACTGCATCCAACACATCAGATGTTTTCTCTTTTCTTTTTTATTTTCTTTGATTTTCTTTTTTATTGCATTATTTTCAAAAATTCATAACTAATTCATTTTTTATCCAAAAAATACCAAACCAATTTCTAAAATTTTCTTATTTTCTCCTCTTTCTGATTATCCTTTTTCACTTTTTTTTTATCATAAAATATTTTTCATGATTTTAAATTTTTTTCATGTGTTTTAATTTGTTTAAAAATATTTTTAGGCATTAAAAAATTCTCAAAAATTTTATATATCATCCTTGACTTGTTTCTGACTTGTGTGATTTTTCTTGATCATTTGTTCTTTAGTTTGAAGCATCATTTGCTTTTTCTCCTTATTTTCATTTTAAGAAATCATTTAAAAATAATTTATTTTTATTTTTATTTTCTTTTATTGCATTTTGTGCTTGTTGACCTTTGTTAACTTCTGTTTGACTTGGATTTTGGTTGATTTGGTCAAGTTTCATCAAGCTCAATGGTCTTGGGTGTTTATGGGGTGAAAACCCTAATCCACCAAAATGGATGATTGATTTTGATGATAGATTGATCAATCCTTGAATTTAATTTGTTGTTTTTGTTTCCTTGTTTCCTCTTCTTCATCTCCCTTCTTTTTTCTTTTGGTTGATGAAAATCTTTAACATCATGGATTGTTGATGATCAAAGATGTTTGAACCTTCATTATTTCAAACATGTTGTTGAAGTGATCATTTGGATCACTCACTTCACTTTGGAGTAGTTATAGGTTGCCTTTGATCATTGATGGAAGTTCTTAAATAAGATGAGACCAATCCTGTTTTATTTTTATGTGGCATGCTTTAGGAGAGTGATCAACATATCATTTCTCTAGCATGTATTAATACATAAGTTGTTATTGATCGGCCTTAGATAGTTGTGACTTCTACATAAGTCCAATTACGATTGCTTAACATAGCTCTAAATTTGTTCCAATCCGAAAACCAAGTCATTTTTGTAAGTGAGATTGTCAACCTCCTATTCTCCATGGTATTGTGTGAAATAGATTGGACCTTTTGTTACCCGAAAGAGCTAGTGGCATACTTGTCGATTTTTATCCAGGTTGGAGCCCTTATCTTGGTAATGTATAAGACCATGTTTTCATGCTTATGGATGTTTAGTTGAGTGTTCTCCAAAAAATGACAAATTGGCATCTCATTTTAACGATTAACATACTAACTTTTTTGTTTTATTTCTTTTACTTTAATTGTCATTTATATTATGCTCTTTACTTATTGCAATTTGTGTTATGCTTTTACTTTAGTATTCCATATCATATTGTTTATCTTTATCATATTTCTTTCTCTTTGTCCACTTGGACTTGTGTTTATGCTTTCATTTATTTTGTCCATTTGGGCTTTACTCTTAAAACATTAATAAATATCAAATCATTAAAAAACTTGGTTATTTTCATGGACTTGAGTTACTATCCTATGCATTGATGTGAAGTTTGGATTTAGAATTAGGACCTTGACCTTGGCTTGGAAATATACCTTGAGACTTACTTGGAATTCATCTTGTACCCTTGGCCTAAAGATTTTTTTGAAGACTCATCTTGGTTGTTATGATTTCATCTGATGCTTGGATTACTATTTGCTTATTTGGCTTGCTTGAAGCTTAATCTAAAGGACGGAATTCTTGATTCACTTATGTCATAGGGTTTGATTTCCTTGTTAGATCTTTCTTTGTCTTTAGCTTTTACTTTTTGCAATAGGTCAATTTGATTTGAAAACTGTTGAAGGAATCTCTATTACTATTATGCTCCTTGGAAGACAATTCAATAAAGTGCTGAAAAGTATGGATAGGGAGTCTAGACCAAATGTCAAGAACTTCTCATCTGACATCAACAAGACTAGTGATGTTCAGTGAAAAGCAAGAACAAAGGCGAAGCAAAATCAAGATAGAAGCATCCAGTGTCATGAATGTGAGGGTTTTGGTCACATCAGGCAAGAATGTCCAACATTCCACAAGAAACAGAAAAAGGGGTTGACTACTTCCTGGACTGTTGAGTTTGAAGGTGAAACTAATGATGAGATTGCTAAGCAAGTTACAACATTCATTGGTAGATGTGATTCTGATAAAGACTCTTGTGATGAAGAGGTCACTTATGAGGAATTAGCTGCTTCCTACAAGGAACTTTGTGTCAGAAGTGAAGAAGTGTGTAAATTAGGAGAAAAACATAAGGGACTTATAGATCAAATTCAGGATGAAAAAGAGAAACTTTTGTGTACCATCTCTGAACTTCAAGATAAACTAGTCCTATTGACCTCAAAGCTTGATAATATGACCAAATCCTTAAGGATGTTGAACAATAGATCTGATGTATTGGATGAGATTCTTCAAGTTGGGAAAGGAGGTAAAATATTTGCTAGTATAAGGTTTAATTATAAGTCTTTAAATAATCTAAGAAAAACCCTATAACAAAGTTTGTTCCTACTGAAGTGAAGGATGAGCTCATAATATCTGACCAAATCTTACAACATCCTGCCAGAGTTTAGAAAACTCATACTAGAGGCAAGTTCTAGCCCAGGAATTGTCATTATTGTGGTAAATATGGCCACGTAAAACCATTCTGCTACAAATTGTATGGTTATTCAAAATATTCATCTCAACCTAGGGATAATCATGCAAGGCTTAAAACTAGAAAGGAGTGGAATGCTAAGGATGTTGTCACGAGTCTCATAGCCCATACCTCTTTCAGAACCTCGTCTAGAGAGGACTGGTATTTTGATAGTGGACGTTCTTAACATATGACAGGTGTTGAGAACTTCTTGATTGATATCAAGTCTTATCCTACCAGGTGTGTCACATTTGGTGGTTGTGATAGAGGTGAAATTAAGGTAATGGGAAGGGTAGCTTGTACTGGACTACCTAGTCTAAATGAGGTACTCCTTGTAAGAGATCTAACTGCCAATCTGATTAGAATTAGTCAGTTATGTGACCATGGTTTAAACGTGAACTTCACTAAGTCTGAATGTTTGGTTTCAAATGAAAAGAATAATATTATGATGAAGGGATTTAGGACCAAAGATAATTGTTATTTATGGGTTCCTTAAGAAACTACATGCTCTACCACTTGCTTAGTCCTCAAGAAATGGATTGTGCCTAAAGAGGAAGTTAGAGGTATTCCTAAGCTTAAAGTTGAGAAGAAAGTCAGGATGTTAAACCAGAAGTTGTAGCATCTTAACACAAATCAATTTAAAAAATTAAGGAGAAAATTTGAAATTCGGCCTTATGCGAAATTATGTCAATTATTATTGTGTAAGCTTGCAACCAGATCTTTCTCTCACCATTCAATACTGCACAATATTTTTTACAAATCATACCAACCTTATCATATTTTTCAAATTTTCAAGAAACTCCTTTACACTTACCTTACTGTTCCCACTCTCCTATACGTCAGAAAACTGTTCATCTCTCATTTCATCTCCTGGCAACCTGAATCCAAGATGTCCAACACTCTCGTCTCAACTCTTGGCAAGTCCCCAGAAGAGAAAAGTTTCGTTACTCCAACGAGAACTAGGGTTTCACACTCACCAACCAAGGTTTTTTCTCCAGACGTGATCACTGATGTTGTACCAATCTCAGTTGTTGTTCCACAAGCTTCAACAAAAGGATATGCCAAAGCTTCTGGTGCAAAGAAAGATAAAATCTCAAAGGTAAGTAAAGACTCCTCTTCTTCCAAGAGTGTTCAAAAACCCCGTATTCATGATATATATATCCTTGGCTTTGATGATAACATAAGTATTAAAAGAACAATGGTGTTATCTAATGTGTATTTGAGTATGCAGGTTCACTCACTTAAAAGATACAATCAAAATCTGATATGAAGACACACTTGAGTGAAGCTGAGCTACGTGGTTCTGATGACACAGAATCTGAAAGAACTCTTGCTAAGTGTTGTCTGGTGGAGACTCTAAAGCTGAAGGCCTCAACATCAGAAGAAGCAACTTACTATTTCTACACTTGGTAATAGTATTGGCTTCTGAAGACTGTTCAGAAGATGTAGTGAAGCTAAAGCTATCCGTACTACAGAAAGCATGTTGTAATGTCAACTCAGCTCATCAACTAGAGTCTATGATCACAAGGCTCAAGAAAAGTTGACATGCTTTACGAATAACCACTCTCAACGGCTCTATAGTATATAATACTTCTGAAATCTTGTAATTTAGATTTCTATGTATCTACACAATGGATCAAGATCATCTATGTATCTACCATCAACGTATCTTGTAATTTAGAGAAGAACAGAGACATTTGATCAAGTTATTTCTCTTAACGGCTAGTTCCCTGAAATCTTCTATATAAGGATCTAAAGGTTCTACTTGAATCTTTAACAAGGAATAAAAGGAAGAAGGAATGCTCAAGAAGATAGAGGTATTCAGCGTCTCTATCGGAATGAAAATAACAAGATCAACAATGAGCAACAATGTGCAAACCTACTGAATATGTTGAATCTTTTGTTAATTATTGTAAATTATAAATAGCCTTAAGGTTTCCTAAACATTGAATACTCTGGAAATATTAAGTGCTTAAGGTCCTTATTAAGGTTATTACCATGTACCTCTAATTCTGGATCAAGTTCACCTTGTTCACTATTTTGCTGAATATATTGTTCAGCAGATAAGATTAAAAGTCTCATACTATGTGTTTGAGCATCAAGTCTCTAATTGAAAAGCTTGAGCCAAGTAAGTCTCTTGTTGTGTGCTTGAGCATTGAAAGTATTGCTCTTTGTTGATTAAGTAGAAAAGTCTTGGATCGAGGATCTGAGCAGGAAATTCTTAGCCAGTGTGTCCGAGTAGGAAAGTCTTGGATCGAGGATCTGAGCAGGAAAGTCTTAGAAGGTGTGTCTAAGCTAGAAAGTCTTAGATGGTGTGTCTAAGCAGGAAAGTCTTAGATGGTGTGTCTAAGCAGGAAAGTATTAAGCATTGGGTCTAAGCAGGAAAGCCTTAAACGAGGTGGTTTAAGCAAGGAAAGTCTTAGGATTTGAGGATCTAAGCAGGAAGTCTTGATCAGGTGCTGATTGAGCATGGAAGTCTTAGACTGTAGGTATGAGCAGCGAAAGTCGTATGCTTGAGTGCATAAGCAGTTGTAATCATGTGATTGATTATAGAGGAAAATTTTTTGCAAGGCAAGGGGTCTGGAGTACTCTCAGTTAGGAGAGGAACCAGGATAAATCTGTTGTGTTCTGTGTTCAGTATATTCTACTTTTAATATATTGTTCGACTGCATGTATGATCAGATTCTTAATAAGCGTTTAGAGTCTGAGCTCTGTTCAGAAGCATAATTGTTTTTATTTTGGTGAACACGATTCAACCCCCTTCTTGTGTATTTTCCTCTTCTTCAATTGGCATCAGAGCCTGGTATGTGCATAACAATTTACAGTGGTGCAGACAAAGATCTTTTAAGGAAAGTATATTTTTCATTTTATTATGAAAAGAAGGGTGGATACAAGATGAAGGAATCTATTGAAATTAACTTGTCTTCTTCTCAACGGAAGTGGATAGTTCAAGATGAAGACTCGTGAATAAGTCAGAAATACTTCAAAATAGACTACAGATCCAGAATCAAAAATGTCATCCAACTAAGCTTTATTATTCATGATTTCAAGTGTAACTTTCTGTACAAGACGTTTCAGCATAAGTAATCTTCATGCTTAGATAGCTTGGAAGAAAGTATCTTAAGAAACTTCTGAACTGGTGTAGTGGATATTCTCATCTTTTGTGGCAATATCTATGTCATGCTGAAACAGAGAATTCTTTTTACTTTTGAAGAAAGCTCTATTATTGTTGTTCAGAACAAATTTATATATTTTGTTCTTTACTGAACTGATTGATCTAATAATTCTCTCAAGAGTTATGTAGTCGAAAAAGTTTTCTGAACTTAGTGGTTTATGCTTGATTCCAAGTAGAGAATCTGAATCTGATAATTGTCAGAGACTGTCTTAATCAAGGTTTTTGGTAAGAAAACTTTTGATCTAAGATAATCTCTAAAAATTTTCCTGATTTAGAATCTTTCTTAAAGAAATCTTTGTTTTTCACATGCACAATAAGTGGAAAAAAATTTTACACCTGTATCACTCTTTACACCTGTCAGATTTGTCTTCGGCATGCTTAAAATTATTGGTGACTTGAATTTAAAGGGAATGGAATTTGTTTTAAATATTTGTATGTTTAAAATCCTTTTAATTCCATTTGATTCTCTCAACACCTTCTCAACACACACAGCCTTTATCACTGTCGCTCTTGTGCTCTAACTGTAAACCCTAGAAAAGCCTTTTACCTTCTCTATGGCATCCTCTGTTAATCCATTAAATATAAATTCAATACAAGACCTTAATATCAAACCAAAGACTACTTTACTCAATCAAAATGATTTAAAGCTTCTTATGGAGAAAGTGGTTGATTTTCAAAGTTTTGCTGCAAATGGCTGTCAGTTAAAGAAGTACTTTGAGTCTCAAGGATGGATGAAATTTTTCAACATGCTAAATGGACCAACATACCCAACTCTGGTAAAAGATTTCTACGTGAGAGCAGAAGTGTATGATGAGTTCTTTGCTCAGAATGAAGAGATAATTTCTATAGAAAATGACAGAAGTTTAAAAGGAAATCAAGAGCTGAAATGGGTCTAAAATAATTCAACTGTGATGAAATTAGATACGCTGTAATGGGTATAGAGGTTTCGATCACTCAGGACAATATTGCTCAGTTAATTTGAGCTAAGAATAAAGGTATGGTGATTCTCAACTCAGAGGATGGAGGAATTTATGACAAAGACATTAAGAAATGTCTCTTCAAGAAGAAAGATGATTTTGGTAAAGTGGAGAATATGCATTTGGAATAAAAACTACTGTTCAAAATTCTCATTGGATGTTTAATTCCCCGTGATGGTAATTCTGATCAAATTTCTTGGGATCACAAGATGTTTCTCTGGTACCTTTCAACTAATCAGAGGTTAAATCTTCCTGCTTGCGTTTTCCATCATTTATGTGTATCCATTAAAGACTCCTCCAAAAAGCTTAAAAGAACAGTACCTTATGCAAGGTTATTGTCCGAACTTTTCTATCAAGGAAAACTGATTAACTTGCTGTTAGAATGTGGAGTCACTCAAGACTTAGATGATGCTTATGGAAGTGTGCTGTCAGCATCAGTTCTGGCTCACATGAAAGATAGATTGAAAAAGGACATCATAGTGATTAACAATCCCATCAAAATTAGAAAAAATAAGAGAAGAAAGTTTCTGGACAACTTTCCTATGATAACAAAAGAAGATTCTCCATAAGTTATCAGAATGCTTATTGAAAAAGCTAAGAAGGACCGTGGAGTGACCATTTCTCAGGATCATCTCCCTATCAAGTCTTTGAATGAGTATGACTCTAGGAGAAGAGGGAAAAGGATGGTAATCACTTATGATAGTGATGAAGAGTTTGATGAAAAAATTGTAGCTCATGCACTTGTTAGAAAGAAATTGATGGGAGATGCTCAGAAAGTAGCACGTAAGGAGGAAGAAAGGCTTGTTCATAAAAGTGAAAAGAAAGGAAATCCTCATAGCTTCAAGGAAACTTTGGAACAAGAAGCTGAAATCCTTTCTACTAAGTCGATAAGTGAAGTATCAGGCTGCAATTCAGAGAAGGAAGCTAGTACATACAAGAAAAGGAAATTGTCTAGCTTGAGCCAAACAGAAGAAGAAGAAGAAAGGGAAGGTAAAAGGACTCAAGTTTTGAAGGAAGTTAAGCAGTTCTTCATCTTCTTTATTCTAACTGGTATGGATGTAGTTTTTGAAGAAATGGTTAAGGAAGATCGAATTGAAGAATCAACAGAACTTGTAAAGATAAGCAGGGAGATCTTAAAAGAACATCTGGGAGAATCTATTCTAAACTCTTCTAAAGTCATTCGGATGACTCAAGAGTTTATTGAAATGTGCAAAAAGAATGTTATTGGTACTAAAGATAATCCTAAGGAAGTAGAGGAAGTTGCTTTAGAGAGAGAAGCTGAAGGAAATATCCACAGATAAGAATGATGAGTCCAAAGTTTGGTTGAATGAAAATACAGAGGTTAATGTAACAAAAGTTGTAGAAGAACTTGTCTCTCTAGCTGCTGGATCAGGTACAGAAGCTGAACTCATTCACAACTTTAATCTTAATACTTCACTAAGAAAGTTTACCACACCTCCACCTGTTAAACTCAGCCAAACCTCTGCTCTATCAATCATCCCTTTGATCATAGATTTTTCATTACTAAAATCTACTCCACTAACTAATAATCTATCTCTTGATCAAAACATTCGAGACATTGATACTTAGATTCTGACCAGACTAACTTCACCTTTCTTGGTGAAACTGGAAGTGGTTTGAATGCCAAGCCTCTCAATGCTGCATCACCATCAAACAGCTCCACCAAAACATTGACATATCAACATATTCAGGAATTCGTTAATGATATACCTGAGTATGCTGAGTCTGAGCAACAATCAGAAAACAATTTCCAAAATCAACCATTACCAACAAATCATCAAATTGACCAACTCGAGTCTCAATAAAATCATGACTTAGAAAAATATATTACAGCTGAATCTGTTCATGAAATCTAGAAAAATGAAACTAACACATCCAAACCATCTCAGCACATGACCAACCATCATCCTCTACCCAATCATATACTTTCTTAGTTAGAAGTCTTTAGAACTGAGTTGTTTAATGAGGCAAAAGTACTGGTGGAAGAAGTACTTACATCCACTAATCCTAAGATCTATAATGCTAAATGGGAATGCTTTAGAAGATCTGTCAACTCGGTTATTGAAGATCTAAAGAATTCTTCATCAAAGGAAGTTGTTACATCTATCCAGAAGCAACTGCTTAATCTTGAGGCCAAAATCAGTGTAGTTGCTGATTGTCAAGAGCTTATGAAAATTCAGATGGCTAGTAACCAACTCTCAGTGGATGATCAACTTAAGTCCGGGGTTGAGAGGAAAGAAGAAATTGGTTCAGACCTTAAGGCAATCATGGAATTGTTAAAGAAACCTTAGGTCTAGGATGTAGAACCGTTTTGTTTGTGTCCTTGTGTTTTAGTTTTGAAACTTTATTATATGAATTTATCTTGTTTTTGGATCCCATAATGCTTTATGATTATGTATTTGAATGCCTTTATATCTATCATAATTATGTTTGTTCATAAGTTGTGTGCTTTATTTTGAGACATGCATTATGTAGCAAAGTTGATTAATAAACTGATTAAAGGGAAAAACTTCATTGAAATTCAAATATTACATTAGTAAAGATATGACTGTAAAATAAACTAGTCTATTTCTAGTCTCCTTTGTTTCTTCAGTCACCTTTCACTGTATTACTTGAATTCTCCCTCTAGTATTGTTATGCTTCTTCATCTTCGGCTGAAGGATCCTCAGGAGCATCTTTGTGTTTCTTTGACCCTGAAGTCTGAGCTCTGTACGTAGCCAATCTAGTTTGAATGCCCTTCTCTTCCTTCTGTTTCTGACTCTCGTTTGCTGCATCTGCAAGAAGTTGTGCAGAACGTTCCTTGTTTGCCAAACGTCTTTCTTTTGTTGCTTCAACCTTCTTCAGCAATTTAAATTCTCTTGCAATATCATGCTTCTCACTCTTATCAGGAATATAGCTGTGAGATTTTCTCTTCATAGCTATCTACTGCTTGAAGTATTTTTGAAGAAATGGATGAACCTTTAAGGATGCGAGGTTACTTTTATAGTATGCTTTATGTGTTCAGTCAAGTACATCAGTAGACCAATATTTAATGATTCTTTGACCATATTGAAACACTGCACCTACTTGATTGTGACTAAAGCTTTCTTGACTGTATTGGGACTCTGTACTTCTGAGTTTTTCTTGATATGTTCTCTATTTTGTGGTTATACATTTTTGATGTGACAAAAGCGGGAGAAATATATAAGTATTTAAATAAGATTTTATTTCCTCTTCATATTCAAATGCTGCAAAAGTTAAAAGTATTATCAATTTTTCTCATTTAATTTTTTTTTATGGTTATCTTGTGCGGGTAAATAATTTTAATTGTTCCTGTATATGGAACTAAGGGGGAGCTTACAAACCTCAAACTCAGTCCATTAGACTCAGAAAGAGCTTATAAACCTCGTATTCTGATGTTGCTAAGAAAGTTAATATTATAATTTTCTTGAAAGTAACACTTAGGGTGGGTTCTCAGAACTCAACTATTGGACTATTAGACTCAGGGGGAGCTTACAAACCTCATACCACTATATTGCTGAGAAAACTAAATATATTTTAGGATTTCTTAGAAATAGAACTTAGGGGGAACTTACAAAACTCAACCTTTGATCTATCAAGACTCAGAGAGAGCTTACAAACCTGATGCTCTGATGTTGCCTAAGAAAAATTAAAATATCCTAAACATTGTCTTTTAAATACTGTGACTACTGACCACGTTTCCAGTGTTGTGCCAGATGTTGAGACATCTTTGGCCCAAACTGATCAACTTGTGGGAACTCCTCAAGAAAACCCTAATTTGAGTGAGGCTGAAAAAGT
Organism: Lathyrus tuberosus; assembly: GCA_022829125.1. NCBI lineage: Eukaryota > Viridiplantae > Streptophyta > Magnoliopsida > Fabales > Fabaceae > Lathyrus > Lathyrus tuberosus. The sequence continues at coordinate 11,873,782 of JALAZF010000145.1, forward strand.
TGACATTGATAGAAATCTTCGAATGTTAGTTGCTAGTGTTCTTAAGGAAGCTAGATCTGATGATGTGCCAGACGTCACCACACCCTTGGCTCAATCTGTTCAACATGTTGAAATTCCTCAAGAAAAACCTTGCAATGAGGCTATTACTAAATCTTGTTAGAACAAGATCTGTTCATGATATATATCCTTAGTTTTGATGATAACATAAGTATAAAAAGAACGTTGGCGTTATCTAATGTGTCTTCAAGAATGAAGGTTCTCTCACTTAAAAGATACAATCAAAATCAGATATGAAGACACACTTGAGTGAAGATGAGCTACGTGGTCCTGATGACACATAATTTGAAAGAACTCTTGCTAAGTGTTATCTGGTGGAGACTCTGAAGTTGAAGGCCTCAACATCAGAAGAAGCAACTTACTGTTTCTACACTTGGTAATAGCATTGTCTTCTGAAGACTGTTCAGAAGATGTAGTGAAGTTGGAGCTATCCGTACTACAGAAAGCATGTTGTAATATCAACTTAGCTCATCAGCTAGAGTCTGTGATCACAAGGCTAAAGAAAAGTTGACGTGCTTTATGGATAACCACTCTCAACGGCTCTATAGTACATGATATTTTTTAAGACACTTTGGTCATACAACTTACACAATGGATCAAGATCTTCTGTGTATCTACCCTCAACGTCTCTTGTACTTTACAGAAGAAAAAAGACATTTGATCAAGTTATTTCTCTCAGCGACTAGTTCCCTGAAATCTGCTATATAAGGAGCTAAAGGTTCTACTTGAGTCTTTAACAAGAAATAAAAGGAAGAAGGAATGCTCAAGAAGATAGAGGTGTTCAGCGTCTCTATCTAAATGAAGAAATAACAAGATCAACAATGAGCAACAATGTGCAACACTACTGAATATGCAGAATCTTCTGTTAATTATTGTAAATTGTAAATAACCTTAAGGTTTCCTAAACATTGAATACTCTGGAAATCTGAAGTGCTTAAGGTCCTTGTTAAGGTTATTACCCTATACCTATGAATATGGATCAAGCACGCCTGGTTCTCTTTTCTGGTGAACATATTGTTCAGCAGATAAGATTAAAAGTTTCATACTATGTGTTTGAGCATCAAGTCCCCAGTTCAAAAGCTTGAGCCAAGTAAGTCTCATACTATGTTCTTAAGCATTAAAATTATTTATCTACGTTGATTAAGGAAGAAAGTCTTGGATCGAGGATCTGAGCAGGAAAGTTTTAGACATTGTGTCTAAGCAAGAAAGTCTTAGATCGAGGATCTGAGCAGGCAAGTCTTAGATTGTGTGTCTAAATAGGAAAGTCGTAGACGGTGTGTCTAAGTAGGAAAGTCTTAGGCAGTGGGTCTAAGCAGGAAAGCCTTAAACCAGGTGGTTTCAGCAAGGAAAGTCTTAGGATCCGAGGATCAAAGTAGGAATTCTTGATCAGGTGCTGATTGAGCAAGGAAGTCATTGACTGTAGGTCTGCGCGGTGAAAGTCTTATGCTTGAGTGCATAAGCAGTTGTAATCATGTGGTTGATTATAGTGGAAAATCTGTTGCAAGGCAAGGGAACTTGAGTAAGCAGTTGTAATCATGTGGTTGATTATAGTTAGGAGAGGAACCAGGATAAATCTGTTGTGTTCTGTGTTCCGTTTATTCTACTTCTGATATATTATTCCACTGCACATATGATCAGATTTTGAATAGGCGTTTAGATTCTGAACTCTGTTTAGAAGGAGAAATGTTTTCATTTCGGTGAACATAATTCAACCCCTCTTCTTGTGTATTTTCCTCACCTTCAAATTTGTTTCTTTTAAGTTCACTGAGCAAAGTCTCCATGAAGAGGTGGTTAAAGATGATGTTGTTAATGAGAAAAATGGCTCTAGTGAAGAAGGCATGATGATTGGTAATGAGGAGAGGTTATATGATAAGGAAGTTAATGTTGAATAGAAAGCTCCTGAAACTATCAATGTTGATGATCTGAACTCAGATGATGAGACTCTTGCTAACAAACTTGCTGCTAATATCGCCAAAAGGTTAAGAGTCATGAAAGGAAAGATTGATGCTTCCACATGTAAGCAACCTAAGGCATCAAAGGAAAACACAAGCGTAGGCCCTGAGAAGAGTTGGAGCAGTGTTGTGACCCCTGTCTCCAAGAAGAAATCTCTGAAAAAAGGAAGGAAGTTCCTTCTAGTGATTCTGAGTATGAGGTGAATGTTGAACCAGATGTTCAGGACATCGTGTCCTCCACCAGAAAGGTAGCAGCAGAGAAAAAGATACATGCAAATGTTCTAGAGGTGGCCATTGATAACATTTCTTTTCACTCTATTGAAAGTGTTGAAAAATGGAAGTTTGTCTGTCAAAGGAGGTTGGCTCTCGAAAGAGAACTTGGGAAGGATGCTTTTGAGTGTAAGGAGGTTATGAGTCTCATTGAGCATGCAGGATTAATGAAAAGTGTTGATGGACTGTGCAAGTGTTATGAAATGCTTCTGAAGGAGTTCATAATGAACATTCCTACTGACTGTAACAATAAGAAGAGTAAGGAATATCGAAAGGTGTATGTTGGGGGAAAGTGTGTTGAATTTTCTCCTGAGGTCATAAACAGTTTCATGGAATGAAATGAGGAGGAACAAGCTGAAGTTGAGGTAAGTGGTAATATGATTTGTAAGGAGATTATAGCTAATCAAGTGAAGATTTGGCCAAGGAAAAGAAAGCTGTATGTGAGTCATCTGAGTGTCAAATATGTTGTCCTACATAGAATTGGAGCTATTAACTGGGTGTCTACCAATCACACTTCCACTATTGCTACTGGGTTGGGTAGATTTATCTATATAGTTGGTACCAAAACTACCTATGATTTTGGTTCATTTGTTGTTTATCAAACCATGAAACACGTAGGTATTTTTGCTATCAAAATGCTAATTTCCTTTCCTTCCTTGATTTGTGGTATTATCTTGAGTCAGCATCATGGTATTTTGACTAACTCTGATGCAGCAAGTAAAAGGGAAACACCTTTGTCTCTGCACCATAAGCTGTTTGAAGGGACACATGTCCCAGACATTGTCATGACATCTGATAAAGTAGCTGTTGGGTCAATCTCAAGAACAGGTGTATTGGATGAGTTAAAGGAAACCTGCAAAGACTTGGATGAGACTATAAAGGCTTGCACTGAAAGAAAAATCAAACTTGAAAGCCTTATTAAAGCTTTGTCAGAGGAAGGAACTTAAGGGAATTGATTGATTCTGAGGAGAGAGAAGAAGATAGTGAATGGAATGTTGTTACTAGTGGAGATAAGTACCATGAGAATCAGTAATCTCTTTTGCTGGTTGTTCTTGTTTTCTTTTTGGTTATCTACCTTTTTGTGGGTTGTGCCCTGAATTTCTACTTTTTGGGCACTGTATGTGCTACTAGGATGTAATCTTGACTAAGTTACTACTTTTGTGTTCTTTCCATTTCTTATGCTTGAAGATATTTTAAGTAATTTCTCTTTGATATAGTAGTTTTGTTTCTGCTTGGTGTTGTATGCCTGGACTATTACTACTTAAATGAGTGCTTGACTATATATTTACTTTTGTCTAATTTATGGCTAAAAATTGGGAGAAGCATGAGAATTTACTTTTCTCTGCAAATTTTGTTTCTTTTCTTTTTATGTGTTTGTGCTTGTTTTACTTTTAGTGGGAATTGTGTTGGCTGCTCTCTTGAGGGGGAGTAGATGTGGTTCTATGTGACAGGGGGAGTGTTATCTGTATCTGAATTGATGATCATGCAATTCAGGGGGAGTATCATAGTGTGATGTTTTGTTTGCATATGTTTGCTATTGTGATGTCAGACAAGATGTCTTGACATTGTGTTTGGAGGTTCTTGATGTGTGGGAGTTTATTTCTCTCTAGGTATTGTGTTTTATGATGCTGGGGTTCTACCTTATTTCTGTTGTGTATGCCTCTATTTTTATTCTGGTGTTTGCCTGTGGTTCTTGGTTCTTTTGGGTTTCTGTTGTTAAGTTTGTTTATGTTTCTTTAGTATTTCCTGCAAAGGTTGTTTTAGCCAAAATTTGCCAAAGGGGGAGATTGTAAGTTCTGTGATTTAGCGATTGAAAGCAATTTTGATAAAAACAAGTATCATAGCAGGATGTTGAGCAAGATGTCTTGACATGTTGGTCAGACATCATTGATGGTCAGCACGATGTCGTGACTTGATGTCATGACATGTTATACCAGAAGATTAGGGTTTTACTAATTTGGAAGATTTAGTTTTAAAGTGTGAGATTCTATTTGTTTTTATTTCACACACTGTCGCAATCCATGGAAGGTTATTTTAGGAACTAAGATTATGTGTCAGAAGTGCATTTGTTTCATTAAAAGGATCTTAGATACTTTTTATGAAACTATCTATTTTGTTTCTATTTTCATACAGAAGATTATGCAGAATATTTGCAGCTGCTGTTTTAGATTTGCGCCTAAGCCCATGTTGTTCAAAAGATATTTAAAGGGTTATTCTAAACCTAATGGATCATTGGAGACGTGTATTGAAAAGAAGAGTTTTTAGGGTTTAGTGTGCTTGTTATTTGTGATCCACTCCTATATCACTTTGATATCTGAGCTGGATTGTGTTCATTGTGCATTTGTGAGCCATTCATGTACCTCTTAGGTACTTGAATTGGACTGTGTTTGAGTTGTAATCACTCATAAACTTTTAAGCAAGAGTGGATTTTGTGTCATTGGAAGTGTGTCTTCTATTGGCCATTGTTCTTGGTTTTTCATCACTGTTGTGTGATTGAGGGGAGTGAGAGGGGTCTCATATCTAAGAGTTCTTAGATAGAAATAGCACGGGTAGTGGTTAGGTGAGAAGTTTGTAAAACTAGTGGTTGTTTAGAACTTCAAACTAATACTATTATAGTGGATTTCCTTCCTGGCTTGGATGCCCCCAGATGTAGGTGGTGTTGCACCGAACTGGGTTAACAATTGATTATGTTATTTACATTCAACCATTTACTTTAACTGCATAATTGTTTGTGGTGTCATACTGTCCTGATCCCAGTGTCATGACATCTTACTCGACATCTGGTGTCTGATTACCAGAATTTAATGGAAGGGTGGCTACTACTAACATTGTTAGATGTGGGGTGCGTTTTCCTCAAAAGTTTACTTCTGGCGGCGTAAGTCATCCATAGCAGCACACATATCTGCCATGGTATTCTCCTCATTGTCGAACTCACTGTTGGCTAGAGTCATTGCCTTTTTGTTCATCAATGTGAAAAGAAGAGTTGAACATAGAGGTAGCAAAACAGATAAGTGTTGTAATGGTGACCCAAGTAAGTTTTATCGGGGTCCCTCGATGGACACCAATTGTACTTGCTATAAGTAAAATGTGTGACAAAACTTTGAGGTGTAAGGATGTCATAAGTTTAAAAGTTGTTTACAGTGACAGAGCTAGCCCACACATGGAGGTGAGAAGCTTTGTATATCGGTGTTTTTCCGTGATCTTGATTCTCATCTTCAATCTTACGGTTGAAATATTTATAGAAATCCTTTGGGCGTGGATCTTAGACTCCAAGAGAGTAATACTCATTCTCATGAACGTGGGAAGAGGATAATTACTTTTGCTATTTATTAATTGTAAGAACATGGCTACCTAGATTTGACTCCCTATCATGTACCGTCAGGTCCACGTTTTCGTAGGGAGACAAATGATATAAAAAATGAGTGTCATAACCAAATAATAAGCACTCGTTCCAATAAATGGACGGTCGTGACGCTAATGAGGTGGTATGTTATGTCGCCGCCCCTTAGCGAATTTCTTAAGATGACTCTTGTAGGCCGTGTGTGTATATATATATATATATATATATATATATATATATATATATATATATATATATATATATTGATATATTGATGACAAATTTTGATTTTCATATGAAATAGTTCATCATAAAATTCACTCATAATAAGTTCATATCAATTATTTAAATATATAATTAAGGAAAATGCTAACGAGTGTCTCCGGAATATTAGTTAAGAGATTAAAATGGTAAGTTGAACATTATTTAATAGATTAAAAAGACATGTTTTTTTTTCTAAATATATGTGCATTCATTGCACTGAAAATAGAAATAATCAACTCTTTAAAAGAATATTGTGTGTATTGAATAAACTGAACATAACATATTTTTCTTATTTAGAATTCTTAACCAGTGTCACGGGGGCATTGGTTAGCATGACCCTATAATTAATTATATAATTAGATAGTTAATTAACCTAATTACTTAATTTGATCACTAATTAACTAAAATCCATGATTAACAAATAGATACTATAATTAAATACAAATATACACTCAAATAATAATATAATAATTAAAATAAATATTTAATAAAATATTTCAACCGATCTTATTAATATGAACACAAATGCATGTTTTTGTAATGCAAATACATATGTTTGCAGTTTAGTTGACAAAGTTATCAATATATTCAACACTCATTCAAAATAATACTAAATGAAATGTATGTAACTTATTTAACAATCCCTAACCAACTCATCGAATCTATATTCTTGCGATTGATCAAACCAAAAAAGAAAAAGATATATACCTGTCTGATTCCTTAAATCTTGCAAGCTACAAAGGTACTTAAGTCCATTTTTCTTCATCTGTGTGCTTGTTTCTTTTGGTTGTTGTGAATATTGTAGTGAGAAAAAGAAATACTACTATTTAATCTGCTCTGCATTTTCTACAAGATACCTTTAATTAACACGAGACATGTTTACAACAACGTCAGGGAAGTTAAATTAGACAGGGTTGTTGATGTTCTTTAAAATTTATTGTCATTTGTTGACCAAACATTTTAATTTATATATACTTTTATTTTATTAATAAAAAATGCTAGTTACAATTCAAAGGACTTTTTGGATTTATTTTATGATTGTAAATAGGTATTGGTATCCAGCAAGGTCGATCTAAGAATCATTGAGGATTATAAGAAATCTTTAAAATAAGATATTGTCAAATGTTTGTTTATGTGAGGATTAAACGAAAACTTTAAAATAAGACTTTGTCAAATGTTTGTTTAAGTCCTAAAAAACAATGCTTTTTATGATTGAATTTAAAATTTGTTTTAGGTTTACTATTTATACTAATTTTTTTAGTTATGCTTATTTTTAAAATACTAAAGTAATTAAAATAGTTAATTTATTTAATGAAATATTAAGTATGGTTTAATTGTGGTTTAATTTAAGAGGCCGCTTTAAGGATAACCCATACTATTGTCCTTGAGCCTTTCGGGGCAAAGAAAGACGAAGCCCTTCAACTAAGAGATCAATATAGGAGTATGGAGCATCACACTCCTCCCTAGAACCCGGGGGGACCATGGTAGTCGCGCTTCTTCCCCGACTCACGCATAGAGTCGGTTGGGAAAGGTGCAGCCAAAACATCAATTGGTTGTGAGGATTTTGGAAAGCAGGATACCAAAGTCTATGGAGAAGCTGCCCAAGCTAAGCGAATATGATGGAAAAAGAGATCTTGAAGAGCACATGCAGCTCTTTAACGATCAACTAACTCATTTTAGCATTGATGGGGCATCTAAGTGCAAGTTATTTGCATTAACACTCATCGGACCGGCCAGGCTGTGGTTCAGTGGCCTGCCAGACTGTAGGATTACATCATGGACAGAATTCTATGAATGGTTATCTGCTAGGATCATCCAGGGAAATAAGGAAAGCTTTTGGTCTTACAAAGACTGGTTTACGCAAGTTGTTGTCGAGGTCAATGGGGCCAGAGAGGGACTTCAATGCTAGATCTTTGAGAAAAGCCTCATGAGGGGTCATTCAGGTGGAAGATAGGAAGGAAGAAAGTGAAGGTTTACCATGGCTGAGTCGTACATGCTCTTAGAGGAGAAGCTGAGTACGCATCGATATTAATTTGACCGGGGTATGTAGGGAAAGTAATATAAGTACACCTCAGGCGCTCTCTCAGGAAAAATTCTACCGTGATTGCACCAACACTGAATTTCAGAAGGCAAGACTCTGACTTTCTTATCCCGTTAGGGAAAAATATTGCACTGATAAGTCAAAGTATTGCCAATTCCGTAAAAGTCATGGCCGTAACACTAACGATTTTATCCAGCTGAAGGATGCCATCGAAGAGCTGATTAAGAAGGGCTGACTGTCTGAGTTTGTCAAGAGGGTAAAACACATATGGATGAATCACGTAAAGGAAAATCCCCATCAATGACTATAGAGGTCAGGACTAATGGTCAAAGTAGGGAGGCCAATAAAGGAAAACTCCTATAGATCGCCTTCATCACTAGAGGTGTGCCCCAGGCAAATCTCCCCCTCCAAAGAGACAATGAAGAGAAAGATCTCTGATATGATGGTTGTCTATAGAAAGGATGCAATTACGTCGACGAAGGTTCCTGATCATCCAATGTTAGGGTTTCGAGACTCGGAGAAAGTTGGAGGTATCCCTAACAAAACTTCTCCCCTAATAATCACCACCATATTGGGGAAGTTTGATGTCTCTATAATCCCCATCTATGGTGGAAGCTCCTGTGACATTATGTACTCGAAGTTGTTTGAGAAGATGGGGCTCGACAGGGGAAGCTTATGATTGTATGAAGGTTCCGACCTCCAGGAGTTAAATGGAACCACCGCCCTTCCCTGAGGATATGTGGAGTTGATGGTCTCTATAGGCAATGGGAAATACTTCTAGGCGGTCAATTCACAATTCCTCATTGTACCCTGCGGAAGAGTTTACAATTGTATCCTAGGAAGACCTTTGGCAACCATGCTAAATGTTATTGCCTCTCCGGTGCATCTAAAGCTGAAGTATCGCAATCTCTAGGGAGAACTAGCCACCATCATTGTCGACCTAGAGAGGCCAAAAGAATCTTCAAAGCCCTCCAGAAAGATCAAGGAAAAGGCATGGCCATGGATATCAATGTAGCTTCCCTCAATGGACAACTCAGCAGGATGGGCATTCATCTGTCATACCCCAAATTTTGACCACTAAGATTCCCCATAATTGTGCAAACCATCATCATAAAATGGATGAACCAGCATACCTCATTAGTCTCCCCAAATATGGGTGAGCATCCACTACAATCAAACTTAGGGTTTCAATCCCTCTCAAAGCTCTTAGACAATGGATCAATCAAGGAATGACATGATCTTCAACTTGTCTAAACCTCTCAAACATCCATAATGGATCAAGAGGACTCCCACATCAAGGATCAAGCACAAGGCTGCAACATTCCAGGTGGATTAAGCCTCAAGATCGCCAGTGTCACCAAATTAGGGTTTTGGTCGACCAGGGCCTCCAGATGGAATTTTTCCTCTGGGCATGAGCCAATGCTTCAAAGCACAACCCAAAATACTCTAAGGGACCTCATGGACTGGATCATCAAGTCAATTTAACCTCAGGGGATGCATTCATAAAAAATCAGGAATTAGGGTTTCTTGACCTAATTCACCCCTAAGTTGACTTTTGGGACAAAGCATTAGCCAAAACCTCAAGACATGATTTGAGAGTCCCTAATACACTACATTGATCCATTTACAACAATGGATTGATCCAAGAAGCTTGATTCACAAGTTTTAAGTTCATCAGAACCACAGTTAGGGTTTCGCGGAAAAAGTCGACTGTGCCTTTGAATTTTGACCAAGACATGCTCCCAAACCTTGAGACATGATTCAATACACCCTATAACACCTATGAAATCCATCCAACAAGTTTTATTTAGGTCAAGGACTTGATTTCATAGAGGATCGCACAATTTGGAATTCATTTGATAAAAAGTCAACTGTGCCCAAAAGTCAAAGTTTGACTTTTTGATTTTTTGATCAATTATGGTTCCCTAACCCTAAAATGATGTTAATGTGTGATTGGGATCATCATTCATCAAGGAAAATCAAGAAAAGTGGGATAACTTGTAAAACGGGTAACTATAAAAAACTTAGAAATTTTCGAAGTTATGGAACAAAGTGGCTAGGGTACCAACTTCCAAGGATCATAACTTGTGATCCAAGCAACCATTTTCGCTTATCCAAAGATGGATTTGTAGATCTCATGGCATACTTTAAAAGTATCAACTACACCTCACTCCAATTCTTCATGGATTTTTAGTTATGGAGTGACCAAAATGATAAAAACATGAAAATGCCACTTTTTCCAACACTTAGTGAAATTTTCACTAAGTCAGAATCTGTTTCACTTTTTTCAAAATGTAAGGGAATTTTTCACTTAGATCAAAAAAGTGTCAAGACAAATTATTATCACCCACATGTTGTATCATATGAGAGCTTTCCAAAATGGCCAAGAACTCCATCAAATCCCATTTGAGCTAAGAGTTATGATAATGGCAATATGCCTTGCTGCAACTGTCATGGCAAGGCAGATTTGTACATTTTGCTCGATTTGATCAAATTGTGCAAATGACAAACAAGTTTATCCATCTGAACACCTCAGGGGGAGACCAATGAGGAACAAACATTGATCCATAAGCCTCCAAAGTCTTTGGAACTACAAATAGCATGCCAAACCTAAAAACACTTAAAGGGGACAAGCCTCCAATTTTGTTTTGGAGCATTCAATGGATGCACCAAGGTGGCATGAACTTAGCCTTTTCCAACTGAATGAGTCAACGATGATCTCTGAACTAGGGAACCAAAGGCCTGTGCTCTAACCTCTAGTCAATGGCTAGAGGAGACTTAAGATTCCAAAGTGATGCAATTGGACAATGAGCTGCTGCAGTTGCCATTCACTATTGCTTGCAAAACAAACTTACTCTACTATAAATAGAGCTCATTTGTGCTCAGTTTAAGTACACCAAAGGCCTACAACACTTGCCTTTCTCAAAATCATCTTCTCACTCTCAAAAATTCCTTTCTTAGCAAGTCACTATCGAATTTTTCAGTAGAGAGCAATTCCACTCAAACCAATTGCTCTAGCATCTCATAAACATCATATGTGAGCTGATCAAACACTAAACACACAACTGTAACACTGATTTCTCAGAATCACCAGCCAGTTGCTCATGTTTTCAACCAAGTTGCAGTTGAGATGCCATGAAGTGATCCAGCCATTTCCAATCAAGTCCAAGCATTCAAACACACTCCATATGGTGTAGGGAAGCTGTTCAGATCATCACAACTCATCTGTAACACCTCTAACTCAAAAATCACATTGCTCTTGCTGTCACGCCCTTCAAGTAAGCCTAAACTTGGTCATCTCTTAATCTATGCATATTTCCTCGCACAATACTTTTGCCAAATATTCATAATCATGCATAGAATGTTTCCCCTCAATTAATTGCTTTGTTTGAATCGTGTATCAAAATTCTCAGCCTTCATACAAATTTTAGGGTTCTTGAGGTTTTGTCTTGATTTCTTATTCCATGTTTAAAATAAATGAAATTAAAGACCATAGACATGATCGTGAGGTGAAAACGAGCAGATTGATATGTGGATTGTGTGATTTCATCAAGTATTCAGTGAGATTGGATAGAAAATGCAAATCTGAGCAAAACTCCCTTCGCGCGTGTTCTTGGCCCATGTTCTTGGCGCCTTTTTCACAAATTTGAATATTTGAATTTTGTGATTTTATTTAATTGATTCAAAAATTAATTTCTCTCTGAGTTTTAATGATTTTGAGTTGATTCTCTTTTTAATAATTCACAAAAATGTTAAAATATTTTATTTTACCAAAAATTCCCAAAAATATTATTTATTTCATATACTTGATATTTTTGCAAAGAATTAATTTTTATTTGTATTTTTTCATTTAAAATATTTTTTCCTCCTTGATTTTCCAAATTTAATTGGTTTCCAATCATTTTGTGGATATAAACATGATTTTTGAAACATTGATCCAAGATCACCACTCATTTTTCACATGTTTTCAATACTTTTTATTAATTTTTTAACAAAATTAATTCCTTTTTTAAACAAAATTAGGGTTTTGATTAATTCAACCCTCATCAATCATTTTCAAACACTCATGGGCCTCTAATAGAGTGTAAGACCCAATCCCCTTTTAACCAAAACCATTTAGGGCCTCAGATATTGTATAAGTCCCTCTGCGTTAAAAGAAAAATCTCGGCGCGATCGCCAGTTCAAAATCAAATCATCTGGACCTACCCTCGTGTTATAAGTCTTATTTCTTTTCTTTTCAAACTCTTTGGGCCTCTAATAGAGTGTAAGACCTAACCCCTTTGTAAATAATACCTTTGGGCCTCACACATTGTATAAGTCCCTCTGTATATTTTCAAACGTTCGGCGCGATCGTCGCCTTTTTAACAAAGTCAACTGGGCTCTCCTTGAGCTATAAGACCTATCTTTATTCATTTTCAAACTCTTTGGGCCTCTAATAGAGTGTAAGACCCAATCCCTTTTTTTTCCAAAATGATTTGGGCCTTAGATGTTGTATAAATCCCACTGTGTTTTCAAAAACCTCGGCGCGATCGCCGTTTTCAAACAAATAACCCTGGCCTTCTCCTTGAGTTGTAAGTCCCATCTCTTGTACAAAAATAAATCTTTGGGCCTCTAATAGAGTGTAAGACCCATCCCCTTTTACATAAAAACTTTTTGGGCCTCAGTCGTTGTATAAGTCCCGATACGATCTTTAAGACAACAGTGCGTTCATCGTTAAAACTTGGGCCTCTCTTTGAGCTTTAAGCCCCAACAATCTTTTCAAAGCACTTTCTCATTTGATTTTGAATTCAAATATATGTTGTCATCAAAACTTTCTTTAATTTCTTTGTTGAACAACTAACAAAACAGCATGGAAGCTCTACAACGGGTAAGTGTTTATCCGCTTTCATTTACCGCTTTCATATGTATATAACTGTATTGTGGAGTTGTTTCACTGTAAGTCTTCTTTCACATCCTTTTATATACTTGTCACATATCCACTGTGTAATACTAGTATAGTTATTTAGAGTTTTCCCCGACAACTATGTCTAGAACTAGGTAAAGCCTGTTGGTCACTCTCGAATACAAACAGATCTAGATCCCCCGTAGGATTCCAGATACAGTCTTCCCTCCTCTTGGGGTTAAACAATATGGAACAAAGAGAAAGGCAGTATTCTCGGTGAACCTTTTATCTGACTGTCACCCTTAGAAATTGTCAAAGAAACTCTAACTCCCTAGAGACGATCTTTTCTCCATGAATGGCATCTCTTGAGTTTCTTCCAAATTCTCGAACTTTCCTGAAATGATCTCTTCTCTGTGAATTGCATTTCTTGAACTTCTCTTGGTTTGGGGACCCACAGGCTTCCTAAAAGCATCCCCGCCTCCTCTTGGGCGTTGTACAAGGACCCTTCGGCTTCTTAGAAGTTCTCATGCCTTCTCTTGGGCTTAATACAAGGATCCTGACGACCTCTTAAAGGTATAAGACAAAACTTAGTCATCCTTTGCTAGAGCAGTCTTTCCAGCGTCAAAACACCGGCCATTTTAGGGTTGATACCCATCCCTTAATGCTCGCGCCTCCTCTTGGGCATTGTACAAAAGATAAAACTTTAGACTTGGATAGTCTAAACCTCTTGAATCTCAAAGACATTCTCAAGTTCCTTTCAAACATAGGAAAAATCACCGATCACTCTGGATCAATCTCCGGCAGAAACCCGGTCTCTCTCAGGAGAGTTCCCCACACTTAGACCCGCTTTAGGATCTCAATAATCCTCAGCAGTAAATCAGCCTACTCTTGAGCTTTGTACAAATGATTCTCCCCGACAGAGCTAACCTTTTCAGACTCTCTTATTGAGCCAGCCTTTTTAGCCTCCGTCTTGGGCTTTGTACAAGACATGTAAAAAACACTCTCTTGTTGAACATAAAAGACTCTCTTGTTAAGTATAAAAGACTCTATTGTTGAGTCAATCAACCTTCAGACTCTCTTGTTGAGTCAATCACCTGTTCAAGACTCTCTTGTTGAGTCAGCCTTTTTAGCCTTCGTCTTGGGCTTTATACAGGACAGATAAAAGTACTCTCTTGTTGAGTCAAACCCTTTCAGCCTCCATCTTGGGCTTTATACAAGATATATTCTCCCCAACGGAGTCAAAATCCCTTTTAGCCTCAATCTTGGGCTTTGTACAAGACAGAAAGAACATTTTCCCCGGAAAAGTCAAACTTCCCGCCTCCTCTTAGGCTTTGTATAAAGAAACCCCCGGTTGAGTCAATCAACCTCTTAGCATCAAACTTGTGCTTTAATCAGGGCACACAAAAATTAACGATTCCCACAGAGAAAGTCCAATCCCTCTTTAGAGGTGACAAGTTCTCTCTCAGTCAAACCTTTAGCTTCAATCTTGGGCTTTGAACAAGACACAAAAAAAACCTTTAGCTTCACATCTTGGACTTTAAACAAGATACAAATCACCTTTAGCTTCAATCTTGGGCTTTGAACAAGACACCAAATATCTTTTTCCTCCCATAGAATAGGAGGAACTACGATCGCTCTGATTTCCCTGTTTCGTTAAACGGGAATGCGTAGGCATAAGATTGCGAAATCTTAGCGAACATACTAATAAAAAAACTCAAAGTCCAGTACCTTCACACATCCATCAAAAACATCAGACCTAGTACCTTACCAAAATCCTCATGTACAGTCACGACACTCCGTTCTTAAACGAAATAAACCTAAAGAGAGACCCCCTATTTTGATAGCATCTGTAAACCAACAGTTTTGACTGTTTAACCTCAGTATGCAAGCAGGGTTAATTGGAGACATCTATTTCCCTTTCTTAATCATCTTCACAGGATAAAAAATTAATCGAACTATAGTACCAAAGCGATAGTGATTCGAAACCACAAAAATCGCGCTACAGAAAAAATGGCGACCACAGTGGGAGTCTGTTCTTTCTTCAGTCTTAGGTGGAAAACTTTAAGCTCACAAAATACCACAGAAATGACGACTCTGCTAGGGATTCATTGTCTGTATAGGATCATAGGATTATAGAGGTCTAGGATGTTAGGACAAATACTACGTTTCCGAATTGATATATGTGTTTACTTTTTTGCTAATGGGAATGCGTGTGATGCCACATGTGGAAAGATTGAGTATACACCTAAGATAAGTGATTGCACTAGACGGGTAATCTTACGGGGAGTGAATCCCAGATAAGAGGTCCCCGTCGACCATCGAATCAGTGGAGATGCCCTTTGCGGATTCAATGCCTATACGACCTCGGTTGTTGAAAGCAGATTGTTCGATTGGGTTATCTGAGAAGCTGAGGATTTTAGTAGACTGAAACCATTTTGTAGTGCGGAAGCTATCAGAAATAGTTGTCACGCGATACTACCCTTAGTTGAGATTACTCTAAGATACTACAACTCGCTGGCGATCCGCTTGCTGTCGTTATATCCTAAGAGGGGTCAGTGATTTTGAGGGCAGGTACAAAAATCACCAGTATAACCTTTGGGGATGGGTAGAGCCTTAACTTCATGACACTGATCCTTTGACCCCATGTTTTTTCTATGTTTTTGTGTGCTGCATTCATACATTCATTTCATTAAAAAACTTTAAACAAATAAAAATCTTCTCTTCTAGTCTCTCTTTTTCAAATTAAACTAAGACAATGATTGCAAATGTCAAATAAAGAGATTGCTAATGGATTTCGGTAGAAGGAAGACTCATAAGTACACCTTCAAGGTTCCAAAACTAGAGGATTTAAGAGGTCTGACGAGGATGATAACTAACCCTGAGGCTTTTAGAGCTAAGTACGGGGGACTGCTGTCTCTATTAAGGGTTCATGTAATTGAAGGAATACTGGATATGCTCATTCAGTTCTACAATCCGGTCTATCACTGTTTCACGTTCCCGGATTATCAACTAGCACCAACACTGGAGGAGTACTCTCACCTGACTGATTTACCCATTACTGACCAGTCTCCATTTTCTGGACTGGAAGAAATTCCAAAGGATCAAACCATTGCAAGAGCAATCTATTTGGACGAGTCAGAAGTCAGGACTCACATGTTCATTAAGGGTGGTATCCAGGGTTTGCCAACCCAATTCTTGATAAAGAAAGCGATGTAGTTTGCTAGTATAGGGAGCGTGGCCGCTTTCGAAAGCATCTTTGTTTTGCTTACCTATGGGTTATTTCTGTTTCCCAACATTGATAACTTCATTGATATCAATGCCATTAGGATTTTTCTAATTGGAAACCCTGTACTGACCCTGCTCGCAGATGCTTATCATTCTGTACACTTATGGAATTTGTACAACGGAGGAATGATCACATGTTGTGTACCCCATCTATACAAGTGGTTCGTTTCCCATTTGCCAAAGTTTGCTGCATTTTGGGATCAAAATAATACTTTACGTTGGTCGTAGAGAATCATGTCTCTTACCAACTCTGACATCGATTGGTACAATCAAATTTATCACGGGATCAGAATCATTGACCGTTGTGGAAACTTCCCTAATGTACCCCTTATAGGAACTAAAGGAGGAATTAACTATCATCTAGTTTTAGTTCTTCGTCAACTCGGATACCCGATGAGGTATGTCCCGCGTAATGCTCATCTGGAAGGTCTTTTCTTCAAGGAAGGAGAAAATGACAGGGCACTAAAGACAGAAATAGTGCATGCCTGGAAACACGTTCATAGGAAAGGAAGAGAGTCTCTAGAAAAACTAGATTGTGTCTCGGTGGAACCTTATCTCCGCTGGGTACAAACTAGAGCTCTCAAGCTAAGGATGCCTTACCCTCGTCAGAAATTTCTTCCATTAAAGGACCCTGTCCTTTACTTTATGTCTGATACGGAAAAACTTCAGGTGACTCTCAACAAAGTTCAACAGGAGAAGAGGTCTTGGAAGAACAAGTATCGTATTCTCAATATGGAGTGCAAGAAAATACATCAACTGTTAAAAGAAAAAGATGCCCTGATTGAGATTTTAAAGCAACATGCTGTAGAAAATCAGGATGACCAAAGGAATTTGCTCGCTCCTTTCACTTGGCAAAGGAATGACAGCCCGACAACGGCTCAAGAGCCCCGGTCAAAGAAAATGAAAATACCAGAACTAGCACCTGAGCTCCTCTCAGAGAGGACTCGGGACCCATAAGTTTAGATTTCCTTTTACAGCACTATGTAAATTACTGTATTTCCATTTCTGCAATCTTTGAATTCAATAAAACGGGGTCTTCCCCACTGTTTGATATTTTCAATCCAATTGTCGAAGTTTATTTTGATTAAACAAAAAATATATATAATTATTACGTATCATTCATCATTCTCACGTAACGCATTCTTCTTCCCTACGAATCTCACGTTTGCATCTCGATTCTAGAGTCAAATTGTCTCATTCGTACAATACTCGGGCCAATCGACAGAAAAAGATGGATGATCTCAAGGAAGAGAACAGAGAGTTGAGGGAAGAGATCGACACTCTGAAAGAGGATCTGAGAAAGCTTCATAATGACATGCAAGCTCTAGCAGAAGCTTAGATGCAACAACAAAGGACTATGATCTCAGAGATCACATCAACGCCCATAGTGGAGAAGTATGATCCTAGGTATAAAATGCCAAAAGATCGTCCCTGGGGCATGCCACTCAACTATATCCCAGAAGGATATATTCCGTCGATCACGGAGGATCTGGGAACTGCAGCAGGAGCCACTGGGCCTGAAGGTTACAAACTTCTGGAAAGCGAAGATGCCAGGGGCATGACAGTAACTCCTGAATGTTACAAACTTCGGGAATCACCACGAGTCTCGGCCGTAATGACTATACCACCACCCGTGGTACATGATGTCCCGGAATGACATATTCCACATATACCTTCTAGTGGAAACGAAAGTATGGATAACAGAATGAAGGAATTCCATGAACAGTTCCTGGAAATGCAGAAAGAGCTGCAAGCCCTCCGCGGTTAGGATTTATTTGGAAAGGAAGTCGTAGACCTTTGTTTGGTCCCCAATGTGAAAGTTTCGCACAAGTTCAAAGTGCCCGAATTTGAAAAGTACAAGGGTAACTCTTGCCCTCAAAGCCATTTGGTGATGTACGCTCGGCGAATGTCAACTTAGACAAATAAACAAGAGCTACTGATTCACTATTTTCAAGATAGTTTAACCGGTGCCGCACTCAAATGGTACATGGGTTTAAACCGCACTAAGATCGACACTTTCAAAGATCTTGGCGCTGCTTTCGCTCAACAATATAAGTATAACCTGGACATGGCACCAGACAGAGATCAACTCAGAGCCAAGTCACAGAAGGACAAGGAAACCTTTAAGGAGTACACTCAGAGATGGCGTGAAATTGTCGCCCAGATTTGTCCACCTCTTGAGGAAAAAGAGATGACAAAGATCTTCTTAAAGACCTTGAGCTCATTCTACTACGACCGAATGGTCGCCAGTGCGCCCAGTGACTTTACTGAAATGGTAGGCATGGGAGTTCGTCTCGAGGAAGCAGTCCGAGAAGGACGTTTAGTTAAAGACGCTGGATCATCAAGCAGTACCAAAAGATACGGTAGTGCTCTCCCTAAGAAAAAAGAGCAAGATATTGGCAATATCCCTCTCAGAAAGCAAAGGCGGCGGTACCAACCAGTAGAAGCTGTAAATCCTGCTATCAACTCTGCGCCTGTTCCTACGTATCAACCTCAGGTTGGTCAGAGCCAACCGAATCAACAACAATATCAGCAAAGGACACAACAGCCTCTTCAGCAGGCTCGTCCCCCATATAACAACAACCGTACAACGCGACCACAAGGGTTCGACCCTATACCGATGTTGTATGCAAAATTATTTCCACTCTTACTGGTCAAGGGACACGTCCAAACCAGGTCTCCTCTTACAATATAGGAAAATCTGCTTTTTTGGTTCAAAGCGGATCAGACTTGCCCTTACCATCAAGGAGGACCAGGGCATAACATAGAAAATTGTCTCTGTTTCAAATCCGATGTGCAAAAGCTTGTTAGGAACGGGGTCTTATCTTTTAAAGATACGAGTCCTAATGTTCAAACGAACCCGCTACCTCAACACGAGAAAGCTGCAGTAAATTTGATAGAAGGAGAGTCCAACAACAGTTATCAAATTCATAATGTACTCTTATTAAGGGCCAACCTGGTTAAGATGCATCGTAGACAGAGCGGATACGGTCATTGTTAGCTCTTGGATTGGCTAGAAATTTGGTAAAACAAAGTTGTTCAATGTTGATGTCACATGGGTGATGTCTTAACATTGAGTCTTAACATTGGATAATGTTAGGTGTTTAGGTTGTTGAAGTTTTGAAGTCTGATGTCACATGCGATGTCATGACATCAGATATGCAGTTCATTAAAACACCAGGTTTGAGATGTTTTTAGGGTTAAGCGTATTAGCTGGAATTTTGGGAGAGTTGTTAGAGTTATTGGATACGAATATCTTTGAGGAGATATTTTCTGTTGCAAACAAATTTGTTGCAGATTTGTAGGAAGGTTTAAAGGCTGAAGATTTAAGAAGATTTTGAGAGAGAAAATCTGTTGAAGACTCAGTTTTAAATAACAAATCAGGTCAGATATTGTAGCAGGTCCAAGACCAAATCAAATAGCTATATAAAGCGCATCAATCCTTTGAAGAAAGTAACGAAGAAAGAGAGCTAAAGACTGAGAGTCGTTTGTGTCTTCGTGTATGTGTTGTAAACCATTCTAGTGTGAATTGGTGTTGTTGTTTTGAGTTGTTCTTGATCAAAGCTGTGAAGCAGAATCAAGTTGTGTTATTCAAAGTGTGTGATCTTTGAATTATATCACTGAAGTGATTTAGGGATTGAGTAGTGTTCTCATACCTAAGTGGTCTCTTAGGTAGAAGGTTCATTAAGTAATGATTAAGTTTAGGAGAGGTCAACTGGGTTGTTGAGTCTGTAATTTGATACTACTAATAGTGAAATTCATCCCTGGCTTGGTAGCCCCCAGAGTAAGTTGTTTAACTGAACTGAGTGAACAATTCTTTGTGTCTTTTCTGTTGTTTTACATTGTCCATTGCAGAGTGTGTTGTTGTGACATCACACGTAACATCACATATCTGGTGTAATACCCCAAAATTTTCCCTCTCATTTCTTCATATCATTTAGCATGAGCTTTAATTTCATTGCATTGCATTCAAGCATAGAAAAACAAAACATAGAGCATTTAGCATTGCATCTTGCATAAGGGCATGTGATCAGTTGTTCCTCAAAGGTGTTGATCATCCAAAGCAAGAGAATAAGAGCCAAGGGTTTCTCACAAGCCTCAAGGGTCTATTATGTCATATATCATCTCAATTGATCCCACAAGGCATGGGAAGAGGAGAATTCATCAAGAAGATTGGGCAGTGCATAACCTCCCACACAAGGCAGTCAAAAATTGGGATTTGACCCCCAAGTGGGCAAGCTCTTTGAGTTTTTATCATCTCCAAATGGCATATCTCATCTTTGTTTGAGAAGATATACATCATATTCAGAGGAATTTGGATTTGGAGGATGTGTTATTTCCTCCTAACTAGAGGGTGCCAAAATTAGGGTTTGACCTAAAGTCATTTTATCTCTGATTTTTTGGGCAATACTTGATCTCATGGTATTCCTTATGTTCTTAAGTGTATATGGATGGAAAATTGCTCATCAATTGGGTTCTGAAGGGTTTCAATTAATCAGTTGCTTGATAGTCAAGAAATTGGGGGAAAAGTCAACTGTGCAGTGAAAAAAGTCAACTCTTGACTTTCTAAGGTCAAATTCATGAAATTCATGTTATATAGGTTCATTGGACAAGATTTGATCAAGAAATGATGAAGGAATAATGAAAAATCAAGAAACCACAAAACTACCAAAAATAGAAACTTTAAGGTTGCCAAAAGTAGTAACTTTGGACCATTTTACACCCTACTTTTAGGCTCTCTTTCTCCAAGATAAAAGTTCCAAACCTCAGGCCCAAATTGATCCAATTAAAGTTCATGTTCTAAGCTTCAAATCCATATAAATAACTCCTCCATTGGATAAATATTGAGGGAGATATGGTCAACCAAAGTTTGAGAAAACTAGTTCCAAAATCAAGTCATGACCATGCATGCCCAGGCCCACGTGCCATAATTTTGACAAACACCTGGTGTGCCAAAAGTCAAGCTTAATTTCTTCAAGATAAACTCTCCAAATGAAAAACTTTTCAACATCAAAGTTGTTCCTTGCCATGTCCTCTTCAACCTTGATGTTGGACAAAATTTCATTTGAGCAAGTTATGAGATAGTTCTAAGGGTTCAAAGTTGGTATGGTCATGCTGAAAATTCCCTAAGTCATTATGCCTTGCCCACGGGCCAAGTCGCTCGCTACACACCAGTTTTGATTTCCAATGTTTCAGGTCGCTTTTGAGCATGTTAGAAGCTTTATTTCCAACCATGTTGCATACCAAACTTGTAGTATTACACCTCCTCTTTCCATTGACCTCAAAAACTCATCAACCCATCCAATGAGTATGGAGAATTTCATTTACAAACCACCCTATTCTTCACTGATGCATTGATAGCCCTTTGTACACGATTTGGTTCAGGCATCCATCAAATAACTCATGTACTTTGTTTCCTTATTTGAACACATCATTATCCTTACATACACTTGCCATAACATACATCATACACAAGAAAGGAAAGGATAAAAGCTTGCGCAGCAAGTTTCTTCTGCAAGCTGTTGCATTGGAGAAAGCATCACCACCACTCATGTCCAGCCACACCATAACACACCATAAACCACCATCACCATATCACAGCCAAGCCAACTCGCCCTAACTAACTTAGCTCAGTTAGTTAGAGGCTACTCAGTTAACCATATCAGCTCACCTTAACTGACTCATTTAACCACCATGGTTTAATTCTAAACTCAACATATAAATTCAAAAACTCTTCACAAATTCATTCTAACTCTCATTTTCCCCAAACACTCTCAAATTCTCTCTACTCTCTCACTCAGATCTCACACGATTTCACTATTTCTTCTCAATCATCTTCATCATTTGGTAACTATCAATCAAGAACATTCAAGAACCAATTCATCTCTCCAAACTCAGCATCATTGCAGCTGTTGTTTTCGTCTTATACTCCAGAATCATTAGCATTTATTTTGCTTAAAAGTTGAAGTACAAGCTCAAGATATCACAGTCTCTGGTTTTCTCAAATACTTCAAAGTTCTTCATTGTTTCAGGTTTTTTTTCTCAACCTTGTTCTACTAAATTCAACTTGTTTTCATGGTGTTTATAGCTTATTAGAAGCTGCGTGCGTCCTGGCTAGTTGATAGGCCTCTTAGAGGCATAGTTTCAAAACCTAGGGCAACTTTAATCTCTTCGATTTTCTTTGTACGTGTATGGTATGTGAAAAATAAGCCTATATTAGTGATCTACTCAACTTCAGCTTCATTTCTATGTGCATGTTGAGCATTTCTGTGAAAGTTGATGACTGTGTGTGGTGGTTGCTCGCCGGAGAAGATGACCGGAGGTCCTTCTCCGGCCGGTGGTTTGCAATTGTTAGGGTTTCTGAGTTTTAAATGTGGTCGTTGGATCGTTTCATCGTGCGGTTGTGGACATGCCAATGCATTAAAATTCATGTGTTGTGCACATGCTCTATTTGACTTCAGAATGATTATGTGTGTGTGTACACGTTGCTTATGATAGACTGCATATTTGATTCATGGGATGTGCCTGATTATTTGATGATCTCATATTGACTTTGATCCAACGTCTTGCATGATGCCAGCGCATTAATGATGTGTGGTCTCTCACGTGGTCTCAAATGTTTAATTTATGATGAATACATGTGAGTGTGTGTATGGTAATTGGTGTGCACTGATGTTCTGATCCATGTGATACGCATGCTTATTTTGATAATATTTGACCAACTAATCCTATGGCCATGATTGCATCTTCACTTGACTGCACGCACACGTAACCACACTCAATCACAAATGTAATTGGATTGGACTTAACTACTATTTGCGCCCCACACTAAGCCCATTGTCATTTTTGAACGTGAAAATTACTTTGTTTGCACCCCTCCCCATTTCTTTTACTCTTTTATTTCTTTTTCTATACTTGTTTGGTTTCCTTATTTTAAAAATACCAAAACATCATGAAAAATTATACAAAAATTCATGTGATATCTTAACATGTTTAAATAATTTTCTATTATTTTTATTTTTGATTTGGTGAATATTTTCATATCATTCCATAATTTTCTTTTATTTCTTTTGAAACTTGTTTCTATTTTCATATCTTCATTTCAAAAATTTATTTCTCATAGATTCTTAAACATTTTTGCATCAATATTTTTGTTTCATTTTTAGAACTTTCTTTTATTGCATTTAGGTCCTCTATCTTTGCGTTTTGGTTCATGGTTCATAAGTGATTATTGCTTGAAAGGTTGAGGTCCTTCCTTTCTGAATTTTTGTATAGGATTTTGGTATGATATTTGCCTCTGGTTGAGGTCTCTTGAGACCTAAATTTGGTGATTTTTCAATCATTTTTGGTATTTGTTTGATGACTCTTGTTTGAGGTCCCTTTTTGTGAACTTCTTTAATCATGTTTGTTTAGTTGCTTGAGAAGGCACTTGTGCCATTGCATGATATCATTCTTCTTGACTTCTTGAGCCATGATTAGATCATTATAGGTCTGTTGATTGAAATTATAGGTCATTGGTTTGAATTTGACGTTTTCTTTGTGTACATGTTCAATACTTATTTCACATGTCTCTTTTTGACCTAATCCCTCACTCTTTTTCATCTAAGTTCCAACTTGATTTGTATTTGGTTTGTTTATGCCATGTCATACTATTCATTTGCATTTCATATGATGTATGCCTCTGACTTTGAAGTATTTCATTCATTCCATATGCCATTTATGTCTTACTTTGCATACTTGAACATGGTTCATCCAAATGCATGGTTCTTTTTCCTCTAGCTTCTAAATGACTTGTAATTGCTTGAATGTGATTGATTTGTGGATCTTATCCTCATCCTAACATGTCATACAACCTCTGACTTGGATACTTGAGTTTCATCTTGAACTTTTGTAGGTTTGACTTATGCCATGAATGTTTTCTTTCCATGTTAAATTCATGTTCATATCTTCTCACTTCTTCTCCTAAGCACTTTTAATGTTTGGATACTTGATTGTTTGCATCATTTGACATTTGTATATCATGTTTAGGCACATATTTAGGTCATCCACATTCTGACTTTGACATTACTTGAAGCATTATTGCATGATTACCTTGCATATCCACTCATTCTTCGTCTATTTTTTCCATGATTCACTTCTTTGGTGTTTAAGATCTTTAGTTGTGTATAGTTTGTTCTTGTTTGATGAATTAACATTAGAGAACACCCTTAGAGCATAGATTCTGATCTTGATTGAGGTTCATCTCTTAGGAGCTTTATCCTTTAACTCTTAACTTGTTTGTTCACCAATTGTTATTCTTTTTCTTATTGCATTACTTGTAAATTGTTTTGAACTAACATTTTCATGTAGGTGCTAAAGGTAAGTAAGTGTGTGGACTTAGTTCCACATACATTTCTCTCTTATATTCTCTTATTTCATTTGATCATTCAAATTTGTGTTTGATAAGCATTTACATGCTTTCCTTGAATAACTTTTCTTTCATCCCTCTTTAAGATCAACTTAACTTCCATTTTGAAAGTAAGTTGCTTCTTTTGCTCTTCTTCTTCTTTCTTTCAGAAGTAGGTTTGTTAAACCACATTAACCATAAGATCTCAAAGCATGCTAACATTAGGGTGAGTCTTAGTCTCCCATTAGATTTTACCTTTCTTCTCCATTTGAGTCTCTTCTCTCATCTTATAATAAAGGTAAAAAAACACTTAATAAAGGCATAACACTTATTGTATTTAGGCTTTTCATATGGGAACAAGGAGGTGTGGGGTCTTCTCTCACTTTCTTGGAATGTTTAGCGCACGTCCCATCTTGGGTCGATATGCGAGGCATTCGATCCTATATGAAGGACCTAAATACGATACGAGTTGCAAACAACTTCAAAAACACTTCGTTCTAAAAAACTTCAAACAAACAATAACGTCTTTCCTTCGGGAATTCTCTTCTCATCTCATTCACTCCTTCCTTAAGGACTCGTCAAGTCCGTTCTACCGCAAATAGGTAATGCCTAAGTCTCCCTACAGTGAGTTGCAACACCTAAACTGCTAGAACGCGAACGTTGACGTTTCCACTAAGAAAACACAAACAATCCATCCCTAGTGAGGGGAACTACGTCGCTCTGATTCTCATGTTCCCGATGAGATACGTAGGCAGTGGGGTAGGGCCCATTCGAGCAATTCTTTTATTTTCCCTACATTTGTTCCTCTTTCTCTTTCCATTCCTTTTCCAGTTCTTTTTCTAGTATCTTTTCTACACCCTTTGATCGAGACAAGCAAGCGTGGATCCCATCGGGTATGATGGACGCGTGGGGGTGCTAATACCTTCCTCACGCATAACCGACTCCCGAACCCAGGTTTACGCGGTGTTTCCTTTCCCTCTCTTGGGATAAATACACATTGCTGGCGACTCTGTTTCGGTGCCACTTTCGCGTTTGTACTTGGATGAAAATCCCGGGAGCGACAGCTGGCGACTCTGCTGGGGACAGATTGACCTCTTGCTGGTCTATCCCTAAGCGAGTCAATCCTAACGCTTGTTTGTTTTTTCTTTCCTTCATTGGGTGTTTACTGTCGTGCTTTATATTACTGTTTATTTACTTTACTGTATTTACTGCATTTTAGCATTACATATCATATTATTACTGTTGTGCTGGACTGGTTTTCTGTTTGGCGGGATGGGATTTCTGAGAGATAAGCCCATTACACAGGCTTGAGTATACACTTAGAATTAGAGTGGAGAGTAGTGGGACCTACGTGCCGTCTGGAATGCGTTGGGTATTCACGAAATTCACAGCCAGACGAGGCTATCTTGGGACATGTTATGACGTGCGTATCTTGCGCATTTTAGGATGTCGATCTAGAGAGCTGTCGACTCTGGTGACCGATCATTGAGGACCTTAGTGGAAATATCCCTCTTTAGTGGTGACAGTGGCAGACCACATTCTGTGGCAAACCCATTCGCACCCGAGGGCCCACTTTGGAACATGCATAGGATGACCTTTATTTTTGAGGTGAATCAGTGGACGACCTCTTTGATTGGCATAGCATTGTATCCTTTGGGCTGAATGTGCTATTGCTTCTCAAACCTCTGAAACTGAGGATCCTCATTTTCTAAGTATCCACATGTGAGTGTGGGTGGGATGTTTACAGGTTTGCAGGTAACCAAGCTTCCTACATACCATGTCCTGTTGGTACTATTATATACAGATGGTGTATCCTATTACAGTGGTTTGACACTCACCTACAGAAATGTTGTCATATCTATACAGACACAATGCACACAGTCCAGCACATACACCTGATGACCTGATCACATGCCCTTTTGCATTGCATTATCATATCATAACGGTTGTGTTTGTCATTTACAGGTGCATAATACACTTCTGATTCCAATCCATGGGTTCAACAGAGAATGACGAGAAGAGGAAGAACAATGTTTCTTACAAGTTTCCAGACCCTACCTTGGATTTACTGCTCAAAGTTATAGATATGGTTGGTCCGGGTGTTCTTGATAGGTTCAAAAGAAGTACGGGAATTTGGTTAAGATGGTCCGTACTATCACAAAGTATGAACATGATGCTTTGCACACCCTGCTGCAATTCTACGAGTCTTCACTGAGATGCTTCCTCTTTCTAGATTACATTTTGATGCCAACACTGGAAGAATTCTCATTTATTTTGGGGATTCCGATCACGTCGGCAATACCGTTCTTTTCTTGTAGTTCTCCTAGTACAAAAGAAATTGCTGCTGCAATGCAAATAGATCAGTCAGTGATAAAGAATGGTGTGAGTAGCAAAAATGGAGTTGACGGATTTCATGTGGAATTCCTCTCTAATCAAGCTCAAGAGGCTGCTAATGCTAAAAACTAGATGATTTACAGTTCCATTCTGGCTCTCTGTATATATGGCCTAGTTCTTTTTCCCAATCAGCAAGACTTTGTGGATATGCAGGCGACGAGAGTTTTCGTTCTTAAAAATCTAGTCCCTACTTTGTTAGGAGATTTTTATCATTCTGTGCATTACAAGAATGAGAAAAGAAGGGGAGGACCTGTTAGTTGTTGTACTCCATTGTTGCGCCATTGGCTTTTTAAGCATTTGCCTTAAACAGGTGCCTTTGTGGAAACCATAGATGTTGCAAAATGGTCCAAGCGAATGATAGGTTTAATTGCTGATAATATTATCTGGTTTGATCATCGGTTATTGAGAATAGAGCTTATCACAAGATGCGGAAATTTTCCAAATGTACCTCTGATTGGCAGAAAAGGAGGGATCAATTATAATCCAATTTTGGCCATCCGACAGTTCGGGTATGCTTCCAGGAATCCTCCTACGGAGCAAGATGTTAAAAAATCTTTGTTATTTACAGGAACTAAAGATGAGAAGATGAGATGTTTTGAATGTACTTGAATACTTTGTTGAATGGGGATGAGCAGTTTTATTCAAAATTAGTCCTTATCAGATATCTGTACACAAGCACATGACCACGGCACGTCTCTGTATATCACGATTTCTGATCTTCAGATTTCTGTGGTCAAGATTGGAATCAGGGTGTAAGGCACCTCGAAAATGATAAAAATGACATTTGCATTGCATTGCATAACATTTTGCATTTTGTTGCTTGCTGTTTCAGGTACCTGTTGCGGGGTCTCTAACCTTTATTTGGTTTCAGGCATTATAGCTGAGAATCATATTCATCGATACTCAACTCGAAGAAATCAAGCAAGGATAATGGATCAAATGTAGAATGATTTGGCTGAAATGAGGGCACGCATGGACCAGTTCATGACTCTCATGACTGGTATGGCACAAGCTCAGGAAAGATTGAGGCTTCTGGTCGAGCATCTGGAAACTACGCCTGAAGGTAATCAAGTGGACAATTTGCAGACAAGGGTCACTCCTCCTCCTGGTGGTAATCCTCCTCCTGGTGGTAACCCTCCTCCTGGTGGTAATCTGGGTAATGGAAATGGCAGAAATGTTGGTGGTATTCAGGAAGACGTTCTGGAAGACCAATTTACCCTACTGGATGCTGATATGGGTAACCCTGGTGATCGAAGGTATGATGAGTTAGCTGAGAAGATCTGGGCCATAGAGTGCAAGAATTCTATGGGTATTGACGTTACTAGTTTGGGGCTGGTACCAAGAGTCAGAATTCCTCCAAAATTCAAGCCACCTACTTTCGACAGATATCATGGCAATACGTGTCCCTGGACACATATTCAAGCTTATTTTGGGAGGATTTCAGCCCATACAGATGATGAGAAGTTATGGATGCATTACTTTCAAGACAGTCTGGCTGGAGCTTCTTTGACCTGGTATATGAAATTGAACAGAGCTGCTGTGAGTAGTTGGAAGGATTTGGCAGAAGCATTCCTAAAGCAGTACCAGTACAATATCGACATGGCGCCTAATCATACTCAATTGCAAGGGTTGTCACAGAATGCTAAGGAAAGTTTCAAGGAATACGCTCAATGGTGGAGAGAGATGGCTGCACAGGTTCAACCTCCTTTGTTGGATAGAGAAATGGAAGATATGTTTATGGGCACCCTGCAAGGGGTATTTCTTGAAAGGTTGGCCGCTTGTCCATCAACTGGATTTTCTGATATCGTGATTACTGGAGAAAGAATAGAGAGTCTGTTGAAACTTGGGAAGATCAAAGATGTAAGGGGGTCTGGCTCTTCTGGGACGAAGAAACCATTTGCAAGTGGTTAGAAAATAAGAGAAGGTGATACCAACGCTGTATATAGAGGACGAGGCAGAGGACGTTCTCAGGCTTATCATCAAGTAGGTGCAGTGACAATCCCAGCACCATCTGTTTAGCCACAACAACCACCACAACAAGCTCAACAGTAACAGCAGCAACCTCCTTTCCAACAGAGATCTAGGCAGAGGGACCGTAAGATTGACCCTCTCCCTATAACTTATTCAGCGTTGTTACCACTGTTATTCAAGTTAAAGTTGGTTGAGCTTCTTACTATGAGACCTCCTGCCGCTGGCAACTTGCCACCTAATTTTGATGTTAACGCTCGCTGTGAATTCCACTCAGGTGCTCAGGGGCATACCACTATGAAGTGTTGGGCATTTCAGAACAAGGTGCAAGACTTGATTGATGCTAAGGTAATCAATTTCTTGTTACCTCCTAATGTTCTCCAGAACCCCATGCCTGATCATGGTGTGGCAGATGTGCGTGCTATTGAAGACGGAAAGAGGTTAAATTTGGTAACGGATATCAGTCAGGTGAAGACTCCGTTGTTAGTGGTGAAGGATCATTTGTTGAAGGGACAGGTGTTCCCAGGTTGTGATCAAGATTGTTCTGAATGTATGAGTCAGAAGAATGGCTGTGATAAGTTGAGAATTGGTTTGCAGAGTCTGATTGACTGGGTTGTGAAAGAAACTGATGAGGCATCAACTGTGACCATCTATTATACTCCCGCTGAGATTCAGTTGCTTGCAGGTACAGCTCCCGTAGCAAGTGTTGTGCAAGAAAGATCCAGTCCTGTTACCATCACGGTGCCAGGACCAGTTCCGTTTACGTCTACGAAGGCAATCCCATGGCACTATGGGGCAGACGTGTATTATGAAGGGAAAAAGCAGGAAGTTGGGACATCAGCCAGTTCAAGTATTGATAATGTGGGTGGTGTAGGAGGCTTTACAAGAAGCGGAAGATTGTTTGCTCCCCAAACTTTGCGCAGTGATAAGGAAGTTGAGGCTGCGACCAAAGAAAGCTAAAGGAAAATAGGTGGTTGAGAGTGTGCCTGTGCCCGAAACAGAGACAAAGATTACCTTTGACAATGAGGTGGAAGAGTTCATGAGGATAATAAATAAAAGTGATTATAAGATTGTCGATCAACTGAACAAGACGCCCTCGAAAATTTCAATCTTGTCATTGTTGATGTGTTTTGACGCGCACCGGGAGGTTTTATTGAAAGTGTTGAAGAGAGCATGCGTTCCACAGGAAATCACTGTTAATTATCTTGAGGGTGTAATTTCTAATGTCAACGTCATCCATGGATTGGGTTTCACAAGTAGGGATTTGACTTCTGAAGGAAGAAACCACAACAAAGCTTTGCACATCACAATGGAGTACAGGGGTGCAGTGCTATCTCACGTCCTGGTAGACACTGGTTCCTCGCTCAATGTCTTGCCTAAAAAGGCGCTAATAAAGCTGGAAGTTGATGGTTTGATTTTAAGGCCAAGTGATTTGGTTGTCCGAGCGTTCGATGGAACGAAGAGATCTGTGTTTGGTGTAGTGGAATTACCAGTGCAAATTGGACCGCAAGTGTTCAAATCTACATTCCATGTGATGGATATACAGCCTGTGTATAGCTGCTTATTAGGTCGCCCTTGGATTCATGCGGCCGGGGCTGTTGCATCTACCTTACACCAGAAGCTGAAGTATGAGTTTGAGGGACAAGTTGTGACAGTGTGTGGTGAGGAAGACATTTTTGTTAGTCATCTGTCCACATTCAAGTATATTGAGATGGATGGGGAAATTCACGAGATGATGTGCCAGTCGTTTGAAGCGATGAATATTGACGACGTTCCTAAATCTTCCCTTGCACCAGATAGAGTCGGTACCTCCATTTCGTCCTATAAACAAGCTGTCGAGGTTGTTAGAGCAGGCAATGCCCAAGGCTGGGGCAAGCTGATAGAGACACCAATGAAGGAGGACAAGTTTGGTATTGGTTATCATCCTTCTATGACTTCAGCTGCAGAGAACAATGGACCCATCACTTTCAGCAGTGGGGGAATCATTTACCCATATCATTCTTGTGCAGCTACAGAAGATGGTGTTGGCAGTGACTGTAACTTGGACAACTGGGTATGCCCACGCGCTTCGGGACAACCATTACAGAATTGGTCTGTTGAAGAAGTCATCCGAGTTACTCTTCAAACAGAGTAATTTTCTTTGTTTTTCTAACCATAATGCATGTTAAAATCTTGCGCTCTGCCCAAGGCGTATAGATTCATTTGTAGGGCCACCCTGTTTGCATTTGCAATTTTAATCATCAATAAAGGACGTTTTGCACTCAAATTTTGTTCTCTGTCTTTCATATTTATTTTTGCACAAAAAATAATAAAATGGCAATGTTTTGTTTGCTTGTTGTTTTTAAAATAACTTCTAAAATAAAGCATGAACCCGTTCGTGCAGACTTGATCCTTCAGATTTCATTGATAACGGTTCTGCTATGGCTATGTATGACTTTGACAAACCGATTTATCAAGCCGAAGAAGGGGATGAGAAAGGCTGTGAACTCTTTGAGGAACTGGCCAGATTGTTAAAATAAGAGGAAAGGACCATCCAGCCTCATCAAGAGACCGTAGAGATCATCAATATTGGTACCAAGAATGCTAAGAAAGAGATCAAGATTGGCGCCAGCCTGAAAGCAGATGTGAAGAAAGCTTTGACTGAGATGTTGTGTGAATATGTTGATATCTTCGCCTGGTTGTATCAAAACATGCCAGGCCTGGATACTGATATTGTGGTGCACAGGCTGCCATTGAGAGGAGAATGTCCGCCGGTCAAGCAGAAACTTCGTCGGACTCATCCCGATATGGCCATAAAGATCAAAGAAGAGGTCCAGAAGCAGTGGGACGCTGGGTTTCTTCCTGTGACCAATTATCCTCCCTGGGTTGCTAACATCGTGCCGGTACTAAAGAAAGACGGAAAGGTGAGAATGTGTGTGGATTATTGAGATCTTAACAAAGCTAGCCCGAAAGATGATTTTCCACTGCCACACATCGATGTGCTGGTCGACAATACGACTCAATTTTCAGTGTTCTCGTTTATGGATGGTTTCTCCGGGTACAACCAGATTAAGATGGCACCTGAGGATATGGAGAAGACCACATTCATTACCCCATGGGGTACATACTGTTATAAGGTGATGCCTTTTGGGTTGAAAAACGCAGGGGCAGCGTACCAGCGGGAATGGTAACATTATTCCATGACTTGATTCAAAAAGAGATTGAATGTTATGTGGATGACATGATTGCCAAGTTACGAACGGAAGAGGAACATCTGATTAACTTGAAAAAGTTATTTGAAAGGTTGAGAAAGTTTCGTTTGAGATTGAATCCAAACAAGTGCACTTTTGGGGTGCGTTCTGGAAAGCTGCTGGGTTTCATTGTGAGTGAAAAAGAGATTGAGGTTGATCCTGCCAAAGTGAAAGCAACACAAGATATGCCTGAACCGAGAACAAAAAAAGAGGTTCGTGGCTTTCTTGGTAGATTGAACTACATTGTAAGGTTCATATCTCACCTAACAGCCACATGCGAACCAACATTCAAACTGCTAAGAAAAGATCAAACGGTCAGGTGGATTGACGATTGCCAATTGGCATTCGATAAAATAAAATAATATTTGCAGGAACCTCCAATCCTCATGCCTCCAGTTTCAGGAAGACCTTTGATAATGTATTTAACAGTGCTTGAAGGTTCTATGGGTTGTGTTCTCGGTCAACACGACGAGACAGGGTGGAAGGAGCATGCTATTTACTACTTGAGCAAAAAGTTCATTGACTGCGAGTCCCGATACTCAATGCTCGAGAAGACATGTTGTGCACTTGCATGGGCTGCTAAGCGATTGAGGCAGTACATGATCAGGCACACAACTTTGTTGATTTCAAAAATGGATCCTATCAAATACATTTTTGAGAAACCAGCGCTAACAGGAAGGGTTGCATGGTGGAAAATGGTTTTGAAAGAATATGATATCCAGTATACTTCTCAAAAGGCCATCAAAGGAAGTATCCTGTCAGACTATCTTGCGCAACAGCCGATTGATGATTACCAACCCATGAAATTTGATTTCCCTGATGAGGATATCATGTTTCTCAAAGCTAAAGACTGCGAGGAACCACTCCCGGAGGAGGGGCCAGACCCTGAATCCAAATGGAGTTTGATGTTTGATGGGGCTGTCAACATGAATGGGTGCGGAGTTGGAGCAGTTCTTATCACGCCGGAAGGTGTTCACATGCCTTTCACTGCCCGAATAACTTTCGGATGCACCAACAATGAAGCAGAATACGAAGCTTGTATAATGGGGATTGAGGAGGCGATTAATTTACGAATTAAGACCCTTGATATCTTCGGTGATTCAGCTTTGGTAATAAATCAAGTGAAAGGGAGTTGGTACACGCACCAAGCAAATATGGTTCCGTATAGAGATTATAAAAGGAGATTGCTGACATTTTTCACAACAGTGGAGCTGTACCATATTCCTCGAGATGAAAATAAGTTTGCAGATGCCCTGGCCACGTTATCTTCCATGATCAAAGTGCAAAGATGGAATCATGTCCCTAAGATCGAAGTATCTCGTCTTGACAAACCTGCATTTGTGTTTGCTATTGATGCAACGTCTAATGACAAGCCATGGTTTCATGACATCAAGTGTTTCTTGAAAAGTCAAGAGTACCCGCCTGGGGCATCTACTAAAGATAAGAAGACGTTGAGAAGGTTATCTGGTAGCTTCTTCTTGAATCAGGATGACGTGCTGTACAAACGGAATTTTGACATGGTTCTGCTCAGATGCGTGGATAGACACGAAGCAGACCTGTTAATGCAGGAAGTACATGAAGGCTCTTTCGGTACCCATGTCGGAGGTCAGCAATGGCTAAGAAACTATTGAGGTCAGGGTATTATTGGTTGACAATGGAAGTGGATTGTTGCAAGTACGCTTGCAAGTGTCACAAATGCCAGATCTATGCAGACAAAGTGCACGTTCCTCCAAATCCGTTGAGTGTCATGTCCTCTCCTTGGCCCTTTGCCATGTGGGGCATTGACATGATCGGAAAGATTGAGCCTACTGCTTCAAACGGCCATCGTTTCATCTTGATCGCCATTGATTATTTCACTAAATGGGTTGAGGCAGCATCTTATGCCAATGTCACTAAGCAGGTGGTAGCTCATTTCCTGAAACGGGATATCATTTGTCGCTATGGAGTGCCCGAGAGAATCATTACTGATAATGGTTCTAATTTGAACAACAAAATGATGGTTGAGCTGTGTCGGGACTTCAAAATTGAACATCACAATTCTTCTCCGTATCGCCCGAAGATGAATGGCGCTGTGGAGGCGGCCAACAAGAATATTAAGAAGATTGTGCAGAAAATGGTTGTCACATACAAAGATTGACATGAGATGTTACCATTTGCTTTGCATGGGTACCAAATGTCAGTACGCACGTCCACTAGGGCAATACCATTCTCACTTGTATACGGTATGGAGGCAGTACTACCGATTGAAGTGGAGATTCCATCCCTCAGAGTCATGATGGATGTCAAGTTAGACGAAACTGAGTGGGTTCGCGCCAGATTTAATCAGTTGAGCCTTATTGAAGAGAAACGGTTGGCAGCTATGTGTCATGGGCAGTTATACCAGCGGAGGATGAAGCAGGCATTTGACCAAAAGGTTCGTCCTCGGGTTTACAAAGAGGGAGATGTGGTACTCAAAAGGATCCTTCCTCCTAGTACAGATCACAGGGACAAATGGACTCCCAACTATGAAGGTCCATTCGTGGTTAAAAAGGTCTTCTCGGGCGGAGCCTTGTTACTTACAACCATGGATGGCGAAGACTTTTCATCCCCTGTCAACTCAGACGTGGTCAAAAAATACTTCGCATAAATAGACCCGCGGGACAAAAAAAAAGTCCAGGCAAAAAAGGGCATCCCGGCGAACCACAAAAACGGAATAAAAGGGTTCGGGCAAAAATTAGGGATATAAAATAAAAAATTTGTACACCCGGTGAGTTGAAAATCCGCAAGGACAACTCAGGCAAAAAAGGGTATCCCGATGGATTGAAAACCCGAAAGGGCGGTCCATGCAAAAGAGGGATTTAAGCGAATGACTATGGTCTGAGTTATCTGTACTCCGTTACCGTTTCAGCAACTGACTTTCCAAAGGGTAGGAATCGGTCTGATCACTCCCTAGAAGGCAAGGTCGGGGAGTCTTGAAGACATACTGGCCATAGCAGAATTGAAACTCAATGGAATGCCGTTTTCACATTGCCATTAGGATAGTTTCTTTTCTCAATTTACAGCACTCTCCTCTTTCCAGGGTTTGCTTCCCAATTGTACTTGCCTATTCTGGGCCTTTCAATCAATAAATTGAATTTCAGTCAAATGCTTCTTATTTTGTTTTTTACTGCTTTGTTTGCAAAAACGTCCCAATTTTTGATAAAACATTGCATCTGAAAACACTGTAGCCTTACGAATAACATGCGCAGAAAAACATTTAAAATCACTTTGAACGTTGAATAATCCCGGATAGCGGATTCAAACCATGCAATATCCTGGGGCATGTGTGCATATTCTTTTGTTGCAGGTAACAGGTACAAGCATTCTAAGAGCAGGGATCATGTCCTCTAGACGAGGAATCACTGATTCCCATGCAGAACACTATGGGGTAGTCAAGTTCAAGAAGGGTCCCCACATCACTTTTTGTCACAATGTTTACTGATTAAGTCCATACTCGATCGTCGGTCGCTCACGACGATTCGATACCGGTGGATTGAATTCGACTGGGTATCATTGTATCTTATTAAGTCGATTCTCCTATTCAGTACTTCCAACAACTACAAGCTTTTCTGTGTCGATAACGGTTGTAAATTCCCCAGTAGAGCTACCGCGCTATTAATGTTCAAGACTCAATGAGTGTCCATAAGTTGGAAGATGCAAGTCTTCTGTAAAATCCTCTTGGGACGATTTCTTCAGATCAGTCGTGTAATCTGGGGCAAAAGTAAGTTGTTGAACCTCCCAAACATGGGGCATCATATAATTCCCCAGCGAGATGTGTTCCAGATCTATGATCTCCAATAGAGTGACCTCTCAAGTCTCGGCATCTATCTAAAAGTTTGAAGGTGTTTGGTCTTCTGTAAAATCCTCTTAAGAGACATTCCCCAGCGAGAGACGCTGCGAAGCAATTCTCCCCAGCAGAGTTTGTTGTCAACTCATTATCCCCAGGGGAGTCGTATAACGAAAGATCGCCTAGCATGGGACATTGTGGTTCTTATTCTAAGCTTGACAACTTGGTTCCTTAATAGATCGCAGTGCATTTGCTTTGTGTTTTCCCAGCAGACCTCTAGGGACTCTTTCTCAACATGTTGCAACGGATTGTCTTCCAACTAGGATTCGCATATCCCTGACAGAGTATCCCTGATTCCCAGCAAGATCGTATCTCTGATAATTGTACTCCCCACAGAGTTTAGCATTGAATCTTGTCAACAATACTCCCCAGCTGAGTTATTTTTCTCCCCGCAAAAGGCTTATTGATCCACAGAATCTATTCCTCAGCAAGGTGATAGTACATTCTTTCCCCAGCCGGGTTAGCAGGTTGATTCTCCCCGCAAAGGATCTAAGGTTTGATAGATCCTCAAGTAGAGTTTTAATGACTTTTATTCCTTAGCAGGATGTCATTCAAAAATTCTCATCCCCAGCAGAGTTGCTATGACCAGAATTTATCCCCAAGCAGATGAAGTAATTCTTGGCAGAATCATCACTCTCATACATCTCAAAGTCCAATTTATTTTTGGCAAGCGTGGC
The DNA here is from genome assembly GCA_022829125.1 of Lathyrus tuberosus. Lineage (NCBI taxonomy): Eukaryota > Viridiplantae > Streptophyta > Magnoliopsida > Fabales > Fabaceae > Lathyrus > Lathyrus tuberosus. The sequence goes on from JALAZF010000145.1 coordinate 11,910,393, forward strand.
AATTCGAAGCAAACAGATTGTCCATTCATTCTCTAACAGAGATACCATCCTTTCAGGAGTCTCTAAAGTTAAATCATTAATCATTATTCCTCAGCAGAGATGTCTGACATACATGAAGAGCGTTATCTAGTAAAGTCCAACCGTAGATTGGAAAAGGGCCATCCAAGGGTGGCAAATTCTTAAAGTCCAACCGTAGATTGGAAAAAGGTTCATCCCAGGGTGGCAAATTCTTAAAGTCCAACCGCAGATTGGCAAAAGTCCATCCAAGGGTGGCAAAGCAAGTCAAAGTCCAACCGTAGCTTGGCAAAAGTCCACCCGCAGTGTGGCAAGTCAGTAGTCGTCTGACTCCCTTTAAAAGACCGCAGCTAAGTCCAACCGTAGATTGGCAAAAGTTCATCCAAGGGTGGCAAATCATTAGCAAGTCCAAACATAGATTGGCAAAAGTCCACCCGCAGTGTGGCAATTCAGCTGCAAAGTCCAACCGTAGATTGGCGAAAGTCCACCCGTAGTGTGGCAGGTCAGTAGTCGTCTGACTCCATTCAAAAAGACAGTCCACCCGCAGTGTGGCAAGCCAGTAGTCGTCTGGCGTTGTACAAAAGACGTTGCTAAAGTCCACCCGCAGTGTGGCAAGCCAGTAGTCGTCTGGCGTTGTACAAAAGACGTTGCTAAAGTCCACCTGCAGTGTGGCAAGCCAGTAGTCGTCTGGCGTTGTACAAAAGACGTTGCTAAAGTCCACCCGCAGTGTGGCAGGCCAGTAGTCGTTTGGCGTTGTATAAATGACATCCTTTCAGTGCTTTTCTTTCCATCAGAGTTTTCTTCAAGCAGAGTTCACTTGGTTGGGTTTATATCCCTTTTCTTCTTCTTCACAGAGTGCAAATTTTTTGGTTATTTTTGGTATTCAATCCCTCCATACCATGAAAGTCTGACAGCAATCGCTGTCATCCATTCAGATCTACAGTGATTGAATAGGGGCAGCTGTAATACCCCAAAATTTTCCCTCTCATTTCTTCATATCATTTAGCATGAGCTTTAATTTCATTGTATTGCATTCAAGCATAGAAAAACAAAACATAGAGCATTTAGCATTGCATCTTGCATAAGGGCATGTGATCAGTTGTTCCTCAAAGGTGTTGATCATCCAAAGCAAGAGAATAAGAGCCAAGGGTTTCTCACAAGCCTCAAGGGTCTATTATGTCATATATCATCTCAATTGATCCCACAAGGCATGGGAAGAGGAGAATTCATCAAGAAGATTGGGCAGTGCATAACCTCCCACACAAGGCAGTCAAAAATTGGGATTTGACCCCCAAGTGGGCAAGCTCTTTGAGTTTTTATCATCTCCAAATGGCATATCTCATCTTTGTTTGAGAAGATATACATCATATTCAGAGGAATTTGGATTTGGAGGATGTGTTATTTCCTCCTAACCAGAGGGTGCCAAAATTAGGGTTTGACCTAAAGTCAGTTTATCTCTGTTTTTTTGGGCAAGACTTGATCTCATGGTATTCCTTATGTTCTTAAGTGTATATGGATGGGAAATTGCTCATCAATTGGGTTCTGAAGGGTTTCAATTAATCAGTTGCTTGATAGTCAAGAAATTTGGGAAAAAGCCAACTGTGCAGTGAAAAAAGTCAACTCTTGACTTTCTAAGGTCAAATTCATGAAATTCATGTTATATAGGTTCATTGGACAAGATTTGATCAAGAAATGATGAAGGAATAATGAAAAATCAAGAAACCACAAAACTGCCAAAAATAGAAACTTTAGGGTTGCCAAAAGTAGTAACTTTGGACCATTTTGCACCCTACTTTGAGGCTCTCTTTCTCCAAGATAAAAGTTCCAAACCTCAGGCCCAATTTGAGCCAATTAAATTTCATGTTCTAAGCTTCAAATCCATATAAAGAACTCCTCCATTGGATAAATATTGAGGGAGATATGGTCAACCAAAGTTTGAGAAAACTAGGTCCAAAATCAAGTCATGACCAAGCATGCCCAGGCCCACGCGCCATAATTTTGAAAAACACCTGGTGTTCCAAAATTCAAGCTTAATTTCTTCAAGATAAAAGCTCCAAATGAAAAACTTTTCAACATCAAAGTTGTTCCTTGCCATGTCCTCTTCAACCTTGATGTTGGACAAAATTTCATTTGAGCAAGTTATGAGATAGTTCTAAGGGTTCAAAGTTGGTATGGTCATGCTGAAAATTCCATAAGTCATTATGCCTTGCCCACGGGCCAAGTCGCTCGCTACACACCAGTTTTGATTTCCAATGTTTCAGGTCGCTTTTGAGCATGTTAGAAGCATTATTTCCAACCATGTTGCATACCAAACTTGTAGTATTACACCTCATCTTTCCATTGACCTCAAAAACTCATCAACCCATCCAATGAGTATGGAGAATTTCATTTACAAACCACCCTATTCTTCACTGATGCATTGATAGCTCTTTGTACATGATTTGGTTCAGGCATCCATCAAACAACTCATGTACTTTGTTTCCTTATTTGAACACACCACTATCCTTACATACACTTGTGTAAAGGAAAGGATAAAAGCTTGCGCAGCAAGTTTCTTCTGCAAGCTGTTGCATTGGAGAAAGCATCACCACCACTCATGTCCAGCCACACCATAACACACCATAAACCACCATCACCATATCACAACCAAGCCAACTCGCCCTAACTAACTTGACTCAGTTAGTTAGAGGCTACTCAGTTAACCATATCAGCTCACCTTAGCTGACTCATTTAACCACCATGGTTCAATTCTAAACTCAACATATAAATTCAAAAACTCTTCACAAATTCATTCTAACTCTCATTTTCCCCAAGCACTCTCAAATTCTCTCTACTCTCTCACTCAGATCTCACACGATTTCACTATTTCTTCTGAATCATCTTCATCATTTGGCGACTATCAATCAAGAACATTCAAGAACCAATTCGTCTCTCCAAACTCAGCATCATTGCAGCTATTGTTTTCGTCTTATACTCCAGAATCATTAGCATTTATTTTGCTTAAAAGTTGATGTACAAGCTCAAGATATCACAGTCTCTGGTTTTCTCAAATACTTCAAAGTTCTTGATTGTTTCAGGTTTTTTTTCTCAACCTTGTTCTACTAAATTCAACTTGTTTTCATGGTGTTTATAGCTTATTAGAAGCTGCGTGCGTCTTGGCTAGTTGATAGGCCTCTTAGAGGCATAGTTTCAAAACCTAGGGCAACTTTAATCTCTTCGATTTTCTTTGTACGTGTATGGTATGTGAAAACTAAGCCTATATTAGTGATCTACTCAACTTCAGCTTCATTTCTATGTGCATGTTGAGCATTTCTGTGAAAATTGATGACTGTGTGTGGTGGTTGCTCATCGGAGAAGATGACCGGAGGTCCTTCTCCGGCCGGTGGTTTGCAATTGTTAGGGTTTCTGAGTTTTAAATATGGCCATTGGATCGTTTCATCGTGCGGTTGTGGACATGCCAACGCATTAAAATTCATGTGTTATGCACATGCTCTATTTGACTTCAGAATGATTATGTGTGTGTGTGTACACGTTGCTTATGATAGACTGCATCTTTGATTCATGGGATGTGCCTGATTATTTGATGATCTCATATTGACTTTGATCCAACGTCTTGCATGATGCCAGCGCATTAATGATGTATGGTCTCTCACGTGGTCTCAAATGTTTAATTTCTGATGATTACATGTGCGCGTGTGTATGGTAATCGGTGTGCACTGATGTTCTGATCCATGTGATACACATGCTTATTTTGATAATATTTGACTAACTAATCCTATGCCCATGATTGCATCTTCACTTGACTGCACGCACACGTAACCACACTCAATCACAAATGTAATTGGATTGGACTTAACTGCTATTTGCGCCCCACACTAAGCCCATTGTCATTTTTGAACGTGAAAATTACTTTGTTTGCACCCCTCCCCATTTCTTCTACTCTTTTATTTCTTTTTCTTTACTTGTTTGGTTTCCTTATTTTAAAAATACCAAAACATCATGAAAAATTCTACAAAAATTCATGTGATATCTTAACATGTTTAAATAATTTTCTATTATTTTTATTTTTGATTTTGTGAATATTTTCATATCATTCCATAATTTTCTTTTATTTCTTTTGAAACTTGTTTCTATTTTCATATCTTCATTTCAAAAATTTATTTCTCATAGATTCTTAAACATTTTTGCATCAATATTTTTGCATCCAGTCAGTAACACCCAAAAATTCATAAAAATATTTTTGTTTCAATTTTAGAGCTTTCTTTTATTGCATTTAGGTCCTCTATCTTTGTGTTTTGGTTCATGGTTCATAAGTGACTATTGCTTGATTGGTTGAGGTCCTTCCTTTCTGAATTTTTGTATAGGATTTTGGTATGATATTTACCTTTGGTTAAGGTCTCTTGATACCTAGATTTGGTGATTTTTCAATCATGTTTGGTATTTGTTTGATGACTCTTGTTTGAGGTCCCTTTTTGTGAACTTCTTTAATCATGTTTGTTTACTTGCTTGAGAAGGCACTTGTGCCATTGCATGATATCATTTTTCTTGACTTCTTGAGCCATGATTAGATCATTATAGGTCTGTTGATTGAAATTATAGGTCATTGGTTTGAAGTTGATGTTTTCTTTGTGTACATGTTCAATACTTGTTTCACATGTCTCTTTTTGACCTAATCCCTCACTCTTTTTCATCTAAGTTCCAACTTGATTTGTATTTGGTTTGTTTATACCATGTCATACTATTCATTTTCATTTCATATGATGTATGCCTCTAACTTTGAAGTATTGCATTCATTCCATATGCCATTTATGTCTTACTTTGCATACTTGAACATGGTTCATCCAAATGCATGGTTCTTTTTCCTCTAGCTTCTAAATGACTTGTAATTGCTTGAATGTGATTGATTTGTGGATCTTATCCTCATCCTAACATGTCATACAACCTCTGACTTGGATACTTGAGTTTCATCTTGAACTTTTGTAGGTTTGACTTATGCCATGAATGTTTTCTTTCCATGTTAAATTTATGTTCATATCTTCTCACTTCTTCTCCTAAGCACTTTTAATGTTTGGATACTTGATTGTTTGCATCATTTGACATTTGTATATCATGTTTAGGTACATGTTTAGGTCATCCACACTCTGAATTTGACATTACTTGAAGCATTATTGCATGATTACCTTGCATGTCCACTCATTCTTCATCTATTTTTTCCATGATTCACTTCTTTGGTGTTTAAGATCTTTAGTTGTGTATAGTTTGTTCTTATTTCATGAATTAACATTAGAGAACACCCTTAGAGCATAGATGCTGATCTTGATTGCGGTTCATCTCTTAGGAGCTTTATCCTTTAACTCTTAACTTGTTTGTTCACCAATTGTTATTCTTTTTCTTATTGCATTACTTGTAAATTGTTTTGAACTAACATTTTCATGTAGGAGCTAAAGGTAAGTAAGTGTGTGGACTTAGTTCTAAATACATTTCTCTCTTATATTCTCTTATTTCATTTGATCATTCAAATTTGTGTTTGATAAGCATTTACATGCTTTCCTTGTATAACTTTTCTTTCATCCCTCTTTAAGATCAACTTAACTTCCATTTTGGAAGTAAGTTGCTTGTTTTGCTCTTCTTCTTCTTTCTTTCAGAAGTAGGTTTGTTAAACCACATTAACGATAAGATCTCCAAGCATGCTAACATTAGGGTGAGTCTTAGTCTCCCATTAGATTTTACCTTTCTTCTCCATTTGAGTCTCTTCTCTCATCTTATAATAAAGGTAAAAAAAACACTTAATAAAGGCATAACACCTATTGTATTTAGGCTTTTCATATGGGAACAAGGAGGTGTGGGGTCTTCTCTCACTTTCTTAGAATGTTTAGCACACGTCCCGTCTTGGGTCGATATGCGAGGCATTCGATCCTATATGAAGGACCTAAATATGATACGAGTTGCAAACAACTTCAAAAACACTTCGTTCTAAAAAACTTCAAACAAACAATAACGTCTTTCCTTTGGGAATTCTCTTTTCATCTTATTCACTCCTTCCTTAAGGACTCATCAAGTCCGTTCTACCGCAAACAGGTAACGCCTAAGTCTCCCTACAGCGAGCTGCAACACCTAAACTGCTGGAACGCGCACGTTGACGTTTTCACTAAGAAAACACAAACAATCCATCCCTAGTGAGGGAAACTACGTCGCTCTGATTCTCATGTTCCCGATGAGATACGTAGGCAGTGGGGTAGGGCCCATTCGAGCACTTCTTTTATTTTCCCTACATTTGTTCCTCTTTCTCTTTCCATTCCTTTTCCAGTTCTTTTTCTAGTATCTTTTCTACACCCTTTGATCGAGACAAGCAAGCGTGGATCCCATCGGGTACGATGGACGCGTGGGGGTGCTAATACCTTCCTCACGTATAACCGACTCCTGAACCCAGTTCTCTTGGTCGCAAGACCATGTTCTTTCCTTCCTTCAGGTTTACACGGTGTTTCCTTTCCCTCTCTTGGGATAAATACACATTGCTGGCGACTCTGTTTCGGTGCCATTTTCGCGTTTGTACTTGGATGAAAATCCCGGGAGCGACATCTGGTACCAGAATTTCAATTGGTATCAGAGCAGGCATCCTGCTCTGCATCTGGGTGAGATCTAGGGCTGATACTTTCTGGTAAAGATGGACAAGGAAGTTGGTCGATTTGTGAATAGACCCCCCTATTTTGGATGGCTCTAATTATGATTATTGGAAACCAAGGATGATTACCTTTTTGAAATCCTTGGACAGCAGGGCTTGGAAGGCTATCATAAAAGAATGGAAAGCACCTGATGTTGTTGAGAAAGATGATGCTGGGAAAGAAAAAGAAGGCAGCTCAAAACTGAAACCTGAAGAAGAATGGACCAAGGAAGAAGATGTACTTGCCCTTGGTAATTCCAAAGCTTTAAATGTTATTTTCAATGGAGTTGATAAGAACATATTCAGGTTGATCAATACCTGCGAAGTTGCTAAGGAAGCTTGGGACATCTTGAAGACTACTCATGAAGGAACTTCAAAGGTTAAGATGTCAAGACTTCAACTTCTGGCATCAAAGTTTGAAAGTCTAAAGATGAAGGAAGATGAAACTATTCATGACTTTCATATGAGTATTCTTGAGCTGTCTAATGCCTCTAGTGCTCTTGGAGAAAAGATGACTGAAGAAAAGCTGGTGAGGAAAATCCTTAGATCCCTTCCCAAGAGGTATAAGATGAAGGTGACTGCAATTGAATAAGCTCAAGAAATCAGCAAAATGAGGGTTGATGAGCTCATTGGATCTCTTCAAACATTTGAGCTAGGGTTAAGTGAAGAGGAACCTGAAAAGAAGTCCAAGAGTATAGCTTTGGTTTCCAGTTCTGAAGACGCCAAGAAAGGGAAAGAGGATGATTCTCAGGAGGAGCTGTCTCAGGCTATTGCTTTGCTGGGAAAACAGTTCAACGAAGTTATGAAGAGGATAAATAGGAGTTATAATCCCAATGTCAAGAACATTACCTCTGACATCAACAAATCAGGAGAACAAGGGAAGAAGTCTAAAGATGAAGAAAAATCCAGTAATGACAAAGGAATACAATGCTTTGAGTGTGAAGGGTATGGACATGTCAAGAAGGAATGTCCTACTTTTCTAAAGAAGCAGAAAGGGTTATCAGCTTCTTGGTCTGACAGTGAGAGTGAATCTGAAGAAAATTCAGCTAAACTTGTTAGAGCTATGGTTGGGGTTTATGAGTCAGATGATGATTCGTGTGATGATGAGGTTACTTATGATGAACTTGCTGTCACTTATAAAGATCTTTTCATAAGAAGTGAACAAGTGTGTCTTGAAGGAGAAGAGCTGAAGAAAACCATAGTACAGTTAAAAGCTGAAAAGACTGAACTTGAAGCTGAAGTCAGTATGCTTAACTATAAACTGGACTCTATGACCAAAACTATCAGAATGTTGAACAATGGTATTGATGCGTTAGACAACATTCTTAGTATTGGTAAGATGTCTGCAGACAAATGTGGTTTGGGATTCAACAATGATGCAGGTTCTAATGATGCTATCACCTCCAAACCAGTGATATTAAAACAGATGTTAAAACATCATGACAGAACTCCATCTAAGAAGAAATACAGACACTGGAGATGTCACCATTGTGGATGTTTTGGACACGTTAAGGCTTATTGTTATAAGCTACATGGATATCCACAGAGGGCTCATCAGGTTGTACCCAGACAGAACTGTCATAAAGGAAGGCAGATTACCAAGCCTAAGAAGCAATGGGTCCCTAAAGTTAAGGTTACCAGCTTGATAGCTCACACTTCTTTAAGGGTTTCTACCAAAGAAGATTGGTACTTTGACAGTGGGTGTTCAAGGCACATGACTGGAGTTAAGAATCTGTTGGTAGATGTGAAGCTTCATTCTTCAGGCTATGTTATATTTGGTGATGGGGTCAAAGGAGAGATCAAGGGGATTGGTAAACTGAACTGTGTTGGTGCTCCCAGACTGGAGGATGTTCTTATTGTTAAAGGACTGACAGCAAATTTGATTAGCATTAGTCAACTTTGTGATCAAGGATTCAAAGTAGACTTTACAAAGTCTGAATGCATCGTCAAAGATGATAAAGGAGAAGTCATTATGAAGGGAGCCAGGTCTAAGGACAATTGTTATCTTTGTGTGCCACAAGACTCAAATTCTTCCACTTGTGTTTTTGCTAAAGAAGATTATGTCAAAATCTGGCATCAGAAGTTGGGACATCTTCACCTAAAGGGAATGAAGAGAATCATCTCCTCAGAAGCAGTCAGAGGAATTCCCAAACTTAATATTGAGGAAGGAAAAGAGTGTGGAGACTGTCAAAAAGGGAAGCAGACGAAGATGTCTCATCCGAAGCTTTAACATGACACCACCTCCAAGGTCTTGGAACTACTTCATATGGACTTGATGGGACCTATGCAGGTTGAAAGTCTGGGTGGAAAGAAATATGCATATGTAGTTGTGGATGACTATTCAAGGTACACCTGGGTGAGCTTCATCAAAGACAAATCTGAGGTGTTTGATGTTTTTAAAGATCTTTGTCAAACACTCCAAAGAGAAAAGGAGAGTAATGTTATCAGGATAAGGAGTGACCATGGAAGAGAGTTTGAGAATAACAAGTTTGAAGAATTTTGCTCTGCTGAAGGTATAAGTCATGAGTTTTCATCTCCTATTACTCCTCAGCAAAATGGAGTAGTTGAAAGGAAGAACAGAACTATCCAAGAGTCTGTTAGAGCTATGATCCATGCCAAGAAACGTCCCTATCATTTCTAGGCTGAAGCCATGAATACTGCCTGCTACATTCACAACAGGGTTACCCTGAGAAGAGGCACTTCATCCACTCTGTATGAACTATGGAAGGGAAGAAAACCTAATGTTAAATATTTTCATGTTTTTGGAAGTAGATGTTATATTCTGGCTGATAGAGAACAGAGAAGAAAATTGGATTCCAAAAGTGATGAAGGAATATTTTTGGGATACTCTACCAATAGCAGAGCATATAGGGTTTTCAACTCTAGAACCAAGGTGATGATGGAGTCCATCAATGTGGTGATTGATGACAATGATAAGCAGGAAGATGATGATGTCCTAGATGATGTTGGAACATCAGTTGGTGAAGGTGCACCAGGAGCTGAAGACAGAAGTCTAACTCCTGGTGTTGCTGCTGCTGAGCCTGAAACTGAGCAACCTCATAAAGATCCCTCTATCAGAGTGCAGAAGGACCACCCAAAGGAGCTTATTATAGGTGATCCAAATTCTGGAGTGAGGGCTAGGTCAAGAGATGTTATAGCAAGTTCATGTTTTGTCTCCAAAATTGAGCCAAAGAATGTCAAGGAAGCATTGACTGATGAGTTTTGGATAAATGCAATGCATGAAGAGCTGGAGCAATTCAAGAGGAATGAAGTATGGGAGCTTGTACCAAGGCCTGATGGAGTTAATGTGATTGGCACCAAGTGGATCTACAAGAATAAATCTGATGAACAAGGAGTGGTCACCAGAAACAAGGCCATATTAGTTGCTCAGGGATACACTCAGGTTGAAGGAATTGATTATGATGAAACCTTTGCTCCTGTGGCAAGACTGGAATCTATCAGATTGCTCTTAGGGGTGGCTTTTAATTTCGAATTCAAGCTTTTTCAGATGGATGTTAAAAGTGCCTTCTTGAATGGTTACTTAAATGAAGAGGTGTATGTTGATCAACCAAAAGGATTTATTGATCCAACATTTCCTGACCATGTGTACAAACTAACGAAAGCTCTATATGGTTTGAAGCAAGCACCAAGAGCTTGGTATGAAAGGCTTACTGAATTCCTGGTTGTGAATGGCTATAGAAAAGGAGGGATTGACAAGACTTTGTTTGTTAAAGAGGAAGGAGGAAAACTAATGATAGCTCAAATCTATGTTGATGACATAGTATTTGGTGGGATGTCAGATGCCATGTTGAAACATTTTGTGGAACAGATGCAGTCTGAGTTTGAAATGAGTCTTGTTAGTGAGCTAAACTATTTTCTTGGTCTACAAGTTAGACAAATGGATGATTCCATATTCATTTCTCAGAGCAAGTATGCAAAGAACATAGTGAAGACGTTTGGTCTAGAGAATGCTAATCACAAGAGGACTCCTGCTCCTACTCATTTAAAATTATCCAAGGATGAACATGGAGTTAGTGTGGATCAAAGTTTATATAGAAGCATGATTGGGAGTCTATTGTATCTCACAGCTAGCAGACCTGACATTTCTTTTGCTGTTGGAGTTTGTGCCAGATACCAATCTGAGCCTAAGGTTAGTCACTTGAATCAAGTGAAGAGGATCCTGAAATATGTTAATGGCACTAGTGACTATGGGATGCTGTATAGTCATGTATCTGGGACTGAGTTAAGGGGATATTGTGATGCTGACTGGGCTGGGAGTACTGATGATAGGAAAAGCACTTCAGGAGGCTGTTTCTTCTTAGGGAATAATCTGATATCATGGTTTAGTAAAAAGCAGAACTGTGTGTCTCTTTCTACTGCTGAAGCTGAGTACATAGCAGCAGGGAGTAGTTGTTCTCAACTTGTTTGGATGAAGCAGATGTTAACAGAATACAATGTCAAGCAAGATGTCATGACATTGTACTGTGATAATTTGAGTGCTATCAATATCTCTAAGAATCCTATTCAACATAGCAGAACTAAGCATATTGATATAAGGCATCATTTTATAAGAGATTTGGTTGAAGACAAAGTAGTTGCTTTGGAACATGTTGCTACAGATAAACAATTAGCTGACATTTTTACTAAAGCCTTAGATGCAAACCAATTTGAAAGTTTGAGAAGTAAATTAGGAATTTGCATTTATGAAGATTAAATGTGCTAGAGAGTGTATTAAGCAGTTGTATTCTTTATTAGAAATTGATTTTATTCAACTGCTGAAGGCATACAGGTTTGAAGTACATCAATAGTTACAGATTATCCCAACCCCCTGTATCCAGAAAAGCTTTCCAGTCGTCATCCCAATCATCATCAGAAGCTTGTTGTTGCACAGGAAGCTTCTTGCTGGGTTTCATGGTTGTTTCTAAGGTCCTGCCTGTCTTTGTGGTTCCTGAAGTAGTTTCAGCTGCAGTCATTGTTTTGCTCCTCTTCTTAGGTGGATCTGAAGTCTTGTCCTTCTGCTTAAGGTTCTTTGCTGCATCTTTGGTGTTTGACTGGCTCATTCTTGGTTGTTGTGTGGTGCTGCTAGAAGGAAGAAAGGCTTGTTTTTATAATACAAACAAGGAGCATAGTTTGTATCGACTGAACAGTCAATGTGTTGGAACTTGTTTTTTTTGGGAAGCATGGTGTTTGACCATGTCTTTATGTCAGGTGATTGTCCAGTTTTGGCTAAAAAGGGGGAGAGTTAGCCTAGGTGTGTAGAGTGTAGTTAGCCTAGGTGTGTAGAGTGTTTCCTATCTAAGTTCTGGTATGGTGCAGATGTTGAGGGGGAGTGTGCAGCTGGTTATGCTGGTTCTGGTTTTGAGGGGGAGTTTGTTTTAAATTTTTTTTTAAAAATCCGTTGCTGAAGTCTCTGATGTTGCAGAGATTGTTTTAGCCAAAATTAGCCAAAGGGGGAGATTGTTAGCTCTTGGATTGGCTAGAATTTTGGTAAAACAAAGTTGTTCAATGTTGATGTCACATGGGTGATGTCTTAACATTGAGTCTTAACATTGGATAATGTTAGGTGTTTAGGTTGTTGAAGTTTTGAAGTCTGATGTCACATGCGATGTCATGACATCAGATATGCAGTTCATTTAAACATCAGGTTTGAGATGTTTTTAGGGTTAAGCATATTAGCTGGAATTTTGGGAGAGCTGTTAGAGTTATTGGATAGGAATATCTTGGAGGAGATATTTTCTGTTGTAAACAGATTTGTTGCAGATTTGTAGGAGGGTTTAAAGGTTGAAGATTTAAGAAGATTTTGAGAGAGAAAATCTGTTGAAGATTCAGTTTTAAATAACAAATCAGGTCAGATATTGTAGCAGGTCCAAGACCAAATCAAATAGCTATATAAAGCGCATCAATCCTTTGAAGAAAGTAACGAAGAAAGAGAGCTAAAGACTGAGAGTCGTTTGTGTCTTCCTGTATGTGTTGTAAACCATTCTAGTGTGAATTGGTGTTGTTGTTTTGAGTTGTTCTTGATCAAAGTTGTGAAGCAGAATCAAGTTGTGTTATTCAGAGTGTGTGATCTTTGAATTATATCACTGAAGTGATTTAGGAATTAAGTAGTGTTCTCATACCTAAGTGGTCTCTTAGATAGAAGGTTCATTAAGTAGTGATTAAGTTTAGGAGAGGTCAACTGGGTTGTTGAGTCTGTAATTTGATACTACTAATAGTGAAATTCATCCCTGGTTTGGTAGCCCCCAGAGTAAGTTGTTTAACTAAACTGGGCGAACAATTCTTTGTGTCTTTTATGTTGTTTTACATTGTCCATTGCAGAGTGTGTTGTTGTGACATCACACGTAACATCACATATCTGGTACCAGAATTTCAGTCATGTACCGTCTCACAATTATCACCAGTGTGATATCTGCTCTAAAAATAATCAGGGATGTTCTGTGGTGTAATCAGCTCTACAGGAACAATTGGATCTCGGATGGATCCAAGAGCACCGCGTTCGTGGAGTTAACATGACTTATGCAAATTCTAACATCATTCAGAACCACGACATTCATACAATGAATGTCAACTTGGTGGCAATGCACTCAAGGCAAAGCCAGTATCATAATATGCCGCGGAACGGTTACAATTCCTGTCTGACTTGCTCGGTAAACAAACAATGATGCTCTTTTGTACAAGACGCCCTCCAGCGTCAGATGGATCTTGGGTGGATCCAGGACTACCATGATAGAAATCCTTATCCAGTTAACATGATTCAAATCTTCGATATTCGTTTGATGAATACTAGCTTGGTGGAGTTACACGCCAAGCAAGTCCAACTCGGTTTTCTCACTTCGCAAGATTATCTGAGCTGTAAAGTATGTTGTGAGAGTAACCAAGGGTGCACTCTCATTCAAAGAACTTTACAACACTTGTTAAACCATTGGTGGCTTTCGATCTATCTAGACGAAGACACGCAATAAATCAATGTGAAAAACGGGAACCCTACTAGACATCAAAGTCAGGATGTCCGATGTATGGAAATAGACCTAGTAAGGTTACACTGCATTCAAAGTGGACGTGGCCAGGTGCCACCACACAACTACGAGTGCTGTAGAGTCTGCTCGGAGAATAACCGAGGATGCTACCTTGTGCGATCAGCTCTTCAAAGTCAGTTGGAACGCAAGGAGATTCAACCGTGTCCGAGTTCTAGATCAATCAACTGGGTGCCAAACTATTTCACTGATTAGATTAAGGATGTTGTCGTGATCTTTGATCGCGAAAGGACCAAAGATGTTTGTACTATCATCCCTCTACTTGACGAATCGAAGGTTCTTAACCAAGAACTGATTGAAGTTACTTACGACAGTCAGAGAAATTAGAAGGCTCATATAGTTATCTATCTGTCGGGACCAGTGTCATACAAGTCTGATAAAGTTATCCCTTACAAATATGGTGCAACAACAATTGAGAATGGAAAGGAAATTTCATTACCCTCCGTCGTGAATATTGCAGACATCAGTCGAGTAACACGGAGCAGTCAAATCTTCAACCGAGGAGTTGGAGAACCTACCGAGGAAAAGAAACTTCAGACAGAAGCTCCCAATCCACCAGTCGGTCAGGCCAGCGATCCTGGCCTTTCAAAGAACAATGATGAGATGCTGAAGCTCATCCAAAGGAGTGAATACAACATTGTTGATCAGCTGTTACAAACTCCTTCAAAGATCTCTGTGTTATCTCTTTTACTCAGTTCCTAAGACCACAGAGAGGCTCTACAGAAAGTCTTAGAACAGGCCTTTGTGGAACAGGATGTGTCAATAAGACAATTCGACAGCATCATCTCCAACATCACTTCCTGCAACAACTTTGGGTTGAGTGATGAGGAATTTCCAAAAGAAGGCAAAAGTCACAACATGGCGCTCAATATCACAGTTAACTGCCAAGATGATGCCTTAGCCAGCGTACTGGTAGATATCGGATCGGCTCCCAATGTGATGCTGAAGTCCACTCTAATACGACTATCATTCAAAGGATCTCCGATGAGAGGCAGTGAGGTCATTGTCAAAGCATTTGACGGATCCCGAAAAACGGTTATCGGCGAAGTCGACCTTCTCATAACTATTGGTCCTCACACTTTCCAAGTCACTTTCCAAGTCACTTTCCAGGTCATGGACATCCGAGCAACGTACAACTGTGTTTTGGGAAGACCTTGGATACACCAGGATGGGGCAGTCACTTCGACACTTCACCAGAAGCTAAAGTTCGTCAAGAATGACCAACTCGTCACGGTTTGTGGAGAACAAGCCTTGATCGTGAGTAACCTTTCGGTGTCCACTTGTGTAGAACCCGAGAAGGTTGTTGGAACTCAGTTCCAGGCACTTTTGGTAAGCAATGAGAATCAATTAGAGAAATAAACATCGATCTCATCGTACAAAGATGCTCTCGAGGTGATCAAAAGTAACAATGCAAAGGGATGGGGACAACTTATCATTCCTACTGACAATAAAACAAAGAAGGGTCTTGGTTTTTCTGCAACCTGTACCTAGACAGCTACTAACAATGAAAGTCTTCATCCCATTCAGAACTTCTTCCATAGTGGAGGTTTCCTTCACCCAGTGTCTCAAAAAGTACATACCATCAACGAGGGAGATTCCTCTGGCACAGATGAGGAATGGAAGTCCTACCTTAACAAGGACGGTTATATGTCTCAGGAAGAGGTGCCTACGCCATTTTGCTATCCCGCACAGAGTCCGAGATTTATACCAAGGTCAGACGTCAAAATGATATACGGAGATTGTGATCCAAAAGGATACCGTGCTCCACCAAACTCATTAGAGGAGGACACTCTGATGAAAGACAACTTTGACAATGACAATTATGGTCCGATGGATGGCCTGCCGATGTGGCAGCCTTACCCAGGATACTTGGGGCAAAAGAGTCAGCCCAACGATGCTTATCAGCTAAGCATCATCAAAAAGAATACCTACATCATGATAACACTATTTTAGTGTGTTACCTTAAGCCAATGTATGTGGCATTTCTAGTTCATGATTTCACTTATGAAGCATGAGTTTAAGGTGTTTTAGCATGATTTAAGCTTTAAGGACTTTATGTGCTTCTTTTACATTTTCTTTGTGTCTATGCTTTAAAAAGGAAGTTAGATGATGATGAGAAGAGGCATGACCCTAGTTGCCAGAGTCTGGAGCAGCATGAGGAGCTATTGGGAGAGCTGATGGTTTAATCAACCATTTCACCAAGAGAGTTGGAGATTGATGATGAAAAACCAAGAATGATTAGGGCTCACGTGGCAGCATTATGAAGAGCAATAGAGCAAAAGGAATGGATAAGATCATGAAAGCTAGAGGACAAAAGGTAGTACGGTCGGGACTAATCAGCAGAGAACGCCCAGCACCAGCACCAGCACCACCAGCCGTCTGCTCTGCTCCACCAGCCTGCTACAGCCGCCTGCTAAAAGCAAATTTGTCTCCCACCAACATCTGTACCAGATTACTTGCAATGGAAGGATTGATGGACAGCTGTCCCATGTGACGTCCCCAAACTATACCCCCAATTAACATGCAATTAAAGCACTAAAAGAAAATTTGAAATTTCGTCAGAGTACATTTGAATTCGCGGCATAGAAAGGGAGGAATCACATCAACTGTAACAAAACATAGCATACAACACCTGCCCATAAAGATATGCAACTGTGGGGTAGCAATCAATAGAGGAAACTTAGTTCCTTACACCCACTTTTCAGAAATTAGAATTAAAGCGGAAAATCTAAAATCTGAACAACATATATACATATATACATATAAACATATCTATTATACATCCAGTTATACATATACAACCACAATATAACATCGAATATACGAAGTAATAGCACGCGGCCACCCTAACTACCCGGAGTCACATATCAGAGCCGACCGACCAAAATAATAAAGACGCAACGCTTCACAAAAAGAATACCTCCAGCAACTCTAATCTGCAACGCCTCATAGAGCGTCATAAAACAGCAGAAGGGTGAGAAAAACAACCATAATATAATTGAATAAAATTATATATATAAACACAAAAATGTACAAGTAACACATTCTCACCACAACCACCTATAACATAATACCGCATAATTCTCAAGCATCGAATACCATTATACACCACACATATACCATACAATCATCAATCACATTCACAAATTCACACGCAATTAATTCATGATTTATGCAATGCACATAGACCGACACAACGACTCTATGCACATGCCATGCGGTACCGACTCTCAATGTCTCATGTCTCATCATCAGTTCACTCAGGAACTATTGGAACCATCGCTCGTTACTGAGAATCTCAAGTAACTCCCCGTCGGGCCTACGATGTTCACCCGTCGCTTTAGGTCCTCAGGCAACGCCTCATATTTTCGAGGCACACGACGTTAAGGATTGCTTTAAGTCTCCAAAGGAGCCCACAATCGTCTATAACCACCGCTTTAGGTCCTCAGGCAGCGTCTCATATTTTCGAGGCACACGATGTTATAGCAGATTCCATCAGGAACCAAACCGCCACTCAGGACGTTTCCACATAATGTACCTCATGATGCTTGGCATACAATGACTCATGACATTCACATTGCATCCATACATACATTCATAATCATGCACATTTATCAAATACCACACTTAGCATTTTCTTGCCTTTCGGCCACAAAGCATCATCACAACAGCACATAAGTCATCTCACGTACAAAACAACAACATACGGCATAATACACGTCAATTCCACACCATTAAAATGACAAAAATCGATAACCGACACTATTCACATTTCCCGACATAATTTAATCGGCTAACAATCCTCAAAACCCATTTTTATTAGATAGAACATTTCATAATCTTTCCAACAGTATAAAGAACGTCCCGATCCGAGTTACGGATCAGAAGTTACGGAATTTTAGAAAACAGATAAAATTTTGAAGTCCCAGACCGCGCTGAGCGGGTCTGTGAGCGCGCTGAGCGGGCTCGCTCCTGCCTGGTGAGGTTACATTTTTTCAAGAGCGCGCTGAGCGGGCATCTGCGCGCTGAGCGGGCTCTGCGATTTTCAGAAAAAAAACCCTCTTCGAGAATCCACCCCAAAAATCCCATTTTTCACCCAAATTCAATTCCAACAGCAAAACAAACATCAACGATTATTCATACACACAGTGTGATCATACAATACAATTTATATCGATTTCCGACCGTGAAAACCTCGATTTCTACTCGTTTATCTCATTTCGACCTATATTTGAAAAAAACAACAAAACTTCCACACAAACATACATAATCATACACAATCATAGTATAATCGAGTTTCGCACCCTTACCCGATTAATCAATTCCTAGAAATTGTTCTTGATGATTTTCCAAGCTTTTCTCCAATTTCTCTCTTTTCTCTCTTCTCCTCTTTTCTTCTCTTTTCTTCTTTCCCTTTTCTTTTCTATTTTTCTTTTTCTTTCTATCTTACTAACTTAATGAAAATAAGTGGGAAAAGACCAAAATACCCCCACACTCAAATATCTCACAGACGTTCCCAAAACGCGATAAAATATAATCACGACGAAAAATAACATATTTTCACATAAAAGTCGAAAATAAAATAAAATAATAATAAAATAATCAAAAGACTCAATAAAATAAAATTGGCAAAACTGGGGCGTTACAATTCTCCCCCACTTAGAAATTTTTGTCCTCGAAAATCTTACCTGATACAAACAACTCTGGATACGACTCCCGCCCCCTACTTTCCAACTCCCACGTCAGATTACCATCAGCAGCGCCTCCCCACGCCACTTTCACAAGTGCAATCTCTTTACCCCTCAACCGCTTCACCTCGCGATCCAAAATACTAACCGGTAAAGTCTCAACCGTAAGGTTATCTCTCACCTCAACCTTGTCCATTGGAATAACATGTGAAGGGTCCGTAACATACTTCCGAAGCTGTGAAACATGAAAAACATCATGCAAATTCGACAGATTCGGCGGCAACGCCACACGATACGCCACAGCACCAACTCTCGCAGATATCTGGTAAGGACCAATAAATCGAGAAGTAAGCTTCTTAGATTTCAAAGCATGACCAACGCCCGTTACCGGCGTAACTCTCAGAAATACGTGATCACCCTCTTGAAACTCAAGATTCTTACGTCTCCAATCATGATAACTCTTTTGTCTACTCTGGGAAGCCTTCATTTTCTCACGAACAAACCTTACCTTTTCCGTCGTCTGTTGCACCAATTCCGGTCCAACCACAGAACTCTCACCAGTTTCATGCCAACACAACGGCGTTCGACATCTTCGTCCATATAAGGCCTCAAAAGGTGCCATTCCAATACTAGAATGGAAACTGTTATTATACGTGAACTCAACCAAAGCAAGATAACTGTCCCACGCACCACCTTGTTCCAAAACACACGACCTCAACAAATCCTCCAAAGACTGAATCGTTCTTTCGGTCTGACCATCCGTCTGCGGATGATAAGCCGAACTCAACCTCAATCTAGAACCCAAAGCCTTCTGTAAACTTTCCCAAAATCTAGATGTAAACCTAGGATCTCGATCCGAAACAATACTTAAAGGAACCCCATGCAATTTCACCACCACACTGATATATATCTCAGCTAACCGTTCCAAAGAAAAACTGATGTCAATCGGAATAAAATGCGCCAATTTAGTCAGCCTGTCCACAATCACCCAAATAGCATTATGCCCACGCTGAGTGTTCGGTAATCCCGTCACAAAATCCATCGAAATGCTATCCCACTTCCACTCAGGAATATCCAACGGTTGCAACAAACCACTAGGTCTCAAATGCTCCACTTTCGATTTCTGACAAGTCAAACATGCATACACAAACTGAGCCAGATCTCTTTTCAAACCAGACCACCAGAAAATCTTCTTCAAATCATGGTACATCTTATTCGCACCCGGATGAATACTTAAATTACTCAGGTGTCCTTCCTCCAAAATCATTCTTTTCAACTCAGCATCATCAGGAATACAAATACGACCACGGAATCTCACAACACCAAAATTATCCACCTTGAAATCCACATTCTCATTCCTCATCAAATCAACGAATTTCAAATCTAGCTTTTGTTTCTCACTAACCGACAACAAAAATTCATTAGCAACCTTCAACATTCCAAGCCTTACACTAACCGAAGTCACTTCACATACCAAACTCAAGTCTTTAAACGACTCCAAAAGGTCCCACTCTTTCACCATCAATACGGACATGTGCAACGATTTCCGGCTCAATGCATCGGCTACCACATTAGCTTTACCAGGATGGTAATTCAAGCCAAAGTCGTAGTCTTTCAAGAATTCCAACCATCTCCGCTGCCTCATGTTCAACTCTTTCTGATCAAATAAATATTTCAAGCTTTTATGATCACTAAAGACCTCGAACCTTGCACCATAGAGATAGTGCCTCCAAATCTTCAACACAAAAACTACAGCCGCTAATTCAAGATCATGAGTAGGATAGTTTTTCTCATGAACTCTTAACTGACTTGAAGCATAAGCTACAACTTTACCTTCCTGCATCAGAACACCACCCAAACCAATTAAAGAAGCATCGCAGTACACAACAAATGGTTCATTAGGATCAGGTAAAATCAGAATAGGAGCTGTCGTCAATCTTCTCTTCAGCTCGCAAAAACTCTCTTCACCTTGAATATCCCAAATGAATGCTTTGCCCTTACAAGTCAACTGCGTCAAAGGAAGAGCTAGCTTAGAAAAACCTTCAATGAACCTCCGGTAATAACCCGCCAAACCCAAAAAGCTTCGAATCTCGGTAACGGATCTAGGAGCCTCCCATTGTAGAACTGCTTCTACTTTAGATGGATCCACAGCAATACCATTACCTGAAATTACTTGCCCAAGAAAACTCACCTCAGACAACCAGAATTCACACTTGGACAATTTGGCAAAAAGCTTCCTTTCCTTCAAAACTTGCAAAACAATACGCAAATGCTCTGCATGTTCCTCACGAGACTTAGAATAGATTAAAATATCATCAATAAACACCACCACAAAACGATCCAAATGCTCGTAGAAAATACGATTCATGTATTCCATAAACACACCAAGCGCATTAGAAACCTCGAACGGCATCACCGAATATTCATAATGACCGTACCGTGTTCTAAAGGCCGTCTTCTGAATATCCTCTTCTTTCACCCTTATCTGATGATAACCCGATCTCAAATCAATCTTACTAAATACACAAGCACCAACCAACTGATCCATCAGATCATCAATCCTTGGAAGCGGATACTTGTTCTTAATCTTCACTTTGTTCAACTGGCGATAATCAATACATAATCGCATACTCCCATCTTTCTTTTTCACTAACAAAACTGGAGCACCCCAAGGAGAAACACTTGGTCTCACGAACCTCTTTTCCAACAACTCATTTAACTGCTTTTTCAACTCCACCAATTCAGATGCCGACATTCTATAAGGTGCCATAGAAACAGGTCTAGTACCAGGAACTAGATCTATAGAAAATTCAACTTCTCTCTCTGGCGGTACATCTGAAATATCAACAGGAAACACCTCAGGAAATTCGCACACAACAGGAAACACTTCAAGAGAAACTTGACTATCCACAGTCAAAGATGCAAATATTCCAAACAACTGAGCTTCATCCGCCAAAAGTTTCTTCAACTCTTTGGTAGACAAGAAACTCGAGCCTCCATCTTCCTCAAGAGAAGGAAACCTTACAAGCTTATGATAACAATCAATGTGCACCCGATTGAATTGCAACCAGTTCATTCCCAACACCACATCTAAACCTTCCAACGGTAAACACACTAAATCCATCGCAAAGTCTTTGCCATAAATGGTCAAAGGACAACTCAAACACACTAAAGAAGTAGTTACTGACCCCATCGCTGGAGTATCAATAACCATCTTACCATCCATCGAAGACAACCCAAGATTCAAACGTTCCGCGCACTCAGACGAAATAAACGAATGAGTCACTCCAGTATCAATAATAGCAATTAAAGGCGTGTTATTAATAAAGCAAGTACCTCTTATCAGACGATCAGCACTTGAAGTCTGAGTTCCCGCCAATGAAAACACTTTCCCACTAGTCGGAGCTTTCTTCTGATTCGGACACTTCGAGCTAATGTGACCAGGTTCCCCACAGTTATAACACTTCACTACATTCTTCCTTTTACAATCAGCTAAAACATGTCCGATACCACCACAATTAGAACACTTATCCACTTTCTTCCTACATTCCATCTGGCGATGACCCAATTCACCACACTTAAAACACCTAGGAGAATTAGACATACCACCTCCACCTGACCTACAATCAAAAGTACTCCTTTGTTTACCCTTATCAGCCGGTGACACATACGGTCCACCACGGAACTGTTGTTTCCCTTTCCTGTCACTTACACTTTTATAGTGAGCAGAACGAGCCTTACTATCTTCATCATAAATCCTACAGCATTCCACCAAATCAGCAAACCTTCGAATCCTCTGATATCCAATAGCCTGTTTTATCTCAGGACGCAAGCCACTTTCATACTTCACACACTTTGAAAATTCAGCAGTCGCTTCCACATAATGAGGATAAAACTGCACAAGTTCCACAAACTTAGCAGTATAGTCAATAACTGACATATTACCTTGTTTTAGCTCTAAAAACTCAATCTCCTTCTTTCCTCGAACATCCTCCGGAAAATACTTCCTTAGAAACTCTCAGCTAAACACCTCCCAAGTGATCTCTTCTTCCTCCTCCTCAGCTTCCAACACCTGACGAGTACTGACCCACCAGTCATCAGCCTCTTCGTGTAACATATGAGTGCCCAGCCTCACCTTAACATCATCGTCATCACAATCCATTACCCTGAAAATCCTCTCAATCTCTTTTAACCACAACTGCGCACCATCCGGATCATGCTTCCCTTTAAAGACCGGCGGCTTATTCTTTCTAAACTCATCATTTCCGGCAGCATTCGATGCACCCTGCACAGCTCGTGCCATCGCTTCCATCGCAGCAGCCAAAGCAGCATCATTACGACCAGCCATATTCTGTTCGTCTAAACACAGAAACTATGGTTAAACAACCACTTGCTCAACACAACTCGCCCAATATGCCAGACCCAATAGACACAAACGACACAACTGACACGGACTGGCTCTGATACCACTTAATGTGACGCCCCCAAACTATACCCCCAATTAACATGCAATTAAAGCACTAAAAGAAAATTCGAAATTTCGTCAGAGTACATTTGAATTCGCGGCATAGAAAGGGAGGAATCACATCAACTGTAACAAAACATAGCATACAACACCTGCCCATAAAGATATGCAACTGTGGGGGTAGCAATCAACAGAGCAAACTTAGTTCCTTACACCCACTTTTCAGAAATTAGAATTAAAGCGGAAAATCTAAAATCTGAACAACATATATACATATATACATATAAACATATCTATCATACATCCAGTTATACATATACAACCACAATATAACATCGAATATACGAAGTAATAGCACGCGGCCACCCTAACTACCCGGAGTCACATATCAGAGCCGACCGACCAAAATAATGAAGACGCAACGCTTCACAAAAAGAATACCTCCAGCAACTCTAATCTGCAACGCCTCATAGAGCGTCATAAAACAGCAGAAGGGTGAGAAAAACAACCATAATATAATTGAATAAAATTATATATATAAACACAAAAATGTACAAGTAACACATTCTCACCACAACCACCTATAACATAATACCGCATAATTCTCAAGCATCGAATACCATTACACACCACACATATACCATACAATCATCAATCACATTCACAAATTCACGCGCAATTAATTCATGATTTATGCAATGCACATAGACCGACACAACGACTCTATGCACATGCCATGCGGGTACCGACTCCCAATGTCTCATGTCTCATCATCAGTTCACTCAGGAACTATTGGAACCATCGCTCGTTACTGAGAATCTCAAGTAACTCCCCGTCGGGCCTACGATGTTCACCCGTCGCTTTAGGTCCTCAGGCAACGCCTCATATTTTCGAGGCACACGACGTTAAGGATTGCTTTAAGTCTCCAAAGGAGCCCACAATCGTCTATAACCACCGCTTTAGGTCCTCAGGCAGCGCCTCATATTTTCGAGGCACACGATGTTATAGCAGATTCCATCAGGAACCAAACCTCCACTCAGGACGTTTCCACATAATGCACCTCATGATGCTTGGCATACAATGACTCATGACATTCACATTGCATCCATACACACATTCATAATCATGCACATTTATCAAATACCACACTTAGCATTTTCTTCCCTTTCGGCCACAAAGCATCATCACAACAGCACATAAGTCATCTCACGTACAAAACAACAACATACAGCATAATACACGTCAATTCCACACCATTAAAATGACAAAAATCGATAACCGACACTATTCACATTTCCCAACATAATTTAATCGGCTAACAATCCTCAAAACCCATTTTTATTAGATAGAACATTTCATAATCTTTCCAACGGTATAAAGAACGTCCCGATCCGAGTTACGGATCAGAAGTTACGGAATTTTAGAAAACAGATAAAATTTTGAAGTCCCAGACCGCGCTGAGCGGGCTCGCTCCTGCCTGGTGAGGTTACATTTTTTCA
This sequence comes from Lathyrus tuberosus, assembly GCA_022829125.1. Classification (NCBI taxonomy): domain Eukaryota; kingdom Viridiplantae; phylum Streptophyta; class Magnoliopsida; order Fabales; family Fabaceae; genus Lathyrus; species Lathyrus tuberosus. The sequence goes on from JALAZF010000145.1 coordinate 11,934,755, forward strand.
AGAGCGCGCTGAGCGGGCTCTGCGATTTTCAGAAAAAAAAACCCTCTTCGAGAATCCACCCCAAAAATCCCATTTTTCACCCAAATTCAATTCCAACAGCAAAACAAACATCAACGATTATTCATACACACAATGTGATCATACAATACAGTTTATATCGATTTCCGACCGTGAAAACCTCGATTTCTACTCGTTTATCTCATTTCGACCTATATTTGAAAAAAACAACAAAACTTCCACACAAACATACATAATCATACACAATCATAGTATAATCGAGTTTCGCACCCTTACCCGATTAATCGATTCCTAGAAATTGTTCTTGATGATTTTCCAAGCTTTTCTCCAATTTCTCTCTTTTCTTTCTTCTCCTCTTTTCTTCTCTTTTCTTCTTTCCCTTTTCTTTTCTATTTTTCTTTTTCTTTCTATCTTACTAACTTAATGAAAATAAGTGGGAAAAGACCAAAATACCCCAACACTCAAATATCTCACAGACGTTCCCAAAACGCGATAAAATATAATCACGACGAAAAATAACATATTTTCACATAAAAGTCGAAAATAAAATAAAATAATAATAAAATAATCAAAAGACTCAATAAAATAAAATTGGCAAAACTGGGGCGTTACATCCCACATGAAGGATTTGATTTGAGCCTAACCTTATTTTCCTCAAGAGACCCACGATCCAAGAAAGGAAGAACTACCACTTCCACTCAACACTATTTAAAGAGGGCTTGTGCATTGAAGACGGAGAGACGAGAGATTCCACACACAACAATATTTTCAGTTTTTAAAAGTTATTTTCAGTTTCTAGAGTTAGAGTATTTCGAGAGTATTCTTTTCTTCTCCAGACCTGTACGTTCTGTTGAGAACTGTCGTGACTGAAGAGAGTTGTTGCTGTTTAACCAACGCAAGAGATCTCCAAGTTATTATTAGGTTGTATTTCTTTACTCTATTTGTAAGATGATGTTTCCTATTAATTTCATTCCAGTAGTTTGTACTCATCCCATTATGAGCTAAACCTTTGTTTGATGAGACTAATGAAGTTAGTATAAAAGTTGTTTTTATGTTAATATGATGTGTTGGTTAGTGTCTTATTTTGTTATGTGTTTTTATGCTATAAACTTGGTTCTTAAAGTGATCAACTAGGAAAAAAGTAAAAGCTTTTTGTTGAGAGAGAGATCCAATAAACAAGTGGATTTCATAACAAAAGTGGTTAATAAAGTAGGATAGAGATATTCACTTAATTCAACTTGCTTAGAGATAAGAAGTTGATGCCATAAAGATTTTTCAGAATTAAAACCAGACGTATTTTAGGGTTACAAGTGAGATTTAGAGATTTGTTCCCTTGCCCTAGTTATACATGTTTTTGATGTTGTAAAGATACACCACTAGATCACGTTCTGACCTTTAGAGGCACGACACTTCACATCATAAAGACATCTCAAACACCAAATACTAATGGATTTAGCTCATCAACTATTCTCTCTGATATTTTAACTCCTTTTATAGATTTAAGTTGTTTTAGTTATTTGTGTGTACTCTTGTTCCCTTTTCTCATATTTCTATTACCTTGCTCATACTTTGCTTAAACAAAGAAAGCTAATATTAGTAGTTCAAATACTTTACACTTCCCTGTGGGTTCGACCTTTATTTTATCACTTGCTACATTACCAAACATGTATACTTGCATGTGACACCATTACTCTAAACCAATTAAAAGAAAAAAATATTACATGAATTAGAGTATATTGTAAGTAACAAGTTTTTGGCGCCGTTGCCGGGGAAGTGAAAAAAAATTTGAAAAACTATATTTATTGTTCTTTTTGTTTAAGATTGTATTTGAGCTTTTAACATTTGCTGTGATTTGGTGATATGACAGGCTTAAGCTATTGCATGCGCAGGTCATTACAACCAGTTTACAGTGGTTATCCTGAACCTGAAAGAATTCTCAAAGCACGAAGAAGAATTGTATGTGTTCAACAAATATCTGGAGATTCCTTAACTTCAGCTGTGGCTGAACCTGAAGGAGTAGCGTACGAGGAGGACACGGAAGAAGAAAGCTCATCGTCTTCTTCAAACGAGTCATTACATGAGACAATCATGGCAGAGCCAGACATCATTGGCATTGCCAATGACCGAGCACGTAGCATCAGTGATTATGCTGTGTTTGATCCAAATGCTATGAATACTGGCATTGCTAGGCCAGCTATCACAACACCACAGTTCGAGTTCAAGCCTATGATGTTCCAAATGTTGCAAGCTGCTGGTCAATATTCAGGCTCTCCTCGTGAAGATCCTCATTTGCACTTAAAACAATTTCTGGATGTTGTTGACAATTTCAAGATCCTTGACGTGCCAGTGGATACCTTTAGGTTGAGGCTTTTTCCATATTCTCTAAGGGATCGAGCCAAGAGATGGCTTAATTCTTTGGAGCTAAATTCCATTACTACATGGAATGCCTTGGCTGAAAAGTTTCTGGCCAAGTATTTTCCTCCTTCCAAAAATGCAAAAATGAGAAATGAAATCACATCATTTAGGCAAGGAGATGATGAAACGTTGTTTGACGCATGGGAAAGATTTAAGGAGCTGTTGAGACAATGTCGACATCATAGGATTCCCATCTGCATACAACTTGAGACTTTCTATAATGGATTAATTCCATCCTCAAGGAATATGTTAGATGCATCCAGTGGTGGAGCTCTCTTGTCTAAATCCTATGACGATGGTTACAAGTTGATTGAGAGCATTACAGCCAACACTTATCAATGGCCAGTCACAAGGGCCACTTCAAGTTCAACTCAAAAGATGCTTGCTGGAGTTCATGAAGTCACTGAGACTACAGCTCTTGCTGCTCAAGTGGCTCATATCCACCAAATGATGAAGAATCTGATGAATCCTGAAGTGCCAAAGCCTGACCCTGTTAAGGTGGTTACTGACGCTTCTGAGGTTGCCTGTGTTTACTGTGGAGGACCACATCTATTTGAAGAATGTTCTGCCAATCCTGTTTCAGTTAACTATGTTGGCAATCCCAATAACAACAACAGATACAACAATCCCTACAGCAACACTTACAACCCAGGATGGCGCAATCATCCTAATTTTTCTTGGAGTAACAATCAAAATCAACCTAAATCGCAAGCAACCACACCTCAAGTTCCACCTGGTTTTTCTAACCCTAACTATGCTGGGGTTAACCAAGGAAACAACCATCTGGAAAATGTGCTCAAGTCCTTTATTCAAGAAGCAAAGAATCAATTTCAAGCACAAGGAGTAAGTATCAAGAACTTGGAGAACCAAGTGGGCCAAATTGCTACGGCTCTAAGTTCAAGAAACTTGGGAAATCTTCCCAGCTCTACTGAGACTCCTAGCACACAAACTGGAGTGAAAAATGTTGAGACTTGCCAAGTTCTTAAGTTAAGAAGTGGCAAGGAAATTGAAGGGACCATTACAAAAAGCAAGGAGTCAAGTATTCCTGTGTCTGAGCCCGACAGTCCTGGAGCAAAAGACAATGATGGTGAACCGTCTTCATCCAAAGAGTAAAAGCACAAAGATAATGTACTCACTTAAGATTACATTCCTCCAGAAAATCAAGAAGTCATCACTGAAGCCAATAAGAAGCAAAAGTTTGTGCAAGAAAGACCACCACCCCCTTTTCCACGAAGAATCAAAAAAGCAAAATAAGAGCAACAATTTTCAAAGTTTATGGAGATCTTGAAGTAGCTTCACATCAACATACCTTTGATTGAAGCCATTCAACAAATGCCAAACTATTCAAAATTCATGAAGGATGTGCTTACCAAACGGAAAAGGGTGGGAGAGTTTGCTACGGTTGCACTTACACAAGAGTGTAGTCAATTAGTTCAAGGCAAACTCCCTCCCAAGTTGAAGGATCCTGGAAGTTTCACTATTCCATGCACCATTGGAGACACCTTTTGTGGAAAGGCGTTATGTAATTTAGGGGCCAGCATTAATCTCATGCCTCTATCCATATTCAAGAAGCTTGGGATAGGTGCTGCCAGGCCTACAACCATCACCTTGCAGCTAGCAGATAGGAGTATTTGCTACCCACAAGGGAAGATTGAAGATGTGTTAGTGAGGGTTGACAAGTTTGTCTTCCCTGCTGATTTTATCATTATGGATTTTGATGTTGATGGGGAGACACCCATTTTGTTGGGAAGGCCATTCCTAGCAACGGGTAGAACCTTAATTGATGTTGAAAGAGGAGAACTCACCATGAGGGTGAACGGGCAGCAAGTAGTGTTCAACATACTTAATGCCTTGCAATACCTAGAAGAGGAGGTGATTGAGTTTTCTATGATATCTAGTTGGGAAGGGTTAATTCACAAAAACCTTCTAAAGGCTAATGATGTGTTGAAAATTGAGTTAGGAAAAGTGGAAGACGAAGGACTAAAAGATAGAGTCATCTATGGTCCAATGCCAAAGCAAGAGGAAGAGTATGTGGAAGTGATAGAATCCACCACTGTTGTGCATAAACAGCAGCTACCTTCCATTGAAGAGCCCCCTGAATTGGAGCTTAAGCAACTTTCGGAGCATTTACAGTATGCATATCTGGAGGCGGGACAGAAGCTGCCAGTTATCATAGCTATAGATCTGCAAGAGGAGCAAAAAGAGCAACTGATTTCACTACTGAAGAGACACAAGAAGGCAATTGCATGGCAGATTTCTAATAGTAAGGGAATTAGCCCAACAATATGCATGCACAAAATCCTGTTGGAAGAAAATGCTAAGAATAGCATTGAGAGTCAACGAAGGCTGAACCCCATCATGAAGGAGGTTGTAAAAAAAGAGATTATCAAGTGGTTAGAGGCAGGAATTATCTACCCTATCTCTGATAGTGTGTGGGTAAGTCCGATCCAGTGCGTACCGAAGAAGGGAAACATGACAGTGATAGTCAATGAGAAGAATGAGGTCATTCCCACTAGAACAGTTTCTGGTTGGAGAATTTGCATGGATTATAGGAAGCTGAACAAGGCAACAAGGAAGGATCATTTTCCTTTGCATTTCATTGACCAAATGCTGGATAGGTTGGCTGGAAAGGAGTATTATTGCTTCTTAGATGGATATTCGGGCTACAACCAAATTGCAATAGCTCCGGAAGATCAAGAAAAAACAACATTCACATGTCCATATGGCACCTTTGCTTTCAGAATAATTCTGTTTGGACTGTGCAATGCACCAGCCACTTTCCAACTTTGCATGATGGCTATTTTCTTGGATATCATAGAGAATTCCATGGAAGTGTTCATGGATGATTTTTCAGTTTTTGGAGAATCATTTCAAGATTGCCTAAAGAATTTGGAATTGGTGCCACCCAGATGTGAAGAGAACAACTTAGTCCTCAATTGGGAAAAATGCCATTTAATGGTAAAAGAAGGAATTGTTCTTGGTCATAGAATTTCTAAAGAAGGATGGGAGGTAGATCAAGCAAAGGTTGAGGTAATTGAAAAACTACCCCCACCAGTCAACTTCAAGGGCATTAGAAGTTTCTTGGGGCATGCTGGATTTTATAGGAGGTTTATAAAAGATTTTTCAAAAATAACAAAACCTCTCTGCCAGCTGCTGCAGCATGACACACCTTTCGTCTTCAATAAGGAGTGCCTTGAATCTTTCAACCATTTGAAAAAGGCTCTGATTTCTGCTCCTGTAGTCAAAGTTCCAGATTGGTCCAAGCCATTTGAGTTGATGTGTGATGCCAGTGAGTTTGCCATTAGTGTTGTTCTAGGACAAAGGCATAGCAAAGTGTTTCACACTATTTACTATGCAAGTAAAACATTGATAGAAGCATAAATCAACTATACAACCACGGAGAAGGAGCTGTTGGAAGTAGTGTTTGCCTTTGACAAGTTCAGACCTTACTTGGTAGGAACTAAAGTCATTGTGTATACGGATCATGCAGCAATTAAATATTTGATTGCCAAAAAAGATGCAAAGCCATGGCTCATATGTTGGGTGCTTCTTCTACAAGTATTTGACCTGGAAATAAGAGACAAAAAAGGTGTAGAAAACTCTATTGTTGATCATCTCTCAAGACTTCCTGAAGAAGTGCAACTTCAAGGAAGTGGAGAGATTAAGGAAAGTTTTCCGGATGAAAAGCTGTTGGTGATTACTGATGGCATGACTCCTTAGTACGCTGACATTGTGAACTACTTAGTCAGTAGAGTTGTGCCACCAGAATTCAACTACCAACAGAGAAAGAGGTTCTTTCACACTGTAAAGAACTATTTCTGGGATGAGCCATCGCTGTACAAGAAGTGTGCAGATCAGTTGCTAAGAAGATGTGTTGACTATGAGGAGGCGCGCCAGATCTTATCAGCATGCCACAAAGCCCCATATGGTGGACATTTTGGAGGAATAAGAACTGCAGCCAAGGTGCTGCAATCAGGTTATTTATGGCCTTCTATTTTTAAAGATGCTCGTGAATTTACAAAGAGATGTGATAGATGTCAAAGGGTTGGTAATGTGTCCATGAGACAAGAGATGCCGCTTACTAGCATTCTTGAAGTAGAAATTTTTTATGTATGGGGCATTGATTTCATGGGGCCATTTCCTCCCTCTGTTGGAAATCTTTTCTTGTGGTTGTGGACTACGTGTCCAAATGGATTGAGGCAGTAGCAACACCATCCAATGATGCCAAGGTTGTGACTAAGTTCTTGCTCAAAAATATATTGACAAGACATGGCACGCCTAGAGCTATCATCAGTGATGGTGGATCTCATTTTTGCAATAATCTTTTTGAAAACCTAATGGCAAAATATTGGATTAAGTACAAGGTTGCTACAACCTATCATCCACAAACTAGTGGACAAGTGGAGTTGTCCAATAGAGAAATTAAAAGAATCTTGGAAAAGGTAGTTAATCCAACAAGGAAGGATTGGTCCAAACACTTGGATGAAGCACTATGGGCGTATAGGACTGCCTATAAGACTCCCTTAGACATGTCTCCATATAGACTTGTCTATGGGAAGGCTTGTCATCTACCCATTAAATTAGAGCATAAGGCATTCTGGGTTGTGAAGCAATTAATTTTAATATTCAAAGTGCTGGCCAAGCTAGAATGCTCCAATTAAATGAGTTAGATGAGCATAGGCTGTTTTCATACGAAAATGCTGAATTGTATAAGGAAAAGACCAAGAGGTGGCATGATTTGAAATGCCAGAAGATGGAATTAGTGAAAGCCCAAAAAGTTTTACTTTTTAACTCAAGGCTGAAGCTATTCCCTGGAAAATTAAAATCAAGATGGTCTGGACCCTTTATCTTAGAGGAGATATACCCCCATGGTGATGTGGAATTGTTGAATGAGAAAAATGGAGACAAATTCAAGGTTAACGGCCAAAGGGTCGAGGCTTACCTTGGAGAGTCCTCAAGTAACACAAGGGATACTCTCCATTTTATTGATTAATGGATTTTTATGTTGGTCAGGCGATAAGACCTTAAAATAGCGCTACTGGGAGGCAGCCCAGCTTTATGCAATTTTTTTTTGTTTTACTTTGTACATGATCATGATGTGTTCTACTAGCGTCAGCTCATGACAAGACGAGACATGCCAGCAATTGACACAAGAACAGTGGAGTGGAGGAATGGAAAAGATTGAAGGAATCAAAAAAAAAAATTTCCTAAGTTCAATGAGATTGATATTAATGCTGAGTTGGCGTTAATTATTTTTCTCTTGGAAAATTAGAAAAAGAATTTGAAACGTTTTTCTTAGAAGGAAGAGAGAGAAAGAAAACGCAACATAGGGAGCAAGCGTATTGGGCTGAGTGAAGGAGCAGAGTTATGGTGGCCAGGTCTGCCACGTCAGACACCTCAGCCACCTAAACACGCAAACCCACTTAAGTATGTCTTTTCAGGTGTCAGACCTAGGGCTTTCACTCCTTGCCCTACGAAACACAAAAATGAAAAAACTTCTCTCTCCATTTCAAAGAAACGTTTTATTTTATTATTTCCTAAAAACCTTTTTCCAACCATCCTTACAACTTCCCCCCACCTTTTACCTATACACAAAAACTTCAAACAAAAACCTCCTCGTCTTCCATTCCACCATTTTTCTCTGAAACCCTAAAAACTTCTCAATCCCTTTTTCTCCTCTTTCACTTCAGAAAAATGACACGCGATCCCCTAACAGGCCAACCGCTCACAATGAGACGGTTTCTAGGGCAAACTTGGTACTCTTACACTGTATCACCGGCTTGAGACCCGTCAATGTGGGAAAAATAATAGTGCAGGAAATCCATGCATGTTCAAAGAAGAAGGAAGGGATGCTCTTCTTCCCTTGTTTAATCACAACTCTGTGCCGAAGACATGGTGTGTCTGAGTACGACTCAGACAATCTTGGGTCCCCTCGACAGCCGCTGGACAAGACACTAATCATGACACTCATGAAGCCTAAAGGAGTAAGGAAAAGAGCAGCTACGAGTCAAACCTCATATGCAACTGATGAGCAACCAGACCCAACAATAGAAATATTGAGGCAGATGCATAGGGATCAACAAGTATTCTTCACTTACCAAAAGGCCAAGACACAGTGGTTGGAAGAGATGTGGGCCATACAAGCCACATCTCATGTGTTGAAAGCTCCAGAGTTTCCAGATCCTATTTTGGGAAATGTTGAACCAATGGTTGCTGCTGAAGGAGAAAAGAGACCCACGAAAAAAGAGAAGGGAAAGAAGAAGAAGAAGAAGGATAAAGAGGCAAAGAAGAAAGATGTTGGTGAGACTAGCAAGGGCGTGTCAACAGACACCAGTCAAAGCCAAGACAAAAAGAAGAAAAAGCTAAGGAAGGTTTATCCGTCTCCACCTCCAGAAATGGAGGAAACCCCAAAGAAGAAGAAGCTCAAGGCTGAGTGGAAAAAGAAGGAGCCAGCTGTAGGCATGACACCACCTGCCAGCCCTGTAACAAACACCAACAAATTTGACCTGAATAAGTCAGACCAGGAGGAGGAAGGAACAGAGAAGGATGAAGTTTTGGAAACCATGTTATCAGAAGCAGAAAAAGATGCTGAGGACTTGAACAAGGTGGAAGCTACTAAGGAGGAATAAATGAGTAAGAAAAAGGAGGATGTTGAAGAACAAAAAGTGCAATCTGAAGGAGGGACTGAGGAGAAGGAAGCGGAAGGAATAAGGAGATATTACTCATCTACAGAAACTGAGAAAGAGGAAATTGCCAAAGGAGACGATGAATCTGACAGTGACGAGACAGAAAAGACAGGAGCTAAGCCAGAACCTCTCCCTGTCATGGAACCTGGCGCAGATAAAGAAGACAATGTTGCGGCGGAGCAGCCAAAGGGAAGTGGAGAACAGCCACAGCAAAAGGCAAAGAGTCTTATGAAGGCTGCTAGGAAGGAGGTTGCTGCTACTACAGCCGAAGAGGGAAATGACAAAGGCCTAGGAGTGCAGGAGAGCAAGAAGAAAAAGAAGAAGCAATCTCTGCAGGTTCCAAGGAAAAGCTCCAGGCTAAGGGCCTAAGTGGTAAATGTGGAAATAGGCGCGCACTGTCTTGCCACCTCTCATCACTAAACAGTGAGGGCACTGTCCTTACTAAGTTTGGGGGAGGGCATCAGTACTCAGCCTATTTTCACTCAATCTAACCTTGTTTCTGTCTTTTACTGTCGTTTCTACCTATGAATGTTGTTTTATTTCTAAGTTTAGATATTGTGTTTGGTTGGCCATGTTTTGAGCCAAATGTTTTAATTTTATGTTTTGTTTTAATGATATGCGTGGCACTTTTTGGTGATTATTTCTTTCATGTTAAAATTGTGTGTATCATAACTTAGAATAAGGAAGAACTAGGGAATGTTGGGATTCAACTAAGTCAGGAGCTTAAATTTTAATTTCTGGGCTCAAGAATAAAAAAGGGGAATGAAGATGTTAGGTGTTAGAAAAGCAAGGTGTAAGAGTTTCACCAAATGAGTTTGACAGAGGAGATTGATGTTCTCAGTCACGACAGCACTAGTCTCCTAAACCAGCCAGAAAAGTTTTTCCAAAAGAAACTGAATTGTGAAAATCAAGGGAAAGGTTGAAATCCTAGGAATCACAAAGGGAAGGACAAGAAGATTTAAATAATGATTGAGACGACCACAGAAGGGACACACTTCACACAAAGACACACAAAAGTGTGTAAAAAAGTGGCAAAGACCACCAATAGAGTTCCCGTGCCTGAAACTGGAGGAACAACAAGCGTCTTCATCATAATATCCAGTTGAACTCACATGAGAAGATTCTGAGATGAGACGTCTTGCCAAAATATATATATATATATATATATATATATATATATATATATAATAAGTGAATAAGTGTAGTCCTAAATGTGTTAGTCAAAAATATCAAATGAGAATCAGGACAGAATTCCCTAGTGAAACCAAAAAAGAAGAGACCCCACTCATGAAAGTACACAAGGAGGGATCAAAAAGAGAAAATTGTGGCTTGTTTCCTAGAAGAGTAGGGTCATGACATGAGACGTCAGCTCCCCTTTGAGCTAGCAAAACTTTGGGACAATTGCAAAGCTGAGTAACTCGCACCAGTACTGCTTCCTGACCCTTCCAATTCTTAAAGCCTCATTACACTGCTAAACCAGACTGAAGATGTTGAGAACCAAATTCACTTCCCTATGTCTTTCACTTTCACATCACCTGAGGACAAGCGATTATTCAAGTTTGGGGGAGTGATAACACTATTTTAGTGTGTTACTTTAACCCAATGTATGTGGCATTTCTAGTTCATGATTTCAATTATGAAGCATGAGTTTAAGGTGTTTTAGCATGATTTAAGCTTTAAGCACTTTATGTGCTTCTTTTACGTTTTCTTTGTGTTTATGCTCTAAAAAGGAAGTTAGATGATGATGATGAGAAGAGGCATGACCCCAGTTGCCAAAGTCTGGAGCAGCATGAGGAGCTATTGGGAGAGCTGATGCTTTAATCAACCATTTCACCAAGAGAGTTGGAGATTGATGATGAAAAGCCAAGAATGACTAGGGCTCACGTGGCAGCATTATGAAGAGCAATGGAGCAAAAGGAATGGATAAGATCAAGAAAGCTATAGGACAAAAGGTAGTACGGTGGGGACCACTCAGCAGAGAACGTCCAGCACCAGCACCACCAGCCTTCTGCTCTGCACTACCAGCCGTCTGCTCTGCTCCACCAGCCTGCTACAGCCGCCTGCTAAAAGCAAATTTGTCTCCCATCAAAATCTGTACCAGATTACTTGCAATGGAAGGATTGATGGACAACTGTCCCACATGAAGGATTTGATTTTGGCCTAACCTTATTTTCCTCAAGAGACCCACGATCCAAGAAAGGAGGAACTACCACTTCCACTCAACACTATTTAAAGAGAGTTTGTGCATTGAAGATGGAGAGACGAGAGATTCCACACAAAACAATATTTTCAGTTTTTAAAAGTTATTTTCAGTTTCTAGAGTTAGAGTATTTGGAGAGTATTTTTTTCTTCTCCAGACCTGTACGTTCTGCTGAGAATTGTCGTGACTGAAGAGAGTTGTTGTTGTTTAACCAACGCAAGAGATCTCCAAGTTATTATTAGGTTGCATTTCTTTACTCTATTTGTAAGATGATGTTTCCTATTAATTTCATTCCAGTAGTTTGTACTCAGCTTATCATGAGCTAAACCTTTATTTGATGAGACTAATGAAGTTAGTATAAAAGTTGTTTTTATGTTAATATGATGTGTTGGTTAGTGTCTTATTTTGTTATGTGTTTTTATACTATAAACTTGGTTCTTAGAGTGATCAACTAGGAAAAAATTAAAAGCCTGTTGTTGAGAGAGATCCAATAAACAAGTGGCTTTCATAACAAATGTGGTTAATAAAGTAGGATAGAGATATTCACTTAATTCAACTTGCTTAGAGATAAGAAGTTGAGGCTATAAAGATTTTTCAGAATTAAAACCAGACGTATTTTAGGGTTACAAGCGAGACTTTGAGATTTGTTCCCTTGCCCTAGTTATACATGTTTTTGATGTTGTAGAGATACACCACTAGATCACGTTCTGACCTTTTGAGGCACGACACTTCACATCATAAAGACATCTCAAACACCAAATACTAATGGATTTAGCTCATCAACTATTCTCTCTGATATTTTAACTCCTTTTTTAGCTTTAAGTTATTTTAGTTATTTGTGTGTACTCTTGTTCCCTTTTCTCATATTTCTATTACCTTTCTCATACTTTGCTTAAACAAAGAAAGCTAATATTAGTAGTTCAAATACTTTACACTTCCCTGTGGGTTCGACCTTTATTTTATCACTTGCAACATTACCAAGCATGTATACTTGCATGTGACACCATTACTCTAAACCAATTAAAAGAAAAAAAATATTACATAAATTAGAGTATATTGTAAGTAACACGTCCCCACAGAATCATGGGATCATTACTCAGGGCATTCAAAAAATATCCAGTACGACGATGAATTTGCAACGATTGCAGGACAAGAGTTCCTTAATTATGCTTTTCCCGAGGTCAACGTCATCAAAAGGGATGACTCCTCCAGTTCCAAAGAAGTGTGGGACACCTTAGGACAACCAAGTGGCAAATTCGACTTCTTAGTCAAGTACACTGCTCCGAAAGCTCTCGTATCAGGCTCGAGGACATCCAGCCAACTGGATGGGGAGATTTACCTGAGAGCACAAATACTATGCAAAATACAACTGAGGAATCCTCCTACGACAATTCTTCCTGGGAGAGAGATTCCAATGATCCTGCTCCACCAGAGATCAGCTTCATTTCTGGAGACAAATCAAGCAAGAAGGTACCAGACTTTGTGATTCACTGAGGAGTTCGCCGCCAATGGGTTGCAGTCGATGTTCCGAAGATTGTTCATAAGTATAAGTAATTGTTGTCTTTATCTTAACCTTTCACCTTGCCCAGGTGAAACAGATGTTTTGATAGGGCTCACTTTCTGTAAATATCCCTCTTTCCTTCGCCCAAAGTGACAGAGTTTTGTTTTATAGGGCTGTAGTTTCAAGAATCGACAAGTTCATAAATAAAATAACGTCATTCTGTAATTTCCGCATTAATTGTTGTTTTCTCTTTTTGCTTTTTCAAAAAATGGTAATCCTTAAAAACAATCCAAATAACTCAAACAAGCATTTTTCAGAAATTACACTGAACACACTCTTGCATTCTCTCTATCTCTTCTAAAACAATCATCACGTCATGTAGATTGCTTGTTTTAAACCCCATTGAAACATATTATCCAATGCCTTCTCCCAACTTTGAATTCTCGGTATTTGAGGTTGAAGAAGAAAATGACGAAGAAATTCCAGAAGAGATCTCCCGATTACTCAGACAAGAGGAAAGGTCCATTAAACCTCACAAAGAGCCATTGGAAATAGTCAAGTTGAGTTCAGAGGAGGAGAGAAAAGAGGTCAAGATTGGGGCACTGCTCAGTCCAACTGTCAAAGAAATTTTGACAAAGCTTCTCAAAGAGTTTCCCGATGTATTCGCTTGGTCCTACCAGGACATGCCAGGGTTGGATACCAGCATCGTGGAACATCATCTACCGTTGAGATCAGAATGTCCGCCAGTAAAACAGAGGTTGAGACGGACTCACCCAGACATGGCCATCAAAATCAAGGAGGAAGTACAGAAACAAATTGATGCGGGTTTTCTCGCCACATCAGAATATCCTCAATGGTTAGCCAAATAGTACCCGTTCCGAAAAAGGATGGAAAGGTCAGAATGTGTGTGGATTACAGAGATCTAAATAAAGCAAGTCCAAAGGATGACTTCCCCTTACCACACATTGACATGCTAGTTGACAGTACAGCAAAGTTTAAAGTTTTCTCCTTCATCGATGGATTCTCGGGCTATAATCCGATAAAAATGGCGCCGAAAGATATGGAGAAAACTTCATTCATTACCCCATGGGGTACCTTTTGTTACAAGGTAATGTCGTTCGGTTTGAAGAACGTCGGGGCAACCTATCAAAGGGCCATGACTACTCTTTTTCATGACATGATACACAAAGAAATAGAGGTGTATGTCGATGATATGATTGCAAAATCTAAAATGGAAGAGGAGCATGTGACCCACCTGTCAAAACTATTCGAGCATCTGAGAAAGTACAAACTCCGCTTGAATCCCAATAAGTGCACATTCGGTGTCCGTTCAGGGAAACTTCTAGGGTTCATCGTCAGCCAGAAATGAATTGAGATTGATCCTGACAAGGTCAAGGCCATTCAAGAAATTCCTTCTCCGCGGACTGAAAAACAAGTCAGGGGGTTCCTGAGACATCTGAATTACATTTCTAGATTTATATTCCTCATGACCGCGACGTGTGCGCCAATCTTTAAATTACTCAAAAAGAATCAGGAATGCATTTAGACAGAAGACTGTCAAACCGCCTTCGACAGTATCAAGGAATATCTGTTAAACCCACCGATTCTGTCACCTCCAGTGGAAGGAAGACCACTGATCATCTACCTAACAGTCTTGGAAGGCTCAATGGGTTGTGTACTTGGCCAACAAGACGAAACCAAAAGGAAAGAGTCTGCCATTTACTATTTGAGCAAGAAATTCACCGACTGCGAGACTCGGTACACTATGCTTGAGAAAACTTGTTGTGCTCTGACTTGGGAAGCCAGACGTCTTCGCCAGTATATGATTCGTCACAATACTTGGTTAATCTCCGAAATGGATCGAATCAAGTATGTTTTTGAAAAGCATGCTCTCACGGGAAGGATAGCCCGCTGGCAGATGTTGTTGTCAGAATACGGCATCGAGTACCACGCTCAGAAAGCCATTAAGGGAAGTATTTTAGTCGATCATTTGGCTCATCAACCGATTGACGATTAAGAATCAGTCGGGTTTGACTTCCCAGACGAAGATGTCATGTACTTGAAAATGAAATATTGCAACGAACCGCTACGCAGTGAAGGGCCAGAACCAGGGTCCCAATGGGGACTTATCTTTGATGGAGCTGTCAATCATTATGGAAATGGAATTGGGGCAATCATCATAACACCTCAGGGTACCCACATTCCTTTCACCGCCCGACTGGCATTCAAGTGTGCAAACAACGAGGCCGAATATGAAGCTTTTATCATGGGTCTCGAAGAAGCGATCGACTTGAGAATTAAGAACTTGGATGTATATGGCGACTCAGCCATGGTTATCAATCAGATCAATGGAGATTGGAACACATACCAGTCCGGGTTGATCCCTTACAAAGATTATGCAAGAAGGTTGTTACCCTTCTTCAACAGAATTGAGTTCCACCACATCCCTCGTGAAGAGAATCACATTGCTAATGCATTAGCCACTCTCCCTTCCATGATTAGCATAGGTCAATGGAACGACTTACCTATGATTGACATAATGCGCCTTGAACGGCCCGCTTACATCTTCAGGATTGAAGCAGTCATAGACGACAAACCTTGGTATCACGATATCAAATGCTTCCTTTAGAAACAAGAGTACCTGCCTGGGGCATTCAGAAAGGACCGAAAAACCCTCAGAAGGCTAGCAGAAAACTTCTTCCTGAGCGGTGATACGCTCTATAAGAGGAATTTTGACATGGTCTTGCTCCGATGTGTAGACAGACTAGAAGAAAACATGCTGATAAAGGAAATTCATGAAGGATCCTTTGGCACCCATGCCAACGGACACACAATGGCGAGGAAAATTCTGAGAGCAGGGTGCTACTGGTTGACAATGGAATCTGACTGCTACAGGTACATGAGGAAGTGTCACAAGTGTCAAATATACGCTGATAAAATCCATGTACCGCCAACACATCTCAAAGTTCTCTCTTCCCCATGGCCTTTTTCCATATGGGGAATCGACATGATTGGCATGATCGAACCCAAGGCTTCGAACGGACATCGGTTCATCCTGGTAGCCATTGATTACTTCACCAAGTGGGTCGAAGCAGCGTCATACGCCAATGTAACCTGACAAGTGGTGGTTCGATTTATCAAAAACAATATCATCTGTCGTTATGGTGTTCCAAGCCAGATAATTACCGATAATGGATCCAACTTGAACAACAAAATGATGAAAGAGTTATGCGCTGAGTTCAAGATCGAACACCATAACTCATCTCCCTACCGACCTAAGATGAACGGAGCGATAGAAGCGGCTAACAAGAACATCAAGAAGATTGTTCAGAAGATGGTTGTGACCTACAAAGACTGGCATGAGATGCTACCCTTTGCTCTTCACGGTTATCGCACATCTATCTGCACTTCAACAGGGGCAACCCCTTTCTCTCTAGTATATGGCATGGAAGCAGTGCTTCCCATAGAAGTAGAGATCCCATCAATCTGGGTATTGATGGAAGCTAAGTTAACAGAGGTTGAATGGTGTCAAAGTCGACACGATGAACTAAATCTGATCGAAGAGAAGCGAATAATGGCTCTATGCCACGGTCAGTTGTATCAACAGAGAATGAAGAAGGTGTTTGACAAAAAGGTCCGACCTCGCGTCTTCAGGAAAGAAGACCTTGTGCTCAAGAAGATACAATCATTTCTCACTGATTCTCGGGGCAAATGGACTCCGAATTATGACGGCCCTTAGGTGGTCAAGAAAGCTTTCTCAGGCGGTGCCCTGAGACTTGCAACCATGGACGGAAAGGAATTTTCCTACCCCACAAATGTTGACGTAGTCAAGCAATACTTCGCCTAAATAAAATTAAAAAAAAAAACGTCTCGGAGGATTGAAAACCCGAAAGGGCGGTCCAGGAAAAAATTAGAGACATAAGCAAAAATCATCCCGGTGGATTGGAAACCTCAAAGTACAATCCAGGCAAAAGTTAGGGATTAATGGCAAGTAACTACGTCCAACAAAGGGGAAAATCCCTCAACGGCAGTTACACCATCCGTCAGGAAAACTCCAGTCAAGGTCATCTTCGACAAAAGCTCAGGATGTCCAGAATTCAAAGTTGGTAGAAGGATAGCGGTCGTTATGTTTCAATGTAGCCCTTTCCCCTTAAATTACCATTTTCTAACTTTGTAAATACTCCATGGAATCACGCGTTCGGCTGATTTCCATCCTATCAATAAAATTTGAGCCCTAGTGCTTTTGTTTGCAATTCTTATTTGTTTTAGCTTTACAGAACGAAATTTTAATATAATCAACGATTCTTGAAATAAAACAAAAATGAATTTGCTTGTAAAAAATTTTCTACTTTTAAAATAAAGATGGCAATTCTTTTGACTGTTGAACATCGAAAGAACATCGATCGCTTCTCTAGAAGTAATCGAACCTCAAAGTGTAGAATTAAAGTACTCCTTCTGAACCAGTGCACCTGAATGAAGGATCAGCTGTGTCAGATGCAAATATTTTGTCCGACATCCCCGGTAGAGTTCTTATCTCCTAAGCCCACCAATGTTGTTCCCCACAGGGACTATCTCTCCACAGCAAGGAAGAATTGATATTTTGAACCCAGTGGTACTTCTTCGTCCCCCGCCATGGCCGAGTATCCAGTCATGTTCATCCACTAGTCTGTATGTCGCGTCAGCTTTGTCAACATAAACATACATACACCATGCATTATTGATTTACATTCATATTCATATTGCATCACTATCACTCTAGTCATTCTTGTTCCCAAGTGATAAAAGTCCTCTCAATCAAGTTGCCAGTTCTTTCCTTGTCAGGAAACATCGTGTCTGAACAACCTCTCCTCCAGTTCGTTTATGGATTGAAGGTGGTTCTTTGACCACTTTGATAACTTGAACCTCTGAAAAGCCAGAGAGCTTTCGACAAACATCACTCTTCACTATTGAAGATGATATTTTCACTTTCCCGAATTGAGGAAGATCTCCAGAGAAAGCCTCTTAATCAAAGATTCAGCAATACAGCAGTTCTCCTTCAGAAAATTCGCTGACAAAAGAGGTCATCAGTACCTCAGGATTGGATTGCATCACTTGGCATTCCTCTGAGAAGATCTCGAGGAAAGTATGATGTAATATCCCCAAGCAAGAAACAGTCTCTCAAGAGACTTGTCTTCCCCAGTAGAGTCAACAAATGGCGTCTCCCACAGAGAAGTTTGAACACCTCTACCGCTCAGACAGATGGGTTTCCCCAGCAAGTCTGACATCAAAAGTTTTTCCATCAAATGGCATCTCCCAGGAAGATTCGACGAGATTTTTGAGGAAAACCGCTATGAACAACGACCCTTGTCAAGAAAGTTTATTAACAAAAGAAACTGAGACTAGTTCCTTGGTAGGAAACCAGGATCGAGGGGAAGTTTATATCAGAAACTGAGACCAGTTCCTTGGTAGGAAACCGGGATCGAGGGGAAGTTTATATCAGAAACTGAGACCAGTTCCTTGGTAGGAAACCAGAATCGAGGGGAAGTTTATATCAGAAACTGAGACCAGTTCCTTGGTAGGAAACCAGGATCGAGGGGAAGTTTATTTCAGAAACTGAGACCAATTTCTTGGTAGGAAACCAGGATCGAGGGGAAGTTTCTACCTTTTCTAAGCATCATTGCTTAGCAAAAGAAGATGGATGGGCAAGCTGCCATTCATAACCACCATCAAAATTTCGGGTATTCCGATATTTAATCATCTTGCATCCCGAATGCCAGAATACCTTCGCCATTCACACCATCGGGTCCAAGAAGATTAAATATGGGCATCTATCATACACAAATTTTGACCACTAAGATTCCCCATCATTGTACAAACCATCATCACAATATGGATGAACCATCATATCTCATTAGTCTCCCCAAAGATGGGTGAGCATCCACTACAATCAAACTTATGGTTTCAAGCCCTCACAGAGCTCTTAGACAGAGGATTAATTAAGGAATGACATGATCTTCAACTTGTTTAAACCTCTCAAACATCCACAATGGATCAAGAGGACTCCCATATCAAGGATCAAGCACAAGGCTGCAACATTCCAGGTGGATTAAGCCTCAAGATCGCCAGTGTCACCAAATTAGGGTTTTGGTCGACCAAGGCCTCCAGATGGAATTTTTCCTCTGGGCATGAGCCAATGCTTCAAAGAACAACCCAAAATACTCTAAGGGACCTTATGGACTAGATCATCAAGTCAATTTAACCTCAGGGGATGCATTCATAAAAAAATCAGGAATTAGGGTTTCTTGACCTAATTCACCCCTAAGTTGACTTTTGGGACAAAGCATGAGCCAAAACCTCAAGACATGATTTGAGGGTACCTAATACACTACATTGATCCATTTGCAACAATGGATTGATCCAAGAAGCTTGATTCACAAGTTTCAAGTTCATCAGAACCACAGTTAGGGTTTTGCGGAAAAAGTCGACTGTGCCTTTGACTTTTGACCAGGACATGCTCCCAAACCTTGGGACATGATTCAATACACCCTATAACACCTATGAAATCCATCCAACAAGTTTGATTTAGGTCAAGGACTTGATTTCATAGAGGATCGCACAGTTTGGAATTCATTTGATAAAAAGTCAACTGTGCCCAAAAGTCAAAATTTGACTTTTTGATTTTTTTGATCAATTATGGTTCCCTAACCCTAAAATGATGTTAATGTGTGATTGGGATCATCATTCATCAAGGAAAATCAAGAAAATTGGGATAACTTGTAAAAGGGGTAACCATAAAAAACTTAGAAATTTTCTAAGTTATGGAACAAAGTGGCTAGGGTACCAACTTCCAAGGATCATAACTTGTGATCCAAGCAACTATTTTGGCTGATCCAAAGATGGATTTGTAGATCTCATGGCATAATTTAAAAGTTTCAACTACACCTCACTTCAATTCTTCATGGATTTTTAGTTATGGAGTGACCAAAATGACAAAAACATGAAAATGCCACTTTTTCCAACACCTAGTGAAATTTTCACTAAGTCAGAATCTGTTTCAATTTTTTCAAAATGTAAGGGCATTTTTCACTTAGATCCAAAAAGTGTCAAGACAAACTATGATCACCCACATGTTGTATCATATGAGAGCTTTCCAAAATGGCCAAGAACTCCATCAAATACCATTTGAGCTAAGAGTTATGACAATGGCAATATGCCTTGCTGCAACTGTCATGGCAAGGCAGATTTGTACATTTTGCTCGATTTGATTAAATTGTGCAAATGAAAAACAAGTTTATCCATCTGAACACCTCATGGGGAGACCAAGAAGGAACAAACACTGATCCATACGCCTCTCAAGTCTTTGGAACTACAAATAGCATGCCAAACCTAAAAACCCTAAAAAGGGGACAAGACTCCAATTTTGTTTTGGAGCATTCAATGGATGCACCAAGGTGGCATGAACTGAGCCTTTTCCAACTAAATGAGTCAAGGATGATCTCTGAACTAGGAAACCAAAGGCATGTGCTCTAACCTCTAGTCAATGGCTAGAGGAGACTTGAGATTCCAAAGTGATGCAATTGGACAATGAGCTGCTGCAGTTGCCATTCACTATTGCTTGCAAAACAAACTTGCTCTACTATAAATAGAGCTCATTTGTGCTCAATTTAAGTACACCAAAGGCCTACAACACTTGCCTTTCTCAAAATCATCTTCTCACTCTCAAAAATGCCTTTCTTAGCAAGTCACTATCGAATTTTTCAGTAGAGAGCAATTCCACTCAAACCAATTGCTCTAACATCTCATAAACAACATATATGAGCTGATCAAACACTAAACACACAACTGTAACACTGATTTCTCAGAATCACCAGCCAGTTGCTCATGTTTTCAACCAAGTTGCAGTTGAGATGCCATGAAGTGATCCAACCATTTCCAATCAAGTCCAAGCATTCAAACACACTCCATATGGTGTAGGGAAGCTGTTCAGATCATCACAACTCATCTGTAACACCTCCAACTCAACAATCACATTGCTCTTGCTGTCACGAACTTTAAGTAAGCCTAAACTTGGTCATCTCTTAATCTATGCATATTTCCTCGCACAATACTTTTGTCAAATGTTCATAATCATGCATAGAATGTTTCCCCTCAATTAATTGCTTTGTTTGAATCGTGTATCAAAATTCTCAACCTTCATGCAAATTTTAGGGTTCTTGAGGTTTTGTCTTGATTTCTTATTCCATGCTTAAAATAAATGAAATTAAAGACCATAGACATGATCGTGAGGTGAAAACGAGCAGATTGATATGTGGATTGTGTGATTTCATCAAGTATTCAGTGAGATTGGATAGAAAATGTAAATCTGAGCAAAACTCCATTCGCGCGTGTTCTTGGCCCATGTTCTTGGCGCCTTTTTCACAAATTTGAATATTTGAATTTTGTGATTTTATTTAATTGATTCAAAAATTAATTTCTCTCTGAGTTTTAATAATTTTGAGTTGATTCTTTTTTTAATAATTCACAAAAATATTAAAATATTTTATTTTGCCAAAAATTCCCAAAAATATTATTTATTTCATATACTTGATATTTTTGCAAATAATTAATCTTTTATTTGTTTTTTTACATTTAAAATATTTTTTCCTCCTTGATTTTCCAAATTTAATTGGTTTCCAATCATTTTGTGGATATAAACATGATTTTTGAAACATTGATCCAAGATCACCACTCATTTTTCACATGTTTTTAATACTTTTTATTAATTTTTTAACAAAATTAATTCCTTTTTTAAACAAAATTAGGGTTTTGATTAATTCAACCCTCATCAATCATTTTCAAACACTCATGGGCCTCTAATAGAGTGTAAGACCCAATCCCCTTTTAACCAAAACCATTTAGGGCCTCAGATATTGTATAAGTCCCTCTGCGTTAAAAGATAAATCTCGGTGCGATCGTCAGTTCAAAATCAAATCATCTGGGCCTACCCTCGTGTTATAAGTCCCATTTCTTTTCTTTTCAAACTCTTTGGGCCTCTAATAGAGTGTAAGACCCAACCCCTTTGTAAATAATACCTTTGGGCCTCACACATTGTATAAGTCCCACTGTATATTTTCAAACGTTCGGCGCGATCGTCACCTTTTTAACAAAATCAATTGGGCTTCTCCTTGAGCTATAAGACCCATCTTTATTCATTTTCAAACTCTTTGGGCATCTAATAGAGTGTAAGACCCAAACCCTTTTTTTCCAAAATGATTTGGGCCTCAGATGTTGTATAAAGCCCACTGTGGTTTCAAAAACCTCGGCGCGATCGCCGTTTTCAAACAAATAACCCTGGGCTTCTCCTTGAGTTGTAAGTCTCATCTCTTATACAAAAATAAATCTTTGGGCCTCTAATAGAGTGTAAGACCCATCCCCTTGTACAAAAATAAATCTTTGGGCCTCTAATAGAGTGTAAGACCCATCCCCTTGTACATAAAAACTTTTCGGGCCTCAGTCGTTGTATAAGTCCCGATACAATCTTTAAGACAACGGTGCGATCATCGTTAAAACTTGGGCATCTCCTTAAGTTGTAAGCCCCAACAATCTTTTCAAAGCACTTTCTCCTTTGATTTTGAATTCAAATATATGTTGTTTAATTTCTTTATTGAACAACTAACAAAACAGCATGGAAGCTCTACAACGGGTAAGTGTTTATCCGCTTTCATTTACCGCTTTCATATGTATATAATTGTATTGTGGGGCTGTTTCACTGTAAGTCTTCTTTCACATCCTTTTATATACTTGTCACATATCCACTGTGTAATACTAGTATAGTTATTTAGAGTTTTTCCCCGGAAACTACGTCTAGCACTAGGTAAAGCTTGTTGGTCACTCTCGAATACAAACAGAACTAGATCCCGCGTAGGATTCCAGATATAGTCTTCCCTCCTCTTGGGGTTAAACAATATGGAACAAAGAGAAAGGAAGTATTCTCGGTGAACCTTTTCTCAGACTGTCACCCTTAGAAATTGTCAAAGAAACTCTAACTCCCCAGAGATGATTTTTTCTCCGTGAATGGCATCTCTTGAGTTTCTTCCAAATTCTCGAACTTTCCTGGAATGATCTCTTCTCTGTGAATTACATTTCTTGAACTTCTCTTGGTTTGGGGACCCACAGGTTTCCTAAAAGCATCCCCGCCTCCTCTTAGGCGTTGTACAAGGACCCTTCGGCTTCTTAGAAGTTCTCATGCCTTCTTTTGGGCTTAATACAAGGACCCTGACGACCTCTTAAAGGTATAAGACAAAACTTAGTCATCCTTTGCTAGAGCAGTCTTTACAACGTCAAAACTTCGGCCATTTTAGGGTTGATACTCATCCCTTAATGCCCGCGCCTCCTCTTGGACATTGTACAAAAGATAAAACTCTAGACTTGTACAGTCTAAACCTCTTGAGTCTCAAAGACATTCTCAATTTCCTTTCAAACATAGGAAAAAACACCGATCACTCTGATCAATCTCCGGCAGAAACCCGGTCTCTCTCAGGAGAGTTCCCCACACTTGGACCCGCTTCAGGATCTCAATAATCCTCAGCAGTAAGTCATTCTCCTCTTAGGATTTGTACAAATGATTCTCCCCAGCGGAGCTAACCTTTTCAGACTCTCTTGTTGAGTCAACCTTTTTAGCCTCCGTCTTGGGCTTTGTATAAGACATGTAAAAAACACTCTCTTATTGATTATAAAAGACTCACTTGTTGAGTCAATCTCCTTTTAGCCTCAATCTCGGGCTTCGTACGAGACAGCAAATCACTCTCTTTTTTAGTATAAAAGACTCTCTTGTTGAGTTAATCAACCTTCAGACTCTCTTGTTGAGTCAATCACCTATTCAAGACTCTCTTGTTGAGTCAACCTTTTTAGCCTCTTATTTGGGCTTTATACAGGATAGATAAAAGTACTCTCTTGTTGAGTCAAACCCTTTCAGCCTCCATCTTGGGCTTTATACAAGATACGTTCTCCCCAAAGGAGTCAAAATCCCTTTTAGCCTCAATCTTAGGCTTTGTACAAGACAGAAAAAACATTTTCCCCAGAAAAGTCAAACTTCCCGCCTCCTCTTAGGCTTTGTATAAAGAAACCCCCGGTTGAGTCAATTAACCTCTTAGCATCAAACTTGTGCTTTAATCAGGGCACACAAAAATTAACGTTTCCCTCAGAGGAAGTCCAATCCCTCTTTAGAGGTGACAAGTTCTCTCTCAGTCAAACCTCTAGCTTCAATCTTGGGCTTTGAACAAGACACAAAAAAAACCCTTTAGCTTCACATCTTGGGCTTTGAACAAGAAACAAATCACCTTTAGCTTCAATCTTGGGCTTTGAACAAGACACCAAATATCTTTTTCCTCCCATAGAATATGAGGAACTACGATCGCTCTGATTTCCCCGTTTCGTTAAACGGGAATACGTAGGCATAAGATTGTGAAATCTTAGCGAGCATACTAATCAAAAAACTCAAAGTCCAGTACCTTCACACATCCAACAAAAACATCAGACCTAGTACCTTACCAAAATCCTCCTGTACAGTCACGACACTCCGTTCTTAAACGAAATAAACCTAAAGACAGACCCCCCCTATTTTGATAGCATCTGTAAACCAACAGTTTTGACTGTTTAACCTCAGTATGTAAGCAGGGTTAATTGGAGACATCTATTTCCCTTCCTTAATCAGCTTCACAGGATAAAAAATGAATCGAACTATAGTACCAAAGCGATAGTGATTCGAAACCACAAAAATCGCGCTACATCGTCCTCCCAAAAGTGGCTATACCAACAGAGGCCAACAAAAGGAATAAGCGGGGGATGCCCACCTGGGTATGTTTTTTATGCCTGACTCATATTAAATAATATGATTATATAATCATCATCCTTATATACACAGATATTTTATGGTTAAAAATGAAATATGTCAATTTTGGAAATGTGTGTTTGTTTTTATTTAGGAATATTGGCGAGGAATCGGGGTACAACCTACAAGCCCGAGGCCCGAAACATCGATATTTAAGGGTGCTACCGAAAACGCTTTGCCATTTGGCTACAACAATAAATTCCCCACCTAAAGTCAAGGGTGCTTCCAGGGACATTTTGCATATCTAGCTACAACAATCAATTCTCCACCTAAAATCAGGTGTGCTTTAGAAGACGCTTTATACATCCGGCTACAACAATTAATT
The DNA here is from genome assembly GCA_022829125.1 of Lathyrus tuberosus. Lineage (NCBI taxonomy): Eukaryota > Viridiplantae > Streptophyta > Magnoliopsida > Fabales > Fabaceae > Lathyrus > Lathyrus tuberosus. The sequence goes on from JALAZF010000145.1 coordinate 11,959,748, forward strand.
TCCCATGAGCAATAATGGTTTATCCCCCTCTGGAAGCTAGCACTTCTGGAGACCACGGTGGGTTGGCCACATGTTTACCCCTGACCATGTTTTTATCTGGTGGGGGGAGGCAAATCGATATTTAGCCGGGCATGACCCTAGTGACGTCTAATTAACTTCGAGGAAAGACCTCATAAGTTTGTAAAGATCCATAGCCATGCAATCAGGATCCTACAAATGCACCTTCAACGGGTAAAAAAACATTTTGTTCCAAAAATAACATTATATACATATATATATATATGCTTCCATTACAAGGTACTCTATATGTAGTACAAACAAAAAGTGTGGGGGATATTGGGCTACTTCCACAGAGAAATGATATTTCCATCTTTTACTACTTGATCTGGCCAAATTTGTTCCCGAGAGATAGTCAAAGGACGGTGAAAATTCTCCACTTTCTACAAAGCATTCTCAAACGACTGTGAAACTTCCTCAAGGGATGCGTTCGTATAGTCGAACAATTTCTGAGTCATCGAAGCCTTCTAAAGCCACGTAAACTCTAATTCCCTTTGAATAGATTCAAGGCTACCTCAAATAAAAGTCGAAGACTGGTTCTTCTTTGCCATGGTCTTCACAAGATGAGTAAACGGATCGACAAGAGATCCGACAAGATTAAGTGGGAGCAAAGCATCCCTCACCCTGGTAAGAGAGGTAGAAGCTTTCTCTACTTCCTACAGGTATCTATCTCAATGAAGTTTCACATCGCGAAAATTCTCCTTCAGTTGTTGCTTTTCATCATGGTTCCAGTCAGACCAAAGTGCCTCTTTATGGTCAGATTCGTTGAGGGCTTAAGCACTAGAATCATGTCAGATATACTGAGCCAAAGTAGAAAGTTATTCTTCTAGACCAAACCCCGACATATTAGCCAAGTAGGAACATTCCTCATCCGAGGGAGAAGTTCGACGACCCCCCGCTAAAAGGGAGCTAGACCCTATTAGCATTAGACATGGATCACGTAAAAATGATTTCCCATCAAAAAGTGACTATCATTCCAGTAATTAGGGAATAACTCAAAATATCTTCCATCCACTCCGTCTCCAATGGAGAAAATTGTAGCATGCGGTTTTAGGTTGATGGGAGCAACCATAAAGTACTGATCTTCGAAAGATTGTAGCTCTAGAATAGGCTCAATGCCCTGCACAGTCAGCTCCAAATAGATTAATGCTTTAATTTGGGACCAAGTTGCAGAGCCACAATGGATTTTAAAGATATGAAAGAAAAGGGTTACGGAAACCTTTCCGTTCAAATATTCACACCAATATTGTTAAACTTTCATGTACACCCAGTTGGCAGGGTAAAGTTATGAAGGAGCCATCTCCAAATGCTTCAGAACTTCTATCTCAAAGGTAGTGAAAGCGAGACAAATACCCATAACGGAGAAAGTGCTGAAGGTGCGAGAAAGACACAAGAAAGGGGGGTTTGAATTGTGTTTTAACTCTTACTTTAATTTTCTGCCTCTTACCATTAACGTGCAAGAGAATATCAGAGTTACGTTGAGAGACTCTGACTTGCGAAGCGTCATTCAGATTGTGCAATTTAAAAAGCATAAGCAACAAGGCAAATCTGAATTAGGAATGCTTGAATAAGACTTGCAATGCGGAAGCTCATCAGAGTTTGGTTGCAAGGTTCTGACTTGTTATGCAAGGTTCTGATAATTGATATGTAAACATAAAAAATCAACTAAAGCATAAACAAAAGTAAAGAACACACGATATATCCCTGTTCACTTGAGCCATTCCCAAGCTAGTCCAATCCACCCTTCCAAGGTGATTTCGCCTTGAACATAAGGACTTAATCCACTATAATCAACACAGATTACAGATGCACGGGCAACAGCCAGTGACAAACATCCTGCACAACTGTAGTTGTGACTAACCCACAATGAACCGTTCAGGGATTCAACTTAATGAATATAACAAACATTGACCAAATAGGTTCCAATCTTGCAAGATCTACTATCAGGATTTCAGAGCTAAACGTTCAGGGATTCGACTTAATGAATATAACATTTACTGACCATTCTTCCAGGATTTTCAATGACTTCCATCAGTGATCTCACAAGAGTCTAACCCACAATTGGTCCTCTTTGAGATATGACTATCATTGACCATATTTTAGGATTTCCACAATGACACCAAGCCATTGTCTTCTCAAGTCTCCGATCACGCTGATCACTTGAGGAATCCTAATTCACATAGAATTAGTTGTTTTGGAGATTACATAAATTGCTTCTACATAAGCAGATAACTCCTAAATTTAAGTACAAAAGAACACATAAGTGTTCGAGCAAGATATGAGCAACAGCTCCTTGCTATCTTCAGATTCTACAAGGATGTATGTTGATTTGACAATTTGATGACATCTTGTAGATCTTCTTCATCTTCTTTATTGAGCAAGCTTCGAGCAACAACTCCTTGCTTCAGATCTTCAATATAGCTCAAATGATGAAGTTGGTTGATGACTTGACTGATTTACAATTTTGTCTTGTTCATCAACAACTTCTGTTCCAATTGATTGTTGTTGTGTTGAATGATGATCTTTCAGCTTCAACAATAATGGTCGTGTGTTAATGGTGATAGCTTTAAATGTTTAGTGTAACAACGATAACTGATCGTTGTGACTATCATCACATCGACACCTTCAGAAGCGCATTCTTCTTTCATTTAAATAGCCAAGTAAAATATAGTCGTTGAAGAGTTGTTGGTAGTTTGAAAAGAGTCGTTATGCAATGATGAAAGTTGTGCTGCCATATCTTCATTTTACTATAGACGAAGTGATGGGATAGATCTTTTTAGCACGGTGTACAGTCATTACTAACGGTAACATTTGTCTTTAAATCTTCAGAGGCTTCAGGTCGTAATTAATTGAAGCATGAGTATAGACTTTATAACTGGGTCTTCAGAAACTTCAAGTCTTCCCTCTTCAGAACTTGTCCATTAGGAATTTGTCTTCAGATCTTTAGCACTTGTCTTGAAAAGCGTTATCTTCATTGCTTCAAGTCTTCCGAATCTTCAGAACCCTGTTCACTCAGAACGCTGTCTTCAGAGTCTTCAGCATTTGACTTTTAGAACCATAATCTTCAGAACACTTCAGTCTTCAGAGTATTTCTGCACTTGGTCTTCAGAGCCTTCAGCCTTCAGAACTTCAAGTCATGAGAATCTTCAGCACTTCGGTTCTCCATAAGATTATCTCTTCAGAAGCTTCGGTTCTCCATAAGATTATCTCTTCAGAAGCTTCTAACCACTTTCAGAGTAGCATCCACAAGAGCATTGCAGCAGCAATATTGGCATCCTTGGATCTATTTGATTATGATCAGATACAGAAGCATACTTGCTTCTTGCGACTTGTGTTACACATAGTAACTCGCATATGATCATTTACGCACATCTTGCTGGTGTTTGCTGGATCTGATATCTTCTATAATTATGATCTGCACACTACACACATTAGAACATAAAATAGTTATTTCACAAATACTCATTGTTATCATCAAAACATAGAGATGACTTGCAGAGACAACTCTTGCTCTTAGAATCTCCCCCTTTTTGATGATGACAAAACCATGTATTTTGATTGAACATTTTATACAAGGTAATCACCAAACATAACATATTCAGAGTCTGGAACAACAGCTCCCCCTGAATGTGTTAACCCCAAAATTTTATTTGTGATTGTCTAGAATCTTATCTGATCCAAAGACTCACAAAATAACAATTTGAGTTGTCAGAACATAGAATAGAGAAAGGCTACTTCTCTATCTGTTTTAAGGAGAAAAAAGTCTTCAGCATCTGGACTTGTTCATCAGAACCTCTGTCTTCATATCTTTAGAACTTATTTCCTTTGGTCGTCATATCAGAGCTCATAATCTTCAGAGTCTTCTGAAGCAATTTCTACTTTTCAGCAGAATTATTTTAGCACAAAAATAGAACAATTCTTTTCTAATAACTTAGCCACGCTATTTATCAGAATTGAACTTGTCTTTTGACGTAATAAACTCCCCCTGAGTTTCAGACTTAATGATCTTCAGATTCTTAATTTGGTCATACCGGTTCTGATCATCATTTAGGATCTTGACATTTCAGAGTTTGACTTGAACACAGGCCTTCATCTTAGAACCTTGTTACTTGTCACAACTCATTGGTTCATCAAAGCTTGGTTCATCAAAGCTTGATTCTTGATTCTAAATCTGATACTAACGTACTTTTTGATTCTTAATCTACTGAGATTGAAAACAATTGTAGATTTAGTCTGATAGCAAATCATTTTCTTCTGAGTTGAAATCTTGGCTTATCAAATCTTCTTTTTCTTGGATCTTTTATCCAGATCTTCAGACAGTCTTCGACTTCTGATTTGCTCAGTTCTTCTGAAAAGCATCTTGGATTGTGGACTTTTTCTTGACAGCTTTCAGGAAGATTTCTTCTTCTGATTCTTATGTTCTGAATATCATATTCTTAGACAGCTTGCAGCTTCTGAACAAGGTGAAACAAGAATCACGATAACTTTGACTTTTAGAAAGTTCTCAACTTCTGATAGTACTGGGTCAATCTGATTCTGAACACATGTTCACGAAGTGTAAAACTTTGAGAATATGAACAAATATTTCATAAGAACTTTAAACATAGTTCTTTCAGTTTAACCTGTTCTAAGAATGCCTAGTGAACTTGTTCATAGTTCCTTGGTTAAACATCAAACAATTGTTAGTGGTAAAAGCATTTTATATCATAGTTGATGTTTAGCATTCTTTAACATATAAATGTTTAGCAGTCTTTAACATATAAATCAAAATCATATTCTATTATCCCCCTTTTTGACATCATCAAAAAGTTATAGCAATTAATCATTTTAAATTTTATTAATATGATAGTGAACAATCTAACATAAAATATGCTATTTCCGAGTAGATTCAAAAGATATTTTATTAATAGTAAAATATAGATTCTTCTTAACCCTAAGTAGTTCAGAGCGATCAAAACATAGGCCTAATGAAAACAGGTTCCTAGGGGTTAGTCTAAGAAGTGCCTAATCATAAAGAGGAGGTTGAGGACGAGCTTTCAGACTCATCGGTTCTTGAGGCATGCATCTGTTTATCTTCTTCTTGTGTGATTGCCAACCTCTTGTTCTTCACAATTTCTTCTGAAATCTATCCATGAAATTCAGTCCAGATATTTCCCATTTCCGTGGGATCCATGCTGGAACTAGATATATCTATTAAACTTTGTATTCTGTTGATAGCATTTACCTTGAAGGATGTTAATGCTTCATTGACAGTCTTTGATCTTTTCGAAGAGGGTTCTTCGCCATCAGCATTTTTCTGCTTCTTTCCCTTCTTCTTCCATTCTGAGAGTTCTTGAAGCACATCTGTAGTGTTTTACATATCAATCCATACACCAATGTCTTCATCCTTGAATTGATGCTGATAGTTTGCCACTTCTACCTGATTATATGTTTTGAAGTTAGGAAATCCTTTAACAGGAACTCTTATAGCCATCGTCACTTGCCTTAGTGACGTATCATCAAGATCATCGTTTTCTTTCTTTTTCTTTAGATCCTTAAATATGAGAATTTTTCCTGTGTTTTTTAGAAGTTTGCTTGATTCTCCTTCGTTAATCAGGATGTCATCAACTATTCCTGATTCTACCAAAATATCATAAATGAGTCTCCCATACGGAACATGTCTGATTTCCTTGTCAAAACCCATTCTGGAATTCCTTATAGATTCTTTCAGAAGTTTGAAGAGGATTACAGGAAGATGTATCTTGATTCCTTTTAGAAGAAGGAATAGGACACATTTTTTAGTGTCATTGAGTTTATTTTAAGGAAGATGGTGAAACACACTTCCTTGCAGGATTCTGAACCACACTTGTAGGGAATCCTTCAGACTTGAGAATATTGGGTTCTCTGCATCCACTTCAGTTTTTTCTTTAAAAATAGAAGCCAAGACTTTTGCATTTCTTTCACTGCTTAGTTGATCCTTGGTGATTCTCAATCTGGTATTGTCATGCATCAGTAAATCTGAGATGGTCTTTTCAGATATGAAAATTTTACTTCCAAATACTGAAGATATAATGACAGTTGTGCATGCATTAGCATGAATCCAGAAGTATTTGACCAAACAAGCATAGGTTGGTCCTTCCAACCTTTTGAAGTAGTTGCTCCACCCTTGATTATTCATGGAGTGAGTCACATCACATCCGTTTGCTTTCAAACTCTTGAAATTCACAATTGTTTCAGACTTGACAAAGATTTTTTCAACTGGTGTTTTTGTGGTAATGGGGCATAATACACTTTGACAGAAGGAGGCCATTGTTGAAGGTGATATACCCTAACCGAGTTTACTCAGGATTTAGATGTTGTGAAGAGTAATTAAAGGTTGATCTTATTTATAGAGTAATGAGGAGAGTAAGGCTTAAGAATTTGAAAGGGTAACTATTGATCTTTCCTAGGTTGGTAAGGGACGTGGGAAAAGAAAGTGGATGATTGGTTTCTTTAATGAGGGAAAATTCACTGATCATGAATCATAACTGTTCTCTTACGAGTGGTGAGAGTAACCATCGCACATTTATGACTTAAGGAGATAATGCAGTTTCTTGATAATCTTAAGGCTTTTCTTGTGACGCATAATAGATGCATGTAATTGATTATAATGCTTAATTACTTTATTCTAAATTATGGTAAATTCATGGAGAGTAGATTTATATAATGCATCGTGATAAGATGAGCATAAAATTAATCATTCCTAAAGATAAGAAGATCGTCATCAGAGTCTAATTCAAAACACAAAGTCAGACAAGCAAAGACCTTGAAGAACTATGACTCTAGGAAATCTAACTTCTTATTTTAGACTAGGAAAGTCATAGGTTGACAGAACTCAGGAAGAATCTTCTCAGTCATTCCTTGTCTCCTGCAATGACCAACTACTCCTTAAAGATCAAGAATGTGGGAGATAACTCTGCAGTAAAGAACTTGATAGCCCGTGTCTTCCCTAGACAGATTAATTTCTTCCTTTAGATGATTATACATGGATTGGGGTAGATTTATTTTGATCCTAGAAACTAAGAAGAAAATAAATAATCTTTCTTTGTCAGATAACCATCCAGCTCCTCTTTCTCTTGGTCTTAAATCAGTTACCATTAGCTTATACCAATCTTTAGCTAAGGGAGTGAGGGTACATGGTTGAGTGGGACGACCTTCAGTCTCAAAAATGACATGCAGATGCCTGTCGAAGCTATGACTGTTGATGTTTCTTTCCACAGTCACACCATCTTCAACACACCTAATAGCTTTAGCAATGATGGTAGGGTTGATCAAGACTAGACAATCAGCAACCACATACAAAATAGCATTCTTGCCATAGTTATACTTTAGTACTCGAGCATTTGCCCAGAACTCAGTTACAAGTGCAGGAAAGACAGGTCCAACAAGCATGTTGAAGTAGTTTTCCCAACTTGGAAATTCAATTCCAGAGAGAATACTTGTTTTGTTAAGTTGAGGCAGAAGGTTTAGATTCAGAGTGTATTCCTTCAGGAGTTCAAGATCAGAATTTTCACCTCTGATGTTGTGGGAAGTCATTTTGAAAAGGAGTGATTTTGTTTGAGAGAGAAAGAAATTAAATTGTGGGATAGTTAACGAGTGATTCTTCTTAGAGTAGAGGAAATAATATGGGAAGGACTTAGGATCAATAGCTATTTAATGAACTGGAACAGGCAGGGTTCAATATTTACGAGAATAGCTATGAGTAGCTATGGAGGTCAGTTTTGACAAGACACATTATAGACTCTATATAGAGGTTGTCAGAGCGGGTCATAAGTAAGGATATGAATAGATGTATACTTATGAGCCGTAAGAGATTGGCTGACACAAGGTAATCATAACTGCTTATTTTACTCTCAATATTCGTCGAATCATAAATGCGTGAGAATCTTATCATATTTTCAATAAATCTTACGAAACCTAATGTGTCATTGGTTATGACGAGATTCAAAATATTTCTATTATTTTAAATTCAGAGAATAAGGATGATCATGAAGGAAAAAAACGTACCTTAGAGATTCTGAAATATTTTTACAGTGATTCTATATCTGAGTGTTTTCCATTCTGACTCCGAGCTTCTGATCATCATCTTTCAGCTTCTGCTTCCTTTAGAGTGATCTAACATTGTAGTCTGTCGTTGAAGAATAGTGATGTCCACTGAACTCGGATCTCTAGTCTGAGAACTAGAATCAATCTTCTTCTGGTGATCCTTTCCTTTTTCCTCTTCAGAAATATTCATCTGACTTTTGAGAGCAACCATTTCATAACATCTTCTGACTGTGTTTTTGTTTAGATTTAGTTCGTCAAAGGATTTACAGCATATCTGCTTCTAAAAAGAGTGTCAGTTGATTTCTTCATTCTGAACAATGTCAGTGACTTAGATCCTTTTCGGCTTCGAGTAGATGACTTCTGTTTCTGCATCTAGTCGCGCATCTTCTGATTCCAGAATTTATGCAACATGAACTTTTGAGAGAAATATCAGATAACATTCTGACCAATTACAGTTAGTTCAACTGAGATAGAGCAGAACTCGGTCGTCTATGTTATTTTAACCAAGACTCAGACATTGTTCTTAATCAGATTCTAGATGAAACTCTAGATTTCCTCTTTCTAAAGGTTCTTCAATTTTCTGTAAGGTTTCTTCTTCAGACTTAATTCTGAAGTTCAAAATCATAGAACAACAATCTTTCTTCTTTACATGAAGAAATTCTTAATGAGCTCTAAATAAGAAAGTCAAGGGTGGACTAATCTGTTTCTTGAAAACATCTCAAAAACTCATAAAGAGATAATCTTCAGCAAACAAGATTTCTTGTTTTCTGATGATTCAATCTTGAGCAGATACGTTGTTTATCCAAATGTATCTTCTAAGATAAGTATTCAACAGATATTACTACATATCTGATGAATCTATCTTGTCAGTTGATTCTTCAATCTTTTCTTAAGTTTTAGAGAGGAAGATTCCGTTGTTGAAAACAACAAAACTTCAAGAATCAGTGACTTGCTCCGGTAATCCGATTGATTATAATTTAGTACACAGTCATCTTCTGAACTGATACTGAAATTGTAAGTGGATTGCAATCTTACCCAGAGTATTTCTACACACCATGACTGGATCTTTTTCTGACACTGTTAAGTGTTTGATATCCATCAATAACAGAACCGGAGCTCTATACCAATTGAAGGTGCGAGAAAGACACGAGAAATGGGGGGTTTGAATTGTGTTTTAACTCTTACTTTAATTTTTCGCCTCTTATCATTAACGTGCAAGAGAATATCAGAGTTACATTAAGAGACTCTGACTTGTGAAACGTCATTCAAATTGTGCAATGTAAAAAGCATAAGCGACAAGGCAAATTTGAATTAGGAATGCTTGAATCAGACTTGCAATGTGGAAGCTCATCAGAGTTTGGTTACAAGGTTCTGACTTGCTATGCAAGGTTCTGATAATTCATACATAAACATAAACAATCAAACAAAGCATAAACAAAACTAAAGAACACACGATATATCCTGGTTCACTTGAGCCATTCCCAAGCTAGTCCAATCCACCCTTCCAAGGTGATTTCTCCTTGAACACAAGGACTTAATCCACTATAATCAACACAGATTACAGATGCATGGGCAACAGTCGGTGACTAACATCCTGCACAACCGCAACTGTGACTAACCCACAATGAACCGTTCAGGGATTCAACTTAATGAATATAAAGAACATTGACCTAATAGGTTCCAATCTCGCAAGATCTACTATCAGGATTTCACAGCTAAACGTTCAGGGATTCGACTTAACGAATATAAGGTTTACTGACCATTCTTCTAGGATTTTCAATGAGTTCCTTCAATGATCTCACAAGAGTCTAACCCACAATTGGTCCTCTTTGAGATATGACTATCATTGACCATATTTAAGGATTTCCACAACGACACCAAGCCATTGTCTTCTTAAGTCTCCAATCACACTGATCACTTAAGGAATCCTAATTCACATAGAATTAGTTGTTTTGGAGATTACATAAATTGCTTCTACATAAGCAGATAACTCCTAAATTTAAGTACAAAAGAACACATAAGTGTTCGAGCAAGATATGAGCAACAGCTCCTTGCTATCTTCAGATTCTACAAGGATGTATGTTGATTTGACAATTTGATGACATCTTGTAGATCTTCTTCATCTTCTTTATTGAGCAAGCTTCGAGCAACAACTCCTTGCTTCAGATCTTCAATATAGCTCAAATGATGAAGTTGGTTGATGACTTGACTGATTTACAATTTTGTCTTGTTCATCAACAACTTCTGTTCCAATTGATTGTTGTTGTGTTGAATGATGATCTTTCAGCTTCAACAATAATGGTCGTGTGTTAATGGTGATAGCTTTAAATGTTTAGTGTAACAACGATAACTGATCGTTGTGACTATCATCACATCGACACCTTCAGAAGCGCATTCTCTTTTCCTTTAAATAGCCAAGTAAAATATAGTCGTTGAAGAGCTGTTGGCTGTTTGAAAAGAGTCGTTATGCAATGATGAAAGTTGAACTGCCATATCTTCTTTTTACTGTAGACGAAGTGATGGGATACATCTTTTTAGCACTGTGTACAGTCATTGCTAACGGTAACATTTGTCTTCAAATCTTTAGAGGCTTCTGATGGTAATTAATTGAAGCATGAGTAGAGACTTTATAACTGGGTCTTCAAAAACTTCAAGTCTTCCGTCTTCAGAACTTATCCATTAGGAATATGTCTTCAGATCTTCAGCACTTGTCTTGAAACCCGTTATCTTCATTGCTTCAGGTCTTCAGAATCTTCAGAACCCTGTTCACTCAGAACACTGTCTTCAGAGACTTCAGCACTTGACTTTTAGAACCATAATCTTCAGAACACTTCAGTCTTTAGAGTCTTTCTGCACTTGATCTTCAGAGCCTTCAGCCTTCTGAACTTTAAGCCATGAGAATCTTCAGCACTTCGGTTCTCCATAATATTATCTCTTTAGAAGCTTTGCTATCTTCAGAATCATAACCACTTTCAGAGTAGCATCCACAAGAGCATTTCCGCAGTAATATCGGCATCCTTGGATCTATCTGATTATGATCAGATACAGAAGCATACTTGCTTCTTGCGACTTGTGTTACATATAGTAACTCACATATGATCATTTACGTACATCTTGCTGGTGTTTATTGGATCTGATATCTTCTATAATTATGATCTGCACATAACACACATTAGAACATAAAATATACTCATTGTTATCATCAAAACATAGAGATGACTTGCAGAGACAACTCTTGCTCTTACAAGTGCGTCCATAAAAGGGAATTCCATAATCGTCATACTTGTAACATATTCTTTCATCCTCGGTAGAACTCAAGATTCCCCAATAGGAAGATGGACCGAATTCGTTAAAAGTGTCATCAAGACAACCCACTTTTATGAAATAAGAAACAGTAGAAAAATAGACATGATCCATCTAACAAGATGGAATATTTTTGGGGACTTGTGAATATTCATCTATGATTTCTTACCTATAATGCACTAACTTTACATATATAGGGAAGTAAGAATGCCAAAAGAAGAGTATAGGTGTTAAACTAAGAAAGTGACTCAAAGAAAGTAGTGTTAACTCCTTATTAAGGGCCAGTTTGTGCATACTTTTGACTATAGTTTAAGGCCCTTTCAATTGGTTTCTTTTTTAATATTAGTATAATATCTATTAGTTTTAGTATATTTATGCTACTTTCTGATTTTATCGTACATATTGTATATTATGATCATTTTGATGCTCTTTTACAGGTATTTTGCTTATATTGGAGGTTAGGATCAATCGGTGAAGGATTGAAGGCCTGAAAGAGCATTTTCGGAGAGTTTGTGTCGGCAAAGTGCGCTCAGCGGGTTTTTCAGCGCACTCTCAGCGCATTTTCACACATAATTCCAATAGCTCACTTTCCAAACCGCGCTGAGCGGGATTGTCAGCGCGCCTTCAGCGTGATCTTTGATCAACTTACAGTAGCCAAAGTCCCAGACCGCGCTTAGCGGGATGACAACGCACTCAGCACGCTTTCTGGGAAAATCACGTTGTTTTTACTGATCGCGCTTAGCGCGCTCCTGATGGCGCTAAGCGCAGTGCCACTTTTAGCACTTTATATAAATATCTTCTCTTGGAGATATTTTAAAACAACTTTTCACTTTTTTCAGCATTCCAAAAGAGACAAAAAAGGTTTCTAGGTCTAAAAACCTTAGATTTTCAAGGAGAAGTGAGATTTTAATCTTTGGAGCATCAATCCTCAATTCTTTGACTTTGATGCTATCAAGGATTCTTTTCTTTCTTGTTCCTCAAGCTACCATGGTGATGGGTAGCTAAACACTTTTGTGTTAAGATTAGAGGTAGTTAATCTTGCTTATATGTATTTCTTTTGATCTTTTGTATATGAACAAGGTTGATAATCAATATATGATGAAGTTGTTTGTTCTTAATGATTTATTTGTGGTTTGAATCACTCTAGACATAGATTTTCCAAATCTTGACCTAATATCTTCATCTCTTAAAAACAAAATTCTAGACATAGATTTGGGACTCATTATTCGCTTTGTATTGATCTTAACGGTTGTTGTTTCGATTGTTAGCGTGAGACATCATCTAACGGTCTAAACAAAGATACTCACGAATTTGCTTTAGACATAAACTTATTCGAGAGGATACGCGATTGTATTGGTCGGAACTAAGTTCATATGCTTGATTAATCGGATAAGTATGAAAAGGATTAGCAAAATCTAATCTTGACATGCTTTTCTAAAACTTACAAAATCTTTGCTCTATTTTACTTCTTTGCTACCAAAATTTATGTTACAAAACAAAGAAAAATTTGAAAACCCCTGACTTAAAACATTTCGACTATTGAACGGCAAGCATCAAAATATCGCACAATCCCTGCGGATACGATAAAAACACCCCCCCCCCCCGAAATACTATTTCAACGCTCCTCAAAAACTATCATATAGCGTGCAAAAAATGTCACCAAACGTGCCAATCACACGCAAAACTTGAGTGTTTCAGTTTCCAAGATTTTCAATGATGACACTTTTGTAGGAATCCCCAAGAAACTAAAGCATTTTTTCGTCGCTCACCCAAAGTTGATCGATGGAACAGTCGACGTCTGAGGTTGAAATTAGAATTCATTACCTTTCTACTCATAAGCAAGTTCTTGGAGGAAATTTTTTTTGGGCCGGTCATATAGACCATGACCGACCACTAGAAAGGAACCACACTCTTTTCGGGACCTCTCAGCACACAAGAATCACCATCCTGATTATTATAAAGGATCTCAACTGCAAGTGTATCCAATGAATCTTAGTAATTCACTCCACAAAAATAGTGAGTTCGTTATTTCCCTCTCTCTATATATAGAGAAGGAGCCAATTTGAGCTAACAAGTTTCAAATTCAATTTCACTTTTCTCTTCTTCCTCACATACTGACTTGATCATTGGAGTGCTAACCTTGTGCCCCCCCAACTCCAATGTATCTGAAGCCTTGATCCGATGTCACCACCGCTACTCAACTCATTTATAGTTCTTGAACGGAAAAATTAATCGTCTAAGGCATCGTGATTATATTCAACGATGCATTTCTATAAGGGACAAAGACGTCTCTTATAAAAACTTATTTATTAGAAGATTCAAAGAGTACCTCATACACATGGAACTCCATAAACAATTATTGATAGGGATCTATGAAACATTCAACAACTTACTTATGAGGTCTGGAAAGTACATATAATATGAAAAATGGTTGGCCTCGAGTAAGACTATATATGGTGGAATAATCTGTAAAGGTTGAGACTGGCATACGAGGAGTTGAGTAGACTAAACAGAGAAAATAAAAAAGGCATAAAGGCAAGAAAGATTTCCGACAAAATTGAGAAAACAAGTGGGCGTCACCATTAAGGTATTAGGATTAAACCCATGAATCCATCAAAATAGTTCATCCTTCATTAATGCATCAACGCATAATTCTGGAAAGATCAATTTGAAACACAAAATCAAATACAAGAGCATTCCGGAATTGATAAGTTCTAGTATTGTCGTTTCCAAAAATGTAACAACCATAATATCGAGAAATGCGAACATATAAAAGAAGCCATTGAAGACCTAACAAGAAATGGATAGTGTAGTTGCATGTACCTAATAAATTCAAAGGGAGCACCCCAATACGGTTATTTTATTGCTTATCATATCGCTTTCATTTTGATTTACTTTTGATTATTAAGTCTCCTTCATGGAAGTAGGCTCTTCTCTCCAGATTGCCTTAGTAGTGACTCTGTGGAAGGCTACAAATAAGGAAGAGTTCTTCTCAAATATTTGGACAACTCATCACTCAAGTAATCAATAGGATCAAGGGGTTGATTACTACACACAAAGTCTTCGAGAAGATTGATGATATTCGAAAATTCAAGAAGTGTTAATCGAGTAAAGATTAGGTAGAAGAGTTTGGCATTATGCTATACACAAGTCAAGATCTAGATAGTAGATTTTAATTTTCTCAGCATTATTGTGGATTGGTGATTGTATGAACTTTTGCAAATATTTGTAAAATAAAAAGGAACAATGCAGGTTCCACTAGTAAACCATTAAAGAGTGCACGTAGGAAAATCGAGGACGAACACCGAAGCACTATAAATCTCGGTGTCATCTCTCTATCTCTTACTCTTGCAATTTTCATAGTATTTACATGCTTAGGTATTTCAATTATAGTGTAGTTTATCGTTCATTCAATTGGTAGTGATTTATTACGTAAGCATTAGGTTTTGTTATAATTGGATACGTTATTGAGCTAATTGATAATTAAATTCTGAGAAACAATTGAGGTTAGAGTTCACTATATTGAATCGTTGTATAAACACTCCTCGTGGATTATACAACTGAATTAATTGAATACCTTGTGTATCATTGTATTTATCTTTGGTGTTTGTGAAGCGATTTAGTGTTAACGTGATCAAAATTCCAAATAGTATAATTTTCATATTTTTGCATTAAACCTTCTGCTAGTATATTTTGAAAAATCGCATATACGTTTTGAAAAACCGGTTGAATTTTTATTTAGGTCTATTCAACCCTAGAACTTTTTTCTACTTCCATATTCACACCCAACAATTAGCATCAAGAGTTGGTCTTTCGATTGTGTCTAATCGACATCCAAAAGTTATGAATATAAAACAGATGACGATCCTAAGGGAACATATAACAAAGCACCTATTTTCAAAGGCGAAAATTATACTTATTGGAAAGAAAACATGTATGTAAACTTGTTATCGGTTGAAAAAAATTGTGATGTGCGGTCTCCGAGAGACCATTTATTCCCACGGACGATGACGAAGTTGTTAAACATACAAAAGCTTGGAATGATGATGAGACCAAAAAGGCATCATATGATTTGAAAGCGAGGAACATACTAATTTCTGCTTTGAGTTCAAAAGTATTCTACTCAATTTCACATCATAGGAGTGCTAATGGTATGTTGGACGCTCTTCAAACTCTCTATGAAGGAACGAATGACGTCAAGGATTCCAAAATCAATATGCTTATAGAGGAGTTTAAACTATTTCGTATGGAACCCGGAGAACCCGTGGATTACATGCAAACTAGATTGCTCCATTTAATCAACAAACTAAGCAACTTGGGTAAAACCTTTACTAACAAAGATTGTACTAACAAAATATTGAGATATATGTGCAAGGAGCTGAAACAAAAGGTTACCGCTACAAAAGAATCAAGCGATCTTAGTACTTTGGATATTACAAAATTATTTGGAAAGTTAAATGAGCATGAGAATGAGCTGAAACGACTCACCGAAAGAGAAGTAAGGTTGAAAAGGAAAGAGAAAGGTAAAGAAGAGAATCAGGATCTTTCTTTGAAAGTTTAATCATCTAAAGGGAATAAGTCAGATAAAAAAGCGATAAGTCTGACTAAAGAAGATTCTAAAAAGGAAGAAACAGGTTTATTCGTCAAACGCTACAATAGATACTTAAATAGAAACAAGCTCAAGCATTCCAACAAAAGACTAATAAATTTTAGAAATACTCACTCACCTAATCAATAACACAAGAAAAGTGATGATGATGATATAACATGTTACGAGTGTGTAAAATTGGGACATTATAGAACCACCTGCCTAAGTCTCACCAAACATCATAAAAGTAAAGACACGGATTTTTACAAAACGAAAGGAAAAAACTCCAAAGGTCGTATAGCCTACATCGTGTGGGAAGAAGATGTAAGCTTCTCCTTCGATTCTTGCTCGAGTTCGTATGCTGAGTGTGTCAACTTTTGTTTGGTGGCACGTAAGAAAGGTTAAACTTCAAAGGTATATAATTCTGATTCCGATAATGAGTATTCTTATAGTGAATTATCGAGAGCATTCAAT
The DNA here is from genome assembly GCA_022829125.1 of Lathyrus tuberosus. Classification (NCBI taxonomy): domain Eukaryota; kingdom Viridiplantae; phylum Streptophyta; class Magnoliopsida; order Fabales; family Fabaceae; genus Lathyrus; species Lathyrus tuberosus. Next base: position 11,976,234 of record JALAZF010000145.1, read on the forward strand.
GACATGTATGCGGATTCTATAAAAGCGTTTAAGAAAATTTCTCTCTAAAAAGAAATGATTTTAAAACTTGAAGAGGAGATAAATCATCTTAATTGTGCTTTAGAATCTCTTAAGGAAGCGCATACATCTCTAATGGATGAGCGTTGTAATCTTTCTGATACTTTAGTTGAAAATATGGAAATAGTGGAATGTGTGAAGTGTCCAATTTTAAAACTTGAAACTGAAGCTCTTAAAGGAAAACTAACACATGCTACTTCACTATCTTGTACTTGTTATAGTTCTTAGAGTGAAAGATGGAAGGTTTTAAAGAAAAACCCTTATATCACTAAAAGATATAGAAGAAGCATTTCATCTAAAGTTATTTGCCATATTTATGGAGATAAAAGTAACATTTAGGCTTCTTTGTCATGTCAGGAACATTCAAATTCCCAATGGTAAAATGACATGGATTCTTAAATGTAACTCAACTAACCCTAAAGGACCCACTAAGAGATTATGGTTTCTAGATAGCGGATGTTAAAGACACGTGACGGAAGACGCTTCCATGTTCATCAAGTTTGAAGAGAAGGAAAATGGTCACGTTACGTGCGGAGACAATACAAAAGGTAAATTTCTTGGTGAAGGTATTGTGGAATATCCCTCCATAATTACCTTTGAAAACATGATTTTAGTCAAAGGGCTTAAACACAACATACTTAGTATTAGGAAATTATGTGACAAAGGGTATTCCATAATTTTTTATACTCTTTGTTGTGTAATTGAGCATAAGACAAGTAAGGACCTTGTGTTTAAGGGTTCTAAGATTGAAAATACATATATGCTTGATCTTGATGATGTGTCAATTCATGGAACTAAGTGTTTAGTAGGCAAGAGTGAAGATTCTTGGCTATGGCATAGATGCTTAAGTCACGTGCATTTTGACTTGTTAAATAAAATAACACCCAAGAATCTAGTAGTTGTTCTTCCTAAAATAAAGTTTTTAAAATACAAATTATGTGATTCTTGCCAAATGGGAAAGCAAACAAGAGTGTTGTTTAAACCAAAGAAGGTTATTTCGACATCAAAACCTCTCGAACTTCTCCACTTAGACTTGTTTGGCCCTTCGCGGACAAGATGTTTAGGTGACAACAATTTTGGATTTGTGATTGTTTATGACTACTTTAGATTTACTTGGACGCTTTTTTAGCCCAAAAGTATAAAACTTTTAAGGCTTTCGTTGATTTTACTAAGCTTGTCCAAAATGATTTTGTTTTTAAAATAGTCACTCTCCGTAGTGATCATGGTGCTGATTTTTTAACCATCAATATCAAAAAATTTGCATCGAAAATGGGATTGCTCATAATTTCTCATGTTTGAGAACTCCATAACAAAATGGTGTTGTTGAGAGTAAAAATCGCTTTTTGGAAAAATTGGCCCAAACTATGATAAATAAAATTAGCCTACCTAAGTATGTTTGGGCGAATACGATTAATACCGCATGCCATGTCTTAAATAGGGTGATCATTTGATCCATCCTAGAGAAGACACCCTATGAGATATTTAAGACTAGAAAACCTAATATTTCTTATTCTTGCATTTTCGATTGCAAATGCGTTGTTTTAAATAATTGAAAGGACAATCTTGGTAAATTCGATGCTAAATCCAATAAAGGTATATTTTTAGGGTACTCATCTATCAATAAAACTTATATGGTTTACAATCATAGATCTTCTTATGTAGAAGATGCCACTTATGTTTCTTTTGATGAGTCTTCACCCCAAAATACGGGGAATGGTATTTGTTTTAAAGTTTCAGGTGTGATAACAGAAAGGTTGATCGACGAAGAAAGTTCCATAGAGGGTCCTACTCCTTCAACAAAGAATGAGGACATTAAGAAAGATAAAGAGGAAAGTTTACATTAGGATTAAAAACAAAAGAAATCAGTTGCCTCAATATCAGACAATTAGAAAGGATCATCTAACAGATTAAATCATGGGAGACATCAAAAGTGGTTTAAGTAGTAGGTCACAAGTTTATAATTTTTGTAAGTACTCTGCTTTCATTTCTCATATTGAACCTAAATTGATATCTGATGCTTTACTTGAAGAGGGATGGTAACTTCCTATGCAAGAATAACTAATCAACTTTTAAACGTAACGACATTTTGCACCTTGTTCTGCATTGGGTTGATAAAATCGTCACTGACGCAAGATGGGTATTTAGGAACAAGATGGATGAAAATGGTGTAATTACTAGAAATAAAGCAAGATTAGTGGCAAAAGGATATAATCAACAAACATAAAGTACACGGCAAAGCATCGTGATAAAACAACGGATGTAATCAACAAAGTACATGGAAAATCATCATGTATGAACAATCAATAAGGTACACAGCACATGGAAAAAATATCATGTATGGTATCATCAACACATAAAATCAACAGAGTACACATGGCAAAGCATCATGTGAATAAACAGATACAATCCTTAGATGCATGGTAAAACATTATGGTAAGCAAATGCTAAAATCAACAACAGTACATGGCAAAGCATCATGTAGCATAAAACGTCAAAGATACGTGGAAAAGCATCATGTAAAATCCATAGACAAAATCAACAAAATCCACGGCAAAGGATCGTGTAATATCCACAAACATTCACGATAAAGCATCGTGTAAAATCCACAAACATTCATGGCAAAGCATCGTGTAAAATCCACAAACATTCACAACAAAGCATCATGTAAAATCCACAAACATTCACGGCAAAGCATCGTGATAAAACAATCAATTAATCAAGGAAAAGCATGGCATAGTTAAATGGTATAAGTGTTTTTTTACGGGGAATTAAAATGAAAATTTATAAACAAAAAAAAACAAAATTAAAAAAAATAGAAAGAAAAAAAGTAAAGGAGTATATGAGTAGGAGGGTGTATTGTGTAATGATGATGGTGAATAGCAAATGGGCTCCAAGAGTAAGCCCAAAAATCACCCTAAACTCTCAACAGAATTAAGAATTAAGGGAGGTGGACCAAAAGGGGGATTCGGTTTCTCTCATTCAAAACTCTCTCTGTTTCTTTCTGGCATGTATGTCTTTCTAGAAGAAAAAAAAACACAAAAGTAGAGGATGAACAGTGATGGGAAGGAAACCGACGATTGAAGCAAGTCCATGATAGGATCTCTTCTTCTTCTTCGTGCTTTTCTTTTGCAAGTTTACAGTTATCAATGTAGGTTGCGTTGTTCGTCGAATTTGGGTTACGAAGGTCTTGTTTGAAATTGTTGCAAGGAATTGTTGTTTTTCGGATTGAAGAGTTGAAGGTTGTTATTGTTAACTCAGGGAGGTCGATGATGATGGTTGAGAAGTGAAGGATCTACAAGTTTTGTGAGCAATTTAGAGTGAGATTGAAGATTTGTGTTTAAGGTTTTTTTTTGTTTATGGTTTTTTTTTTTTTTGCAGTTTTTGCTACGTAGGTGCTTTTAACAAATAATGAGTAAAAACAAAATGGCTCTTCTTAAACTTAATAGACAAGTTTTTCTACAAAAGAATAAAAACAAAAATTCTTAAATATTAAAATATAAAAAAATGAATGAATTAAAAATAAAATAAATAATGTAAATAAACCTAAAACAAAAATTTTTGATTAATTAAATGATTATTAATTAAAAATTAAAAATCAATTAAAAAAAGAAAGAGAAATCAGACTGGTATCGAAGTGCTCAAAAAAATAAAATGAATGCACCAAAATGATCAGCACGAAATAAACGACTCGGAAAAAATATAGCGTTTCGGCGATTTTTGAAATAAATTTCCCCCTGTTAAAAGGCTCAAATTGATCAAAATGCGACCGAAAAGCAGTCGAAAATTAAAACGGCCATGCCAGGTTAAACTACGTGAGACATAGATTAATATAATTGACGTTTGCAAGCTCGATTTTGAAACTTGTCGTCCACTTATTTTACGCACAATTGAATTTTAGTTTGACTAATTCGGCTGTAAATCCAACAAGTTTATTTTGGCTGATAATTTGGGAATTATGCAAGATAAAATGCATGATAGGCTATGCAGATGATGCAAAAAGCAGGCGGGGTCTTAAGGATAAAAATTAGGGTATGACACTACTAATGAATTTCTTTGTCGAGAATTTGCAAGTTTGATACAGGAGAATTTGAGATGTCACTTATGGGAGAGCTGACATAATCTTAGTATTTCAAATCAAGCAAGCCGAAGAAGGCACTTTCATAAGTTAAATGAAATATTGTCGGAAGTTTCTAAAGAATTTCTATATGAAAGATTCGAAGAGTGTATCAATACTTATGGCCTCAAATGTGCTTATTAACAAAGATGAAAAGAGAGTAGATTTCGACGTAACCGGGTATAGAGGTATAATCAGATCCTTACTCTATTTTACCAAAAGTAGGGCAGATATCATGTTTAGTGTGTGCATCTGTTCTAGATATTTATACATCACTTAAGGATTCCTACTTTAATATCATAAAACATATTTTGAGGTATCTTAACGGAACCTCCCATCACGGTCTTTGGTATCCTATAAGTAGTTCTTGTAGCTTAGTAGGTTATTTGATTCTGATTTCTCGAGGTGCAATTCGGATAGGAAAGTTACTAGTGGTACCTGTCACTTATTTGAAAGTTGTTTAGTTTCTTGGCACATTGAGAAGCAGCACAGCATTGTTCTTTCTACTGTCGAGGTTGAATATGTAGCCGCTGGTAGTTGTTGTGCACAAGTTTTATGGCTAAAGCTATAATTAATTGACTGTTATTGCACTAGTTTCTATAACCCTTACTAAGAATCCAGTACTAAATTCACAGACCAAACACGTTGAGATCTAACACTGTTTACTTAGAGATCATGTGGAAAAAGGGGATGTTGTTTTTTAGTACATTGACACTAAAACTCATCTTGTTGATATTTTTACAAAATCGTTGTCATTGGAATCCTTTCACAAGATTTGTAGGGATTTAGGAGTCTTAGACTCTTCATGCCTTAAATAAATGAGGATTTTGTTTACTTTCATTTTCTATATATATTTTGTTTGCACTAACACTATTTTGTAGCAAATCGTAACTTTTACTAAACTACAATGGTATGTCTTTATAACCCTTGTATTGTTTACATTATTCTATGTATTTGTTCTAGAGTTATGCAGTGGTTTGCTTATTTCCTCCATATCTTACTCAGTCATCTCTAGCGTATTTCTTTGATTGTTTTTATTTGCATTTAAGTCTTTTAAAGGTGTGTTGCTAATTATGTGCATTTGAGCTTTTGATTACTTGGACATGCATTATTTATGATTTTTAATGCAACCTTAACATACAAATTTGATCACTTAATTGATAGCTGTTGAATGTTGGTGTTGCATTTCTATTTGCATTGTGTTGCTTGTGACATATCTATCTTCGTTGAATATGAGATCGTTGTTGTTGTATATGCTTCTTAGTTGTTTGTCTCATAATTCATTGGAAATTATTTGTTGGTGGTTAATTACCTGATTTTAGATACATTTCAAACTATCTCTTTTTTATGCTGTCAAATGGGGAGAAGTTGTAATGAGTCTAGAATTGTTTTATGCGTTTTTATGCTGTGAGTGGTTTGTGTGCAATGTTTCAGGGGAGCATAGGCATTTTTTGCGTTATACTCAAAGCCAACCCAATTCTAAGTGAAAGTTTCTCAAGCATAAAAAAGGGAGATTGTAGTTTCATGTCCTTACTTCGTTCATGGGGAGCATCTATATCCAGTTATTTTGTTGCTTGTCTTATCGCTTTCATCTTTCATTTAAATTCGATTTGTTGAGTCTTCTTCATGACTGCACTTCTCAGAATCAAGTTTGAAAATATTCGTTTTTAGCATGCATAAAACTTTGGTTAGATTTGATCTTTATCATGATGTCTTTGGTCAAGGAATCGGTAGGATCAAAGGGTTGATAGCTACACGCGAAGGCTTGGAGCAGAATTGGTGAGATAGGAAGATTCAAGAAACGTAATTCGAGTAAATATTGCGTAGAAGAATTTGGCAAGTGTGATGTATATAAGTTAAGATCCAAATAGGTGATTTATTTTCTTAGTTGTATTGTGGATTGGTGATTGTATAAACTTTGGAAATATTTGTCAAATAACAAGGAACTATGCAGGTTTCAATGGTAAACCATTGAAGAGTGCAGTAGGCAAATCGATGACGAACGTTGAAGCACTATAAATCTTAGTGTCATCTCTCTCTCTCTCCTCTCTCTCTATCTCTCTCTCTCTTGTATTTAATTTTGTAGTATTTGCATGCTTAGGTTCTTTAATTCCATCGTATTATATCGTTTGTTCATTAATAGTGATTTATTGCGCAAGCATTAGGTTTTAATAGAATTGGATGACTGGTTAAACTAGTTTTGTGATTAATAATTTTAAACAAATTAACCCTAGAACTCCATCTATTGAATCACTGCGTAACTCTTTTTGTGCATTACGCAATTGAATAAATCCACAAACATTCACAACAAAGCATCATGTAAAATCCACAAACATTCACGGCAAAGCATCGTGATAAAACAATCAATTAATCAAGGAAAAGCATGGCATAGTTAAATGGTATAGTGTTTTTTTACGGGGAATTAAAATGAAAATTTATAAACAAAAAAAAACAAAATTAAAAAAAATAGAAAGAAAAAAAGTAAAGGGAGTATATGAGTAGGAGGGGTGTATTGTGTAATGATGATGGTGAATAGCAAATGGGCTCCAAGAGTAAGCCCAAAAATCACTCTAAACTCTCAACAGAATTAAAGAATTAAGGGAGGTGGGACCAAAAGGGGGATTCGGTTTCTCTCATTCAAAACCCTCTCTGTTTCTTTCTGGCATGTATGTCTTTCTAGAAGAAAAAAAACACAAAAGTAGAGGATGAACAGTGATGGGAAGGAAACCGACGATTGAAGCAAGTCCATGATAGGATCTCTTCTTCTTCTTCGTGCTTTTCTTTTGCAAGTTTACAGTTATCAATGTAGGTTGCGTTGTTCGTCGAATTTGGGTTACGAAGGTCTTGTTTGAAATTGTTGGCAAGGAATTGTTGTTTTTCGGATTGAAGAGTTGAAGGTTGTTATTGTTAACTCAGGGAGGTCGATGATGATGGTTGAGAAGTGAAGGATCTACAAGTTTGTGAGCAATTTAGAGTGAGATTGAAGATTTGTGTTTAAGGTTTTTTTTTGTTTATGGTTTTTTTTTTTTTGCAGTTTTTGCTATGTAGGTGCTTTTAACAAATAATGAGTAAAAACAAAATGGCTCTTCTTAAACTTAATAGACAAGTTTTCTACAAAAGAATAAAAACAAAAATTCTTAAATATTAAAATATAAAAAAAAATGAATGAATTAAAAATAAAATAATAATGTAAATAAACCTAAACAAAAATTTTTGATTAATTAAATGATTATTAATTACAAATTAAAAATCAATTAAAAAAAGAGAAATCAGACTGGTATCGAAGTGTTCAAAAAAATAAAATGAATGCACCAAAATGATCAGCACGAAATAAACGACTCGGAAAATATAAGCGTTTTCGTCGATTTTTGAAATAAATTTCCCCCCTGTTAAAAGGCTCAAATTGATCAAAATGCGACCGAAAAGCAGTCGAAAATTAAAACGGCCATGCCAGGTTAAACTAACGTGAGACATAGATTAATATAATTGACGTTTGCAAGCTCGATTTTGAAACTTGTCGTCCACTTATTTTACGCACAATTGAATTTTAGTTTGACTAATTCGGCTGTAAATCCAACAAGTTTATTTTGGCTGATAATTTGGGAATTATGCAAGATAAAATGCATGATAGGCTATGCAGATGATGCAAAAAGAGGCGGGGTCTTAAGGATAAAAATTAGGGTATGACACTACTAATGAATTTCTTTGTCGAGAATTTGCAAGTTTGATACAGGGAGAATTTGAGATGTCACTTATGGGAGAGCTGACATAATTCTTAGTATTTCAAATTAAGCAAGCCGAAGAAGGCACTTTCATAAGTTAAATGAAATATTGTCGGAAGTTTCTAAAGAATTTCTATATGAGATTCGAAGAGTGTATCAATACTTATGGCCTCAAATGTGCTTATTAACAAAGATGAAAGAGGAGTAGATTTCGACGTAACCGGGGTATAGAGGTATAATCAGATCCTTACTCTATTTTTACCAAAAGTAGGGCAGATATCATGTTTAGTGTGTGCATCTGTTCTAGATATTATACATCACTTAAGGATTCCTACTTTAATATCATAAAACATATTTTGAGGTATCTTAACGGAACCTCCCATCACGGTCTTTGGTATCCTATAAGTAGTTCTTGTAGCTTAGTAGGTTATTTTGATTCTGATTTCTCGAGGTGCAATTCGGATAGGAAAGTTACTAGTGGTACCTGTCACTTATTTGAAAGTTGTTTAGTTTCTTGGCACATTGAGAAGCAGCACAGCATTGTTCTTTCTACTGTCGAGGTTGAATATGTAGCCGCTGGTAGTTGTTGTGCACAAGTTTTTATGGCTAAAGCAATAATTAATTGACTGTTATTGCACTAGTTCTATAACCCTTACTAAGAATCCAGTACTAAATTCACAGACCAAACACGTTGAGATCTAACACTGTTTACTTAGAGATCATGTGGAAAAAGGGGATGTTGTTTTTTAGTACATTGACACTAAAACTCATCTTGTTGATATTTTTACAAAATCGTTGTCATTGGAATCCTTTCACAAGATTTGTAGGGATTTAGGAGTCTTAGACTCTTCATGCCTTAAATAAAATGAGGATTTTGTTTACTTTCATTTTCTATATATATTTTGTTTGCACTAACACTATTTTGTAGCAAATCGTAACTTTTACTAAACTACAATGGTATGTCTTTATAACCCTTGTATTGTTTACATTATTCTATGTATTTGTTCTAGAGTTATGCAGTGGTTTGCTTATTTCCTCCATATCTTACTCAGTCATCTCTAGCGTATTCTTTGATTGTTTTTATTTGCATTTAAGTCTTTTAAAGGTGTGTTGCTAATTATGTGCATTTGAGCTTTTGATTACTTGTACATGCATTATTTATGATTTTTAATGCAACCTTAACATACAAATTTGATCACTTAATTGATAGCTGTTGAATGTTGGTGTTGCATTTCTATTTGCATTGTGTTGCTTGTGACATATCTATCTTCGTTGAATATGAGATCGTTGTTGTTGTATATGCTTCTTAGTTGTTTGTCTCATACATTCATTGGAATTATTTGTTGGTGGTTAATTACCTGATTTTAGATACATTTCAAACTATCTCTTTTTTATGCTGTCAAATGGGGAGAAGTTGTAATGAGTCTAGAATTGTTTTATGCGTTTTTATGCTGTGAGTGGTTTGTGTGCAATGTTTCAGGGGGAGCATAGGCATTTTTTGCGTTATACTCAAAGCCAACCCAATTCTAAGTGAAAGTTTCTCAAGCATAAAAAAAGGGGAGATTGTAGTTTCATGTCCTTACTTCGTTCATGGGGAGCATCTATATCCAGTTATTTTGTTGCTTGTCTTATCGCTTTCATCTTTCATTTAAATTCGATTTGTTGAGTCTTCTTCATGACTGCACTTCTCGGAATCAAGTTTGAAAATATTCGTTTTTAGCATGCATAAAACTTTGGGTTAGATTTGATCTTTATCATGATGTCTTTGGTCAAGGAATCGGTAGGATCAAAGGGTTGATAGCTACACGCGAAGGCTTGGAGCAGAATTGGTGAATAGGAAGATTCAAGAAACGTAATTCGAGTAAATATTGCGTAGAAGAATTTGGCAAGTGTGATGTATATAAGTTAAGATCCAAATAGGTGATTTATTTTCTTAGTTGTATTGTGGATTGGTGATTGTATAAACTTTTGGAAATATTTGTCAAATAACAAGGAACTATGCAGGTTTCAATGGTAAACCATTGAAGAGTGCAGTAGGCAAATCGATGACGAACGTTGAAGCACTATAAATCTTAGTGTCATCTCTCTCTCTCTCTCTCTCTCTCTCTCTCTCTTGTATTTAATTTTGTAGTATTTGCATGCTTAGGTTCTTTAATTCCATCGTATTATATCGTTTGTTCATTAATAGTGATTTATTGCGCAAGCATTAGGTTTTAATAGAATTGGATGACTGGTTTTAAACTAGTTTTGTGATTAATAATTTTAAACAAATTAACCCTAGAACTCCATCTATTGAATCACTGCGTAAACTCTTTTTGTGCATTACGCAATTGAATAAATCCACAAACATTCACAACAAAGCATCATGTAAAATCCACAAACATTCACGGCAAAGCATCGTGATAAAACAATCAATTAATCAAGGAAAAGCATGGCATAGTTTAAATGGTATAAGTGTTTTTTTACGGGGAATTAAAATGAAAATTTATAAACAAAAAAAACAAAATTAAAAAAAATAGAAAGAAAAAAAGTAAAGGAGTATATGAGTAGGAGGGTGTATTGTGTAATGATGATGGTGAATAGCAAATGGGCTCCAAGAGTAAGCCCAAAAATCACCTAAACTCTCAACAGAATTAAGAATTAAGGGAGGTGGACCAAAAGGGGGATTCGGTTTCTCTCATTCAAAACCCTCTCTGTTTCTTTCTGGCATGTATGTCTTTCTAGAAGAAAAAAAAAACACAAAAGTAGAGGATGAACAGTGAGGGAAGGAAACCGACGATTGAAGCAAGTCCATGATAGGATCTCTTCTTCTTCTTCGTGCTTTTCTTTTGCAAGTTTACAGTTATCAATGTAGGTTGCGTTGTTCGTCGAATTTGGGTTACGAAGGTCTTGTTTGAAATTGTTGCAAGGAATTGTTGTTTTTCGGATTGAAGAGTTGAAGGTTGTTATTGTTAACTCAGGGAGGTCGATGATGATGGTTGAGAAGTGAAGGATCTACAAGTTTTGTGAGCAATTTAGAGTGAGATTGAAGATTTGTGTTTAAGGTTTTTTTTGTTTATGGTTTTTTTTTTTTTTGCAGTTTTTGCTACGTAGGTGCTTTTAACAATAATGAGTAAAAACAAAATGGCTCTTCTTAAACTTAATAGACAAGTTTTTCTACAAAAGAATAAAAACAAAAATTCTTAAATATTAAAATATAAAAAAATGAATGAATTAAAATAAAATAAATAATGTAAATAAACCTAAAACAAAAATTTTTGATTAATTAAATGATTATTAATTAAAAATTAAAAATCAATTAAAAAAAGAGAAATCAGACTGGTATCGAAGGTGCTCAAAAAAATAAAATGAATGCACCAAAATGATCAGCACAAAATAAACGACTCGGAAAAATATAGCGTTTCGGCGATTTTTGAAATAAATTTTCCCCCTGTTAAAAGGCTCAAATTGATCAAAATGCGACCGAAAAGCAGTCGAAAAATTAAAACGGCCATGCCAGGTTAAACTACGTGAGACATAGATTAATATAATTGACGTTTGCAAGCTCGATTTTGAAACTTGTCGTCCACTTATTTTACGCACAATTGAATTTTAGTTTGACTAATTCGGCTGTAAATCCAACAAGTTTATTTTGGCTGATAATTTGGGAATTATGCAAGATAAAATGCATGATAGGCTATGCAGATGATGCAAAAAGAGGCGGGGTCTTAAGGATAAAAATTAGGGTATGACACTACTAATGAATTTCTTTGTCGAGAATTTGCAAGTTTGATACAGGGAGAATTTGAGATGTCACTTATGGGAGAGCTGACATAATTCTTAGTATTTCAAATCAAGCAAGCCGAAGAAGGCACTTTCATAAGTTAAATGAAATATTGTCGGAAGTTTCTAAAGAATTTCTATATGAAAGATTCGAAGAGTGTATCAATACTTATGGCCTCAAATGTGCTTATTAACAAAGATGAAAGAGGAGTAGATTTCGACGTAACCGGGTATAGAGGTATAATCAGATCCTTACTCTATTTTACCAAAAGTAGGGCAGATATCATGTTTAGTGTGTGCATCTGTTCTAGATATTATACATCACTTAAGGATTCCTACTTTAATATCATAAAACATATTTTGAGGTATCTTAACGGAACCTCCCATCACGGTCTTTGGTATCCTATACGTAGTTCTTGTAGCTTAGTAGGTTATTTTGATTCTGATTTCTCGAGGTGCAATTCGGATAGGAAAGTTACTAGTGGTACCTGTCACTTATTTGAAAGTTGTTTAGTTTCTTGGCACATTGAGAAGCAGCACAGCATTGTTCTTTCTACTGTCGAGGTTGAATATGTAGCCGCTGGTAGTTGTTGTGCACAAGTTTTATGGCTAAAGCAATAATTAATTGACTGTTATTGCACTAGTTCTATAACCCTTACTAAGAATCCAGTACTAAATTCATAGACCAAACACGTTGAGATCTAACACTGTTTACTTAGAGATCATGTGGAAAAAGGGGATGTTGTTTTTTAGTACATTGACACTAAAACTCATCTTGTTGATATTTTTACAAAATCGTTGTCATTGGAATCCTTTCACAAGATTTGTAGGGATTTAGGAGTCTTAGACTCTTCATGCCTTAAATAAAATGAGGATTTTGTTTACTTTCATTTTCTATATATATTTTGTTTGCACTAACACTATGTTTGTAGCAAATCGTAACTTTTACTAAACTACAATGGTATGTCTTTATAACCCTTGTATTGTTTACATTATTCTATGTATTTGTTCTAGAGTTATGCAGTGGTTTGCTTATTTCCTCCATATCTTACTCAGTCATCTCTAGCGTATTTCTTTGATTGTTTTTATTTGCATTTAAGTCTTTTAAAGGTGTGTTGCTAATTATGTGCATTTGAGCTTTTGATTACTTGTACATGCATTATTTATGATTTTAATGCAACCTTAACATACAAATTTGATCACTTAATTGATAGCTGTTGAATGTTGGTGTTGCATTTCTATTTGCATTGTGTTGCTTGTGACATATCTATCTTCGTTGAATATGAGATCGTTGTTGTTGTATATGCTTCTTAGTTGTTTGTCTCATACATTCATTGGAATTATTTGTTGGTGGTTAATTACCTGATTTTAGATACATTTCAAACTATCTCTTTTTTATGCTGTCAAATGGGGAGAAGTTGTAATGAGTCTAGAATTGTTTTATGCGTTTTTATGCTGTGAGTGGTTTGTGTGCAATGTTTCAGGGGGAGCATAGGCATTTTTTGCGTTATACTCAAAGCCAACCCAATTCTAAGTGAAAGTTTCTCAAGCATAAAAAAAGGGGAGATTGTAGTTTCATGTCCTTACTTCGTTCATGGGGAGCATCTATATCCAGTTATTTTGTTGCTTGTCTTATCGCTTTCATCTTTCATTTAAATTCGATTTGTTGAGTCTTCTTCATGACTGCACTTCTCAGAATCAAGTTTGAAAATATTCGTTTTTAGCATGCATAAAACTTTGGTTAGATTTGATCTTTATCATGATGTCTTTGGTCAAGGAATCGGTAGGATCAAAGGGTTGATAGCTACACGCGAAGGCTTGGAGCAGAATTGGTGAGATAGGAAGATTCAAGAAACGTAATTCGAGTAAATATTGCGTAGAAGAATTTGGCAAGTGTGATGTATATAAGTTAAGATCCAAATAGGTGATTTATTTTCTTAGTTGTATTGTGGATTGGTGATTGTATAAACTTTTGGAAATATTTGTCAAATAACAAGGAACTATGCAGGTTTCAATGGTAAACCATTGAAGAGTGCAGTAGGCAAATCGATGACGAACGTTGAAGCACTATAAATCTTAGTGTCATCTCTCTCTCTCTCTCTCTCTCTCTCTCTCTCTCTCTCTCTCTTGTATTTAATTTTGTAGTATTTGCATGCTTAGGTTCTTTAATTCCATCGTATTATATCGTTTGTTCATTAATAGTGATTTATTGCGCAAGCATTAGGTTTTAATAGAATTGGATGACTGGTTAAACTAGTTTTGTGATTAATAATTTTAAACAAATTAACCCTAGAACTCCATCTATTGAATCACTGCGTAAACTCTTTTTGTGCATTACGCAATTGAATAAATCCACAAACATTCACAACAAAGCATCATGTAAAATCCACAAACATTCACGGCAAAGCATCGTGATAAAACAATCAATTAATCAAGGAAAAGCATGGCATAGTTAAATGGTATAAGTGTTTTTTTACGGGGAATTAAAATGAAAATTTATAAACAAAAAAAAACAAAATTAAAAAAAATAGAAAGAAAAAAAGTAAAGGAGTATATGAGTAGGAGGGTGTATTGTGTAATGATGATGGTGAATAGCAAATGGGCTCCAAGAGTAAGCCCAAAAATCACTCTAAACTCTCAACAGAATTAAGAATTAAGGGAGGTGGACCAAAAGGGGGATTCGGTTTCTCTCATTCAAAACCCTCTCTGTTTCTTTCTGGCATGTATGTCTTTCTAGAAGAAAAAAAAAACACAAAAGTAGAGGATGAACAGTGATGGGAAGGAAACCGACGATTGAAGCAAGTCCATGATAGGATCTCTTCTTCTTCTTCGTGCTTTTCTTTTGCAAGTTTACAGTTATCAATGTAGGTTGCGTTGTTCGTCGAATTTGGGTTACGAAGGTCTTGTTTGAAATTGTTGCAAGGAATTGTTGTTTTTCGGATTGAAGAGTTGAAGGTTGTTATTGTTAACTCAGGGAGGTCGATGATGATGGTTGAGAAGTGAAGGATCTACAAGTTTTGTGAGCAATTTAGAGTGAGATTGAAGATTTGTGTTTAAGGTTTTTTTTTGTTTATGGTTTTTTTTTTTTGCAGTTTTTGCTACGTAGTTGCTTTTAACAAATAATGAGTAAAAACAAAATGGCTCTTCTTAAACTTAATAGACAAGTTTTTCTACAAAAGAATAAAAACAAAAATTCTTAAATATTAAAATATAAAAAAAATGAATGAATTAAAAATAAAATAAATAATGTAAATAAACCTAAAACAAAAATTTTTGATTAATTAAATGATTATTAATTAAAAATTAAAAATCAATTAAAAAAAGAGAAATCAGACTGGTATCGAAGTGTTCAAAAAAATAAAATGAATGCACCAAAATGATCAGCACGAAATAAACGACTCGGAAAAATATAGCGTTTCGTCGATTTTTGAAATAAATTTCCCCCTGTTAAAAGGCTCAAATTGATCAAAATGCGACCGAAAAGCAGTCGAAAAATTAAAACGGCCATGCCAGGTTAAACTACGTGAGACATAGATTAATATAATTGACGTTTGCAAGCTCGATTTTGAAACTTGTCGTCCACTTATTTTACGCACAATTGAATTTTAGTTTGACTAATTCGGCTGTAAATCCAACAAGTTTATTTTGGCTGATAATTTGGGAATTATGCAAGATAAAATGCATGATAGGCTATGCAGATGATGCAAAAAGAGGCGGGGTCTTAAGGATAAAAATTAGGGTATGACACTACTAATGAATTTCTTTGTCGAGAATTTGCAAGTTTGATACAGGGAGAATTTGAGATGTCACTTATGGGAGAGCTGACATAATTCTTAGTATTTCAAATCAAGCAAGCCGAAGAAGGCACTTTCATAAGTTAAATGAAATATTGTCGGAAGTTTCTAAAGAATTTCTATATGAAAGATTCGAAGAGTGTATCAATACTTATGGCCTCAAATGTGCTTATTAACAAAGATGAAAGAGGAGTAGATTTCGACGTAACCGGGTATAGAGGTATAATCAGATCCTTACTCTATTTTACCAAAAGTAGGGCAGATATCATGTTTAGTGTGTGCATCTGTTCTAGATATTATACATCACTTAAGGATTCCTACTTTAATATCATAAAACATATTTTGAGGTATCTTAACGGAACCTCCCATCACGGTCTTTGGTATCCTATAAGTAGTTCTTGTAGCTTAGTAGGTTATTTTGATTCTGATTTCTCGAGGTGCAATTCGGATAGGAAAGTTACTAGTGGTACCTGTCACTTATTTGAAAGTTGTTTAGTTTCTTGGCACATTGAGAAGCAGCACAGCATTGTTCTTTCTACTGTCGAGGTTGAATATGTAGCCGCTGGTAGTTGTTGTGCACAAGTTTTATGGCTAAAGCAATAATTAATTGACTGTTATTGCACTAGTTCTATAACCCTTACTAAGAATCCAGTACTAAATTCACAGACCAAACACGTTGAGATCTAACACTGTTTACTTAGAGATCATGTGGAAAAAGGGGATGTTGTTTTTTAGTACATTGACACTAAAACTCATCTTGTTGATATTTTTACAAAATCGTTGTCATTGGAATCCTTTCACAAGATTTGTAGGGATTTAGGAGTCTTAGACTCTTCATGCCTTAAATAAAATGAGGATTTTGTTTACTTTCATTTTCTATATATATTTTGTTTGCACTAACACTATTTTTGTAGCAAATCGTAACTTTTACTAAACTACAATGGTATGTCTTTATAACCCTTGTATTGTTTACATTATTCTATGTATTTGTTCTAGAGTTATGCAGTGGTTTGCTTATTTCCTCCATATCTTACTCAGTCATCTCTAGCGTATTTCTTTGATTGTTTTTATTTGCATTTAAGTCTTTTAAAGGTGTGTTGCTAATTATGTGCATTTGAGCTTTTGATTACTTGTACATGCATTATTTATGATTTTTAATGCAACCTTAACATACAAATTTGATCACTTAATTGATAGCTGTTGAATGTTGGTGTTGCATTTCTATTTGCATTGTGTTGCTTGTGACATATCTATCTTCGTTGAATATGAGATCGTTGTTGTTGTATATGCTTCTTAGTTGTTTGTCTCATACATTCATTGGAATTATTTGTTGGTGGTTAATTACCTGATTTTAGATACATTTCAAACTATCTCTTTTTTATGCTGTCAAATGGGGAGAAGTTGTAATGAGTCTAGAATTGTTTTATGCGTTTTTATGCTGTGAGTGGTTTGTGTGCAATGTTTCAGGGGGAGCATAGGCATTTTTTGCGTTATACTCAAAGCCAACCCAATTCTAAGTGAAAGTTTCTCAAGCATAAAAAAAGGGGAGATTGTAGTTTCATGTCCTTACTTCGTTCATGGGGAGCATCTATATCCAGTTATTTTGTTGCTTGTCTTATCGCTTTCATCTTTCATTTAAATTCGATTTGTTGAGTCTTCTTCATGACTGCACTTCTCGGAATCAAGTTTGAAAATATTCGTTTTTAGCATGCATAAAACTTTGGTTAGATTTGATCTTTATCATGATGTCTTTGGTCAAGGAATCGGTAGGATCAAAGGGTTGATAGCTACACGCGAAGGCTTGGAGCAGAATTGGTGAGATAGGAAGATTCAAGAAACGTAATTCGAGTAAATATTGCGTAGAAGAATTTGGCAAGTGTGATGTATATAAGTTAAGATCCAAATAGGTGATTTATTTTCTTAGTTGTATTGTGGATTGGTGATTGTATAAACTTTTGGAAATATTTGTCAAATAACAAGGAACTATGCAGGTTTCAATGGTAAACCATTGAAGAGTGCAGTAGGCAAATCGATGACGAACGTTGAAGCACTATAAATCTTAGTGTCATCTCTCTCTCTCTCTCTCTCTCTCTCTCTCTCTCTCTCTCTCTCTCTCTCTCTCTCTCTCTCTCTCTCTCTCTTGTATTTAATTTTGTAGTATTTGCATGCTTAGGTTCTTTAATTCCATCGTATTATATCGTTTGTTCATTAATAGTGATTTATTGCGCAAGCATTAGGTTTTAATAGAATTGGATGACTGGTTAAACTAGTTTTGTGATTAATAATTTTAAACAAATTAACCCTAGAACTCCATCTATTGACTCACTGCGTAAACTCTTTTTGTGCATTACGCAATTGAATAAATCTATACCAAGTGTTTCATCATATTAATCTTTGATATTTGTGAAACGATTCGTGTTAACTTGATCAATATTTAAATATTATGTTTTTCATTTACGCATAAAATCTTCCGCTCGCAACTCATTTATAAAAACACCGTGATTTTAAAAACGGCGATTAAATTTTTTAATTTGAATCTATTTATCCTTTAAAACAATTTTTTTACTTCTATATTCACACCCAACAGAGATTGCCATATTGCGTAATCAATCTATACAAATGTACATGTCATTTCGGCAAAATTTAGAAGAAATTTTCAAATTATAATTTATATCCTATAAATTCACCAAGAAGTTGTCAAACCTTCACGCATTTTTAAGTCATATTGTGAACTTGAACCCATAATACTATAAAGGGTTAATTGTGATTTACCCCCCTGACATATGAGCGAATTTTGATTTACCCCCCTACATGCCTTTAGGCAACGGTTTTTTTGAAAAAATCGTTGCCAAAACCTGTCTATGGCAACGGTGGGGGGGTAAACCAAAACACGCTCATATGTCAGGGGGGTAAATCACAATTAACCCTACTATAAACTATAAACTTTCCATATTGTCGTCTTTCTTTTTTTTATGATATGTATGCTAATATGTTAATATGTCAAAAACCATCGGGCTAAGCTCAATATTGGGTTGAGTTGGACTTCATCATTGTTTTCACCCACAAAAGATATTTCTTCATCTTTATCGTCGCTCAATTGAAAAATTTTCAAACTTGTGTATTGTTGCTTAAACCGTAGAATTAATGAATAGAATTTCTCACAAATGAATGGAGAGAAAGAACCTAAAGCTTCTCACATATGAGAGAACATGTCATCAATTTGTCAAGTAGGAAAGAGATATTTAAAAATCATGGATCCACCACTTTTTATGATCTTCTCTCTTGTAATTAAATACTACTAGTAATTTTAATCTAAAAAAAAAAACTACTCATATTATCCTCCTTAATTGAAGAATGAATCATTCTATTACTTTGCACATTTTTATTTATTTATTTATTTAGAAAACAATATCTCTAAATATAAGCCAAGAGACAGGGTACATGACAATGTCCTAACCAACCAAAAGAGCCTCTTTGCCTTTATAGTTAAAGTCTGTATCCCCTTTTTGAAACAATCGAAGTAACTTTTACATTTGAAAATCAAACTCCCCCCTCCAAACAAGTTTCAGAAAATTAAACAACTTTTTTTTAGTCATAGGGTTACAAGTTTGAATTTAGATTTTATTGATTGGTTACAAAAAAAAAAAACTTTATTACATTTCAAAATAGTGTACAATGTGATGTTTTTCTATTTTATTTTTTTTCACCACAAGTGTTCAGTTCACTAAATTGATTAATTTGATTCGGATGTCTGTTTTAATATCAGGTGATTTTAACGTCCTTCTAATCTCAATTGAGGAGAATTGAATTGTAATTTTTCCTATTAAATTCAGCGTCAATCAATATTAGATCAATTGACGATTGGGTAATAACTCTCCAACTTTAAACCTTAGTCATGTGAAGGTTTCACAATCATAATTTTAATCTCTTGCAGTAAAAGTAACACTAGAAATCTAGCCTTCCAACACTTGATATTTTTCATATCTACATTTATTAAGTTTTCCAAAACTATGCCCAACACCATTTACTAAAATATATTAATCCTAATAGCTTTTTCTGTTGCAATATACAAATCATTTTATAGAAGCATAAATTTTACATAATTTACACATAAATAACATTAAACTATTAATAAGCTTTTTAACAATTTTAAACAAATTAAACTTTTTAAAATTAAAAAAAAAAAAATTTTAACAAAAGTGATTTGTATTCTTTATTAGAGTTCGAACAACACTTCAAAATATTAAAGCCTAAGTTTAACTTATTATCTTTCAAAGATTTTCTTTAAATTTAAATTTAACTTTTAAAAGTTTGGTATGACTTACCAACCTATTTAAATGTCTAATTTGTATTAAAACTTTTCAAAAATATGATCAATATTTGAAAATATTAATAAAAAAATCAATTATATGAGTTTTGAGTTACAATTTTATTTTATTATTTTATTGAAATCAGTTACATGAATATTATTTTATTTTTAATATTGAAATCTTTCATCTTAACATTTTTATTAAACAAATTAAGCCAAACCGAATCTTATATAACTCAGATAATCAAGACCTAGTATCACATGAATATACTAATTATGTTGTAGATTTTAATCCGCACACATGCAGTTGAATCTCCATTTATAATTATCAACTTAATTCAATTAACGAGCCTATATTACATTTATTTTTTCATTAAACAAAACTCACTAACATTTTCCTATCTAATAACCATTCAAATAACTCCCAAATCAATTTTTCAAAAATCAAAACATATTCACAGTGTACATATTTGAGATGAGGTGTAAAATTACCATGCCTGATATCAAAAGCTGCATGGTCTACCCTTAAAGCACTTAAAAATCCAGAGCTTGTACTTAAAGGACAAGTTCTTTTACTCAAAAGAAAAAATAATAATAAAACATAGTGCCAGTTATTTCAGGTAGGGTCCCTAATTAAATAACTATTTATACAATTTTGTGTAGTTCTATGTCTTGTTCTCAAACCATTTTAGGTCCATGAAGGTACTGAAAATTTCAGAAGCAAATTTAGTGCTAAGTTTTTTAATATCCTCAAATTATTTATTTCTTTATTTTTTTTCATTCACACTAATAGTAAAGAAAGGGACAAACTCAACCATTTCCACACGTATACATTTTTCATGACCCTACACTCTTTATCATGTTCAGAAAAAGAGAAAAATCTGATAAGTTTATTTTATTTTCTCACCAAAGTTGTATTGTAGCATGGAAAAATTAAGTTTCACCTTTGGTGAACTTTTTGGAAATTACCAATTTATTAAATTTAATGTTGGGTTATATGAGTATGGTTAAATTTAATGCATGGTTTACCAATATGAGGATGTATGTAGTCACTTAGCTATGTTTGGCAAATATTTTTTGAGCTTATAGTCTATGTGTTATAGTTTATAAGCTCGTATGATCATTAAAGACTTGTTTGGTAACTGTTTTTTCATCACGAGTTTATAGTTTATTTTATTAGCTTATAGCTTATTTTTCAGACGCTATTTTAAATAGCGTTTTAGCTTATAGCTTATAGCTTATTATTTTTTCTTCCACTTTTATCCTTATTATTTTAATTAAAATTCATCATTATCCTTTATAATTTATTATAATTTAAAATAAAATAATAATTATTAAATATCTTTTATGTTATTTTATTTTATGAGATAATTAAACCGTTAATTTTATCAAACACTTCAATTAGTTTATCAGCTATAAGTCATCAACCATCAACTATCAGTCACCAGCTATCAGTCATAAGCTATAAACTATCAGCTAGCTTATCAGTCAACCGCTATTTTTACCAAATAGAGCCTCAGTGTCTTAAATAATGTGTCTTTGTTGATGGAAATAGGTTGAGAGAATAATTGTCCCTAACACTGGTACTAGTACTCTACACATGTGAGTAGTATTATTTATTATTTATTGGTACAATATTTATGATTATTTCTACAATATTCTTAAAATTTAGGTCCACATTACTCATCTCAAAAGAATTTGCAATATAAGAATTATTTCACTTTTTATTGGGAAATTCTCAGATTTCATACTAATTTTGGTTAGAATATCTACAGAGTTTATACATAGCAATACTGTCACTTTATAACTGGTTATGTAAAAATAAGTTGGGTTAAATTTTAGTTTTAACATGATATTAAGGTCTATAGTTCTTCGAGTCCCAGATTATCCAACTACGTGCTAAATCTAATAGTGCAGAGTGTGGTTTTAAATTAGGTTTGTGGTCGCACATGCAGTTACAGATGCAGATGTTATGATTGCAAATATTACGGTTGATGCAATGTGTATTGTGATAATTGCGGAATGAATTATGAATAAGAAGTGTTTAAACGACAATGTTAACAAAATGTACTTAAGGTATTTTTTATTGTAAATTGAGTTTTGGGGTTTTAAATGGTGTGATTTTATGAACATATTAAAATGAATATGGTTGAAATTGTCAGATATAATTTCTAATGCGGCCGAATGCATGATCTTAAATTACACTGCAATTATAATCTGATTGTAAATTGAGTTTTGAGGTTTTAAATGGTGTGATTTTATGAAAATATTAAAATAAATAGGGTTAAATATATGATACCCCCCCTGCCAATAGGGCGACATTTGGAATTGCCCCCCTGAAGTATTTTTTTTTTAAACCACCCCTTATAAAACCAAAAACCATCTTTTACCACTCCCCTTTACCTGATTTGCTGACCTGGCAGTGGTTAAGTGGCTAATTGGGATTATGGATAAATGGTTAGTGTTTTCAGAAACATTGTTGTTCCCCCCCCCCCCGGTCAAATTAGGTTTTGCATTTGGAAACTTGAACGAAGAAGAAGCTCATAGCAAGACGCAGGCGAAGCCATGGAAGCGAGCAAGGTCGAAGACGAAGCCATGGATGCGAACTTTGAATTACAGGTAATGTCAAGCCTCCTGCTTCTTTGCATTACGTTTCTCAGTGGCGTGGGTTTTCACATGTTAATTTCTTATTTCAGAAAAATACATTGTTTAACGTTGTTTTTCGGCATGGAGGGGAGTTTGTAGTGCTTAGTGATGGAGAGACGATATATAGGGGTGGTGTGTCTACTATGATTTCTGGGGAACACTTAGATATGTTTAGCATGACTCACATTCACAACATACTCACTGGGTGGGGTTACGCTGAAGGGTCGTATAGAATGTGGGCGAAAATCACTGAAATTGATCCAAAGCATTTTCAGATTAAGAATGATGAGGATGCATATGATTTTGCTTCTTATCACTGTGCGAATCAAGTGGATGAGGAACTTTTTCTGGAACATGATGCAAGTGGAAGTGGAAGAAGCCCTAACTGTGTCAATCAAACGACGAATTTAGAAGTCAGTGATGAAGAGATTGTTGAAGGCTTGAACGATAGTGAGGATGAGATGACCACTGCTCTTGAAGACGGGTTTGAAGGTATTGATGTGAATATGCCAATTAGTCAGGGTCCAATAATAAGTGGGTTATTAACTTGTTCTAGACAGAAAGATGTGAATGATGAGGAATATGTTAGTGAAGAACTATTGAGTTCTGATGTTGATAACTCAGAAGATGAAAAAAAACCAAGGTTTGAGAAGTTTAAGAAAGGAGAATTGAATAAGAGTTTCAAGTTTAAGTGGGGTATGGAGTTCAATTCCCTAGATGAATTTAGGGAGGCAATTCGTGAGTGGACTGTTTTAAATGGGAGGGAAATAAGATTTGTGAAAAATGAGGGGTATAGGGTGAGAGTGGAATGTAAGTCAAAGTGTGGTTTTTTAATACTTTGTTCCAAAGTGGGCCATAAGCACACTTATGCAATTAAGACTATAAAGGACACCCACACACGTGCTAGGGTTTTGGATAACAAAACTGCAAGTTCAAAATGGGTGGCCAAGGCAGTGGTAAAGAAAATGCAAACTTCAGAAAAAGTTAGGATCACTGATATTATACAAGACATGAGGAAAAACTATTCAGTTGGTATAACTGTGGCAAGGGCTTGGAAAGCTAAGATGATTGCAAGGAAAATCATTGAAGGAGATCCATATAAAGAGTATGCAAATCTATGGAGATATGCAGCTGAGTTGCATAGGGCAAATCCTGGGAATACAGTTAAGATAAACCTTGATAGACCATCACCTTCCATTCAACCCAGGTTTGGTTCCTTTTATTTCTGTTTTGATGGATGTAGAAAAGGGTTCATCAATGGTTGTAGACCCTTCATTGGGGTTGATGGGTGTCACTTGAAGACTACATATGGAGGTCAACTTTTGATAGCTGTGGGGAGGGACCCCAATGACCAGTATTTCCCACTTGCCTTTGGTGTTGTGGAGACAGAAACAAAGGAGTCATGGAGGTGGTTCATAAAGCTGCTCATGGAAGATGTTGGAATAGAGAATAGATATGTTTTTATTTCTGACCAGCAAAAGGTAATCCAATTAAAAGCATACTAATTGTTTTTATTATTTCAATTGTGTTTTGTTTCCTAGTAATTGTTTTCTTTATTTTAGGGTTTGGTTGCAGTATTTGAGGAAATGGAAGCTAGAATCGAGCATAGGCTATGCTTAAGGCACTTGTATGCTAATTTTAAGAAGAAGTTTGGTGGTGGAGCACTCATAAGAGATCTTATGATGGGAGCAGCCAAGGCAACATACCAACAAGCATGGCAACAGAAGATGAATGAGTTAAAGGTAATAGATGCAAAGGCTTGGGCTTGGCTTATGGGAGTTCCTAAAGAAAGTTGGTGTAAGCATGCTTTTAGCTTTTATTGTAAGTGTGATGTATTGATGAACAACATTTCAGAATCTTTTAATGCCACCATTTTACTTGCTAGAGATAAACCCATACTGACCATGTGTGAATGGATTAGGAAGTATCTCATGAATAGGTGTAGTAACTCTACTTTGAAACTTGATAACTGGCCACACAAAGTAATGGCCATTCCTAGGAGAAGATTAGATAGTGAGGTTGCTAAGAGTGGTCATTGGTTACCTACTTGGGCTAAGGAAGAAACCTTTCAAGTAACTCATTCATTTAACAGACAAGAATTTATAGTGGATATAGCTAAAAGGTCATGTAGTTGTAATTTTTGGGACTTAGTTGGCATCCCATGCAGGCATGCTATTGCTGCTTTAGGTTTTAGGCAGCAGGACCCTGAAAAGTTTGTTCATGAGTGTTACACAAGGGATAAGTATGCCATGTCTTATGGATTTGCTATTAGCCCTATAAATGGAATTGATATGTGGCCTGAAGTTGAAAGTCCAGATCTCCTACCTCCTAACTACAAAAAGGGGCCTGGTAGACCAAGAAAACTAAGAATTAGGGAGAGTGGGGAAGAAGGTGCAAGAAGGAGGCTGCCTGGTGTATCTTATAGATGCACTAGGTGTGACAGGACTGGGCATAATGTCAAGTCATGCAAGAGCAAGAGACAGAATCCAGAGGCCCTGAAAAGAAAGGTATGGCACACTAAGTATTGATATCTCACTAAATATAGATGCACTACTGTTATTGATATCACACAAACTAATTAGATGCACTACTGTTATTGATATCACTGCTGAATATAGATGCACTAATGTTATTGATGGAAATTTTGGAATGTTATGTGCAGAAACTAAATAGATCAAAAGGTGGAAATGTTGCAGAGCCATCAACTGGGCCATCTCAAGCAACTGTTGAGCAAGGTCAAGCAAGTGTTGAGCCAAGTCAAGCAACTGTTGAGCAAAGTCAAGCAACTGTTGAGCAAAGTCAAGCAAATGTTGAGCCAAGTCAAGCAAATGTTGAGCAAACTCAAGCAACTGTTGAGCCATCTCAAGCAACTGTTGAGCAAATTCAAACTGAGGATTCACTGTATGGAGACATCACAGATGACATGATATCAAGCCTACCCGACATAATTTCTAAAAATAAGGGCAAGGCAAAGGTCAAAGAGGAAATCAAACCATTGAGAAAGAGACAAAGTGAGAGAATTAAGGAGAATTGGTTTAAAAAACCCAAACCATTCAAAGGCCCTGATTCAGACCCACATCAACCACTGTGTTTGACTGAAGAGGATGAAGGACATGCCTCACATACTACAAGAAGTACTCCTAAGAAGGCACCAAAGAGTTCACCCAAAAAGGCTTCAAAATCTACTCCTAAGAGGGGTCCAAAGGAGAAATTTGTCAATGATCTGTAACTTTTCTGCTGTGATCACCTTTTGTAATGATTTGCAATGTTTTCTGCTACTTTTTTCAAGCACATTTTTGGTGCTATTATGTTATTCTGCTACTTAATTCAGGCACACTTTTTGTGCTATTATGTAATGACAACTGCTAGTTAATTCAGGCACACTTTTGGTGCTATTATGTAATGACAACATACTATTTTGTTATGTTATATTATGTGTTTTGGTACTGTTATACATATTGTTTTGCCATTGTTATGTTTTGCTTGTGTTAGACAACATCTTTACAGATAACCAGAAAAACTTGTGACAGAAAAATAATGAACAACTTGTTTCAATAATGAAGAACATATCTTCCATATAACCAGAAAAACTTGTGACAGCAAAATAATGAACAACTTTTTTCAATAATGAACAACATATCTTCCAAATACAGAACTTTCACAATACATAAAATACAGCAAAATACAGAACTTTCAAAATACATAAAATACAAACAGAACTTTACATAAATTTATACAACATGGCAACAATCAAACAAAGCATCACAATTACAATCTTCAGCTTAAAATTAACCTTTCTTTGAACTTCAAGCTTCAGCTTCACTTTCTCTAATTTCTTTGTCATTGATTCAATATTCACTTCTTCCATTACACACTTCTTACAAAATGATTCAATAACACTTCTCCCTTTGCTTGAGTCTTCAATTTCATCATCCCATAAAAAAAATTCACATCCATTCCCAGCATTGCGACATTTCCAGAACTTCCTGTTGCGGTTTTTACTTGTATTGGAGACCCACATCTTCATTGCTCTACCACAACCACAAACGGGTAAACCTGGAAACGAAACTGAATTCTCACTGCTTCCACAATACATGCTACCAACAAACTTGCATACACACGATCTTGAACGAAGAATAAGAAGAACGAAGACGAAAAGGAAGATAAGAACCGAAGAAGATGAACAAAGAAGAAACCGACGGCTGGAAAGAGTGGAAGATGGACGAGGAAGACGGTGAGGAAAACGCAGACGAATTTGGACAAACCCTAGCAATTGGGAATTTTATTGAAACTGTTAATTTGCTAATTAATCACTAACCATTTATCCATAATCCCAATTAGCCACTTAACCACTGCCAGGTCAGCAAATCAGGTAAAGGGGAGTGGTAAAATATGGTTTTTGGTTTTATAAGGGGTGGTTTAAAAAAAAAATACTTCAGGGGGACAATTCCAAATGTCGCCCTATTGGCAGGGGGTATCATATATTTAACCCAAATAAATATGGTTGAAATTGTCAGATATAATTTCTAATGCGGCCGAATGCATGATCTTAAATTACGCTGCAATTATAATCTGATACGATTGTGGAGATTATCGCATTCATAATATTGCGGTTACAATTGTGATTTTAATCAATTTAAAATCATGATGTAGAGTATAAATAATGTATTAATAAAATTCTAAATTTCATTTTTTTTACATGTCAGATACTATATAATGTGGAATTCTTAGATAAGTTAATTCATGAGATAAGTTAATTCATGAGAAAAAATACAATGAATTAATTGTATTTTTTTACTTTAACTTGAGTATAATCTGATTTTATTTTCTATAATTCTTCTAAAAATGAATCAAAAAATTTTAAAGAATTTTTCACTTTTGATTCTTGGGACATCTCTTTATCCAAAAAAAGATGATGTGACAAACTAACGTGACAAACAAATGGTTCAATTGTCTTCTTTTTAATGATGCCTTGCTTTTTATTCCTCACTCATATTTGTTTTTATGAAAACTTTAAATTTTAAATAAATTAAACATAAACTCATAAACTTAGTTTCAACCTCATACAAACCACTAATTTATCTTGATTCAATTTTTCTAAATAATATAAGGACGATGCAATAAAAATCAAGGGTTTAAAAAAGGGTGATTGCGTAAAGATTTTTTTAATTTCAATTGATATAGGTGTCGTGATCTTGATTATAACTGTTACAGTATAAATTAATTACAATTTATTTGTAATATAAAAAATGTTGATAACAATATCGGTATCACTGTCAAAATCATTTTGTCACGGTTCTTTTCGCTGTCACTAAATTTTTCAAAACTATGATAAAAAACCTTGATTTAAAGTACTGGAAATATATTATTAACATCATTATTATTACATTTAAAGATAAATAATAATAATACATATTAAAAAAAAAATTAATAAGAAAAACATAAACTAGTTATATTTCTCTACTCTGTTTTCAGTCAAATCAAACCATATTTGCTTGAACACCTTGATAATAAGATGATGATACTCATCTGAATTCAGAGAAAGATAACAAGCAAGAAGATCTTCCAAATCCTTTGATTCTCTTATGTTATTCTCCACAATCATCTCCACCATTGACTCTCTGAAATCCTTCTGAGGATTAAAAGACGATTTCACTATTGCAACACTACCGGAGAAGCTTCTTCTCCGGTGGTAGCCGCCGGAAGCTGTCGTTGTTGTCGTTGTCGACGACACACTTTTCCGGCTCTGATATAACTGAAGTTTCTTAGTTGCGATTCTCGGAGATTTTATACGAAGCTTCATTCCCGGAGAATTTACGGAACCACTCTTGTTCTTCTTCTTGTTCGTGTTCTGGTTCATGTTCATGTTCATGTTTTTCATTTGTTGTTGTTGTTGGAGATGTTGTTCTTTGACGGGGTTATGTTCTTTTTTGATTTGCGGTTTTGTGATGATTGGAGGAAGTTCTAGCTTTGAGAAAGAAACATAAGAATTGTTGTACTCTTCAAGTTTATCATCTTTTCTACTAGGTAGGGAATTTTTGTCAACATCAATAACAACATCTATGTTGTTGTTGATATTGTTGTTGTTTGAGGTTTTGTTGCAAGGACAAGAAGAAATGGACAAAGAAACCATTTCATCAAATGATGTTTCATTTGGAAGTAGAACTCTATCTGTTCTGAATTCTGTGTCAACGGATTCTGACTCATATAGGCTGTTTAGCGGAGACGAAGAAAGTGGTTCTGATTTCGTCCATACCGATTCGAGTGTGGTTCGACAGCTACAATCTGCGGAGACAGAGGAGGCAACAAGTTTTGGTGAAGAACATGTTTTTAATTTTGAGGTTGTTTTTCTTGTTCTGTTTTTGGATGGTGTTTTTGGTGGTGAAGAAGAGGATAATTTGATGTTGTTGTTGTTGTTTTGGTTAAGGTTTCTTGTGAAGTAGTAAGATTTTCTAGGAATGTATTGGTTGGGTTGATTTGGTTTTGAGGAAATTGAGGTTGTTTTTGAAGATAAGGAAGATGGATGTTTTTTGTTCTTAGAGGTTGTTGTTGTTGTTTGGTTTTTTGGTTTGCCTATTTCCTTTAGCTTGTAAAACCAAGCATTGGGAATCATATTTGAAAGCTTGAACTTGTTATTCCTCATTCTCAACACACACACTCTTGTGTTTGTATTTGGTTTTGTGAAAGTGTGTGTGTATTTTTGTTTTGCTTATGTTTGTGGGAGTTGATGAAAGCTTTTTCTAGTTGTTGTAGTTCTCTATGCAATTTGTGGGGAATGAGAGTGAAAGAGTGAGACATTAGATAAATCCATGAGAGAATACTGTTTGCATTTATTATTTTTTGACATTATTTATTTATTTTTTTTGCACTTTTTCTTTTAGTAGTAAAGTTAACTTATTTGTTTGGCTCCAATGTCAAATACTAATATTTTTAATATTTTATTAATCCATTATAACTATTTATTTGTCATTTATCAATTATTGTCAAACAATTGAATAAAATGTGAGTATCATTTATGTATATTTATGTATTAATTTTCTATGGTAACCGATTTTCTCATCTTTTGTACTTTAATGATTTTCACCTATTTCTTAATATTATATCGTTTATTAAATATTTTTTATTAATTTAAAGGAATCATTGATATTTATATATTAATAACATTTTTATTTTTATTTTTTTGAAATTGTTCATTTATAAATATTAATAATTTATTTATATTAATAAATAAATATTTCCGCAAGTAATCGAATTCTATTTTATAATCTTAAACAATATAGTTAAAACTTTAATTAAAATAATTATTAATATCACTATTATTATTATAATTTTTATTTTTCACTTTTTTAATAATTTAAAAGATTGAACCAATTAAAGTATAATAAAGGTCACACTCCTTGGATTACCTAGTGTGTGTGGTTCTTAAAACATCATTTAATAGAATAAATTGAAAGAGAAATAAAGAAAGAAACATTAAGAATTAGTAATAGAAAATAGGGTCCACAATATAAGAAAAAAGATGACAAAAAAAAATAAAAGTGTAGGGTCAGGAGGGTGGTGGTGGATAACAATTGGAAGATATTGACACTAATAATCAACACCTAACCCAAATAAATAAATAACACCTAACCTAAATAGTACTACATGTTATAACATCATCAATAATTAAATCTTAGATACTACTATTTGGTTTTTGTTCCTTTTAAATAACCTACACGTAGGGTTATTCCTATGCAGAAATTTTATGCCTTCTGGGATTTAAGACACTGCTGGTTTCTCTACGTGGGTTACATGCTGATAATATATAAGATGTTTTATAGTGAAAGTAACAATTAGTTCATATTGAATGTGACTATATGAAGATTTGAGTTTCTAGTGTAAGTGTTATCAAACGTGGAAGCAAGTTTAGAGAAATTGTTGCAACTATACTAACGAGAGAATATGATCATGAACATGTGGTCTAGCCTTTTCAAGGAATTTTGTAACTTAAAAAAAATTTGAAATATTATAATTTAAATATGATAAAATATTAAAAATTAGGAATTTACTTTTATTAAACCAAAAATTTTAAAAATAAAATTATTATTTAAAATGAAAAAAATTAATATTAATTATTAAAACTTTAAATTTAGTTTTGTTATATAATCTTCTATTTTAAATTTAAATAATTTTGATTTTCCTCCCACATTTATACATTTAAAATTTACCAGTCCCTGTTATATGACATGTCACATCTTCATAAAAAATTTTTGAATATAAAACAATGAAATTAAAATTGTATTTAAGCCCATATAAATGTATATTAAACATATAAAAGAATGATTAAGTTTTTTTATTATATATTGTATTTGTAAAAGTACACTCATGATATTTTTGCCAACTAAAGTTAGTAAAGTTACATTCAGATGATATTCAGATTGAGTATATCTTTTTTCTTTATGACCACTCTTTATATAGTAATTTTGATCTATTTCGTACTCAAAGTCTATCAGAAACCATTTAATCTGATTGTCTATGATTAGTGTGATCTTTTAATGGTAATTCAAAATTACACTTGATTGACAAATTCTAGACCATTATGCTCTCAATCACCCATAAATGTGTTATCCATAGTATCTTAGTCAAAATATTCCTTTTGTATAAATTTTGGATTGCATGATCAACTTAGATCATCATTTGCATTAACTCGGCCTTGCTCTATTTGACGAGCTATAATTTGGGGCTAACTTTATTTGATTCAAACTTCAACCAGTTGCACTCTTGATGTCCTAACCCAATAGATCATATATGTACACATTCCATCAAACATAAGTCGCATAGGGAGATATGATTTCCTGTGACCTACCAAGAGATTGGACATGTACACAATGTTAGAACAAGATTTGTTCCTGACAAGTATTCCTTAAGGTTTTCATGATAACAAAAGTAATGAAAGGACAATGATGTTATCTAATGTGTTCTAAGTATGCAGGTTTGAAAGCTTAAGAAAAATCTATTAAGAATCTGATATAAAGACGTATTTTAGAGAAAGTTAGGTTATTGGCTTCTAGTGGTTCAGAACTGAAGAACGTTCTTTAGGAGAAGTCTGATAATATAGGTTTGCATAGAATCTGAAGCTGAAGGTATCAACATCAAAAGAGCAATATATTATAGCTACATTTATTGAATGTATCAGCTTCTGGTGATCATTCAGAACCAGTGACAAAATTGAGTTATCTATACTGCAGAAAACATGCTACAATGTCAAATCAGTTTGTCAACTAGAGTCTGTGTTCACACGGCTCAAGAAGAGTTGACATACTTTACGGATATCTAGTCTCAACGAATCTATAGTACAAGATCACAAGGAAGACGCTATGGTTAAAAGAGTTACGCAGTGGATAAAGATCTTTTGGTGTATCTATCTTCAACGTCTCTTGTACTATGAAGTAACAAACACACTTGTACAAGTTATCTCTTCCAACGGATATCATTTTGCAACTGCTATATAAGTAGTTGAAGATTCGATCTAGAATCAACAAGGAACAAGGAAAATAAAGAAAGAGAGCCAAGAAGAAAGAAGCGTTCCACGCTTCTATCAGAATGGAAGAATAACAAGATCAACAATGGCAACACAATTGAGTATGCAGAATTTATGTTATTTGTTGTAAATTGTACAAAGCCTTAAGATTTCTTAAACATTGAATATCTTAGAAATCTTAAGTGTTGTGATCTTTGTTATGGTTATTTCCCTGTACCTCTGATTATATATCAAGTACACCTTATTCTCTATTATGCTAAACAAGTTGTTTAGTGGTTTAGATAAAGTCTCTTGCTATGTGCTTAAGCATCAAAGTCTCTTGCTGTGAAGTTTGAGCCAAGTAAGTCTTTTGCTATGTGCTTGAGCATTGAAGGTCTTGATCAATTTTTTATTAAGCAAGAAAAGTCTTGGACTGAAGGTCTAAGCAGAAGTCTTGGATTCGAGGAATCTGAGCAGGGAAGTATTGTACTCAAGGAGTATGAGCATAAGTCTTGAACCTGTGGGGTTTAAGCATGGAAGTCTTGGATTCATGGAATCTAAGCAGGAAGTCTTGAATCCGTGGGATTTAAGCAGGAAGTCTTGAACATGGGGGATTTAAGCAAGAAGTCTTGGTCTGAGGGTCTAAGTAGGAAGTATTGAATTCGTGGGATTTAAGCAGGAATTCTTGAAACTGAGGGGTTTAGGCAGGAAGTCTCGGGCGGAGGGCCTGAGCAAATAAAGTCATATACTTGAGTGTATAAGCAATTGTAATCATGATTTGATTATAGTGAAAAATCTCTTGTGCTGCAAGAGGATTGGACTACTCTCAGTTGGGAGGAACCAAGATAAATCTTTATGTGTTATGTTGTTATTTATTTGCTTCCGTTATTATTCAGTTGCAACTAAAATCAGAATCTGAACATGGTTTAGAATCTGAACTCTGTTCAGAAGCAAAGAAAAAATGATGAACATAATTCAACTCTCATTCTTGTGTATTTTTCTCACCTTCAGTTGGCATCAGAGCCTGGTATGTGCATAATACTTAACAGTGGTGCAGATAATGATCCAATGAGAAAAATATGTCTGATGAACATTTTCTTTCAAGAAGGAATCAAGTACCATATAAAAATATTACTTTGCTAATCCTCCCATATTCAGTGGTGACCTTGTTGAATTTAAATGATGGAGAAAAGCAAAATATATTATTGGTCTTGATAAAAGGGTTTTGATGAAGATCTATGGAACACCCATGAGAAAGGTATTGCTATAGAAGTTGATAGGTGTATGGATGATCTAAGATAGAAAATCTCTCACACCAGCTCAGAAGAAGCTTTACAAAAATCATCTTGGAGTTAGAAGCATTTTGGTAGGTGCTCTACCTCATTCTAAGTATATCAACATCATTGATATGTCTACTGATAAGTTTATCTTTGAATCATTGGGTTCTAAATTTGAAGGGGACCAGTTAGAAGCTTAACAAGTTACAATCATCTAATTTTACCAAGAAAATTCTGAGAAGTCTGCCTGCTTGATTAGGACCAAAAGTCACAACTATTCAAGAAGTCAAAAACTTGAGTATGCTGAGTCTTGAAAGTTTGATTAGCAATCTCCGAAGTAAAGAAATGGAATTAAGTGAAGATAAGTTGTCAAAGAGATCAACCTTCCTCAAGCCCGTTGAAGAAAATTCCTAATGGAATCTTTAATGATGAGGAATTGGCCTTTATTATCAAAAGATTGTATCAGCAGGGAAAAAGGAATGAGATATTTGTTGATGGAAAAGTAACTTCTGAAGCTTATGAAATATTCATATTTCAACTAATTATCCAAATCTTAAGAACAAGGAGAAAAACTACCAGGCAGAAAAACCCAAAAAGAAAAAATCAGAGTTCTTCAAAGTATTTCAAATGAAGCTGACAAAATTGAGGATTCAGAAAGAGATGAAAAAGGTAATTTGACTCTGTTGGCCATTACATCTGCTGAAGAAGCGTCTGAATCCAGGAATAAATCAAATATTGAAGAGAAAGAGGTAAATTCTAATCTATTTTGCTTCAATATTTTTTTGAGCTCATGATCACTCTAGCTATTTTAATAAACAAGCTAAAATCATGAAGCTAGATATTGATCATCTAAAAGAAAATCTAAAAATCTTTCAAGAAAATATCAAATCTCTTGAAAAAAACTGTTTTGTAATAAGGAGTCTGCTTTTCAAGATCACATCTTAAGTGGCTCCATTGCTCCTAAGGAAATTAAAGGCTATCATAAAATTTCTGTTAAAGGACAATTTCGTGAGAAACCTTTCATTTCTTCTTTTTATTTTGAAAATACTAAGACAGTGTTGTAAACTCATTTCATGCTAATCTCTGATAGCAAACACTAATTGATTCTATGCTTGTCAGAGATTTTAAAATCAAATACTCTGCTAAGAATAGATTATTTAGTACCATAACTCATCCTAGACTCATATTTTGGAATGAATTTTGGTACTAATATCATACTGAAGCATGAAGTAAAAGAAGTTCTGTCAAGACTAACATTTCAGAACCCACAGAAATATGGGTACCAAAATTCAAAATTGTATTTGCTGCAGATATCACAGAAGAAAGGAGAAAGGCATCTTCCATGACACTTGATCAATGGTTGTTTACAACTTGTGATGGAAGAAAACCCTACATACCAAACTCAAAATCTGAAGAATGCAAAAAGTATGGAGTTTGGAGAAGAAATTGGAATCATTGGTATAACTTCCATTGACTAAATATCCACTTGAAGACAAGATTCAGATTCCATGGTCAAATCTGAATACTTGCCTAAAGCCTAACCATGTAAAACTAAAACAAAATGTATGTTCTGTTCTTCACTTTGCAAACTTCTTGACTCAATAAATTATTTAAGTATGACTGAATACAAAGTTTCTGATAGATCTCTGGAGAAAATCTTTTTGCTGATAACAAAAGAATCTTTATATATCTTTAAAAAGAAACTATGTTGTAATTGACTATACTAAAAAAGTCATCAACTAGAAGATGGTCATATTTTTGGAAACAATATTCTCACCTTTTGTGATAATATTGCTGCCAGTCTGTACTAAAAAAAACCAACTTAACATTCATGAATTAAGCATATTTTTATATAAAGAAAACTAATCTCTAGTTTTAAAGAGGAAATGCTTAACTCTGAATGGAATATCAAAGACTGACAACTAACAGTAGATGTCTCACTCAAAGTCTAATCGTACTAGACTCTAATTACAGATAGCTTCTAAAAATTGTCAGTCTCTGAGATTCAGAAAAGGAATCTTTACTTCTGATAAGCGGTTTAAGTAAAAGAAAATTTCTTTTAAATCCTTGTCTTACTTAAATTCCATAAAGTTAAAAATCATCTAGTTTGTTCAAAAGTTTGTTGAGTAACAACCTTTAGGTAATGATGTTTTCTCATTTTATATCTATGGTCTTTATCCATTATCTTTGTGAAACATCATTTCTTGCCACCTTTTCTGTCCCTCTGAAAAGATTCTTATTCCTCTATGGTCAGAATCTTGTTCAGATCTTTTCTTTATATTTGTTTTCTTTTGTATGTTGATCAAACCAAACCTGAGATAAACTCTCTAGTCAATTCTTCACTGAATCAACTAGTTGTCATTAATGAAAAGTTTATGGATTTTGAAGAGCTGTTTAAACTAGGTTTTAATTTCTTGAAGACTGTTTCTCAACAAGGATGGAATAGATACTTTGAGATGCTCTGTAGTTTTACTTATCCAAATCTTGTCAAAGAGTTTTGGATTAATGCATCCATGGTTGAACTAAATTTTGAGTATGCTATCCTTTCCAAATTAATCAATCTAATTCTTCTAAAGCCCTAAGACTCATATGATTCTCACATGTGTAGTCTGGCTCATCCTCACCTTCACAGTCGGAGATAACAAACTAAAATGCCATTCTGTCTCTAGACTTCTTCTTCTTCTTCATTGATTTCTTCTCAGGTCTCAGAATATTTGTTGATGAACCTGCTTCAAAAGGTTTCATTACAGCTGATGTTGGACCTTCCTTAGAATGTGTCAGTATTGTGGACGACAAACCAGTTTCAGATGTTTCAGAACATGCTAGTTTATGTGGACCTTGCGTCTCCAGAATAGTAGCATCCTCTGAAATCTCTGTGATTCTAGAGATTTTGATACTCTCAGATGTTGCTTCCATGTTGCTTTGAAGGTTGTTGATGAAAAAGGCTTATGCTTTGGGTGCTTTTATAGTAAAGTCTGGGTAACCCAAACGATGGAATAAAATCCTTTTTTTGATCTTGGAAGTGTTACGACCAATAATTATTAAGGATGCATTGTACATTCTTTTAATGCTCTCTGTTACTTGAATCGTTTTCTTTTCCTTGGGAACTGATCAAGTAATGATGGTCAGCTTTGCATTTATGAAAGTATTTCTTTTCATTTTCCTCTTTTTTTTTTTATGTGACAAAAGGGAGAGAAAGATATAAAATTATTT
Organism: Lathyrus tuberosus; assembly: GCA_022829125.1. NCBI lineage: Eukaryota > Viridiplantae > Streptophyta > Magnoliopsida > Fabales > Fabaceae > Lathyrus > Lathyrus tuberosus. The sequence goes on from JALAZF010000145.1 coordinate 12,012,627, forward strand.
AATGAGAAACTGAACCTCTTTTGATTTTAATTATTGTTCATTTATTATTATTTTAAATTTCTGTTATTTCGGTTATTTGATTTACCCGGGAGATATATTTTAGTTTTCTCGAATATAGAACTTAGGGGGAGCTTACAAACCTCAAGCTTTGGACTATTAGACTTAGGGGGAGCTTACAAGCCTCAGACTCTGATGTTTCCAAGAAAATTAAAATAGCCCAACATTGTTCTTAAATACTTATGTTTGTCATCATCAAACAGGAGGAGATTGTTAGAATAAGATTTGTGCATGACAAGTATTCCATAAGGTTTTGATGATAACAAAAGTATTGAAAGAACAATGGTGTTATCTAATGTGTTCTAAGTATGCAGGTTCCAAAGCTTAAGAAGAATCTATTCAGAATCTGATATCAGGACGCATTTGAGAGAAAGCTGAGTTATTGGCATCTGGTGGTTCATAACTGAAGAAAGTTCTGTAGGAGAAGCATGATAATATAGGTTTGCATAGACTCTGAATCTGAAGGTATCAACATCAGAAGAGAAATATATTATAACTACACTTATTGAATGTATAAGCTTATGGTGATCATTCAGAACCAATGACAAAGTCAAAATATCCATACTGTAGAAAGTAAGCTATAATGTCAAATCAGTTTGTCAACTAGAGTCTGTGTTCACAAGGCTCAAGAAGAGTTGAGATGCTTTATAGATATCTACTCTCAACGGATCTATAGTAAAAGATCACAAGGAATATGTTATGGTTAAAAGAGTTACATAATTTAAAAAAGATATTTGGTGTATCTATCTTTAATGTCTCTTGTATTATGGAGTAAGAAAGACACTTGTACAAGTTATCTCTTCCAATGGCTATCATTTTACAACTACTATATAAGTAGCTGAAGATTCAATCTGGAATAAAAAAGGAACAAGGAAAATAAAGAAAGAGAGCCAATAAGAAAGAAGTGCTCCACACTTCTATCAGAATGGGAGAATAACAAGATCAACAATTGCAACACAATCGAGTATACAAAATTTATGTTATTTGCTGTAAATTGTACAAAGCCTTAAGTTTTCTTAAACATTGAATATCTTAGAAATCTTATGTGTTGTGATCTTTTTTATGGTTATTTCCATGTACCTATGATTATATATCAAGTATACCTTGTTCTCTATTATGCTAAACAAGTTGTTTAGTTGTTTAGATAAAGTCTCTTGTTATGTGCTTGAGCATCAAAGTCTCTTGCTGTGAAGCTTGAGGCAAGTAAGTCTTTTGCTCTGTACTTGAGCATTAAAAGTCTTGATCAGTTGTTGATTAAGCAAGAAAATTCTTGGACTGAAGGTCTAAGCAGAAGTCTTGGATTTGAGGAATCTGAGCAGGGAAGTCTTGTACTCGAGGAGTTTGAGCAGACATCCTTAACCCGTGGGGTTTAAGAAAGGAAGTCTTGGATTCGTGGAATCTAGGCAGGAAGTCTTGAATCCGTGAGATTTAAGCAGGAAGTCTTGAACCTGAGGTGTTTAAGTAGGAAGTCTTGGGCTGAGGGTCTAAGCCGAAAGTCTTGAATCTGTGCGATTTAAGCAAGAAGTCTGGAACCTGGGGGGTTTCAGCAGGAAGTCTCGGGCTGATGGTCTGTGCAAGTAAAGTCTTATACTTGAGTGTATAAGCAAGTGTAATCATGATTTGATTATAGTAAAAAATCTCTTGTGCGGTAAGGGGATTGGACTACTCTCAGTTGGGAGGAACCAGGATAAATCTTTATGTGTTCTGTTGTTTTTTATTAGCTTCCGTTATTATTCTGCTGCAACTAAAATCAGAATCTGAACATGGTTTAGAATCTGAACTCTATTCAGAAGCAAAGCAAAAATGATGAACAAAATTCAACCCCTCAGGCATGAATCACATAGGGGAAGATGCTTTCCCAAGATCTACCAAGAATCAAGACATGTACACAACCCCTTAAGTATGAGTCACTTAGGGTCATAATGCTTTCTTGAGACCTACCGAGAGACCAAACATGTACACAACCCCTCAGCATGAGCCGCGTAGAGCAAAATACTTTCCTAATACCTATCGAGAAATCAGGCATTTACACAACGCCTTAAGTGGTTAGACATTTACAATATCAAATTTGGGTTGGATGGGCCGAACCGGTCTTTTATTTTGTCTGGTTCGTTCTTGTTATCCAGAGGTGGATTCTAGCTAGTTTGGGCAGCCTAAAGTTAATATGCAATAAACACTTTGTTAGCCGAGGGCAAGAAATAGTTGATCTGGTCCGACCTTTAAATAGTTTAGGTCAAACATTCAATTATCAAATTCGGGTATTCAGATAACTGGGTTCGAAACCTGCTAGTCCATTGAAGACCTATTATTCCCAAAATATGTTTGAAGGCACACAATCCTTTAAGAATGAGTCATGTATGGGTTGGGATGCTTTTAAGGATTGACTAAGATGCTCATATAATACACAATCCCCCCAACATGAGTGGTTCATATTTGGCATGTTGTCTTTCGAATATTCTTTGAGCTTAATGTGTGGTGGTTGGACATAAGTCGATATTAGACATAAAATTGTACAATCTCCCTAACATGATGCTTTCAAAGGAGAAATGTTTAGAATAACATGTTTGTTTTTATCACTTGGAAAGTGTGCAACAGTTAGAGTCGGGGTCGTGAGTTAAACTTCTAATTCCTTATATTTTTAAGTCTTCTTTGAGTGAGTGAACCAAGCTCAAAGCTAATTGCATCTATGATTCTTGATATTTTTTGTTGTGTAAAACGAGTTGTTCAAACTTGCAGATCATTTTTCTCTTCCATAGGGAATCGTCGATAGGTGCAAGATTCCCAAAGGGTTCTAACATATACCTCGTAGGGAATCACCAATAGGTGCAAGATTCCCCATAGGGTTTCAACGTATACCTCGTAGGGTCTTGAAGATGCTGACGAGTTCAACGCTTGATTCTTATTATTGACACGATGATACCAAATAGCTCATATCCTACTATAGTTGACACTATAAATAAGCTACAGTCCTACTCTTGTTGACACTATAAATCCCAGTCAATATTTTTTTGTTGAGAATAACAAGTGTGAGTTGGAAACTTTGAGAAACAAAGTGTGAGGAAGTCCCACATGAAGGTAAATTACGATACAAATCGTAGTGGAAAACAAAAATTTTCCCTTTAGTTGATTCTTACGAATGATGCATGATCGGTGATAGAAAAATTACCTATTATGGTGATTAACAACTTTGATGCAGATGCGAATGAATTCTCACGAGCGTTGAATGAAGAACAATGCCTCTACTCAACTCACACAAGTAAAGTGCCTTTAATAGCAGTGTTAACTGTTACGAATGAAGACTTTGAGAGAGAGAGAGAGAGAGAGAGAGAGAGAGAGAGAGAGATAGATAGATAGAGAGAGAGAGAGAGAGAGAGAGAGAGAGAGAGAGAGAGATTATGGCTAGGGTTTCACAAACCGAATTTCATCAACTCTAAAAGCTTTTACACAATGGTTTTATTTATAGAACCACTTGTGTGGACAGTAAGCTGAAAAAGGCCAACTTAAGTGCGCTATATGTATAATAATAATAATATATTATTATAATAACTATTATTATAATAAACACATATGTATTATTATTATTATATTTAATAACTATAATAATAATAATAATAATAATAATAATAATAATAATAATAACTATTATTAGTGTATTATACGGTGTTTCATATTCCACTTAAGTACACCGTACCTCACGGTGTTCCATAATTCTCTCAAGTATAATGTACCTTAAGGTGTACCATATTTCACTTATTCCACTCCTACGGAAAACCCATTTAACAATTTGTTTTCAAAAATACAGAAAATTGTTTTCAAAAATTACTTAGCATTGTCCCACTGGGTGTGCCAATTTGTTTACTGTGAAAATTAGTAAACAACCTCTGGTCTACCAAATCAATAAGAAATTGGGTAACTTACATGATCGACCATAGAAAATCCTAGGGCATGTGCTAAATAAATTAAAATGATATTTGGAAAAAAATGAACACTTCGACAGTATTCATGGTTTAGAGAAAATCTACTTCGACAATATTAAAGACAACGTAATGCAGGAAAATGATCGAAAGTGCGTTGGAAAATAACTTGCAAAAGTAAAAGATAACTTCTGGGAAAAGATTAACTGAATTGCATTGAATAAAAAAGATGGCGTTACATTAAACGTACATTTCTCACACACTCGTTTCTCTGCACACGAATACTTTGAGTAATTGAGGAATTTGTACAAACTTGAACACACACGAATCCTATCACTAAGAGTTTCTATTTATAATAATAAAAAATAACTACCCCTAACGGTCTACTAACTAGAGCAAGAAAAATGGCATTCTGCATGTCTTCGTCCTTCAAATGCGCTCCACGTGTCTTCTGCCATCAATTGGATAAGAACAAAGTTCCCTCCCTTATTTGAATTCAAATATTGAATCGAACGTCACTAATAATACACCCGTCGAATAATATTTCCAAATTGCTAGAAATATTTCTAAGTCCATAAAAATGTCTCTCTTACACAATGACACTTTCGACTAGAATTTATGGGAATATCATTCCAGTCGAAGTCTTCCAAAACTTCTCTAAAAATCTATTTCTTTGATTAATCATCTTAATCCAATATCAGGCGTCGGAATTAGGAGCTAACAAATTGCCCCCCAAAAATGTCATTTTCGACACCATTGAAGAAAAATACATTTTTTGATAATGTCTTTCGATTCCTCATATAGTCCTTGCGAAGTTTCGACGTTTACTTATGGTTCCAATGTTACAAAACTGTTCACTTTCCATTCAGAAGGCCTATGACATCATAGCCATCATTACCATATCTAACACGTCCCCTCAAACCGTGCGAGAATTTCCACCATCATCACGTTTCCTAGAATCTAGGAAATCATGGGGGTAGGCATTAATTGCCACCGTTCCATCAAAGATCGTGGGGAGGACACACGTCCCACTCCCAATTTTACCATTAAAGTAACTTCTAAAACCGTTTCCACTCCCAACCTTATAAATACCCCTTTCATCAATTTTTTGACTTTTTACGCTCTCTTACTCTCAAATCTTCCAGAAAACTTTTCACATTTCAAAAGAAATCAGTTTCCTTCATTCCATTCCAACAACAACTTCCTCCACACGATCAACCAAGGATGTTAACAAGACTACTAAAGAACCTGGCAAACCTGCAAGAGTTCCTAAGAAGATCTCTCAACTTCCCTGTTCGATTCCATCACTGGTCCTGCCATGGTAGGAAATCAAGAGTACCTGCCTGAACCTCTTGCTGAAGAGAAAAGAAGAATATATGCTTCACAAGTACTCATCCCTTTAACTGTTGCTGGTAAGCCTATGGCTTTGTTTGGTCCTCTGTCTGACCCCAATGTTGATCTAAGTAAGCTTAGGGATTTTGTCCCTACTTACCACAAATATAAACCCATAGGTCAAGCTAAAAAACCTAGGGCTAGTAACGAGGATTCAAATCCTGCTAATCTGAATAATCTTCTGACTGAAGAGTCCATTGATCTTAGGTATATGAACAATTTTAGGGTATTTAGGGCTAGTCCATATTTGAAGAACCCCTCTGATTATTTAGGATGGTTGAATAAGTTAGAGAAAACAAAATCTGAGGTTTGGAAAGAAATGGGTATTTATGATTTAATCATGCTATCGAAGGTAGGACCTGAATATTGCTCGAACATGCTTGTTTCGTCCTTGTATTTCTGGGACAACACACATTACACACTCCATCTTCCATGTGGAATGATGACACCAACTCTATTCGACGTAGCCGCTATCACATGGCTCAAACTAACTGGGAATACTTACGAACCTGATTTTATGGCTGACGATAGTATTAGTTTTTCGACCTCTAAGGCAGCGTATTCGACTCATATCGCACATTACCATGATAAGGACATATAAGAGGTTTCGGATGTCGAACACATAGCTTTCTTAGCTTTATGGCTGTCTCGCTGTGTCTTCTGTTCGAAGTCACTTCAAGTTGCTAGGAAATTTTTGACTATGACAAACCAACTCCATGCTGGCCATGACCTTTGTCTAAGCGAACTGATTCTAGCTAGCCTTTATGAACCCATGAGCGAAGGCGTTACCCAACTCAAGTGTCTGGGTGACAAAGGAAATCTCCTCCTTTCTAGACCATTATGGCTTTTACAACTGTGGTTGAATGCTTCATTTAAAGCCTGTCTTCCCCACAAGAATAAAATCAACGAAGACGCTTGAAGTGAAGAATAGGAGGATAGAAGGTCCACGCCTGGCAAAACTGACCCCTGTTGATGATGGTCGACCCATTCAAAAAACTTTTACCAACTTTATCATGATGTTTGCTAAATGTTATGACTTCACACCCATATGGCTCCCTTCGCTGCAAGGAAATATGGTCCTGAGTCGTTCACCAGGCCATTCCTAGCTCCGTCGAAGGCTCAAGAAGCACAATCTACTGCAATTTGGGAAGCCTTCATGACTCCTAGGGTTTTAACCCTCAGATTCAATCTCTAAAAGAGCCAAGGTACTTTGATTACTTATCAACCAAATCTCGTCGCCCGACAATTTGGACTGGTTCAAGTTTTACCCAAACCCCTGTATGAGAAGAAACACCTCCTCTTCCTTTACAACACAGTTCATTCTGAGGCCGTAGCTATTAAACAAATTGTACGGTATGCTGGTCGAACACAACTTTTTCCCCTAGCTTTCGAACCAAGCTTTCTCTGCACCCAACAATTTGATGACTGGTGGAAAACTTATTATGCAGAGGAATTTTTCGACGTGGCTACTTTTACACACCACATTAACAAGGTTTTCCTCTTTGTGCATGAAAGAGTTAAGAAAGGTACTTCGACGCACATTAAAGAAATCCAAGCCTTCCAGAAATACTTTGAAACTATTTATCGACCAGATGATCTTAGTCGAACCGTCAGCGACACAGCTGTTACTTGGAAGGATTTTTTTTTTAAAAATGGAGAACTTAAAGATCCCTTCATACGTTCCTCCTGAGAAACGGTACGAAACAACTTTTAATATGTTTCCTCCCAAATTCCCTCAACTGCCAAACGCTGATTTTGGAGTGGCTCTTGCCCCTCCATTCCCATACTAGTTCATCTGTGGGGATTCTACCAAAATCCTTCGCTAACAATCAAAACCAAAAGGGCAGCGGGTGGTTCCGACCAAATATACACTAGACAGTTTCAAAGGACATCTTCATACTGGGATCGAAGATGCTCGCAACGAATCTGAAATACATGAAGGTGTGGAATAGGAGGGTTTCGACCCAACATTTTTTCTTCTTTATTTTACTTTCACATATAATAACTGCTTTCTATTTTAGTTTAGTCGTGAAAATTCCGCCAAAGAAACCAACGATTAGGAAACCCATCGAAGTAAAAGAAGAAGGAGGAAGTAAAGCAGCAGCAACAACAACAACAAAGGTATTTCGCAACCCTTATTAATTTTGCCGATTTTCATATATTCCATTATTTTCTAACATTTTCCCTTTTAGGGTTCCCGAAAGCTACCCCCCGACTCCCCAAAAAAGGAAGGCAGAGGAGGATGCGGTTGTGGTGGTCGAATTAGATGATGAAGATATATCTTTGACTGTCGAGCAGCCCCTCAAGAAAAAGAAAAGGCAACTGAATATGAGCGAAGCTCTGGCTCAATCTCAAGCAAAAGGTGTGAAGGCCCCGACAAAGAAACCCACTACCTTAACAATTCTGGAACCAACTCCTGCAGAGATGTCGAAGAGGGCTGCGGACCAGCCTGAAAGTGACAATTCAAGCCCTAGGGCTGAAGCTCCTAAGGTACCACATTTTTATGCCTCATTATATTCTTAGTAATCTTATTCGGCTACTGACTTCGATTATTCTTTTCAGGCCGATGCAAGAGTTTCTACTCAGCCAGCTGCTAAATCAACCAACACCACACTCCTCAATAGTGAAGGCGAACCAACGTATCATCCCACTTCTGAGAAGGATTCTGAGAAGAGCTTGATGAGCGAAATAAATCAAACTGTCGGGGAACAGTGCGAAAATTCTCCACCCAAGACTACTACCTAGAATTCTCACACCAGTGGATCTGAACACGAAGGTGATCAGGAAAAAGACACGGAAGCTGAAGCAGTTATGGAAGTGGATCACCCTGAAATCCCTGTCAAAGAGGAAGCTGAAGATGGCTCCCCAAGAGTGGAACGTATGGATGTCACTCAGCAAGATCAAGATGATGACATGGAAGAAAGGGAAAATCGCTCTGCATTCCAGCAATATTCGATGCCTGTTGAGGAATTCGTGGATGACGCTGAAAATGTCGAAAGGGATGATGACAAGGAGGAACAAGAGGATGAAGACACTTAAGATGAGACAACTGTCGAACCAAACCCTAATCCTGACCTGTCGATTGCGAAGGATTCAGGAAAAACCTTTGTGACCCTTTATGCAGAAGAACTGAAGGCCTTGAAAAAGAGCAACCCTCACGAATACCTGAAGGCTTTGATTGGCTCTAGAGGGAGTTCGTATGAATAAAGTCTCAGCTCTTCTTCAGTGTATGGTGGTCGATCAACCAACAATCCTGCTAGCGAAATACTTTCAAAGATTAAGGAAAAGGTTTTCAAAGGTGACCTGTTTCTCCTTATAGAGTCTGATCCTACTTCTCCTCTTGCCTTGAAAGGTCTTCTAAAAAAGGTTCACATTCTGACTGCTTCTTCCGAAGTTGCAAACGTTATCTTGGAGCCGACTTCAATGATCGGCCAAGTTGCTGCTGATGTCGCCAAAATCAAGCAAATCTCTAAAGACATTAAAAGTCATACTGGCTTTATAGCAACTGCATGGGATGCTACCTCGGAGTCGACCAATCGCTTGGCTGATTTAGAGCAAGCCCAAGAACGCAACAAGGCTGAAATCGAAACTAATAATCGAAATATCCATTCCTGGGAGGAACAGATAAAAGATCTACATGCCAAAATTTCGAAAGCCAAGAAACAGAATGCTGAGCTTTAGAAGTTTGATAACTCTAAAGCGGCGAAAGAGCTTGAGGTTGGGCTGAGCTTTATTGATAAAGCCCAGAAATTAGAAGCGGAGCTAGAGGTCATGAGGTCGACCAAGTCTGTCTGTGAGAAGCGGTTAGAATTCCTAAAGGCAAAGTATCTCAACATAAAGGCCACCCTTCCATTTTAGTTTTAGTTCCTTTTATTTTCAACTTCATCATCACTTCTTGGATTATGTAATAATTTTTTGAACCCTTCACGGTTCTTTTAATTGTATCAGATTTAGCTGTTTTGGCAACAAATTTTACCATGTTCGCTTTCGATTATTTTGCATGCGATTACTCTTTGGCAATTTTTACTTCTTGAAGTGGAGGCTTGTATTTTTTCAAATAATTCCCATTTACCCTTAAGATTCTCTTATCTTGATCTAACTCTTCGCTCTCATAAGCACCCTTCGAAAAGACTTGTATGATTTGAAAAGGGACTTCCCATTTAGGGGACCATTTCCCTAAGGCTCTATCTTTTTGATCCATAGGCAAGATTACTTTCCAAACCAACTCTTCAGGCGAAAACATCTTAACTTTGAGTTTCTTATTATAAGAGTTTTCTATTCTCTTCTTCTGTCTTTTCAATAACTCTAGAGCATTAAGTCTTTCTTCATCTAAGTCCACTAATTCATCTAACATCATGTTCCAATATGACTTAGATGGGATCTTATGATGCCTCTGAATTCTCGTCGACTGAAGATAGATCTCAACTGGTAATACTACATCATGAACAAAGGTCAATCGAAATGGCGTGGAATTAGTATCTTCTTTGGGGGAGGTTCGACATGCCCAGAGAACCTGGTCTAACGTCTTGTGCCAATTTCTAGGCTTCTTTCCCACATTTTTCTTAATTAAACTTATCACCACTTTGTTGTTAGAACAAGATTTAGTTTTGCAAGATATCTCTATATTTTGATAATAACAAAGTTGTATTTATGTGAGAACAATTTTGGTACTCTAACTTTTGTTTTCTTAAGTATTGACAAACAGGTGCTGATGCTGATAAAAATAATTCTGACACTAATAAAGATAGCTCTGACTCTGATAGATATCATGTGAAATGTCACTCTCAAATTCTCAAAAGTCGCTTCTACGTTAAAGAAGCAATATTGCTTCTGATCTAATGTGCTTCAGAAAGACTCTAAGAAGACAATATGTTGCTGCTGCAATGTTCTCTTGGATTTTGGCTCTGAATATAACTCTGATACTGATCTTCTGAAGACTAAGTGCTAACGACTTTGAAGACAAGGTTCTGATGAACAAAGTTCTGAAGACTCTGAAGACTTAAGTTTTTGAAGACCAAGTTCTGAAGACTCTAAAGACAAGGTTTTGTTGAACAAGTTCTGAAAACTCTGAAGACTTATGTTTCTGATAACTAAGGGTTCTGAAGAAGGAGTGCTGAAGACTCTGAGGACAAGGTTCTGTTGAACAAGTTCTGAAGACTCAAGGCTCTGAAGACCCAGTGATTCATTCTTCTGATCAAGCTTCAATCATATCAAATCAGAAGCCTCTGATGGATAGAAGAAGATGAAACGTTTGCGAGGGAAAAATAGTACATAGTACGGATCAAACACGTTCTTTTCCATTACCATTCCACTACCCTGATTTGGTGGTACAAAGGACAATTTCAGTGTACGATTTTCATCCCAGCATAACGACATTATTTCAAGTCGCCAATATTTTACTGAAATTCCTGATCTGCCCTTCAACGGATCTTGTTCTGGCTATATAAAGACTTGATCATTCAAAGAATCATGTGTGACATCAAGTGTGAAAAAGAGAAATATACAAAACACTGATTCATACGAGAAAGAACTCAAGAAATAGAGAAATCCATGAGTGAACAGTAAAGCACTATAATACAAAGAAGAAGATTGTTCTTACTGTATAGATTCTCTCTAAGTTAGATTGAGCTAGAAATTGTGTTTATATCATCTTATGTAAGAAGCATTTCATTGTAAACATTTTATTTGATCAAACAGTTGTTTGAATTCCTTAAGGGACCAGTTGGGTCAGAATCCTTAAGAAGAGATGGTTAGTCTGTGTATTGTTAGTCATTAGTAGTTGCTAGTGCAGTTGTAACCAGTTTGGTTATAATGGATTAAGTCCTTGTGTATAAGGCGAAATCACCTTGGCGGGTGGACTGGATTAACTTGATAGTTTTCAAGTGAACCAGGATATATCATGTGTCTTTCTCTATTGTTAGTCTATTTGTGATCTTTGTTTGAGTTTCACAAAAAGCATTCATTTTGAAAACTCAATTCAAACTCCACTTTCTTATGTTTTTCTCACACCTTCAATTCGCATCAGAGATCCGGTTCTGATTGTGATAAAATGATTTATCAACACTTCACCATGTTCAGTACCGATCCAGTATTTGTGTGAGATATCATGGCTGCTGCAGCTAATGTTAATACTGCTATAGAAGAGAAAGATCATTACAGTGGCAAACCACTAGTCTTTGATGGTGAAAAGTTTGACTACTCGAAAGACATAATAGAAAGCTTCTTTCTTGGTTATGATGTAGATCTTTGGGATCTGATAGTAAATGGCTACACTCACCCATTTGATGCTACAGGTGCTAAAATATCCAGAAGTGATATGACCAACCAACAGAAGAAAGATTATAAGAATCATCACAAGGCAAGAACCATTTTGCTAAACGTTATCTCTTATACGGAGTATGAGAAGATAACGAATATAGATACTGTAAATTCCATTTTTGATTCTCTAAAAATGACTCATGAAGGAAATGCTCAAGTTAAGGAGACAAAGGCGTGTTAGGTGTCAAGAAATGCTAGCTTTTATATTCAAATTTGACACCTTTAAGCTCTTTTTATTGCTTTAATCAGAAAATGACTTATCTATTAAGTAATTCTGGCATTTTTTGTGAACATTAGGTAGTTTGATGTGTTTGTTAATTTTGTAGTGAAAATATGTCAAAAGGTTGCATGCCGTTGCGGAAGAAAACTCGAAGAAACGAAAAATGCGCGTGTCTGCAACTATTAGAAGCTTCACCCGGCGAGCATGAAGTGAAGGAAGGTTGCTTCGCCCAGCGAAGCAGCAGCGAGAGGCGTTTTGTTTTAAAAGTCCAATTCCAGTAGCTAGAGGATGTGGCTTGCTTGGTAATTCTCCCGGCGAAGAAGGATTCGCCCGACGAGGAAGAGGCGAGAGATTTAATTAATTTCATTTCAAGTTCCAGTAGCTCACAACTTTGGTTCGCTAGGTGATTCACCCAGCAAATTCGGATTCTCCCAGCGAAGGAATGTATCGCCCGAAGAAGGAAGATATTTCATGATGGACCAGTTGGCACTATAGCTATCACGTGGCCTCATTTGAGGGCTTCGCCCGGCAGAAAAAGACACTCGCCCGACGAATTTGCCTGGGCAGAAAGTAGTATTTAGGTAGTTTTGATGATATTTTGTGAAATAACACTTTTTGGAAAGATCTTTGTAACCTAGAAACACATTTGGAGCTTAAAAAATTCATCTTTTATTATTTTTCTTAGAATCCAAAGCTTTTATGCTTCAATCCTTGATCCATTGAAGATTGATGCAACAAAAGCTTTGTTCATTACTTGTTGATCAAGCTACCATGACAATGGGTAGCTAAACAACTTCTGTGTCAAGATTAGTGGTAGGTAATCCATCATTTTGTATGTATTGATCTTGATATTTAGTTTGTGAACTTTGTTGATGATTAATATAGGTGAAAAACTTTGTTTGTATGGTTTATATTTTGTTTTAGTTCATGATTGAGAAATATGTTCTAAAACTTGACCTAAGTTTCAATCCATCAACAATTATGAGGCTAGATATAGTTTTGAAAGTTGATGTTCATAAATATTGATCTCGAATGTTATCATATTGATAGTTGGAGTGAGAGATCATCTAAGGATCAATATGATAAATCCCACAACAAGTGTTAGAGATAAACTTGTTGAGAGGATATGTGATTATATTCATCGTTAACAAGTTCACATCCTTTATCGAGTAAATACGTATAAAACGGATTATCGGACCCTAATCTTGACATGCTTTTACCAAATCTTTAAAACCAATTTCTATACCGTTGTTACTAAATTCTTATGTAAACGACCCGTTAAAAAACCACCAAAATCTTTGTTACTATAAGTTTAAAAAGATTTCGACTATAGAACGGCGACAATACACATACAATCCCTGTGGATACGATAAAACACCCCCGAAATACTTTTCAACAAAATGGCGCCGTTGCCGGGGATTGTTGTTTGATATTGCAAGCATCGCAATAGTTGTTAAGTTTTAAGCTTGTATAACTTTTTCTTGTGCTTGTTAATTTGTTTGGCTAAGTGTGCAGACTCTGTTTATGCGAGGGAAGTTACCCGCGGATCAACTTTTTTTCGATCCGGAGATTGAAAGAACTGCGCGTATGTTAAATAGAAAAACTAGCCGGAGGAGGCAACTTGCTAAGGAAAGACGAGAACGAGGAGAAAGTTCAACTTCGACACCAACACCGCAGTTAACGCCAACCATGGCTGCACCACCACCACCACCTGCTTCAACACCTTGTGTTAATAGTCCAAGGCATACAACTCAGTTCGAACGAAATGTCCATAATGGTTAGCACTCTGAAATGAAGACGGGCATCCTCGCTCTTCTATACCAGAATCCATTCACTGGTATGGACCACGAGGATCCCTTTACTCACTCGACCAAATTCTATGAAATTGCGGGTGCGACTGGAGAGCCCGAAGCTGGAGAAGATTCTTTGTTCAAAAGACTATTTTCGCGTTCCCTAATTGGGAAGGTAAAGGAATGGTACCTTGACCAATCAGTTGCTATTATGACGGACTAAAACATGTTAGAAGAGAAATTATTGGAACGATTTTTTCCACACAATCGTTTCATGGAAGCGAAAACGACGATTGCGGTTTTCTCATAAGGTGGAAATGAGTCTCTCAACGAAGCTTCGGAGAGATTCAATTCCATGCATAGAAAATGAAAAGGGCACGATTTTGAAGAGCAGACGCAAGTGCATATTTTCATAAATGGTCTTCAAATGGTTCACAAAACATTGTTGGATGCTACCGCGGGCGGATCCTTAATGACTAAAAGCGCCGACGAAGCCATTTCTATCATAGACAAGATGGCACTAAACGACCATCAAGGGAATCATAACCGTGGCCAATCTCAAAAGAAACCGGGAGTGCTAGAATTGGGGACAAAAGATACAATTCTCTCTCAAAACAAATTGCTATCTCAACAAGTTGAGTTGTTAATGCAACAAATGTCAAAGCTCCCTAAACAAATTAAAGAGATGCAAGAGTTACCGAACAAGAATGTGCAAATAGCCGTTTGTGAGCTATGTAAAGGAGATCACCCACCGGCTATTGTCCTCCTAGTCCTCCGGTTGATGAAGAAGCAAATTACATGAATAATCAAAATCAACTACAAGGTTATCAAAGACAACAACCACCTTATCAAAATCAACAAGGATATCACCCAAGAGGAAATTATCAAAATCAACAAGGATACTGACAAAATCCTTATCAACCAGCACAACCTCAAGGTGGGAGTTAAAAGCTTGAAGACACTCTCAACCAATTCATTCAAATGTACATGGCTAGCTGTCGCTCCCGGGATTTTCATCCAAGTACAAATGCGAAAGTGGCGCGGAAACAGAGTCTCCAGCAATGTGTATTTATCCCAAGAGAGGGAAAAGGAACACTGCATAAACCTGGGGGAAAGGAAAAGCATGGTCTCACGACAAAGAGAAACGGGTAAGGGAGTCGGTTACGCGAAGGGAAGGTGTTAGCACCCAACACGTCCATCGTACTCGATGGGATCCACGCTTGTTGTCTTGATCAAGGGGTGTCCTCATCTAGAGCTCCACTGCTACTGAAAAGGAGAAGGAACGAGAATGGAAAAGAACGGAGAAACGAAGGAGAAAAGAAAAAGAAGCGACTCGATAGGATGTCCTCGGAGTCCTAGGCCTACGTATTCCCTCGGGAACGAGAAAATCAGAGTTAACGTAGTTCAGACACGAATTGTGGGGGAAGGTTGCTCGCCAAGACATCGTCGTCTCGTGCCTACGTATCCTCAATCTAACCAGAAGAAGGAAATCACAGCAGTCGTAGTTCGACTTAACCAAGTCTGTTTTTTATGAGCGACGTTAAGTTCGCGCCCGACAGTTAGGGTCGATGCCTGTTTGTGACGAGATGGAAGTAATATGCCCTTTTCTGAAAATGAGGTTTGAAACTTAACGATCTCGAAGGATAAAAAGGTTTGAGTTTGTTTTGTGTTTTTTAGACAGAAGTGTTTTTGAAGTTGTTTGTAACTTGCATTGCACCCAAGTCTATAACGTAGGATCGAATGCGTCGCATGGTCGTCCTAACAGGACGTATGCTAACACTCTAGAAAAAGGAGAGGAAACCCCTCATTCCTCACTTCCCACATGCAAGGCTCATGCGCAATACACGTTAATTTTATTAAGTGTTTTAGAAGTGTTATGAGATGAGAAGAGAAGACTCAAGTTGGAAAGAAAACACTAAAGGGAATCTAATTTGTTCCTAATGTTATCATGCAAAAGTGGCCCTAAGGTAAAGGTTTGAGAACCTAAGTCTAAATATAAGAGAGGGATAACACTACCTAATGCCTATCCTACCTCACCTTAATCAGAAATTAAGGATGAGCTAGGATCCCGAAGGGTGTGAAAAAGTTGTACACAGAGCATTATATCATGTTATTCACAAGAGAGAAAGACAAGTAAAAGAGATGAGATGAAAGAAGAGATGAACATGGATAACCATCCACATGCTCAAGTACCTTACCTCTTCCCCTACACAAAAGGTTAGTACCAAATGATTACAATTAATGAATACAAGTATCAAAAGTAAGCCAAACAAATGCTAGTTGTCTTAGGAAGACAACTTAAGAAGAAAGTAAAATTCAAACCAAAAGGGAAGGGTCCTAATGGTTAAGGAACATCCTAAGTCAGTAGGTACATCTTAATGGCCTCTACTTAGGTTAAGACACCAAACAAAGTCAAGCTATGTTGGAACATGCACCAAAAAGTCACACAAATGCAAGTTATGCCTAAACTACACAATATAAATGCATATGGTTCATAAACATGAATGAATGCACATATAAACATCAAGGTCAGAAGTAAATGGCATTTATTATGGAATTTAGAAGTCAAGAATGTTCTTACAAATTCCATACAAGTCTCTCATGGAAGCACATTGAAGAATAAGACCAATTAGGCCCAAACAAGCTCATACAAGTTCAAACTATGCACATACTAGACAAAACAAACCAAAAGAAGTCATGCAAGTGAAATGAA
The DNA here is from genome assembly GCA_022829125.1 of Lathyrus tuberosus. NCBI lineage: Eukaryota > Viridiplantae > Streptophyta > Magnoliopsida > Fabales > Fabaceae > Lathyrus > Lathyrus tuberosus. The sequence goes on from JALAZF010000145.1 coordinate 12,029,031, forward strand.
TCTTGCATGAGCATCCAAGTCAGTAGCATATCACCCTTTACATGAAATGTAAATCAAAATAAGAATCCTATAATGTTCATACATAACTCACATCACTACTTGTTAAAGGTTAAGAGCAAAACAAGTTCAAAATTGTCAAGCATGGATGATGTATGAAGTGAGTGAAGATAGATGAAATTAGAATGAGTTAAAGGCATGTTATACATGTCAAAGTCAGAGGCTATTGACCTCTAATAGGTCTCATGTAAGTCCTAAAAGAAATATAAGAAATAGATCACACAAGGTTCAAACAAAGTTAACAAACAATGCTCAATTAGGAAATGACATACCAAAGTGATAATGCATGAAACAAATGGGCACTTGTGGGTCAAAAGAGCATTTACAAGTATATGAACATGTTATAGGTCCTATGAGATCATGTATAATGGAATGATGCAACAATTAAAAGCATACTACACAAACAAATGAAACTAAAACAAGTTGAGCAAGTGAAGACAATTTGTGGTCATATGAATTCAATTAAGTGAAAAGAAATTATGAGTCACACATGAATGGTTAGTGATGATCTAAAATAAAAAGTGAGTCAAGTTTGGATAGCTCTTAGGTCCTATGAGGATATGCCATGCAACACATAAGGAAAAGTAGACAAAGAAAGATCAAACACCAAGCATCAATCCATGTTCAATTAAGTCTATACAAATCGATCAAAGCTAGGTGTTAAGTACCTATAATTTTGTTTTAGATGACCTATAAGGATGCCTAAACATGTATACAAATGAATGCACAAGTATCATGTTGAATAGTTGCACAATGAACATGAAGCCCTAGAACTAGCACTCTAAACATCTACACAAACAAGGTGCACTTTATCAATTAACATAAGCATGATCAAATGTTGTAAAAATTAAAAGGAAACAAGTGGGATGGTTTGTAATCAGAGGCTAAACAATGTGCAAAAGAATGAGCAAAAAATCATTTGTTATCATGTTTAAACAAGACCTATAATGCGCACTATTGTCATTGAACAAACACATACAAGATGAAATTCAAAAGGCAATCAAATATCACTTAAAAAATCCCAAGAAATTATACAACAGTGGTCAATATGTCCTAATATCTCATGTCAAGTTCCATGTAAAAAATCAATACTAAACTTCTTATAGAAAATGATTAGTGCACCAAGTATCACAAACTATGATCATTAAAGTACAACACAAAGAAAATTCCAAAATAGGCATCAAAATTAATGAAACATGGAAATAAAAATTACCAAAAATTAAAAGAGAGGGTTAGGACCAACCATGAATTTTCTCAGAATTTTTTGGTAAAAAGGAACTATTTTTATAAACTCATTTTGAAACATGCATAAAAAAATACGAAAAAACTAGAGAATTCCATGGGGGTGCGTGGGAAGTAAATATTCAGTTCATAATTGCATTGGGCCTAAGGCTGGGGGTGTGCATAGAAATTGGGATTAAGTCCAATACGCGTGAAGCCTGGTGGTTCATGATATGGCCTTCAGTCAACATCTTTGACTCCATGTGGTGCGTTGGATCAAGAATTCCATGATGATCACTAAAGGTATACACATCCTAGGGCTAGCAATGAATCCTTACCATATAAAGCACACACTGAACACTTCCATCATCTATTCAATCATTTTAGAGGAATAAAAGAGAATGGGTGAGCACGTGACAGGGAGGGTGGACTTTTAATGCAGTGGCGCCTTCTGATTGGTTTACATGCGAGTACATGTGCAAATAACAGCTCGCCACGCACACACCAGTGATCAACTAGGGTTTATAACAACCGCCACCGGAGCAATTTTCTAATCATCTTCTCCGGTCATGCACCCCCGGTGCTATACACATACTTTCTAGAAATCCACAAGAACGCCATGGTTCGGCTCGCTTTCCTTCACTGAATCCGAATCCATCATCGGTTTTGCCTAAATCTAACCCTATCATACAAAACGAAGCAAGAATATTCTAAGATCTAAAACTGAAACTCACGTTTGGCTTACTCTTCCTATCCAGAAACAATGCCTCCCTAAGGAGGACCCAAGTAACAAGCTATCTACATTCCTAACCCCATGATACTACACAAATGCTTGAAAGAAATCTCACTAACCTTTAATGGAGTTCGCTGCGAATCCTTCAAGAAACCTCTAGCAACTTCGTATCCGCCTTCAAATCACCTCTAGACGCGAAATAAACACACAGAATAACCTGAACCTGGCTTGAAATTGAGATTGATGACGATGGAGCTGAAACTCGAATCTCAGGATAGTGTGGTTACAACTTCAATCTACTGCGTTCAGAAGCTTCGTTGATGATTGTTGATGATGAACCTTGAAGGAGAATGCAGAGAGAGAGAGCTTTTGGAGAGAGTTTCGAAAGAGAGAACAAAAAATGAGAAAGTTTGGAGAGTGGTGAAAAGTGGTTGTAACTGAATCCCTGTCCACCGTTTCTGTTAGGGTTGTGAGCTTATATATGTGAGGTTGGAGTGTAGTTTAGATGTTGATCATGGTTAACAATGTAGTTACAAGTTTGGTTAGTGAAATTGAAGAGTAGGAATGAGACTATGGTAAACACGGGTTATTTCTATGCATGTGTGTATTCATGATGGTAATGATATGTGTGATGTTATCGTGAGTACAAGTCAGAATTTTCAGTAACTTGTTGATGAAGTTTTTGTCATTTCTTTCATGGACATAAGAAGCAAGTGTGAGGTGGTATGCCATTATGTAAGTTTATGCATGGCTTGAAATGGTAAGATGGGAAGGACATGTTGGTGTATGGTATGCGTGGCAAGCTGTAACAAGAACAACATAGGTCCATTTTGAATTTGGAGTGAAATTCAATGGTTTTGAACACTTGCATGGCATTTTCACGATAGTGACTTTGAGGTATTGTAACTTGGTGATCAGGGAGTCAAATGGCAAGGTTTTGGTATCAATTTAAAGAGGGGTCTTGACATAACAAGTTTCATGTTGGAAAGAGTTGGATTATTGTTCTCAAGCATCATGAGAAATGGCCATGAAAATCCATGCTACAAGCTGCCAAACATGCTGAATATTTTCTAAGTTATTTGTAATATTGAACAACGTGAACACTCTATCTTCAAATGGTCATAAATCCTTCAATAATGGTCCAAATGAGATGAATCACATATGGTTGGAAATTTTGAAGAATTTTCTACAACTTTCATTTGAAAATATTTTTCAAAAGATCCTTGCAACATGATGAAAACCGAGCTTGAACTTGGTTGAAAAAGGGTGAGAACTTTCCCAAAATGGAAAGTCTCTAAAACACCTAGTTTCCCTAAATAGTAATTTTCACCCTTCTTGATTTTTTTATGATCCTCTTGACATTTATTGGTTAAATTTCACCCCTTGGTCATGTTTGACATGAAGAACCTGATTTTGACCTTAAAAGGCCAAGAGTTGACTTTTTCCCTGATTAATTGACTTTTTCCCCAATTCTCCTGATTTTCAATCAATCCTCCAATTGAAACCCTTCCAAACCCAACTGATAGACAATTCTTCATCCCTAGACACTTGAGGACATGTAGAATACCATGAGATCAAGTTTTGCCCAAAAAATCAGAAATAAAATGATTTCATCGCAAACCCTAGTTTTAGACCCTCAGTCTAGGAGAAATCAGCGCATCCTCCAAATCCAAATTCCTCTTGTTGGTTCTTGGATTGGCTAGAATTTTGGTAAAACAAATTGTTCAATGTTGATGTAAAATGGGTGATATCTTAACATTGACTCTTAACATTGGTGTATGTTAAGTGTTTAGCTATTTGAAGTCTGATGTCACATGCGATGTTGTGACATCAGGTCTGCAGAAGATTAATACCATCAGGTTTAGTGATGTTGTTAGGGTTTGCGTTTTAACTGGATATTGGGAGAGCTGTTAGTCTCATTGGTTACGAATATCTTGGAGGAGATATTTTCTGTTACAAACAGATTTGATGCAGATTTGTAGGAGTGTTTAAAGGCTGAAGATTTAAGAAGATTTTGAGAGAGAAAATCTGTCGAAGATTCAGTTTTAAATAACAAATCAGGTCAGATATTGTAGCAGGTCCAAGACCAAATCAGATAGCTATATAAAGTGCATCAATCTTTGAAGAAAGTAATGAAGAAAGAGAGCTAAAGACTGAGATTCGTTTGTGTCTTCATGTATGTGTTGTAAACCATTCTAGTGTGAATTGGTATTGTTGTTTTGAGTTGTTCTTGATCAAAGCTGTGAAGCAGAATCAAGTTGTGGTTTTCAAAGTGTGTGATCTTTGAATTATATCACTGAAGTGATTTAGGGATTGAGTAGTGTTCTCATACCTAAGTGGTCTCTTAGGTAGAAGGTTCATTAAGTAGAGTTTAAGTTTAGGAGATGTCAACTATGTTGTTGAGTCTGTAAATTAAATCTACTGATAGTGAAATTCATCCCTGGCTTGGTAGCCCCCAGACGTAGGTAGTTAGACCGAATTGGGTGAACAATTCTTTGTGTTCTCTGCTGTTGTTTTACATTGTCCATTGCAGAGTGTGTTGTTGTGACATCACACGTAACATCACATATATGGTACCAGAATTTCAATTGGTATCAGAGCAGGCATCCTGCTCTGCATCTGGGTGAGATCTAGGGCTGATACTTTCTGGTAAAGATGGACAAGGAAGTTGGTGGATTTGTGAATAGACCCCCTATTTTGGATGGCTCTAATTATGATTATTGGAAGCCAAGGATGATCACCTTTTTGAAATCCTTGGACAGCAGGGCTTGGAAAGCTATCATAAAAGAATGGAAAGCACCTGTTGTGTTTGAGAAAGATGATGATGGGAAAGATAAAGAGGGCACCTCAAAGCTGAAGCCTGAAGAAGAATGGACCAAGGAAGAAGATGAGCTTGCCCTTGGTAACTCTAAAGCCCTAAATGCTATCTTCAATGGAGTTGATAAGAACATCTTCAGGTTGATCAACTCATGTGAAGTTGCTAAGGAAGCATGGGATATTTTGAAGGCTACACATGAAGGATCATCTAGAGTTAAGATGTCAAGACTCCAGCTTCTAACATCAAAGTTTGAAAGTCTGAAGATGAAGGAAGATGAGACTATCCATGACTTCCACATGAGTATTCTTGAGTTGTCCAATGCATCCAGTGCTCTTGGAGAAAAGATGTCAGAAGAAAAGCTTGTAAGGAAAATCCTTAGGTCCCTTCCTAAGAGGTACAAGATGAAGGTGAATGCCATTGAAGAAGCACAAGACATCAGCCAGATGAGGGTTGATGAGCTCATTGGATTTCTTCAAACTTTTGAGCTTGGATTGAATGAGGAAGAACCTGAAAAGAAGCCAAAGAGTATAGCCTTGGTTTCAAATGCTCAAGAAGAGAAAGGGATTAGTGTTGAATCCTAGGAGGATCAATCTCAGGCCATTGCTATGTTGGGAAGGCAGTTCAACAAGGTGTTCAAAAGAATGAACAAGAACTTCAAGCCTAATGTCAAGAACATCGCTTCTGACATCAGCAAGTCTAAGGAGAAGGATGAAGAGAAGACTGCTCAAGACAAGGGTGTTCAATGCTTTGAGTGTGAAGGTTATGGACATGTTAAGAAAGAATGTCCCACATTCCTGAAGAAGCAGAAGAAAGGCATGACAGTTTCTTGGTCAGACTCTGACAGTGAAAGTGAAGGAGAGTCAGCCAAACATGTCAAAGCTTTAACTGGAATAGTTGTTTCTGATGGTGATTCAAGTGATGAGGAACTGACTTTTGAGGAGTTAGCATCCACTTATCAAGAGCTTTGTCTGAAGAGTGCAGAAATCTGTCAAGAAAGTGAAAAACAGAAGAAACAGATTGTTCAGCTTGAGACTGCTAAAGCTGATTTGGAAAATGAAGTCTTATTGGTCAAAGCTCATCTTGATCATATGACCAAATCTGTTAGGATGCTGAACAGTGGTACAGACACACTTGACAAGATCCTTCAGACAGAAAAGGTTGCTGGAGATAAGTCAGACATAGGATTTGTGGTTGAGGAAAAGGTATCTGCTGAAGCAAGCACTTCAGGAACCAAGAAGGAGATGTCTCAACCAATGTCTCAACTTCACACGAAGAGACAGGATCCTAAACCTAAGCAGGTAGCTCATGCACAACCTCAAAATATTGGGAAGAGGCATGCTCATGGTCCTCATCAAAGGAAGGCACATGTTTCTGGAACTAGGCAGTATATGCCTCCACAATATCATAAGAGCATGCAGGCTTCTAGGTTCAAATAGGACATGTTCCATCAGATGTCTCAACATCAGGGAAACATGTATGGCTATGGACATAATAATGATGTGCCTTATTATGGAAGAAGGAAGATCATCACCATAGAAGACAGCCAAAAGGACAGCATCCTTACCATAGAAGACAGTCAAACTATAGGAGAAGAAGACAACATTATGGGAGGCAGCCACATCAGTATCATCATCAAGGTGGCAGAAGGTTTAACCACTTCATAGAAGACAGAGTTAGGTGCTTTTACTGTGGCAGATTTGGACACATGCAGTTTTCTTGTTTCAAGCTACATGGTTATCCCAAGTCTAACCCTCAACCCAGACAGAAGGTGAACAGGCCCAAGGTTGTTAAGCAGTGGGTTCCTAAAGATGAGGTTAAATGTCTATTGGCTCACATGTCAGATAAACACTCTGCTAAGGATGGATGGTACTTTGACAGTGGATGTTCAAAGCACATGACTGGATTCAAAAACCAATTGGTGGATGTCAATTCTTGCTCCTCAATTGATGTTACTTTTGGAAATGGAGAGAAAGGGGTGGTAAAAGGTGTTGGAAAAGTGAAGAGTCATGATGGACCTGATCTTGACAATGTGCTACTTGTCAAAGGTTTGAGTGCTAACCTGATTAGCATAAGTCAGCTCTGTGATGATGGATGTAAGGTCAGCTACACCAAAGATGAGTGTGTGGTGACCAATGAGCAGAATGAGGTAGTGATGAAGGGAATAAGATCCAGAGATAATTGCTATCAATGGGTACCTCAAGTGGACAGCTTATCTGGTGATGTTAAGGTTGATGTTGTAACATCAGATTGTGACAACAAGTGTGAAAGTCTGTTGAAAGGTCAATCAGGGTTAATTACTCTTAATGTGAATCCTTTTAAAAAAAGTTAATTTGGAGGGAGAAACTCATTGATTGGTCTTTAAGGGATACACAAAATCAGGCGCCATACCTTAGACCATCATTCCCTATTGTAGCAATATCACGTTTCATCAAAGCTCATATCTCCTGACTGTTCATCTCCTTCAACAAGAAGAATCATCTGTCTCTGAATCTATACTGCCTCAAGGGAACCATGTCAAAACAGATGTCTTCTCCATCAAAGAAATCTGTTTCTCAAAGCTCTTCGCGAGATAAAGCTAGGGTTTCTACAGAAGAAGGGTCTGCAGAAGAAGCTTTGAATGTAGAACCCATCTCCATGATGGTTCCGGAATCAGGTAAGCCAAGACCGTCTAAACTTCAACCAAAAAGGGCTGGAACTAAGTTTAATGATAATGAAACTAAGAGGCTAGTCACTAGTGTACTTTTTAGTGATAAATCTGCATCTAGGTCATCTACTTCTCAAGCTATTGAAGAGAGGTTTGATGTTGATCGCAGTCTTAGTGAGATTGCTACCAAAATTCTGGATAAGGGTTTAGCCGTGAAAGGAATTTCTGTACCCCTGAGTCAAATGGCTGCTGGAGAGGACATGCAAAATGCTGATACAAATCTTCATAGACTGGCTATGTCTGTCATTGAAGATGCTGAAGTAGGTGTTGAAGAAGAAGATGTTCATGAGGAAACTAATGTTAAGGCAGATGTTAGAACATCACCTGTTGAAACTACTCCTGGTGAAGAAAAGAATGAGGATGTGATCAATGTGGTTGATTTATCTGATGATGAAGATGGGGCCAGCTCTGATGAAGACTAGTTTCCTTGTTGCTTTTTCTAGATAGTAGTTTAGTTTTTTTTTGCCTAATATGTAATTTGAATATTGTGCCTGGTTATGCACTATTTATGTTTTTATGTTCTATGATTTGTCTTGTCTTACATGGTGACTTTAGACTGACAATGAGAGCTAGCTGGTAGGTAGTAGGTGTTTGTCCAATTATGGCTAAAAAGGGGGAGAGTTAGCCTAGCCTTTGTGTGTAGAGTGTGACCTATCTCAATTCTGATGTGCTGCAGAAGTTGAGGGGGAGAGTGTTTGTGCAGCTATTTGCTGGTTCTGGTTTTGAGGGGGAGCTTGACCCTTTGCTGAGCTGATGAAGTATGTGCAGCATTTTGTGCTAGGAGTTGTGTTGTAGGAGAACTGCTAACCTGCTAACTGCTAAGAGTTTTTAACTGTTTTCTTAATCCGCTGCTGAAGTCTCTGATGTTGCAGAGATTGTTTTAGCCAAAATTATCCAAAAGGGGAGATTGTTGGTTCTTGGATTGGCTAGAATTTTGGTAAAACAAATTGTACAATGTTGATGTCAAATGGGTGATGTCTTAACATTGAGTCTTAACATTGGTGTATGTTAAATGTTTAGCTATTTGAAGTCTGATGTCATATGCGATGTTGTGACATCAGGTCTGTAGAAGATTAATAACATCAGGTTTAGTGATGTTGTTAGGGTTTGCGTTTTAGCTGGATATTGAGAGAGTTGTTAGTCTCATTGGTTGCGAATATCTTGGAGGAGATATTTTCTGTTACAAACAGATTTAATGCAATTTGTAGGAGTGTTTAAAGGCTGAAGATTTAAGAAGATTTTGAGAGAGAAAATCTGTCGAAGATTCAGTTTTAAATAACAAATCAGGTCAGATATTGTAGCAGGTCCAAGACCAAATCAGATAGCTATATAAAGCGCATCAATCTTTGAAGAAAGTAACGAAGAAAGAGAGCTAAAGACTGAGAGTCGTTTGTGTCTTCGTGTATGTGTTGTAAACCATTCTAGTGTGAATTGGTATTGTTGTTTTGAGTTGTTCATGATCAAAGCTGTGAAGCAGAATCAAGTTGTGGTTTTCAAAGTGTGTGATCTTTGAATTATATCACTGAAGTGATTTAGGGATTGAGTAGTGTTCTCATACCTAAGTGGTCTCTTAGGTAGAAGGTTCATTAAGTAGAGTTTAAGTTTAGGAGATGTCAACTGGGTTATTGAGTCTGTAAATTAAATCTATTGATAGTGAAATTCATCCCTGGCTTGGTAGCCCCCAGACGTAGGTAGTTAGACCGAACTGGGTGAACAATTCTTTGTGTTCTCTGCTGTTGTTTTACATTGTCCATTGCAGAGTGTGTTGTTGTAACATCACACGTAACATCACATATCTGGTACCAGAATTTCACCTCTGAGTATGATGTGTATCCTCTCAAACAATGAGGAGATGTACCATTTAGAGATGATAAAAGCTCAATGATCTTGCCCATTGAGGAGTTATACTCAAGAATCCCAAAAACCCTAATTTTGCACTGGTTAGGATGAGGTGATTCCCTTGCATTCTCTTGTCAAGATTGATCATATGATAAGGTGATGACTCAATTTAAGATCTCTTGAGGCTCAAGGCTCCTTGAATTTGATTTAGACACCCTGATCCCATGCCAATGAACTAATGAAATGCCAGGATGATAATGTAAAGCATGCAATGAAACCTAAGCTAGTTAAAAAAACCAGAGGGCAAATTTTGAGGTGTTACACTAACCAAAATACAAATGAAGCATGAATCAAAAATTTCGAAAATCAAGTTGGGCAACTTGCAAAACAATTGGCCGATCAACAACCGGGGCCATCTTTTTCCGCAAATACTCAAACCAACCCGAAGGAGCATTGCAAAGCCATTGTTACTAGGAGTGGAAGAGAGTTGGGGGAAGGAGAAAAAATGAAAAAAATGTTGATGTAAGAATGGATGAGATTACGGAGGAAGAAAAAGATAATGAGGTTGTAGTTGAAAAGAATGATAAGGAAGAAGTTGAAAATAAAAATGAGAAGTTAGTTGAAAAAGATAACCTTGAGAAAGAAAAGATAGAAGAAAAAAAGAGAAGAGTAAAAAATGGGAAGGAGATAGTGAATCCTATTCCTATCCAAAATCTACCTTACCCTCATGTGCCCACCAAGAAAGACAATGCAAGGCATTACACTCGTTTCATGGACATATTCAAACAATTGTAAATCAACATTCCATTTTCCGAAGCGCTTGAGCAAATGCCCAAGTATGCTAAGTTCATGAAAGATATTCTTACAAAGAAGTGAAGATATTCGGAGCCGGAAATAATTATCCTTGATGCAAGTTGTAGTGCTATAATTCAAAGAACTCTACCAAAGAAAAAAGTCGATCCGGGGCGTGTTACTTTGCCGGTAACAATTGGTGATGTGTATGTTGGCAAAGGCTTAATTGATTTGGGCTCAAGCATCAACTTAATTCCATTGTCTATTGTGAAGAGGCTTGGGAACATTGAAATGAAAGCAATTTCGAATGACATTACAATTGGCCGACAAATCTACAACTCATCCTCATGGATTGGCTCAAGATGTATTGGTTAAGGTGGATATATTTTTCTTTCCGGTTGAATTTGTTGTTATTGATATGGAGGAAGACGAAGATGCTCCATTGATTCTTGGACGCCCTTTTATGAAGACCGCTCGAATGATGATTGATGTTGACGATGGCCTTATGAAAGTAAGAGTTCAAAATGAAGAGGTGTGCTTTAATCTTTTTGAAGCAATGAAGCATTCCAAAGATAAACATGAAAGTTTCCGTATTGATGCAATAGAAGAAGCCATAATGGAAGTCTCAAAGCAAGTTCATATAGCATCTCCCTTGGAAAGAGCTCTTGATACTCATTTGAAATATTTACCATTGAGGAAGAAAGGGCACTTGAAGAGTGCTTGAAGGAACTTGAATCTTTAAAAGAGTTACAACCATGGGAAAGTGAAATGGAAGTGTTGAAGAAAGAGGTGAGTGATGATAAATCTCAACTTGAATTGAAGGTGTTGCGTTCTAATTTGAAGTATGTGTTCCTTGATGAAGGTTGTAACAAACCGGTCATCATTAGCAACATTTTGACCGACAAAGAGGAAAATTATTTGATTCAAGTTTTGAAGAAGAATCAACAAGCTATAGGTTGGGTTCTTTCGAATCTAAAGGGAATTAGATCGGCCTATTGCATGCACAAAATCTTAATGGAAAAGGATTTCAAAGCGGTAGCTCAACCTCAATGCCGTTTGAATCCTACTATGAAGGAAGTGGTGAGAAAGGAAGTTGTTAAGCAATTGGATGCCGAAATGATTTATCCGATATCCGATAGTCCATGGGTGAGTCCTGTGCAAGTTGTGCCTAAGAAGGGAGGAATGACCGTTATTAGAAATGAAAAAAATGAATTAATTCTGACAAGAACTGCAACAGGTTAGAGAATGTGTATCGATTATAGGAGGGTTAATACCGCAACTAGAAAAGATCACTTTCCACTTCCGTTTATGGATCAGATGCTTGAGAGATTGTCAGGTCAAGAATTTTATTGCTTCCTTGATGGCTATTCTGATTATAACCAAATCTCGGTTGATCTGGAAGACCATGAAAAGACGACGTTCACTTGTCCCTTTATAATTTTTGCTTACCGGAAGATGCCTTTTGGCTTGTGCAACGCACCGACAACTTTTCAACGGTGTGTACAAGCCATTTTTTCCAACCTTATTGAGAAAATGATGGAAGTGTTCATGGATGACTTCTCCGTGTTCGGAGCGTCTTTTGATCTATGTTTGAAAAATTTGGAGACCGTTCTTGAACGGTGTGTGGAAACAAACTTGGTGCTAAATTGGGAGAAGTGCAACTTCATGGTAACAGAGGGGATTGTGCTTGGCCACAAAGTCTTCTCTAAAGGCCTTGAAGTGGATCAAGCTAACATTAAAGTGATCGAGAAGTTGCCACCTCCAACCAATGTCAAAGGAATCCGGAGTTTTCTAGGCCATGCGGGATTTTATAGGCGGTTCATCAAAGACTTCTCCAAAGTTACAAGACCTTTGAGTAATCTACTCAACAAAGATAAGTCTTTCTTCTTTGATGATGAATGTTTAAATGCCTTTCAAATTTTAAAAGAAAAACTCATCACCGCACTCATAATCATTGCTCTGAATTGGACTTTAAATTTTGAATTGATATGTGATGCTAGCAATTATACCGTTTGTGCGGTGCTTGGGCAAAGGAAGACCAAAAATTTTCATGCCATACATTACGCTAGTAAAGTTTTAAATGAGGCACAAGTGAATTATGCCACCACAGAAAAATAATTACTCGCTATTATGTATGCTCTCGAGAAATATTGGTCTTACTTGATTGGTTCAAAAGTTGTAGTCTACACTGACCACTCGCCCATTAAATATCTTCTTACCAAGCCGAATTCAAAGCAAAGGCTAATCCGGTGGATCCTTTTGTTACAAGAATTTGATTTCGAAATCTGTGACAAGAAGGGGTCTGAAAATTTGGTAGCGGATCATTTATCCCCTTTGGTCAATGTAGAAGTAACACACCGAGAAAATGAGGTCCGAGAAGAGTTTCCGGATGAAAAACTGTTTCGGGTACAAGTTAGGCCTTGGTTTGCAGATTTTTCTAACCACAAAGCAACTGGATTTATACCGGAGGACCTAACTTAGAACCAAAGAAGGAAATTCTTATCGAATGCCAACTTTTATATTTGGGATGAGCTATATCTTTTTAAGTTAGGAGGTGATAATTTGTTGAGAAGGTGTGTCACTCTTGACGAAGCTAAAAGTATCCTTTGGCATTGTCACAACTCGCCATATGGAGGGCATTACAATGGTTTAAGAATGGCAACAAAAGTCCTCCAACCGGGCTTTTATTGGCCAACATTGTTTAAAGATGCAAACCTCCATGCGAAAAGTTGTGACATATTCCAAAGAAGTGGCGGGATTGGAAAATGGGATGAAATGCCCTTGCAAACTATTTTGGAAGTCGAGGTTTTCGATTGTTAGGGTATTGATTTTGTTGGACCATTCCCCCCATCTTTTTCAAATGAGTATATTTTGGTTGCAGTTGACTATGTTTCCAAGTGGGTGGAAGCAATTTCGTCACCAAGGGCCGATGAAAAACAGTGATAAATTTTTTAAAGAAAAACATATTCTCCCGTTTTGGCACCCCTCGTGTGTTGATTAATGATGGAGGGTCGCACTTTTGCAATGCACCGCTCGAAAAGGTCTTAGAGCACTACAGTGTAAAACATAAGGTTGCAACTCCTTACCACCCGCAAACCAATGGTCAGGCCGAAGTGTCAAATAGGAAGGTAAAAAGGATTTTAGAAAAGACTGTGTCAAGCTCGCGAAAGGATTGGTCGCAAAAGTTGGACGAGGCTTTATGGGCGTATCGCACCGCTTACAAGGCTCCAATAGGTTTAACTCCTTTTCAAATTGTTTATGGCAAGACATGTCATTAACCAGTTGAATTGGAGCACAAAGCTCTTTGGGCATTGAAACTGTTAAACTTTGATCCGAGCTTGGCCGGCGAGAAAAGGAAGGTTCAATTACACGAATTGGAAGAAATGAGGAATAATGCGTACCATTTGAGCAAGCTCTATAAAGAAAAGGTTAAAGGATATCATGACAAGAAGGTTTCTCAGAAATAATTTCGGGCCGGTCAGATGGTTCTTCTATTCAATTCCCGTTTGAAACTTTTACTGGGAAAATTGAAGTCTAAATGGTCTGGACCGTTTTTTATTAAGGATGTCAAGCACTATGGTGCCATAGTGATAGACTTGCAGAAGAAGGAAATTTGGACAGTGCATGGCCAACGGCTGAAAATCTATCTCGAAGGAGAAATTGACCGAGAAAATTGCGCAGTGTTTCTAGATGATCATTGAGGTCATCTTGGACCGTCGAGCTCAAACAACGTTAAAGAAAGCGCTTGTTGGGAGGCCCCCTAACATTGTAAGTATTTAAATTGCTTTTATGTTGAAATTATGTTTTAAAGTATGTTTGAAAGTGTAGTGATGTTGTAGAGTTGGCAGCCCTCACCAAAACAGATTTTTTCTGTTTCTGGTGTAGTTCGCCCGGCGAACAGGAAGCTTCACCCAGCGAAGCTTGTTTTCCTGTCCTTCGCTTCTGTGTGGCTGGGCGAAACAAGCTAAGGTGGAAAATGAAATTTAAGGGAACACTGTGTTTTCAGAAAGAAAAAGAGGGGATAAAAGAAAAATTGATAAGATTTATGTCCCCACTATAAAAGGGTTTGTAGTTCACTTTATTTCTTTTCCTCATTTGGTATCTTTCTCTCTCGCCACAAACTAAAACCCTAAGTCTCCTTCTTACAACTCTTTGTCCCTTTCTGTAACGCCCTGTATAATATTTATCTAGAATAATACCATACAAGTGTTCTATTTGGTACTGACACCATCATAAGTGCCTAATGGCGTAATTCACATATTTGACCATTCTAAAAACATAAAACAACCTATGGTACAAGATATGGAAATTAGCCAAACAATAAAAACTAAGATCAATATACAATATCCTCAATTGTATACAACAAATACACAGCGGAAAAACAAAAGCTAAGTTTCTCTTGAAACATTCGAGCATAGCTCCACTTGTAAATCAAACCTGTGAATACCTCCTGAAAATAATCAACAATAGTGGGGTGAGATACATCAAATCTCAGTGAGTTCCCTATCTTATACGTCCTCTCGGCTTTACAAGGTCCTATCACACCTAACTCAAGTCAAAAGGGGAAGGGAAGTGACTTTGAGTACTCACACACACTATATGAATCCATATTCATGAGTCTGTTAACTCACACTATATCACAATGGGATAAGTCTTGAGCCTGTTAACTCAAGAATCTCGTAAATCGATAACCTTACCAAGGCATCCCCTTTTCTCGTCCGCTTCTACGTCTAGAAGTCGACCCGAGTCATGGATCCTTGTAGTTACTTGGCATACGAAATGGATTCGGGATCATCGGCCTGTTAACTGTGAACCGTCACTTCTCATGGCCTGTTAACCATCACAAGTCTCTTTACCATATAGGCTCCATTCGTACTACACGCGGGAGTCAAACCTGCCAAGTAATTGTGCATACGTTTTAGAGGAGGAGCTCGAGTCTCATGAAACTGCACCTCAAGATAAATGGTTACGATTACGTGATCATATACCCAACGCGATTGTATTCGACAATCACAAGGCCACATTCGCCTTAATACCTCTTTTGTCTTTTCTCAAATTACCACAATAAAACATGATCCATACTAGTGTAATTATTTCCATACCATTCGGTAATAGACGCACGCCTCGGCTTCTCATGCACGAGCGTCGTCATTATGTTATTCACCACTTTCCTAGCCGTTACTAGGTTCCAACACAGTTCATGGTAATATTCCTCACTCTACCTATTTCATATTTTAACATGCATTACTCTCAATCATGTTCAACATCAATATTAGGCAAAGCATATCACAATTTCACATTAGAAATACATGTAATAATTCAAACATAAGTTATACCACTTTTGGGTTCCCTCCGATTATTTAATCGGGCTATTAAGTCGAAAATTTGCACTTTTATCTTATAGATTATTTCCACAGCTTTCTACCGGTACCAAGAACATTTAAAACGGATAAACGAGTCAAAAGTTATGAATTTTAGAAAAGAAAATAATTTTTCTTTTGTTCCAGGTAGCGCTAAGCAGGCCCCACCCCGCGCTAAGCGCGCTACTCTCGGCCTGATGGAGGCGAAAATTCTCCAGACCGCGCTAAGCGGGCATACCCGCGCTAAGCGCGCTCTGCGTTATGCAGAAAAATACCTCTTTGACAGCAAAATTTCCAACCCCCAATTCATTCTCAACACCATACTCAAACAACCAATAGAGGTATATTATCATGTTTCTATCATGGTTTATCCATCAAACTTCCTAAAACATGATTTCCAACATAAACACATAGTTTCTACACAAACCCTAAGATTTCCAATAATTTCAAACCAATCCAAACTTCATAACAATTATCAATAGATGTTTATACATGTATAATGATCATGCTACACGATTTATATCACATTTCAACCGTTAGATTCCATTGATTAGCAATTTAAGCATTTTCTCTCAATTTAACCTAAGTTCTAAAACAACTTATTTCTAGAACTTAAAGTGTCTAACTAGAACCCACCTTGATGATTGAAGAGGAGTTTGAAGAAGATGATGAATTGATGATGATCCATAAACTTCTCTTGTTCGTCTTTCTCCACTTTCTCTCTTCTTCTCTTCCTTTCTCTTCTTTTCTTTTCTTTCTTCTCCTTTACTAACTTTTCTCTTTCTCTTTACATATATATATATATATATATAATATACTATTATTATATAATATTATCCAATAGAATAAAATATCTTCAGTTGATATTTTATCGTCTAACACCAATTGATCAAATATTAGAGTTACCTTAAAATCCTTTCTCGAGTTAAAATGATTGATCTATCTCTTTCATAAAAAAATAATTGATCTCTTCAGAGTTCCTCAGTTGCTCTATTGATCCCAAATAACAATGCTTAAAATACTTAGAGGATTCCATTAATCCAATTATCCAAAGAAAGAATAAACAAAAGCTCATATGATATCCAATTGAGCATTTAGATAATATGGGGTATTACACTTTCAATTTCTGTCAACTCTCAAATCACTTTCAAGGTTAGTCTTTAATGGTTTGATTTTGTTAAAATTCTTCCTCTTAAGTATTGTAGTAGAAGCATGTAGTTAGAGTTTACTTTTGGAAATTTAGATTTAGGAGTAGTACTAGTAGGTTTCTTTGCATGTTGCTGTTGTTACCTTGTTTATCTGTTGATATGTGTGGGAATGGTGAAGAAGATGAGTTGTAAAAGCAGAAATGTGTTTATTTGCAAGAAGCTGGGTTCGCAGGTTTTCGCTCGGCGAGCATGCAGCGAAGCTTCGCTTCTGCTTCGCTCGGCTAAGCAGCGGTGAGACACCATTCTCAGTTCTACTTTGTTCTTACTATTTTAACTCATTTTCGTTTCAATTGTTTGTTAATCTAACGTGATTCATGCTTTTGTGCTGGGTTGTTTTATTTTGTTCTGTCTAGCAGATGGCTCCAAGAATGAAACCCACCGCTGCCAAGAAACAAAAGGGAGCTGCAAGTGGATCTGCTACTCCGGCTGAGTATGATCAGCGTCATTTTCTGAGTGCTACGCATGCAGCCAGAATTGCTAGCCTGGAGGGAAGGCAGATCATTTCGGAAAGAAAATTCATCTTGAATCATGAGGGGGACTACCAAAGGGTTCAGGCTATTTTTGAAAGTAAAAAGTGGGGATCTTTGCTAAACCCGGTGGATTGTGTCAGTTACGAATTGGTAAGAGAGTTTTATGCAAATGCGTTCCAACCGGAGGGAGAACACTTCAAATTCCAAACCTTTGTGAGGGGAAAAGAAATTTGTTTTAGCTGTGATGAAATCAATAATTTGTGGGGTAAGCCGTGTACTTTGGGAATTCTGGAAAAAAATGCCTACACCCAGTAGCTCAAGCAACCTTTTGACCATGAAAAAATTTCAAGTTCAATTTTATATCCGAGAAGGAGTGTTGAGTTGAATGATAAAGGTGAGCCTATTTGGTACAATAGAGAAGATATGACTCCGGAAGCTCAGGCCATACTTCTCTTTCTTACATACAATGTTAGGCCAAGACTTCATAGGTCCTCTGTGCCTCTTGAGACCGGCTTACTCATGTATTTCATTATGGAGAATTTGGAAGTAGACATTGCTCAGGTGATAGCAAATGAAATGGAACATTTTGTGGATAATACAAGAAGGCCCGAAGTTCACTCTGCTGCACCAATCATTTTTCCATGCTTTGTGCAATCTCTTTGCAACAAAAAGTGGGTGCTTGAACCGAATGTTGTTAATGAAAAAAGGAGAGGGCTCATTGATGATGATTATATAGATAGGTATTGCAAAGGAAAGTTGGCTGCGAGCAAGAAAAAGAAAATGGGGGTTGTTGGCGAAAGTTCTCAGGCTCAAACAAATGAGCCAACTGAGGCCATGGATTTTTCTACTTGGGACCCTAGAATGAGGGATGCTTTTAATTACTCGTGGGACATGGGCTCATCAATCCACAGGTCTAACGAATTTAATTTTAATTGTATGCAGCAGATTTATCAGTACCAGACAAACCCCTTGGAGGTCACTCTGTTTCCTTCAAGGGAGGACTTCAACGCTTATGCAAATTGGCATGGGGACAGGCTTCCTTTCTTTTCGAAGGGGGCAGGTACAGTTGGAGTTGCTGGTGGTGAAGATGTTGCTGGAAATGCTGTTGGTGATGATGTCGATGTGGACATGAGAGATGATTTTGATGAGTTTGGTGGATAGGCTTCAAAGTGAAGGAATTTTTAATTTTTGTCATTTAATTTCAATTTTTAAGAATTGGTTTAGTTTGTTCTTCGCTTAGGCGAGAATTTTGTGAATTTTGATGTATGCCGGAAGGGCAAAGCACATTTTGGGTGTGAAAACACCAATTTAGTAATGATAATTTTGTTTTAAGTGTTTATTTTGCTTGTACAAAGTTTTTGTTTTTGTTTGCCTTTGATGTGTGGAACGTAAGTTATGGACACAAGAAGTTTGAAAAAAAAGGAGACCTTATTGCGTTTATGCATGTGGTGATGATAAACTTCTTGGCATGAACACAATCAAGGTGTGAAATTGACTTTGTAGAATCGTAATTTGAATGTGAAATTTATACTTTTTGAAAAATTGGTCAATGCAAAGTTTTGTAAACTCATGGTCATTTTGAATCAATTAGGACATTACTATAAATGTGAGTTGCCTCCATTGTTCACAAATTCTAGAGGGATTCGAGTAGTCGTTGTTTAACTCGAATATTTTATGTTTAATCTTGCTTGTTTGTTTTGAAATTGTGGAAACATAGAAATGATCAAGGCAATGTTTGAGCACTTTGAGTATAGCCACCATTCCAAAAACACCTCAAGTCACCTTATGAGTGTGCGCGTATTTGAAACCTCTTTTGAGCCTAAAATAATTTTTTGTATGAATCATGAACCCGTTTTGAAGAGCATTTAATCTAAGTTTATGGAAATGTTGAAATTGGGGAGAATGGTTTATTTTGAAAAGAGAAAAAGGAATTGGTGATACAATGCATTCTAAGACAAAGAAATCGAAAAAAAAAAGAGACTAAAGAAAAAGAACAAAAAGCACAAAAAGAAAATAAAATCAAAAGAAGAGAATGCATTGTGAAAGAAAGGAATAAGGAATGAACAAGAATGAAAAATTTGAAAAAGAAATGCTCTTCATAGTTTTTACCCTTTCTTGATTCAATGACCATGTACATATGTCCCTTGTTTTTAACCTCGGCCAAGTTACAACCGATAAAAGTCCTTTTGTGATCTTTGTTTCCATAGTTTTCATGAATTGTAAGATGATTACATAATTTTTTTTGGATGTCGCAAGATTGCTTATGAGTGTGTTTTGTCCCGTGTAAATAATATTGTGCATAATGCGCGTGAGTATTTTAGGCGATTCAATTTGATCTTGAGGGTACTGATTTGAGTCATATTCATGTTTTGATCCTATGAGTGCTTAGAAGTAGCTTGTGCGTGCAAATTGCCGAGTTTGAACCATGCTTGCTATCGGTTAGTTGTGTGTGTGAGAGCTTTTCTTGTGATTTTTGTGAAAATTTCCTTTGATTGAAGGCAAACAAAGATGCAAGTTGGGGAAAGTTTGTTAGGTGTCAAGAAATGCTAGTTTTTATATTCAAATTTGACACCTTTAAGCTCTTTTTATTGCTTTAATCAGAAAATTACTTATCTATTAAGCAATTCTTGCATTTTTTGTGAACATTAGATAGTTTGATGTGTTTGTTAATTTTGTAGTGAAAATATGTCAAAAGGTTGCAGCTCGTTGCGGAAGAAAACTTGAAGAAACGAAAAATGCGCGTGTCTATAACTATTAGAAGCTTTGCCCGGCAAGCATGAAGCGAAGGAAGGTTGCTTCGCCCAGCGAAGCAGCAACGAGAGGCATTGTATTTTGAAAGTCTAATTCCAGTAGCTAGAGGATGTGGCTCACTTGGTAATTCGCCTGGCGAAGAAGGATTCGCCCGACGAGGAAGAGGCGAGAGATTTAATTAATTTCATTTCAAGTTCCAGTAGCTCACAACTTTGGTTCGCTAGGTGATTCACCCAGCAAATTCGGATTCTCCCAGCGAAGGAATGTATCGCCCGAAGAAGGAAGATATTTCAGATGGACCAGCTGGCACTATAGCTATCACGTGGCCTCATTTGAGGGCTTCGCCCGACAGAAAAAGACACTCGCCCGGCGAATTTGCCTGGGCAGAAAGTAGTATTTAGGTAGTTTTGATGATATTTTGTGAAATAACACTTTTTGGAAAGATCTTTGTAACCTAGAAACACATTTGGAGCTTAAAAAATTCATCTTTTATTATTTTTCTTAGAATCCAAAGCTTTTATGCTTCAATCCTTGATCCATTGAAGATTGATGCAACAAAAGCTTTGTTCATTACTTGTTGATCAAGCTACCATGACAATGGGTAGCTAAACAACTTCTGTGTCAAGATTAGTGGTAGGTAATCCATCATTTTGTATGTATTGATCTTGATATTTAGTTTGTGAACTTTGTTGATGATTAATATAGGTGAAAAACTTTGTTTGTATGGTTTATATTTTGTTTTAGTTCATGATTGAGAAATATGTTCTAAAACTTGACCTAAGTTTCAATCCATCAACAATTATGAGGCTAGATATAGTTTTGAAAGTTGATGTTCATAAATATTGATCTCGAATGTTATCATATTGATAGTTGGAGTGAGCGATCATCTAAGGATCAATATGTTAAATCCCACAACAAGTGTTAGAGATAAACTTATTGAGAGGATATGTGATTATATTCATCGTTAACAAGTTCACATCCTTTAACGAGTAAATACGTATAAAATGGATTATCGGACCCTAATCTTGACATGCTTTTACCAAATCTTTAAAACCAATTTCTATACCGTTGTTACTAAATTCTTATGCAAACGATCTATTACAAAACCACCAAAATATTTGTTACTCTAAGTTTAAAATGATTTCGACTATAGAACAGCGGCAATACATATACAATCCCTGTTGATATGATAAAACACCCCCGAAATACTTTTCAACAAGGCGCTGGCCCTAATCCAAAAATATGAGGCATTCAGAATGGAGGATGATGAAACAGTTGAGACCATGTTTTCAAGGTTTCAAATGCTATTCGCAGTACTAAAGTTCTGGACAAAGGTTACTCAACTGCTTATCATGTTAAAAAGATCATCAGAAGTCTTCCTAATAGAGAAGGATTGTAAAATAGTCAGAGTCAGAAGTGATCATGGTAGAGAATTTGAGAACAAATACTTTGAGAATATTTTTGATTCCCATGGCATTTCCCATTATTTCTACTGTCCCAGAACTCCATAACAAAATGGAGTAGTGGAAAGGAAGAATAGGACTTTGCAAGAAATGGGTCGTACCATGATCCAAGAAACTAACATGGCTAAGCACTTCTAGACAAAGGCAGTAAATACAGCATGTTACATTCAGAACAGAGTTTCAATAAGACTTATTCTGGGAAAGACTCCTTATGAATTATGGAAGAATAGAAAACCCAACATTTCATATTTTCATCCTTTTGGTTGTATTTGTTTTATGTTGAACACTAAAGAGAATCTTGGAAAGTTTGACTCCAAAGCTCAAAAGTGTTCACTGTTAGGATACTCTGAACGCTCTAAAGGCTATAGAATCTATAACACAGAAACATGAATTGTTGAGGAATCAATTCATGTCAGATTCAATGATAAGTTTGACCCTAAAAAGTCAAAGCTAGTTGAAAAGTTTGCAGATCTGAAGATCACCTTATTAGAATATAAAGAAGAAGAAGATTCAAGAGAAGCAGACAAAGATGCAGATTCTCCAGATTCAGATACAACCTTACCAGAAACTAAAAATAACCTATCTCATTAGAAGAAGAATAGATTAAAGACTTCTCATTCTAAAGAATTGATTTTGGGAGATGAAGCTGATCCAAATAGAACTCATTCATCATTTAGACATTCTGAAGAAACCATTCTGGGCTTGGTGTCTCTGATAGAACCAACATTAGTTAATGAAGCTCTTAAGGAGAATGGGTGGATTCTGGCCATGCAAGAAGAATAAATCAATTCACCAAAAATGATGTCTGGGATCTTGTTCAGAAACCCAAAGGCGTCCACGTCATTGGAATTAAATAGGTATTCAGAAACAAGTTAGATAAGAAAGGTGAGGTAATAAGAAACAAAGCAAGACTGGTTGCACAAGGTTATAGTCAACAAGAAGGGATAGACAATACATAAACCTTTACACCAGTTGCCAGGTTAGAATTTATTCGCATTTTAATCTCATTCGATGTGAATCATGACATTACTTTATATCAGATGGATTTAAAGAGTGCATTTTTAAATGGGTATATTTCTGAAGAAGTGTATGTGCACCAACCTCCTGGTTTTGAGAGTTCTGAAAACCCAGATTTTGTTTTCAAACTTAAAAAATCGTTATATGGTCTGAAACAGGCTCCCAGAGCTTGGTATGAAAGGCTAAGTAACTTTCTTTTGGAAAATGACTTTACCAGAGGAAAAGTGGATACAACATTCTTTTATAAAACCTTTAAAAGTGACATTCTAATTGTTCAAATCTATGTTGATGATATTATATTTGGTTCTACTAATATTTCCTTGTGCAAGGAATTTTCCAAGTTAATGCAGACTGAATTTGAAATGATTCTGATGGGAGAACTCAAGTTCTTTCTGGAAATTCAAATTGATCAACGATCAGAAGGAACATACATTCATCAGAGCAAGTATGCAAAAGAACTTTTGAAGAAATTCAATATGTCAGAAAGTAAACCTGTTAAGACTCCTATGCATCCGACATGAATTTTGGAGAAAGAAGAAGTAAGTAAAAAGGTTTGTCAGAAGCTCTATCATGGTATGATAGGATCTCTTATGTATTTGACAGCTTCTCATCCAGATATTTTGTTCAGTGTATGTCTTTGTTCTCATTTCCAATTAGATCCAAGGGAAACTTGCTTAACTGCTGTTAAGAGAATCCAAAGGTATCTAAAAGGAACAACTAACCATGGATTAATGTAAAATAAAACATCAGAGTACAAGCTTTCTGGTTACTGTGATGCAGATTATGCTGGAGACAGATTGGAAAGGAAAAGTACTTCTGGAAATTGTCAGTTTCTGGTAAGTAACCTCGTCTCCTGGGCAAGCAAGAGACAATCAACAATTGCTCTCTCAACTACAGAAGTAGAATACATATCAGCATCTCTGTGCAGTACTCAGATACTCTGGATGAAGAATCAACTTGAATATTATCAGATACACGAGTATAACATTCCTATCTTCTGTGGTAATACTTCTGCCATTTGTTTATCTAAAAATCCTATTCTACATTCTAGGGCAAAACATATTGAAATAAAACACCACTTTTTACGTGACTATGTTCAGAAGGGTACTTTTCAGTTAAAATTTGTGGATACAGATCACCAGTGGGCTGATATTTTCACAAAACCCCTTGCTTAAGATAGATTCGTATTCATTCTGGAAAACTTATTTATCAAACCTTGTCCAGAATAAGATGATAATATTTTAATGTGTCAGACTACCATAACGTCTGATATAAGATTCTGATGTTAAGCAAAGTGTGTTAATTATTTTCTTTTAACTTTCTAATTCATGATACTTCTACAAGTTAGAAAATGTCCTGATCAGAAATTAGTCCAGTCAGATACCTCTTGGTATTCTTGATGTTGGGAACATCAAAACGCGCTCTCTTGAAAACAAATGACTATGATTATTACGTGTCCAAGATCAAATCATACCTACTGTTGAAGAGACACCTCGAGCGTTGTGATTTCGTGAGACTAGGTTTCAAGTAATTATTTCTTATTACTTATTAATACCTCTATAATCATGTTTAACACATTGTATTTGAAAATTTACTTGATAAATGTTTAAATCTTTACGTCTTCCACCCATATTATGCATTCATAAAGATGTGTGTAAGGCAAAGATTTCTTGGAACTAAACACTTGTCTTCCTTCCTTTATTCTTTGTCAGTTTCTGCCCCCTATCTTTTGAGTATACATTTATTTGTATTTATTGACTGATGTCATAATATTAATAACGTATACTGATATGTGATCTTTTGGAGACTGATACACTATTTTATCATTCTTTGTTCTTGTTTGTATCCCTTGTATTGGAAATGATGAATTACTCGTCTCAATTCATCTAGTCTTTATTGCTATTTATTGCTATCACTCTTTGTTCTCTTTATATACCACATTTCTCCTCATAACTATTCATCTGTTTCTAAACTTGCTTTTCACTCATATCCTTCTTGCTTTAACTATATATTCTAAAACCATTAAGGGAGAAATCTCTGACTTAGATCTCTTGAAAGAATACTCTATTGATTTCAACGATCTTGTTGAAAATGGTCATACCAATATTCTCTCAGATATCATCTACCAAAACTGGGATAAATATCTCGAAATTTTCAATGGACTTATCTATCCAGTTCTTGAATAAGAGTTCTGGGATAATGCTCGCATCCTTGCATATGAGTATGATACTTATTGCATTCTGTCTACTGTGTGTGGCTTTCCCATCATAATTAACTCGACAATCATCTCTCAAGATATTGAATGTAAAGAGGATGGTGAATGTGTTGAATACTACAGAGGAAATAACTGGTTTGCTAAACACATTCACATCATCTATCTTCAAGAAGGACCTGCTGACAATCCCTCTTCTCTCACTCCTGAGGCTAAAGTCTGGTACCAAATCATGGGAATGAATCTTAGACCCAGGGAAAAGGGAATAGGAAGGCTCTCTGCAATGGATAGGCTCTTCATTTTCTTCTTAATCTCCAAGATTAAGATCAATCTACCTCAATCCATATTCAACTTCTTGAAAGGAAAAATTCTTTCATCGAGAGCGGAGTTATCGTTTCAGATTCCCTATAGTAGAGTTATTTCTCACATTCTTGATCTTCAAGGAGTTGTTGCTCACTTTAAACAAATCGGAATGAATGAGAAACTTGATACTGAATGGTGTTCTCGCATGAACTATTCTGAAACCATCATCAGGGAATGAGATAGCTGGTTGGCAGGTGTTTCTCTTGGTCTATTGGTTGCTTCGTCTCTCTTTTATTTGTTCATTGTTGTTCCTGTCCGTTGTTCTTATTGTTTGTTTGTTTTCCTATTTTGTGATTCCTTTCCTGTACTGCGCCCTGGCGTTTTGTTCTTATCAATGAAATTTTTTCCTTATTTGCATTTATCTTGTCTTACTGCATTCCATTATGATTTCCATAAAAGGAGGATAAGTACTGAATTTAACTTATCTAAATTCTCTCAAATCAAAATGCTTTAGTTAATCATTGATTACCCTTTTTTATTATGGCAAAAAGGAGGAGTATTATGGAAATTTATTTTGATAAATATCTTGTCTCTAATCATAGCTCTAACATTCTAACACTTTAATTGCATATCTTTTTAGAATGTTTTTCAGAAAAATATTTATATTGGCAAAATGACTCTGATATCAATCAGGCTCTAATTTACTTAATCAAGCTCTATTATCAGAATGCATCACCACTATAATCAAGCCCTGATGAACAAAGTTCTGAAGACTCTGAAGACTTAAGTTTTTGAAGACCACGTTCTGAAGACTCTGAAGACAAGGTTCTGCTGAACAAGTTCTGAAGACTTTGAAGACTTATGTTTCTGATAACCAAGGGTTTTGAAGAAGGAGTGCTGAAGACTCTGAAGACAAGGTTCTGCTGAACAAGTTCTGAAGACTCAAGGCTCTGAAGACCCAGTGATTCAATCTTCTGATCAAGCTTCAATCATATCAATTTAGAAGCCTCTGATTGATAGAAGAAGATGAAACGTTTGCGAAGGAAAAATAGTACATAGTACAGATCAAACACGTTCTTTTCCACTACCATTCCACTACCCAAATTTGGTGGTACAAAGGACAATTTCAGTGTACGATTTTCATCCCAGCTTAACGACATTATTTCAAGTCGCCAGTATTTTACTGAAATTCCTGATCTGCCCTTCAACGGATCTTTTTATGGCTATATAAAGACTTGATCATTCAAAGAATCATGTGTGACATCAAGTGTGAAAAAGAG
Source organism: Lathyrus tuberosus (assembly GCA_022829125.1). NCBI lineage: Eukaryota > Viridiplantae > Streptophyta > Magnoliopsida > Fabales > Fabaceae > Lathyrus > Lathyrus tuberosus. The sequence goes on from JALAZF010000145.1 coordinate 12,055,259, forward strand.
AAATATACAAAACACTGATTCATACGAGAAAGAACTCAAGAAATAGAGAAATCCATGAGTGAACAGTAAAACACTACAATACAAAGAAGAAGATTGTTCTTACTGTATAGATTCTCTCTAAGTTAGATTGAGCTAGAAATTGTGTTTACATCAGCTTATGTAAGAAGCATTTCATTGTAAACATTTTTTTTGATCAAACAGTTGTTTGAATTCCTTAAGGGACCAGTTGGGTCAGAATCCTTAAGAAAAGACGGTTAGTCTGTGTATTGTTAGTCACCAGCACTTGCTAGTGCAGTTGTAATCAGTTTTGTTATAGTGGATTAAGTCCTTGTGTATAAGGCGAAATCACCTTGGCGGGTGGATTGGATTAACTTGATAGTTTTCAAGTGAACCGGGATATATCGTGTGTCTTTCTCTATTATTAGTCTATTTGTGATCTTTGTTTGAGTTTCACAAAAAGCTTTCATTTTGAAAACCCAATTCAAACCCCCATTTCTTGTGTTTTTCTCACACCTTCATTTGTTTGCTTCTTCGACCTGACCATTAGCCTGAGCGTAATAAGGTGTGGAGGTTAATAGTTTGAAACCCATTTCTTTAGCAAATTCTTGCATTTTTCGACCAGTGGACACTGATCCTTGATCCGTTGTAATGGTTTCTGGGATTCCAAACCTATAGATAATGTGTTTTTTTAATGAACTCGATTACGTCTTCTTGGTCAACATTTGGAAATGGTATAGCTTCGATCCATTTTGTAAAATAGTCAATGCCTACCAAAACGCACCTTTGATTTTTAGATGACGCTGGTCGAATTTCTCCAACCAAATCCAAAGCCCAACCTCTGAAGGGCCATGGCTTGACTATAGAATATAATTCGCTTGCAGGGACATGCTGTACGCATGCATACACTTAGCACTCTTGGCATCCCTTAGCGAATTCGATACAATCTTTCAACATAGTAGGCCAATACATACCTTGTCGAAACAAAAGCCATTTCATCTTGTGGCCTACCAGATGAGCCCCACATGCCCCATTATGAATAGTCGAAAGGGCTAGATACGTTTCTGACTCACTACGACATTTAAGCAAAACTCCCTCAGGAGTCTTTTTAAACAATTTGTTACCTAAAAGAACATAACTTAAAGCTCGATACCTGATTTTTCGTTCTGTGGACGCCGTTGGGTTTTGCAGATACTCCACTATTTTTTTTTCTACAGTCTTCGTCCGTCAAGCTATCTATTGCTAAGATTTCAAAATTCTCTTTATCAGTATATCATAGCTTCATTGTTTCCAAATCTAATGGGGACAATCTGGCTGATACAACCCTTCCTCTGACTTCGATTTTATCTTGTAATTTTTCCTTCAAAATTTTATACTGTAGCGTGCGATTTTTGTCGGTGACGCGACCACCTTATAGCCATGGGTTTCTCCTCACCGCAATGGTAGGAGTTGGGTGCTACTTTCTGATTTCTTATTTATCCAATGAAGCTGGAAAGGGAAGGGAAGTTATCTAAAACTAACCTTGCACGCAAATGTTTTACTGAACAAATGCTTAAAGAGATCGGGGAGTTGTCAATTACCCATCCTATATGTGGTTATCCACAGGTCGTTAGCAATTATACCTACTAGTTTCTACTTATTTTTCCTACTTACTGGTGTTTGTCTGTTGATTGGGAAAGTTTCTCCTTTGGGAGTGTTGAGAGAGAAAGTTTTTGTTGATTTCGGGTTTGTTCCAAAGTTTTTGGTAAGGTACTGGACCTAAGGATTTTTTATTAGTGTGAATATACTGGACCTAAAGTTTAGGATTGGTGTGCTCGCTAATATTTCGCAATCTAATGCCTACGTATTCCTGTTAAAGAAAACAGGGAAATCAGAGCAATCGTAGTTCCTTCTATTCTATGGGAGGAAAGATATTTGGTGTCTTGTTTAAAGCCCGAGATTGAATCTAAAAGAAGTATTTATGTCTTGTTTAAAGCCCTTGATTGAAGCTAAAAGGTTTTGACTGAGAGAGAATTTGTCATCTCTAAAGAGAGACATCTCGTCTGTTTATCACAACTGTTGGGTGACTGATTATAAAGGAGAATTACTTTAACTAGGGATATGTGAATCCAGCAATGCCATAATTTCCTTTATAAGGGATTTATCCTGAAGGAGAAAACTTATAACTCAATGTTGAGCAATGCCATTTTTCCTTAGGAAATTTTTCATGCTAAGAGATGGACATTGGCTTGGATGTAAATAATCTAGAGGCTTGCCACTTACAGCAATTAGATGAAAGAAAGGGGATTTACCAGGATAAGAGATGAACTACAGCTTGGAGTTTTGAATCAACAAGTGTGCCACTTACAACACTTATCTGGATTTAGGGTTTGTTTTGATTTATCTGTTTTAATGTGTGATATACAGAGAAATGTCCTACTTCAGAGAGGTTTTTTATTTCCTCTAATGGGATTTTGGTTTTTTGTATGTGCCTTGATCAAACCCCAAGGTTGAAGCTAAGAGATTGATTGACTCCAATGGGGAGGTCGTTATATAAAGCCTAAGAGGAGGCTGGAAAAGGCTGACTCAACAAGAGAGTGTTTATCTGTCTTGTACAAAGCCCAAGATTGAGGCTAAAAGAGAATTGACTCTTTTGGTGAAAATCATTATATAAAGCCTAAGAGGAGGCTAAAAGGAATTAACTTTTTCGGGGAATATTTTGTCTGTCTTGTACAAAGCCCAAGATTGAGGCTAAAAAGGGCTTATTGACTCCACTGGGGAATATTATTATGTGTCTTGTACAAAGCCCAAGATTGAGGCTGAGAAGGGAAACTGACTCAACTGGTGAGAGGTTTTATCTGTCTTGTACAAAGCCCAAGATTGAGGCTGAATAAAGAAAATTGACTCTGCTGGGGAGTATGATTTATCTTGTATAAAGCCCAAGATTGAGGCTCAAAGAGAGATTGACTCTGGTGAAGAGAATGATTTGGGGTGTCTTGTATAAAGCCCAAGATTGAGGCTAAAAGAGAGATTGACTCTGCTTAGGGAGATTAATTCCCAAAGCCTAAAAGAAGGCTGGGAGGAATTGACTCCGCTGGGAAGATATTTATACAGAGCTTAAGAGAAGGTTTAGAAGGTTTTGACTTTGCTGGAGAAAGTTTATATATGTCTTGTACAAATCCCAAGATTGAGGCTAAAGGGAGATGATTTACTCAGTTGAGGATATTTCAGGTGTCTTGTACAAAGCCCAAGATTGAGGTTGAAAAGGGGTTAACTCAACAAGAGAGTGTTTTTAAGGTTAACTCTACCGAGGAAAAATCATTATACAAAGCCTAAGAGGAGGCTGAAAAGGGTTGACTCAACAAGATAGTGTTTTAAGAAAGAAGATTGACTCAACAAGATAGTGTTTTGTTTGTCTTGTACAAAGCCCAAGATTGAGGCTGAAAAGGACTGACTCAACAAGAGAGTGTTTTTAAGAGATTGACTCAACAAGAGAATACTGAAAGGTGGTTGACTCAACAAGAGGGTGCTGAAAGGTGATTGACTCAACAAGAGAGTGCTGAAAGGTGATGAGGAAGAATAAAAAATCATTATACAAAGCCTAAGAGGAGGTTGGCTGAGGAATTTCTTATACAAAGCCTAAGAGGAGGCTGTCTTCTGCTGAGGATTATTGAGATCCAGAGGCATGTCCAAAGTGGGGAATAAACTCTTACAGAGGATTACAGAAGAGTTGAAATATCAGATGCCTTGAGGTTTTAATAAAGGTTTATTGATGATAAGATGACCCTAGCTGGGAAAATTTAGGATAAAGACCGAGTTTTAGAACCTAAGGAGGTTTTAACTCTGCTGGAGATTGATTAAATGACCAAGATTTCTCCTGTGTTTGTAGGGAGCTTGAGAATGTCTTTGAGATCCAAGAGGAGATTAGACTGTCCAAGTCTACTGGTATGAAAGAGTTTACCCTTGTCTGATGCCAAAGAGGAGGCCAATGTTTTAAGGGATGAGAATCAACCCTAAACTGATCTGATGTTTTAAGATTGTGACTCTCTGGAGGATTGAACTATCAAAGGATGACTAAGTTCTGTCCTATACCTGTAGGAGGTCTTTGGGTCCTTGTATTAAGCCCAAGAGGAGGCATGAGAACTTCTAAGAAACCTGAGGTTCCTTGTACAAAGCCTAAGAGGAGGCTGGGGATGCTTTTAGGAAGCCTGTGGGTCCTAACCTAAGAGAAGTTCAAGAAAGGTTTCACCGGGAATTAATCCTTTAGTGAACAGTTCTATGGTTTGAAGAAATTCAAGAGAGGTTTCACCGAGAATTAATCCTCTCAGGGGGAAATGAATTTCTTTGACAATTTTCTAATAGTGACAATCTGAGAAAAGTTTCACCGGGAATAATGCCTTTCTCTTTGTTCCATATTGTATAAGCCCAAGAGAAGGCAAGACTGTATCTGGAATTCCTATGGGGAACTAGTTTTGACTGTGTTGAAAGAGTGACCACTGGCTTTATCTAATCCTAGACCTAATTGCCGGGGAAACTTCTAAGCAGATAATATATAGGTATATATATACAGATGAAATATACACTGTATATAAAAGAGGGCAGGAGGACTTACAGGTGAGTAAGCTTCCAACACAAACAAATATATATATATATATATATGCAAGTATATAAAAGAAAAGTTGTTTAAAACTTACAGGTGAGCAAGCTTCCATTGTAACAGCTGTATGGTTAGTTGTTCAAGAAATTAAAGAAAGTTTTGATGACAACTATGAGTTTGAACCTAAATCAAAAGGGAAAGTTGTTTTGAAAAGATTGGGGCTTACACTTAAGGAGAGACCCAAAGAATTGTTTATTTACGAAAAGGGTTGGGTCTTACAATTCAAAGAGAGGCCCAAACACAGTAATCGTACCACTGATATGAAAATTGTATTGGGACTTATGCAATGACTGAGGCTAAAAAAGGTTTTCTGTATAAAGAGAGGGGTCTTATAACTCAAGGAGAGGCCCAAAACAGTAATCGTACCATTGATCTGAAAATTGTATCGGGACTTATACAATGTCTGAGGCCCAAAAAGGTTTTCTGTATAAAGAGAGGGGTCTTACAACTCAAGGAGAGGCCCAAAGTCTTTGAAAAAGAAAAGAAATGGGACTTACAACACAAGGGTAGGCCCAGATTGATTTTGTTTTGAAATGGCGATCACGCCGAGATTTCTGAAAACGTGTCGGGACTTACACAATGACTGAGGCCTAAATTATTTTGTATTTATAAAGGGGATGGGTCTTACACTCTATTAGAGGCCCATAATGTTATAAAGATCAAAAATTAGAGAAAACCCTAACTTTGAATTTAAAAGATATAATTTTCAAAGGAAATTAAATTAAAAAAATGATATAAAATATCATTTATATTCAAAAACAAGTTGTACACTTTGAAAAAATGTTTTGAAAAATCATGTTTAATCACATGAAAGCTTGAAATCCAATTGGTTTTGAAAAATCAAAGTGGGAATTTCATTTAAAAATGTTTAAAAACAATAAAAATGAAATTAATTACAAAAATTCTAACTATATTAAATAAATAATATAAATTGGATTTTTTTGTAAGATAAAATATTTAAACATTTTTGTGAATTTTGAGAAAAAGAATCAATTCAAAAACACAAATATTCAGAGAGAAATTAATTTTTGAATCAATTAACAAAAATATCAAAATATTCAAAAATTCAAATTTTGAAAAAAAGGGCGCCAACGGTCAAGGAAGAACTCGCGCGCACCCTGTTTCTGCAGATTTATGTTTTCTCACTTTTCTCCATGATTACTCAATGGTTTTGCACGATTCAAGTATCAATCTTGTTCGTTTTTTAACAAGGATCACAACCATATAGATTAATTGCATTTATATTAAGTATGGAGAAAAAATCAATGGAAAACCTCAAGAACCCTAATTTTAGCATGAACACAATGAAATTATTTACACGATTGATTCATGGCAATTAATTGAGGGTTATCACTCTACATACATGTATAAACAAGATGGTAACGCAAAAATTCATTCATGATGCAAGGATCGTAGAGTTTGAAGGGTTCAGGCTTACCTCTTGCAGCTGGTGATCGAGTTTGATGATGAAGGTGTTGCAGATAGGTTCCAATGATATGGACAACTTCCTTAGGTGCCAAGGAGTGTGTTTGAATGCATAGAGTGGATTGAAATGAGCTGGAACTGGCTGTGGTACCTCAACTGCAATTCTGTCAAGAATTTGAGCAATTAGCTGGTGATTTGATGAATTTGGTGTTCCAGATGTTGTGTTAGTGTTTAGATCACTCACATATGATGTTTATGAGGTGTGTGTGTGTGTGTGTGTGTGTGATTGGTTTGGTTGGAATCACTCTCAATCTCAAAACCCGATAGTGACTTGAGTTAGAAGGCAAAATTGGAGTGAAAGGGAGATTTTGAGTAAAGCATCAGTTTGGGTGCTTTGGTGTACTCAAACTGATCACAAACGAGCTCTATTTATAGTAGAGCAAGTTTGTTTAGGCTGCAATAGTGAATGGCAACTTCAGCAGGCATGTGGCAAATGTTGATCCAATGGAACCTCAAGTCTCCTCTTGCCATTGACTTGAGGTTAGAGCACATGCTATGAGTCTTCTGTGGTAGGGATAAGGCTTGACTGAACTTGGATAACATTGTCTTGATGAATGCCACCTCTATGCATCAGTTAAATGCTTGGAAACAAAATTGACCATTTAAAGCATCTTGAATTTTAGGGGTGTCATGCCTAAACATAGATCCATGGACTTGTGAGGCTGGTGGATCAGTGTTTGTCCCCTGGTTGTTCCCCCTTGAGGTGTGCAGATGGATAACCATGCTTGTTATTGCACAAATTGATCAATTCGAGCAACAATGTACAAATCTGCCTTGCAAAAATCAGTGAAAAATGCCATTTTCAATGGATCATATCTTCTTGCTCAAGTTGAGTTATGGGAGGCTCTTGTACTTTTTAAAGAGCCATCATATGGTACAATCCATGTGTGATCACAGTTGGTCTTGAAACTATTTGAATCCAAATGAAAAAACCCCATAAACTTTGATGTCCATGGCTGGTAACTTAGGCAGATTTTCACTAAGTGTTGAAAAAGTGTCATTTTCTTCATTTTTGTCATTTTGATCACTCCATAACTTAAAATCCATGAAGAATTGGAGTTTGATGTAGTTGAAGCTTTTGTAGAATGTAGGAAGACCTACAAATCAGGCTTTGGATCACTCAAATTGGCTGCCTAGATCAAAAGTTATGGTCCTTGGAAGTTGGTACCAAAATCATCCAAATTTAGTAACTTAGAAAAATTTTCAATTTTTCAAGGTTACCCCTTTTACAAGTTATCTTGGTTTCTTGATCAATTCTTGTTCAAATAATATTATAAGTCATATTTTAAGAAAATATGAGTCATAAGGATCATTTTTGCCAAAAAAGTCATGTTTTGACTTTTGGCTCCGGAGCGGTTCGGCGCGTAAAAACCCTAATTCCCGACTTTTGGGGAATGCATCCTCTGAGGGTAATTTAGCTTTGCAAATGGATTCTTAGGGTTATTTTGAGCATATTGAGTTACATGTTGAAGTCTTGGCTCATCCTTTTGTGAAAATCTCACTCTGGAGGTCCCCGTCGTCCAAAACCCTAATTTGGCGACATCGGGTGGTTCGAGGCTCAAACCACTTGGAATGTGGCAAATTTGTGCTTGATTCTTGATGTGGGAGTCATCTTGATCCCTTATGGATGTTTGAGAGGTTAGACAAGTTGAAGATCATGTCATTTCTTGATTGATCCTTTGTCTAAATGTTCTGAGAGGGCTCAAAACCCTAATTTTTGGTTGTAGTGAAAGCTCAACAATCCTTGAGGAGATTGATGAGGAATGATGGCACATCCATATTATGGCAATGATTTTCACAATGATGGGAAATCTTAGTGGTCAAAATTTGGGGTATGACAGATGCCCAGAAGCAATTTGAGCCAAGTCATTAGCCGCTTGATTCTCCAGTCGAGGTATGTGTCGAATGCTCACCACTTCAAATTTTTTTAGTAATCGATTGGCTATTACAAAGTACATAATGAGATTTTCTTTAACACACTTGTACTCCTTTGTGATTTGTTTTATGACTAACTATAAGTCTCCCATTATTTCGACTCGAGTTGCCCCCAATTCCAACAATATCTCATGTCTGGCTATTAAAGCCTCACATTCAGCCTCATTATTCGAACAAATACCTTCGACTTTATACTTGAATTTTGTTAGAATTTTATTAGGAGAAATAATCAAGACTCCTACGCCTGTACCATCTTTATTACTAGAACCGTCGAAATACAATTTCCAAGGTTCGAGCTCAAGATAGTTTAACATGTTTTCGTTTATAGAGTAGTTGAAGATGAAGTCAGCTACCACTTATCCCTTAACAGCCTTCAAAGGCATGTAAGTTAGGGAATACTCAGTTAAAGTTAATGTCCATTTACCAAATCGACTGTGTAAAATTGGTTTAGACAACATATGTTTAATGATATCAAAATGAGACAAAACATAAACATCAACAGGTTTTATATAATGATTCAACTTTGTACAAGAAAAATACAAGCATAAAAACAATTTTTCAACTATGTTATACCTAGTTTCTGCATCGTTCAAAACCCTACTAAGGTAGTAAATGGCTCTTTCGACACCATTTTCATCCTCTTGAGCCAGCATGCTAACTAAAGTTTTGTCCGACGCAGATATGTACAATCTCATACTCCTATTTCTACAAGGTGGTGCTAGAATAGGAGGGTGACTCAAGTACTTCTTGATTTTGTTGAAAGCTTCTTGCTGAGCTTGCCCTCTTTCAAATCCTTCCTTGTTGAGTCAAAGCAAAGGTGATAAGGCTTGAGTTTTTCCGCAAAGGTTCGAGATTAATCTCCTTAAGAAATTGATCTTTCCCAGCAGTGACTGTAATTCCTTCTTTGTTGATGTCACTTTCGCTTCCATAATGACCTTGGTCTTATTCTTGTTTATTTCGATTCCCTTTTTGTTGACTACAAAGCCTAAGAAATCCCCCTCCTGCACACAAAAAGCACATTTGAGAGGATTCATTTTCAGACCATGTCTTCTCATCCTTTCAAATGATTGTCGAAGATGGTCAATGTGATTTTTCCTTCAAACACACTTGACAACAATATCGTCAATATAAATTTGCATAAAAGTATCTATATATTCATGGAAGATTGAATTCATCGCTCTTTGGTATGTTACCCCAGCATTCTTTAGACCAAAAGGCATGACTACCCATTCATAGGTGTCTAGGGCGCCAGGGCATCGAAATGTCGTCTTAGGGACATCCTCTTTAGCAATGAATATTTGATTATACCCAGAATACCCGTCGAGCATACTAAGGTATTCATGGCCAGCGGCAGAATCGACTAGCATTTCCGCCACAGGAATTGAGTATTCATCCTTTGGGGTCGCAACGTTTAAATCTCTAAAATCTATGCAAACCCTCAAAGTACCATTCTTTTTAATAACAGGTACAATATTTTCTAACCATTCGACATACCTGGCCGTTCAAATGAATTTGCAACAAAGAAGTATTTCGACCTCCTCCTTGATCTTCGAGAGAATTTTTGGTTCAAACAGCCTTGGATTCTGCTTGATTGGCTTCTTCCCGGGCTTAATTGGTAACTTTAATTCGACCAGATCTCTGCTTAAGCCAGGCATCTCGTCGTAATCCCATGCAAAGCAGTCTTTAAACTCTTTTAACAACTGGATCACTTTGACCTAGAGTTGTGGGCTGATATTGGCACTGATATATGTTGGCCTTTTCGTTTCCCCCTCTCCCAAGTCGATCTCTACCAGAGGATCTTGCGCTAGCATTTTAATGTTGACTGCCAGCAGATCCTTCTCGAAACCCAAAGCCTCGTCATCGTAGATGGCGTCGAGCCTCTGGCCTTGTACTTCATCCTGAACCTCATCAGGTGGATCTGGATCGAAGTCCTTATCAGGACCTTCTTGGTGTAATCTTTTGTTGGCTTCGACAGCCATATGTTTCACTTCAGCCTCTAGGGCCGTTTGTGTTTATTTTCGGCTATGTAAGCCGAAATCCTTTTAAGTGCTTCGAACTCAGGCATCATCGCCGAATTCGCTTCCCAATCCTGCAGGGTCGACTCCAGACGTCTCTTCATATGCAAGGTCATCTTCTCCTACGACCTCACGGTCCTATTGAAAGCCATTTGTGGGATGCAAGTACAACAAACAATATCCGTTATCATCCGGAGTAAATGCGAATGAAATTCTGGCCTATGCAGACAGCAGATGTCCTAACACATGTCAAGACATTCTGCTACATAATCATTTAAACTCAGAGGCGCAACAGTAGACTGATGCCTTGAATATCAGAACTGCACACTCACAGATGTCACGACATCTGATCCAACATGTTTATCATGAACCCTAACAGAAAACGTAAATCTGCAGAATGATAAAGAACACAGCAATCGTTAACCCAATTCAGTGCAACTCACATACATCTGGGGGATACCAATCCAGGAAGAAGACTTCACTATCTGTAGACCTGTTACAAAGCTAAACTCCCCCGTTTACAACTTTATACTAACATCTACCCAATGAACATCTTTACCAAAGTTAAACTCAAACGTTTAGAACTATGATATGAGATACCCCACTCACTTCCCTTTATCACTAACTGTGATTTCTACATCATCCCTGTCAATACAAAAATCTGTCAAGCTTTCTTGACAAACAAGCTAACTCGGATTTGCTTAAAAGCTTCATCCAAGAACAATACACAATCCAATACCTCAAGGTTTATGGATCTGTGCGACACCTATATCTGCCACAATGCATCAACTGATACAAAGGGAGACTTACAACCTAGAGAGCCAATGACTCTCAAAACCCTAAACCCTTGTTTCTTACGCAAGAACACAAGGTTACAAACAGCGTACTAAAGGCATACGAAATACTAGGTCTAAGTCTTCTTTTTATAGTGTCTTCTGCAGTCTTGGGCTTCAATCTTCAGTCCTTAATCCATGCAGCAATTTCTCCTTGAGTGTTGCAGCAGATTAAAAACTAACTTAACCCATTCAGTCCAGGATGTCAAGATGCATGTTAAGACATTTTGTTCGACATCACGTCTTCAGCAGAATTATTTAGCTTGATCTCATTATTGAGTTAACAATTATGTTTTACCAAAATTTGGTCAAAACCCCAGAGCTTTAAATCTCCCCCTTTTTGGCAAATTTTGGCTAAAACACATATGCACGGTAAACTCCAGATCGATGGTGCATGTAGTGAGGACTCCAAATAATTTCAAGGCATATACCTTACCCGTGATGGAGTACATGAGAAAGAAGATGCAAGACGCTCCCCCTCCACCCATGAACCAATACTTGTCACGAAAGGATAAATCTTCCTCTTAAGAGGCATAAGAAAACCATTTGGAAAAAGCAGTAGCAATACCCTTAGCAGCAAAGTACTTCCTTGGGTAACTCAGAACACAGGACATGACTGTGTTCATAACTCAGATCACAAGACACAAAAGTCCATTTGAGAGCTGAGACCCAGAATGTTGTAACATCCTGTTGAGCATTTTTGACAAGCTGCTTTATCAGACGTGAGATTCTCATGAGAGGATCTGAACATTTCCCCCCCTTTTTAGACACAATTTGACAAATATTACCAAGGTATATCCAGATCCAAAGAGTGCTCACCCAGAACCTTATATAAGCCATAAAGACAACAGTAAGAGTGATACAGCGATGAGTAAGATGAATTTTGAGATCCCCTTATTTGAATTGTATCAACCACTACCCGGTCTTTATGTCTTTATTCATTTTTGGACAGATTCTTCTTGAAGTACAAGTTCCAACACATGTGAATGTATATTCAAGGACAAGATTTTACACGTCCTTCTGACAAGTATACACCCTAAGCATTTTCCCAAGACAGAATCAATACCTCTGTCATCAGACTGTCATAGATTCTCCAGACACTCTGTACTGCTATGACGTCCTCGACCAAGTCACACCCAACAATGTTAAAGAAAATATCTGTATTGAATAAAATCTTCACAGTTTTGTGATCACAACCTGCAGAGAAAAATAAATTCTCCCAAACTCAACTAATGATTCTTAAGCATCCAATAAGAACCACTTAACTTGTACTGCCAAGTCTCCCCCAACTTGCAACAATACAAAATATCAAGACATCCTTCTTGACATCTCATCCTCCCAGGATAGACACATAATCACAGCTTGCTTGACGCATAAATGTAAACTGGAACTTCAACTTCACCCTCGAAGTAAAACATCTTAGATCAAGGAGCAACTCCCCCTATCTAAGGTAACCAGTTCTCCTCCACAGAACACCTAGCTAATGAATGGAAAACATAAGACGCATCTTTATGTCTTTAAGAGCGCACCCTCAGTTCAAGCCACCTGTTGAACACAATCATCAACTCTCTTATTGCTTCTTCTGACAAGAACCAATAATCACTCACACATGATCACTATCATATTACCCGTGAGGAAATAATTAAAGGATAACAATCCTACCATAACAAACTCTTGGCTTAAGATCAAAGTCCCATTGATCCCCCTTATCCTGTAACCATCTACACACCACACGAACTCCACTTAAATTCGCATGTATAGACCTCCAGCTGCTTGAGGCACAAACTAATTGAATCAGAATGCTTCACATTCCTCAAAGAGACGCACAGGGCCCCTTAGTTTTCTATAACGATGTCAGATATCGTATGTATGCTTCAGAACTTCATAGCTGTCAAACTGATCCACTACTAGCATGACTTGCAGCCAGGGGCGACATCCCCTTCGCAAGATTTTCCACTGACTTCACCAAGCCAGTAATAGAGATAGACACCCCACAATCCAAGATAGTGATTCCTTATCATTCTCCCGTATGATAACCTGGAATACTTCTAATTTTCTGGTGAATATCCACTTCTAAACGCATCAGAAACCAGACCTTCATGCAATCAACATATGATCCACTCCAGTCTTCACAAACACTTACATCAGACTTCCAAGACAGTTCTTCTACTCCATCATTCTCCCATATGACAATGTAGATACTTCTTAGACACGATGCAAGTAACCAGTTCCTCACAGAACCTGAAATCCTTCTTCAAGGATAACCAACCCAAAGATGTTCTAACATCAGTTAGGACATCTTACACACATCACAGACACCACACACCATGGTTATGGATATGCTCCACCACTGGACTTACTATCAGCATAGTAATCCAAATTGAAGATCTTCACACAACATTGCGTCACCAGTTTGAACAAAGAAAACTTCAGAAACCCAGAGAGAAACTAACTCTCATCCACCAAAAGAAGGTATACTTCCATCCTTAACCCATAACTTCTGCCACAAGCTCCCAGAGAACCAGAACCTCCTTAAATTTTCAACTAACTACTCTTCTGCACAAGAGAAATCAGTTTCAAGCATCCTGCTTGAATGCACACAATGAAACCAACCAAATTCCACCTTTTGATTGATCTCAATCTTCTTCAGAATTCCCACAAGATACAATGATCCACCAATGAAATCATATCTTCAAGTCACATGAACTACTTGCCCCATAGCAAGACATCTTGGATCCACCAAGCCTCTTAGTCATGTAACATCTTCCTATCCACAGCTCCCGCAAACTGCATGACATAGACCTTTTTAAAGCATCCACAACTTCCATTCTCCTGTAGATCACCTTATCTTAAGCTGATGTGCCATATCACTAGCTGAGACTTCTGATGTTGAGCTAGATGTCAGAACATTCTGATATGACATCCAACTGTTGAATTTAGATCCTCCTTCTGCCACTTAGAAGAACCTCCTCCCTTCGCAGAACAAGAGTTCCATGCTCTCATAGACTTGATTCAACAACCAAGTTTGAGTAGACAACCTCCATCCTGCTTTAGAACTCCAAAGACTTCAAACCTGCCATGTCTGAATCTTCAGAAAATAAGTAGTCCAAGACTACACCGTAGCCATACCAAAGAATGCCACTTTCCTTAGTAGAGAAGACTGTAGAAAGTCAGAGATAACTGCCACTTAACTTTGACCTTCAACCTGAGCAAAATCCCATGCTCCCAAGTACCTAGATCAGAAATAAACTGATCCGAGCAACAACCTTCAAGATTATGATGTCTTCATCTTCATCTTCAATAGCATCAAAGTCCAGACTAGTTTCTTGCCAGGAAACTCTCTAGAGAACACATGCTTCGGTCACACCCGACTGAAGCCACTTCTTAGGTTACAACCTAAGACTAAAACAGATGCTAAAGCGTATGCAGTACCCCACCCATGATTCTGTACAAACTCTGATGATGAGATGTTCCAACATCTTGTTGAACATCAGCAATCTTGACTTTCAAGGATAATCAATTAAATACTCGTGGATTCCACAAATAGTAATTGATCTTAAATCCTTGTCCAATAACCCTTCTTCACTGTTGTAGCTGAGCTCCACCAGATCACATCATGAACACTTATAAAGTATTCAATCTTTTTGCAAGTATCTTCTTCAAAGGACAATGTTGAGATACCAAGGTTGCCACCCTTGACTCAAGTAACTAAGACTTTCTCTGAACAAATCTTATTTACCTCAAAAATTCTTTAATCATATTGGATCCACTCTTAGGGTCAAGAGAGATGAATCCTTCCTTGTTGTTTTTGGATGGTGAAAATAAATCACCTCCACTTTCTTCAGATTGTGTTTCAAAGAAACACCTTCTAGTCAGAAGAGTAACTAGAAGAATCCAGATACACGACATAGATGCCTTTATGAGTGGACTTGAGAGAATTATCAAGTATCTTTGACAACCTAGCCGATCAATAGTTTATCAAACTCCTAGAGCAAGAACCTGATAAACTTACACTCAACTCCTCTCCTCTTCAACTGACTTCAACTGCACCAAGAAACCAAGCTTCCAGGTACTAAGTCACCATACCAGATATCTAACCATAACTCTCTTCACTTCATCGCTCCCGACTTTGGGATAAAGGAATGAAGATATCTTCAAATATAGAGGCTGACGATTGAGACCTTCCACCAAATGTCTTCATTAACTACTCCAGAATCTCATAATTCTAGAGCTCTTCCATTAGAAACACATGCAGCGGAACCACCAAGGAACAGATCATGCTTGCCCAAATAAAATGTCACAACATCTTATAAGACACACCAACAAGAGAACTAGCCACTTTTCCTGTAGTTGTTGTAGAATCTCCACAGCAACATGAACAACCTCCGGGTGGCTCCTTTCGATCTAGAACATCCATCTCATCCATTAATACCCTTGAGTATGTCTGAGTTGATTGGTCTGATCTTCAAAACTCCTCCTTGTTTAAACGCCAGAAAGTATCTCCCAAGGATCTCATCCAGAACTAGACAGGATGCCTGCTTTGATACCAATTGAAATTCTGGCCTATGCAGACCGCAGATGTCCTAACATATGTCAAGACATTGTGCTACATAATCATTTAAACTCATAGGCGCAACAATAGACTAATACCTTGAATATCAGAACTGCACACTCACAGATGTCACGACATCTGATCCAACATGTTTATCATGAACCCTAACAGAAAACGTAAATCTGTAGAATGATAAAGAACACATCAATTGTTAACCCAGTTCGGTGCAACTCACCTACATCTGGGGGATACCAATCCAGGAAGAAGACTTCACTATCTGTAGACCTGTTACAAAGGTAAACACCCCCGTTTACAACTTTATCCTAACATTTACCCAATGGACATCTTTACCAAAGTTAAACTCAAACATTTAGAACTATGATACGAGATACCCTACTCACTTCCCTTAATCACCAACTGTGATTTCTACATCATCCCTGTCAATACAAAAATTTGTCAAGCTTTCTTGACAAACAAGCTAACTCGAAATTGCTTAAAAGCTTCATCCAAGAACAATACACAATCCAATACCTCAAGGCTTATGGATCTGTGCGACACCTATATCTGCCATAATGCATCAACTGATACAAAGGGAGACTTACAACCTAGAGAGCCAACGACTCTCAAAACCCTAAACCCTTGTTTCTTACGCAAGAACACAAGGTTACAAAAGGCATACTAAAGGCATACAAAATACTAGGTATAAGTCTTCTTTTTATAGTGTCTTCTCCAGTCTTGGGCTTCAATCTTCAGTCCTTGATCCATGCAGCAATTTCTCCTTGAGTGTTGCAGCAGATTAAAATCTAACTTAAGCCATTCAGTCCAGGATGTCAAGATGTATGTTAAGACATCTTGTTCGACATCACGTCTTCAGCATAATTATTTAGCTTGATCTCATTGTTGAGTTAACAATTATGTTTTACCAAAATTTGTTCAAAATCCCAGAGCTTTCAGCGAAGTTGACCGGGTTGCATGGAGCAATGTTAGCCAAGTGCTTTTCGAAATGGCGTCTGTCGACATGATTGATTGCAGCCTTGAAATAACCTTGTTCTGCTTCAATGTTTTCTACAATGTCGTTTGGGCGCCATATAGTTATCCTCTGATGCATGGACGAAGGTACAACTCATATCCCATGTATCCATTCACGGCCAAGCAACAGGTTGTAATTAGCTTTCGTTTCGACAACCATAAACATGGTTTGTCTTGTAATAGTACCTATGATCAGATCGACCTGAATCACTCCCAAAGTAGTACCCTCCTTTCTTTCATAGTTAGAGAGTACCATATTATGGGGCTTGGTATCGGTGTCGAACATCCCAATTTTCCTCAGCATGAAGTGTGGCATTAGGTTCACCGTCGCACCACAATCCACTAAGATATTGTTAACATGAACGTCTTCGGCCTTACCTGTAATGAATAGAGGCTTCAAATGACTTTTCATTGCCTCGTCTGGGCGTTCGAAGAACTCATTATGTTCCTTGACACAGCCATTGTTCATCAGATAATAGCACACAGGTTTATGTGCAGCCATTTCGATTTCAGTATTATTATCCGTCTCTTCGACCTCAGTTATTTGGTCGAATTCCCTAGGGAGCACTGACACCACATTCACTATGATATCCAAAGACTGCTCCGAACCTGAGTCAAAATTGTCAGCAAGCATCTCATCCTCAGCAACTGCTCGATCATGCTTTTCTTTGGCCTCTTCTTCCTGTGTGACAAATAACTTTCTCCCCGCTGGTATTTTTTCGATAGGCTTTGGTTCCTCCATGTCAGTCTTGTCGTTCGGTAGGTTGGTACTTGATTCCGCCTTTGCCCCAGCCTCTCTCTAAGCCTTCCTTCTTCTTTGTTCTCTTCTCCATTGTGATATGGACATGGGATTTTTTCCCTTATAATTTTTTGAGATGTAGGCTGACTGCTTCGAAGTCTGGAATTCTCTGCAGTATGCCACTGATGAGCCTCTATCTACGTCGAAGCTCTGCCATTTCTGCTGACTTTTTCCCTTATTTTTGTTTGGTCTTGTCTATTTTCCACTAGAAATCTCTGCAAACGGCTTGAAAGTAGTGGGTCTTGCAACTGGGACCCTTGGCTTAGCCTGTTCCTGCTTCTAAGAAGATCTCCTCGAGTCGAAGCCTCGTTGACCATGGGGGGTTCTCTCTTCACGTCTTTGTTTGGCTTTCCTAACTCCTTCGAGGTTTTGGCCTGCCTTTTTATCAAACACAGCACTGCGTCGAGGACACAACATTACTTCTGATTTTTTTCTCTGGCACCTATGGAGGAAATCCATTAGAGTCTCCTCTTGTTTAGGGTAAGCTATTTTGTTATGCTCCTCTTGTCGACGCTCCTCGTCGACTTGCATGGGGGTAACTTGTGAGATTTCCACCATGTTGATATCCATGTTGACATCATCAATGATGTCCAACCCGTGTAACATCATTTGAAGGCCTTCAGCAGCCTTGTCCATTCGAATGAAACCATCAGCAGTTTCTTTTGTTATCATCATTAAATTTGAATCCTCAGTGATCTCTCCATTAGAGTCTTCAGTGACTCCCAAATCGAAACCATCAGTAGTTTCTTTGGTGAAGCTTTGAGTAGCCTCACTGGAAAAAAAATTCATAAACTCTTGTTCGAGATCTTCAGTAATCCTTACCATAACAACTTTATTGTTGAAGTCCTCAGTGACTTCGACCATGTTGACAGTGTTGTCGAGATCTTCAGTAATCTCGACCATGTTGACTTCAGTTAGCTCTGTGTAATGAGCGTCAACAACTTGCAAAGGATCAGAGTCAATCTTCATCTGGCTCTTCGCCTTATCTCCAAATTTCAATCTTCCTTCCTGGATAGCATTTTGAACAAGATCCCTGAAAAGAAAACATTGAGAAGTTTTATGACCTAAGAAATTGCGATACTTACAAAAACCTCTCTTTTTCCTTTGTTCTAAAGGAGTCATTTTAGCACCAGGAGGTACTATCATTTGCCCATCCTTAACTAACAAATCGAAAATTTCGTCACATTTGGTAACGTCGAAAGTGTAAATTTTCTTCCAAAATTTATCGTTTTTTCTGGTTCGACGGGGTTCTTTCCGTTCGAAGGGGCCAAAACCTTACAAGAGTAAGATGGGCCTTGTTTTAATTCAGCAAGATCAATCTCGCTCTCGTCGAAAACTAATGACTCACTCTAAGGTTTTTCATCTTCTTCATTGAGTTCGACGTAGGCTATTCTTTTATTTTTATTTGCCCTAGCCTTCTCTTCTTTCAGACATTCTAATTGTCGAACCCTATCAGCTAATTGGGCCATATCCCTCAGGTATTGGGTATGTAGTTTCTTCCTAATGGAATAGTCCATGCCTTCAGCAGCCATTTCGACCAACTTATGTTTTGGTACTTGTGTAAAAGATCTAGCGTTGAGCAGTCTAAATCTATTCAAATAATCATCTATTGCCTCAGTAAACTTCTATTTTATACTAGCCAACTCCTTTAGACTGATCTTAGTTTGTCCCATATAGAACTGCTCATGAAATAAACGTTCCAACTAGGTCCAATTGTGGATTGAATTTGGTGGCAACATTGTGAACCATGTGAAGGCATTCTTCGTAAGAGAACTTGGGAAGTATTTTACCCTAAGGTTCTCATTATTCGAAATCTCCTCAGCTTCTATCAAATATCTAGCCACATGTTCGACAGTGGATTCAGTGGTGTCCCCAGAAAACTTGGTGAATTTGGAGACCTTCGTCCTAGGGGTAAATCTGACTGAAGGATATATTCTGACAACGGTGATGTGTAATTTGGCCTTCAAAGACCAAAGTTTACTCCATTCTGCGCCATAATCCTTTCGACCATGGCTACCAAATTATTATCCACTGCCACGTCGTTACATCGAACTTGCTGTATAACATTGTCAGCATTTTGATTTCTATTTACCAAAACTACTCTTGGTTCCTCTCCTACGGGAATTTGTGGCTGATTCCTAGGGGGTTCGACTACTCCATGGTTTGCTAAATTCTCCTGGGGTATGTTTCTTGGGTTTTGTTGGATTTGGTTAATATTAGGGTCCTCTTCGAAAACTGCCCCTTTGTTTTCTACCATATATTCCCTTGGTGGGTGTCAAGGAGGGTTTGGTACACCAAAGAAATCGGCAAGGCGCGTAATCTGCGCTGCCATTTGCTGATTAGTCTGGGTAGTATTTTGAATGAGAGGCTGAAAAAATTTCTCCCATAGTCTGGGACATCATTTGGACAATTTGATGGTTACTTTCGTCCATTTGTGGCCTTAAGTACGCTGCAGTACTATTTGTCAAGTTTGGAATTTGGGTTGAATATCCCATTCCTAAGGACTGGTTATTTCAACCTATATTAATCTCAGGTCCTAACCCTTGTAATGGAAACGTCACTATAGGCTCTGTAAATACTGGAGGAGCATTCTGTAAGTTTGCCATCATCGAAGTTTATCCCAAAAGGCGGGTCTCGACTAGGTAAAGACATTGAAAATCCAGGGGGAACAAATGGTTGGAAATTAGAATTCCCGACTGGTGGGGGAGCCCTTGGTGGTCCCCTTGATCTGACATAATTTAAAATAAGTTGAGTATGGGAAATCAAATGTGTAGGGATAGAACTCGCCACGGGTGGTATGTCCTCAGAAACAGGCGCTGAAACTGTTGGTCCCCCAGTCGAAGATCCTGGGGGTTATTCTACATTAATATTGGGCATTATTTGAGGATTCGAACTATTTGACTTAGGGTTCAAATTATTTGGCTGGTTAGTACTTGCAATTTTCCTCGTGTATCTTCTCCTTGGTATATCTTCGTTAGTGATGGCTACTTTATCACTTCTTAATAACATACAACAAAGTTTTTGAAAGAGAAAAGACAATTGAATACAGAATTATAAATTCTCAAAAATATAGAAAATTGTTTTCAAAAATTACTTAGCACTATCCCACTGGGTGTGCCAATTTGTTTACTGTGAAAATTAGTAAACAACCTCTGGTCTACCAAATTAATAAGAAATTGGGTAACTTACAGGATCGACCATACAAAATCCTAGGACATGTGCTAAATAAATTAAAATGATACTTGGAAAAAAAATGAACACTTCGACATTATTCATGGTTTAGAGAAAATCTACTTCGACAATTTTAAAGACAACATAATGCAGAAAAATGATCGAAAGTGCGTTGGAAAATAACTTGCAAAAGTAAAAGATAACTTCTGGGCAAAGATTAACTTAATTGCATTGAATAAAAAAGACGGTGTTACATTAAATGTACATTTCTCACACACTCGTTTCTCTACACGCGGATACTTTGAGTAATTGAGGAATTTGTACAAACTTGAATACACACAAATCCTATCACTAAGACTTGCTATTTATAATAGTAAAAAATAACTACCCCTAACGATCAACTAACTAGAGCAAGACAAATGGCATTATGCATGCCTTCGTCCTTCAAATGTGCTCCACGTTGTAACACCCCAAAATTTTCCCTCCTATTTATACCATCAATAGGTGGCTTATGCTTCACATACATGTACTTTTAGGACATAAGCATTATGCATGCATCATTGGTTTTCTCAAGGCATGGTATCAAGGGCTCCTTCATCATTGGTTGTTCAAAGCAAGGAGAATGAGACATACTCAAACCATAAAGTCTCCTCATGCCTCAAATCATCATATTTGGTTCATCATTTCATCAGAAGATTGAGATTAACAAGAAAATTGAAGAGGATCATCCCCTCCTAACTTTTGGTCCTCAGATTAGGGTTTTGCATATCTGTGTGTGTGGCACCATCATGGGCAAAGATTTTGAAGCCTCATCATCATCATATCATATAAAACATCTTGGTTTAAAGGATCCTTCCTTCTCTCCAAAGGAATTAGGGTTTTGAAGAACAATCAACATCTCTTGACTTTTGGGGGCCAAATTAGGGTTTTGCTTAAAATTAGTTTATTTCTGATTCTTTGTGCAAAACTTGATTCCATGGTATTCTATATGTTCTCAAGTATCTAGGAGTAGAATATGGACCGTCAATTTCATTCAGACGAGTTTCAATTGGCCAGATGATTGAGAATCAATCAAATTGGGAACAAAGTCAACTGTGCAAGGAAAAAAGTCAACTCTTGACTTTTTGAGGTCAAACTTATGTTCATCATGTCAAATATGATCAATGAGTGAGATTTTATCAAGAAATATCAAACGAATCATGAAAAATCAAGAGTTGTGGAAAGTTACCAATTTTGGAAAACTAGGGTTTTAGAAACTTTCCATTTTTGGAAAGTTTTCATGTTTTGCAACCATCTTCAAAGCCATTTTTCTCCATGATCCAAGCTTCATCTCAATTTTTGTCTAACAAGAAAGTTGTAGTATGCATTTCAAGCTTTCCAACCATAGGTAGTTCATCTCCATTGGATCATTTTTGAGCAAGTTAGGGTTGTTGCAAGTTAGGGATTTTCATACTTGCATTTTCAACACTTAGAAATTTTTCTAAGTGTTTAAAGATCAGATTTTGTGCTTGTGTTCACCTCAATTTTGAATGACTTCCAAGTCTCAGTTGAAAATATTTTTCAAAGGAAGGTTGTAGAGGGATCTTCCACCTTTCCAACCATATAAAGAATGCTTTATTTGGATTTCTAGATCAAAAGTTATGCTCACTCAAAGTTGAGACATTCAAATGGTGAAACATGGAAATAACTTAAAGATTCTTGGCATGTCATGGAAGATGGTATCATGCAATCTTCTTGATCATTTTTCTTGATGTTTAAGGCTCCAATTTAACTGATTTCCAACATGAAAGTTGCTGTACCAAAGCCACTCTTTAATTTGACACCAAGATCATCCAATTCGGTTCATTATTCTGGAGTTAAACATCACCAAAGTTAGCCATGTCCATATGTTTCTCTAGGGCACCAACCATGCCATACTTGTGTCCTACCCAATGTTATTGTCGCTAAAACTATACCATGCGCATCACACTCCCTATGTACCTCATTTTTACCTTAAAGGACCATACATAAACCTTACATAACACCATGCATACATTACCTTTACTTCTTATGGCCATGACAAAACTTCATCAACAAGTTGTTGTAATTTCTGACTTGTACCATTAACTTGTCATCCATCACACATCATCATTGCCATCATACACACCATAACAATACTCCATACACCATGAAAACTCTTAACCCGTGCCAACACACATGACTCTCATTTTTGCAATTTTGACCAACCTTGCTTAACTAACCTTTCAATCATGATTAACTACTTACCACACTCCTAACTACACCTATATAAGTTCTAAACCCTCTAACAGAATGGGTTAGATCATTTTTTCACCAAGAGAAATCACAAAAACACCATTTTTGGCTCTCTACTTCAGAGCTTCGAATCTCTCTCATCCTGAGAGTTTTCTTCAAACTTCTTCCACAATCCTCATCAATATTGATCATTCTTGCTCCTGTTTGCAAGAGATCTCTTCTGAAATCACCATAATACCATCCACGGTTTCACATTCTTTCTCCATTTTAGCTAGAGTTTTATTCAAGATTCAAGGTGTTTTTGAGCATTTATTTTGCTCCCAAGGTTGATCAGAAGATTTGCAGGAAGTATTTGGGTTTCTTGACACTTGGGATTGCATCTAAAATAGGTCAGAAATGTTGAACTTTCTTGCATCATTTTAGGGTGCTTCGTGTGTTTAGAATCATGTAATTTAGGTGCATCTGAAGTCCTTTTAGCAGAGGCAGTGTTCTTGGACAGAAACTAGGTCAAAATGTGAGTTTCAAAGTTTTAGGGTTTAATTTATTTTGGTTCGTATCCCAAGATTAAGCAGCTGTATGAGAATTCTAAGGGTAGATTTGTAATCTACGTGAAGAGACGAGTAGAACTGTTATGGTTTTTTTTTCATTTCTGAGATTTTTTGCCGCCGGCCACGGTGGCTTCCCACCGGAGAAGATGACCGGAGGTCATCTCTGGAAACTGGGTTATCAAACCCTAATTCCAGTCAGCTAAGTCACCACGTGCTTGGCATGATTCTACTGGTCCATGTAACATTCATTTACCAGCGTGTATTACACCCTTCCCGTGTGTGAATTAATTTTGAATCCTCCAATCACAGCTCAACAACACATTAATTAATGTACACCTATTAAATCACGTGTTATTTTCCTCTCTTTTTCTGGCATTTTCTTTTCCTTTTTTCTTTTAAAAAAATTAAAAAAAAATCAGGTAAAAAAGAATGATAGTGTGATGTGGTACTGGGCCCATGCGCCATTTCTATACGCACCCCTGGCATTTGGCCCATTGTGTGATATAAACTAGGAAGTTACTTCTGGTACACCCCCTCTCATGTGTGTGATTTTGTTAATTCCTTTTTGATACACGTTTCAAAAATGATTTTTAAAAATTGTAAAAACTATCAAAAAAAATTATGAATTAATTCATGGATGATCTTGGATACTTTAATTAATTTTTGGTGATTTTTATTTTAATTTTGGATTAATTTTGGTATTTTTCTCAATTGTTGATTGGAATGTGTTCAAATTGAAGTACATTATGCCTAAAGCCTTGAAAAGTGATTTTCCCAACATGATTTTGGTCCCAATTTTTGTACTCATTTAGTCACTAGATTTTATGATGTCTTGGTGTTCAATTAATGTTTGTGCCATGATTCGTGGGTCACATGTGAATGCCTTCTTTGAGACATGTTTGTATGATCATTGTTGGATAACATACTATATGTTTGCAATTTTTTGAACACCTTTGGTGAATATTTTTAAGCTAATATTTTTAACATGATTAGCTACTGACCTTACCATTACATTACTAATTTTACATAAATTTTCAAAGCTTTCATCTATTTTTCATGAGTGGATCAATGTGCACCTAATGTTTGAGTGTATGTTTGGAATTAGGTGGAATTTGGTGCTTGGGTAGGCCATTCTTAGGTCAACTTTCTTGACATGATTAAGCACATGCATGATGATATTTTGTGTGTCATTGTGTTACTTTTACGTTTATTTTTTATCATGTTTGAGATGCTTACTTTGAACCCTAAAAAGGTGCCTAAATGCATGTCTTTCTACTTGAGCTTTTGTGTTGATGCTTAGGATGCTTAGGGGTGTAATGTTGACATGATTGTTGAACTTGAGCATTGGTTTACACTTGTTATAAGATGAGGTATAGCCATCTAAACTCACTTTATAGGTCCCTTTTGGATGCCTCTAATTGATGTAACTGTTGTGTGAACTTGAACATGATTATGTACAAACTTTGTCAACTTTTGCTTGAGCTTTTGTATGCCACTTTTGCTCAATGTTTGGTGAGATATTACATGTCATTTGCTACTGATTTGTATACTTGGATACCTATTAGGCTTGACTTGGATCATCCTTTACTTGCTTGACAATTAACATGCCTTTGTGGAAGTGTTTAGGTGTTTGTTTTGACATTTGTTTGCCTTAACTCTTGATAATGATTTGCCATGAGGACTTTTGTGGTAACTTGAGATGTTTGTACATTGGATCACATGACTTAGCTTCTGACCTAGGTCCTATATGAGTCAATTTCATACTTGGTTGCTCATTGTGTAGTCATGATTGAATGGAATATCCTTAAGGTGACATCTTTGTGCATAATTTTCAAATCTCTTGAACATGAATTGATGTGTATTTCATTATCACTTCTCAACATTTTGAGCATGCCTTTGATATGATTACATCATGTATGTTACTTTAATACATGACTTGACTTAATTTGTGTGACCTTTAAAGGTTAATTTGACATAGTCTTTGAATGGCAAATGTTTGTGTTCTAGTGTAGGATATAACTTGATTTCCTTTAATCTTTCTTAGGACATTAACATAAAGTGGATATAGTAGGTTTAGCTACTGCCCCTCTTAGGTTCATACACCGTTAGGACTTATTTCCCTTTGCTTATTGTTTGACATTACTCCTAGTGTAGTCTTAGGACATTATCTTAGGCATAGGAGCATAGTTTTGCATTTTCCTTTCAACTATTCAATAGTTGAGCTTGACTTGGAGTTCGTAAGTACTTGTATTACTTTACATTGATGTCTCACTTCTCTTTTCCCCTTTGAATTGTGATTGAATCATCTAATGTTTACTTGTGTATAATCACATGTTCCTTTAGGATTCATAGCTTGAATCTAAATTTGGATTAGGTTCAAAGTAGGAGAGACATTAGCTTATCAATCCAAGCATGCTAACATAGGTAGAGATTCCCTCTTCTAACCTTAACTATAGGATCAAGCTTTACATGACAACTTCTAGGATGAAGTTCCCTTTAGAGTTTTCTTTCAACCATTTGAGTCTCTCTTCTCTCTCTAAAAGAAAAGTAAAAACACTTAATAAATATTGTATATGGAGTGCGCCACGAGCCTTAAGCACATGGGAAACAAAATAAACAAAAAGTTCCGTTGGGGGCTTTGCAAATGTTCCGTTGGGGGAGACCTTGTAAAGTATTTGCTCCTATTGTCATAGTCTTTAACACGATACATATCGCAAACATAACAAATCAAAACACTTCTTCTAAAAGACATAAACAAATCAATCGTCTTCCTTCGGGATTCTTTTCTCATCTCATTCACTCTAATCGTAACGATACACTATTTCCATTCTACCCCAAATAGGTAAATTCATAAGTCTCCACACAACGAGCGGCAACACCTAAACTGCTAGAATGCGAACGTTAGTGTCGTCCACCTAAAAAACACCAAACAAACAAAGACCCTGTAGGTCGAACTACGACTGCTTTGACTTCCTCTCTCTTGTTCGATTAAGGATACGTAGGCACAAGATGGCGATGTCTTGGCGAGCAACCTTCCCCCACAATCCCGTAGCCCTCCAAACTACGTTGACTCTGACTTTCCCACTCCCGAGGGAATACATAGGCCTAGGAAGGCGATGTCCTATCGAGTCACCTTTTCTTTCCCCGTTTCTCTATTTCTCGTTCTATTCCTTTCCAGTTAGCAGTTGAGCTTCAGATACCTACACCCTTTGATTAGAACAACAAGCGTGGATCCCATCGGGTATGATGGATGCGAGGGGGTGCTAATGTCTTCCTCTTATATAACCGACTCCCAAACCCAGACTATGGTTGCGATGACCATGTCTTTCCCTTCTTCAGCTTTTCTTCGATCATTTCCTTTCCCTACGTCGGGATAAATAACGTTCGGTGGCGACTCTTTTGTCTTTTCTGCCGGTTGATTTTCGCAGTCGCGACACACGTGTCTTCTGCCATCAATTGGATAAGAATAAAGTTCCTTACCTTATTTGAATTCAAATCTTAAATCGAACGTCACTAATAATACGCCCGTCGAACAGTATTTCCAAATTGCTAGAAATATTTCTAAGTCCATAAAAAATGTCTCTCTTGCACAAGGACACTTTCGACTAAAATTTGTGGGAATATCATTCCAGTCGAAGTCTTCCAAAACTTCTCTAAAATTCTATTTCTTTGATTAATCCTCTTAATCCAATATCAGGCATCGAAATTAGGAGCTAACAAACCAATACATCAACCATTACACCATCAATCAACATACAAACCTAATCAACTATAACTTATTTCGTCATTGTTGTTACAACAAATGCAATGAACACTACAAATAAAAAAATTCAGGTAATCTTCAACTGTTTCTTCAGGATCTTCACCTTCAACTTCAATTCATCCTCTTTGGCTTTGTAGGTGTGAACCATCTCCTTCTCCTCATTCAAGCTCTTTACAAATGAAGAAATTATTTGTTTTTTCCCTAGGATCCATCTCCTCATTCATCCAAACAGAGTGAGAGCATTTTTTGTATCATTGAATCTTATATATCCCACAGTCATAGAAACGGCGTCCTGGGTTCGAATTGGTCTATGCCGTCATTAATGGAGCGTCGAGACCACACTTGCATACGTACTTTGAACGACTTAAAAATCTGCTTCCATGGATACAACCGGATTGCTAAGACATTTTAATGGAAGGATTTGATGGAAAATTGAAGAAACTGGGTGAGAAGAAGATGAACAGTGACTGGGGGGGAAAGAAGACGAAAAGTTACTGAGAACATTAATCAACATTAATTAACAACAACAACATATAAAACATACAATAAAACAAGATTTTATGTAATATTTAAAGAATTCACTTTTTTTAAAATAATCGTTGATCTCGAACAAATTATGAAGTTCATCTAGTTTATAAAGCTATGAAGAAGAAGTACAAGGTGAATAAAGTTTACACAATAGCTTCATACTTCTTGTATTTTTCTTCATGGCTACACAAACCATATGTATCATAGTCAATGTATGCGCTTTGTTAAGGTGGTGAAGACAAATTTGAAAAAATGAGAACATTCACCAAATGAAAAAATGAGAACCCATTGTTAAGTTTAATGAACGAACCTCAAGTTAGCGATTGGTGAAGATGATAACGTGAAAATACATCGTTTATTTGACTTGATTAATGCGTGTTTTCTAGTTGTTTTGATTTGCATTTGTACTATTATGTTGGT
The DNA here is from genome assembly GCA_022829125.1 of Lathyrus tuberosus. Lineage (NCBI taxonomy): Eukaryota > Viridiplantae > Streptophyta > Magnoliopsida > Fabales > Fabaceae > Lathyrus > Lathyrus tuberosus. Next base: position 12,083,223 of record JALAZF010000145.1, read on the forward strand.
ATTTTGTTTGTTTTTAGGTATTTAGCCATGTAAGAGTCACATGCGAAGAAATGAAGTATTTTGGATGAAAAACGGAAGAAATGCAGCAATTTGCACGCAAGGCATTGTCTGACGATTTTGGCCATAACTTTTTATCAGCAAATCAGAATGATGCCCCGTTTGAAGTGTTAGAAAGCTAACGAAGAGATCTACAACATGGAAAGAAAAGCACTCGGCGGACACGGAGCAAGGGTCGGCGGGCGCCGACAGTTAAAAAAAGGAAACGGTCAGAAACGTCTGAGGCAGTTACACCTGAAGAAATTAGTTTCTAAAACGTTTTTCATTATGATTAGAGGCAGTTACAACTTCGAGTTTCCTATATAAGGACTTGTATTTTCACTTTCTAGATATCCAATCTTAGTTTTCAACCTTAGGCATAGAGTTCACTTTGTAAAGCAATAATCCGTCACATCGAGGGGTTATTGCACTATTGTTGTAAGTTAGATTGGATCATCATAGTTAGGAGCTTTACATTTGAAGTTATTTACTTTTCCGCAGTTTACTTTCCAGCTTTGTACCAGATTCAGTCTCCGTTTTGGATCAGGTTTCTTTTATCAATTACATTTTATTATATTCCGCATCGCTTTTATATTAATTTATTTTCCTGCACTGCTTTATATTCGTTTATTTTCTGTCTCTGCCATTACCTTATTATTTTATTTATCTGTGTCTCTTAGAAATGAACTTAAGCGTGACACTTGTGTTCACTCTCTCAAAATACACTCTCACACTTCACACGTTTTTATATGTCTTACTTTGCAAATCGATTTATTTTTATGTTCTCTATTACTATGTCTAGCTAAATCCCAGTATAGTATCTATCCGATTTATTTATAATTTCGTTCAGTAGAAAGCTTTTACCCCAATATTCATTAGCCTTAGATAAACAACGTAATGATAGTATTCGATAGATTGACATTGGTCTCTGTGGGAACGATAAATCTTTTATATTACTCTGACGCAATCCGTGCACTTGCGGATAACACGCATCAAGTTTTTGGCGCCGTTGCCGGGGACCAATTTCGTCAAAATTTCGTACCCTGTTGTTACACCGTCTAGACTAAGGCATCCCTTAGCCGGTAAATGCGAAGAACTCGCAGTACCGGAAACTTAGTTGATCCTTTAGAAGATCCTGAATGTTACGCCCGAGCTCGTCTTCTATTTCGAAAACTCAAAAGATCAATGGCAGAAGAAGAAAACGCTAAACCTCTTAAGGATTTCGCCTTACCCTCTAACGAAGAACCACATTCTAGTATAGTTAACCCAACTATACCAGCCAATAACTTCGAATTAAAACCATCTCTGTTACAATTAGTACAACAGAACCAGTTCGCAGGTCTTCCTACGAAAAACCCGAACCAACATCTTAAAGTCTTTATTCAACTAGCCGATACCTTAAAAGCGAACGGAGCTCCTCCTGAGGCAATACGTCTAAGACTATTCCCATTTTCTTTCAGAGATAGAGCCCGATCGTGGTTAGATTCCCTTCCAGCCAACTCTATAACCACTTGGAATGACCTAAAGAAAGTATTCCTTGCTAGATACTTTCCACCGAGTAAAACTGCTGTCTTACGAAACCAAATAACCCGATTTACCCAAAGCGAAGGAGAATCACTTTTCGACGCTTGGGAGAGATATAAGGAACTATTAAGAGTATGTCCACATCATGGCTTAAAACAATGGCTTATAATTCATACCTTTTATAATGGACTCATGTACAACACAAAGATGACCATAGACGCTGCCGCTGGTGGCGCTCTAATGAACAAAACCTACCCCGAGGCTTGCGCTCTCATTGAGGATATGGCACAAAACCATTACCAATGGGGAACCGAACGAGCACCGGTGGAGAAGAAAGAGACCAAAGGAGGTGTGTATGAAGTGAGTTGTTTTGACCATATGAACGCAAAGATGGATGTTATAGCCCAAAAATTAGAAAACCTAACTATCAACCCCACAGCAACCGTAGCAGCATACAACCATGGTTGGAGGAATCACCCAAATTTTTCCTATAAGAACAATAACCCTACTCAAAATTCAACACCTCAAAGACCACCCGGTTTCCAAACTCAAAGACCCAACCAATCTGCAACATATGCTCCTCAGAAGTCAAATCTTAAGAAACAGGTGGACGAATTCATCTCAGCTCAATTACAACAGAACAAGGAGTTCATGAATCAAAACATTCACATAAATGGACTAATTACTCAGTTGGGTACTAAACTCGATTCTGTAATTACTCATAACAAAATGCTTGAAACCCAAATCTCTCAAGTAGCACAACAACAATCTACTCATGTTACACCTGGAGGGCAATTCCCTGGACAACCTCAACCTAACCCTAAAGGGCATGCTAATGCTATAGCCCTAAGGAGCGGGACCACTTACGATGGGCCTATAAACGCTAGGTTGAATAATCCAGAACCTCCTAGAAAAAAAGTTGTGACCACACCTGAGAAAGGAGATGAGAAATTAGTGGAACCTGAGAAATCTAAAGATACGGAAGTTAAGGAGAAGGAAAGAGAAGAGAATGAAAAAGTTTATGTACCACCTCCTCCTTACAAACCTCCGATTCCATACCCACAAAGACTTAAACAAACCAAATTGGATAACCAATATAAGAAATTCATAAAAGTGATTGAGAAACTCCATGTAGAGATCCCATTCACCGAAGCTATTACCCAAATACCATCCTATTCCAAATTCTTTAAAGACATTCTAACCAATAAACGAAGATTAGAAGATCCTAAACCTATAGAATGTAATTCAATTGCTGAGAATAAGCTTGCTAAGAAAGAGAAAGACCCAGGAAGTTTTTCTATACCTTGTGTTTTGGGAAACCAAGTTATAGATAAAGCACTTCTGGACTTAGGAGCAAGTGTAAGCTTAATTCCTTTAGCCGTTTGTAAAAGGTTAAACCTAGGAGAAATGCAACCGACTAGAATGTCTCTCCAATTAGCCGACAGATCAGTTAAGTATCCAATTGGCATTTTGGAAGACGTCCCAGTTAAACTTGGTCAACTTTATATTCCAACAGATTTCGTCGTAATCGACATTAAGGAAGACGATGAGATCCCAATCCTTTTAGGTAGACCCTTCTTATCAACAGCTGGAGCTATAATAGATGTCAAGAAAGGAAAAATGACATTCGAGGTAGGTAATGAAAAAGTAGAATCTATATTATCCCAATTCTTAAATGCACCAGCCATAGATGACTCATGTTATGCCATCGATATAATTGATGAATGCATAAGAAAACTGGATAAAGAAGATCCAGTAGAAACCATCAAACTACCTTCGATACCCATAATGGAGTACGACGGATTCAAACGCTTATCTGAACCTTACATAGATAACAGTCTTTACGAATGCTTGGCACTTACCCCATATCATATGCCATGTCCGAAAAAACCATCTATAGAGCTTAAGGAGCTTCCTAAGAATTTAAGATACGAATTCTTAGACAAAGAATTAAACCGCCCCGTCATAACCAGTGCCACGCTAGATGGTCTTGAAACCAATCAATTGTTAGATGTTTTAAGAAAATATCCCTCAGCTCTAGGTAATAATATCTCTTATCTCAAAGGAATAAGTCCTTCCATGTGTATGCACCGAATTATGCTGGAGGAAGACGTAAAACCCTCTAGAGAACATCAACGAAGGATAAATCCTATAATGAGTGATGTAGTAAAAAGGGAAGTATTAAAGTTGTTAGAGGCTGGAATAATATACAAAATATCCGATAGTAAATGGGTAAGCCCCGTACATGTGGTACCTAAGAAAGGAGGTGAAACCGCTGTACAAAACAAAAAAGAAGAAGAAATTAAAAATCCTAAGGAGAGTGGCAATAAGGTTGAGGAGAGTTTTGATAAGAAAAGTGTAGAGATCGAGAAAAATCCACCGACACCACCCGAAAGAGAGGTTGTCGAAGAGGTAGAAAAGGAAGCACCTATTGTTGTTCCTCCTCCCTATAACCCACCTATTCTTTTCCCGCAAAGGTTTGTGGAAGCTAAGAAAAATTCCCAGTCCAAAAGGTATGTGGAGGTATTGGAAACTAGCCACACCAATGCACATATGTCTGAGGTCCTGCGTAAAAAGAGAAAATTAGAAGACCATGAAACTAGGGTAATCATTAGTGTTAAAAGGGGAAGGTTAGCCTTTGAGGTGGTGGATGATAGAACTAAGCCCAAACTTGAAAAACTAATACTTAGGATAGATCTAGAACCATCACCACAAGTTCAAAAGAATGAACCACCCCACAGAAGGAAGAAAAGAAAAGGTGAGGGATATGTGAGATGGCTTGATAAGTGGCCATGGAAACCTAAGATTATTAAAAGTCTGATCGAGGAATTATTCTCAAGAGAACCACCATGAGTGCTTGCACTCCTGAGCCGTCGAGCTATCGACGTTAAACAAAGCGTTGCGTGGGAGGCAACCCACGAGTATTTAATTTAATGTTTTCCTTTTACTATTTAAATTTGCAGAAAATAAAAAGATGAATTACTTGCTACGTCTCAGCCACATTTAAGCGAAAAGAGGATTTGGCATGAAGTGGCAATTCATCAGGTTCTTCCATTCCTTTACCCATTTTATCAAAACATTGAGGACAATGTTTGGTTTAAGTGTGGGAGGGATTTTACTCGCTTTCTAGTTATTTTTTTTTGCTTTCTTTATTTTTCTTTGTTTGTTATTGAGTCATTGCATGTACTGTCAAGTCATTTACGTGTGTATCCTATTGGATTTTACTCGCTTTCTAGTTTTTTTTTTTTTGCTTTCTTTATTTTTCTTTGTTTGTTATTGAGTCATTGCATGTACTGTCAAGTCATTTACGTGTGTATCCTATCGTTTATCCCGCTTTCCCTCTTTCTTGAGCCATACCAAATTTTGGAGAAAAATGAATAAATTTTGAAATTTTTGAAATTTTTGGAACAAACAGAGGATAGGTTACAAAGACTTGGGAAAGTTCCTAAAAGATCGATATCGTCTTAACACCGGAGTTCTCTTGAATATAAGAATAAATTTGCATAATTATTATTCGAAAGCCTTGAATTCTCATTTCTGAAGTAGTCTTTAGTAGTTTATTTTAGCAGTCAGCACCATCTTAGTTTCCGCTAAGCGAATGAACCAATGCAAATAAGTGAATGATCCTGTAAAAGAAAGAAAAAAAAGAAGAAAAATAAGTAATGAAAAGAAAACGATTTGGAAAGAGAATCCACCTTCTAAGTTAAGTAACCATCACCAGGTTATTTAGCCCAAACGGCGGAGGAACCTTTGAAATTAAGTTTGTGCGTCTGTATTGAAAAAGATAGCAAAAAGTGTTGAAATTAGGCATAAATATCGGGATCATAATCACCAACAGGTTTGTTCACCATGCGAGTACAAGATAACGGGCTTAATGTGATTGCGCCTGAATGAAAAAGATGAAATGTGAGATGAGTAAGTTTGGTTTGAGCATAATAATGTGATACGAATCGGTAAGTATAGGAAATAGACCTATGATCGCAAAAATACGATGTGTATTGTTACGATATCCTTAGTTTTTGAGTTAGTACCTATCAGTGTGACCTTGTCCAAAGTAAAGTCCATAAGCTTAGTCACTATAAGAATCACTGTTTTTTTCTGTTTACACGAGTTTTGCTTGAGGACAAACAAAGGTTCAAGTGTGGGAGAGTTTGATAACGTGAAAATACATCGTTTATTTGACTTGATTAATGCGTGTTTTCTAGTTGTTTTGATTTGCATTTGTACTATTATGTTGGTATTTTGTTTGTTTTTAGGTATTTAGCCATGTAAGAGTCACATGCGAAGAAATGAAGTATTTTGGATGAAAAATGGAAGAAATGCAGCAATTTGCACGCAAGGCATTGTCTGACGATTTTGGCCATAACTTTTTATCAGCAAATCAGAATGACGCCCCGTTTGAAGTGTTGGAAAGCTAACGAAGAGATCTACAACATGGAAAGAAAAGCACTCGGCGGACGCGGAGCAAGGGTCGACGGGCGCCGACTGTTGTAACAAGGAAACGGTCACAAAAGACGTTTCACCTTCCAAACCACACTCGGCGGACGCGGAGCATGGGTCGGCGGGCGCCGACAGTTAAAAAAAGGAAACGGTCAGAAACGTCTGAGGCAGTTACACCTGAAGAAATTAGTTTCTAAAACGTTTTTCATTATGATTAGAGGCAGTTACAACTTCGAGTTTCCTATATAAGGACTTGTATTTTCACTTTCTAGATATCCAATCTTAGTTTTCAACCTTAGGCATAGAGTTCACTTTGTAAAGCAATAATCCGTCACATCGAGGGGTTATTGCACTATTGTTGTAAGTTAGATTGGATCATCATAGTTAGGAGCTTTACATTCGAAGTTATTTACTTTTCCGCAGTTTACTTTCCAGCTTTGTACCAGATTCAGTCTCCGTTTTGGAGCAGGTTTCTTTTATTAATTACATTTTATTATATTCCGCATCGCTTTTATATTAATTTATTTTCCTGCACTGCTTTATATTCGTTTATTTTCTGTCTCTGCCATTACCTTATTATTTTATTTATCTGTGTGATCTGTGTCTCTTAGAACTGAACTTAAGCGTGACACTTGTGTTCACTCTCTCAAAATACACTCTCACACTTCGCACGTTTTTATATGTCTTACTTTGCAAATCGATTTATTTTTATGTTCTCTATTACTATGTCTAGCTAAATCCCAGTATAGTATCTATCCGATTTATTTATAATTTCGTTCAGTAGAAAGCTTTTACCCCAATATTCATTAGCCTTAGATAAACAACGTAATGATAGTATTCGATAGATTGACATTGGTCTCTGTGGGAACGATAAATCTTTTATATTACTCTGACGCAATCCGTGCACTTGCGGATAACACGCATCAGAAGACGAATCTGAAGACGTGTCTGAAGGTTGAAGTGTGTTTAAAGAGTGAGATGGATGTTAGGGTTATGTTATGAGAGAGAAGAGTGAAATATGTTAGGGTTTTCTTTTGAGAGAAGTGACTGTTATGTACTGAACGATAGATACTTTCGCTTATATACTAAAAAATATCACTTTTCATCACGGTTAGAAAGAAAAACTGTGATGCAATTTTCAAATTTTACAACGGTTGTATTGTAAAACCGTGGTTAAGTAACTTGGTTAAATAACTTTCAATTTTTTATTTATTTATAAACCGGTTGTATTGTAGTACAGTACAATTTATAAGTCATCTAACAACGGTTGGTTTACTTCTCCATTGTAAAATCATTTACAATTTATTTTTTAAATAATGGACTTAAGTGACACGTGCTTAATGTACTCTAAAAAATGGAAAAAATGTAGTTGCTGGGAATCGAAGTTTGCTACACATCATTTATTACTACGGTGTTTTAAGACAACCGTCATTAAATTACTGCTTATAAATCTAGCTACTCACTGGGCACGAAAATTTTAACCTATTACAACGGTGTATATGAATCCGTTGTAAACCTAACATTGTTGTTTGCGCATTTTGTAGTAGTGTTCATTCTATCTCTTATCATCAAACCTTTTGTGTGTGACCCTGAAGGTTCTCGTGACATTGACAATTATACTATATCACACATTTATTATAATAAATAATGAGAAGTATCTAGCAACACATCACTGCTATCCAAGTCACGAAAATGTCATGTGATCTGGAAAAACCTTTTCATGTCTATATTAAAAACAAGGCATAGATCGTGTTACACTTGTCCAGTTCAATATTGGACCCTTAGAAATTTATTCTGTTACGTAGGATGGGCAAATTCCATCTACGTCACTCATGTCCCTCAACATGATTTATGGAGTACCCATAAAATGTTTTTATGGTCATCCATTTACGAACAACGTTTGATCAAAAATAAAGCATTTGACTCCACATCTAGGGTCTATAATGGTTTCAGGTCAGAGGGTGGTATATACCACTATCACCATAAGAATAACTTATGACACTCTGCATAACTTTTTATGTAGTATTTTCATAGTGTGTCAATCTAGTATAAATATTACTCATAATAATCATACCTATGTGAAGACTTGATAACTCTTTATCCATAATCCATGAGATGTGATCATCAGTCTATCCACATAATAGTCTCAAAGCTTTAATATTATCCCACTTCACAATAAAGATCAACTATGAATACTTTAACAAGAGTGTCATTATATTTTATGGTATCTCATGACTAAGTTGTTGGGGTTGGGCTCCCTTCCTATGTGGAGAAATGCCCAAATATGATTAGCTCATTTCTCTTACTTATTTAAGTGGAGAGGGTCAAATTAGTTTTGAGAGAGATAGAGAGAAAATAAGGATTCAAAAGAGAGAAAAGAGGAGAGAAACTCATTCTCATTTTTCTGTAACCAATCTCACTAAATCGACGATCTCTTATTCGTTAACCATCGGATCGAGCTCAAATTTGGAGGGTAGGTTCATAACACATATATCAAACTTTTGACTATTCATAATCTCAAAACAACGTCTGAGGTGAGAGTTATCTACTTCACACTGAAGCTGCAAATTTGGGAAATCTTTCAGCTTTTTTATTCTTATTTGTAAGCTAGTTTGCTTTGTTATTTGCGATTGTTAGCACTAGTTTGTAAATCAATTTAAGAATCTCTTGTACCCTTAATTGATTATAGTGGAGTTATTTCTTTGGTCTGAACGACTCATGGTTTTTACTCTCATATTGAGGGGTTTTCCACGTTAAAATTATCGGTGTTCTTTTGTGCCTTTATTTGTTTTATTTGTCGTCTTATATTTGTTGTTGATCCTCAAGGTTCCTAAAAATCTGGGGAATTTTATATCCGTTGTGTATTGGTCTATTATTTTGTCTTAATTTCCCATCATAAATCACGCTTAAAATTTCATTAAACAGCCTAGTTATTCTAAGGACTCTGTTATTTTGGAAAAACAAACATAATAAAGAAATTCCTTTTAATTATTAATAAATAATTAGATACAAGTACCTAGTTCTAATAAAATTATTGGTCTCCATGGCTTACACTATCCCCACATTGATTAAAAAAGTGGAGACTTGAGCATTTATAACTGAGAGAACCTATACACATATCACTTTAAAGTTTTGGGTGAGTATGTGATGTGTCTCTCATAAGGTGTGTTGCTCGTAAAGTAAAGCCCCATGGGATGTAAAAATTCCCCTCGTATTGACCCCCCAAATTGATGACCCAACATTTTTTACAACTTTGACATAAAAAATATGTATTTTATAATTAATTTCAACATTAGTTGTACAAATCATACTCAATCCATCAGTATATTGAAAATAACTCTACATTCATAACCATATTCACACATAAGATGTATCACACATGGTAGACCCACTCTTTAAGATCATATAAACATATCACAAATAATAGTAACTGATTCCCGACGATCAATAATGAAAATATACTAGCTAATTATAAATTAATTTTTCTAATAATAATAACAAGTATGTTTGCGAAAATTCATTTCTCTTTCATTAAGCACCATTCCATTCATGTTTTTCTTTTCCATGCAATCATAACATTAACTTTAAGTAGGGCGGTCTTTCAGGGCGTGTAAGGCAGCCCATAACACACGACCTCACACTCTTTTATAATTAAGCTATTGTAAATGTTAGTGTTGATGCACTTAGGTAAGGAAGGAATGAGAGTGTTAGAGAGGATGTGGAGAATGAAAAGTAAATTGTGTATATTTATTTAATCTAAATACATACATGTATTTATATACAAGTTATTACTTATACAAGTTATTACTTGTATCCCAAGTAACTAACATAATAAACTAAACTTGGATTATATTACAACATACCCCCTTATAATCCAAATAGCTAATCACAAACTAATCATAATCGATTTGAACTATTCCTAATTTCTTTCTCAAAATAATGAATCTGTTGATCTTCAATCCTTTGGTGAAAATGTCGGCCACTTGTACTTCACTCGAACAATGCCTTACCTCAAGTTCACCTTGATTTATCGTCTACCTCAAGAAGTTAAATCTAGCCTTATTGTGCTTACTCCTTCCATGGAAAAGTGAATTTCTTGCAAGATTAATGACTAACTTGTTGTCAATCTGTAGCACTAGTGGTCTACTTACTTCGACCTTTATCTCATCCAGTGCATATTTGATCCAGATTACTTGACAGGCAACATAGGAGCTTACTATATGCTCAGCCTCACATGATGATAATGCCATCACAGGTTGCTTTCTCGAGCACCATGAGATTGGGGCACCAAACACTTGAAAGAAATAGCCAGTTGTACTTTTTCTATCCTCCTTATCTCCACACCAATCATCATTTAAATAGCAATTGATCACAACTTCTTTGCCTTCATAATCTTGTAAAAATATGATTACACAATTTAGTGATCCTTTTAGGTATCTCAGGATTCTCCTTACAGCCTTCATGTGTGACACACTTGGTTCATCCATGTATCTGCTAACCAATCCTACTGAGAAACCTATATTAGGTATGCTATTTCACACATATCTCAGAGATCCTACAATTTTTTTTTAGAAAAGTGACATCGACCTTGTTCTCATCTCCATGCTTCTCTAGTTTCAGATTTGGTTCGACAGGTGAGGAAGTAGGATTTAAATCAGTCATCCTAATCCATTCAGTATTTCTTTGACATGCTTTCTTTGATGTACCACCATACCTAGTTTGGTAATCTTAAATTCCATGCCTAGAAAATAAGACAAGTTTCCCATATTTGACATTTCAAATTTCGTCTTCATCGACTTTTTGAACTTCGGCAAGTTTTCATTGATATTTCTAGTTACTAGTAAGTCATCAACATATAAGAATACGATGGTTATGTATTGTTTCATGGCTTGTAGATAGACACCATACTCAGAACTATATTTGATGAATCCCAATTCGACTAGGTATGAGTCAATTTTCTTATTTCATGTCCTAGGTGTCAGTTTGAGGCTATAAAGTGCTTTGTGAAACATGTACAGTTTCCTTGCTTCCTACTGTATCACAAAACCATGTGGGTGTATGACATATACAACTTCATCTAGGGAACCATTCAAAAACAGTGATTTCACATCTAAGTGAAATGTCGACCAACCTTGCTTGCATGCTAATGCTACCACTAGTCTAATGGTATCTAATCTTACAACTGGAGTATATACATCACAGTAATCGAGGCCTTCTCTTTGAATAAATACTTGTGTTACTAATAATACCTTATGTCTTAAAATTGGCCTATCGGGATTGTAATTCAATTTGAACACCCACTTCACTTCAATAGTTTTTGTGTGTGTTGGCAATTCGACTAGCTCCCACATATTGTTTCTTTCGATGGCTTGTAACTCTTCAACCATACTTGCTGATGTTGAGTACAATCAAATGTAAGTATTTAGTTTTATCGTATCCACATGGATTGGAGCGATATCAAAATCGTTCAACACTTTCTATGATTCTAGGCAAAAGTTCGAGATGTTTGGTTTATAAGTTACGAAAAGTAAACACGTATAATAAATGAAGATAGTTTTTAGAGGAATAGACTTGTTAGGATATCCACTGATTCAATATGCATTTCACGAATCAGTTATACACAATTTAAGCATGTTTCGATATTATCACGTATTGCTTACAAACAAAGTTTATGTCTAAACTTTGATGAGATTTCTACCTTATGGTTTAATCGACGATTTCTCAGCCGATTAAACAATATGGCAGCATTAAGATTCGATACTTTTTGTGAATATTAAACCTAAATCTATGTCTAGCATTTAGGATTTAATAGATGTTATCTTATATCGAGATTAGAATCGTATTTGTCAATATCAATTTAAACCATGAAATAAACGATGAAACAAAGATAACATCAATAATGATTCATACATAAATTGCGTATAACACCATGATTAAAGAAAATACATAATATTTCGGTGAACTACGACCAATCCCAACAAGAGAGGGATTTAGCTACTCATGGTAGCTTGAAGCATAATGGAAGAATTGAGTTGAAAGAGCATCAATGACGATTTCCCGACTCTTGATACGTATCCAACTCCTCTTCCTCTAATCCTCACTTCTATTTATTACAAACTATTTATGACAGAAAATGTATTAAGAAAAACATGAGATCCTTTCTGCAATGCACTTGATCCCTTTTTATATTGTTCTTGGCCGCCTAAGTTCACATAGCGAGAGAAAGTTCGCTATGCGGACTTCCTTTCCTTCTTCATTAAGTTTTGAATTCGACCGCCTTTCAGACACCGCCAAACTTCGCTATGCGAAGTATAGTTTGCGTCGCAAACTTTGGTTGCTTCCTTTCGCTTCAAGCGAAGATTGGCCATTTTGGTTCTGTTTTGAGTTGCTGATTCCTCACCTTTCCTCGCGTCGCAACCTTCGCTATGCGACACATAGCGATCTTCAAGCAAAGTTTGATCAATTTGATTCTGTTTTATTCTACTAAATCTCGCTTCCTTTCACATAGCAATGCTCGCGTAGCGAAGCTTTTGGTCGCGATGCGAAAGTTGCAGGGCATGGTTTTTCTCTTTGTTCAACTAGTTTTCTTTATGCCTAATACCTGCAAAACCACACAAATTCACAAGTACCAACCTTTTGGGTCTTTTGTTAGTCAATTCTGATACAAAATGTAAAGGAACAAAGTAATTTGTTTGAGTTTTGACTAATGATACATTGTCTTTTGGATTGTTATCACCTGCCTTCCGTTGTTTTTTCTTTAATGCCTCGCTATAGTTGATTGGTTCAACACTCACAAGTAAAGCAAAATAAACCAAGTCTCCATCTGGTGTGACTTCATCATCACCAACCACTTCATAGTCTTGAAGTCTTGGTGGGACAACACTGGTTCTTTGAGGTCTTTGTCTTATGCCTACCACACCTTCATGGTTTGATTCTTTAATAATTGGAACTTCAGTAACTATCGAGAGCTCATTAACTAGAACCTCATCATGATCACTACTTTCTTTATCAAAGTCATAAATCATCAAAGATTTGTTGGTTGCATCATTAGTGTCCCAATTCCAAGCAGAGTTTTCATCAATCACAATGTCTCGAATCACCAAAATCTTACCTTTGATTGGATTGAATAGCCTGTATGCTCCAGTCGTATGATATCCTACCATAATCATAGGTTCACTCTTATCATCAAGTTATCTCTCCTTACATCAGGAGCATGCTTATAGCAGATAGAGCCAAACACCATTAAATGACTCACTGATGGTCTCTTTCCACTCGATGCTTCTTTAGGAACCTTGTTCTTTAGTATCTTGGTAGGGAACTTGTTCAATATATAGACAACAGTGGTGTCTGCTTCACCCCATAAGTATTTTGGAAGGTTCTTTGGGTTCAACATGCATCTAGCCATATCCAATATGGTCCTATTTCTTCTTTTTGCTATTCCATTATATTGGTGCGTGTAAGGAGTAGTTACCTCATAATCAATACCATGTTCTGCACAAAAGTCCTCAAATATCTTGGATGTGTATTCTCTTCCTCCATATGTCCTTAGAACCTTGATATTCTTTTCACTTTGGTTTTCAACAAGTATTTTGAATCTCTTAAAGATTGTGTATAATTCATCTTTGAGCTTAATCACATATATCTATAGTTTTGAACTATACTCATCAAAAAATGAGACAAAGTATTTGTTTCCACCAATGGTATGATCCTAATAAGGGCCACATACCTCTGAATGAAATACTTCTAGTATACAAGAGGACCTTGTAACACCCTTCTACCCAACAAGCATTAACGACAAATACATAAAAATATATCAGAATAAAATCCCAAAAGGGCGTCATATTTCGTCATAAAACATCAAATGGTAACATTCTGCTCCGTAACATGGATTATAATCATCAAAATTAAATTATTTACTACGCAGCAGAAAACTTCAAAAGAAAACATCATAAGTTATAACATCAAAAGGTTTTTAAAACAACTTCAAAGCCCCATAATATCATCAAATAAAAGAACACTATGATTCAACTTAAACGTCCCGACCCGATGTTACATATCAGAGGAAGACCCTCTACTCGACCAAAATAATCAAAACACTTCAAGTCAGATCTTCACACACCAAAAAACTAATCCTGATCACCTGCACGTTACCCACGTGGAGGCAACATTCAAACAGGCAGGGTGAGTAATCATAAACCATTATACGAAATATAAGATAAGAAATAATAATGTAGCATGCATCATAATAAAGCAACATATTCATTATACATCATCCTCAATATACATCATGAAAATCATGTCATCAACGTCATTCATTCACAATCATGCAATGCCACATAAAATGAAATGCACAACACAGACTCATGCATGTGGTACGAATTTGTCATGTTTGATGGACACTGGGCCATTACCTTCCAAAGATCCCCACCAATAGGATCGATTCTACAAAAGAACCAGAGCAACATCATACACCCCAATCCACACAATGGGATTGTAGCCACCACTGGACCAAAGTCCTAAAAGCGTCACTGGATCGAAGTCCTAGGATGCTATGAATGCATGATGCAAACGTCATAAATCGTCATCGTCATAAAAACGTCAATTGCATCATCATTTATAAACTCTCATCAAGTATCATGGTAATACATCAATAACATACATAAAAAATGACATAAATCATCATGTTATCACATCATCATCATGCATCAAAAGTCATCATAAATCATAAAGACACAAAGCATTACATGATAGAAAAGAAAAAAAAAAGAAAAGAAAATTACTGCTCCTGCTCGCCTGGAGCTCGCCTGGCAAAGCAGGTCGCTCGCCATGGTTTCGCCCGACGAAGCAGGGGCGAACCATCTTCCCTCATACAAAATCCAGTAGCTCACATTTCACACTCTCCCTTCGCTTCCAATTTCGCCCGGCGAGCAGCTCGCTCGCCTGGGTTTCGCCCGACGAAGCAGGGGCGAATCCCACACTCTCATACAAAATCCAGTAGCACCATTTTCCACCTTTCCTTCGCCCGCACTTTCGCCCGGTGAGGTTGGGGCGAATTCGCTTCACCCGGCGAGACGGGACTTTCGCCCGGCGAAACACGTGAACCTGCAACTTCTTAGTTGCGCTTATGCACCTGTATCAGACCCCAAAGGTCTGCGATTCCAACACCCAACAGTCCAAAATACTCACAATTCACCATAGAAACAACACAACAACAACAATACATCATAAAGGGTTTTATCCCTAACATCTAATACCTTTCCAAAACCCCAATTTCGTCACGAACTCGTCTAATTTACCCAGAAACCCACTACCCACATGCTTCTACACCTATATCAATTATAATGGTAAAAGATTATCCCCATACCTTAGAAAAATAGCTTTTTGATTCCTCCTCTCTGAGTTATTTCAAAACCTCTCTGAACCCTAGCCTTCTTCTCCTTTTCTTCAGAGCGTTTTCTCCAAACCGATCGTATCACAAATGACTTCTCACTCTCTCTCTCTCTTTTTCCTTTTGTCCAACTTACCCCTAGGACCCTTAATAGACTTTTCCACCATTGTCCTCACTTATTCTTGCACAATTACCATTTAGCCCTTCCTTTTATTTTAAAATAATAATAATAATTTAAATAACATTGTCACATTATTCCATTATTATTATTATCGAAATAATTCCTAATAAATCATATACTCCTAACATCATCAACACACCCTTAACTTCGTCAATACCCCACAACATAAATCATCAGACATCAAAATAATTCACCAAAAATTCACCAAATTATGAATATTTAAAATAAACCAATTAAATAAATATTCTTGTGATTTTTGGGGTGTTACAACTCTCCCCCACTTAAAGAAATTTCGTCCTCGAAAATTACCTGAAGGAAACAGAGTCGGATACGACTCCTTCATCGGATCCTCGTGCTCCCAAGTCCAACTCTCACCAGCTAGTCCACCCCATAACACCTTCACCAAAGATATATCTTTACCCCGTAGTTGCTTCATTTCTCTTCCATTTATCCGCACAGGTAATGCTTCAACGGTCAGATTATTTCTCACCTGTACGTCATCCATCTTAATCACATGCGATGGATCCGGAATGTACTTCCTCAACTGAGACACATGGAACATATCATGTAAATTTGCAAGCGACGACGGTAAAGCAATCTGATATGCTACTTCCCATATCCTCTGTAAAATCTGATACGGACCAACAAAACGTGGAGTGAGCTTCCTCTTCTTCAAAGCTCGTCCCACACCAGTCACCGGCGTAACCCTCAAAACACGTGATCTCCCTCTTAGAATTCAAGTGCTTTCTTTCTCTTATCATGATAACTCTTCTGACGACTTTGCAAAGCTCTCATCCTCTCTTGGATCATCTTAATCTTTTCAGTCGTCTCCTGCACAATTTCAGGTCTGAGTACAACACTCTCGCCCGATTCGTACCAACACAATGGAGTTCTACACCTCCTTCCATACAAAGCTTCATACAACGCCATCCCAAATGGCTATCCCAAGATCCTCCTTGATCTAACACACAAGCCCTCAACAAATCCTCCAATGACTGGATAGTCCTCTCTGTATGGCCATCCGTCTGCGGATGATATTAAGAACTCATTCTCAATTTACTACCCAAAGCATCTTGTAAACTCTTCCAGAACCTCGACGTAAATCTCGGGTCTCTGTCCGACACAATGCTCAAAGAAATCCCATGCAACTTCACAATCTCCTCAATGTACATCTCAGCTAACTTCTGCATAGAATTGTTAATCTTCATCGGCAAGAAATGAGCATATTTAGTCAACCTGTCTACAATCACCCAGATAGAATCATTCCTTTTTGCAGTCTTCGGCAATCCCGACACAAAATCCATGGAAATACTATCCCATTTCCATTCTGGAATATTCAACGGCTGCATCATACCCAAAGGCTTCTGATGCTCAATCTTGGATTTCTGACAAATAAAACAGGCATAAACAAACTCCGCAATATCTTTCTTCATACCTGGCCACCAAAACAATTTATGTAAATCCTGGTACATCTTCGTAGCACCGGGATGAATACTCATTATACTTCGATGTCCTTCTTCAAGAATACTCTTCTTTATTTCGGGAACATCTGGAACACACACTCTGTCTCTGAACCTTATCACACCATTCTCCTCAATTCGGAATTCACCTCCATTACCCAGGTTAATCAAAGTTTCCTGATCAACTAGCTTCAAATCAGATTGCTGACCCACTCTGATCTCTTCTAGAATACCACTAGTTAACTTTAACATACCCAATTTCACACTGTCAGGAGTCTCTTCACATACCAAACTCAAATCTCGGAATTGCTCAATTAATTCCAACTCTCTCACCATAAGCATGGACATATGCAATGACTTCCTGCTCAATGCATCTGCCACCACTTTTGCCTTACCAGGATGGTAATTCAAATCGAAATCATATTCTTTCAACAACTCCAACCACCTCCTTTACCTTATGTTCAACTCTTTCTAATCGAATAAGTACTTCAAATTCTTATGATAGCTAAACACTTCAAATTTAGAGCCAAAAAGGTAATGTCTCCAAATTTTCAACACGAACACCACTGCTGCCAATTCTAAGTCATGTGTAGGATAAGTCCTTTCATGAACTCTTAATTGTCTCGAAGCATAAGCAACAACCTATACATTCTGCATCAACACTCCACCAAGACCCATCTTCGAAGCATCACAATACACCACAAAAGATTCATTCGGATTAGGAAAAACCAAAACCGGAGCGGTCGTCAATTTCTTCTTCAATTCCACAAAACTATTTTCACATGCAACATCCCATACACAAGCCTGACCCTTACGAGTCAACTGTGTCAACGGTAACGCCAATCTAGAAAAACCTATGAACTTGCGATAGTAACCTGCCAACCCAAGGAAACTTTGTATCTCAGTAGCAGTCTTCAAAGTCTCCCATTATAACACAGCATCAATCTTAGAAGGATCAACAGCAATTCCACCACTTGAAATCACAAGGCCAAGAAAACTCACCTCTTTCAGCCAAAACTCACACTTCGACAATTTTGCATATAACATATTCTCTTTCAATACTTGCAACACAGTCCTCAAATGCTTAGCATGTTTTTCTTCAGATTTAGAGTATATCAGGATATCATCAATGAAAACCACCACAAACTTATCCAAATACTCATGGAAAATCCGATTCATATACTCCATGAACACACCAGGTGCATTGGATACACCAAACGACATCACAATGTATTCATAGTGACCATACCTCATCCTGAAAGCTGTCTTCGGAATATCATCCGGCTTAACACGAATCTGGTGATAACTAGACCTCAAATCAATCTTACTGAACATTCAAGCGCCTATTAACTGATCCATCAAATCGTCAATTCTCGGAAGTGGATACTTATTCTTGATAGTCACCTTATTTAACTGCCGATAATCAACACACAACCTCATACTACCATCTTTCTTCTTCACTAACAACATAGGAGCACCCCATGGAGAAATACTCGGTCGAACAAACTTCTTCTCAAGCAATTCTTCCAGTTGTTTCTTTAATTCACTTAGCTCAAAAGCTGACATTCGATAAGGAACCATTGACAGCGAACTCGTACCTGGTATCAAATCAACCGCAAACTCTACTTCACGTTCTGGAGGAAAATCACTTATGTTATCCGGAAACACTTTTGGGAATTTGTAGACGACCAGTAATTCGACACTCGCAGTTTCACGATTAACTTGCAACGATGTAAATAGTGCAAACATCAAGGCTTCATCTTCTAAGAGTTCGTCTACTTGCTTAGCAGACAAGAACATTAACTCTCCATTATCACCAAACTCGGGAAACTCCACATTCTTATTATAACACTTGATGTGAATGTAGTTGAACTCCAACCAGTTCATCCCCAGAATCACATTGATTTGGTGTAAGGGCAAACACACCAAATCCATCACAAAACTCTTCCCAAAAATCATCAAAGGACATCTCGAACACACAAAAGTAGTAGGAACAGAACCATTAGTAGGAGTCTCTATTACCATACTACCATTTATATCAGACAAATTCAAACCGAATCTATTAGCACATTCAAGCAAAATAAATGAATGAGTAGCACTGGTATCAATAATAGCGACCAACGCAACATTGTTAATAAAACAAGTACCTCGAATCAAGTTATCCTTCTTATGATCTTCTGAACCACTCAAAGCAAACACTCTGCCATTAGTCTGAGCCACGGTAGCAGTCTTCTTCAGCTTCTGACACTGTGTACTGATGCGACCTTGTTCACCACAGTTGAAACAATTCAGACCCTCATCTTTGCAATCAGTAGCTCTGTGACCTCTCTTACCACATCTGTAGTACCTTAACACACTATTGTTGAAAACTTCAGCACGGTGGCCTTGCTCGCCACACCTGTAACACTTCACAAAAGCGGGAGCTGCTCCCCCACTTGTCTTCTTCCCATCTGAAGCCTTCTGTTTCCCTTTTTTCAGCTGGAGTCACATAAGGTTTTCCTTTGAACTGTCCCTTCTCTTTCTTCTCACTAAGATGCTTGTAGTGAGTAGATCGAGCTCGGCTATCCTCATCGTAGATTCTATTCTTATCCACCAGCTCAGCATACCTTCGAATCTATTGGTAACTAATACCATGCTTGATCTCTGGTCTCAGCCCATTCTCAAACTTAAGGTATTTGGACATCTTGGCATCAACACGATTATAATGCGGATAGAACTTCACCAGTGCTTCAAACTTCTCCGCATACTCTGCCACAGTCATATTTCCTTGCTTCAGCTCAAGGAATTCTACCCCTTCTTGCAGCGAGCATCTTTAGGAAAATATTTTCCCAAAAACTCTCTCTTAAACACAACCCATGTTATCTCAGTACCAACATCCTCCAGCCTCTGACGGATGTTATCCCACCAATCTTCAGCTTCTTCTGACAGCATATGAGTTCCAAACTAAACTTGTTGAGCATCCATACACCCCATACCCGGAAGATCTTCTCAATCACCTTAAGCCACTTTTGTGCACTCTCTGGATCATGAGTGCCCACAAAAGTTGTCGGATTGTTCCTCTGAAATTTCCCCAAACCACAGAACTCATCAGGAGCTCCACCATTCTGATTGTTCGGAGCCATTGCCTGAGCAAGAGATTCCAGCGCATCAGCAATATCACAATCGTTTCTCCCAGCCATTCTGCACACCAACAAACAATATTAGAAGAAACAAAATTCATCGACAGTGTACACACACTCATCGACTGACAGGGAATTGACATCATACAACACCTGGCCAGAAAGACCGACCTGCTCTAATACCACTAATGTAACACCCTTCTACCCAACAAGCATTCACGACAAATACATACAAATATATCAGAGTAAAATCCCAAAAGGGCGTCACATTTCGTCATAAAACATCAAATGGTAACATTCTGCTCCATAACACGGGTTATAATCATCAAAATTAAATTATTTACTACGCAGCGGAAAACTTCAAAAGAAAACATCATAAGTTATAACATCAAAAGGTTTTAAAACAACTTAAAAGCCTCATAATATCATCAAATAAAAGAACACTATGGTTCAACTCAAATGTCCCGACCCGATGTTACATATTAGAGCAAGACCCTCTACTCGACCAAAATAATTAAAACACTTCAAGTAAGATCTTCACGCACCAAAAAGCTAATCCTGATCACCTGCACGTTACCCACGTGGAGGCAACATTCAAACAAGAAGGGCGAGTAATCATAAACCATTATACGAGATATAAGATAAGAAATAATAAGGTAGCATGCATCATAATAAAACAACATCTTCGTTATACATCATCCTCAATATACATCATGAAAATCATGTCATCAACGTCATTAATTCATAATCATGCAATGCCACATAATATGAAATGCACAACACAGACTCATGCATGTGGTACTAATTCGTCATGTCTGATGGAAACTGGCCATCACCCTCTAAAGATCCCCACCAATAGGATCGATTCTACAAAAGAACCGGAGCAACATCATACACCCCATTCCACACAATGGGATTGAAGCCACCACTGGACCGAAGTCCTAAAACCGTCACTGGACCGAAGTCCTAGGATGCTAAGAAGGCATGATGCAAACATCATAAATCATCATCGTCACAAAAGCGTCAATTGCATCATCATTTATAAACTCTCATCAAGCATCGTGGTAATACATCATTAACATATATCAAAAATTGACATAAATCATCATGTTATCACATCATCATCATGCATCAAAACTCATCATAAATCATCAAGACACAAAGCATCACATGATAGAAAAGAAAAAAAAAGAAAAGAAAATTACTACTCCTGCTCGCCTGGAGCTCGCCCGGCGAAGCAGGTCGCTCACCCGGCGAACCAGGGGTGAACCATCTTCCCTCATACAAAATCCAGTAGCTCACATTTCACACTCTCCCTTCGCTTCCAATTTCGCCCGGCGAGCAGCTCGCTCGCCTGGGTTTCGCCCGACGAAGCAGGGGCGAATCCCACACTCTCATGCAAAATCCAGTAGCACCTTTTTCCTACCTTTCCTTTGCTCCCACTTTCGCCCGGCGAGGTTGGGGCAAATTCGCTTTGCCCGGGGAAACACGCGAACCGACAACTTCTCAGTTGCAGTTCTGCACCTGCATCAGACCCCAAAGGTCTGCAATTCCAACACCTAACAGTCCAAAATACTCACAATTCACCATAGAAACAACACAACAACAACAATACATCATAAAGGGTTTTATCCCTGACATCTAATACCTTTCCAAAACCTTAATTCTGTCACGAACTCGTCTAATTTACCCAGAAACCCACTACCAACATGCTTCTACACCTATATCAATTATAATGGTAAAAGATTCTCCACACACCTTAGAAAAATAGCTTTTCGATTCCTCCTCTCTAAGTTATTCTGAAACTCTCTGACCCCTGGCCTTCTTCTCCTTTTCTTTAGATCGTTTTCTCCAAACTAATCGTATCACAAATGACTTCTCACTCTCTCTTTTTTTCCTTTTGTCCAACTTACCCCTAGGACCCTTAATAGACTTTTCCACCATTGTCCTCACTTATTCTCGCATAATTACCACTTAGCACTTCCTTTTATTTTAAAATAAACCAATTAAATGAATATTCTACTGATTTTCGGGGTATTACAGACCTCATTAGAACAGCCAATATGAAAGACTTTCTGTATTGTTTCCCTACCAAGCAACCTTCACAGAGCTTGTCAGGCATGATAAGACTTGGTATGCTAGTTACCATATCTTGACTAATAAGTTGATTTAGTGACCTAAATTTTAAATGGCCAAACCTCTAGTGCCACAACCAACTAAGCTTGTGGTCGACAACTATTTTCAAGCATTATACCTTAATCAAATAGTTCGTGGTCTTAAATGTCCTATTCTTCGATAGAGGATATTTTAAGACTAAATTATTCTGAGTGTCAAATAATTCCAAAGCTCCATCTTTCATAACCCGAAAGAAACCTTTTTCGACCAGTTGTCTAACGTTTAGCGAATTGCAATTCATTCCAGGTACAGAGAATACATCTATGATCGTGGCTTTTCATCCATTTCTTTTTTGAATAACTATGTTTCCTGTACCTTCATCTTGTAATGAGCTACTATCTAGAAGCCTGGCATTGCTCTTCTTTGACTCATCAAAATCCATTAAGCAAACTCTTTAACTAGTCGTGTGGCTTGAGCTGCCTGTGTCCAGGAATCATATCTTGGAGTCGACATGCTCATTTAAAACTGCAGCCATAAGCACTATGGTTTTTAGAAGCATCTGAATCTTCACGTGAAAATTTTGCTCCTTCAAAACACTTCTCTTTTGAAGAACCTTTGCTATCATTCTTATACTAGCAATTCTTGGTCAAATGACCTCACTTTTCATAGTTGTAACACTGTACACTCTTTTTCTCGAGTTTTTCTTTATGAGTCTAGGTTCTTTCTTCTCTTTTAGAGGATTTGGATGTCCTCTCATCATTCTTTTGCTTGCGAGAATCCATCCAATAACCTTTCTTTCTTAGGGACTAGTCATCTCTGCCTTTAAATCTGGAACCTCCATGTTTGGGCATGTAGTGCTTGTATCGAATCTTGAACCTCTTTTCTCTCAATCATCCTTAACTCGCGTGCCTCCAACGAACCAACCAAATCTTCCATTTTCAAGGCTCAAAGATTGTTGGATTCTTTAATGGCCACGATAACATGTTCAAGGTGAGAGGTCAAGATTCTCATTACCTTCTCAAATATCATCTTATCAATTAGGGCTTCACCAGATGGACAAGATTATGCACCTTCGAGACATAGCTTACAATCTTTTCATCTTCTCCCATTTGTAGTAGCTCATAATGTCTTCGTAGTACTTGTAACATGAGACCTTTAACCTTCTTACCACCTTCGTAATACTTGACAAGAATATCCCATGCTTCCTTTGTAGATTCAACATGAAAAATTCGATCAAAATTCACAGCATCCACTGTAGATTGAATACAAAATGTAGCCCTGCATTCTTTCTTCTTGGAATCCTTGTGGTTGATCCTCTGAGCGTCATTTGCGTTGTGAGCAAGTTCAAAGACGCCATTAATGACCACTTCTAGGGTTTCTTGGAAACCAAACAAGAATTTCATTTGCTTACTCCATTGGTTCCCATTTTTTCGTAAAAATTTGGAAGAGAATTGAAAATACCATTGCCACCATTCATCTCTATAGAAAATGTGATTCACGATCCCTAGAAAGAACGTGCAAATCTTGAATCAAGATCAAGAAGAACAAACCAAAATTTAGATAAAGATTTGTTAGTGTTGAATCAAATATGTGAGGAAGGAATGAGAGTGTGGAGAGGATGTGGAGAATGAAAAGTAAATTATGTATAATTATGTAATCTAACTATATACATGTATTTATATACAAGTTATTACTTGTATTACAAGTAACTAACATAACAAATTAAACTTGAATTATTTTATAACAGTAAAAAAAAAAGGTCTCTATACACATATTATATAATTAATTTACAATTAAATAAAATCTTTGAAAAAATCTACAACTCAACTAAAATTATTTTTAATTTCTTATACAGGATCTCTTAAAAATTTGAGGCAACCATGAGTTAAATATATTTATGCATTGTGAACTTTCATGACATACAAACAACACATAAAATATTAAATGGAATTTGAATGCAATTTCATTATAATGACAACTCATCTAAATGCTAAATAAGAAAAGGTAAACGCCGAGAATCATAAAGGAATACGGGACAAGAGGATCAGTGGACGAGAGTTTCTTACAAGCAGAAGAAAGACAAGAAATGGGACGACGCTGGGAGAGGAAAAGGAAAGGCATCTGAAGATTCAACGAAGTTTTTCATCACGGAGTTCCCCGAAAGAATGTGAGCTAAAGATTTGTATAACGTATTTTCTGAGTATGGAGAAGTCGATGAAGTATTCATCCTCAAAAACGTGATAGAAGGGGGAAAATACGGTTTTGTTAGGTTTTTTTTGGTGGAGGACTGTCGTAGAATGAGCATGAAACTTGATAGCATCTTCATCGATGGTAGGAAGATCTATGCTAATGTCATGTGGTTCAATAAGAGACGTAATGAGGAGTCAGAGAATGAGAGACAAATAGAAAGAAACAACAAGGAGAAGGATGGGTGCAGGGAAAAGAAGGATGATAACTATCAGTCATTTCCTAGTAAAGACGTCAACAAAAATAGTCATTTTCATCAATCTTTTTCTGAAGTCGTTAGAGGAAACGATAAGGAACCCAAATGGGATTTGCAGTTTAACGTCAAGAAAGATGAAATGGAGAGGTGCCTCAGAGCTTACGTAGGTAGAGAGGCATCACCAGGGATGACTTTTAACATTCAGAGGCATTTTCATTCAGAAGTCTATTTTGGGGTAAAAGTGACGCCGCTGGGGGCGAACCTCTGTTTGATGGAGGAGAATGAATCGGGAGAAATAGAGGAGTTGCTCTCTAGTGCGAAATCTTGGCTGGATAAATGGTTCACGGAGGTTAGAAGATGGAAGCCAGGAGACATCAATCCAGAACGGCTAGCATGGGTACTGCTTTTCGGCATTCCCTGTCACGCAAGGTCCGTTAGTTTCTTCGAGTTCATGGCATCAAAAGTGGGGAAATACATTATTTGTGAAGAAGATTCTTTGAACTTCACAAGAATGGATGTTGCTAGTGTGTTGATCAGAACGCCCTGTGGTAAGAATATTGATGAGTTTTTCAAAGTATCTATTAACGGAATTATATATCGTATCAGAATAGTTGAAGTTTCGAAAGGCCTTTGATGTTTTCACAAGCCTAAATTTGAGGTGGTGTCTTCTCATTCGGATTCTGAGGAATCAGACGACTCATTGGTGAAGGAAAGTGTCTGATGGTGGAGTTCAGGGAAAGAGTACGCCGAAGAAGGAGAAGAAGATGTGAGTGTTTGATGAGGCTCTGATAGAAGCAGACATATGCCTATCGTAGGGAGCTCAAAGGGGTCTTTTGTCTCGTATGGGTCCATGAAAAGTGTGTCAGAAAAAGTTCCTTTTGTGCACAGCGCAGTGCTCGAGGAAGTTAGCTCAGGTTACAAGGAGAAAAGCAATGAGGATGGGCAGACGAGGAGCAAGAAGTCAACATCAGACTTTAATGTAGATATTTCTACAGGAAGGTCAACGGAAAGAAGTGATCAGGATTTGAGTAATAAAATTTTAGTATCTAGTCCAATTTTAGTATCTAGTAATAAAATTTTCGCTGATGACACTTTGTTGATGGGAGAGGCAAACTGGAGTAACTTATGGTGCATGAAGGCTATTCTGCGCGGGTTTGAAGTGTTAACTGGTCTCAAAGTTAATTTTTTTAAGAGTAAGATTAGAGGTATTAATCTGAGCACTGACTATATGGTTTCTGCATTAAATTTTCTACATTGTGACATTCTGTATTTTCCTTGTTCATTCCTTGGTGTTATTATTGGAGATAGCCCTAGGAGACATCATATGTGGAAGAGTGTAATAGACAAAGTCAAGAGTAGACTTTCTGTGTGGAAGGGGGGAACTTTGTCTGTAGGTGGGAGGATTGTTTTAATTAACTCAGTTATTAACGCCTTGCCTTTATACATGTTGTCATTTTACAAGGTTCCTGTTGGTGTTATAAAGACTCTGCAGAGCATACAGAGAAGGTTTTTATGGGGAGGCAGTGAAATCAGTAAGGGAATCAACTGGGTGGATTGGAAATCGGTATGTCTTCCCAAAGAGAAAGGTGGTCTGGGCATTAAGGACTTATCTAGTTTCAATCAGGCTCTTATTCTGAAATGGAAGTGGAGAATGGTGAAAGGTGAAGATAGTGTGTGGAAGGCTATATTGGAAAGAAAATATGGAAGCAATATTCCTTTGGTTATGAATAGCCATGAAGGGGAGAAAGGTAATAAGTATGAATCAATCTGGTGGAGGGATTTGAAGGGTATAGGATTCGATCAAGTGTCAAAGAGGAACTTGTTTATGGACAATATTAGATGCAAGCTTGGGAATGGGGAGAAAATATCATTTTGGCATAATCGTTGGGCTTTGGATGTTCCTCTGAAGGATGAATTCCCAAATCTTTTTTTTTTGCAAATTTTTCTGGTTGTTCTGTAGCTAAGCTTGGTGAGTGGGTCGGGGATGATTGGTTTTGGAACTTAAGCTTCAGTCCTTTTCCTACTAATTCGGCTGTGGAGAAGGAGAAACTTGATTTGTTGGATGTGTTAGAGGACATAAAACCTTCCAGGGGTGATTGGTGATTTCAAATGGGAGCCAGGTCAGATTTCCTTATCAACATCTTTTGAAGGCTTTTTTGTTAGGAGTTGTTCCATAGTCTCACTCATGATAGGGATGACAGTAGACTGGATGCAGAAAGTTTGGTTTGTCTTAACAAAATCTAGCAGATGAAAATTCCGTCGAAAGTTCAGGTATTTGCGTGGAGGCTGGTGAGGAAAAGGTTAGCTACTAAAGACCTTTTGGAGAGAAGAAATATTGACATACCTAATGGAGATTATAGTTGTAGTCAGTGCAGGCATTACGAGGAAACAATTTCACATGTTTTTATGAAGTGCTCTTATGCTGAAGCTGTTTGGAGAGGTATTGAGAAATGGCTGGGGTTCGACAGCTTAATCAGAGACTGTTGCTTAGTTTCTATGATCGAGTTTGATAAAGCCATTAAAAAGGCTACAGGCAATTCAAAGGGGTTAATCATTTGGGCTGCGGCCTTGTGGTATCTTTGGTTTAGCAGGAACCATGCTGTTTTTGACAACAAGCATAAGTCAGTTATGGAGACTTTCGATTCCATCAAGTTTTTCAGTTGGAAATGGTTGTCTCTTTCCTATCCTCTTGTAAATTTTTTATTCTATGACTGGTATTCTGTTCCTATAATTTTTCTGAAGTGATTTTGTTGTTGTATTGGGGTTTGCTGCACCCCTTGTGCAGCTGTTTTTAATATATATCATTGCATGTTAAAAAAAAAACTCATCTAAATGCTTTTGTGAATGACATTGACATCATTTTTCTTATCTTTTTTTGGAGAGGACGATTTAGTGATGACTGCATCCTCTTCCTTTGTCTTATCTTCAACGTCGTATTCAAACAAATTAATGTTATCAATATTATTATTTAAGTAATAATAATACTTATCTAAGGATAACAATTGGTAGGATTATGATCATAGTACTCGAACCCATATATATATATATAAATTAAAAAATATTATATTATTTTTTATTTTTAATAATATGGACAAAAAATTAAATTTTATATTTTTGAAGTATAGAATAATTAAATATTTATTAAAATATGTAATAGTTGAATAATAATGTATTTTTTAAAATTAATTTTATATTTTTAGCAATATGAACAAAAAATTTAAATTTTTTATTTTTGAATTATAAAATAATTAAATATTTATTAAAATATGTAATAGTTGAATAATAATGTATTTTTAAAAATAACAAATATACAATTTTATATGATAATATAAATAATAATATATAAATATAATTTATGTAAGTATGAGGCGAGGCGAGGCGAATATTAAAATACTTGTATTCACATCCATACTCTTTTATTTTAATAGTTTTTTATGTAAGTAGGGACCAATTCCACCGTCCACTAGCGGGGGTCCCGTTTAAAGCCAGAACAGAGCTCCGTATGGACTGGCCCACACAAGGGTTGATTGTACCTAGTAGGATTCGAACCTGAGACCTTGAGAGAAGCACACTCTCAAGACCCAAGCCTCCACCACTAAGTCAACCCTTAGGGATTCTTTTATTTTAATAGTTAATTATCTTTTTATGTATCTATATACATTTTTTAGATATCTATTAGGTTCTTATTACTAGTTATTAAGACAGTCAATCAATATATTCATAATATTCTCTAATTATTATCCTTCTATTGGTGAAATTAGCATAATTCTAAACCAAAACTCTATTCGAATAAAAGGCTAAGAATACTTATCGTAATAGCTTGCACAATGGCAATTGCACAAAGTAGTAAATAGTAATATCAGATTTATAGTGTTGCATTTGATTATGTTTAGACTTATAATAAATAACATGTAATTAGGGAGATCCTTTAGCATTCTTGCTTTTTGTGAAGTTATGATGTATACATGAAGAAATAGAAAATGGAGAATTCATGCAATGAATAATAGTGGAAGCAATAGCATTATTCACAACTGAATAATACCATGCAGTGATTATGCTATATATAGTTAGTTACATGGAATTCAGTTTACAACAAACTCTAACTACCAACTGTAACAAACAAAAAACAGTTATAGAACTAGCAGCTTCCACTCTAAGTAAGCTCATTATTCACTATGTTTAACATCCCCCCTCAAGCTGGAATAGATGTTAATCATGCCAAGCTTGCCTTGAAGGTTGCTGAAAGGTCCGACATGTAAAGACTTTGTCAATATGTCAGCCACTTGATCCTTGGAGCCAATAGGAAGTAAGTGAAGGATGTCAGCTTGGACTTTATCTCTAACAACATGACAATCGATCTCAATGTGCTTAGTCCTTTCATGAAAGACGGGATTAACAGCTATGTGTAATGCTGATTTATTGTCACAATAAATCACAAAAGGAGTGGTGTGATGGATCATGAAGTCTTGCAACAGATATATATAAGCCACTGTCCTTCACAAGTAGCTTGTGCCAATGCTCTATATTCTGCTTTAGATGATGATCTAGATACTATGGCCTACTTCTTACGCTTCCAGCTTATGAGTGAGTTACCAAGAAAGAAAGAAAAGCCAGTTGTTGATCTTCTAGTATCAGGGCATGCTCCCCAATCAGAATCTGAAAAGCCCTTAAGTGTGAGATCTGATGATGAACTGAAGAATAAGCCATTACCAGGACTGCCTTTAAGGAACTTCAAGACATGTATGCCTGCCAACATGTGATCAGTATGTGGAGCACTCAAAAATTGGCTGAGTTTGCTTACAGCATAAGCTATTTCAGGCCTTGAGTGTGTAAGATACAAGAGTCTTCCAATCAGTCTTCTGAACTCAGTAGGATCAGAAAGAGGATCACCAGATTCTTTGTGCAATTGTTGATGAGGTTGAATAGGAGTGCTACATGGCTTTACTCCAGTCAGTCCTGCATCCTGCAATAAGTCTAAAATGTATTTTCTTTGACATAGACTGATGCCTTCTTTGGATCTTCTTACTTCAAATCCAAGAAAATACTTAAGTGTGCCCAAATCCTTGATGCTGAACTTTGTGTGTAGAAGTGTCTTAATGTTGTTAATTTCATCAACATCAGTCCCTCCTGAGACTAGATCATCAACATAAACAAGGATAACAGTAAAATATTGGGCCTTGCATTTGGTGAATAGAGAGTAGTCAGACTTGGATTAAATGAATTCTGACTGTAACAATGTTTCAGTCAATTTAGTGTTCAACTGCCTACTTGCTTGCTTAAGGCCATATAGAAACTTGTTGAGTTTGCAAACAAGAGTGAAATGAGTTAGGGAAAGGCCAGGAGGAGGTTGCATATGAACCTCTTCAGATAAATCACCATGGAGAAAGGTTGTGTTAACATCCAGCTGAAAAAGAGGCCAGTTATTTGCAGCAGCAATAGCCAAGAACACTCTAATAGTAATCATCTTAACTACGGGGTTGAAAGTGTCCATGTAGTCTAATCCCTCAGTTTGAGTAAATCCCTTTGCCACTAGTCATGCCTTACACCTCTCTACAGAGCCATCAGCATGCATTTTAAGTTTGAAAACCTATCTGCATCCAATAACTTTCTTGTGCTGAGGCAATTTGACTAAATCCCATGTATGAGTTTTTATAAGAGCAGCTAGTTCTGACTGAATGGCATCACTCCAGTGTGGATTAGTAATGGCTTCTTTATAAGAATTTGGCTCAGAAATAGATGGCATGTTTAGAATATACTGGTTATGTTTATGAGAAATATTGTGATAAGAAAGAAAATGAGACAAAGGATACTTACATTGAGAAGAAGGTTGTGTGACAGTTGAATCATCAAGTTGAACTGCATTCTCAATCAAGTTACAATGATAATTTTGAAGGTAAGTGGGAGGATGACTAGCTCTTAGAGATCTTCTTATGGGAGGGTTAGGTTGAGGTATGGTGGGAGAATTAGAAGGAAGAGAGGAAGAGCTAGTAGATGTGGGCTGATCACTATCAGTATTAGGATCAGGATTGATTGTGGATGAGCTGGAAGGGATAGAATGAGTTGAACCAGAAATGTAAGGGAAATCAAATTCAGATGTGGATTGAAAAAGAGGTTGAGGGGTAGAAGTAGAAGAAGAGGAATGACTTTGCTGGTAAGGAAACACAGTTTCAAAAAATGTAACATCTCTTGACAGGAAAATCTCTTTGGAATGTAAATAAAAAAGGATGTAACCCTTAACTCCAATTTTAAACCCTAGATAGATACATTTTCTAGACCTGGAATCAAGATTCTTTCTATGAGTGTGTAATGTGGAGGCAAAGCACAAAGAACCAAAAACTCTAAGAGAAGTAAATTCAGGTTGCTGACCATTCAAAACAAGATATGGTGACTTGTTGTGTAAGAAAGGTGTGAGGAGTCTATTAATGAGGTGAATGGCATGGCTGACAGCAAATGACCAAAAAAGTTTAGGAAGATGAGCATGAAATAGAATGCCCTTAGTAATGGCAAGAATATGTTGATGCTTCCTCTCAACAATGCCATTTTGTTGAGGGGTAGCAACACAAGATGTGTGGTAAAGTATGCCATGAGCCTGATAATAATATTTAAGCATGAACTCACAGCCATTATCAGTTCTAATGCACTTAACAGATTTGTTGTATTGAGTAAGAGCCATGGAAACAAAGTTTTTAATAAAGGAAGAAGTTTCAGCTTTAGTGTGCATGAGGAATATCCAAGTGAAACGACTTTTGTCATCTACTACAGTTAGAAAGTATTTGTGACCTTGAATAGAAGGAACAGATAGTGGACCCAAAATATCCATGTGAACCAGATCAAAAATGTCAGTGGAATGATGAGTGCTATCAGAAAAGGGTAATCTCTTTTGTTTGGCATAAAAGCAAGTGTCACAAGGTACATTGAATGATGGTAGAGTAATAAAAGGAAAAACTTTTTGTAGTTCAACTAATTTGGCATTGGATGGATGTCCTAATCTCCAATGCCAAAGATTACAATTATTCTTAGAGCTAGAAACTACATCAGATACAACATTGATGTAATGAGAAGAAGGGATAGAAACTTGTGGTTGATTGAGAATGTACAACCCTCCTTTCAATTCAGCTGCACCAATCATCTTCTTGGAGTAAGAGTTCTGTATGAAATAAGTGGAATTGTTAAAAATCAAATGGCAATCAAGATGAAAGGTAAGTTTAGGGACATAAATGAGATTGAATGAAAAATTAGGCATATACAAGACATTGGTTAGCACAAATTGCTCATCAAAATAGATGGTTCATGCATAATTTAAAGTGACTAAAGAACCATTTGGCAATTTGACAGTAATGGGATGGATTCTTTTCAAACAAGAAAACAATTTTCTTGAGAAACACACATGATCTGTGGCACCAGTATCAAGGATAAAATATTCATGAATATCATGAGTTGGTATTGTGTAAATAATACCTGAATGGGAATCATTTTGGGTTACAATTGTATTGACACTATGAGGAGTGGAAGATTGGTTCAGCAAAGCCAAAAGAGCCTTGTGTTGAGCAGGTGTAAAACTAATCAATCCTTGGTTAGAATCAACAGGTGGTGTTGTAGATGATTCATTCTGAGCTTTATTATCTTCCTCATGCTCAGTAGAAAAATTGTTGACTTGACTTTGGTGCTGCCACTAGTACAAAAAGGTTAATTTACACCCGTTTTTTATTAAATTTACACCCATTTAAATTTAATAAAAAATGGGTGTATATTCATCGGGTAAGAAATGTCTAACTAATTTACACCCGTTTAAAAACGGGTGTAAATACATGTTATATTACACCCTTTTTAATAAAAATCGGGTGTAAATACGTTCTTAGTTACACTCTATTTTAATAAAAATCGGGTGTAAATACGTTCTTAATTACATCCTATTTTAATAAAAATCGAGTGTAAATAAGTTCTTAGTTACACCCTATTTTAATAAAAATCGGGTGTAAATACGTTCTTAGTTACACCATATTTTAATAAAAATCGGGTGTAAATACATGCTAATTTACACCCTTTTTTAATATAATTTACACCTTTTACACCTTGTTTTATTATATTATATTTAATTCCATTTATACCCTATTTCATATGATACATTTACATCCTATTAAAACTTGAAGGAAAAATAAACCACTAGCAACATATTACAAACACAATGATGAATTGCTTAATATGTAAAGTTTCAAAGGAGTATCATTATAAAACTATCCAAAAAAATATATTATTTCACATAGTACTTGTTCGCTGTGTTGGGACCAATATAGACGTATGTATGTAATGTTCAATAATCAAAATGTCAAGAATCATGCTCTAGACTTCAATTGGTAATCAAGAATATTATTATGTACTGTTGTATATGTTTTGAATCAAACAAACAACTCCATGAGACTACTTGTCTTTCCAGCTTCCTTGATCTGGGCGTAGATTGTGATATAGCTTTCTCTTGCTCAGCAAGTGCATGACGGAAATGACATCTATGGCCATAAGGACAAACAACCCCGGCAAGGACCATCCTAGAGACCTCAGTTTTGTAGCGTGGGTGGCGGATCACCGAGCGAAGCTCCCCAATACCACCTTTCCACACCCAAAAAATCAAAACGTGAATGTCTCTCCCCAACTTTCACCATCTAACCCATGCTTCTTTCCAATAGCATCTTATCTTATCCCTTTTGACAAACAATGAATGGCCATGAAAAGTTAAAGCAGAAAATGGAATTTGCAACACACCCAAAACAAATGCATCACTAAGCAATATTATACCA
Source organism: Lathyrus tuberosus (assembly GCA_022829125.1). NCBI lineage: Eukaryota > Viridiplantae > Streptophyta > Magnoliopsida > Fabales > Fabaceae > Lathyrus > Lathyrus tuberosus. The sequence continues at coordinate 12,116,721 of JALAZF010000145.1, forward strand.
AAGCCAAAAACAATACACTCAAAAAAATACATTGAACGAATGGCCATGATATTTAATCGTTACATCAAAACAATGACAGTATTATCAACCGTGTATTAAAGCATTCTGCAGATCATTCAACACAAAGTGACTCAATAATGTTTACCACAGTACCAAACGCATGGCCATGAAATCGATTCGAAAAAAAAACAAACATAAAACAACAGCTTATTATAACACAAAGTGATCTAACAACCAAGAAAATTACAACACTATTCTAACAATAAATAGTAGTTCAGCACTAAGGGTTTAAAATTGAAATACGAAAAAAAGAATGTTTTAGTAACATCCATATTTTTACACGGCTTAAAAACAGCTTAGCAGTAACACCATCATATATTCACAAATTTATTTCCAACTCACAGAACGTTATAGAATGTAAAACAAAACCCAGCGGCAACCAAAATCAAATCAGGAATTGAGTATATAACCAAAGCACGAAATGCAGTAAATCACACAAGAGAGTGCGAAATTGAAATTTACCATACGCAGAGTAGTTGTCGGTGTTAATCAGAACCAAACAGTCGAAATACGAAAACTAGATTTTAATCAGAAAGTTGAGTTGTCATTAAGCCGCTGCTACGAGCTGAATCACAGCGTTGTTGCGCAATGAAAAGCTGGGACGTTGTTGAAGCTTTGCGTTGTCGAAGATGAAGGGCAGATCATGGAGGGAGTTATGTAACGCTGCTCAAGTTTGTGTAATTCGAAACGGAGTCGACGATGTCGAAACAAAACATAATCAGATCCACATCCAGAATCTGGCTCATAACCTGCTCAAAGAACAAACAACAACCCAAACAAAATGGAAGAGCAATCTTCACAAGTCCAAAACCGACAAAACAGAGTTGGGTGGGGAGATGCGATTTCTCCGTTGTGTGAATTTGCGTTTTCTCTGTTCTGTAGATGAAGACGTGATGATAATGAACTTTGAAACACTATCGGCTACGTAAGTGGTGTTGTTGAGGTTTGAAGAGGAAGAGAGATTCAAGATTGGTTGAACGCAACAATGTTGTTGTGGTCGATGAAGAAGTTGTCACAACGGAGTATATCGGAGAGTGGAGATTTGTCTAGTGTGATGATTGTTTGGATTTTAAGAGGAAGATGAAGCAAGGTTTTAGTAGGTTTTGAAAAGTGAATGTTAGTGTTGTCGGAGCTACACGACGGTGGTGATGGTGTGGTTGGATCGTGGTGGTGGAGGGAGAGAAAGCAAATTGGAGGACATGAAGTGGTTGTGAAAAGGGTTCGGCTAAGTTGATTGTTGAGTTAGAGGAGAACAAATTCAAAGTCAATCTTGAAGGGTGTATGGGTTGAGTTTTTGAGATGGAGGAAGAGAGGTTTTAGTCGGTGGTTTGCGTTGCTTGAAAGGATAAGATGAGTAGAGATGGTTAATTGATGAAGAATGATGGCGTTCAGGCAACAGATTTATGTCACCTAATTACTTTTTGAGACCCATACCTGGCAAGGATGGAAGATAGTCGCAGCCACTCAAAATACAAATTTCAAGAATCATTTGTCTGTTGAACCCTTCAAAACTAAGCTCCTTATTCTTTTGAAGCATTGAATACTGAAACTGGACACCTTGACCAAACTTGTCCATTTTAAAGATAATCTAAATTTTAATGGAAGAAACAAACCAGTCAAGAGTCAGGTATTCTATCAAATTAAGGAGAATTATACTGTACAAACACAGATTATACAAGCTTATAAAAAAAGATACAGGTAATACAAGACATTAGTGTGTTAATCTAAGCCTGATAAAAACTCACTCTTGGACAACCAAACGGTATAAGATCCGAGTCTTCAGTTATAACTGCATCAACCTGTTTGCTAATTGCCAAGAATGTCATTTGGGCATCTGCCTCATAAGGAGCAATAATATACTGGACATTCTCCTGCTTCAATACCTTTCACAAAAAAAAAACAAGGCTTCAACATTGAGGAGAAAACATAATTACAACTGTTTAATATATCCAAATAAAACACAAATACATGTGAGTGTGTATCTAATAGTCTACTATCTCTCATACTCTGAATTCCTTTGTACCTGAATTAGTTCTCGCCCAATCACAGGTGAAATATCAACAACTTTCTGGTAGCACTCATAGGTAGCTGTAGAATTTCCATTTGAATCATGTTCAACTGCACGTTCAAAATTATCCTTTCTAGCCCTACACTTATAGCATAAAAAATAGTACTTTCTAAAGCAAAAACGCAACAAAAACAATCAGGATTATTCAATCATATAGTTTAAAAAACCAGCTAATAAATTAGGGTGTGTACCTAGCACGCTTGTTCTCTTGTTCAACCTTCATTGGTAGAAAACCCCATCAAATACAAGAATAGGCTTAACACCATAATGGAGAAGCAAATTCACTTTGTGCATGCAGTACTCAATGTGCCTGTAGTAAATTCAATCGAAACCTATTAAAAATAAGCATATGCAAAATTGATTGAACCCAAAAACTAAAAAAAACAAAATTTGACTCACTGATTTTGTGGCAAATATAAAATTAAGGAAAAACCCAGCAAAATAATGATAAAGAGGATAGTAAAAAACAAGGAATAGGTGAGTGACCTAGAAGTGGGTATTCCTTTGCAGAGGTCAGTGCTGCAAGAGAGGGCGCCTTTGTGGAGCCAAGAATAGGTGTCGATGGCGACAAAGCAGCCGTGAAGGTCTTTGATGTGAATTGGAAGCATTATGGATTTGAGTAGCGGTAATAGACCATGGATTCCCATTTCACTTGGCAGATTGCAGATTGAAGATACACACTCACTCACTCTATTAATCCGAATCCATGATACGCATTACGAAACTCTTCGTTTCCAATGGAGTGGAGAAGAGTAGAGAAAGAGACACGCGCAAGAGTTATTTTCGCGGGAAACCTTTGATTTTTTGGGATCGGATCCCTCCACTCACATTACAGTATTAGCGCTCTCGGGTTAAAAGTGTTTTACCTTAGGAATTCTCAACGGATTTTTAGAAGCATAGTCACATAGCTTCCCAATTTTTCTATCACTGGGTTCAGCCTCCTGCCAAAAACAACAACCATCATACAATAGACAGTGGGGGGAGAATGGGATTGAGAAAGAGAGAAAAGGTCCAACGCATTATATTTAAACATAGATAACTAAATGTTTTATGGTCATTAATTTTCATCCAACAACACCAAGGTTTTCAAATGCTATACAACCCATACCGCAAAGTAAACTAATAACTCAAACAAGTAACAGCAACAAACAAAGGAAGCTCATATCGAAAATAAAACAACGTAAATAACCCAAAAATGTCACCTGATTGCGAGGGAAAATATCAGCCAATAATTTCTTGTAACGCTTCACCGGTTGTCTGGAGCTAGCACGGAGAGCAGGACAAACGCAACAGAGGTAAGCACAGGCAGACACAACCCGCCTCGACATAACCCCCATTTGGCTACTCAGTCACAAACGTCCTTCCCTCAACATTCTCCTCACAAACAAACCTACCTCCAACCTACCACAATTGACACGTTCCATCAATCAAAACTTAAATTCACAACAATTCATCCAAAAAAAATTATTCATCAACTCATCATTCAGACAAATTCAAAACTAAAATTAAAAACTATACATAATTCACGAAGCTTAAAATTAAAAATTAATTACAAAATTAGCTTACCTAAAATCCAAACGAACAAACTCTACTTGGTAGCAAATTCAAGTATCTCAAACCACGATCTGATAAAAAAAGTAATACATATTTCAGAAATCAAATTCTAAGAAATTCTAAGAAATAAAGTAACCAAAAGAAATTAAAATAGCAACTCAAGTATACGATTATAGGGTTAAATTCAATTATTCGCCGACAGTTTGTGGTGTTTTCAGTTACACGTCAACGTCGTTAGGATATAGTCCTTGTTTGGACAAATTCGTAGAGCGAGGTGAGTTCCTACTTGTGAGACGAGTTGCAGCGAGGGTTTGTCCATGGCGATGCTTGCGGGTAGAAACGAGGGTTCACGGAATTGGCATTGAGTGTGGTGTGTGTATGTTTGTTTGGGGGAGTTTTGATATCTGTAAGAGGCAGCAGAGGGTTTTCAGTTTCGGTAGAAAGAAGAGAGGGAGAAAACAGGTTAATCAATCGTCAATTTGTTCTTCGTGTTGAATTTGGGGATAAATTAAATTAAAATGTTTTATAAATATATGAGTAATTTTACTATTAACACTTAATAAAATAGAATAAAATAGATTGTGACTTATTAATGTATTTAAGATTAATATTTAAAGTTATTAAAATAAACAAAAAGTTTCAGTTAATTTAAATTTACACCTGTTTTATCTTTAATGGGAGTAATAGGGATTTGACGATAATAATAATTTTAATTTATTATAATAATATTTTTAATTTACACCTTTTTAAAAAAAAAGGATGTCTATTGTCACGTCTTAATACTTAAAATGATATTTTATTTACAGTTTTGCCACCGAGTTTCTTATTTACACCCATTTTTCATATAATGGGTGTAAATTTTAGAATTATATTCGTCACTTTGTACTAGTGTGCCAATGAGGGGGATAGCCATGCTTTTTGAAGCATGTATCTATAGTATGGTTAGTCATACCACAATGAGTACACACCCTCATGTCTCTACCAAGACCATTGTTGTATCTACCACCTCTTTGACCTCTGCCTCTAGCTGGAGTTTGTCCTCTACCTTGAGATGAATTATTAGGAAAAGCCAAAACTTTGGATTCATCAGTAATCACAGCCAATTGTCTTTCCTGCTGCACAAGTAAAGAATAAACCTTGCAAATGTTGGGAAGTGGATCCATTAACATAATCTGAGATCTCACTACTGAATAACCATCATTCAATCGCTTAAGAAATCTGATAACTTAATCAGAATCTTGGTAGTTGCGAATCTTGCTGATAGAAAAGCAAGTAACATCACATTCACAAGAAGGAATTGGACGAAAATTGTCCAATTCTTGCCATAACATTTTCAATATGGTATAGTAAGATGAGATAGAAGAATCACCTTGCCTAAGGGTGCAAATTTCTTCTTGAATTTCAGAGATTCTGAACACATCGCCATGATAAAATCGATCCTTCAATTCTTTCCATATGCCTGAAGTTATCTCCATCCAAAGAACACTCTGTGAGATTTCAGATTCAACTGAGTTGTTAAGCCATGACATAATCATTGTGTTGCATCGATCCCATGCAATAGAGTCACGATTATCATCTGGCAGTCGCGGCAAAGCATCATTGATGAAGTGTAATTTGTTCTTCGACCTTAACGCCATTGTCATTGATCTTGACCAAGAATAATAATTGCCAGCATTCAGGAGAGGAGTGACAAGAACCAATGCATGATTTTTGTTTGGATGCATGAAGTATGGATTGAGAGTATCATTTTGATACCCTTTATTCGCTGAGCTAGCGGAGTGATTGCCATTGTTGCCATTGATGGAGCTTGAAGAGCTTTCAACAGACATGATGGAGAAAGATGCGCAGAAAGGAAGAAGAATGAGTTGTGAAAAAGGAAGTTAGCCACAGGTCGATGATACCATGTGAAGTTATGATGTATACATGAAGAAATAGAAAATGGAGAATTCATGCAATGAAGAATAGTGGAAGCAATAACATTATTCACAACTGAATAATACCATGCAGTGATTATGCTATATATAGTTAGTTACATGGAATTCAGTTTACAACAAACTCTAACTACCAAGTGTAACAAACAAAAAACAGTTATAGCAGTAGTAGATTCCACTCTAAGTAAGCTCATAATTCACTATGTTTAACACTTTTAGAAAAACTTCTTTTAAGCATCAAATAAATTAGCCTACAAATATCAACATCTCTGACAAGGTAATTGATACTTCATTCGTCTTATAAAAAATGTTTTATTCAAGTTATGTGCAGTTTGTTTAAAAAATATTAGATTTATTAATTTTAATGATAAATTTAATGTTATTTATTCGAATGTCTTTATTAATTATAATTAGTAAAGTAGTTAAATAAAGTGAAAGTTAATAAATAAAACTATAATAGAAAAAAAATATGATAAATGTTACATTGATAATGTATTTGGAGATAGAGAAAAAAATGCAAACAGGACATTTCTTATGAGAGAGAATGAGTAATTGGCAATAAGATTTGTATTGTGAATTAATGTTGTCAAGAACAAATCAAAATATTAAAAAATTGAGTTTCTTGAACAAACACAAGAAATCCTATTAGGTTTTGCGAAAAAAGAGAAGAAGGAAGAAGAAGAATTAGGATTGGTTATACAATGATAACTCGACCTAGAAGTTTCAGCTCCTTAGCAAAACCTTCAAGCCACAATGATCCTTTCACAGCTCCAATGTGGACAATATTCTGCTCCAGTGATTGATAAGACAACAACCTACTAAAGTGTTTCTTTCCAACTGATTGTCATACCAAACATAATGAACATATCCAGAAATAGATTTTCTGGAATCTATACAACCTACATAATCAAAGTCAAATAATCCTTCGATTTTGAATTTTCTATAATTACCACAAGCTCTACCATAAATCAGGACTATGCTCAAAGACCCATTTATGTACCTTAGAATCCACTTTAATTCTTGTCAGTGCGTCTTCCCAGGATTGACCATATACCTGCTTTCAAGGCTCACTTTGTATGCTATGTCTAGACTCGTACAGACCATATCATTCATCGAGGAACCTATAATACTAGCATATGGAATGCTATTCATATAGGCTCTTTCGACTTTAGTACCAGGACTTTGAGTCGTATTCAGCTTGTATTGAGGATTTGTCATTGTTAGAACAAGATTTGAAGTCGACATACCAAACTTGTCGAGAATCTTCTTCAGGTATGTATCTTGAGATAAGCATAATCTCGACTGCTTTCTATCTCTCCAGATGTTAATCCCAAGAATTCTGGAGGAAACTCCTAGATCCTTCATGTCGAACTACTTATCGAGTTCTACTTTCACCTTCATAACATTTTCGATACTGTTGCTTGCTATGAGGATGTTATCCACATAAAGCAACAAAATAACAAGTGAATTTCCAGGTCGAAATCTAAGGTAAACACAGTGGTCGAATTGGCTCCTAGTGAAACCTATGTGTGCCCTGAACTTGCTGAATCTCATATTCCATTGTCGAGGAGATTGTTTCAATCCATACAAAGACCTATTCAGATTACACACATAATCCTCCTTTACTTTTTCTGCATACCCTTCAGGTTTCCTCATCAGGATTATTTCATATAGATCACTATACAGGAATATGTCTTCACATCTATCTATTCAAGTCTTAGGTCAAACTTTGCCACCATGGCTAAAAACATTCTAATGGATCTATGTTTTACAACAGGTGAAAATACATCATTAAAGTCAACACCTTCTTTCTGAGTGAACCCCGTACCAACCAACATTGACTTAAATCGCTTCGACATTACTCATTTGATTCCTTCCTTAACCTTGAAAATCCACTTAGAGTTGACTAACACGACCCCTACAGGTTTCTCGATCAACTCCCAAGTGTTATTATCATGAAGAGATTTCATCTTATCATCCATGGTTTTAAGCCATTCAATCTTGTCTTGACTCCTCATAAATTCCTTATAGTCTATAAGTTCTTCATCCAGAACCTCGCTTGTGGATATTAAGGCATAAACTATGAGATCTGCATAACCAAGACTGTGAGGTGGCTTGACGACTCTTCTCGACCTACCTTTCGTCAGCAAGTAGTCATTATCAGTCTCCTCATCTTCATCAGCAACTTGTACATCTTCTTCGACTTCATATGGATTATGCGATTCAGCATCACTATGCTTTACCTCAACAAGAATCTCTTCCTGCTCCAGCTCTTTTCCAAAGATCTTGGTACTTCGACCAACGTCATCAGTTTTTCTTGAAGGCTATTTCAGCTTCACTGAAAACTACATCTCGACATGTGATACACCTCTTGTGACCTGGCTCTAGGCACCACAACCTATAAGCTTTGACTCATTCAGGGTATCTAAGGAACATACATCTCAGAGCTCTAGGTTTGACCTTATCTTGCCTAATGTGAGCATAGGCTAAACAACCAAATACTCAAAGTCTGTCGAGATTAGGTGGATGTCCCGGCTAGACTTCTTCAGGTGTCTTTATCCCTAAGGCAGTCAAGAGACTCCTATTTATCAAGTATGTTGCAGTCACAAAAGCTTCTGCCTAAAACACCTACTTCAATCCTGCATTAACCAACATGTCTAACCCTTTCCAGAATGGTTTTATTAAACCTTTCAGCCAAGATGTTTTATTGGGGAGTACCTGCAGTAGTTATGTGCCTTGCAACACCAGATTCAACATAATAGCTATCGAAAGTCTCATTGCAAAATTTAAGACCATTATCGGTCCTCAACCTCTTGACCTTCTTGCCAATTTGGTTTTCGACCAGAGTCTTCTAACTTTTGAAATTTTCAAATGTTACATCCTTAGTCTTTTGAATGAATACCCATAACTTTTCTGAATAATCATCAACTATGGATAGAAAACACTTTGCACTTGAGTGTGATGGATTCCTTACAGGCCTCCAAAGATCAGCATGAATGTAATCAAGGGATCCATATCTTCTTTGTTTACCTTTGTTAAACTTCACCCTAGAGGATTTACCAAATACACAAGCTAACATATTTTGACAATCTAACTAAGACATTTGCATGCAAGAAAAGATTTCGACTATGCCATGCACATCTTCGAATTTGACAAAGCCCTTTGACTTCGACAGAGTTTGTTACAACACTAACTTATAACCCATAAACTACAACTTGATTACTAGAACCTATATCATAGCACTCACAATAAACTATAAATGTATCGTGTCTAATTTCTTAATCTAAGTATTCCATTCATATTACTTTTAAATCAACATAATTAATCTGACCATCTGCTACCAATGAGGTAGAATTTAGGGCGTATTCAATTGGATTGAGGCTACAACTCGACCCACTCTTAATGACCTGACTCAATAGATCAACAATTTAGGGCATATTCTATTGGATAGAGGCTACAATTTGACTCACTCTTAATGATCTGACTCAATAGATCAGACATATACACATTTCCTCCATTATGAGAAGTAAAATATTTTCCAGACACCTACCAAAAGACCTTACATATATCCAACCTCTCAAATATCAACAAAATGCTTTTATGTGACCTAGAGACCCAAACATGTACATATATCATATCATATTTTTATCTACCATATCTTAATTTTATTAAGCTCTTTACTATACCACGTCCTTAATGTCTTAGTAAATTATATAGCACTTCTCAAGGTTAAAAATCTTATGATTGATTTTTGTATCCTATGAATTTTCTAACAACAGTATTACTAGTAAATAGAATATCTCCATAACAAAAAAAATTGTCTAATAAAGAGAGAATCCTTGAAAAGAATTTATGTTGCATGGAAAAAAAAGAAACTTTAGGTAGTGAAAAATTCTGTTGGTGAGTGAAAATAACATGGGATCCAAAAGTGGAAAATCACAATGGCCCATTAAAATTCATAAATATAAAAACTTTGTATTTCTCTACAATTTTGCAATATTCTCGTTATTATTGTCTTTTTATTATTTCATTCTTATAGAAACTAGAACATGGGATTGTTATAAAGTTCTAGACTTTCATTTCGTCCCCATGTGTATCCATCATTTTCTTGGCAAGTCCTTCATGTACCATGTCTCAAAGATAAAGAAAAATGAATAAATTTTCTAGAGAAGAGAAAAAAAATCATGAATGTACACTCTGCAAAGGGTTAAAAAAAGTACAATTTGTCATGAATTCATATACTGAAAAGAGGAAAGATAATTCAGGTGTAGATTGAATTGCTGATCTGGATATGCTAGATTTGAAGTTCATATTGATGTCAAAATCAAATACCCAAAAATTTTCAATCATATTGGTACATCATGGTGAAACATACTTTCAATGTTATTTGTACCATAGTGTGAAAAATGAATCATATTGTTCTGAATAAGTATGTGTAAGCTATTGGATGCCAATCTAGCTAACTATATTGGTCAATTAATTGTTGATATGATTATATGATTTAGGTTCGAAAATAAAAACATATAATAAAATACAACTATGTGATTAAAGAATAGAAATAAGATAGAATATCGGACATGATTATATGATTTAGCTAGATTTGAAAATAAAAATATAATAATACAATTATGTGATTAAAGAATAGAGATGAGACTGAATAACAGATATGACTTTAAAATATCGACACTAGTTGTTTTGGATGGATCAAGTCCACTCAACTATTGGAAAATAGTCACATGTGAACTTGTAACGACCAATATGAAGCATAAGATAAAATAATGCCTTTAATATCAGAGAAATCATCGAGAGCATAAATATTAATAATATCTCTCATTACTCAAATCTAGAGGACCTCTCATTTCGTATCTACTTACTAATTTGAGCATCTGAGTACTTATAAGTATCTATTCTCGTCGATTTCAAACTAGAGCATCCACCAACATGTAGATCATTTTATATTTAACTATTTATGAGAACCGTCTTTGAAGGCACGTAAGACATGTACTGCACACGTTTTAAAATTTATTACGATTAAATTTTACCTAAATAAAAACTCATAAAATCTTTGTTGTTATTAAAACGTGGTAAATATTGCATATAATTGTTTTGTCATGGTTAAATTGTAATTAAGTTATATAAAACTTTCAAAAACTTAATACTACTTTTTAATCATCTTAATCCAACCATATTCTCCAACTTGAATCACTAATAATTAAATGTAAATGATACTAAATTGATGCATAAAAGCACACATTCTTAGAACAGCTCCCATATTCTAGTATTCATTCACTAGAAAAATATACAAAGAAAGTTCTTTGCATCTATTAAGAAAAAGATAGATATTCAACTAGTAATTTACACAAACTATTTTCTCTCAATACAAGTACAAAAGGCTAGGATAGACATAGATTCTTTCCTATCAGAAACCTATATGTAAGAAGATTGATGTATGCTTATTTTTGTAATAAAAATAATAAATTTGGTCAATTGGTCCCCCATCTTTCCTTATTGTATGGAAAGGTACAGGACTAGAAAACCATGTTAATGGCCTAGGCTATGTTTTCGTGGCCAAACTAGAATCTAAACATAATGAACAAAGATAAGACTGATTAAAGAGGGGACCAAAGAGTGTATGTGTCATAATTAAAAATGTATTTATAAGTTTGTTTGTAGTTTTAACAAGGACAAAATTATGTCTCATGTGTCAATATTATCCCTTTTGTTTGTTACTTTTTTGTATTATTATAGTCACTTTATTGATATTATTTTTCTTCTTTTTGGAGTACTATTATCTAGCTAGGTCTTATTATAGGTATCCTATCTAAGTGTTAATTTTTTTTACTAAAAATTGTAATGAGTGAAATTTACAATCAAAGTGAGTTAGGTTTACAAATATGGTTGTTGATTTATGATTGATGGGTAATGTTTATCTGTTTTTGTTTTTGTTTGGTGTTTTGAGGGGTTACCCTTGTCCTAAAATTAGGGTTTAGGCCCATATAGAAATTGGGCAATGAATGTTATTGGGCTTCAATGTTTTCTTTGTGTGGTCAATGTCAATGTAATTAAAAAGCAAGAAAAATAACCAGTTGACTCTTTAGTATGTGTTTGGTTTGGTTGGCCCTGTCCATAAAACATGGATCTTGTGATATGAAATGACACCACATAACTAGAGGTGAAAATTTAGAATGTTTCTTAAGCATTAATGTTATTCCTAGTTCAGTGAAGGAGTCTGTTTATGCAAAACATGAAGGAAGAAAAACTTGGTGATATTCTCGGGAGCTACATGATTTTGGTTTTGAATTCAAATGAGAATAACCTTATTTCAATAAAATAGATTGAAATGTCCTTTTTTTCTAAAGCTCTCTTTACAATTTTTATACATACTAAAAAATATGTAATATATTTTATTTTAATAAGGTTGTTAGGCCTATAAACCGGGTGTTGGAATATTTTATAATTTAAATATTATTTAATTATTATATTTTAATAATTATTATGTAGACATATATATTTTAATTATATTAGCTATTTATTAAAATTAAGAGTCTTAATTGATTAAGTGGTCAAATAAATTTAAAAGGTTAGTTAGATTTTTATTTAGTAATTAATTAATTAATTAATTAGATATGGACTCAAATATGAGTGAATGTCGGGATGACCCATTTGGAAATAATGGGAACCCTAATTAGCCATCACACTATATATAGGCTATGATCCCCAATATACCGTACACAAGCAATTAATCTCTTCTCCCCATCTGAAGAGTATTCAAGGCATTAGGAGTACTAGTTAATGAAGAACCATACAAGCCACCAGGTTGTTTGCCTTCTAACTTTCAGGATTACCGTCAACAAAACTTTCTCAATAGATCCAGGTATTTCTGCAATCTCTTCTCTCATATACTAACATATCGTAGATCCTGTAATTATATACATGTTCAAATTATATATTTTATTTTGCACTAAAGTATATAACATAATATTTAGAACATGTATATGTGATTATATATTTTATTTTGCACTAAAGTATATAACATAATATTTAGAACATGTATATGTGATTAATTGTTATTGATTTAATTCCAACAAGTGATATCAGAGCAGGTTTTCATGTGAAGTTTATTAAGTTTTGTCCATTAAACTTCAACTTTTTGTGTGTATATTTGTTTTGAAACGATTGGTATGATTTAAGTTTTTTCATATAAGTTTATATGTACACATGTTCTGTTATGTGCACATCTTTTATATATAACTATTTCTTCTTAATAATTGCAATTGTTTGGTCCTTAATTGCATTATATTCTTAAATGTTTGTTTTGATCATATTTTTTATAAAATAAAAACCAGATAAATATATTAAAAATAAGGTTAAGTCTAAGGTGAGGGATCAATTAAGCCCCTCACCGGTGAAACCCCAAACAATAACCAATAGATTAAATGGATGATTTAGATTTAATATAATTAAAATGAGAACATGTAAAATCAATTACAGGTAATTCTTTTTACACAATATTCTTACTTTTCGTAAGAAATTTTTTTCTAAACAATTTGTTTCATACTAATTCACAACTTCATCATCTTCGTTATTTCTCATCCGTAATTAAAAGAAACCTTCGTCCCCAAAGCTCCAAAAGCTGTAACCTGCAACAAAGAAACAAAGTTTTACTTCTACGTAATTTTCTCTCTCTATTGTTTATCGATTCTTTCCCTTTCTCTCAAGCTTTCTCAATCCCTAACACGCGGCTTTCAATTCTTTCCAGATTGTCACCGTCAGAGGCTCTCAGTAGCTCTCTTCTCTTATCAGTTTCAGTTCGCCGACGATTTCAATCACTAATCAACGTTTCCGAGCGAGAGTTTTGTGAAAATAAAATTCAGGTTTGTATTTATAGCTTTTACATAGTTATGTAACTTCAATTTAAGAATTTTGGATTCTTTTTCTGGCCCAATTTAATCATTTGTTTTGAATTACAGCAACAATTGACAAATACGAATGTTTAGATAGGGCTAGATTTTCAATTATTGCTCCCTATACTTTTCTTTCATCTTGGATAGGTTGTTTGAACTTTTTAAAGTTTTTATATCCACGTTTAGTTTGAGGCATTGATGAGTGTTTTTAATTTTGAATTATTAGTATCTCTAGTGATGAGAGGTTATTAAATTAGGCCAACTTGAATTATTTGCCTTGTTCCCAATGAGCTTTGAAGCTTTTCTTTGGCAACCTTTAATGCATCAAGAGCTTCAAAAACATTTTTGTTGACTTGTTTGTGATTAGTTCTAGCTTGAGATGTTGCTGTCATATTCACAGTCACAGGAACAATTACCATAGAATTATCAAAGGAATCTGCATGATCACTCTCATTCCCTGTCACCGATGAGTTTGTGCTTAAACTAGAAAGCCTGAAACACAATCCCCAAAATTCCAAACAATTAAAAGACAAAAACAATTCATCATCTCAGGTTTTAGAAAACGGTTTATTACCGCGAGAACGACCGCTACAAAACTACATTGCTTTTATGATGAAAAAAATTGTGGTTAGCATAAGTACTTTTGAAGCAAATAATTCTCATTTTGAAATCTGTTATTACTTGTCTGATGTGTCACTGGTTGACATAAGATTTCAATTTTACTATATAATTTGAATAATGTGAATATTTAACAGAAAAGAACACAGGACGTTGCTTCGTGTAGATTGTCGTGTATGAACTTTTCAATGATTGACGCAGCCAGTCTTTTCCACTAAGGTCTAAGAACTATTGGGGTCATCCCTACATACTACTTTATGTGACGTTTAATTTAATCTGAGATGAAAATGAATACTATTTAAGACATAAAAGTTTAAAACGTGTAGTAAATCTAAGAGTTGTTTAAGTCTTGATTTGGGATTTGTTAAGTTTAAGTCTTAATTTTCTGTACAGTCGATTTTAGTTTGTTATTATGATTTGGGAATTGTTAAGTTTAAGTCTATGTTTCTTCCAATATCATGATTATCTCCCCATTGTATTTGGAAATTTTTTAGTTTGTTTGATTAATTGTTTAGTTTGCAGAGTTGTATTTTATTCTTGTGTAAGATTTTGTATTGGGCGTAGAATAATGGGTAGGAGTTTTGTTGGTCTTTTTCTGCTTACTGCTATGTAAAGGTGCAGAATTTTATTTATTCATGCGAGATATTTACTATCTAGCTTTTTTTCCCAACAATCTTTGAGAGAATCTAAGTATTATTTCATGGTTAGAGTGTTGATTCCTTTAACTGTAAATGATTTCATTAAAAATTATTTTTTCAATTAGATTATAAGTTTTTTATATGTAGTCTAAAATATATTAATCCCATTATTTGTTACATAATTGGTGCAGGAAATAGATAAAGAGCATTTGTACTATTAGTCGAATAGTTATAGGTGGTATGGAGGTAAAAGGAGAAAATTTTAAATACTAGTATTATTGTACTTTGATACTCATATTAAAACTATGTTGTTTATTGTGATAGGGACTAGAAGACTTGTCAACTGGAGTAGTTGATGAAGCAACATGCCAGACCACTGTTGTTGATGACATTAGTGCTGAGGATGGAGAATCTATTGAAAAAATTATAAATATTGATAGCATGGAGGATATTCTTGGCATGGACCTGAAAATATTAAGTCCCCATGAGACAAGGAAATTTCAATTTCCAAGTCTGGACATGGCTTATGAGTTCTACAACCAGTATGCTAAAATGAACGGATTTGCAGTTCGCAAGAGCAAGATCCTTCGAAGCAAGAAAGGAGAAATATTACAGCGGACATTTGTTTGTCACAGACAGGGGTTTAGGGAGGATAGAGGTTTAACAATAGAAAATCGTAAGCGTGAGTGTAAACCTGAGACTCGGTGTGGATGTGAAGCAAAATTTCGAGTGCATATAGATATGTTGTCACAATGTTGGTGGATTACAGTTTTTAATGATCAGCATAATCATGAGCTTTTAGATGAAGAGTACCATGGAATGCTTGCTTCACATCGAAAAATGAAAGAGTCAGATATAATGCAGATGAACGACATGTTGAAGGTTGGTATAAGGCCGTCTCAATTCTATGGTTCTTTTGCCAACCAAGCAGGAGGGTATGAAAAAATAGGGTTTCGTAGGAAGGATATATATAATCAAATAGGAAAGCAACGCCTTTTGCAACGATGTGATGGTAAAAATGCTTTACACTATCTTAAAGGGCTGGCATCAGATGACCCGATGATGTTTTATCGCCACATTGTTGATGGAGAAGGTAGGCTTGAACACCTTTTTTGGTGCGATGGTATAAGCCAAATGGATTTCAAAGTGTTTGGTGATGTGTTGGCATTTGATGCAACATACGGGACGAACAAATACCATTGCCCCTTAGTGGTGTTTTCTGGAGTTAATAACCATAATCATAATATTATATTTGGCGGTGCTATTGTTGCAAATGAAAAAGAAGAAACATATGTGTGGGTTCTTGAACAAATTTTGGAAGCAATGTCAGGTAAGTCGCCTATTTCTGTCATTACTGATGGCGACCTTGCAATGAAGAAAGCTATACAAAGGGTGTTTCTGAATGCTTATCATAGGTTGTGTGCTTGGCATCTAATTCGCAATGCAGTGTCTAACATTGGAGTTCCTGAATTTGTAAGTCAGTTTAGGAAATGCATGTTGGGTAACTTTGATCTGGTTGAGTTTCGACGCAAGTGGGCTAACATGATTGACACATTTGGGTTGTACGACAACAAGTGGGTTACTGAACTGTATGCAAAGAGAAAGATGTGGACTACAACTCATATACGCGGAAAATTTTTTGCTGGGTTTAAAACTACCTCTCGGTGTGAGGGGTTACATTCAGAAATGGGGAAGTTTCTTCACTCACGATATAATTTAACTGAATTTTTATTACATTTTCATCGGTGCCTTAATTACATGCGTTATAAGGAGGTCGAAGCTGACTTTGCATCAAATTACGGTGATCCTGTGCTACAAACAAGATTTCAAAGCATGGAGCGTTGCGCTGGAAAGTTATTTACAAGGGAAATATTCTTTATGTTTCGTGATCTTCTTGAACGGTCTGCAGAGATGGTAGTGGCAACATGCAATCAAACTTATACATGCTTCATATACACAATTTGCAAGTACCAAGCATCAAAAAGGGAGTGGAATGTATCATTCTATCATGATGATGACGTGTTTAAATGTTCTTACAAGAAGATGGAATCATTTGGCCTCCCCTGTGAGCATATTATTGCACTATTGATTTTTTTAGATGTCGCAGAATTGCCAAAGACTCTAGTGGCTGATCGATGGACAAAGAACGCGAAGGAAGAAATATGTAGCACAAATAAGCATCTTCCAAAATACTGGGATTCACACAAGTCGTCGAGATATTGCGCTCTTATGTTTTGATATATGCGTTTGAGCAAATTAGTAAGTGAGAGTGGTGATGATTTCAATGACCATATGAAACAAGCTGCTGCTGATATCCGAAAGATGGAAGAAAAAAGGGGATTACATGATGGTGGAGCCACAAATTCAAGCGAAACTGTCCATGAGACATTAAAGGATCCCGCTGTAGCTAGAACTAAAGGATGCGCTGGGGAATCTTCATCACGTCAGAAAAAAAGGAAGCGGACTCAGTGTTCTACTTGCAGAAAATTCGGGCATAATTCAGTACCTCGACATTATGCTAACACGACACATTCGTCACACGGAGATTTTCACAACATTGAATTCAATGATGACTCTGTAAGCAATTTTTTTAATGTTTTTATTTAATGGTATCATTATATATATAAATTAACCATTGTTATAATTATATATGGTTCTTGCAGTTACATAACGATCTTGATTGAAGTGTAAAAGTGCATTTGCGAAATAAGTGTGAAAACGGATGCACCTTGTAAGGTAACTTAGTTATAGTAATTATTTGGTTACATATGAAATTGCGACGTGATCTATTGATATTGTCTTCTTTTAATTATCAGGTAGCCTACAGATTCCTTTATCAACTTCTAGCTGGTGTCCTTGGCTAAGATAAGAGCTGATTGCATTCTCTGGCATCACGGGAATTAGATGATTGTCATTTTAAAAGTTCAAATTTAGTTGACAAATTTTTTATAAATGTTAGACTGTCGTGATTATGGATATCAATTTTAGTTAGAATCACAAAGTTGTGTGAATGTGTACTATTTAAGGTTATGCTTGTTAGAATTTTGTTTGAAAGAGTATTTTGTTCATGATCTTTCAAGTAGTTATGCTTGGTGATATTATATTGAAGATGTTGATACAACCTTTTCAGGTTACAGATACCATGATTTAGTTATATGTTTAATTAGTTGTATCCTATGATAGCTCTCAATTAATTTCAACAGGTTCCTGAAGTCTTTCTTTCCAAAGGTTGGTTTGATTGTTAACAATCATAAATTGAAATTAGAAATGGTTAGACTACTGATATCAACCTTTATCCTGACATACACATTCAATTTTGTGTGTTAGCATTGGAGAATTGGTCCCTATTAAATTTGGACTTTTCAGGTTTTGTCCCTTTTCATAAAGTGCTCTTTTTCATATTAAACTCAGTGCTCTTTTTCATATTTGATGAATTTAGTTAATGCTCATGGTTTCATAAGGAATCGTGGAAAGATACCCGCTATAATGGTTCTTGTCAACCTGATATTCTGATATAACACTGGATTGGAGCTGTGATTAATTTTAAAGGTAATATATTTAGCAGGTTATGTATGGCAATTTTTATTGTAGTGGAGGTATTTTGTTGTCAGTGGTTCTGTTCTGGTTGTAGGAGTTTATGTTTTAGCAGGTATTACAATCCTGTAGAAAGCAGGATATCAGTTTTCCGATTCAGACGTTAGTATTGTCCTATCGTAAGTGGTGTGTTGGATTTTCTCGGTTATATGGCAACAGTTGTTATTCATGTCGAGAGTTAGAGGGGGTATAGTTTTGTTAGTGTAGTATCCTTGGGAGCAGTCAGTGATATCGTTGCGTTTGTTTTGAAGTGGCTGCATCTCGGCATTGGATTTATCATGGAGTTGCTGGTAAAAAGCTGCAGGATGGTAATACTGATCATCTATTCTTCCAAGGGTGATGATGATGATATCTGCAACACTATTTCAGGTTTTTTTTAAGGTTTGATTATAGTCTATAGAACTATACACCAGTTTGTTATTGTTGTTTGAATTTTTGCTATTGAGATGGAAATAGACACATTATTCATAGTGGTTGTGATTATATCTCAGAAAATATATATTATAGTGATGATTTGTATTTTTGTTGTTGAGATTGAGATATACATACATATTAGTTTTGGTGATTGAGCAGGAAATAAGTTTGGTAAAAGTTCTGTTTTGATTCAAATAGCATATTAGCATATATCCAAACAAATGAAGAAAATGGTAAAACATTTGAGTTACTTTGAAGCTTAATTGCTTTTTTTAATTGTATCTTATAATAGCTTCATGTGGTTGATTGTCACTGATGAGTACCACATCAACGAAACGATTCTTATAGTTAATACTGAGGTTTTGAGTGAAATAGTGTACTAGAAGTTGTTCATTTGCTTTTAAACATCATTGTCAACTTTCAAATACTTTGGGCCATGACGACGCGGCGTTTGAATTTCTTCAATCATGCTTGGCCGGGGTGTTTCGCTGGAATTGGTTGTTGCAAACCGTGGTTCTCATCAGGTCTGCTTCGTATTTGTATTGTGGTTGGGTGGTTTGCAATATAGTTCTGTTTTGGTGGAAGCCTCAAATGTGGCAAGTTATCTTTGGTCTCATGTGGTTGTTGTGCTGTTAGTAGGCATGTATTTGTTTTCTCTATTATTCTTAATCTGTGTTTGGAGGTTGTCAGCTTTCTTGTTTTTTAGCTGAGTTCGATCGAAAGCATATTTGGTGTTCTATCTCCAGTCCTGTTTTGCTTAGTTGTTGTGTGTGGTGGCTTTCAGAACCTAAAATGTTCAGCGTCTTACTCTGCTCACAAAGTGCCCCTAATTTTCCAACTGCTAATCTTCCATCTTGTCGAGTAACAACAACAGTTCCAACCTTGAAGATGATGCGCTTAACATCTTTGACGAAATCTCTATAAGGGTCGGCATTCTCCATTATTGTCTGACAAATGAAGTGTGCAGCGTCGTTGGTAGAGAAGAAAGAGAAGATAGAGTTTTGTTTTTTTTTTGTGATATAGTTTGAAAAGATTAAGATTGTCTTGAATTTTATTGGTGACTTTGAATAACAGGTTTTGCATTTGTAGTAAATTCTGAAAGTTCTAACAGTTATTACTTTGATGGCAGGTCTTGCACATGCTCACTGCAGACCCAAGGTTACAAGTCCTAAATAGAAATGGAAAAGTTTAGGACCATGGAGACTTGGATTGTAGATTCTGCCTTGGACATCTTTTGCTTGTGTAGGTATAGTATGTTTGAACCTCTTGAATATGGACTTTCTTCTGAAAACTTGGATTGAAACCTTTTCTTCTTTTTTTTTTTAAACAGAAAAGCATGGAGGTGTTTCTTTTGAATTTGGTTATAATGTTTAGACCATTTTGATTTTAAAATGGAGGTTTGGTATACTTGAAGAGCAATTTGTGGGACGGGATGTTTGATTGAGTGTGGCAACCATTTCGTGAAATTGACAAAGGCAAGTCACTTTTCTTTGCACAGCCATGCTTGCAGTCTAAAGTGTCATTATTTGAAGCAAGAGCTGAGCATCCTTTGGAGTATCATCCTCAGCAACTATAAGTAATCTTGACAGAATTCAAATCTACAGCAAAATCATTAGGCTAGCGTTTGTGCTCCTTTTGCATAGATGTTGTCATTTAAATTGTAATTACCCTATGTCCAAATAAGATTGAAACATTGTGTTTTGATCTCAGACATTGAAGCAATGAGTACTAGTTCTCTGTACATAAGTATTGGTTCATAATAACCTTGTAATATATTACAATGAACACTAGCAAGTAGCATGTCATGCTTAATTTCTAAAATCAATTGCCACAATTTGCACATGCCAATTCCCTTAAAATTAGACTGCTGAACTTGTGGATTTAATTATCACGCAAGTCCAAGCGCATAATAAGTCTTGGACAAAATCAACCTTCCAGCATTAATTCAATCAACTTTTCCAATATGTCCACTTGTAACCAAATGTTAACACTTATACATCAAAAATGACCAAACAAAAGCAATTTTTTTTTTTAAATTCTCCAGCCTGCCCGTATCCTCAATCATAGCTTCATAATAAGCTTTCTTTGATCCGTGACCATAACGACGATTATCACGGCTGATAAACCTTTTTCTTTGCTCCAGATATTTCCATTGGGTGGAGAATCAGACTTAAATACGATACACCTTAATTGTGTTATTAGGAAAACTAGATATGGTTGAATAAGTCTTCATAATAAGGTTGTTTGAAAGAGTATTTTGTTCATTTTTGTTTGAAAGAGTATTTTGTTCATGATCTTTCCAATAGTTATGCTTGGTGAGCTTATATTGAAGATGTTGATAAAACCTTTTCAGGTTACAGATACTATGATTTAGTTTTATGGCCTTGTTAGCTGTATCCTATGATAGCTCTCAATAAAACCAAACTGATTATGGTTCCAAACCGAATCTGAACCACCTTTACAATAAAACCAAACTGATTATTTGCAAACCGAACTGTATCAAATTGCTATTATCAATCATTACTCAGTTTTTTTCAGCGCGGTTATGTTTGGTTTAACTGTTTCTGTCCTAGTTTGTGACTATCCTGAAGCATAAACATCCTTTCGTATAATATTTAAATGTTCTGTAACTGTTTCTGTTTGTACTTTGTAGGAGCTGAGGGGAAATAGTGTGAATTCTTCATCCACGTGCCTCACTATCATATATGAGAAACATAAGCTTATATCAGCTCATCTGCATTTCAGATTATCTTACCATTATTTTGTTCACAACAAAAAAATGAGCTTTATTGAATTGTGTAGTAAAAGTAGTGAATTGTGTATGATGATCCCAAAATGAAGGCATAAGTATTCATTATAGGAAATTTTCTTACAGTGTCATTGTTTTTATATAGGTAGTTCTGGTTTGGTTCAGATACATAGGCAGTGTCTTGTTGAGTTCCATATATACCATGGTCAGGGTGATTTGTTCAGTTGTTTGATTGAATCTGAGTTGGTGTTTTCCTGGTGTTAACAGCGCTCTTCCAAGTCAGTATGGCAGGTGGCTTATTTCCAGCATTGGAGTAAGACTTTTGAAGAGTTATTTAGCTCAGGTCTCAGTTGAGCGAGGCAAACGGTTTGTGAATTGGCAGTAGGAAGTGCATCAGACTGATAGTTCTGAAGGTGCGTCCTCGATTTACATTTCCTTGGCCGGTTCTTCCAAATGAATTATTCAAGATGTTGCGGAGTATTATTTCACTGAAAGTTTTTCCTATTGCTGATGAGGACGTATGATAGAAGGGAGGATTTTTATTGGAAATCATCTGCAGCAGCATATGCAGTCCTTGCCTTGTGTTTAGTTTTGATCCAAAAGCCTCTGAGTTTCATCATGCCGTGTGTGTATAGCTCGGATAGTTGCAATCTTGATGCGCCTTGCTTGAGTGTGCACAGTTTAAACATGTTGTATGTGTCATGTCTAATCCCTTAAACATGTTGGAATCTCACTGTATTAGACTGCACCTCTCAAAATGCAAATTTAAGCCTAATTTGGAAACACTATCGGGTTTTTAACTATAGGCATAATTAGAAAAAATCAAGGACACCATCATGATCCTTGTGAAAAAATACACGATTTCCTTTTTTGAATCATCCATTTTCATTAAGTTTTGAGAAAGTTATGGATGTTCACGTAATCGAGCTTGCTGCAGCCATGGCGCGTTTCTGGCCCATGAAGGTTGTTTTCTCTTATATATTATTAGGTTCATTCCAATCAACGGATGAGGGCGTAGCACCGCTGGTCAATGGAGGAACATTTAAGTATTTGCAAGCGAAAAGACTGGGGTTCGAATCCCCCTCACCCCAGTCCTTTTATTTTAATTTTCCAAAACCAACTTTGCTTCTCATATATATTTCTATTGCCATTACTTGTTAACACGCGCGCAGTGGATGGATTGGAAAGAGTTTTAGAGCTGCACACGCAAGGACGTGAGTTCAAGCCCCATGGAGAGCATTTCCTATTTTTTATCACTTGTTTTATTTTCCATTTTTTATGGTTTATACCTCAAGTTCAAACCTTCATAACTTCCTCATTTTTCATCCTTTTTTGCCCATTCTTTTTGCAATGTACTCCTCAAGGTGTCTAGTTTTTGAATGTGAAAAGAAATTGTTGAAAACAAATATTTTTAAGGCATCCATTAATGTTGGAAGCAAGAGATCGTTTTAGGTTTTTTTTCCATAAGCACCTTGATTTCTTTTGAGCCTTTCACCATATTTTCTTGATCAACTTGATCCAATAACATGTTGTTCAAAATCTTGTATGATGTTGTGATCCATATTTCACTATGACACATTGTTGTTTATATAAACATCTTTACAAACATTCTTGCTTATAAGAACTGTTATCCTTCCTTACTTCCAAGGGAAAGTCTTTTTATTGACCTCAAAGTCATAGAAAGCTCACAATTCAATTCTCCTTCACTTCCTTCATCCTAGCCTTAGGATTAGAGTCGTCGTGCTCTATTTAGGTGTTCCGCCGTGGACATTTCTATCCCTTATCCTAGCCTTAGGATTAGAGTCGCCGTGCTCTATTTAGTTGTTCCGCCGCGAACATTTCAATACCCTTATCCTAGCCTTAGGATTAGAGTCGCCGTGCTCTACTTAGTTGTTCCGCCGTGGATATTTCCTCTCCTTTATCCTAGCCTTAGGATTAGAGTCGCCGTGCTCTATTTAATTGTTCCGCCGTGAACATTTCTTTCCCTTATCCTAGCCTTAGGATACTCCCATCAACACTTCGTAAACTTATCCTAGCCTTAGGACACTTCCATGAACACTTCTTTCTCATTCAAAACTAGCCTTAGGTTTAGAGTCGCCGTGCTCTCCGTAGATCTTACTTTCATATCCTACATTCCCACAAACATTTCATTCCCTTTCAAATCTTTTCAAGAGATAGCCATTAATCTCCTGAGCCTTTCTTTAACCCTTCATTCAAATCATTCCCCCAAAGGATAGCCATTAATGTTTTCTCTTCAAACAAATCAA
Organism: Lathyrus tuberosus; assembly: GCA_022829125.1. NCBI lineage: Eukaryota > Viridiplantae > Streptophyta > Magnoliopsida > Fabales > Fabaceae > Lathyrus > Lathyrus tuberosus. The sequence goes on from JALAZF010000145.1 coordinate 12,140,518, forward strand.
CCTTCACAAGCTTTGCCTTCAAGCTTTTCTATTCCTTACCTTTTACCCCATCAAGGGGAACTACGAACGCTCTGATTTCTCATGGACTTTGAATATCATCTTCTTCCTTCTTGGTTTCATTTACAGTCGTTTCCCCCAATTTTTTTAGGGAAAATACAATTCATCTTCTTTCTTTACAATTTCTCTCAAAATTAAAAGTTAGGGTTTAGGGAAACATGAAATTGGGTAGTTCTTCTTCTTCGTTGAGTAAGAGAAATGCAGAAAGTGGGGATTCAACAGGCAGTGAAAGTCGTAGAAGGAAGCCCATGTGTTATTGTGGAGACATGGTTGTACTTCAAAGGGCAAAAACTGTGAAGAATATGGGAAAATTATTTTAGGCAGTCTTCTCCTTAGAGGATTGAGTAGAATGTGGTGCAGACTGGATTGTCTGAGATGCTTGGGTAGTTTGTACAGCAGACTGAGTAACAGAATGAGATTGTTAAGAAGTCTGAGTAGATTCTTGGGCAGAGTGTTGAGCACTCTGTTGTGCAGCCTGACTTGTTGTGTCCTTACAAGTGGACTTGTAGTGCCCTGCTTTCTTACACCTACTGCACTTCACCAAGAAACCAGTTCTTCTCATCTCTCTTTCCCATGCTTGTGGGTAAGTTGACTTGGCAGCCTTCCATATTATGTCCTTCAACATCTTCCCAAGAAACCTCTTCCTAAAATTGTTATAGAGGTGCCTAACACAAAACCTGTGCTCCACACTTTAAGCAATAGCTCTTCCATAGTGAGTAGCAGCCCCTGCAATATCATAAGATGGAGAATTAAAATATAGTATAACATGTACAATAAGATATAAGAAAAACATAAGAAAAACATAAGGAACTTTCCTTTTGTTGGTCTGATATCATCAGTACTTAAACCATCATCAACTCTAACATTTGTCCCCTCAACTCCAACATTCACTTGTTTCTCAACATTAACTTGTTTCTCAACATTGAGTTGTTCCCCAACATTAACATTCTCCTCAACATTCATTTGTTCCTCACCAGTAACATGTTCCTCAACATTCATTTGTTCATCACCATTAACTTGTTCCTCACCTATTAACTTGTTCCTCAACATTAACTTGTTCATCTACATTAACTTGTTCCTCTACATTAACTTGTTCCTCAACAGGAGTGGTATTTTCACCATGAACAACATCATCAACCAGCTGACTAAGTAACTCCTCCACCTCATCCACAATTTTTTCAGGGGCCTCATCAACTTTGTCAACAACATCAACTTTGTCACAATAGTCAGGTTGAGACAACGTGTGTTGAATGAAAATATCAACACGTTTGTGAACCCAATACAGATCTGCTATTTCTAATGCACTGTGGTTATCAACTAGTGCATTCATACCAAATTGTGGATCCTTGTAGTAGATTGTTTCAAACTCCCTATAACCCAAGTCTTTTAACATACCTACTAGTTCACAATAACTCCATCTGTCTACATCTACCCTCAAATCATCGACTACACCATTCTCATATACACTCAGACCCTTATCAGTGAGATCTCCACTGTGATGAATTTTGAGTTCAATGATTTCATCCATGACACCTAACCAGAATATCTAAATAATTAGGGTTTACCCTAACAAATTAACATGAACCCTAAAACTGAACACGAACCCTAATTTTCGTAAATACCTAAATGAAAGAGCAATTAACTAACCTTTTGATCAAGTGCAGTAGATAATCTTCAATTCTTCTCGTCTGGAACAAAGATATTATCCTTCTCGTCTGGAACAATCCTTCGTTTTGCAAGAATCCATCATTGAGCTGCTCCACTTTGCTTGCCCTAGCAGAGTTGCGTTGATGTTCTCTCACTTAGATATTGTTTGGTTAGACTTTTCATTTTCTACAAATTATTTTAAGGCTTCCAAGTTTCCACGTCACCCACACAACGCCCACCTGGACATTAATTTCAAAATAGGACTAACGGAACCTAACGGAAGGGTAAACGTGGCACATTTTAAAAAGTTAAGGGACGAACTCACCACTTTTTAAAATTAAGGGACCAAATTGGACCCTGGTGTAAAGTTAAGAGACGAAAAATGTTATGTTGTCGTCATTGAAATCAGTGTTCTCGAGTCGGATTTAGTCTATATTATCAAAATATAATATTTTAATTTTAACTTTAATGAAAAAATTGTACAAAAATAATTCAGGGTGGAGTTCAAGACTTGTGTATCATCAAAATCCCGATTCATTAGACCTACTTAGTCCAACTAGGTAGGATTGGACATACGGATCGTCGGAATTCGGACTATTAAGTCGTACGTGGTCTCGTTAGGTCAGACTTGACATATGGATCGTCAAAATTATACTTATCAAATTATAAGACCTACTTAGTCTAATTAGGTAACAATTGACATACGAGTCATCCTAATTAGGATTATTAAGTTGTACTTAGTCCAATTTGATAACAATAACCATATGAATCGTTGAAATTAAAATTCTCAAACTGTACTTAATCCAAATAGATAATATTGGATGTCTGAATCATTGTAATTATAAACCTTAAGCCGTAATTTGTCTAATTAGGTAAGACTCGACATGTGTATCGTCAAAATCAAAATTCTAAAGTCATATTTAGTCCAACTAGGTAAGATTAAACCTCTCAAAATTAGAGTTATTTAGTGGTACTCTAGTTAGGTAACCGTTGACGTATGGATCGTTAAAATTGAAATTATCTTGCTGAATATAATTACGTAAAACTGAACTTACGAAATTCCTAATTTTTAAATTGTACTTAATTTAATTAGGTAAGACTGAACATCTAAGTCATTGAAATCAGTATTCTCGAGTCGGATTTAGTCTATATTTATCAAAATATAGTATTTTATATAAATTAAAAAACAGTTTTGACATTTGATGAAAAAATTAATTAAAATATAATTTAAAAAAAGATAAAAAAAAACAAAAATACAAATCATAAATGAATTAAAATAAATAAATAGCAGAACCTAGAGGCACAGGGTTTGAACCCATTACCTCTTGGTTTCCAAACTTCATCTTAACTATTGTTCTACTGTATCAGTCAATAACAGTTTTGTCTAATACCATATATATTTGCATGTAGCCTTGTTACTGTAAGATCTACATAGACCCACCTTCTCCACCGTATCCAACTTCCCCTATTTTTCTGGAAAGATTAACTTGTTATTAGCATTTGTTACGAAAACTTAAATGAACACATCACACAACACCTTCCCATCTCCCTTATTTTTCTGCAAAACGTTGAAACCTCACTACTTTATTTTTCCTATAAAACCCTTAGGTTTCAAGTTAAAGAAACAAAAACCATCTCTCTCTGCTCTTTTCTTTGTATTGACATACACACTAGAAGAAAAGATAAAGATATGACTATTAATGGTGCTAGTAAGGAAACTTTACCACACACAAATCAAAGAGCTGCGATAGATGAGGTAATCCTTATCTCTTGTTACCTTCTACTCATCAATTTCTGATTTTACTTTTTCAATTTTCATTTTCTAACATGTTATCACTTATATGATGCTTTTACTACCCAGATTCACTCTCAATTTTTAAGCAAAATGCTTACTATTCTGCATGGTTTAAGATCCTCTGTTGATGATGCCATGAACCTTCTTCAGGTATACATTTTTTGTATTTTGTTTCTTCATTCAAATTTGTCTGATTTCACCTTTTTAATTGTCCTTTATAAAAACAAATCATTCAGGTTCATGAGTCTCAAATTAATGAGTTGCATAGCATGGCTAACATCATGTTGAGCAAACTTGTCATCATAGAGACCAAGTTAGATAAGCCAACAAAAGCTTATGATTCAGATTTGAGTCAGAGTCCTGGACCACAGTCTAAAAGAAGCAGAACTCCAATTTTAAAACAAAAACATGCTGCTAAGTCGCCATTTAGCCGTTCAAAATATTCGTGGGAAGATAATGTTGATAACATTATCTTAATAACATCAGATGATAACACAAACAACAAATTTGACAACAACATTAAGCATTCATCTATGCCTAACATAACAAGCAAGGTATAAAATCAATTTATATTGAGTTTATGTTTAATTGATTATTTTTGTTGTAACCATTATTAAATTTGTCATAGATGAAACACAAGTTGTCTCCGATAAGGAATCAAGCAACAACATCAAAGAAACTGTCCTTCACACCTTTACCGAGAGCAACAACATCAAGGAGATTGCCCTTCACATCTTTACCCAAAGAGAGACAATTAAAAGTTCCAAAATTAGAGATTAAAGGAGATAAGACAATATCTAAGGTGAGCATCAATCAACATATTTTTATATATTTTATTTTGTTACTTTGGATATCTAATCAATTACTTATTAACAGTTTGTTGAGACCAACTTCGTAACCACCCAAGAAATGAAACTCCAACCTATAGAAGAACATGTTTCATATTATGTTTTTCATGCTAAGAATGATCCCTGGTATTATTTTTGAAAAAGTAGTCATTTTTTAATTTCACGGTAACATTTAATGACACACACACACACACACACACACACACACACACACACACATATATATATATATATATATATATATATATATATATATATATATATATATATATATATATATATAATTTTCTTATGCATTCAGTGAGGAGTTGTTCAAGGTTGGAACTCTAACATGTTTAAGAAAGAATTTTCATACTCTGTGTCCGAGAAGGATAATTGACACCGAGGTACTTTAAATGATTGCATCCTTATCAAACTTTGAAAATAATTATTTGCATTCATGAAATAATTTTCTTAATTGATTGCAGATCATTCACATTATGTCTCTTAAGACAACTTGGATTGAGAGAAATGTTGCATTCCCGTCTATATGGTCACTTCCCCCATCGTTTGTGGTATGTGTTCGTTAATGAAAATACTTTAACATATATATGCTTAATTATGGTGTGAAAAATAGTTTTTAAAATAATTCTTTTCATACATATGTTTCGTAGAGAGACGTATATCGTGGTACAACAATTGAAGACTTGGTTAGTGAGTATGCAAAGAATTGGATGCCCCATTTTGAGAATCTAAAGCATGTATGAGTTTGGTATCATAAAGTATTAAATTTACCGTAAATATACTGTGAAGTCATTTGACTTTCTTACTCGTACTTTAATTTTGTTAGACTTATCTACCAATTGAAGATTGTGTTGGCAATTGGTTTCTGATGGTTGCCTCTGTCCAAGACCAGATTTTGTATCATTTAGATCCAGGCTTTGAAAAAAGAACTATAACCCCTAGACAAGAGACCATTAAAGAAATGGTAAAGTACTTGTGATGATTTATATTTGAACCTTTCACTAATCTATTAACTTATATTGTTTACCAATTGAATTTTTGCAGTGGCATGTTATCACTCAAATGGTGTAAATTATGGTGCAAACTAACTATTTTCCTCCCAACTTTCTATTTGAAGATAATTGGGATATGGCTGAGCCCGTAGGACTTGTTTCGGGAGGATTTTGGTACCACAATATTTAATTCATTTTAACCATTGTGTATTCATTTCCATATATAAAACACCTTTCAATCATATGTGATCATTGTTCATTTTGAATAAGCAGCCAACACTCCGCGGTGTGGGTCTCACAATGGCTAGCAATGGGTTTGTCGTTCACACCAAACATCCATGTCATGGTGGGTATCTTTAAGAGATAACATGGTCAATTAATTTTGGAATATTAAATATTTGTCTTGGTGCTAATATTATTAATTAATTTTGACAGATGAATGAAGATGTTGTCAGAATGAAGGTGGCGATTGATTTGCTGTTAGGTGACCACAATGAATATAAAGACATCTTGATGGACAAGGCTGAAAAAGCTTGGCACACTGAATGATGTCTAGATATCATAAAAATTCAATTATTTTTCTTTAGAGCGTTGTAGGCATGTCTACAATGGCCGCTTGCATTAGAATCAAGTTAATCCGTAGGAAATTTCCCTTTTTACTATGCTTTTTTTAATTACTTTTGTTAGATTTTTTTTGTTGCATCACTGCACTCTTTTTTCCTTCAATGTACTTTAATCCCTTTGGGGTTTTCTGATAAGGTTTTTAACTAGGCGGTAATTTTTATCCTTTTTTCTTATTATACAATCTTGATAATTCAATTAAATTCATAAACTTACTATTAGTTGTTGAGTAATAACACCTTAGGATATCTGTTATGAGAATGTTGTGATTGACAAGATTTGAGCAGTATATTCTGATATGACACTTGATTGGAGCTGTGATTAATTTTAAAGGTAACATATTTAGCAGGTTCTGTATGGCAATTTTTATTGCAGTGGAGGAATTTTGTTGTCAGTGGTTCTGTTCTGGTTGTAGGAGTCTATGTTTTAGCAGGTATTGCAATCCTGTAGAAAGCAGGGGATCAATTTTCCGATTCAGGCATTAGTATTGTCCTATCGTAAGTGGTGTGTTGGATTTTCCCGGTTATATGGCAGCAGTTGTTGTTCATGTCGAGAGTTAGAGGGGGCATAGTTTTATTAGTGTAGTATCCTTGGGAGCGGTCAGTGATATGGTTGCGTTTGTTTTGAAGTCGCTGCATCTCGGCATTGGATTTATTGCTGGTAAAGAGCTGCAGGGTGGTAATACTGATCATCTATTCTTCCAAGGGTGATGATGATGATATCTGCAACACTATTTCAGGTTTTGTATTGGTTTGATTATAGTTTATAGAACTATACACCAGTTTGTTATTGTTGTTTGAATTTTTGCTGTTGAGATGGAAATAGACACATTATTCATAGTGGTTGTGATTATATCTTAGAAAATATATATTATAGTGATGATTTGTATTTTTGTTGTTGAGATTGAGATATACATACATATTAGTTTTGGTGATTGAGCAGGAAATAGGTTTGGTAAAAGTTCTGTTTTGATTCAAATAGCATATTAACATATATCCAAACAAATGAAGAAAATGGTAAAACATTTGAGTTACTTTGAAGCTTAATTGCTTCTTTTAATTGTATCTTATAATAGCTTCATGTGGTTGATTGTCACTGATGAGTACCACATCAAACAAACGATTCTTATAGTTAATACTGAGGTTTTGAGTGAAACAGTGTACTAGAGGTTTCGAGAGCCACTAAATTTTATTTGTTTAACTGCAACAACCTGGCCATCTTTCAGTATTCCTTTGTGAACCACGAAAAATCCACCTTCAGCCAAAAAATTTAAATCTGAGAACATGTCAGTAGCTTCTTCTATCTCTCTGTAAGAAAACCGTCTAGGAGGGTTTCAAATACAGGTGCTATATTCTGACAGTGTGAGCACAAAGGGGGAGGTATAGAGGAATTTCTACCCAAAGGAATAGGGCTATCTCGGATGCTTGAGCTGGTAACATAACTTACACTTTGAGTTTTGTTAAACACAAGTTCATCTGTTCTTTTCTCTTGATCGAAGTGTAAAAAAGTCTCAAGTAAAGTTTTAGAATTTGGAGATTTAGTCCTTTGAATCATTCTATTTTCAGCTCTTTGAAGCTTCTCGTTATGAATGTGGTTCTGAGAGATCTAAATTTCAGTGTTGTTATCACTAGCCACAGATGATGTTGGGAGTTTCCTTGAAGGGGGTGAGCCATCCCTTTCCAAATTAAAGAACAATGGTGGCTGGAAGTTAAAATCTTTTGCCTTGTTGATTGGTTTGCTTGTTCTTTTGTGTGATTCCTGGCCATTATACATCGGGTTTTCTTTATAAACCAGAAAAGGAGATGTTATTGAGTCTGAGCTTGACACTGAATCTAATCCAACATTGGTTTTAACAGAAGAGCCTGCTACTTCAGGACTACCTACTGGGGTGGAATGCTTCGATCTGTGTCCATTTAGCTTTCCAATTTCTATACCCGGTGAAGATGAAGTAGAGAAAAATGGTGTTTGGAGTTCATCGGAGGCTCCTCCTAAATTAAGTCTGGTACTTTTGTTGGCTCGATATCCTAACTTGGAAGATGAATTTATCAAGCTTTAACTTTCCTTATCATAACAATTTTTAAATCTCTAAATTTTCATTTTAATGGTATAAATAAATAACTAATGTTAAATGTTTTCAGGGGAATGCAAATTAATGAAGCACTAAAGCTTCAAATGGAGGTGCAGAAGCGTCTACATGAACAATTAGAGGTATACCTCCTTGTCGGACCGATCTATCAACTATATATTATGTCAAGCTTGTAACTGATCTTTTATTCATTGCGAAACAGGTGCAGAGACAGCTACAGTTAAGGATAGAAGCTCATGGAAAATATTTGAAAAAGATAATCGAAGAGCAACAGCGACTCAGCGGGGTTCTTTCAGAAGCACCCGGCTCTGGTATTGCAGCACCAGCTCCAGGAGATATGTGCCAACAAGAACTCGACAATAAGACTGAACCAGCAACCCCCGACCCAGAAAAATCTGCTAAAGATCATGCACCAGCAAAGAGTCTTTCAGTCGAATCTTTTTCATCTCACCACGAACCGATGACACCAGATTCCTGTTGCCAAGTCGGTTCTCCTGCTGACAGTCCTAACGGTGAGAGATCAACTAAAAAGCAACAAGTAAGTGTGGAAGGAGAGTATTCAAATCCAGACATGATGCTTCCACATCAGATACTGGAGTCAAGCATGTTGTCGTACCAGTAACCTGTTTTCCTTAGCCGAGATCACTTTGATTCTGCTTTAGGTATGTCTACAAGAGGTGCCGAGGAATTGGACAAGCTTGGTGGCAGGAATATGTGATTTGGTGGTGTAATCTGCAGGATATGCAGTATCTTAGTTTGTGTTATATGTATTACTCTTAGTTGATGGAGGAACCTGTTCTTCATAGATTTTCAAATTTTAGTTTTCAGTTTAATTCTTGACTAAGTACACAACCTTTAATTTAATTATTTTAGAGAATTGATTTGAATTGGGTTAGAAGAAAGGTTATTGTCATATTCTATACTTTCAAAATACTCATTTTCAATACTATACTTTTTCCACCAGATTTCTCGCTACCCATGTCACCATTCTCATTTGTAAATATTGTAACATCATATGCAAATTGTCATGATAATATGTCTTCTAGATTTTTTCAAATATAGCAGTGGCTGACAACTTTCGTATGTTGTTGCATTTTATTGCTACCAAGATATTGCAACAAGAGGAAGCTGCAAAGAAACTTCCCGTAAACTAACAGCAGTATTAAAACTTGGGCAACAATATTAAAAATATGACAGTGCAGAAAATTGTAATGAAATAAATAACTTCATTGCATTATATCCAAAAAAAATGTTACAAACTAACAGTGTAGGAAATGTTACATTGATAACAAAATGAAAATGCAGAAAATGTTACACTGATAAAAAATGACAGTACAATAGATGTACGATTCATCATGTCTTATAACTAATTTACAAATTTCCTATTATTCTATGATCCTAATCATCTAATTCTGCTTGTCTTAGAATTTTTGCAATTGCTGTCAAACTTGTGTAAAATGTCATTCCTCCACTAGTGCATGATGTTGCTTCCAATATGCAGAGTGTGTCAAATACTCTTCCTTAACTAATGCAGAAAGTTGCTTCCAATATCCTTGCCGAGTTTTGAAGACATGAAACTATAAATTAGAATCAATATTCAACTCCGTGTCTGTCATTCTATTGTAATAATTGGACATGGTCAACTTGTTGCATCAGGTTGCGCGTGCTGCTACCCCATCATCTCCTATATGTACACAACAGCAATAAAAAACACAATGAACAAAACAGACTCACTGCTTTGTCTATAAATTTTTTGAATCATAAATATTTAGTCACATTGACTAAAGTTCATTTATCGATAGAGGCCAAGTTCGGTCAACTTTGTGCAAGTTACAAGCAATGTGTGCCAATCTTATGTCTGATATGTTTGCGCATAATCATAACTTCAACCTTACAAGTTTATAACATCCTGATAGATATTTAAGTGTTGTACGAGTTCTACAAGTGCTCGAAAAGCTAAAAAGCATAAAGAAAGAAATTCAATCAAGCCTCTGTTCTACAAGAGTTCACTTCGGTTTTGCTGCTTCTTGTGTGAACTCAGTTAACCAAATATTAAATACATAATTTGTAGAGAGAATATCTTTGGAACTCTAAAGTATATATATTCTATAAACCAAGTCAAAAGAACATGCAAAGGGTACCTCTTTGCAACTTTTTCCACAAAAGGAATGCCCTGATATACTGGAGTTTGCAAGCAGGGCTCTCATATCCTTAGTACAACAATCATGATATATAAAAACATAAGGTTGTGTGTTAAACAAAATCAAACCAAAACAAAAGAAAGAGATAAGGCAGAACGCATATTGCAAGAACTTTTAATCTAAACAAGTAGAAGTAAGATACATTTTTTCTCGCACAAATCACAAGTGTGTAGGGCATATACAGTTGCATGTGCAAACAGATAAAAATGCATACCTCCATCGAAAATATTGAATTATTGAAATGATAATCAGATGATTACCGGTAAAAAGAATGGCACTGTGTCGGTGTTGCTGCTGAAGCACCTGACTCAAATAGACCCTTAAGAACCATGCCTGAGTTGTTAAATGATTTAGGATCCAGAGATGATGATCTGAACAATAGTCATTTCTATTCCCTGCCCATCAAAGGAAATTTTTTACTCCCTATTGACTTCAGAGTGCTCAATGCATATTTTGTTTTCATTATTTTCTATGTACTGGGGGTCGTCACTACAGTCCGAGGACAAGATTTCACGTGAACCATGGCTTTCGACAAGTTCGGAAATTAACTTCTGGATCAGTGTTCGCTTGAGATATGCCTCGGCAGGCAGAAACCAATCCGCATTGAGATAGAAAATACTAGCTATGTCAGGCCAAATCCATATAAGAAACCATACAAATAAATAATAAATTTGTTAGTGTTACCGTATATCGTGTAGATATAAAACAACTAGGCAAGGAACTACAAAAATAGCAATAAGGAACCATATGAACCATTTATGAAGTTGCTCGCTGTCCTTGTAATATTAAAAGAGATAACATAAAGACAACATGGCAAGGAACTCCGAAATATGGGGGATGTTATACTAATAGTAATATTAGAATGATCAACAACTCAGATAAAGATAACCAAATATGGTAAATTGAAAGAAAAGAATTATGGATAAAACTTTAAGTCAAATGGTGATAATACATCAAGTGGTTAATTAAGTCGAATCAGTGGTTAATCGTTATCCAATTTTTGAATATTGATAATCAGACAATGTTTTTTCCAATGACCTTTTATGACTCTCCCTAAAAAAGATTGACATAAGCCAAAACTAAGTTAAGAAAACCACTTAAATAATTGTAAAACTTTGTTAGTTTGAATGGATTTAAAGTAAGAGGAGCTTTGACAAGGAAGAGCCCTAGGTAGTGCAGCTAAATTTTTTTTCCTTCAACACAAATATAACTAATATGAATTGAAAAAAGAATAATCATCCATCTAACCACTGAGATTCATAAAACATAAAAAGCCTAAGGATTTCTATATTACAATAACAAAAAACATTTGACAAAACAAAACTACTCACTGTGTTAATAGGTTGTGTTACAGCGGAAGTTAATAGGTTGTGTTGCAACGGTGGTTCTCGCGGCGGTATATAGGTTCTGTTGCAGCAGTGGCTCTCAGGAAGGTAAATAAGTTATGTTGCGGTGGTGGCTATCGCAGTGGTAAATAGATTATGTTGCAGCAATGGTTCTCCCAGTGATAAATAGGTCGTGTTGTAGTGGTGAATAGGTTTTACAACAAGGAGAAATTTCTATTGATGAGAAACATATAATTCAATAATGTTTTTTTAGAAAGGTAGTAGTTATACTTATATCTACAAGATATAAACTTACCTTTCACTCACTCTAAACAAGTTTTGTGAGTGATTCAGTAAGATGAAAATATTGAAGTTCTAATCAAAAAGTAATGATGTACACTATAAACATAAGAACATATTGGTTGTTATTCAAAAGGTGAATGGACAAGAGATTGACTCTGAAAGCTCCAAATTTCGTCAAGTTAAAAGCCACATGTAAACATAAAAAAAAAAAAGAATAAACAAAAAAGATATACTAGTATAAGTACCTGCAAGTCTATCAGGTATGTATCTAAGTGCAACCCAAGCATGTTTTCTTCCACTTGAGTAACCAATAACCCAAAACTTGTCAACACCAAGAGAATCGGCTAAATACGACATATCTATTGTTGAGGATTCAAGGGTTCGTTTGGGATGAGGATCACTCTCGCCAAAACCAAGCAGATCATAAGTGATCAAGTGAATGTCGAACTCTTCCAGCAGTGAATCTTTAATTCCAGGAATTCATATTTTCAAATGCAATTTCAAAATTAAAAACACTCATCAATGCCTCAAACTAAATGTGGATATAAAAACTTTAAAAAGTTCAAACAACCTATCCGAGATGAAAGAAAAGTATGGGGAGCAATAATTGAAAATCTAGCCCTATCTAAACATTCGTATTTGTTAATTGTTGTTGTAATTCAAAACAAATGATTAATTTGGGCCAGAAAAAGAATCCAAAATTCTTAAATTGAAGTAACATAACTATGTAAAAGCTATAAATACAAACCTGAATTTGATTTTCACAAAACTCTCGCTCGGAAACGTTGATTAGTGATTGAAATCGTCGGCGAAACTGAAACTGATAAGAGAAGAGAGCTACTGAGAGCCTCTGACGGTGACAATCTAGAAAGAATTGAAAGCCGCGTGTTAGGGATTGAGAAAGCTTGAGAGAAAGGGAAAGAATCGATAAACAATAGAGAGAAAATTATGTAGAAGTAAAACTTTATTTCTTTGTTGCAGGTTACAGCTTTTGGAGCTTTGGGGATGAAGGTTTCTTTTAATTACGGATGAGAAATAACGAACATGATGAAGCTGTGAATTAGTATGAAACAAATTGTTTAGAAAAAAATTTCTTACGAAAAGTAAGAATATTGTGTAAAAAGAATTACCTGTAATTGATTTTACATGTTCTCATTTTAATTATATTAAATCTAAATCATCCATTTAATCTATTGGTTATTGTTTGGGGTTTCACCGGTGAGGGACTTAATTGATCCCTCACCCTAGACTTAACCTAAAAATAAAGTTTTTTTTTTAAATTAAATATTTTTTTGTGATATATATAACAAATTTTAGATTTGATTAAAATATAATTTGTTGTCATCAAATAAAGTTTTGAATTTGACTTGCAAATTATATGATAAAGTTTTGATTCAAAATAATATCTTTATGTTTTTGGAAGAAAAGTATTTGTGAAAATTTTGTTTTTCTTTGAGAGATATGTTTTTAAATATATATTATGCTAAATATATTTGGAATCACATATATGGTTATAATCGATGATTGAGAATCATTATATTTTTATTAAAGATTTTGATTTTCAAAATTTTACTTGTGGCTAGAGAGTATATATTTAGAAATATATATTTATGTTAATTATTTAGGAAAGATAAATATTGAATTTAAATTTTATTTCGATGATTTGATTCTTAATTTTGAAATTAAAAAAATTATTAAATCATTTTATTTGATTTTTAATTATTGTTTTATCTTTCAATTTGATTCACATAAAATCTACGCATGAATTTAAACTTTGGTGTATATGTGAATTTGTTTGACATCTATTTTGGATATATAAATATTTAATATTTATCTTATTTGAAGTTATACATTTAGCATGATTATGTTATTTGAGTTTATTGTTATTAAATTTTATACAATTTTTTTTAATCATGCAATTTGTATAAATTCATAAAATTTATTTTTTTATTGTGATTTTTTTCTCACACTAAGGACTTTCAAGAAATATTATTATTATCATTAAACGACATTCTAAATGAATACGACCTACATTTGTGGGTAGTGTCTTGTAAATTTAAGACTCTTCCCATTGAATTTATTAAAATGTCTAGTAATTTTGATTGAGTTGATTGAAGCAACATGTTGCAAAAGTAACATCTGTTGTGTAAATTTGATTTAATTGAAATTACAAAAGATGTAGTGTGTAATTGTTCATGCGAACTGTTTTGGTCGACAAAAAGGAAGACACAATTTGGTCGAACAATTGCATATCTGTGATGGTAAATATGTAGTAGTTATTAATTTTATCCATGTGGGAAATGATTAATGTCAATGACGTCCATTATCTGACCGGACTTATTATTAATGTTTAATGAGAGTACCATTTACAGTTAATTTTTGCAATCAAAGATTGAGAATTAATGATGTGTTTGGTATCTTATTTGAGTCTTTTAATTTATAAGCAAAGATGAATGTCTATATAATAATTTATTGACATATCAATAATGATGTTGTATGAGTGTAAATCTTTCAAGTGTTTATTTGATTACACTCACACATATAAGGTAAACACGTGACAATTGTAAGAATTTATTCCTTATAAATATGTATTGTCAGTGTTTGATCATTGACAATAAATACTAGCTACTAGCAATTGATTTTATTGCCTAAAGACTTAATATCAATTGTGAATTTGGTATTTTGGTGAGTACATTTTATTTTGTTATCTATAAACTAATATAGTTTATGTATTTGCAAAATAAGTTAGATTTTGATTCTCAAAAGTTTTAACTTTTAGGAATAAAATATAAACATTATGTTCTTGAATCTAGACCTTACATAGGGATGGAGAAACTCAAATTCTCTCACAATTTAGTATATTTAAAGTGAGACTCAAGTTTAAAAAGTGAGTACACTCCAAATTACACAGGTCAATGATCTTAAAGCTCGACAATCCAGAGATATTAGAGGTGTTATTTAAGATGACATAAATTTTGTCATATTATATTTGCTTATGTTCTAGTGCTTCTAAATCAATAAAGCGAAAGACAAACTCTCATTGGAGTGATGAATTTTCATTAAGATTATTAAGCAAAGAAAATACCAGAAGCGCATTATGAAATTATTTAATCTTGCTAAAGCATTATAGTTTCGTCAATTAGGTGAATTTGTCGAAAATTTAGCATATGGTATTCTCTTTGCACAATTAAGTTTATAACTATTAAAGTTAGAAATTATAACTATTAAATTTAGCATATGCCTCTCTCTCTCTCTCACCGTCCTTTCTCTCTTTCTTCCTTCTTCCTCTTATTCTTTCTCTCTTCTGCTGCCTCTCTCTTCCTCTTCTTCTTTCTTCTCTGGTCCGTTACTTCTCTCTTCTCTCTTGTTCTTCTTCTTCTTCTTCTTCTTCTTCTTCTTTCCCTCTTTCTCTTCTTCTTTCTTCTCATCGGATAACAATTTTGGGTCATAGAAACTCTCTCAGATTCAACAAATCAGAAGAGCTTATGAAGAAATTTACCAAGAGGATCTTATGACACTGAGTTTTACAGTCATTAAAGGTTGTTTACTTTTGTTTTTTCATCTTAATCGAGTACCTATTTTACCTTCTTTCTTTTGTCGAAATAGAAGCTCTTAGATCAAATTTATGGGTCTGACCTTCGCAAGCCACCACAATGGTTTCTTCATAGGCAGTGGAGCGTTCATATCACTCATGGGGAGTACCCAAGTTCCTAAACTTCTGGATTTTGTGTTGCTATGTTTTAAAACAAGATTTGGGTTGAAACCCTCTTTTCCTCCTCAAGAAAATTCAAATTTGAATCTATTTGGCATGAATTCTTTCCGCAAGGTAGATGGCTTGAACACTTGGGTTTTTCATATTATTTCATTTTTCCACAAATGAGATTATAAATTATGTGTTTTGCAGCTCGAAAAAAATATTGGTGTTGCAATTGCGCTTTGGGCTCTAATTATTTTGGTATGTCTTTAAAATGTATCTGATTCAGTTACCTGGTCAGTAAATACCACATTACATACTGATCTATATCTTTATGTTTTTTAGGTATATTTCTTGGATACCCAGGTTTGGTATGCCATTTTCTCAACTTTATTTGGTGGTATTTATGGGGCATTCTATTGCCTCGGTGAGGTTAGAAGATTTTCCTACTCCTATAATCTCTTTTAGTCCTTGAGTTTTATAATGTGATTGCTTTTACCTGATTTTCTTAAGTTAAGTCACTGTTTTGAGAAGTATGTTTTATTTTGCTATAGTTGTAGAAGATTTGCATAGGTTTATGCGTTTTTATACTAATATGCCTCAACTTTGGCTTTTTTTTTAGTTGTTTTACAAGGTATCTCATGCATTGGATGATTTCTTGAAGTCTTAAAAAATATTAGAATAGAAACATTATGCTGCTATAATTTGTTAAATGGAATTTGTAGCTTGAAAGTACAATTACTTTGTTCAGTTTTTATTTTCAATTTGTGCTCAGTCCTTGGGTGAAATTTAAGTTTGATATTATTTTTCAACTTCAGTTGGTGGCATTAGAAATTGTGGTATCTATCTACATTTGACACATGTTTCTTGGTTTTATCTTCTATTTTGACTTGCTATTTCTTGTTGTTTTAGGCTTACTTTCTATGAATTACTTGTTGTACAAATGTTTGTTCTGATAGAGGGCTTAACCAGTTTGTCTTCGTGTGTTCAGTGAAGTTTGGATTGAGGGATTAGAGACCCTAGATTATCTTGACAACTTGCGAAACAAGGAGCGTTTTATTGAACAGGGGGATGCCTTGGTCTGTTTAGGTTTTGAACTTTGGGATACTATGTATTTTGATCGACACACGCTGATACTATGTATTTTTTGCAGATTCTGATAAGGAAAAGGATGTATGATGACAATAGTCATTAGTGGTGTTGACAACATCTGGTTGAGATTTCTTTCCTGACATAAATGTTGGTTTCATTTCTTTCTGTAAGTTATGACTGGTTTGTGAATTATGTTTACCAAAATTCCCAGAACTTAGTATAGGATTTCACTTCTCATGATATCCCAATTTAGATCATACTTATCTTTTTCATTTCTTTCGGCATATGTATAGCTGACTCTCATACTTATAACTATTTCATTCTATTAGCATATTAGACTTGCTACTAGGAATTCTTAGGGGTGAACAATATGAGTGATCATGAACTAGCATGTGATGTCTGACTATTTTTTTATGAATATTTTGGCATTTAGTTTTATTGTATAAACATACTTTTGGACCATTTACACATGTTCCAAATCATGTGTACAGAAGGTCTTATAAGACCAGAAGTATAAAAAGGTATGATGACAACAACACTGCTCCTCCTTGATTAGGGTTACAAGTTACACAATGGTGGTAGCAACGATTTTACAGTGGTTCTGCATCAGCGAGATTTTTTCGGCAAAACTGTCCAGGTGTGTTTTTGTCATTCAGAGTATTCTTTCTAAATCTTTTGATTATGGATTATTGTCTCTTGGTAAAAGATCTAGCTACCCTAATAACTGCCATATAGATTATGAGACTGCAGTAATGGCAACACTTCTTCTACAAGGATAAGTCATTGTCCCAATGTAATTAATTGCACATGTTACTACTGCTTTGCTATATTGGCCGCTAATACAATTGGATGGAGAGGCTACAGATGATATTACATTGGGTATTTCTGTTGGAAGAAAAAGAAGAGGAAACCTGCCTGGCGCCACATCTGATTTCTTACCTTTCTCCTGCTTCTTGTCGGTAAATGCACATCAGATCTAGTTGCTTTCAAGGAAGTTGACGAAGAATGATTTTTTAGGTAATTGCACGCTTCTATTCTCTTGATGAATTAGTTGTCTTTAACATGCATACCTTTAGACATATTTTGATGAAGTTTGAACCTTCTGGCATCTGGCAGGCATCTTTTGGAAGACAGAAAAAATGAAAGAGTTCTTATGTTGTGTCAATCAACAATGATGAATACACACCCAAAAAATTACTTGGACACTAGGAGGATAACAAGGTTTGTTTGTTATTTGAGGTTGTAAATGTCAAATGTCTGCTTAATTACCATTGATCATCAAACTACAAGCAAGCTATTGGGGAGGAAGAACAAGGTTCTTGCGTTGGCTGGAGCATTTCAAACTGTCATTGATCATTAAACCAAATGACTCATGCATGTAAAAAGTTACTTGAGACTATAATTTGTTGTTTGGTGTATTATTTCATGTGAGACTATTATAATTTTGCTAAAATGCATTATGGAATTAAAGGTAGTGGTTTTGAAGAGAAGTTAGAGTTATAATTATTTAATTGAAAATTCAATTGTTGCTTTAAAAAAACATTGTTATGTGTATGTGTGTTGCAATTGCAATTTTAACTGTTCATTTTCTAATTAATGGTTATAACTTCTCATTTTTCCTTCTAACTTTCTCAATTTAGAGAACTTGATCTTAGGAATAGGAAAAAAACAAAAGAGTTGAAGAACTTATTATGATGTATACAGCGCTTCCTCATACAAGTTTGATCTTCAAGGCAACATATGTTTGGACACACTCCAGGTAATGCGAAAAGATCTCATGAACGTTTTCATTAGCAATTGTTGTTGTCATTATTCCATTGGCATTGCATACTGTTCTTATGGTTTGTCATGTGTTTTTAGGACAAGTGGTCTTCATCTTATGATGTCAGAACAATTCTACTATCCATTAAAAGTCTTCTTGCAGGTAAATAATGTAATCACCTTGACATGCATAGATAAATTTAGTTCTTGCTTTCTTTGAATGGTATATTGCTCAGGATGGTTTAGCGTTTCTTTCTTTTATGTCATCTTTGTTGATTTTATGATTTATGCAGAACCTTGAAAATGTGGGACAATTTAAATCTAACTTCTGTTAAAACATAGATCTATAACAAAATTGCACTAACAACCTAACAACTTAACAAAATACAACAGAATATCTAATAGCTCTGTAAGCTTAAAATAACATAACAAAAGCAGTCTGAGAGACACAAGCTTAACAGAAGCAATGTACTACTCACACATGAAATATACTATAAGGAAAACAAACTCTATTCATAAAGAGAAACGGATCATTGAATATTTACTGATTTATATTAATCAAACTTCATAGGAAATATATACCTGTTCACCCGTTAAGACTGGCACAAGCCTCAAGTTAATTTGTTATACTCAGAGTTAACCTTGAAATGTCTGACTCAGTCTTTACATGTTTCCTTTTCTGCTTATTGCTATACTAAAATAAAAGAATGCATCTAAAAATATGAATTGTTCAATGTAAGTCAGAACTAAATCTAACAATATTCTAAACATAAGGTTTCAATGAAAGAATGCATTTAAAATATGAATTGTTCAATTTAAGCCTACCGAGTTTGGGTTTAGGAAGTTTATCGTGTAAAGTAACACAAAATTGATATTACCTTTCATGAGTTGTCTAAAGTAACATAAAATTGACAACAAAACTTATTCATGTACAAATACATGGTTGTACTATAGAAAAGATAAATTAGAAGTACCTAAACCTGCTGAGTTGTGAGCATTTTCATGCAAGCTTCTCAAGTCAAATCATTTTTCTATATGTTAAACGAAGTGCATATAGTTATGGTATTAACAACTCATAACTTTGAAATAATCAAAGTAGCTAAATTATCATGCATCACTTTCATAAATAATGGTTTCTTACATGTTTTATGAATGAATTAAGCTAGTATTACCAAGTTACACAACAAATATGATCAATTTGCAGACATGTAACTATTTTTAATACTAAAGAAACACAATTTTGACAATACAATATTCAAGTTTTCATTTAGATAGACTTTGAAATAGCTTTAAACATTGGGCACCGGATGTATGCAATGTATTCAAAGTGTAAGTCTTTCATCTTCCATAAAGTACAACTATTTACAATCCCACATTTAGAGTAAGTCTTTCATCTATCTATACTAGATATGTGTTAATGTGTTCCTTTCCACAATCCCAAATAATAGTTTTGCTTTACGACTCACATGTTCTTGGAATACCAATGTTTTATCCACCAATCACACAATCAATTTTCAATATTAATAAATTTTGTCAACATGATTTTATATAAAGTTGATAAAATTAAATATTCAACACAATTGTCTAGCTTTGCTAACTTGACAAACATCTTTTTTTAAGACTTGTTGTTACTGTTTTGTTAACTAAATTCAACTAACCTTTCTTAGTGAATTGAACCAACCTTTCTAATCTCTTTTCCTACACAATTGTCTAATTATATACAAGAAGAACTGTTGATTCAAATATTTTTATAAATATTGTCAAAACAAAAATAATATTTTATATATGGAAAAAATTAAAATACATTGTTGATTCAAATAATTTTATATACGAGAACGATTTTACTATTGAATATTCTTTTAAATTTGTCAAAATAAAAATAATATTTATATACGAGAAAAAATAAACTGTTGATTCAAACAATTTTATATACGGAAACAAATTTGCCATTGATTCAAATATTTTTATAAATATTGTAAAAACATAAATAATATTTATATACGGAAAAAATACATTGTTCATTCAAATAATTTTATATACGGAATTTTTTTACTATTTATTTAAATATTTTTATAAATATTGTTAAAGAATAAATAATATTTATATACGGGAAAAATATATTGTTGAATCAAATATTTTTATACACGGGAACAACTTTATTATTGATTCAAATATTTTTTTAAATAATGTCAAAACAAAAATTAAATTTATAAACGGGAAAAATATATTGTTTATTTAAATATTTTTATATATGAAAAAAATACTATTATTATAAACGGGGACAACTTTGCTACTTATTCAAATATTGAATAATAGAAATTTATCGATTATTTTTTTCAAATATGTGAAAAAATTAAGGGAGCTTTAAAAAGATATATATTTTAAAACTGTAATCTCTCATAAAATAATTGTCTTATTTGTAAAAAAGACTAAAACGACTGATTTATCTAATACAAGTTTCAATAGTTTTTATTTTTAATCATATTATTCATAATATTATTGTTTATATTTCATCTTCTACATGTATTATTATTTCAATTTAAACTTACTATTATTCTTACGTTTATTTTTTTTCAACTTCTTATTTTTATGATAATATGCAAACAAATACGTGTCCAAAACCATAACCCATCCAAAAATGTATCTAGTGTGTAGGCACGAGTTTGTTACTAGTTTAGACTAACAAAACAAATCTACACCTTAATTAGGAATTAAGACAAATAATTATAAAAAATCAAGAAAAAATGGAAAGAAAATAATGACTGATTTGTTATATTAAAAATAAAATATTTTTGAGATTTTTCATTTATTAAGACTTAAAATGGAAATAATATTTTTTTTTTTTAATTAATTTTGAGATTAAAAACAAGAAATAAAAATGGTAAAAAAAATCTTAATAAATAAAAAATAAAAATAAAAAAAAAGTCAACTTTTGTTGACTTTTAATAAAAAAACAAAAAAAAAGAAAAAGGAGACACAATAGGATTCAAATCTAAAACCCTGTGCTTGACCTCCTTACCATACTACCAACTGAGCTAACTGAATAATTAGAAATGCAACACCTTTAAAAAAATATAAAGAGGAACCCGGGAAAAAAGTTTAGGAAATGACACCTGTCAAGTCCTGAGTATAGACAATCAACCCAAGATCACAAGCCAGAAGTTACTGGAAGTCGTGGTCGTCTTCTTAAAAGAAGACGCGTCTAGCGTTCGTCCTCACAATAATGATCCCATGGTCCTCTCCGTCAAATATGAAGAATTGGAGATCAAAAAGGTCTTAGTCGATCGGGGAAGCTCCACCGATATAATGTATTGGGACGCCTTTGAGAGAGTGCGCCTTGACCCTGAGGACCTGAAGCCCTTCTAAGGATTACTGTTGGGATTCTCGGAAGAACAAGTACAGGTGAAAGGCTACCTCACCCTCATGATCATGTTCGCAGAATAAGACCATGTCAAGGAAATAAAGGTTAAGTACTTGGTCATTGTCGTCCCCTCCTCATATAATATCATTATTGGGTGACCAGCCTTTAAGCGAGTGGGAACCGCTTTGTCTATCCTTTATTTATGCATGAAATACCCGCTAAAGTCGTTTAAAAGATATTAAAAGTCTTTTAATTTCACATAGGGGACTGTCATACCCCAAAATTTACTCTTCCTTCCATACAACCTTCATATGTCCCATGGTCCTACTACATATGCATACATTCACCACTTAATCATTACATTTGCATCAGCATGATTCAAAGCAAGGAGGAATGCCACATGGAGGGCGCCTGAGGAAAACCAGGGTTCCTCAACATCTTCTTGAGGTGTGCTCAACCAAGTATGAAACTCTAGTCTCCTGTATCTTTTGCATTACTAATCTTGATCATTCACATTTAGGGTTTTGGGTCCCTCTAAACCTTTTGGTTAAGGTGAGATCTGTTCCTCATTCATTTGGCTCATTAAATTGGTGTGTGTGTGTGTGTGTGTGTGTGTGTGTGTGTGTGTGTGTGTGTGTGTGTTTGATTATCTCTTGAATGGCTATTGCATGAGCTAGATTGATGGTTGGTCATCCATTTATAGTTTTGTTTGTTATTTCGATCCATTCACCCATTGCATTTCATTTTAAGATTCACCACATGCATGATACATTGAATTGCCTCATTTCTACTTAAGTTGACTTTTTGTCAACCGATTAACCAAAGTTAATAAATCAAACTGTGATCTTTCTAAGCTTAACTTGCAGCATATCAAATGATTTCCATCCCATTTCAACAAGAGTAAGTTGATTGTTATATATGTTTTAGGCCATGTCATCACTAGTCATGATCCATTTAGTTGATACTTTCTCCATTTGCATGTGCTAAAGTTATTGGGTATTCAATTTAAAGCACAAAGGCTGTGACATTCATTTCATGTAGCATCCATACAAGCATGAACACATGAGTTGAAATGGCAAAGTAAACATGGCATTTGATTTAGTTTGATCATAAAACTTGGTTATTTTACACGGATCATGGTTTACATAAAGTCATATCCTAATTCGATCGCATCATGTCGCATGTTGCAATGCATCATTGTACTTCCATAGGCCTCCACACGCGTTCATTCCCAAAAACCTTGTGGCATTATTCTCAGCAACAACCTAATTTTGGTTTGGATTCAAACGAGAATAACATCATTCATGTTACTTTTACAATTTTTACATACGAATTTAGATGGTGGTTATTTTAAAAATCAAAATTATAACCATTTTAAATCATTTAAATGGTTTGGATTTATAACTATAATTACTTTTTCAATCAAAACTAATTATAAAACTTATGATAAATTTAATTCTGGTTATATAACTGATTTTTTTTAATAATCCAGTTTTAAATGATTTTTCTAATAAAAAATATTTTAAAACTAATTATTTGAAAAAAAATAGATTATTTTCTTATTTAAAATTCTATTATTTTGTTAAATTTTATTTCTATTTAATTAAAAATAGATTATGGGTCAATTTTTTCTCTCTCTCATCCATCATTTATTTTAATAATGAAGGAGAGAGAAAAACAAAAACCACACATAATCTCCACCATTTATTTTAAAATCTAATGATTCAGATTCATTCTCATGTTCTTACATAAAAATGGCATTCTCATAGGATATGAACCCTATATATATATATATATATATATATATATATATATATATATATATATATATATATATATATATATATATAAATACCAAAATAACTCAGTTTTTCAAAAAAAAAAATCCCAAAATACCCTACATTTCAAATTATTTCCCAAAGTGCCCCACTTTGGGGCACTGATTGCATGGTGGCGCCATGTGGATTGGCGACCCCTCACAAGGGCAAGAGTGGTGTCGCCAATTGGATTGGAGACAATTCATGGTGTCTCCAATCAAATTGGCGACTAGGTCTTAAAATTAAAGGGGAATCGCCAATTGAGATGGAGATAGGGTGCATTTTGTAAAAAAAATTAACAAAAATAAATAACATTATCGTTAATTAAAAATACTATTACATAAATTAATATTGGCGACCGGGTTGGTCATATTGGCCACCGGTTCCACATCCCTTAGGCACCCTCACTCGTTGCACTCGTTCCCCTCGTTGTTGATTCACGCCAGGTGTTTGAGGAGTTGAAGTCTCAGGAACATTCCCAGATGGTTTCCTAAGAATTTCTTACATTTCCATAAGGTCTTGTGTGTTGAAACTGAGTGTGCGACCCATGCCAGAGTAGTTCGGATGTGATGAAGGGGTTATTGGTGTGCGGCCTGGACGATTGAAGGGGGGCATTGGTGTGAAGGATTCGTTGGTGAAAGGTTGAAATGGTAGTGGTGTTTGAAAGCCATAAGGTTGTTGGGATGTTTGTGTGTGTAGGCTAGGGTATGATGTCTGAGCTTTTTGGCTATGGATGTCGTTGGTACCACATGAAGACAAACCTTGTGGAATCCATGAATGAGGTCTTTAAAGGAATTAGAAACCTTCCAATCACTGCTTTAGTGAGATCAACCTATTATAGGTTGGCATCATTTTTCGCAACAAGAGGCGAAAGATGGAGTGCAGTTTTAATGTCGGGTCAAGTATTTAGTGAAAGCATAATGAAAGTGATGAAAGATGATATTATCAAAGCCAACACACATGCAGTTACAGTCTTTGACCGTCATAGGCAAACTTTTAGTGTACAAGAAACAATAGACTATAATGAGAGGAGGCCCAATTTATCCTATGCTGTCAGACTAAATAGATGTTGGTGTGATTGTGGCAAGTACCAGGCCTTCCGTGTACCTTGCTCACATGTCATTGCGGCATGTGCACATGCTCGTCAGGATGCTTATAGCCATCTATCTGATGTTTACAAGGCGATTAATGTTATAGATGTATATAATGAAGGCTTCGCAGTGCTACCAATTGAGAAATAATGGCCTCCGTACCAAGAGGGACATAGTTTGGCACAATGATGAGATACGAAGAAAGAAAAAAGGGCGCCCAAACAGCAAGCGTATAAGAACCAAAATGGATACGGCTGATAAAATGATAAGATTATGCAGTATCGTCAGCCTGGACACAACCAAAAAAATTGTCCCAATGTCGGAGTAACATATGTATCATGATTTAGCTTATCCTTTCAATTGTTGTAACCTAATATTTTCATATATTAATGAGTCTTTGTTACAACAATGTTAACAACAAACAACACATATCGCGAACTAACAACTCACAACACATACGACACATAAAACAAATAACGGAAAAGAAACATAAAACATTTCTAATTGATTACGACAATCAAACTAATGTTATTCGGTCCAAACATGACTTCCCTCGCATCCTTGTCAGTCTTAACACGAACCTAACCTATCCAGCAGACGATCAAGTCTCTCGATATTTCGAATTTTTCCCCTTCACTAATGTCTCCTTCTAACCACCAATTCAGGTCCCTCTTAAGTTGATTGAAACTTTGAATGTTCCAAAATAGCATTTCCATCGGAGGCTTCTCTCTCGAATAGATGATTTTTTTCCCACCAGCGACGATACATGTTATCATTGGAACAAAGATATGAGATGAGTTGTGAAACTAAATGATCAGAACACCTCTATTTATAGAAAAAATTTCACTTTCAAGGTTGTCTCCATCTCAATTGGTGACACCCTTATAAGTATTAGACCTAGTCGTCAATTGGATTGGAGACACCATGAGGTGTCTCCAATCCAATTGGCGACACCACTCATGCCCTTGTGAAGGGTCGCCAATCCACAAGGCGCCACCATGCAATTAGTACCCCAAAGTGGGGTACTTTGGGAAATAATTTGAAATGTGCGGTATTTTGGGTTTTTTTTTAAAAACTGGGTTATTTTGGTATATATATATATATATATATATATATATATATATATATATATATATATATATATATATAATTTGGAATTTTTCTGAAAAAATATTATTATTTTTTAAAATAAAAAGAATTTATTAAAATCGGAAAAATATTTATTAGCAAAAAAATTGGAAATTTTTTTCGTAAAATTTAAAAAAGTATTTTTTTTTCAAAATTTTAAAAAATAAATATTTTGGAAAAAAATCTGGAAATTAATTTTTCCAAAAAATAAAAAAAATGGAAAATAATTTTAAAAATTAAAAAAAAGGAAATTTATTTTTGTAAAATAAAAAAAAATAGATATTATTTTTTTTGAAAATTAAAAAGAAATTATTGATTTTCAAAAATAAAAAAAAATAAAAATTAAATTGAAACATTTGAATTTTGAATAATAACATGATTATAATCAGATCTAAAAATAAAATATGGTTGAATAACCAACCATTAATAGATAAACTAATTAATAATAATTTAATTATATCTGGATATTTTAAATAAATTTAAATTTGGTTATGAATTTAGGTTTTACAATCGAATATTTTGTACACCTGTATTTTTAGATGAACAAAAATAATATATAATAAGGGGAATTCAAGTTATTAAACTACTTTAAAAAACAACAAAAATATCTTATAATAAGGGGTTGGCATAATTTGATAAAATAGAATTAAAAGAATCAATACTCGTATGTAAATATAAGACATAGCCAATAAGCCAGTCAGACACCTATTTTGTGTTTCTCTAAAGTATTATACCTAGTCCCATTTCTCTTAAGGGAAATCTTCTTACTCGTTCGTCCCAGATGAAATTTCTCTTTTATCAGTGGATAAAAACTTATTCTTTAGGAGCCGTTTTTGGAGGAGGAGATAAAAAATGTGGTTTGCCAATGCGATGGTGATAAAATTCCGGGCCCGAACGACTTTAACTTGGGTTTCTTTAAGGCTTGTTGGTTAGTGGTGAAAGAGGATGTTTGTCAATTCGTGTATGAATTCCACACTGTTGGCTTTCTCCAAAAAAGATATTACGACGTAATTTTTAACTTTAATTCTTAAAGTGGACAATCCAGGTTCCTTGGATAACTATAGACCAATTTGCCTCATCGGTAGCCTTTATAAAATCCTTGCGAAGTTTTTGTCTAATTGTTTGAAGTTAGTTATCGGGAAGCTTATATCTCCCACTCAATCAACATTCGTTACTAATAGGAACATGTTGGATGGAGTTCTTATCTTTAATGAAATTTTAGACTTCGTGAAGAAAAGCAAAAAGCGATGTATAATGGTGAAAGTCGATTTCGAGAAGGCGTATGATTGCGTGTCATGGGATTTCTTGAGGTATATGTTAGTGAGAATCGGGTTTGGGGATCGGTGGAGAGGATGGATTGAAGCTCTAATTTTTTTTCAATTCTGTTTCTATCTTGGTTAACGGGAGTCCTACTTCGAATTTTGAGGCTTCTAGAGGTCTCCGCCAAGGGGGCCCTCTTTCTACTTTTCTTTTTTTGCTGGTTGTAATACGGTGGAGAACTGATTTTTTAATTTTATTTTCGCAAAAACATGTTGCGGTTAGCAAGAGTCGCCACCGACTTTTCTTTTATCCAATTTATTTAGGAAAGGTGAAAAGAACAGGAAAGACCTTTTTGAAAAAGATTTTGAGTTCGGGGGGTAAGTTATGAAAAGGGAAGGTGTTAGCACCCCTTTTCATCCGTAGTTATCTACGGGCTCTTAATTGCTTGCTCACTTTAACTTGCTTTTTTTGAAATGTGGTGTGTTTAGAAAATATTTTGTAAAAGTTGACTTTGTAATAATTCGTGTAAGAATGTATACAAAGTGTTTGTTTTTGAAAATATTTTTGAAAGTGTGAGGTGTGAAAAGTATTTGTTTTTTTTGAGTTGTAGCAAGCATTTAAAAGTTACTTACCCTTAATTTATAAGGTCTTTCTTGTACTTATCCTCTTCCTTGAGAGATAGTATTATCCATACCATTAGTGGGTAGGTAGTCCTATCTATTGGATGTGAAGGGACGGCAAAGGGTCATCGAATGGTCATAGAAGACAACATGTAAGGATACCTTAGCAATTCAAAGGGACTATCATCATTTTTCCGTAGGGTCATCAAGGGACAAGATCATTTTTTGTAGACAACTCGAAGGGTCATCGAGGGACAAGATCATCTTTTCGTAGGCAACTCGAAGGGTCATCGAGGGACTATGATCTTTATATCGAAGGGACTATGATGATATTATTCGTAAGTGTCTTTTGCTAAAGTATCCCTACGTTCGAGGGACATGACCATTATTTCGTAAGGCAAACGAAGAGAGGTTACCCTAGAGGTGCATGTGTGTGTGTTAGGTCGATGGCGATGCTAAAAAGCAGACGACTTACAGGGTTTAAAAAAAGGGCTCGATTATTGAATCGAGAACTGTTTGATATTTTTTTTAAAAAGGTTTTAATATTGTAGCAAGATATGAGCGAAATAAAGGAAAGCAACAAAATTATTTTACACATCATGGGAATTGGGATACATTTTGCCAATGGGGATAAAATGAGCGATAAATATACAATTCAAACACGCAATAATTCAACAGTAATTAACAAAAGTTTTAATCCAAACTTAATAACCAGATTAATAATAAAAAGAATAACAATATTTAAATCTAAATTCAAACAAGATTAAGATTAAAATTGAAACAAAATTAACATCAAGAATTAAGAAAAATGAAATCAAAATTATTCGAGAATTAATAAGAGAATATCGCTAACGCAAAAGATGCGATCATCGCAATAAGGATTAAGAGTGCGCGGATCTAAAATTATAAAATAAAAATGCACAGAAAAATTAAAATTTTAAACGTCTTAAACAATAATGTTGCTAACGCAAGAAATGCGATCATCGCTACCGGATCAAATTACACATGAATGTCACGCATCACGTACATAAATATACATATAGCGTATCGACACAATTCGATCCGAAAAATCTAATAAAAAAAGAATTAACAAACAAAAAAGCAAATTGCTACCGCGTAAGCAATCATGGCAAATTGGATCAATAAGCCACTACATAATAAAAAATTAAATTAAGACACAAAGTTGCAAATCGAAACACGAATTAGTTGGTGAACAACAAACGGATTACCGCTAGACCAAACCACCGGACGTGTGTACAAAATCGAAACGCAATGATAATCAATTTAAAAGAGTAAAATTGCAAATAAACTGGTAAAAATTAATTAACAGCTTGCTACACTTAACGTGATCATCGCAATCAGATCGAAATCGTGCAAAAAAAAATGCATAGAAAAATAAATTTTAAAATATTTTAAAACAATAATGGTGCTAACGCAAAAATGCGATCATCGCAACCAGATCCAAATCGGGCGGATATGAATTTATAAAAAAGAAACACAAATAAAAAGGAATTTTAAATGTGATAAAAACTCAACAATGTTGCTAACGCGAAATGCGATCATCGCAACCGAATCGAAATAAAATAAATGTCACGCATCATGTGCACGAATATACAAACAGCGTATCGACATAGTTCAATCCAAAAAATAAAATGAATAAATAAAAAACAATATGTGTAGATTATATTATATATATTAAAACAGTATGTGTTATATATTATAAAAAAAACTTGTTATATATATAGTCTTGAAAAACCTGTATTGCAAAAAAACTTGTTATACTGTATTGAAAAAAACGTTATATATTGTATTGACTTGTTACATGTTTATTGAAAAGCATGTCGAAAAAAAATAATATAATCAAAACAGTAACGATATTTTAAGAGTAGTGTATACTTGGAACCATAATATATGTTAGCAGCATTAAACAATAAAAATATAGTAGCAGCGTATTACAAGAGCGGCTCAGCTTTTCTCTCTTTTCGGTCCCTCTGTTATGTGTAAAACAACCTGTATTTATAGATCTAGAAAATTAGGTTAAAAAGTTTAAAAAGGAAAATATAATCAGTCTTAATTCATATTGATCAAATAACATCTGAATAAAATCATATAGTATCTGATTTTTACTTGGTCACCAAGTAGACTAAGTATGACACAAAAATGACATAAACTGACCAATAGGAAATGAGTACACAAGAAAGGAAATATTTTTTTGTATCTATTATGATTTTTGCACTCCTTTTTGGTAAAAAGTACATAAAATCAAATAAATAATTATTTTTCAAAAATGCCTTAAAATTAAAAACGAAAATTAAAAACAAATAATAAAAAAATACAATTTTTGTGATTTTTTTGAAAATAATTTAAAATGGAAAGAAAGTTAGTAACAAATAACAGAAACAAATCTAAAATGTAACACGTGAGATTCGAACCCGCGACCTCATACTTGCAAGCCTCATCTCCTTTCCAATTGTGCCAATTCATTTATTTGAAACAAAAATGCACTTGAAAGCATATGAAGGTCAAATAACTATTTGTTATTTAAACAATTTAAAGTAAACTGTTACCTATTTTTGAATAAAAATTACTGTTAAAATGTTAGTAAAATTGAACAAAAAAAAAACTTATAAAATCAAAGTTAAAAATAAATTAAATGTCAGAAATAGGGCGGGCAAATTTTGGGGTACAACACTGGTGGCAGAGGGTTTAAAGGGCTGTGGTGAGAAAGGTGTCCCTTGTGGGTGAATTCGATGGGTTTTATTTTAATAACATGGTCAAATTCGATATCCTCCAATTTGTGGATGATACCATGTTGGTAGGCGATGCGTCTTAGAGGAACATTTGGAGCATTAAGGCCATTCTTAGAGGATTTGAATTGGTTTCGGGTTTACGTATCAACTTGTGCAAAAGTAGGCTTGTGAGAATTAATTTGGATCCGAGTTTTTGTCAAGCGGCGGCGTCTTTTCTTAATTGCGAAATTTGTTCACCAACCTTTAGTTTCCTTGGTATTCTTGTCGGTGTCAATCCTATAAGGGAGGAAGTTTAGTATCTGGTGTTGGCTAAGTTGAAGAGGAGACTTTCCTCTTGGAATAGAAAATTTTTGTCCATTGGAGGGAGAGTGATGCTTATTAATGCCACCCTTTCCAACATCCCCTTTTTTTACTTCTCGTTCTACAGAGTGCCGAAGGCGATTATTAAGGAGATTACAAAAATTCAAAGGACTTTTCTTTGGAGTGATCATAAGGAGAAGAAAAAAAATCGACTGGGTGAGTTTGGATTTGGTGTGCTTGCCGAAGAAGGAGGGAGGGTTGGATATTAAGCATTGCGGTTCTTTTAATCTCGCTCTTTTATGAAAATGGAAATGGCGTATTTTGAATGATATTAATGCTACTTGGTTCGGTCTTCTTTCGTTCAATTACGACAATATTAGAAGAATATTATTTAATGGTTTGGGGCAGGCGTTGGGGAGGAAGGAGTCGGTTTTATGGAAAGACTCATGCGGGGTGGGTGAAGACAACGATCATGATGGCTGGTTTGTGGATTCTGTCAAATGCAGACTTGGCAAGGGGACTTCTTTCACTCCTGGTTTGACAAATGGGCGGGTAACGAAACTCTGTTCAGTTTGTTTCCTGCTGTGTTCTCGTTCGTGGATCATTACAGTTTGTGTGTTTTCCAAAACTAATATTGGAAGGATAATTCGTGGGTCTGGTTTGTTGCTTTGTAAATTGGCCCTCTTGATTAGGCTGATGTGCGTTCAATGTCTGTTTTGGTGGGAATGTTGCAGCAGTTGCAGGTGCTTCAAAGGGAAGATGATCGCTTTGTATGGTGGCGCAATCTTGCAGTTTTTTCGATCGCAAACTACTACAAGTGGATTTTTGACTGCTGCCACAGTGGTTCTGCATTGAACGAGGTTGTTCTGAATGCGTTGAAGTGCGTTTGGCATACTAAATCTCCTAGTTGGATTTTTATTTTTGGGTGGAGATTGGTTTTGGATCGTCTCTCAACAAAATCTAACTTAGAGTGTCAAGGAGTTTTGTTTGGTTCTTCCAATTTAGTGTGCCCTCTTTGTGGTGGGGATTTTAAGGATTCCAATCATTTGTTTGGCATTTTTCGGTTTTGACTGATTGGTGGGATCAAACCTTCGAATGGATCCGCATCCTTTTTCCCCCTACTTCATCAAATTTATACGACCGTTTGCTTGAGTTAGAAGAGGCGGTTGAGTCGATCTTTAAGGTGAAGTTTAGTTGGACTTTTGGTATGGCAATTTCTTGGACCATTTAGTTATGTCGGAACTCTATTATCTTTGAGTGTGAATCTTTATCTAAGTTTGATGGGTTGGGGATGATTAAAAGATTGTCTTGGTAGTGGACGGTGGTCGGGCATAAGATGGATGGTACTTACTATTGGTCCAGGTGGTGTGTCACTCCAGCCTCTATTTTGGTTTAGTTTGTTCCGTTTGTAGACGTGTCGGTGTTTTCCACCTTTGTATTTGTTTGGGTTGTGCGCCTCTTATGCCATCTTATTGCATTTTGCTTTTAAGAAATAAAATTTTAAAAAAAAATCTAATTTGATGAACAATGTTACTAGAGTAAAACCTTTTTTCAAAGAAAGTTTATAGGTGTCTATTTAGCCAAATTTCACACAAAAATACCAAAACTTATACTTTAGTGTGAAGTCTAGGACCATTTGACAATTTTATTTCTTAATAAACACACCTTTTCATTTCATTCTAAATATGTTTCAACTGTGTTATCTTGGCTTAAGAGATATGAAGATTCTTGTATAAATATGTTTCAACTGTGTTATCTTGGCTTAAGAGATATGAAGATTCTTGTATCTATAGATTAGAGGATACTCCATTATGATGTAAGAAATCTAATATGATTGATAGGCACATGTCAAAATGCACAAGTTATGTTAGAAATGTTTGTGTTGACTTTCAAATTTATCATCCTCAATTTCAAGATGTCTTATTGCATGTTTGGTATAACTTTTTTCACTGCCACTGCAAATTTTAATAGCATTTCACCCTGAAAATGAGAAGCCACAAAGTGTAGCTTCTAGGTCAAACGCGCATCTATTAGTTTTCCACCAGAGAAACAAACATGCCATTAATCGTACTCTAGAATGTTCTAGTTTGATCAACTTTAACATTTATGTAGAGCGACGCTTGCATAACATTTTATACAAACATGTCTATTTGACATGTATCTCTAGGCAAGAGTTGCATTAAGATCCACTTATTTTGAAGAGAGTTAAAAAATTTAAAGTATGGGTTGTTCTTGATCGTCCTCAACTTCAACATCTTGAAGTTTGGTAGGTTCACAACTTTTTAGGCGGATTTGGTTAACGATAAGTGATACTACCTCTGTCCTAAATTATAAGTCACTTTGCAAAAAATATTTGTCCCAAATTATAAGTCACTTCATAATCCTAATACAACATTAATAACATTTTTCCTAATATATCCTTAACTATTTATTTCTCTTTCTTCTTTTGATTCTATTAATTTCTCTTTCCTCGTAATTAATGAAAGACAATAGTGTAAAGTCATATATAATTTCTCTTTCTCATACGACATTGATTACTTTTCTTAAACTGTGTGAAATGTCCAAAACGTCTTATAATTTGGGACGGAGGAAGTATATAGATAGTCACTCTACATTTGCTTTAAACCTTGTGCCAATACATTGTTGAGCTTTTTCCATGCGAAGAAGGATAATCGTTAAGTCTCTAAATCGTCTTGGAGTTATTGAATGTTGTTCTTTGATTGGTTAAGGTTGTCTTATACATATTCAAATTGGCTTATTAGAGTCTATAGATTTTCCTAGCATGTGGGAGCCCTTGGATATGTTCTATCATTCACTTTCATCGTTTAAATCAAATGAGAATGCTACTTGAAATTATATTAATATACTTTTGGATGTGAGAAAAATACAAGAAATGAGAATTTAACTTATATTGTTTAAATTTTTTTCTATTTGTTTAGATAATATCTAAGTCAAACACAAATATTCAATGTAAAGATATAAGGGGAGAGAGATTGAGACAAGAAATTTATCTCGGTTCATCCCACAACCTGTACTTACGTCCAGTCACCCCCACATGAGAAATTTTACCTATAATCTAATGAATTACATTTTCAGTAAGGTATCTCATGATCCTATTAACTTGTACCATAGATTTCTCAAATATAAGGAATTGATCCCAACAACTGAATCTCTTTATCTTTTGAAATAATATGGCTACAAGCTAGCCCTCTGAGGAAATACAACAAAATAACAGGCAATTGTTTGTGTTAACAAATATTTTTCAACAAAAGGTTTACACAAAGTCAAGAACGAATACAAGTGTTTAATCTTTCAATATATAAAATTTATATAACGAAATCACTTAATGCTTTAATTTATTCTCTCTTTATTTATTTGTAAATATTACTCTCTATATCTTTCTTCTTGAGAGTTATTTTATTGTTTTTTCAAGGTGTTATTCTATGCAAATGTTATTTAATAGTGTATTGTAATTGGATGAATAAAACAATGAGAATTTGAGATTATATATATATATATATATATATATATATATATATATATATATATATATATATATATATATATATATATATATATATATTTTGAATTGATAGTTGTTTGAGTTGAAATTTGATAAATGAGCTATTGTAATTTTTTGTACTATTATAGTAGGACTAATTCCACGACCTTGTACTCATTGCAAGAATTTTAGTGAATTACTTTGTACCATTATATCTTGTGCTAGCTATCTATTAAATTTGAATTATTTACATTGAAAGGAAAATTATCAATGTTATTCTTCAAAGAAGATGATAATTAAATCTTCTAACCGAGGATCAAAAATGCTGGCTTATAACGTTTAGTTTACCCGAGAAATATAATGATAGCTTAAATCACTAGTACAAAGTGACGAATATAATTCTAAAATTTACACCCATTATATGAAAAATGGGTGTAAATAAGAAACTCGGTGGTAAAACTGTAAATAAAATATCATTTTAAGTATTAAGACGTGACAATAGACATCCTATTTTTTTTAAAAAAGGTGTAAATTAAAAATATTATTATAATAAATTAAAATTATTATTATCGTCAAATCCCTATTACTCCCATTAAAGATAAAACAGGTGTAAATTTAAATTAACTGAAATTTTTTGTTTATTTTAATAACTTTAAATATTAATCTTAAATACATTAATAAGTCACAATCTATTTTATTCTATTTTATTAAGTGTTAATAGTAAAATTACTCATATATTTATAAAATATTTTAATTTAATTTATCCCCAAATTCAACACGAAGAACAAATTGACGATTGATTAACCTGTTTTCTCCCTCTCTTCTTTCTACCGAAACTGAAAACCCTCTGCTGCCTCTTACAGATATCAAAACTCCCCCAAACAAACATACACACACCACACTCAATGCCAATTTCGTGAACCCTCGTTTCTACCCGCAAGCATCGCCATGGACGAACCCTCGCTGCAACTCGTCTCACAAGTAGGAACTCACCTCGCTCTACGAATTTGTCCAAACAAAGACTATTTCCTAACGACGTTGACGTGTAACTGAAAACACCACAAACTGTCGGCGAATAATTGAATTTAACCCTATAATCGTATACTTGAGTTGCTATTTTAATTTCTTTTGGTTACTTTATTTCTTAGAATTTCTTAGAATTTGATTTCTGAAATATGTGTTTACTTTTAATTTTTATCAGATCGTGGTTTGAGATACTTGAATTTGCTACCAAGTAGAGTTTGTTCGTTTGGATTTTAGGTAAGCTAATTTTGTAATTAATTTTTAATTTTAAGCTTCGAGAATTATGTATAGTTTTTAATTTTAGTTTTGAATTTGTATGAATGATGAGTTGATGAATAATTTTTTTTGAATGAATTGTTGTGAATTTAAGTTTTGATTGATGGAATGTGTCAATTGTGGTTGGTTGGAGGTAGGTTTGTTTGTGAGAAGAATGTTGAGGGAAGGACGTTTGTGACTGAGTAGCCAAATGGGGGTTATGTCGAGGCGGGTTGTGCCTGCCTGTGCTTACCTCTGTTGCGTTTGTCCTGCTCTCCGTGCTAGCTCCAGACAACCGGTGAAGCGTTACAAGAAATTGTTGGCTGATATTTTCCCTCGCAATCAGGTGACATTTTCGGGTTATTTACGTCGTTTTATTTTCGATATGAGCTTCCTTTGTTTGTTGCTGTTACTTGTTTGAGTTATTAGTTTGCTTTGCGGTATGGGTTGTATAGCATTTGAAAACCTTGGTGTTGTTGGATGAAAATTAATGACCATAAAACATTTAGTTATCTATGTTTAAATATAATGCGTTGGACCTTTTCTCTCTTTTTCAATCCCATTCTCCCCCCACTGTCTATTGTATGATGGTTGTTGTTTTTGGCAGGAGGCTGAACCCAGTGATAGAAAAATTGGGAAGCTATGTGACTATGCTTCTAAAAATCCGTTGAGAATTCCTAAGGTAAAACACTTTTAATCCAAGAGCGCTAATACCGTAATGTGAGTGGAGGGATCCGATCCCAAAAAATCAAAGCTTTCCCGCAAAAATAACTCTTGCGCGTGTCTCTTTCTCTACTCTTCTCCACTCCATTGGAAACGAAGAGTTTCGTAATGCGTATCATGGATTCGGATTAATAGAGTGAGTGAGTGTGTATCTTTAATCTGCAATCTGCCAAGTGAAGTGGGAATCCATGGTCTATTACCGCTACTCAAATCCATAATGCTTCCAATTCACATCAAAGACCTTCACGGCTGCTCTGTCGCCATCGACACCTATTCTTGGCTCCACAAAGGCGCCCTCTCTTGCAGCACTGGCCTCTGCAAAGGAATACCCACTTCTAGGTCACTCACCTATTCCTTGTTTTTTATTATCCTCTTTATCATTATTTTGCTGGGTTTTTCCTTAATTTTATATTTGCCACAAAATCAGTGAGTCAAATTTTGTTTTTTTAGTTTTTGGGTTCAATCAATTTTGCATATGCTTATTTTCAATAGGTTTCGATTGAATTTACTACAGGCACATTGAGTACTGCATGCACAGAGTGAATTTGCTTCGCCATTATGGTGTTAAGCCTATTCTTGTATTTGATGGGGGTTTTCTACCAATGAAGGTTGAACAAGAGAACAAGCGTGCTAGGTACACACCCTGATTTATTAGCTGGTTTTTTAAACTATATGATTGAATAATCCTGATTGTTTTTGTTGCGTTTTTGCTTTAGAAAGTACTATTTTTTATGCTGTAAGTGTAGGGCTAGAAAGGATAATTTTGAACGTGCAGTTGAACATGATTCAAATGGAAATTCTACAGCTACCTATGAGTGCTACCAGAAAGTTGTTGATATTTCACCTATGATTGGGCGAGAACTAATTCAGGTACAAAGGAATTCAGAGTATGAGAGATAGTAGACTGTTAGATACACACTCACATGTATTTGTGTTTTATTTGGATATATTAAACAATTGTAATTATGTTTTCTCCTCAATGTTGAAGCCTTGTTTTTTTTTTGTGAAAGGTATTGAAGCAGGAGAATGTCCAGTATATTATTGCTCCATATGAGGCAGATGCCCAAATGACATTCTTGGCAATTAGCAAACAGGTTGATGCAGTTATAACTGAAGACTCGGATCTTATACCGTTTGGTTGTCCAAGAGTGAGTTTTTATCAGGCTTAGATTAACACACTAATGTCTTGTATTACCTGTATCTTTTTTTATAAGCTTGTATAATCTGTGTTTGTACAGTATAATTCTCCTTAATTTGATAGAATATCTGACTCTTGACTGGTTTGTTTCTTCCATTAAAATTTAGATTATCTTTAAAATGGACAAGTTTGGTCAAGGTGTCCAGTTTTAGTATTCAATACTTCAAAAGAATAAGGAGCTTAGTTTTGAAGGGTTCAACAGACAAATGATTCTTGAAATTTGTATTTTGAGTGGCTGCGACTATCTTCCATCCTTGCCAGGAATGGGTCTCAAAAAGCAATCAGGTGACATAAATCCATTGTCTGAACGCCATCATTCTTCATCAATTAACCATCTCTACTCATCTTATCCCTTCAAGCAACGCAAACCACCGACTAAAACCTCTCTTCCTCCATCTCAAAAACTCAACCCATACACCCTTCAAGATTGACTTTGAATTTGTTCTCCTCTAACTCAACAATCAACTTAGCCGAACCCTTTTCACAACCACTTCACGTCCTCCAATTTGCTTTCTCTCCCTCCACCGCCACGATCCAACCACACCATCACCACCGTCGTGTAGCTCCGACAACACTAACATTCACTTTTCAAAACCTACTAAAACCTTGCTCCATCTTCCTCTTAAAATCCAAACAATCATCACACTAGACAAATCTCCACTCTCCGATATACTCCGTTGTGACAACTTCTTCATCGACCACAACAACATTGTTGCGTTCAACCAATCTTGAATC
Source organism: Lathyrus tuberosus (assembly GCA_022829125.1). Classification (NCBI taxonomy): domain Eukaryota; kingdom Viridiplantae; phylum Streptophyta; class Magnoliopsida; order Fabales; family Fabaceae; genus Lathyrus; species Lathyrus tuberosus. Next base: position 12,178,706 of record JALAZF010000145.1, read on the forward strand.
TCTCTTCCTCTTCAAACCTCAACAACACCACTTACGTAGCCGATAGTGTTTCAAAGTTCATTATCATCACGTCTTCATCTACAGAACAGAGAAAAACGCAAATTCACACAACAGGAGAAATCGCATCTCCCCACCCAACTCTGTTTTGTCGGTTTTGAACTTGTGAAGATTGCTCTTCCATTTTGTTTGGGTTGTTGTTTGTTCTTTGAGCAGGTTATGAGCCAGATTCAGGATGTGGATCTGATTATGTTTTGTTGCGACATCGTCGACTCCGTTTCGAATTACACAAACTTGAGCAGCGTTACATAACTCCCTCCATGATCTGCCCTTCATCTTCGACAACGCAAAGCTTCAACAACGTCCCAGCTTTTCATTGCGCAACAACGCTGTGATTCAGCTCGTAGCAGCGGCTTAATGACAACTCAACTTTCTGATTAAAATCTAGTTTTCGCATTTCGACTGTTTGGTTCTGATTAACACCGACAACTACTCTGCGTATGGTAAATTTCAATTTCGCACTCTCTTGTGTGATTTACTGCATTTCGTGCTTTGGTTATATACTCAATTCCTGATTTGATTTTGGTTGCCGCTGGGTTTTGTTTTACATTCTATAACGTTCTGTAAGTTGGAAATAAATTTGTGAATATATGATGGTGTTACTGCTATGCTGTTTTTAAGCCGTGTAAAAATATGGATGTTACTAAAACATTCTTTTTTTCGTATTTCAATTTTAAACCCTTAGTGCTGAACTACTATTTATTGTTAGAATAGTGTTGTAATTTTCTTAGTTGTTAGATCACTTTGTGTTATAATAAGCTGTTGTTTTATGTTTGTTTATTTTTTTCGAATCGATTTCATGGCCATGCGTTTGGTACTGTGGTAAACATTATTGAGTCACTTTGTGTTGAAAGATCTGCAGAATGCTTTAATACACGGTTGATAATACTGCCATTGTTTTGATGTAACGATTAAATATCATGGCCATTCGTTCAATGTATTTTTTTGAGTGTATTATTTTTGGCTTTGGTATAATATTGCTTAGTGATGCATTTGTTTTGGGTGTGTTGCAAATTTCATTTTCTGCTTTAACTTTTCATGGCCATTCATTGTTTGTCAAAAGGGATAAGATAAGATGCTATTGGAAAGAAGCATGGGTTAGATGGTGAAAGTTGGGGAGAGACATTCACGTTTTGATTTTTTGGGTGTGGAAAGGTGGTATTGGGGAGCTTCGCTCGGTGATCCGCCACCCACGCTACAAAACTGAGGTCTCTAGAATGGTCCTTGCTGGGGTTGTTTGTCCTTATGGCCATAGATGTCATTTCCGTCATGCACTTGCTGAGCAAGAGAAAGCTATATCACAATCTACGCCCAGATCAAGGAAGCTGGAAAGACAAGTAGTCTCATGGAGTTGTTTGTTTGATTAAAAACATATACAACAGTACATAATAATATTCTTGATTACCAATTGAAGTCTAGAGCATGATTCTTGACATTTTGATTATTGAACAATACATACATACGTCTATATTGGTCCCAACACAGCGAACAAGTACTATGTGAAATAATATATTTTTTTGGATAGTTTTGTAATGATACTCCTTTGAAACTTTACATATTAAGCAATTCATCATTGTGTTTGTAATATGTTGCTAGTGGTTTATTTTTCCTTCAAGTTTTAATAGGATGTAAATGTATCATATGAAATAGGGTGTAAATGGAATTAAATATAATATAATAAAACAAGGTGTAAAAGGTGTAAATTATATTAAAAAAGGATGTAAATTAGAATGTATTTACACCCGATTTTTATTAAAATATGGTGTAACTAAGAACGTATTTACACCCGATTTGTGTAACTAAGAACTTATTTACACTCGATTTTTATTAAAATAGGATGTAATTAAAAACGTATTTACACCCGATTTTTATTAAAATAGAGTGTAACTAAGAATGTATTTACACCCGATTTTTATTAAAAAGGGTGTAATATAACATGTATTTACACCCGTTTTTAAACGGGTGTAAATTAGTTAGACATTTCTCACTCGATGAATATACACCTATTTTTTATTAAATTTAAATGGGTGTAAATTTAATAAAAAACGGGTGTAAATTAACCTTTTTTTACTAGTGAGCAGACATTATTCGAGGATAATGTTGAAAGCATGTACTATAATGTAACATAGTGAATTCTTCAAGACACATGCCTAGATGATGTTTGACGATCAATATAACATATGATATCGGCTACATTCATCTTGAGACCAGACAATCATTAGACAGAAGCGCAACATTCATACTCTTTCTATAGAACAAATTAATTAAAATATATTTAATTACTTTTTATACATGTATCACACGTTAGATATTAATTACTTTTTATACATGTAACACACGTTAGATAATACAACTGCAAACTTACATATTGCGATCACCAACGCCAAATAAAAAAATACCCCCTTCAAACCAACATTGATTCAACAATATCTCCATTTTTGAAGAAAATAATTAATGTATTTTGATGAATATATATATTTTTTAGGTGTAATTGCAACTTTAATCCCTCTATTTTTAATTTTTTTAATTTTGATCCCTCTATTTTAAAATCCAGATTTTTAATCATTTTTCAAGTTATTTTTAAGATTTTAGTCCCCTATCCATTTGAGACCAATTTTCAATTACATGGAAATGATAGTGATGATGTGTCATTGTCACATTGACAAATTTTTAATGATGTGGCAAGACTTAAATTACATGTCATTATTTATTAAATTAATTATACTGCAAATTATTTATATTAGTTTGATATTACTAAATTATAAAAACATCAAAATTATTTATTCTAATCTCTAAATCAAAACTAAATTAAACTCAAGAAAAAAAAATATGAACAAAGCCCAGAAAAATCATTAAAAAAATTTCTCATAATGTTGTGTTTTGTTTTCGTTTCCAGATTGTTGAGAAATATGCATCAAGACTACTTTCCAATTACTAGATTTTTTTTTGTAAAAGCAATATATTGAAAAGAATACAAGGGGTATTCAAGCCCTTACATAAAGAAGAAAAATTCCCTACCAAGTCTAATCAAGAAAACTGAAAAGGATCACTACAAAATCCTAAAAAACTAGACTTGGAATAGAGAATATTTCTAATAGACCCCCACCTCCAAGATAAAATTTTAACACTCAAACATACGTTATCTACAGAAGAAACAACCGACTTGAAAATACGATTATTACGCTCCGTCCATAATGCTCAAATGACAGCTAACCAGACAACGCCTCTACCAATCTTCCTACCGCCTCCACCACACCACCTTAAGAAAAACATATTAACATCTCCATGGAACTCAACCCCTTCTCCTAGCCATCTTCCTATGTTTCGCCACACCTTAACAGAAAACTCACAGGAAAAAAAGCAGATGCGAACAGTCCTCCTCGTGCCCTGAACAAAACAAGCAGGAAGGGTCTACCTCGAGACCCCTTTTCCTAAGCTCAACACGGGACGGAAACCTACTCCACAAAGTTTTCCAACCAAAAACCTTAACCTTCTCAGGAGCCTTTAGCATCCAAAGCAAAGAAAAACCACTGTCTTGCTCAGGCGTCGACCTCCTCCTAACCGCTTCCATGAAATGCTTATAAACCTCTTTGACTTCATAGAAGAAATGATCACAACCTTCCCACCGCGCCGCGTCTTTCTCTTCCAGATTAGGCTTGAGGCCATTCAAACAAGCAAGCAACTCCATGATTCTATGTCTATAAAACTCCTGCATTTCTTCTGCAACACCAAAACAGCCCCAAACCCACTGGCCATCCACCCAATAACCCATATCAGCAACATACGCATATTTAAACCTGCTTAAACCAAATAAATCATGGAAACTGAAAGCTAAGGGCACAGAGTTAGTCCAATTAGCCGCCCAAAACGGGGTCGTGTAACCGTCCCCAATACAAAACTGCGAACCACCAGCAAAAGAAAGGGTACATTCACCCATCTTTGAACTGTCGACAATCTTCATCAAGTCTAGCCACCAGCTTGAACAACCCTTCCTCCTTTGGAAGGAGTCTTGCAAGACCCAATACTCCAAATTACCATACCTTGCTCTAAGCACTTTCTTCCATAAGGCACCCGGACCCGACAGGATCTTCCATTTCCACTTGTTGAGTAGGGCCAGGTTAAACTCTTTCATCCTTCTAATCCCTAAGCCCCCAAAATCTTTCTTGTTAGTCACAACCTCCCAACTAAGCCACGAAATCTTTTGATCCCCACGGTTGCCATCCCATAGAAACCGCCTTCGAATCCTATCTATCTCGTTACAAACCGACACCAGAGCTCTGTAGAAGGAAAACAGAAACACAGGTAAACTTGACAAGATGGAATTGATAAGGGCTAACCTACCTGCCATTTCAACAACCTACAATTCCACTTAGAGAGCTTAATTCTAATCTTATCTATAACCGGCTTCCAAGAGATCACACGCCTAGGATTGCAGCCTACAGGGATCCCCAAGAAAGTAAAGGACGACGAGTCAACTTTACAAAAATGAAAGTTCGCTGCCGCAAGAAGAAAATGTTGGCTGACATTAATACCAATAATCCTACTTTTGTGATAATTCACTCCCAAACCTGAGATTAGCTCAAACCCCTCAAAATCGCCTTCAAACCCCATATGTTTTTCCACCCTCCCTTACCCATCATTAAAGTATTGTCTGCGAATTAAACAACTTCCACCGACGTTACACTATTAACTTTGAAACCACAAAAGACATTAATATCCACAGCTTTATAGATCATTCTAGTTAACCCCTCCGCCGCTAAAACGAAGAGAAAAGGAGAGAGCAGATCACCTTGCATCAATCCTCTCTTGATCTCGAAATCTGCAGTAGGACTCCCATTTACCAAAATCGAAAGATAGCCCTTGAAAACACAAGCCTTCATCCACCTCATCCAGTTAATACCAAATCCCATCTTCTTCATAACAAATCTGAGAAAATCCCAATTGACACTATCGTACGCCTTTTAGAAATCGATCTTAAATAATACACACTCCTTATTCTCCTTGTACGCAAAATCAATAACCTCATTTGCCACGACAACACCATCCATCAAACACCTACACGGAACAAACACCGTTTGATTCTGAGACACCAAACTGCCCACCACTTTTTTCAATCTATTCGCAAGAAGCTTCGCGAGGATTTTATACAAGTTGGAAACCAAACAAATAGGCCTATACTCCCTAAGCTCCAAAGGATTTTTCACTTTAGGAATTAAGGTCAGGAAAGAAGATTTGATCGCCTTTGGCAGGAATGCATTCGAATGAAAAACCTTAATGAAACTGCAAATATCTTCTCCCATAATATCCCAACACTTCTTCACAAAACCCAAATTAAAACCGTCCGGACCTGGGCTCTTCGATCCCTCACAACTCCACACCGCCTCTCTAATTTCTTCATCTAAAAAAGGAGCTTCGAGAAAAGAATGATCTCAGAAGACAGCCGGTTGAAACTCACTTCAGCAAACTCATGCCTAACCAGATCACTTTCTGCATACTTATTGACAAAGAAATCTTTCACAGCCTGCCTCACTTCATAGACTGATTCCACAACGCCAGCTTCGGATAAAACAGCCCCTATGTGAAGACTTTTGCTTCTTCCCTTCACCCAACTATGGAATACCTTAGAATTTACATCTCCCTTCCTGAACCATCTTACCCTCGATTTCTGCAGGAACATGTTATCTTTTATTTGCAGGTTACGCCACACTGCACGCTTCGGACCTACTATCCACCAAATTATCTAAATCTTCCTTCGCAGCTGAAATCAAAGCACAATCCAACTCGTTCAAAGCCTCCACATCTTCCTCTACCTTGAGATCGTACCACCCAAAAACTTCTTTGCTCCATTGCTTCAAATCTCTCCTTAAAAACTTAAATTTTTCTTTAACGACATAGTCGCTTCTCCCAAAGACTTTGTAACTCAACCACTTAACTTTCACAAACTTGAGAAACAGCTCATGCTCAAACCAGCAATCATTCGACTTAAAGGGTTTGGGACCCCAATCAATCGAACAAACTCTCAGCCAAATGGGGCAATGATCAGAGATATCCCGATTACCAATCGATTGCCCTAACATACCCCACTTATTCAAAAACGGAACGTCTACTAAAAACCTATCCAACCTACTCATCTTCTTACCATCTCCACTAAACCAAGAGAACTTCTTACCCAAAACAGTAAGATCGACCAACCCTGAAGAATCAATGAAAGCAACAAACTCCCTATTTTCAACCATAGAAGAAGACTTGGAAATGCCCTTTCTCTCCTCCGCTACAACTGTGGCGTTAAAATCCCCCCCCCCCCCCCACTATCCATATACCATCCTGCCATGTCTCATTAAAACCTCTCAAGCTTTCCCATAATTTACGTTTTGACGACAACGTGCACCCGAAGTAAACATTAACTACATAATACAAATCCTGCTTCCACTCGAGCTTAACGCCGAGGAAACCCTCCCCCTTGGAAGAAAACACCGGATTGAATAAACTGGCATTCCACATGGTTAAAATACCATCGAAAAAACCCAATAGCTTTACGATACGACCAACCTACATCACCGTACTTCCACATCCCAGAAACAGTACTTTCATCAACAAAACTCAACTTGGATTCTTGAACAAAGAAAATGTCAGCATTACCTGCTCTAATGAGATAATTAACCCTATTCCTTTTTGAAAGGTTGCCACTCCCTCTGATATTTAAGGAACCTAAAATCATCGAAAGCCATTTGAATTCACCTTCTTTCCTCTTATGATTCCTCTATCTCTTGCCACCAATTCTGAAATGTGATTCGAGAGGTCCTTCAGCCCATCCTTGGCCTTCACTCCCAATTTAGATATGGTCTTCCACACCTTTGTACCCACATTAGAATCCAGATTGTCAGCAAACCTGGAATTGCATTTAAGCACATCCGAATCTGTTAAAGATTCACAACACAAAACTGCTCCTGCGGAAATATTGTCTGTATCCTCCGGCTGATGAGAAAATATCGAATTGGGTGGTAAACCCCAATCCCTAACCAATTGTCCATCTAATCCCAATTGATTAGAATACTGTTCAATCGGGTCCTCAGAATCACCCGAAACCGAACGTAAAACCTGGCGCACCTTTTTAGATTTGGAAATGGGCTTAACTTTAAGACTTGGCCCACTCAAATCCACCATTTTTTTAATCTTAGACTTTTCCTTTTTGTTTTCAGCCTCCCTCTCTCCTTGTCCTTATCTTTCTCGAACAAAACAACGGTCCCATCTATCGTCTTCTCAATAGGACAATCAGATATAGGTAACCTGTCCAATGCATGACGTACCACCTCGTCCTGATCTAAAACCTACTTTACGGCCTCCACAGCCGCATCGAATTCCAAGACCATAGGAAGTGAATTGACAACTATTTCAGGAATAGCCTTTTCAGCCTCTTTAACCACATCTGATCCAACTTGAACCAGATCCTCATCGTCAAGCTTCGATATTTTAGTTTGGGCGGAACCAGACACGTCATCATTGCCAACTAGATCCCCCTCGTCTTCCCCATTCCAAAGCTCTTCCTTGTCTTCCATATTCAACCTACTCCAAGCACTCTCAGAAATTGACGAGGAAGAAACCTCATCCTTATTGATACCATCCACACCCAAAGAAATTCGTAAAAGACCATGAATATCTTCCACCATCTTAATTCTGAACTCAACCCCATTAATCGAAACATTAAGAGACTCGTTAAGAATTATAGCACACCTAGTTCGAACAAGGATTCTGGCAATATCTATACACTCCCCTTTGCGAGTATTATTGTCCATACAAACGTAAGTTCCCACCGTCTTCGCCAGCTTTTCGAAAAAAATCAAAGTTCCATGCATGACATGGAATACCAAAACACCTAAGCCACATCATTCTTTCCCCATCAACGTCTTCCTCTCTCCATTCTCGTATCTCATAAAACCATTGTCTCCACCAAGTCTCGGCTTCACGAATCAAGTCTCTGATTTCTCCCTTATCAGATTCCTCCAACAGACAAAGAATAGCTCCCAAAGGGGTTACTCTAATGGAAAAATAGCCTTCCAGCTCAAAGCTATTCTGGATATTATATGACATTCCAGGATTGACCACTATCCCTACGTAGCCTTCCTTGAATCTCTTCATCATCGCTTCATCGACTTCAAAGTTCAGGACCAGAATAAACTTGCTCGAAGAATCCGCCTTAGCCCTTCAAGCAACAACATCAGCATAGGAGTTCCTAACTACACCATCTCCCTTTTTACCCCTGTCAAAAATCGCAGAGACTCCACCTGTATCTTTATGGCCATGAGAAAACTTAAACTTCTCCTTTTTTAAACGCACACCCAATCGCCTGACGTCCTCTTCAGGAACCCTCTTTACTGTTCTATTGAACCTAGGTATATTCGCGTGAATCTACCTTCCTTCGATCCAGATGTTATCCAGCTTAACCGCCAACATTCTTTCGCCACTAACGTCCAGGAACCTAGCAAAGCCAAACCTCTTCCCGAACTTGTTCCTCTTACGAGGAATAACGATCTCCATCACTTCACCATAACTCCTGAATACCCTGAAAATCTCCTTCGCTACCATATTCTCAGGAAAAACCGAAAATAAAAGGACGAAGAGGAATCTACTTCTTCTCCAGAACTCCTTCCTCCGCCCCCTTTAGGATAAATGTCTCCGACACCACCCTCAAATTTCTTGAAACCTTTTCTTCTAACACTTGTCCACGCAGAAGGCTCAGTGGGAGCCATTTGTTAAACAATTAAGAAGAGTAGTTCTTAACACATAATTTTCTTTTGAAAATAAGTCAAAGGGTTGCAGTATTATTATTATTGCTACTATAATTTTCCAATTACTAGATTAAAACCAAAGAATTGAGGGGAAAAAAAGGGTACACCTACCTTATCAAAAACATCACTCCCTGACTAAATTGTTCTTATTTTCTATCAATTTCTTTTTTCTTTCAAATTTGAACTCAAAACAAAATGGGTTTCATTATTTTTGTAATGTTTTCATTGATGGGATTTAGAGACTAATAAAATCATCACCTGCTTCGGTTTGGAATCAGCAGTTTGAAATCAAGTGTTTTCGTCTTCGGTTCAAACCGATTCGAAGATTCAAACAAGGAGAAAGAAAACAAATGGAGAAGTTCTTTAAAGTTCTTCTTTTTCATAAGCATAGTTTCATTAACAGTGGTGACAAATCTTGTTTACATTCAAGATCATGTTTAAGGAGATTGGGAATATGGAATATGTGTGTTATTGTTGTTGTGCTTCTTGTGTTCTTGTGGGGAACAAAGAGGTATTGATTTAAAAAACTTATAGGGAGTCCTTTGATTCAGATTGCGGTGGTTTTTGTGGCGCTATGGAGGAAAAAGAAGTTGGAGTTGTGTATGATTCTCATTGATGTATAAGTTGGACCGATAAATCTTCTTTGACAGTTTCTATGAGAGGATTTTCACCAGATTCACAAATCCCTAATCCCTTTTTCACGACAAGGATGTAAGGTTTGTTGCAACTTGTTGTCTTGTGAGTATAGTAGAGAAGTCATAAAAAACTGTGTCGGGAAGAGTAGTTGGCAATGGCGATGATGTATAGTTAGGGTTCGTCTTCGTCTTTGCAGATGATGAATGTGCTCAATGTGTTTAATGTTGAAATTATTATTTTATTTATTTTTTAATAAGTTAATTAATAAAATTATAAATATTAGCGAAATAATATTAAATTTAATGAAATAACTTAATTTTAAATGGAAATAAAATTGATTAATTTGAAATTGACAAGTCATCATTAATAGTGCCACATCATTAATGAATAGTCTAAAATTGAATAAAGGACTAAAAAATTCAAACGAAAACTATAAAAAAGGACTAAAATCCTGGTTTTTAAAATGGAGGGATCAAAACTCACAAAAAAAGAAAAATAAGGGGACTAAAGTTACAATTAAGCCTATTTGTTAAAAGATATTTAAAATCACATAGGATCACACCAAATGGCTCCTTTGAAACCATGCCAAAATTTAATTTAAAAAAGAATATGTGAAAATATAAATTTCCAATAACGTATTAGAGAAAATATTTTAAACAAGTTTTGATAAATAAAAAAATAATAATATTTATTTTTATACTTAAAAATTTATCATAGTAAACTATTTCTCTTTTACATCAAATACTTTTACCTCTTTTTGTCATCAAACAAAAAGCATGACAAAAATATTTGAAAAAGTATTAAACAATTTAAAAAATTAAAGTTCCAAAAAAAATTAACATAAAGAATTAAATAAATCAATGTCTATCCTAAGGGTTGAAAAGTTTCAAGAAACAATTAAATTATTCATCGCTAAGCTGAAATATGAAAATAAGGGAAGGATCCGCTAACACCGTTGCATGAGAGTTATAGTTGTTGGAAATGAGATTTCATACACAATAAGGGAGTGAATTGTAAAGGTTTGAATAATGAAAATTTAAAATATAGTCATTTGATAAATTAGAGTTTAAAAAAATTTTATAAAAATGGTTGAGAAAATTGCTGCGAAAACTCAAAGTAAAGAAACTTGTTGAAAAAATAGAGATAAGGGAAAAGAAATAACAACAGAGAATTATAAAAGTTCGGCAAAGAAGACCTAACTCTGTCCCCAAGAATTAATCTTGAGAGTATCAACTAGTTTTGAGAGATTTTAGAAGATTATGTCCATGAACCCCCTTATATAAGAAAAGAAGGTTTTTAGGGTTACTTCTAACCAAATTGTGAACAAGTTTAAAACGGTTAGTCTCAAAATCAAATAGAGATTTTGCATAGGCTAATCTCAAACCAACACAGAGTTTTGAGTTCTTTATTCTTCAAACCTAACCAAAGTTTTACATAGGCTGACCACGAGCTGAATCGAGATTTTTACTGGTCTGGTCTTGAACCTACTTAGTTTTTACAGCATGTTGAACTCATAAATCAAAAGAGACTTTAATTGGGTAGATTTCAAACCAATAGAGATTTTAACTGGGCTAAGCTCAAGAACCATTATGAAGATTTTCATTGGCTGGTCTTCATAAATCAAAAGAGATCCTTTCTTCAATGGATAAAATCATGAACCAACTAGAGACTTCCTAAAACAATCCCCCAATGCAAACAAGGATTTTTAAATGATTTATCTCACAACCAAAATATCTAATTCCTATGGAAGAATTATTTATTCAAGGGAAAATTCTTTCTTGGTAAATTTATAATATTGTCCTTACCTATAACAATATCCTTTTATAGACTCACACACACTCTCAAAGCACTATGGCTAAAACATATGAGAAAATGATAAAGATTTAAAGAGGTGATGAAAGAAATGAAAAATGAGGGTTTTTTTTTTACAATTTTGAATGTGAAAAAGTGATAGAGAATCTCTCTATTTATAGGCCAAGATGTGGTATAAATTTGGAAACAATTCATGGGCCAAATGAATGCGCTAATTGATTAGGATAACCGATTAGGCACCTCAAATAATTGATTGTTATGGGCTAAAATGGAAGCCCTTGATATATTGATTGCCAATCATTAAGATATTGTCCTAATCAATTATAGAGGACATCAAATGTGACGTTTGGATCAAAGAAAATCCCAAAAATGTTTAGAAATAAGAAAGGTATGGTGTTTGGACCAAGTGGCATGCCATACTTGATTTTAGGCCAACCAAACATGTGCCAACTTGTGATTTCTTGCATCCCAAGGCTCCATGATGAACATTTGAATACCACATAAAGGGATCTTGATTTCCCTTTGAGAAATCTTGGTGACTGCCTTGAGAATTTTGGTGACGATGGCATGGAAATGAACACATGAACCATACTTGAATCAACTTTGGAATCATGCACCAAACTCGAACTTCTCTTGATCAAATGATATTGAATGAATATTGAAATGAATGTGACCTAAGATTATAGGTTATGCCTTGAGATAAAGGCTCTTGTGAACCATTTGTGTAACACCCATATATAACAACATACATCAAAGCATATATATTATACATGAATCCAAGTTTTTGGTACTGAAATACCATAAGTTCCTAGTTAACACATTGTATACATTACATGCCCAAAATACAAGTACTAAAAGTCTAAGGCATAACATATACAAGATGTCCCAAATACACTAAGAACTATATCAATACAATGATCATATGCATATTACGACTATACTACGCAGTTTATATCGATTTTCAACCGTTAGATTCATGATTTTAGCAAGATTACTCATTTTCTCATAATATCAAACCTAACTCTAGAACTCAAGAAACTCTACAACTAAAGTCTCTATCTAGAACCCACCTGGATTAGAGGATGATGATGAAGAAGATGAGATGAATTGATGAAGAAGAGATGATGATTCTTGATCTTTTTCCCTTTTAGGTTTTCTTCTTATTTTCTTTCTTTTCCTCTTCCTTCTCTCTAATTTCTCTTTCTCAAAATGTTTCTATGTTTGGAAAAAGGGTGGAAATGAAATGATATAGAGAAATATCATTAATTAGTAACACTACTAAATGTCCAAATAGTCTCTATAGCTCCAATTAATAAAACCTCATAGTCGAATAATATTAATTTGAACGGCTCTGAGTTCAACAGTTACTCTAATTATCTTTGCATATAATTTTTCAGAGTACTCCGGAGATCAGTTGATCACAACTTAATGTTATCCAGAGCAATTAAAATACGGGGTATTACATCCTCCCCCCCCCCCCTTAAATAGAAATTTGTCCTCGAATTTAAAGATTACCTGAAAAGATGAGGGTAAGCATCTCGCATCTCTGATTCTAGTTCCCAAGTTGCATCGCCCGGATGCGTCTCATCCCACTGAACTTTCACCAGAGAAATCTCTTTATTCCTTAGTAACTTAGTTTCTCTTCCTGTGATGCAGCTTGGTTGAGGTTCAAACTTCAAATCTGTTTCTATCTCAACTGTATCTGGTAGAATTGGCTAAAGAGGATCTGGGACAAACTTCTGAAGTTGAGACACATGAAAAACATCATGCATTTCTGACAGAGAAGGCGGTAAGGCTAATCTGTAAGCTACTTCCCCAATCCTTTCTAAAATTTGATAGGGTCCCACGTATCTCGGACTTAACTTCCACGACTTAAACGGTCCTTTCAACCTTAATCTCGGAGTAACTTTCAAAAACACATGATCACCTTCAACAAATTCTAAAGGTCTCCTACGGTTATCCGCATAACTCTTTTGTCGATCTTGTGCTTGTTTAACTTTATCAGGGATCATTCTAATCTTTTCCGTAGTCTCTTGAATAATCTCGGGTCCCAAAATTCTGTCTTCGCCAACTTCCGTCCAACACAAAGGTGTTCTACATTTCCTTCCATATAATGCCTCATAAGGAGCCATACCAATACTTGCATGATAACTATTGTTGTACGAAAACTCAATCAACGGTAAAAGTTCTATCTAATTTCCTCTACTTTCAAGCACACAAGCCCTTAACATATCCTCCATCGTTTGTATCGTCCGTTCCGTCTGACCATCCGTTTGCGGATAATTCGACGTACTCATACATAACTTCGTTCCCATAGCTTATTGAAAAGCTCTCCAAAATCTTGAAGTAAACTTTGGATCTCTATCGGACACAATACTAGAGGGAATACCATGTAACCTCACAATTTCTGAAATAAACAACCTTGCAAGATGACTTGCCTTGTATGTAGTCTTTACGGCTAAGAAATGCGCAGATTTCGTCAACCGATCCACAATCACCCAAATAGAGTCATATCCACCTTGAGTATGGGGTAATCCAACTGCGAAGTCCATAGAAATACTATCCCACTTCCATACTGGAATTTCTAAAGGTTGTAACAGTTCGCCCAGTCTCTGATGCTTAATTTTTACTTATTGGCATATCGCACACTCCGATACGTATACCACACTATCTCTTTTCATACTGGACCACCAATAGTCTCTCTTTAAGTCTTGATACATTTTTGAAGAACCAGGATGTATAGTAAAAGCACACTTATGCTCTTCCTCCAAAATTCTTCTTTTTAACATCGCATCATCTGGAACACAAATCCTTTGGTGAAATAAAATGATTCCATCGTTAGCCCGTACAAAACCCGGTTAAACTAACAATCCTTGTAACTTCTCATCCAACACTTGCCCTTGTTGAATTTTCTCTCTAAGAGTATAATTAACATTCAAGTTTCCCATAATCACACCATTAGGAGTCCAAACAAATTGAAGATTAAGATCCCTAAACTTCTCCAATAAGGCATACTCCAACATCATCAACTCAGCATTACGCAACACTTTTCTACTCAGTGCATCCGCTACTTTATTCGCTTTACCCGGATGGTACTTTAGTTCCAAATCATAATCCTTCAAATACTCATCCATCTCATTTGACGCATGTTCAACTCTTTCTGGTCAAATAGATATTTTAAACTTTTGTGATCACTAAACATCTCAAAATGTACCCCATACAAATAATGATGCCACACTTTCAATGTAAACACAACTGCCACCAATTCCAAATCATGCGTTGGATAATTCTCTTCATGAACTTTTAACTGTCGAGAAGCATAAGCTACCACGTGACTATCTTGCATCAAGACACCTCCTAATCCCATCTTTGGTGCATCACAAAATACCTCATACGACTTATTAGGATCAGGATTGATCAAAACAGGAGCAGTTGTTAATCTTTCTTTCAAACTCATAAAACTTTGTTCACACGTCGAATCCCACTCATAAGGACAATCATTTAGAGTAAGTTTAGTCATCGGTAAAGCCAATTGAGAAAAGCCTTTGATAAACCTTCTGTAGTAACCTGCCAGTCCCAAGAAACTTCTAACTTCCGAGACATTCTTCGGTCTCTCCTAATTAATTACTGCTTCCACTTTCGATGGATCAACTGCCACACCTCCCTGAGATATGATGTGACCAAGAAAACTAACCTTCGACATCCAAAATTCACACTTGCTCAACTTGGAAATGAGTTGCTTCTCTTGTAAGATCGATAAAATGATTCTTAAATGTCCCTCGTGCTCTTGTGAAGTATGAGAATAAACAAGAATGTCATCAATAAAGATTACAACAAATTGATCCAAGTAAGCTTGAAATATCCAATTCATATAATCCATAAAAATTGTCGGGGCATTCGTCACACCGAAAGGCATTACTAAGAATTCATAATGGCCATAACGGGTTCTAAATGTGGTCTTTGGTACATCTGAACTCTTCACACGAATATGGTGATAACCCGACCGTAAATCAATCTTCGAGAACACACAAGCTTCTTTCAATTGATCTAACAGGTCGTCTATCCTGGGTAATGGGTACTTATTCTTGATGGTGACTTTATTCAACTGTCGGTATTCAATGCATAACCGCGTTCCACCATCCTTCTTCTTTACCAATAACACTAGAGCTCCCCAGGGTGAAACACTGGGTCTAACAAAATATTTAGCCATTAATTCTTCCAATTGTTCCTTCAATTCTCTCAATTCAAGTGGTGTCATCTGATATGGAGAAACGGATATAGGATTCGTTCCCGGTATCAGGTCAATAGAGAATTCCACTTCCCTCTTCGGAGGAAGAGAAGTGATATCCTCGGGGAAAACTTCATAAAACTCACAGACTACAGGAATACTCAGAACTTGATGGTTGCTACTCTCCTCCTTAGTGAGAACCAAAAGAACATATTTTTCCTTCTCAAACAAGAAATTTATCATTCCAACCGTACCTTCTAAAATAGTTGTTAACACATCCTTCGGAGTAGCTTCAGTAGATGGAATGATGATTAGCTTCTCCTCACACCCGATGAAAACCGAATTAGAAGAAAGCCAATCCATTCCCAAAACAACATCTACTTTCTTAAGTGCCAAACAAATAAGGTCAGTCTGAAAAACTCTCTCATCCACAGACAAAACACAATTCTCACACATTAAAGGTGTTTCAATTATCTCATCCATGGCAGTAGTAACCACCATGGGAGGAGATAACGGAATAGCTTGCAACCCAAGTCGCTTCACACATTGCATTGACATAAAAGAGTGTGTCGCTCCACAATCAAATAATACAAAACAAGGATTCCCATTAACGAAACACGTACCAGCAATTAAAGAGTTATCGCCATTTGCTTTCTTTGCATCCAAGGTACACTCGCCCGATACTCTTTCCTTGCACCTGATTCCCACTCTGAGGACAATCTTTCACCATATGACCCACTTTACGACACCGATGACACTCCACTCCTTCGAAGCGACATCTACCAAAATGCATCTTACCACAAGTACGACACTTAGAAGGTGTACTTGCCCTAGAATCCTGAACTTGCTTTCCCTTGAAGGCTTGTTGCCTAGGCCTAAGCTGTTGGTTGGATCTTCCACGATCACTTCAATTCGACCTACTCATATCCCGTTCAGCTTGAACTTTCTTTAAACTATTCTCTGCCACATAACATTTCCTTAGCAATTCAGCATAACTAATGAACTCTCTTTGAGACACGCTATGCAAAATATAGGCCTTTAAACCAAAAAGAAACTGGTCAATTTTCCACCTCTCGTCCGGAGCATACATGGCCTACCTAGAATAAGCAGCTATAATCTCAAATCTCTCAGCATAAGCAGCTACAGTCAAGGTGCCCTGTCTCAACTGTTGAAAATCAAATTCCTTCTGGGTCCTCAAAGAACTAGGGAAATAATTCTCCATAAAATTAATCTTAAATCGTTCCCAGACCTTAGGTACTTTTTGAATAGTCATCAGGGCTGAGGCACTCTCCCACCATCTCATGGCAGGACCCTTCAACAAATGAGAAGCAAATACCACCTTATTCTCCTCACTACAATGGATTATCAAGAAAATTCTCTCCATGTCAGCTATCCATTCACGAGCTTTCACAGGATATAATCCACCCTGAAATTCAGGAGGATTCATGCGGATGAAATCTCGGAAACTCCCATCTACAGCTTCTGGAACCACCACTTGAGGATGTATACCTCCATTCATTTGTTGTACCATCTGTTGCATGAATTGATTCTGTTGCTGCTGCATCTGCTGCATAAACTGATACAAAGGGGCATTCCCATCGTCGCCTGGCGGATTCGTCCCAGCTGGAGTAGTTCTGGGTCTACCACGATTGCTTCTGCGTCCGTCAGCCATGTTCCTAAATGTCATCAGATAGGATTAAGTTGATCAGGCTCAATACCATAAATATAACACTTAAGACCAATGGCGACATAACGCATATGAAACGGAAGAAATACTTATACTATTTCATGGCTAGGTCAAGGATACGACCTGCTCTGATACCAACTGTAACACCCATATATAACAACATACATCAAAGCATATATATTATACATGAATCCAAGTTTTTGGTACTGAAATACCATAAGTTCCTAGTTAACACATTGTATACATTACATGCCCAAAATACAAGTACTAAAAGTCTAAGGCATAACATATACAAGATGTCCCAAATACACTAAGAACTAGATCAATACAATGATCATATACATATTACGACTATACTACGCAATTTATATCGATTTTCAACCGTTAGATTCATGATTTTAGCAAGATTAATCATTTTCTCACAATATTAAACCTAACTCTAGAACTCAAGAAACTCTACAACTAAAGTCTCTATCTAGAACCCACCTGGATTATGGGATGATGATGAAGAAGATGAGATGAATTGATGAAGAAGAGATGATGATTCTTGATCTTTTTTCCCTTCTAGGTTTTCTTCTTCTTTTCTTTCTTTTCCTCTTCCTTCTCTCTAATTTCTCTTTCTCAAAATGTTTCTATGTTTGGAAAAAGGGTGGAAATGAAATGATATAGAGAAATATCATTAATTAGTAACACTACTAAATGTCCAAATAGTCTCTATAGCTCCAATTAATAAAACCTCAGAGTCGAATAATATTAATTTGAACTGCTCTGAGTTCAACAGTTACTCTAATTATCTTTGCAGATAATTTCTCAGAGTACTCCGGAGCTCAGTTAATCACAACTTAATGTTATCCAGAGCAATTAAAATACGGGGTATTACAATTTGTTGACCATAACTTTGACTTAGGGAACCAAAACCCTAATTTAGAAACCAGTCTCGGTCCTTTGATTACAAGCCCCTATCTTGCATAATAGGAATAGGAAATAACACATATGTTTGTATTTTGAATAAGGTTAGTGATGTTAGAATGTAAAAAAGTAATAAGATAACAATGAAACACAAAGGGTGCTTGGTGAACTCCTACAAAAGTCAAACCCAAGGAGGTAAAAGTTAGGAGAAACCATGTTTGTGATTTTGATGAAATGTAAATGACATGATATGTGGAATCTTAGGGGTAAAAATTAGTGCATGACAAGTGTGCAACCTTGCTTTGTTTTTTCAAAAGCTCATATCTCTCGCTTATTTCCTAGCCTGAGATGACCTCTAGCTCAAACCTTAGCGTGAAAAATCAACTGGAGAGCATAAATGAAAGGTTAGTCTTCCTTGAAAAATTGGGAGCTTCTGACTATGAACTACAGATTCTCCTCCACTCAAGGGTAAAAATTAAACTTCCTCAAGTAACTTGCAACCTTCTGAAGATAACACTCACTCTCCTTGAGAGAAAACTGTTTTTGATTCCTTCTGAACGAGTTCTGAGTGAACTCTTCTTCCTGGAAAGAACAATTGTAAATCTGGATGAAGTTTCATTTAACCCTAGGTTAAAGAGTTGCTGGTGAAGATTATGTTGTTTCTTAAGGACAATTCAGCTCCATCTTCCTCCACTCAAGCTTTGGAAGTTCTTCAGAACCTGCCTTAGCTTTCTCCCTCTTTTATTTTCTTTTCTTAAGTTTCTATTTTGTGCATAGTTTTGGTGTTTTCTTTTTTTGTTTAGATTCTGACATTCGATGTGTATGATATTCTTTCCAATTTTGGA
Organism: Lathyrus tuberosus; assembly: GCA_022829125.1. Lineage (NCBI taxonomy): Eukaryota > Viridiplantae > Streptophyta > Magnoliopsida > Fabales > Fabaceae > Lathyrus > Lathyrus tuberosus. Next base: position 12,197,666 of record JALAZF010000145.1, read on the forward strand.
TTCTAAGACCATTAAAGCATCTCCAATCAATGAATGTATATTGTAACACATTCTGACTCTTAGTGTATTTTGATGTATTCTTTCTTAGCCTCTGATTGTATTACCAAAGAAATTACTATGGTTAACTGGATGTTTAAGATGAATCTAATGAAAAATAAATATCAAGATTAAAGCATTGTTTTTATTTTGATTATAGACTTCTTAATCAGTTGACATTAAAAGAAATAATTACGAATAAAAGGATGGTATGCGAATCTAAGGGAAAAGAACTTCATTGGCTTAAAGGAATGATTACAAATTGATTTTTTTAACATTAATCCTAATCATCAATAGATTTCCTAGCATGGAAAGAGGTTTCCCATTCTAAATCAACTTCTTCTTCTTCAGAAACGAAATGAATCACTTCTTTAAATCTTCTTCTCATGGACTTCTTATTCTTCCTAATCTTCTTTTGTGGCTTCATTGCCTGAGGAAGAAAGATTGAAAGAATTTCTTCACAGGGTCTGACCCCCTGATCAAGAGTTTCCTTAGAGACTGGAGGAGCCTTTGGAACAATAGGAGTAGCAGATTGATCAAGATTTGTATTCAACTTGAATCAGATGTATGTTGAAGTGAATATGGATTAGTGATTTGGTTTTAACAAAGTTGTACTTTTATAACAAAAATTTTGGAAGTTCAAACACTTTGCGTGTTTCAGTTTCTGATCTTAGAAATTCTCAAAGCCAATAACTAATTAAGCATGTCTTACTGAATCATAATTACTTCTTGGAAAATGAAACGGTAGTGATTTACCATAAGAAGTAAAGAATTTATTTGGTTAAAAGACTTTAAAAAAAATTTCAACCATCTTTTTCTTTTGAAAATGTTTTTAAACAGTTATGTGAGTGCAACTTTCTGTTAGATGTATTTTAAATGATGTCAAAACTAGGATAGTTTATCGTTAATGTCTATTGGACGATATTCTCTGACTCTATATGTGAATCTTAGCATTAGGAAGCATTAAAATGTTTTGGAAAATGTTCATACATTATAAATGCATTGAAAACAAAGTTTTTGTGAAAGCACTACAACATAGGTCAACACATACGACTATAGGTCGACACATAGAAGAAAATTTTTCTTCTATAAGTTGACTCATGCAGTCTATAAGTCGACACCCACGTTGACATAGGTCGACACAAGACCTTCATAGGTCGACCTAAGACCTTCATAGGTCGACCTAAGACCTTCACAGGTCAACACAAAGACCTTCATAGGTCGACCTATAGCTTTTATAGGTCGACACATACGATGTATTTTTCCAAAAAGCATAATTTTCTCCATTCTTTTGCATTCACTTTGCTTCCAAATTTGCATACTTATAAATGCTTATTACATGTATCATTTCTAGTAAGGTACTAGAGTAAAACCTACATGAAACCAGGATTTTAAAGCATACTCATCGTCTTCAACCTCTCTTTTATGCATACACACAATCAAACTACACATAATCATTTTTTGATTGGGTGACCATTTAGATTAGAGTTGAAAACGTCCAATTAGGTTGTTTTACGGAGAATATTGGGTTGAGTTCTTTGAGGGTTTCAAATTATAAGGTGGGGTTTTCCTTCAAGATCATTGAGGATTTGAAGGTTTTTGACAAGATTACGCAATTCGGATCTGATCAAGTGAAAGCCTTGGGACAAGGGGTGCCTTGAAAGGGAGTAATATGAGACGGTTGATCCTATTGGTAAATCTTGGGGTTCAATAAGTGTGCGCTTGGGATTAATTCAGTCGTGTGAAAACCTTAGGACAAGAGGTGCCTTGCAAGTAAGTAGTAAGAACGGGTGATTGAAGCGGCATTGTTGGTTACTTGTAGAGGTGGTAGAATCAATAATAAACCTAGGGTTTGTAGGGTTATAGTTCTTCATCTCTTGTATATACACTTTTTGCAAAGTAAGGTTAATTGCAATTATCTCAATTTAAATTTGAATTGAGGGCATACGTACCCATAGCAAGGCCGATTAGGGAACTTCCTAAATAAATATCTCTCTCTCTCTTTTAATTTTTGTGTTAGCAAATTGTTGAATTCATTATTGTTTCATCAATTCGTTTGGGAATTAGTTTTTTATTACATTTTGAAATAGGGTTTTTGATATAATCACAATTCATTTGATTGTGATTGGTTTTTAGATCAACAAAACAAAGAAAATTTTCAAATGACATCGATTGCACACAAAGTCTTTGATAAATTTCCTTATTGTGTTTTTGTGTGTTTTGATCATTGGGAATAAGCTCTACGTGTAGCTTTGCATTCAATTGTTTGTGATTGATTTTTGTTGGATAATTTGTTTTCATTATCATATGTTTGTTTACCTTTACGCATATCTGAGCTTTTCGGTAGAGGTTCTGTTAGACAATTTGATTCAGGTTGTTTTCGTTGTGCCATAAAACTTTTGAAAACCATTTTTGCCAAAAGTTTGATTTTTAATTTGTGATCTATTCACCCCCCTCTAGATCGAAACATGTCGTCTAACAAGTGGCATCACGAGTTTCGGTTAATTCCGTGCTTAATATTTTCTTTTTAGAAGAATGGCTACCGAACCTAAGGGAGCGTACAATAGAGCACCAATTTTCACCGGCGAAAATTATGGCTATTGGAAAGCTTGTATGCGTATTCATGTCAACTCCGTTAACAAGGGTATATGGGATGTCATCAAAAATGATCCTAATGAAAGTACTGTGAGCAATGTTAAGGGTGTTACCGTACCCAAATCAGAAGCATAATGGACTGATAATGATTGGAAATTGTGGTCACATGATTGGAAGGCGAAAAATATTCTCACATCCGCTTTAGATGTTGATGAGTATTATCGCTTTTCTCATTGTGAGACCTCCAAAGCTATGTGGGAAGCATTAGAAGTTTCCCATGGGGTTACTAATGAGGTCAAACCAGCTAGGATCAACACATTAAATCTAAAGTTTGACCTATTTCGTATGGAGCATGGTGAAACCATTGTGGACATACAAAAACAGCTCACACGTCTTATCAATTGATTAAATGTGCTAGGTAAGCTTATTTCCAACGATATTGCTACTAACAATGTGTTGAGATATTTAAATAGGGAATGGAAACCCAAGGTCACCGCTACCAATGAGGCGAATGATCTTAAAGTACTTGATCTCATGGCTTTGTTTGACAAATTGGAAGAGCATGATCAAGAACTCTCTTTCTTAGAAAAAATGAAAAGGAGTACGAAAAGAAGGTGAAGAATGAGAAAGGTAAAGACAAGGAAGTACAGAAGAAGTCCATTGCTCTAAAGACTTCATGATCAAAGTCCTCACACAATGAGCAAAGTGATTGTGAAAATGAAGATGACAAGAATTCCTATGATAAGGATATAGGTTTATTTGTAAAAATATATCATAGGTATATAAGGAAAAATGAAGTTACACACTCCGACAAGAACCTAGTCAAATTTAGAAGGCTAACAAACTCCTTAAAGGATGATGAGGATATGAAAGGTAAATTTAGAAGATCTTATTAGCAATGTGGGGAAGTCGGTCACAATAGACTGAAGTGTTCTATGAGGAATAAAGATAAAGAGAAAAGTCATCACAAGAAATCTAGCAAGTATATAAGATCTTATGCTACTTGGAAGAGTGCAAGTGATTCCTCAAGTGATGAAAGCACAACTTCAAGTGTTGAATCAGCTCGAATTTGCCTCATGGCCAATAGGAAGAAGAAGAAAAATGTAAGTCTTTCTAAGCTTGAATCTATTAATGCTTTATCTTATTCTCAATTACAAAGGGCCTTTGAAGATCTTCATAGATAGGCCTTAAGTGCTTTTAACATGTTAGCTTCACATGAAAAAGTCTCAATGATTGACAGTTTTGAGGATGCGCCTTTCTGTGTGACACACTGGCTTCTAGGGGCAGTTTCATATGCCTGATTTACTGCTTGGTTGCACTTTTTGTGACCCAAAGGTTGATATCATCATGCTCATCAAAATCCGTTTCCTTTACCCTTTTCATGGTATGCAACCTTTTCAGATTTATCTTTTGGTTTTTCTTTGCTTCCGCTTGCATGGATGATGACATTACATGATGCTATCTCATCATTCTCACCCAGAAATAATGAAATTTCATCCATCATTGGTCCGAACTTTTCTTTGTGGTATAGGATCCTAGGGGGTCCAAAAGGTCCTTGACTTTTCTCTTTGTCAGGCCTTTGGATTAAACCGTCCATACTTGGGCCTTCTTTCTTGATCAATTTGCAGCTTGCCTTGAAAGCTTTTGCATTCATCGACAACATGCCCAATGGTTCCAGTGTGGTACCCACACTTAGAATTCAAGTTGTCTTCTTAAAAAACTAGGCATTTATCATTGATCAACTCTTGAACTTTCCCCTTGAATGACTGACAGTCCTCAATAGAGTGCCCTATTAACCCATCATGATATTCGTATTGCGCATTGCGATCAAACCCATATGGGAATGGTCGTGGAACCGGCTTGAGATATTTGGGTACCGTCAACGAATTTTGAATTAAGTATGGTAGGAGTTATCCACATGGTATAGGAATAAGGTCGAGAGTAGCGTATCATCTTTCTATCATATGGCTTAGACTATTTACGATATCTCCGACTTTGATTCCCGTACCCTTGGGGAGGAATGGTCAAACTTTGCTGACATGGAATCTTAAGAGGCGTTGCTACTAGTGTTGCGACCCTTATGTGTGGACATGCATCATATAACTTCCCCTTATTAGATTTTGGAATCTTATCCTCGCTTGAGGACTCCACCTTTTTGGCCTTTCAAGAAGTAATCACTAGATCGTCCAGGACTAACCCGTTAGATTTCGAGATATTGGTGTTGTTGGTCGCCCATACTTTATTACTTTCCTCTGAATAAGTAATTATGAAAGGTACTGGGGATCCTTCACCTTGGGAATTGCATAAACTATTAATCAAGATGTCCACCCTTGAGCCGTTTTTCTTAAATGCAGCAACTTGTTGTCAGTCATCTTTTTCACCTTATACTTGAGGGTTTTGCAATCTTCAGTTGTATGCCCGAGTGATACCTCGTGGAATTTACACCTTGCATTTTGCTCATATCTAGGTAGGCATGGATACACTGTTGACTTGAGGTTCTGGGGAAATACCAACGACTTTTGAATTAGTTGTGGAAGCAGCTCACTGTATGACATTGGTAGTGGTTCAAACTGAATGAGATTCTTTTCTCGAGCAACTCGAGGTCTGGTCTGAGCGTGATTATGCTTTTATGCATGGTTCATATGCCTTGGTTGAGGAATAGGCAATGAATGTTGTTTAAAAGGCCTTAGAAGCACAAGTTGGGGATAATATCAGGGAGAACCATCATGCAGTGGGTTGATTATTGCAGGTTGCAGGGTAAAAGGAAAGACATGGAATGGAATAACATCTCTGATCGGAACGCATGATCGAAGATTTTCCTTTATTCTTATCATGGCTGCTATAACTTCCAGCATCTGATCTACCTTTCCTCTCATGAGATTCATATCATCTCTCATCTCAACTTGATTATGTTTCAAACACTCCATGGTCCTTCAACAACTACCAAGGAATCGATACGGGTGCCGGCAATTCAATCTATTGGTTGTGGACAAAAGGCAGGATGAGTTTTGTTTTTTTGGAAAAGTGATATGCAATGCATGCTGATGAAATGCAGATGCATGATTCTTTTTATATGCAAGGAAAATGTAAGGTAAAGCTCAAGATCATAGGTACACAATGTTTTTGTCAATCATAGTAACAGGTGGTCAAAATAATCGGTATCTCTGGTTAATGGAACCCCATGTCGCGGTGCGAAAATTACCCAAGCACATCGCACGCTTGATGATACAACAGAGTCTCCACCAAACTTTATTTATTTCAAAAGGAAAGGGGAAATATCGATAAAACTCAAAGGGAAGTGAAACTGGTAAGGGAGTCAGTTATGCGAGATGAAAGTATTAGCATTCCTCACATCTGTTGTACTCAACACGAACCGTTTTGATTATTCTTTGCGTGGATGGATGTTACTCTATCTAAAGGTTACTTGTGAAAGGGGAAAAGGTTTATAATTAGTGTGCTCGCCAAGGATTTGCACTCTCTTGCCTACGTATCCTCATAATGCAATAAGGAAATCAGAGCTCCGTAGTTTGGGGTAGAAAATGCGGATGTGTTGGTTATTTTTAGAGAACAATTATAATCGTATCCTAAAAGTGTGTAGACGTTAGCTGATTTTGATCCTTGGTCGGATGCTCCATGTTTTTAGTCTGACTGCTAAGGAACGGATTATAACAATTCTTTTGTGAAAAGAAAGAAAATGGTTTTGAAAAGGTTTGTGTGATAAAAGAAAAAGAAAAAATTGATTGGATATAAAAGAGAAATGGAAATGTGTGAATTGTAAAAGAGTCGTGAAAATAGGAAATGTGTTGCTTGGATGTTATGGAAGTATTGTTTGAACCATGTTTGTGTTGTTGGAATCCATAGGGTAGTGTATCTGAATCAAAGAGTGTGACGTTAACCATTAGATGGTGTGACTAATGCATAATTGTAGGATTTTGCCTAGATCAAGGGATCAAGACCTACAAATGGGGTGTTTGCCTAAGCATGGGACTAACAAGGCAAACATGCATGAAGGGACTTGCTTAAGCATGAGACTAACAAGGCAAGTATGAAATGGTATGTCTAAGCAATGAGACTAACAAGGCAGACATGCATGAAGAAATTTTTTGCCTAAGCATGAGACTAACAAGGCAACCATAAAAGGAGAAGGAGGTCTGCCTGAGCATGAGACTTAACAAGGCAGATATGCATGAGCATGAGGGGTTTGGCTAAGCATGAGATTAACAAGGAAAACATTCATGAGGGGTATTAATTCAGCGATGGGTGCTTGATTATGAGGTGCTTAACCCAAAGAAGATATGGATATCCAAAGAATGTTGTGTTTGGTCTAAAGAGAAGAGTATTGTTGATGTTGATTGTTGCAGTGTTATTTGTGGGGAAGAAGACTTGTCAATTATTTGACTTGAATTGCACTAAAGTCTATGAACGAATGAGAATACTTTGAATAACTGGGGCCTACGCCTCGTATTCAAAGGTACCCAGAACAAGGATATGAATAATCTCTTTCACCCTTCACCGTTACTTAAGCCTCGTGGCGCACAATTCACATCATAACTGACAAGTGTTGATAGGAGAATCTTTTGTGCTTGAGCAGTGATCCAGTCTTGATGTTTAGAGTCTTCAAAGCCTTGAGTGTGAAACTTGACTTGACCTTGGTTTGAGAGATCCAGTGTAGTGCAAGTACAAAGGACTAATCTTATCAAGTGATCAAGATGCTTTTGATCACTTGATTGGATTGAGAAATCTGACATACGTCAAATGACTACTTGATCAAAGATAACTTTGATCAATTAGTCAGTCGGAGATAAGATCATGGAATAAATCAAGCACATGGATTTTTAAGTCTATAAAACTTAAGGAAATCAAAGTGTCATCATGCTTAATTTTTGAAATTAGAACTAATCTAAATTTAACATGTTTATCAATTTCTGAAATTATAATTGAAAATTATTCCAAAACTAGTCAAACTTAAATTCTAATTACCCTAAGTGTATCACAATTTTTATTATTTATTTCTCAAATTATGGATTAATGACTAGAATCTAATCAATCTTCTAATTAAATGCTAAGCAATAACAACATTTTTCCAAAGTATTTTTTGACACAACATAGAAATATGGAAAAGTGATAAAATGTATAAAAACATTAACTAAAATGATATATATATATATATAAAAACAACACAAAAGATACAAAAGAGAAAAACAATGGAGGCATGGGGTGTAGTGTGAAACATTAGTGCAACGTGTATTGGATTGTGATTCAGTACGGGCTTGGAGCTGAGGCCCAGGGAGCAACTGCCTTGTCTTAGGAGGGGTAGCATCGCTGTACCACGGATGTGAATAAAAATCTGTTGGGCCTAAAGCCTAAGGCACAAGATAATCAGAAAATTTTACCTCATACTCTTACTTTTATCAATATACCCCTACATTTTATAAAAACTATTAATTTTACCCTTGTATATTCTTAACTAATTTATTATTCTATTTTTTAAATATTTTTTAAATTTTATTTTGCATACCGGAAGACTTTGCAAAAGAGTTTCGGTACACAAAATAAAAGTAAAAAAATATTTTTTTAAATGACTACCGGAACTCTTTTGTAAAGTCTTCCGGTACACAAAAATTGATTACCGAAACTCTTTTGCAAAGTCTTCCGGTACACAAAATAAAATTTAAAAAAATATTCCAAAAAATGACTACCAGAACTCTTTTGCAAAGTCTTCTGGTACGCAAAAATTGACTATCAGAACTCTTTTGCAAAGTCTTCCGGTACACAAAAAAAGTTTAAAAAATGACTACCGGAACTCTTTTGTAAAGTCTTCCGGTACACAAAAATTGACTACTGGAACTCTTTTGCAAAGTCTTCCGATACACAAAATAAAATTTAAAAAAATATTCCAAAAAATGACTATCGGAACTCTTTTGTAAAGTCTTCCGGTACACAAAAATTGACTACCGGAACTCTTTTGCAAAGTCTTCCGGTACATAAAAAATAGGTTAAAAAATGACTACCTGAACTCTTTTGCAAAGTCTTCCAGTACACAAAATAATATTTAAAAAATAAAATAATACATTACTTCAAAATATATAAGGACAAAATTGGTATTTTATATAAAACTAGTAACTAACTCGTGCGTTCGCACGAGTCTGTCTGTTCGAGGATCTTATGTTATGGACGTGTAATTATTAATCAAATTGAAAATAAAAATGGTAAAATTATAAAAATAGATATGATTGAAATTTAAAATTTGTATCGGTAAATATAAGAAAATGTTGTGGCCGTTTATAATATGTAGTGTTTTCTTCGTATATAAAAAAAATTGAATCAAAATTAAAGTTGTCCCCATTTATAACAATAGTATTTTTTTCGTATATAAAAATATTTAAAACAAAATTATAGTTATTCCCGTTTATAACAGTGGTATTTTATCTTATATAAAAAAATTTGAATCAAAATTAAAGTTGTGTCGATTTAAAGCAGCAATATTTGTTCGTATATAAAAAAATTTGGATCAAAATTAAAGTTGTCATCGTTTATAACAATAGTATTTTTTTTCGTATATAAAAATATTTGAATCAAAATTATAGTTGTCCCCGTTTATAACAGTAGTATTTTATCTTATATAAAAAAAATTTGAATCAAAATTAAAGTTGTGCCCGTTTAAAACAACAATATTTTTTAGTATATAATTTTTTTTTATCAAAATTCAAGTTTTCTCCGTTTATAATAGTAGTATTTTTTTCGTATATACAAATATTTGAATCAAAATTATAGTTGTCCCCATTTATAAAAATATTTTTTTCTTTGTATTTTTTAAAAGGGATTTTACAAAAATATTTTTTAAAATATTACAAGTTTTTATTTTAATTGTTGTTTATAAATTAAAAAAGTATTTTTTAAATTCTATAACATAAATATAAATTATTGAAGATCAAAACATAATCAAAATCACAATTTTTTAAAAAGCTGTATTTCAAAAATGATTTTTATGAAAAGCTATTTGAAATAGTTTCAAAATTAAGTGATTTTTTGAAATTTTGAGATATCCAAAAAAACTTTCGATAAAATGATGAAATATATAAAATAACATTTTAAGAATAACTATTCAAACCAAATTTTTATTTGGAGCTACAAAATTATGTTACACTATAAAAATTATTTTTTAAAAAATGGGTTATGTGGGATCAAACCCCACATGCCAATGTTCTAGGTTGTTCCCAAAGAGTAAGAGGAAAATATAACTTCAGACATTTTTGTTTTAATTTTAAAAAAATAGTTTTTTTTTTATATTTTTAAAACGAATCAAAGAGATTTTTAAAACAAACATGTCCTAGAACGAATCAAAGGGATTTTTATTATATTATAAAAAATCTCCACCCGCTTCTTTTTTTTAAGGTTCTAGATTTCACAGGGTTATAATGTTAATGGAGAGAATCCATTCTCCTTAGCATGACTATAGGCTTTGTGCATTTAAATAAGTTTAAATGATTATTGTTATTATTACGATTTGTTGAGATGTGTAATAGATATAATAATTGATAAACTTATATTTAAAAAAAGGATTTGTTTCCTAAAAAGAAGTAGCTCTTAAATGATGGAAATACAACTTCCAACGTAACATCAATTGTTGTTTACGGCTACTATTGTATAAGTAGTTGATGATATGTTGGATTCTTTCATTAGAAACTAAGTAATTGTCTACACACAGGATGTGTTTTTCTACGTTTTATCGTATTGAAGCACATCTGTTTTAAAAACATATTTTTTTTTGAAGCAGCAAAGAATAAAATATAATGATAAACAGCAGGTATAAGCTATGCCAATGTAACAAATAACACCATTACAATCCAATACCAATACATAACAGCACCAAAGCAAATAAACAGCCCTGCACCAAAAATCTACCAGAAAAATATAGACACTGCAGAAGGAAACCACAGAGCCACCATACAACTAGCATCTTAAGCGCCTGGAATCTAAAGTAGGATAAACCGAAATTCCTGAGACGAAGAAAAGACATCTCTGAATCGAATTACAACCTCACTACACTCCCACTCAACAGTTCCAAACAAACTGCTGCTAACAAAACTGCACCTGTTAACCAAACAAATAACAGAAGAATAACTGTCCTTGATCACCGCATATACAAGAAAGATACTGAAAGAATTGCAGGAGGATAATCAGTTGGCTTCCGCTGAAGTTGAGTTCAAAAATGGTTCACAAAATAAGCCTTGTTTGTCGCTCCCGAATCTTATGAGCATCATGCGGTTTGAGAGGAGAGCATCAATTGATTCCCTGCAATATGCTCTTCTACAAACAAGGGTCACCAGACAATGACTATAGAGCTCCAAACTGATGAAACCGATCCAGAGCCCGAGAAAGACAAGCTGGAAAAAAACCGAAAACAGTAGCATATAAATCATGCTGGATGCTAATACCACCGCTAGAAAACACTACTTTTGCCAACCGCAGAATCCAAACTGCAGATTGAAAAAACGAACCAAAGCCGATTTCGCATCTAGCCTAGACTTTCTCGAACCAGATTGATGTAGTTACTCACCAGTGTCATACCCCAAATTTTGACCACTTAGATTTTCCATCATTGTGCAAATCATCATCACAATATGGATGAACCATCATGCCTCATCAAATGCCTCAAGGGTTGTTGAGCATTCACTACCATCAAGAATTAGGGTTTCAAGCCCTCTCAGAGTTCTTAGAAAAAGGATCAATCAAGGAATGACATGATCTTTAACTTTTCTAACCTCTCAAACATCCACAATGGATCAAATGGACTCCCACTTCAAGGATCAAGCACAAGGCTGCTCCCTTTTAGGTGGATCAAGTCTCAAGATCGACAGTGTCACCAAATTAGGGTTTTGGTCGACCAGGGCCTCCAAATGGAAATTTTTCATCTGGGCACAAGCCAATGATCCAAAACACATCCTAATATACTTCATGGGACCTCATGGACCCAATCATCAAGTCAATTTTGCCTCAGGAGATGCATTCATCAAAAATCAGGAATTAGGGTTTCTTGACCTAATTCACCCCTAAGTTGACTTTTAGGGCAAATCATGAGCCAAGACCTCAAGAGAGGGTTTGAGGGTCTCTAATGAACTATATTGATCCATTTGGAACAATGGATTAATCCAAGAAGCTTGAGCAACAAGTCTCAATTTCATCTGCACCACAATTAGGGTTTCGCGAGGAAAGTCAACTGTAACTTTGACTTTTGACCAGGACATGCTCCCAAGCCCTAAGACATGATTCAATATACCCTATGACACCCATGGAACATGTCCATCAAGTTTGATTTAGGTCAAGGGCATGATTTCATGAAGAATTGCACAGTTTGGAATTCATCTGATAAAAAGTCAACTGTGCACAAAAGTCAACTTTGACTTTTTGAGATTTTTCACCAAAATGGATTTTTAACCCTAAAATGATGTTAATGTATGATTTGAATCATCATTCATCAAGTAAAATCAAAGAAAGTGGGATAACTTGTAAAAGGGGTAACCATAAAAACTTAGAAAAATTTCTAAGTTATGGAAAAAGTGACACTAATGTGCCAACTTTGGAGGACCATAACTCCTAAACCACAAGGCCATTGTTCCCCATTTAAAGCTTGATTTGTATATCTCATTGCCCTCTACAAAAGCTTCATACTGACCTATGTCCAAATTCCTCATGGATTTTGAGTTATGGAGTGATCAAAATCAAGAAAAGTCACTTTGTTCCAACACTTAGTGAAAATTTCACTAAGTCAGATTTTACCCTACTTTTTGCCAAATGTAGGGGGATTTTTCACTTGGATTCAAAAGAGATCAAAACCAAACATGTTCAAACAGTTGTTGTATCATGTAAGGGCTTTCCAAAATGACCAAGAACATTACCAAATTCAATTTGAGTCATGAGATATAACATTGGCAAGTTGCCTTGTTGAAATCTGTCAAGGCAAGGCAGATTTTGCATTTTTGCTCGATTTGCCAAAATCAGCCAAATCCAAATGCTCATATCCACTTGGACACCTCTGAGGATTGAATCTAAAGGGGACAATCACTGAGCCAAGCCTCCAAAGTCTTTGGAACAAGAAATAACATGTTGAACCTAGAATTGCCAAAATAGGGACAAGACTCCAATTTTGGATTGGAGCATTTAATGGAAGCATCAAGGTGGCATGTACTGAGCCATTCTCAACTGAATTCAGTCAAGACTTATCCAAGACCAAGGGAACCAGCAGCCTGTGCCCTAACCTCTAGTCAATGGCTAGAGGAGACTTGGATTTTCATTTGCCAACATTGGCCAAACCTACTCAGCTGTTGCCATTCACTATTCCTTGCAAAACAAACTTGCTCTACTATAAATAGAGCTCAATTGTGATCAGTTTGAGTACACCAAAGCCATCAAACAGATCCTTTCCTCAAAATCTCTTCTTTCACTCCAATTTTGCCTTCTAAGGCAAGTCACTATCGGGTTTTGAGTTTGAGAGCTTTTCCAATCAAACCAATCACTCACACACCTCACATACATCACATAGAAGTGATCCAAACACTCACATAACATCTGGAACACAGATTTCATAAAATCACCAGCCAATTGCTCAAGTTCTTGACAGTTTTGCAGTTGAGGTACCATCTTCAACTCCAAACCATTTCAATCCATTCCAAGCATTCATACACACTCTATGGCACCTAGGGAAGCTATCCAGATCATTGGAACCTAGCTGTAACACCTCCAACACAAATCACGATCACCAACTGCAAGTGGTAAGCATGAGCTCTTCTAACTCTATGATCCATGCAATTTTTGCTGCACAATAATTTGGCCATATGTTTATAATCATGCATGGAATGTTTCCCCTCAATTAATTGCATTGTTTGAATCGTGTATCAAAAATCCTAGCCTTCATGCAGAAATTAGGGTTCTTGAGGATTTTTCGTGATTTCTTGTTTTATGCTTAATTTAATTGAAATTAAATACCATAGACATGACCGTGAGGTTGAAACGAGTTGATTGGTATGTGGATTGCATGATATGATTAAGTATTCAATGAGATTGGAGAGAAAATGCAAATCTGGGCAAACCCAGAACACGCGCGTGTTCTTGGGTGTTCTTGGCGCCATTTTTTGAATATTTGAATATTTGAATTTTGTGATTTTATTTAATTGATGCAAAAATTAATTTCTCTCTGAATTTTAATGATTTTGAGTTGATTCTTTTTTTAATAATTCACAAAAATGTTAAAATATTTTATTTTCCCAAAAAATCCCAAAAATATTATTTATTTTATATAATTGATATTTTTGCAAAGAATTAATGTTTTAATTGTTTTTGACATTTAAAATATTTTTTCCACCTTGATTTTACAACTTTTAATGCTTTTTAATTATTTTGTAGGTCAATACTTAATTTTTGAAGCATTAATCCAAGATCACAATTTGTTTTCCATATGTTAAACAATTTTGATCATTTTAATTGAATTTTTATTCAATTAAAACACATTTTTGAAAACAAATTAGGGTTTTTGGATTAATTCAACCCTCATAAATCATTTTCAAAACACTTTGGGCCTCTAATAGAGTGTAAGACCCAATCCTTTTTTTGACCAAATCATTTTTGGGCCTCAGTGTATTGTATAAGTCCCGATACCGTCAAAAACAAACGGCGCGATCGTCGCCTTTTGAAAAATAACCTTGGGCCTCTCCTTGAGCTATAAGACCCATTCAAAACTTTTGGGCATCTAATAGAGTGTAAGACCCAACCCCCTTTTAACCAAAACCATTTTAGGCCTCACTTATTGTATAAGTCCCTCTGCGTTAAAAGAAAACCTCGGCGCGATCGCCATTTTTAACGAAAAATCAATTGGGCCTACCCTCGTGTTATAAGCCCCACTCTTTTTCTTTAAAAACTTTTTGGGCCTCTTGAGGGAGTGTAAGACCCATCCCTTTGTACAGAAAACCTTTTTGGGCCTTATTCACTTGTATAAGTCCCTCTGTACAAATTCAAACAGTGCGCTCACTGATAAAACCCTGGGCCTCTCCTTGAGCTGTAAGCCCCAAATCTTTCTTTTTCAAAGCACTTTCTCCTTTGATTTTGAATATACTGTTGTTTTCAAGTTGTCTTTGTTGAACAACTAACCAAACAGCATGGAAGCTCTACAACCGAGTAAGTGTTTATCCGCTTTCATTTACCGCTTTCATATGCATATAACTGTATTGTGGGGCTGTTTCGCTGTAAGTCTTCTTTCATAAACTCATATCAACTGTGTAATAATAGTATAAATATTTAGAGTTTCCCTGGCAACTACGTCTAGAACTAGGTGACGTCGTTTCGTTTATTCGTAGAAATAGACAACTAGATCCCCAATAGGATCACCAGATACAGTCTTCTCTTCGGCTGTCCTCATTAGGAATTGTCAAGAAACTCTACTCCCAGAGATGAATGTATTCTCCGTGAATGGCATCTTTGAGTTTCTTCCAAATTCTCGAACTTTCCTGGCTTGATCTATTCCTTGTGAACAGCCTGTCTTGAATTTCTCGGGGTTTGGGGACCCACTGGCTTCTTAAAAGCATCGGCCTCCTCTTGGGCATCGTACAAGGACCCACAGGCTTCCTAAAAGCAACCCCGCCTCCTCTTGGGCTTAGTACAAGGACCCATCGGCTTCTTAGAAGTATTCACAGCCTCCTCTTAGGCTTCGTATAATGATCTCTTCCTCCGGGAATGATAGCCTCCTCTTGGGCTTCGTACAAGGACCGATCGGCTTCTTAAAAGTTTCCAGCCTCCTCTTGGGCTTCGTACAAATTGTCCCGACGACCTCCTAGAGGTATAGGAACAGAACTTAGTTATTTTCATAGAACAGTCCTTTCAAAGAGTCTACTACTATTTCTCAAAGCATAGTACAAAAGATGAAACTCTAGACTTGGACAGTCTAATCTCCTTGAGTCTCAAAGACATTCTCAAGTGACCCCTTCGTTAAATAGGAAGGAAACCCGTAGACTCGGACAGTCTCAATACCCTTTGGATTTCCCGTTTTCTCAAAGAAAAGGAAATATCCCTGGTCCTTGAATCAAATCCTTGAGTACAGTGTTACTCATATAAGAACTGATTTTCTCTTTAAATCAGCATACTGGACCTGTCACTCAACTGAAACAGTCACCATAGCCTCCTCTTGGGCTTTGTACAATGATTCTCCCCAGCGGAGTCAAACAACGTTTAGCCTCTCTCTCGGGCTTTGTACGAGACACATAAGAGACTCCCTCGTTGAGTCACTCACCCTTTTGCCTCCATCTCGGGCTTTATACGAGATACAAAAAGTTTCTTATTGAGCCAAACAAAATTTAGCCTCCATCTCGGGCTTTGTACGAGATACAAAAACTCTCTTGTTGAGTCAAATAGCCCCCATCTCGGGCTTTGTACGAGATACAAAAACTCTCTTGTTGAGTCAAATAGCCTCCATCTCGGGCTTTATACGAGATACCAAAAGATTCCCCCGTTGAATCAAAACCTTTTAGCCTCTCTCTCGGGCTTTGTACGAGACACATATTAGCCTCCTCTTAGGCTTTGTATAAGAAAACCACTGGTTGATCCAATCAACCTTTTAGCCTCAAAACTGTGCCTCGTTCACAGTACACAAACATCAACAACTCCTTCCCCTTCATCTAATTGCTGTAAGCGGCAAGCCTCTGGATCATCTACATCCATGCCAATGTCCCTCTTTTAGCATGAGAAATTTCTAAGGAAAGATAGCATTGCTCTACACTGAGTTAAAGTCTTATCCTTCAGGTTAAAAAACCTATATAAAGGAAATTATGGCATTGCCGGATTCACAAATCCCGGTTAAAGTAATCCTCCTTTACAGTCAGTCACCCAACAGTTGTGACAAACAGACCCCTTTAGAGATGACAAATTCTCTCTAAGGTCAACACTTTTAGCTTCACATCTTGGGCTTTGAACAAGATACAAATAGACCCTTTCGCTTCACGTCTTGGGCTTTGAACAAGACACCAAAACAACCATTTCCTCATATTCTATGGGAGGAACTACGATCGTTCTGATTTCTCTGTTTCGGTAAACGGGAATACGTAGGCATAAGATTGAAAGAAAAAATCTTAGTGAGCACACTAAACAAAAATCCAAAATCCCATACTCTCATACATTCGTCCTAACATCCTAACCGATAGCCTAAAGCACCCCTTGTCAACAAAATAACCTAGGAGAAACCCCGAATCTTTGTAGCATCTGTAAACCAACAGTTTTGACTGTTTAATCTCAGTATACAAGCAGGGTTAATTGGAGACATCTATTTCCCTTCCTTCATCAGCTTTAATAGGATAAAAAATGAATTGAGCTGTAGTACCAGAGCGATCGTGCTTTGCAACCACATCCAAAAATCACTCGCTACAACCAGCACCCAAGCAGGCCTTGGGATTTAGCCACCACGCCGCAAAATCATCCAGAATGCTTTTTGCTTTTAGTTTTAGCCATCTCCATGACAGAACAATTACCCCTTCTATCACCTTATGCACTTAGATTTCTTTGTTGCGGAAAATTTTATTATTCCCCGCTTAGATACATACTAACTGAGCATAACGGATGTGTCAAAAAAGACTGAGCATGATGGCTAGTACTACGAAGCCGATATAGATCTTTTCTATAAATGCAATCATGGTGCTTAATATATCATGATAAAACTGTATAAAAATTTAAAAATAATAACAAAAAACTTGGGAAGATGGACAAACAATCTTACAAAGACATTAATGCTCATACACATTACCGCGTCAACTAACATAATGATGATGTTAGTATATTCATTTTTTTAGCAGAATTTTTTTCATCACAACACTTTTGAAGGCCACCTATCTGCTGTGATTGTTTATTGCAATGAGAAGAAGGCCGGCTAATTGAGGTGGTCCCATGTACTACTGTTGATGAAGATACCACCTTAGGAACATGATTCTTTGTTGTTGTCGGTGATTTTCTTTGACTCTTTCTTTGAAAAGAGTCAACAGTCTCAGAAGCTGCCATACAGTTTAGGAAAAATCTTCAATAATTACATTGGAAAAATATTAAAATGTAAAAAAGTGTACTTATAAATGTCCTGACCAGCAAATTTGTTCTCAGAAGTCTTTCCATGTACCAGAATTCTTGTCACCACGAGCATTTAAGAGAAGACACATAGAATATTATTTTAGTTTAGAAAACTCTACTGTCAAACACAATATCTTAATAGAGATTGAACATTACAAATACAACTTCATCTACTACTTCTCAATCCAGTGACCTATACATGTTAATAAGGGCAAGGTATTGCAACTAACAACTTTCAAGATGAAAAGTAGTCAAATGATACTACATTGTGTTCCAAACATGTTATAAATATAGAGAACTTAATGTTAGCAAGACAAACACTGTTTTAACAAAATAATTAGAGGGTTGTAAGAAGGAAAGATAGAAATAGGGAATAATCAAAGAGCACACGGGTGGGGAAACACTTAAGCAGTTTGTGATTCAGAATATATATCTAATTTAACAGGCATAAACCATAAAATTTGTGGTTTTTACAAAAAAATTATGACTAAAATTTACTCGTTATAGAGGATAATAAATAAAACAAACAACTTTAAGCATCTACGGGTTAAAGTAGCAAAACACTAAAATTCAAATTCAAAAGATGGCTAACAAAGCAAGAAAAGTTTGAGGAGCTCTGTGTCCAGCCATGAACATAAGCAACATTGGCCACTATAGCAGTCGCCACTGCAAATTGTTCCAATACAGAATTCCAATAGTTGACAATGGCCATAATGACGCACAATAGACAAAACAACCACAACGAATGAAATCCAAGGTTGTAAGAAATGTTGTAATAATCTATAATGCGTGGAAAATAATAAGAAACCGGAACAAATTGATACAACAAAGTATTAAAAACGTATTAAAAACTAACTTGTTGCTTCATGGAAAATATTACCCTTCATGGAAAATATCATAAGCCTTGTTGATCTCAAAAACTGTCAAATTATGGGCAATGTCCCCATCACCTCATTCATGCACTGCAGGAACACATAATGTTGGATTATGAAGAGTGTGTTTAAGAACATAAACACCTGCAGCAATGTTAAAGAATGAGAAATTATTTTCATGAATAATATTTTATGAATAATAACTTTAAAATCACGTAACTTGAAACCGCCGTCTTAAGTTTTTGCAAACACTATGTTGATTAGTCATAGTTCAAAGCCGATACTTGAAACTATAAATTCAATCAAAAAGATAAATTTGTAAAGGATTAATATAACTCACTTTGAAAAAATGGATTGTATAGCCATTTACAATAATCAAACTCCTGTAACCAATAATGCGTCAAAAGTAGTTATAAAAAGAGATAACATACGTGAAGATTGAGAGAAGGCAGAGCCAGTGATGATTGTGCAATGCCACAAAGAAACACACAACTTCTACTATCCATGCAAATATGACTATAGCCCAAGAGATTTTAGATACTTTTTGGCTTCCACACTGCATGAAAATAATAAATTTTTTGTTACTTTTATGATGATAATGAGTTCATGATGACGAGAAGAATAAGGAAAAGTTGCACTAACATCATAGATTACAATTTGGAATAACGAAACTGTTAGTAGAACAATATGGATTGAGAAAGCAACATCATTTGCGGCCACTGGTATCATCTGCAAAATATCATTAAGAAAAAATAGTCAACTTGTGAAATGCAGACAAAAAATAAAATGTGAAAAATTTAAAGGTCAAATTTAAGCTATTGATGACGGAAAATCGAGCTTCTTTGAGTTTAAACCACACAATAGATTAAATATGGTAATGAATTACTTTATTTTTTCATTACATCTTATTTTCTCAATTGTTATGGTGTTGTTGTAAAGTTGGCATAAACAACTTTGGTTGTCAAGTACATTGTTCTTATATTGTTTTGAATATTATTACTGGTTGCACGGTACTTACACAATGCTCTTTACTTGTGTAAGGTTCCTGCTAATTTCTGCTCTTCATAAGTTGATGGTAGGGCTTCAAACATCAGAGAACCTCCCGCATTTGTGGCATGTGTCTCCACGTCAGCATTTGTGGCACGTGTCTCCACGTCAGCATTTGTGGCATTACTCTTTCTGCATCTTCGATCCTGAAAAACCAGTTACTTCATTTGATTAAAAAAATCAAGTTTCAAGCACATATCAGTTGCATCTTGCAAAAGTTGACTTGTTGGAATGACTTTAAAGTAGATATTCCAATTACAACTGCTACCAAATGTCGGAAACTCTCAATTTCATATGTGGATCAGAAGTTAAACCTCTTTAGGTATGGGACGTTCTTCAGATTCAATCATACGAACGACTTGACTCATATTTGGTCTTTTTTCGGAATCTGGATCAACACACCTCAAAGCAGTCAAAAGGGCTCTTTTAAGGGAACTTGTTGATGGTCTCCTTTCTATGTTTGGGTTCACTACCTCATCTGCATGCCTATTACCGACCATCATCTTGAGCTAATTGAAGTTTATCTACAACAATCACCCAAATTATAGTTAGGAGAGGCTGAAAAAATCTGAACCATACGAAATAGAATTCTACGGAAATAACTAAAGTTGCAAAGCACTTCGGAGAAATTTCTAATGAATCCTATTTTTCGCATTCAAATTTCAATAAATGTATTAGTGAAGAAAATGAAATTTTGTTAGATAACTCTCGTAAACATGAAATATAAATAACAACATGTGCGTCAAAGTTGCAAATAATTTGTTTACAGGTTAATTATGACACACCTCGGCTGGTGAACGACTATAATCTACTGGATCTCTTCTAGTAATTGCTTCAAGGAGCAATACACAAAATCTATAAACTCAGCACTGAACCAGAAGTTCCCTGTAATACAAACTAAAATTGAAACCACAAATAGAGTGTTAGATGGCATGATATTTGAATTCTCAAATTAACTACAATCAGAAATCAACAATTTTTTATAAGGGGAAACATTGATATCATTACATAATTAAATAATATTCAACAGTAGTGTAACATGTGGTTGGATTCCTAGAAATGAAAGGGGGAAGAATAACTATGAAAAATCCCTTTCCATCTTTGAAAACATGATACATTATATTGTGTCGGTTATCCAAGAATAGTTAGTAAAATCCATAAAAGCAGGGCCTAAGAATAGTTAAATCCCTTTCTATCTTTTAATGATGATATTAAACCATTTTGACGGCTCCGATCTCTGAGTTATACATATTCGATGCTGAAAAAACATAAATAAAATCCAGCAAAATCATAACCAGCATATACATAAAACAATGCATATAAATAATATACGAATAAATAAACAAATGAAAAAGTACCTTACTGTCATACCCCAAATTTTGGCCACTAAGATTTCCCATCATTGTGTAAATCATCATCACAATATAGATGTATTTACATGCCTCATCAATCTCCTCAGGAATTGTTAGGCATTCTCTACCATAAAAGAATTAGGGTTTCAAGCCCTCTTAGAACACTTAGACAAAAGGTCAATCCAGGAATGACATGATCTTCAACTTGTCTAACCTCTCAAACATTCACAATGTATCAAGAGGACTCCCACAACAAGAATCAAGCACATGGTTGCAGCATTCTAGGTGGATCAAGCCTCAAGATCGCCAGTGTCACCAAATTAGGGTTTGGTCGACCAGGGCCTCCAGATGGAAATTTTCCTCTGGGCATGAGCCAATGCTTCAAAGCATAACCTAAGATACTCCATGGGACATCATGGACCCAATAACCAAGTCAATTTAACCTCGGGGGATGCATTCATCAAAAATCAGGAATTAGGGTTTCTTGACCTAATCCACCCCTGAGTTGACTTTTGGGGCAAAACATGAGCCAAGACCTCAAGAGATGGTTTGAGGGTATCTAACATACTAAATTGATCCATTTTCAACAATGGATTGATCCAAGAAGCTTGATCAACAAGTTTCAAGTTCATCAGAACCACAATTAGGGTTTTGCGGAAAAAGTCAACTGTAGCTTCGACTTTTGACCAGGACATGCTCCCAAACCTTGGGACATGATTCAATACACCCTATAACACCTATGAAATCAATACATCAAGTTTGATTTAGGTCAAGGACTTGATTTCATAGAGAATTGCACAATTTGCCATTCATCTGATAAAAAGTCAATTGAGCACAAAAGTCAACTTTGACTTTTTGAGATTTTTCACAATTTTGGTACTTTAACCCTAAAATGATGTTAATGTGTGGTTGGAATCATCATTCATGAAGAAAAATCAAGAAAAGTGGGATAACTTGTAAAAGGGGTAACCATAAAAACTTAGAAATTTTTCTTTATGGAATAAAGTGGCTAGGGTACCAACTTTGGAGGATCATAACTCTTAAACCACAAGGCCATTTTTCCCTATTCAAAGTTGGATTTGTAGCCCTCATGGCCTTCTACAAAAGCTTCAACTACACCTCATTCCAATTCCTCATGGATTTTGAGTTATGGAATGATCAAAAAGGCTGAAAACATGAAATGCCACTTTTTCCAACACTTAGTGAAATTTTCACTAAGTCAGAATCTGCCTTCACTTTTTTCCAAATGTAGGGGCATTTTTCACTTGGATCCAAAAAGTATCAAAACCAACTATGATCAAACAGTTGTTGTATCATATGAGGGCTTTCCAAAATGGCGAAGAACTCCATCAAATTCCACTTGAGCCATGAGATATGACAATGGCAACATGCCTTGCTGAAAACTGTCAAAGCAAGGCAGATTTGTGCATTTTGCTCGATTTGCCATATTTGTGCAAATGACAAACACACTTATCCATCTGAACACCTCAAGGGGAGACCAAGGAGGAACCAACTCTGATCCCAAGCCTCCCAAGTCTTTGGAACCAAAAATAGCATGCCAAACCTAGAAATCCCTAAAAGAGGGACAAGACTCCAATTTTGGATTGGAGCATTTAATGGATGCACCAAGGTGGCATGGACTGAGCCATTTCCAACTGAATTCAGTCAAGACTTATCCAAGACCAAGGGAACCAGCAGCCTGTGCCCTAACCTCTAGTCAATCGCTAGAGGGGACTTGGATTCTCATTGATCAACATTGGCCAAACCTATGCAGCAATTGCCATTCACTATTCCTTGCAAAACAAACTTGCTCTACTATAAATAGAGCTCATTTGTGATCAGTTTGAGTACACCAAAGACATCAAACAGATGCTTTCCTCAAAATCTCCTTCTTCACTCCAAATTTGCCTTCCAAAGCAAGTCACTATCGGGTTTTGAGTTTGAGAGCTATTCCAACCAAACCAATCACACACACACCTCATAAACATCCTATAGAGGTGATCCAAACACTCACACAACATCTGGAACACCAGATTCTCAAAATCACCAGCCATCTGCACAAGCCTTTGACAGATTTGCAGTTGAGGTGCCAAATCAAGTTCCAGCTCAATTCAATCCACTCCAAGCACCCAGACACACTCCTTAGCATTTAAGGAAGCTGTCCATATCCTTGGAACCAAGCTATAACACCTCTAACACAAAACACGATGACCAGCTGCAAGTGGTAAGCATGAGCTCTTCTAACTCTATGATCCATGCATTTTTTGCTGCACAATAATTTGGCCATATGTTCATAATCATGCATGGAGTGTTTTCCCTCAATCAATTGCTTTGTTTGAATCGTGTATGGAATTTCTAAACCTTCATGCAAATTTTAGGGTTCTTGAGGTTTCTCGTTGATTTCTTATTCCATGCTTAAAATAAATGAAATTAAAGACCATAGACATGATCGTGAGGTGAAAACGAGTAGATTGATATGTAGATTGCATGATATAATCAAGTATTCAGTGAGATTGGATAGAAAACACAAATCTGCAGAAACAGAGGAAGGGCACGTGTTCTTGCCATGTTCTTGGCGCCCATTTTCAAAAATTCAAATATTTGAATTTTGTGATTTTATTTAATTGATTCAAAAATTAATTTCTCTCTGAATTTTAATGATTTTGAGTTGATTCTTTTTTTAATAATTCTCAAAAATGTTAAAATATTTTATTTTTCCAAAAAATCCCAAAAATATTATTTATTTCATATACTTGATATTTTTGTAAAGAATTAATATTTTAATTGTTTTTTTTTACATTTAAAATATTTTCTCCCTCTTGATTTTTCAAATTTTAGTGATTCCCAATCATTTTGTGGATAGAAACATAATTTTTGAAACATTAATCCAAGATCACAATTTGTTTTCCACATGTTTAACAATTTTGGTCATTTTAATTGAATTTTTTATTCAATTAAAATACATTTTGAAAACAAATTAGGGTTTTTGATTAATTCAACCCTCATCAAACTTTTTCAAACATTTTGGGCCTCTTGGTAGAGTGTAAGACCCAACCCTTTGTAAATACAAACCTTTTTGGGCCTTAGATATTGTATAAGTCCCGTTGTATTTTCAAAATCACGGCGCGATCGTCGCCTTTTAAAACAAAACCCAAGGGCTTCTCCTTGAGTTATAAGACCCATCTTTAATCATTGGGCCTCTTGGTAGAGTGTAAGACCCAACCCTTTGTAGAAACCAAAATAATTTGGGCCTCAGTGTATTGTATAAGTCCCGATACCGTAAAAAAGTTCGACGCGATCGTCGCCTTTTTAACAAAAACCCATGGGCCTCTCCTTGAGTTGTAAGCCCCATCACTTGTACAAAAATAAATCATTGGGCCTCTAATAGAGTGTAAGACCCAATCCCCTTTTTACCTAAATAATTTTGGGCCTCAATGCATTGTATAAGTCCCTCTGCGTTAAAAAAAAAATCTCGGCGTGATCGCCAATTCAAAAACAAATCATCTGGGCCTACCCTCGTGTTATGAGCCCCATTTCTCTTCCTTAAACTCTTTGGGCTTCTTGAGAGAGCGTAAGACTCATCCCTTTGTACAGAAAATCTTTTTGGGTCTCAGTCACTTGTATAAGTCCCTGTACAAATTCAAAACAACAGTGTAATCACTGATAAAATCTTGGGCCTCTCCTTGAGCTATAAGCCCCAACAATCTTTTCAAAGCACTTTCTCCTTTGATTTTGAATATAATATTGTTATAAAAGCTTTCTTTGTTGAGCAACTAACCAAATAGCATGGAAGCTCTACAACCGAGTAAGTGTTTACCCGCTTTCTTTATCCGCTTTCATATATATATATATATATATATATATATATATATATATATATATATATATATATATATATATAACTGTATTGTGGGGCTGCTCACGGTAAGTCTTCTTTCACAAACTTTTATATACTCGTCATATATCCACTGTGTAATACTAGTATAGTTATTTAGAGTTTTCCCCGGCAACTACGTCTAGCACTAGGTAAAGCCCTGTTGGTCACTCTTAAATACAAACAAAACTAGATCCCTATAGGATTACCAGACACAGTCTTTCCTCCTCTTGGGGTTAAACAATATGGAGACGTGAAAGGCAGCATTCTCGGTGAACCCTTTCTCAGACTGTCACTCTTAGAAATCGTCAAAGAGACTCTACTCCCCAGAGATGATCTTTTCTCCGTGAATGACATCTCTTGAGTTTCTTCCAGATTCTCGGACTTTCCTGGCTTGATCTATTCTCGGTGAATGGCATGTCTTGAACTTCTCGGGGTTTGGGGACCCACAGGCTTCTTAAAAGCATCCCCGCCTCCTCTTGGGCGTTGTACAAGGACCCTTCGGCTTCTTAAAAGCTCTCATGCCTTCTCTTGGGCTTAGTACAAGGACCCGGAGACCTCTACAGGTATAGGAACAGAACCTAGTCATCAATTTGCTAGAGCTGTCTTTTTGAGTCAAGTTTCAGACTAGTTAATGGGTTGACCTTCATCCCTTAACATACCAGCCTTCTCTTGGGCATCATACAAAGATCATTTACTATCCGATAATCGATTTCTCCCAAACACCAGTAGACTTGGACAGTCTCAATACCCTTTGGATTTCCCATTTCCTTAAAGAACAGGAAATAACCCTGACCCTATGATCAATCCCAAAGCACAACAATCAGTCCCTTTATAAGAACTGGTTTTCTTTTTTATCCAACATACTGGACCTGTCACTAAACTGAAACAGTCCCCAGCACACTAGCCTCCTCTTGGGCTTTGTACAATGATTCTCCCCAGCGGAGCTAACCTTTTCACACTCTCTTGTTGAGTATAAAAGACTCTCTTGTTGAGTCAAACCTTTAGCCTCCATCTCGGGCTTCGTACGAAATACAAAATCACTCTCTTGTTGAGTATAAAAGACTCTCTTGTTGAGTCAAACCTTTAGCCTCCATCTCGGGTTTCGTACGAGATACAAAATCACTCTCCTGTTGAGTATATAAAAGACTCTCTTGTTGAGTCAATAGCCACCTTCAGCCTCCATCTCGGGCTTCGTACGAGATACAAATCACTCTCTTGTTGAGTATAAAATACTCTCTTATTGAGTCAAAGCCTTTTAGCCTCCATCTCGGGCTTCATACGAGATACAAAAACACTCTCTTGTTGAGTATAAAAGACTCTCTTGTTGAGTCAAATCCCTTTTAGCCTCCATCTCGGGCTTCGTACGAGATAGAAAAAGACTCTCTTGTTGAGTCAAACACCTTCAGCCTCCATCTCGGGCTTCGTACGAGATACAAAAACACTCTCTTGTTGAGTATAAAAGACTCTCTTATTGAGTCAGACACCTTTTAGCCTCCGTCTTGGGCTTCGTACAAGACACATATAAAAAGACTCTCTTGTTGAGTCAATCACCTTTGACTCCGTCTTGGGCTTCGTACAAGACATATATAAAAGCACTCTCTTGTTGAGTCAACCCTTTTAGCCTCTCTCTCGGGCTTCGTACGAGACACATAAAAGCACATTCTTGTTGGGTCACTAGCCTCCTCTTAGGCTTTGTATAAGAAAATCTCGGTTGAGTCAATCAACCTTTTAGCATCAATCTGTGCCTCGCTCACAGTATACAAACATCAACAATTCATTTTCCACCCATCTAATTGCTGTAAGCGGCAAGCCTCTGGATTATTTACATCCACGCCACTGTCCCTCTTTTAGCATGAGAAATTCCTAAGGAAAGATAACATTGCTCTAAACTGAGTTAAAGTCTTCTCCTTCAGGTTAAAAATCCCCTATAAAGGAAATTATGGCATTGCTGGGTTCACATATCCCATTTAAAGTAATTCTCCTTTATAACCAGTCACCCAACAGTTGTGACAAACAGACCAAATATCCCCCTTTAGAGATGACAAATTCTCTCTAAAGTCAAAACCCTTTAGCTTCACATCTTGGGTTTCGAACAAGATACAAATAGACCCTTCAGCTTCACATCTTGGGCTTTGAACAAGATACAAACCACATTTAGCTTCACGTCTTGGGCTTTGAACAAGACACCAAAACAACCTTTTTCCTCCCATAGAATAGGAGGAACTACGATCGCTCTGATTTCCCTGTTTCGTTAAACGGGAATACGTAGGCATAAGATTGGAAAAATCTTAGCGAGCACACTAATAAAAAAACCCAAAGTCCCATATCTTCATAACATCAATCAAAAAACATCGGCCCTAACATCCTACCAATAGCCTAGGCATTTTTTTAACAAAATAACCTAAGAGAGACCCACAATCTTTGTAGCATCTGTAAACCAACAGTCATCTGTTCAAACTCAGTTTGCAAGCATGGGTTAATTGGAGACATCTATTTCCCTTCCTTCATCAGCTTCAATACGATAAAAAATGAATCGAGTTGTAGTACCCCAAAGCGATAGTGCTTCGCAACCACAAAAAACCTCGCGTTACACTTATCGATAAAAAATTCTCCAAATTAACTGCTTCCGATGTTGCGACCAATCTTCAACTTGCCACAAAAAACGCACTCCATCTTGAACAACCTGACATACCTTTTCTGATAAGAAAGAATAATGAATGTTGTTAAGGACAATGAACGGAAAAGAGAAAAAAATAGGGTTTGGTGAAGATAAAGATAAAGAGAGAAAAACACAGAAATTGAAATCGGATCCACAAACCCAAAAGTATATCTCCATCTTTTTTGCTTTAAACCGAATTCACAACACAAAAGCAGACCTCCAGCTTTTTGTTTGCTTGAAATCGAAACAACAATCTGTAAACAGATTTATGGCTTGAACTCATATATGGTTATTCTTCGCTTTGTGAATCGATGTCGTAGATCATCACTTGCTTTTATTTGATTTCAATAAGAAAAAGAGGGAGAAGCAAGAAGAAGAGGAAGAAGGGAGAAGAAGAAGAAGAAAAAGGAAGCAGTCCCGAGAGAGAGAAAGAAAGGACGATAAGAAAAAGTCTGAAGAAAATAGTATAAACATTGAGAAAAGAGAAAAAACAAAAAATGTGTGGAAAAATTTAGTTAGGAAAACCATTTAAAATGTGTGTAAAGAGAAACCAAATAGTACCATTACCATTTAGATTGGTTAACTATGCTAATTTGGTTGAAAAAAAATAATATTTGGACTAAAATTATCCTCATTTTGATGAGGTGGAAGAATTTAAGAAATGGGCAAAAAAGTATTTTCTACATCATGTTATTTTCTTATATTATACATAAAATTATCTTCATTTTGATGAGTTGAAAGAATTTAAGAGATGGACAAAAAAGTATTTTCCACAACATATTATTTTTGTATATTATAAATATAAGGATAAAAGTAGGAGTATGAGATAAAATTTTCCGATAATCAATCCAATAAGAGAATTGGAAGAATTCAGATCACAGCTCACGTCCAATTACTCTACCACGTTCCAAGCCCTTGCCATGAGATATCATCTCCGTCGCGCCGGAAACGCCTCCGACAGCGGTGGAGGTCCAAACCCTCCCAATTTGACCTCAAACCGTTCGTCCATTCTCCCTCTTCCATAACCTCTAATCCATTCTACCTAAAACCTGGCTAAAACTCCTAAACCGAAAAAGAAAAGAGATGAACCCTAAAACAATGAAATTGAAATTAAATGTTGTAGAGGAAGAATCAAATCCTAAAGCACTAGGGTTTTGATTCCTCATGCCTTATGCTACATGATGGTAAGGAAATAGAAGCGAGCTAGAGATGCAAAGAAAAACCAACCTACGAGTGCAGCGAATCCTCCTCCTTCTCCAATCCTTCTTTAGTCTTAGTCTGTAGGTTCTGCTGTGTTGCTTCTGTGATGATGTAGTTGTTAACTGCGTGTGAGATTGAGAGTTGAGGAGGAATTGGTGACCTTGAGAAATTCAGAGAATTCGCAGTGAGATTGAGGAATTCTGTGAGAGTGAGATTGAGAAAATTTCTGGTGTGAGAAGTGATTGTTCATGACTCAATGATTGAAGAGGATGATGATTTAAAATTTTTGAAATGTGTAACTGAATCGGGCAATCGGTCAGGTCTGTTAATTTAGTTTGGGCACTGTTAAATTCTAGTTAGATTGAAGGGAGAGTTTGTTAGAAATTTGACACTATTAACATTCTGTTAATTTCTAGTTATAGCTTGAATTTTGGTCAGTTAGTTGATTGGGTTTGAAGTTAGTTAGATTTTAAATTGGAAACAAAACAGTTAGATTTGAATTGGAATCAAACCGTTAAAGAGATTGTTAGAATTAGAATGCAGTTAGTTAGTTGGGAAAAAAAAGACAGTTAGGTTAGTTTATAGAATGAGTTAGTGTTAGAATCTATTAATCTTTCTGTTAAAACAGTTAGGTGAAATGAGGTTAGTGTAATTGAAATTTAAAGAGGTTAGTCAGTTAGTGAAGACGTTTGAATGTCTCAAACAATTAGAGTTAGTTGCAGTTAATTATATGTTAGTTGAAATGAATGTGAAACAGTTAGGTTAGTTCTAAACTAGTGTAATCGAAGCTCTGTTAGAAATCTGTTGAAATTGGAATGAATATTAGATTGTTAAATTCTGTTAAAAATGCTTGTTGAAATGAAGTCAGTGGACTTGGTATTGAATTCGAAATATGCTTTGCTATGTTATAAAGCAGGTTAGTGTATGTACTGATGTAAAAATTGACAAAACAATTGAGTTAGTTGAATGGAGTTAGAACTCCTTTGAGCTAGATGTTGGTTGTGTTTGAATTAGAATTATTGTACTGTTATTTGAATTGTTGAAACAGGGTGGTTAGTTTGAGTAATTCATGTCTACAATAATGAAATATGCATGAACTCTAGACTCATTTAGGGGATTATGATAATGTTGTTATGGTTAGTTATGCAGTGCTATGAGAAGTTAGTAATGGAGTCAGTAGGTAAAGGAAATTAGTGTTAGGATGATGAACTTGGAGTGCTAATTACGTAAACTTGAATTAAAACTTAGTTAATTATTAAAACTATTAGTGTAGAGTTTTGGTTATTGCTAGAAGTTAATTGAAGTTAGTTTAGTGAATTGGTGCTAATGGCGTTAGTATTATACATGTTATGCTAAGCTTATTATGCAATATGTTGAACTTAGTCATGATGTGTTAATTGTGTAATGCATGCTTAATGGTTCATGACTGCTATAATTGTGTTAGGGTGGTTTATGTTTGAATCATGAATGTTTGTAATGGCATGGAATGTGACAATGGATTTGTATGATGTGGTTTTGCAGGGTTAATATGGTCTTGAAATGGAACAAAGTCTTGGCAAAACACGGATGATCAAGGTTGACATGAAGTCATATGGCTCATGAAGGCTTTTGGCAAATCATGTCAAAATGGAGGAAATCTTGGAAAGGAATACCAAAGTAGACTTGAGGGTTAGGGTAGTTGGTTTGACTGTGGTCAATTGTTAGAACAAAATGTCAACAGTTGACCAAAGTCAACTATCGGTAAAAAAAATGTGTATTTTTTTAATAGAATTTGGTTTTGAATTTTATGTAATGAAACTTTGAAAATTTGTATTGAAAATTGATTCTTGAATGGCAGTATGTGACTTGTTTCATAAGAAAACTTTCCCTCCAAATTGGTATTTGAAAAATTGAACTTGAATTAAACTTGGATGCTTTGAATAATTATGAACCCTTGAATGAAATGAATCCATAGAATAAGAAGTAATCCAATAATATAATGTAAAAGGTCCCATAATGAAATTGGTAGACAAAAAGTCAACCTTCCATGGTTGACTTTGTTTATCAAAGCCAAACTTGCCCATTATTTCCAAATTCTTCCATCCATAATTCTAATCCACATAATCAAAATGTCTAGACCAAAATTAGGGTTTCTTACAAGACTTGATTAAAAAAGGTGAGCCTCCCAAGCTAAGGGTAATACAATCCCAGAGGTTTGATCCTCATATATGCCATAGAAGTAAACCCTAGTCCATGAGATTTTTCAAACATATTGTCAAGAATCCAATCATTGTGTCATAAATAGCAAGAACTTTTGAATCAATGATATGTATGCAATTGTGAATGAATGTCTTATGATGGATGATTAGGGCATATGAACATGCAGATGAAATGAGGCATGGGCAGATTAAATGAAAAAGTAAGGCAAATTTTGGGGTATGACAACCCATAGGTAGGCTCTACAGTTGTAAGTTCCAAGAGTCATGGACCTTCCATGAGAATATCTTCGTTATGACGAAGACTCGTCGGACAGTAATATCCTCAAGACGATCTCTTCTAGGCGAGGTCTTCATATCATCCCTAACGAGAAATACACCTCACGGGCCAATACTACATAACCATCGACTCCAAGGTTCTAAAAAGGTCCCTAGAGTCATCAATCCTACTTGAAAATATTATCGCCGTGACGAAGACTCGTCGGAAAATAATATCTCCAAGAGAATCTACTCTTGGCAGGTTCTTCGTCTCATCCCTAACGAGGAATACACCTCGCAGGCCAATACTACACAACCTCCATCTTAATCCTAAGTTTCCCTCAGACTTGGGTCTGTAGCCTATCTCACAAAGTGTCAATAATCAGAGAGCCCCATAGTATCATATGAAAAAGCAGCAGTGATGACACATAATAAAATAAAACAAATAGAAGAAAATAATTAACCAAGGCTAACATTTTGATCGCAAAGTTAACCAAATTAGACTTGACTCTCTCTTGTATGAGCATAAGTCTCCAACAGAGTCCTCAACTGTTGCATTTTGAAAAATACGACCTTACGAACGTTCACGCGCTCGCGGATTGATTGAACAGAGTCGCTACTGAACTTTATTTATTCCAAAAAATGAAAAGGAAAATATAGATAAAACTCTTAAAAGAAATAGAAAATGGTCGCAACCAAATTCGGGTTCGGGAGTCGATTACGTAAGGGGAAGGTATTAGAACCCCTCACGTCCGTTGTACTCAACGGGAACCATTTAGTTAAATTTGCGATTGGAATGTTAATTTGTGTTTATTGTTTTTCTTCGAGTTATAAAATATTGAAAAGTAAAATAAAAGAGGTCGCAAAAAGGTTTTTATTAGGGTGCTTGGCGATATTTTCAGTCTCGCTCCTACGTATCCTCAGGTAAAAGAAATTCAAAGCTACTAAATTCTTTGTAGACAACTCTGCATTGTTTGGTTGATTTTATTGAACGACTGTTTAGATCGTGCTCCAGCGGTTAAACATTGCTTGTGCTTGCGATTGGAGGCTTAAAGCGTTTGTTTGTATCGCGGTAGAACAAACTAAACAATGTTCTTTTTGAAAATGCTTTTGATCACGCGGGGGTGAGAAAATAGGTTTGATGTGTTGAATTTTTTAGTGGATGAATATTACTCGAATGGGCAAGTTAGGCAACTCGTATCTAAACAACCGGGGAAAAGAATAGTAGACACTAGACCATTTCCTTTTTTATCGTTTTAATTGCAAAAGGATTAGGTATCATTAAGGTATTCTGAATAGACGGCGAATACTTGAATGGTCGAGTTAGGCAACTCGTATTCAAGTATTCAGGGAAAAGAATAGTAGGCACTTGACCATTTTCTTTTCGTCCGAGTTTTTTTGAAAATAAGATCGTTTAATATTTGATTACATAAGTGGTTTGAAATGAATCAGATTGATGGTTTTTAATGGCTGACGATATTTTGGATGGTCAAACTAGGCAACTCGTATCGAAACTATCGGGGAAAAGAATAGTACGCACTTGATCATTTCCTTTTTCACCTTTTGAGAAAGGATGTCCAAAAATGATTAGATGTTTTGATTTAATTAGGGAAAAGGAACTTGATATTCATAGAGGTTTGATTTGCATTGTGATATGAACTGGAATTCTGGAACGCAGATACCAGATGTCGAGATAGATGTCACACAACTGGGATCAAAACATAGTTTGAACACACACAATTAAAAACTGTAAATTGCAGAAACTAAATAACACCAGAATTGTTAACCCAATTCGGTGCAACTCACCTACATCTGGGGGCTACCAAGCCAGGAAGGAAATCCATTATTAGCAGTATTAATTCGAAGCAAAACAATCCCAGTTTACAACTTCTCACTCAAAGAGGGACAAAGGTTCACGAGTTTTTCATTTCAAAGTCTCATACATATAACATCCAAGCAGTTTAAATACATCAAACATTAATCTTATCAAGATAAAACCACGATGAGAACTTAAAGCTACAACCATTTAGCTGACAAAACAGAGGTACTCAACACCATAGCATTCATGTGTATCAAATCAAACATCACTTTACTTTGAGAACAAGTGGAACAAGCAAAATATTCAAGCATATATCAATCAGACACACATATAAAGAACAATGAGATACATAATGAAAACATTAAATGAGCATTATTAATAAAAGTGTGAGAATATAATACCAAGTGGAATGAAGTCCACTGTCTTCAAGTATGATGACTTCCTTCTCTTCTAAAAGCGAACTCCAAGGCCAAGCTCCAACTTGCTTTCTTGAGACTTTTAGGGAATTTCAGAGGAATGAAGAGTGTTTTTGAGAGAGTTGTTGATGATCCGGTTGTGTAGAAGAGAGTCCCTTTTATAGGCTGAAACAAAGGGTTGTGCGAGTCCAAACATAAAACACTTGGAGTGCTGAGTAGGAATTGGAGCCAACGTCTCTTTTGAAATTCAAAAAACGGTCCACTCCTTAGAGATAAATCCACTGCCTATGCTGTGCGAAATCTCAGATGTGCAGAGTTGATTCACCATTTCACGCATTTCTTCTGAGCTCCTCACTTGAGGTCATAGGGAGAGGTATCAAACGAGGTAAATGTTGGAGATGGCGTGAAGAGGTTCGCAGGTGGTGGCAGATTGAATGCTGAAATTGGTAACTCTTCAGAATCACTTTTGTGAACCAAGCAGTTGGGAGCTCAAAAGGGAATGACCTCTTGGAGAATTCAAATTGAGCACAGTGCGCCAAGGACTTGTGGTTGAAATGGTTTGAATGAATTAATTCACTTGTTTGTTGTTTTGATTTTCCTTCCTTTCCAATCTGAATTCGCAAGTATGAACGAGGGAGGAGAAGCATTTGGTTGCTTTTGGTTTTGTTGTACGCCACATGTCGCTCCTTTATTGGTTGATAATTGAGTTAAAAAGTCAACACAACCATGATTGATTCCTATTGGTTCTTGGCAATGAAATTAAAATTAAATCCAATGTTCTTGTAGCATTTAGTCACGATGGGCTCACCAAATTGGGCTTATGAAATAAAATTAAGAATGGTTTTTATATTCTTGTTATAAAAGAAGGTGATTAGGAAAAACAAATAATAATGGATGATTTGGCAATTGATTAGGATTAGATGTGGTTTAGGAGAATTAAATTGAACAAATTGGATAAAATTGGTTAAATGAAAAGGTTAATGAAATAGGTTTAGAAAATGAAGGTGATAATTGAGGGTAGATAAAGTGGATAGAAATTTGGTCATGTAGGGGTTAGGGTTATGGAGACATCTCCTTGAAATGAGAGACTTGCTTGGTTCAATGCTCCATCCAAAAACTTGATCAATCACTCCTTGAATCTCCTCAAGATAATACCTGAAAAAAAAACAAACACAAGCAAAAACTGATAAAAAGGGTTAGCTATGCAGCATGATTGACCTAAAATGATATGCAAGAGATCAATGGATCTAAGGGAAAAATTTGGGGTACAACAGTTGCCCCTATTTAAATATCTTCGCCGGATGGCACGAGGAGCGAAGATACTCGAGTCATCAAGGTGAAAGGTATTTAAATATAGCAAACCGAAAATTTTGCCCTTAGATACAAAGATGTGCAATGCTACTAATATGATGATATGATGCCATGAAAGATGCAAGAATGCAGACAAAACAAAATCCCAAAGAAAGAAGAGCTGCCAACACAGAGGGAAGCTTCAGTGGGGAAGCAAGAAGAAGGTTAGTATCCACGAGGAAGAGACTCCCTGGGGATGCAGGCTAACCAACAAAAGAGACTTACTGGGGAGACTCTGAGGAAACACCGGGGATAGAAAACAAAAGGGAATCTCCACTGGGGATAGATCCAGGGATATGTACGACAGGTTCAAACATGACCGGACGACACTGGGGAAAAGACACAAACATACTGGGCATGAAACCAAAAAGAAGACACGGTCTCCACCAGGGATCAGTTGGAACAAAAGGATAGACACCCGCAAAATATTTTCTGGGGATCTCTTATACTGAAGAGTTCAAACGGGATCTTCAAGAAAAGCCAGAGAAGACAGGGACGAAATCTGCGCGCCAGATGGAAAACACCTGGAATTCAAAAAAGTGATAAGGCTAATGAGCCAAGAAAAGACTCTGGTATTCACAAGAGTTGGTTGAAATAACAAATAATTGCTTTATCAGTATGAGCTGGTTTGGTAATCTGGGTTTAGGTTCATATTTGACCAGATTTAAGCAATACAGGTTCACGATAACCTGAAAGACACAAATGGTTCACGATAACCAGAAATAAATAAGCAAATGGTTCACGATAACCAGAAATACAGATTCACGATAATCTGATTCCAAACAAGGTGGTTCACGATAACCGGAAATGCAGGCTCACGATAACCTGATTTCACACAGAGTGGTTCACGATAACCAGAAATAAATAAGCAAATGGTTCACGATAACCAGAAATACAGATTCACGATAATCTGATTCCAAACAAGGTGGTTCACGATAACCGGAAATGCAGGCTCACGATAACCTGATTTCACACAGAGTGGTTCACGATAACCAGAAATAAATAAGCAAATGGTTCACGATAACCAGAAATACAGATTCACGATAATCTGATTCCAAACAAGGTGGTTCACGATAACCGGAAATGCAGGCTCACGATAACCTGATTTCACACAGAGTGGTTCACGATAACCAGAAATAAATAAGCAAATGGTTCACGATAACCAGAAATACAGATTCACGATAATCTGATTCCAAACAAGGTGGTTCACGATAACCGGAAATGCAGGCTCACGATAACCTGATTTCACACAGAGTGGTTCACGATAACCAGAAATAAATAAGCAAATGGTTCACGATAACCAGAAATACAGATTCACGATAATCAGATTCCAAACAAGGTGGTTCACGATAACCAGAAATGCAGATTCACGATAATCTGATTTCAAACAAAGTGGTTCACGATAACCGGAAATGCAGCATTACGATAACCTGATTTCAAACAACGTCAGCTGTTACTGGATTTGTGAAATTTCCAAGATGGGGTGATATAGGTAATAAGATGGTTGCAGGTTAGACTTCCTAGGGAATACCGTACAAATGGTCAAAACCTGGCGCACAGAGGTGAAAAACCGGACACAAGCAGAGCAAAGACAAAGAACCAAAGACCCACCAAAGGGGAAAGGGAAAGAAAAACAAAACCACCCAAACAAACACCCAAAAATGCAAAGATGCTCAATGCTATGGTATGATGCGAATTCTCAATGATATGCAAGAAATAATAGACCGGGGACAAACAAAAAGGAAAACACCATGTCCACCTCAAGGAGTCACACTGAAATCTGAGCAGATAGTCAGTCTTAAAAGTCAATCATGGGAACATCCCTAATTTACTGGGGAAACAAATTTTCATCAAACATCTTGCGTGGATACTGGTGAGACTTCCTTAGTGGTTAGCCATTGTTAAAGCATTTAAGTTAGGGAGGCCTTGCCAACCTTCTTTAGAGCTCAAAGTTTTTCAAAACATTCCGCTTTTAAAACCATTATTAATAAATAAGTGAAGTTTTGCATAACAATGAAAAATATCAGAGTAATGATAAATATCAATCAAAGAAGCGGCTCAAGAAAATTGATTTCATTAGAATGGTAACTTGCCAATAGCGAAGTTCCATGGATCATTACAATTGAAGAATGGCAAAAAGGAAATGATTACATCATATTCAATGACCTACTCCCTAATGACTAAAATTCTAGAATTCTTTTCAAGCATAATATTTCCGTACAGAGTCAGCATTCACGGGGTGTGTGAGTTGTTTACCATCCATTGTTGTGAGGAATAAACAACCTCCCGAAAATACAGTCTTTACCACAAATGGACCTTCGTAATTAGGCGCCCACTTTCCACGAGCATCCCTTTGAGATGGCAGAATCTTTTTGAGTACAAGCTCTCCTTCTCGAAATTCCCGGACACGGACCTTCTTGTCGAACGCCGTCTTCACTCTTTTCTGATACAGATGACCATGACACATAGCAGTCAGTCGCTTCTCGTCAATGAGGTTCAGTTGGTCATATCTTTCTCTAACCCATTCAGCTTCGTCAAGCTTAGTTTCCATCAGGATTCTCAGAGATGGTATTTCCACTTCAATGAGGAGTACTGCATCCATTCCATATACAAGGGAAAAAGGGGTTGCCCCTGTCGAGGTTCGAACCGAAGTTCTGTATCCGTGCAGAGCAAATGGTAACATCTCGTGTCAATCCTTATAGGTCTTGACCATTTTCTGCAGGATCCTCTTGGTGTTTTTGTTGGCAGCCTCGACAGCTCCATTCATCTTAGGATGGTAAGGCGAGGAATTATGATGCTCAATCTTGAAATTATCACATAACTCTTTCATCGTCTTGTTGTTCAGATTTGTTCCATTGTCAGTGATGATCCTGTTGGGAATCCCGTAACGACAAATGATGTTATTCTTGATGAAACGAGCAACTACTTGCTTAGTCACATTGGTAAAGGAAGTAACTTTAACCCATTTTGTGAAATAGTCAATGGCCACTAAAATGAAACGATGACCATTGGAAGCCTTCGACTCAATAGCTCCAATCATGTCAATGCCCCACATAGAGAAAGGCCAAGGGGATGACAACACATTCAACAAAGTAGGAGGAACGTGCATTTTATCCACGTAGATCTGGCACTTATGGCATTTCCTGGCATATGGTAATCAGCTTCCATAGTCAACCAATAATACCCAGCCCTAAAAAATTTCTTAACCATGGCATGTCCGTTGGCGTGAGTGCCAAAGGCTCCTTCGTGAATGTCGTGAATCAATAGGTCTGTTTCTCGTCTATCAACACATCTTAGCAGGACCATATCATGATTCCTCTTGTAAAGCACATTGTTACTGAGAAAGAATTTGGCTGACAATCTTCGCAGAGTCTTCTTATCAAGATTGGAAGCATTGACAGGGTATTCCTGAGTTTTCAGATAATTCATGATGTCGTGAAACCAAGGTTTCCCATCTGTCTCTTCTTCAACTGCCTGGCAATAAGCGGGCCCGGTCTTACGCTCGATACTGATGAGAGGTGCTTCATTATGAAATCTGACTTGCCACATTGAAGCTAACATAGCCAGGGAATCAGCTATGTGGTTTTCAGTACGGGGGACATGACGGAGAGTGATTTCATCAAAACACTTAATCAATTCCATAATGTAAGCACGGTATGGAATAAGCTTTTCATCTTTGGTTTCCCATTCACCCTTGACTTGATAAATGACCAATGCAGAATCACCCATAACTTCAAGAACATTGATTCCAATATCAATAGCAGCTTCTAGTCCCAAAATACACGCTTCGTACTCAGCAATATTGTTTGTGCATTCAAAATCCAGCCTTACTGTGAAAGGGGTGGACCACCATCGGGGTTTATCAACACAACACCTACGCCATGTCCTTTGAAATTGGAAGAACCGTCAAACATCATCTTCCATTTATAACTAGTCTCAAAGCCTTCATTAGGACCAGGCCCTTCACAACCTTTCACTACCATAATGTCTTCATCCGGGAATTCAAACTTGAGCGGTTCATAATCTTTAACAGGCTGGTCTGCGAGGTATTCTGATAATACACTCCCTTTAATAGCCTTCTGAGGTACATACTGGATATCATATTCTGACAATAGCATATGCCAACGAGCAAGTCTTCCTGTTTGAGCAGGTTTCTCAAAGATATACTTTATTGGATCCATTTTTGAGATCAACAAAGTAGTGTGGCATACCAGATACTGCCTCAAACGTTTAGCGGCCCATGCTAAGGCACAACAGGTTTTCTCAAGTAATGAATAATGGCTTTCACTACCAACGAACTTCTTACTCAAGTAATAAATGGCATGTTCTTTGCGACCGGTTTCATCATGTTGGCCCAATACACAGCCCATGGATCCCTCTAGAACAGTCATGTATATGATAAGAGGTCTTCCAGGAATAGGAGGAATCAGAATAGGTGGTTCTTGCAAATAGCTCTTGAGCTTTTCAAAGGCTTGTTGACAATCAATATTCCATTCTACATTCTGGTTTTTGCGGAGCAGTTTGAAGATCGGTTCACAAATTGGAGTCATGTTGGAAATGAATCTAGATGTATAGTTCAAACGACCCAGAAATCCTCTCACTTGTGATTCCATTTGTGGAGCTAGCATTTCTTGAATAGCTCATACTTTGTCAGGATCTACTTCGACTCCTTTCTGGCTGACGATAAAACGAAGCAACTTCCCTGATCTGACACCAAAGGTACATTTGACCGGATTCAACTTCAATTGATACTTCCGGAGTCTCTTACACAGCTTCAAAAGATGATCCAAATGTTCTTCCTCGCTTCAGGATTTAGCAATCATGTCATCTACGTACACTTCAATTTCCTTGTGGATCATGTCGTGGAATAAAGTTACCATAGCTCTCTGGTAGGTTGCCCCTGCGTTCTTCAGACCAAAGGGCATAACTTTGTAACAGTAGGTTCCCCACGGGGTGATAAATGTAGTCTTATCCATGTCAACTGGGTCCATTCTAATCTGGTTGTAACCGGAAAAACCGTCCATGAAGGAGAAAACTGCAAACTTAGCTGTGTTATCCACAAGAGTGTCAATGTGTGGTAGTGGGAAATCGTCCTTGGGACTAGCTTTGTTGAGATCTCTGTAATCTACGCACATTCGCACTTTACCATTTTCTTCATAATTGGCACGATGTTGGCTACCCATTCTGGATATTTTGAAACTGTCAAGAATCCTGCATCCAATTGCTTCTTAACCTCATCTCTGATTTGGAGAGCCATATCCGGTCTACTTCTATGGAGTTTCTGCTTCACGGGTGGAGATTCAGGCTTGAGCGGTAGTTTATGAACTACTATATCTGCATCCAATCCAGGCATGTCTTGATAGGACCAAGCGAACACATCCACATATTCTTCCAGAAGCAGGACTAGCCGTTGTCTGATCTCTGCCCCAAGTGTTGCCCCAATCTTGACCTCTTTCCTCTTCTCTTCTGTGCCAAGGTTGATGACGTCAACTTTTTCTTCGTGTGGCTGAAGATCCGTGTACTGATACTCACACATTTCTGCCAAGTCATCGGGGACCTCATAATCCTCTTCTTCCTCAGCTTGGTAAATGGGTGAATCAAAGTCGATAGTGAGAGTCGGGTCATTGAATACAATGGGTTTGGGAATCATTTTGCACGATGGATGGATTCATCTTATTAAAAATGTACAAACATGAACGCAAGAAGGAGAAAAATGCAGTTTTGAAAAGATTGCCATTTTTCTTAAAACGGAAATAGGAATAAAGACAAAGAATTTTAACAAAACAAACACTTTCAATAATTAATAAGATTTAAAAGCGGTGGCCCATACAAAATAATCTGAAAGCCTCGGGCAAGGCTGCGAAATTGAAAACATCAAAGCTAACAAACAAATTACTCTGTCAACGGGTACAAAGCAGGTATCTCAATGGCTTCCCAGTTACTTAAAGCAGCGTCACACCGAAACACCAAGTGATTGATATCTTCGTCTTCAGCATCCTCAATAATTGCATGGACTTCCTGTCCTCCACTGACGAACACTTCTTGAATGGTCTGTAGTCTTCCCTTTGTTGAAGCAGATTTTCCCTCAAGAGTTGGTTTGTAACCCAACCCTTGGTATTTCTCTCTTTCGGGGACTTCGAAGATCTTGCCCCAGCCTTCAGGTACTCCTCCTTGCAAAGCAGATTGAATGCTTTTTGTTGGTTCTTGGATTTGCTAGAATTTTGGTAAAACAAAGTTGTTCAATGTTGATGTCACATGGGTGATGTCTTAACATTGAGTCTTAACATTGGTTTATGTTAAGGATTTAAGTTGTTGAAGTTTTGAGGTCTGATGTCACATGCGATGTCATGACATCAGGTCTGCAGAAGATTAATAACATCAGGTTTAGTGATGTTGTTAGGGTTTGCGTTTTAGCTGGATATTGGGAGAGCTGTTAGTCTCATTGGTTGTGGATATCTTGGGATAGATATTCTCTGTTGCATAGAGATTTGATGCAGATTTGTAGGGAGGTTTAAAGACTGAGATTTAAGAAGATTTTGAGAGAGAAAATCTGTCGAAGATTCAGTTTTAAATAACAAATCAGGTCAGATATTGTAGCAGGTCCAAGACCAAATCCAATTGCTATATAAAGCGCATCTATCCTGAAGGAAAGGCAACGAAGAAGAGAGCTAAAGACTGAGATTCGATTGAGTCTTCGTGTTTGTAAACCATTCGAGTGTGAATTGGTATTGTTGTTTTGAGTTGTTCTTGATCAAAGCTGTGAAGCAGAATCAAGTTGTGTTTTTCAAAGTGTGTGATCTTTGGATTATATCACTGAAGTGATTTAGGGATTGAGTAGTGTTCTCATATCTAAGTGGTCTCTTAGGTAGAAGGTTTATTAAGTAGAGATTAAGTTTAGGAGATGTCAACTGGGTTGTTGAGTCTGTAAATTAATTCTACTGATAGTGAAATTCATCCCTGGCTTGGTAGCCCCCAGATGTAGGTAGTTAAAACCGAACTGGGTGAACAATTCATTGTGTTGATTTAGTGTTGCTTTACATTGTCCATTGCAGAGTGTGTTGTTGTGACATCACACGTAACATCACATATCTGGTACCAGAATTTCAATTGGTATTAGAGCCAGATGATTCTTCTTGTTGAAGGAGACGAACAGTCGGGAGATATGAGCTATGATGAAACGTGATATTGCTACAATAGGGAATGATGGTCTAAGGTATGGCGCCTAATTTTATGTATTCCTTAAAGACCAATCAATGAGTTTCTCCCTCCAAATTAACTTTCCTTTTAAAAATTTAAAAGGATTCACATTGAGAGTAATTAGCCCTAATTGACCAGTCAGCAGACTTTCACACTTGTTGTCACAATCTGATGTTACAACATCAACCTTAACATCACCAGATAAGCTGTCCACTTGAGGTACCCATTGATAGCAATTATCTCTGGATCTTATTCCCTTCATCACTACCTCATTCTGCCCATTTGTCACCACACACTCATCTTTGGTGTAGCTGACCTTATATCCATCATCACAGAGCTGGCTTATGCTAATTAAATTAGCACTCAATCCTTTGACAAGTAGCACATTGTCAAGATTAGGTCCATCATGACACTTCACTTTTCCAACACCTTTCACCACCCCTTTCTCTCCATTTCCAAACGTAACATCAATTGAGGCGCAATAATTGACATCCACCAATTGGTTTTTGAATCCAGTCATGTGCTTTGAACAACCACTGTCAAAGTACCAACCATCCTTAGCAGAGTGTCTATCTGAAAAGTGAGTCAATAGACACTTAACCTCTTCTTTAGGAACCCACTGTTTAACAACCTTGGGCCTGTTCACCTTCTGTCTGGGTTGAGGGTTAGACTTGGGATAACCATGTAGCTTGAAACAAGAAAACTGCATGTGTCCAAATCTGCCACAGTAAAAGCACGTAACTCTGTCTTCTCTGAAGTGGTTAAACCTTCTGCCACCTTGATGATGATACTGCTGTGGCTGCCAAATGGGTAGGATGAGGTAGTGATGAAGGGAATAAGATCCAGAGATAAACTTACCCAATCCAACAGCTATTGTTGTCAAAGAATTTGTTGTCAACATTTCTGGAAAAATTGCTGATAAAAAGAGCATTGATTTCATGAAAGTCTATGTGAGAGGAAAGTGCATTAATTTCTCTCCTAGTACTATCAACAAGTATCTGGGAAGAGATGATGAAGAGTATAGTGAACTTGAGATGACTGATAATGAAATATGTAAAGAGATTACAGCTGGTCAGGTAAAGGTTTGGCCATTGAAAGGGAAGTTGAAAGCTAGTAAACTTAGCATCAAGTATGCCATTCTTCACAGAATTGGAGCAGCCAACTGGGTGCCAACAAACCACAAGACAATAATAGCTATTGGATTGGGTAGGTTTATCTATGCTGTTGGGAAGAAGATCAAGTTTGACTATGGAAGCTACATCTTTGAGCAAGTGGTGAAACATGCTGAAACAAATGCTATCAAGTTACCTATAGCATTCCCATCCCTTGTTTGTGGAATCATCTTGGAGCAACATCTTGAAACTTTAACAAGTTCAGATATAGCTTGCAAGAGGGAGTCAGCCTTGTCCTTGCATCCTAAGTTATTTGCTGGACATCATGTTCCAGACATTGTTGTGACATCAGATGCTGGTGGCAAAAAGAGTACCAAGGCTAAATTACTAGAAGAACTGAAGGCCACTTGCAAAGATCTTGATGAGGTCATTAGTACCAGCACAGCAAGAAAGATGAAGATAGAACTGCTGATAAAATCCTTGGAACAAGGTGAAGATGATGTGAGTACCAACGTTGAAGATTCAGGTTCAGAGGAAGATGAGGAGAATGGTGGAGATGGTGCCAGCTCTGATGAAGACTAGTTTCCCTGCTGCTTTTTCTAGATAGTAGTTTAGTTTTAGTTTTGCTGTTCTGCACTTGATGTGCCTAATATGTAATTTGAATATTGTGCCTGTTTATGCACTATTTTTGTTTTTATTCTATGATTTGTCTTGTCTTGTTTGCTGACTTTAGACTGACAATGAGAGCTTGTTTAGGTCTAACTGTAGTGAGTAGGACTTACATGTTGAGGGTTGTCCAATTGTGGCTAAAAAGGGGGAGAGTTAGCCAAGAATTAGTCATTGTGCAATGCTAAGAAGTGCAGCTAGTGTGATGATGATGAAATGCACTGAAATGCAGATATTAAGGGGGTGTTTGCTCTATGTTAAACAGTTGCTGGTATGCTGATTCGTGCTTTGAGGGGGAGCTTGGCCAATGCTGCTACCAGTTAGTGCTGAAGTATGTAGCAGAGTATTGGAGTGTGTGCAGCATGCTGAATGCATTGTGAAGCTGTGATGAAGAAATGCTGCTGCGAAAGTTGGTAAAATGTTCATGGTTATCCGCTGCTGAAGTCTCTGATGGTGCAGAGATTGTTTTAGCCAAAATTAGCCAAAGGGGGAGATTGTTGGTTCTTGGATTGGCTAGAATTTTGGTAAAACAAAGCTGTTCAATGTTGATGTCACATGGGTGATGTCTTAACATTGAGTCTTAACATTGGTTTATGTTAAGGATTTAAGTTGTTAAAGTTTTGAGGTCTGATGTCATATGCGATGTCATGACATCAGGTCTGCAGAAGATTAATAACATCAGGTTTAGTGATGTTGTTAGGGTTTGCGTTTTAGCTGGATATTGGGAGAGTTGTTAGCCTCATTGGTTGCGGATATCTTGGGATAGATATTCTCTGTTGCATAGAGATTTGATGCAGATTTGTAGGGAGGTTTAAAGACTGAGATTTAAGAAGATTTTGAGAGAGAAAATCTGTCGAAGATTCAGTTTTAAATAACAAATCAGGTCAGATATTGTAGCAGGGCCAAGACCAAATCCAATTGCTATATAAAGCGCATCTATCCTGAAGGAAAGGCAACAAAGAAGAGAGCTAAAGACTGAGAGTCGATT
The DNA here is from genome assembly GCA_022829125.1 of Lathyrus tuberosus. Taxonomy (NCBI): domain Eukaryota; kingdom Viridiplantae; phylum Streptophyta; class Magnoliopsida; order Fabales; family Fabaceae; genus Lathyrus; species Lathyrus tuberosus. The sequence goes on from JALAZF010000145.1 coordinate 12,242,401, forward strand.
GAGTCTTCGTGTTTGTAAACCATTCGAGTATGAATTGGTATTGTTGTTTTGAGTTGTTCTTGATCAAAGTTGTGAAGCAGAATCAAGTTGTGTTTTTCAAAGTGTGTGATATTTGAATTATATCACTGAAGTGATTTAGGGATTGAGTAGTGTTCTCATATCTAAGTGGTCTCTTAGGTAGAAGGTTCATTAAGTAGAGATTAAGTTTAGGAGATGTCAACTGGGTTGTTGAGTCTGTAAATTAATTCTACTGATAGTGAAATTCATCCCTGGCTTGGTAGCCCCCAGACGTAGGTAGTTAAAACCGAACTGGGTGAACAATTCATTGTGTTGATTTATAGTTGCTTTACATTGTCCATTGCAGAGTGTGTTGTTGTGACATCACACGTAACATCATATATCTGGTACCAGAATTTCACTTTTGAAAGAAGCAAAAGATGGACAATCAGAGGCCACTGGTTCCTTGTCGTCAAGCATAACGACATTAGCTATTTCAAGAGCCTGGAAAGAAGTTTCCAACACATCTTCATCCGCTTCAATGTAACGAAACGAGGACAAGTTACTGACCATCAGGTCCTCCTCACCATGTATGATAACTAGCTTCTCGCCGGCCACGAACTTCATCTTCTGATGTAAGGTAAAGGTTACAGCACCAGCCTCGTGGATCCAAGGTCTACCTAGTAAACAGCTGTAGGCAGGGTTGATATCCAAGATCTGAAAAAGGATGTTGAATGTTTGAGGACCAATTAAAATAGGTAGCTCAATTTCTCCCATCACCGATCTTCTTGAACCATCAAAAGCTTTGACAATAAGAGAGGTGGGTCTCATTATGGCTCCTTGGTAAGACAATTTATCAAGAGTTCTTTTTGGCAAAACATTCAAGGATGAACCGGTATCTATAAGAACTCTAGCCATCGTATCCTCTTGACATTTTACTGATATATGTAAAGCAAGATTATGATTCCTTCCAGCTCGGGGTAACTCCTCGTCACTGAAGCTAAGAGTATTACTGGCTGTAATGTTGGCGACGACATGGTCAAATTGTCCAGCTATTATATCCTGAGCTACATGTGCCTGGGCTAGTACTTTCTGCAAAGCTGATCTATGAACTGGCGAATTAACTAACAGAGATAAGATCGAAATCTTGGACGGTGTCTGATGGAGCTGATCTATCACTTTGTAATCACTCCTCTTGATGATTCTTAGGAATTCCTCATCTGCTTCTTGAGAAATCACCTCTTTTCCTTTGTTTCTAGATGGTGTGGGAATGACAGTTTCCTTGGGTGTGGTCTCTTTGAAAAAAGGAGTGTATACTCTCCCACTTCGGGTCATCTTCCCAGTTCCAGCTATATTAGTCACTTCTTCAGCAGTAGTTCCCACCTCTTTCCTTGGATCTACTCCTTCAACAGCGATTCCCACCTCTTTCCTTGGAATCACGTCTTCTCGTCTCCTGCTACTCACAACATTCTCATAGACCCATGGCACGACATTGGTCCCTCGGAACCTAAATGGAACAGGTTGTCTGATGTCACGTTGCTTGGAATGACTAATGGTGGAAGCATTAATTGCTTCAGGATTGTTGAAAATTGGTACTGGTTTATTAAATACAGGAATCACAGACCCAGATTTGGGTGCGTTGGACTTGGATACCTGCCCTTTTGGCTTTGGTAGGTTAAACACAGGCTCAATTGCTGCAATTCTATTTTCCTTTTCTCTACTGAACACCTGCAGGAACCCTTCATTGATTAAATACTGAACATCATCTTGGACCAAATGGCAGCCCTTGGAACTGACATTACATTCTTCACAGTCATCATGGAAAACTTCAACTAACCCAGCTTTAAACAGGTTGGCATGGAAAGTCTTGATATGAGTTTTGATCTTCGTTGCATCCAAAACTAAGACCTTATCTTTCTCATCTTCTATGGCATTAGTGGTCCCATGGGTAGGTAAAGGATTGTTTTTCACATTTGGTTGATTATCAGCAAATGAAAGAATATTCTTCTCCATCAAAACCTTCACTATGTTCTTCAACGCTAAACAACCCTCTAAGTCATGACCAACGCCTCCTTGATGAAAAGCACAAGTTGCATTTAGGTTGAAGAAAGGCATAGATTTCTCTGTCGGTGGTCCCAAAGGTCTAGTAACAATCAACCCCTGCTCCACTAAGGAAGGGTAAAGCTCTGTATATGACATTGGTATAGGTGGAAATGCTGGCTTTCCTCCTTGTTTCTTGTGGGGAGAATGCTGCTGTGGAACCTGTGGTCTTGGTTGCTGATAATTCTGGTTTTTAGGCCATTGCTGATAAGCTGTCTGTTGATATGCCGGTGCCTGCTGCGCTGCCTGGTGATTGAATGTAGGCGTAACTGCAGCTACGTAGGGTTGCTGAGCATACTGCATCTGGTAAATTGGATGCTGCAAGAAATTTGGTCTCTGCTGTTGCTGGTACATTGGTTGCTTCCATCGAGGGCTCTGGGTCTTCCCTGCCATAATGGCATTAGTTTCTTCTTCCTTCTTCTTATGAGAATGACTAGGAGACTTCTTAGTACCGACGTCGGCTGAACTACTTGGGGAACTGATTTCCTTTCCACTTTTTAATCCTGCCTCTACCTTCACGCCAATGGCAACAATATCAGCGAAATTAGCACTGACACTACTGATCATTCTCTCATAAAATTTAGGCTTTATTGTGTCTACAACCCAATCAGCCAACTCTTTTTCAGTCAATGGTGGTTCGACCTGAGAAGCAGTCTCTCTCCAACGTTGTGCGTATTCTTTGAAAGTCTCAGTACCTTTCTGGGCCATACTCAGTAACTGCCTATGGTCAGGAGCTAGATCCGTATTATACTTATAGTGTTTCACAAAAGCATCAGTGACATCCTGGAAGCAACGGATCTGGGACCGGTCTAGACCTAAGTACCACTTAGCAACGACTCCTTTCAAACTATCCTGAAAACAGTGGATCATCAGCTTGTCATTGCGTACGTGCACGACCATTCTTCGATAGTTCATGATCAAATGGGATTTGGGACATGTGGCCCCTGAGTACAACTCAAAATTTGGTAACTTGAACTTGGGTGGAATAACCAAATCTGAAACCAAACACATGTCTTTGATGTCAGTACTGAAAGCATTACTCATTTCCATTGCCTTCATCTTTCTCTGCATCGTTTCAACACTTTCCCTCAACTTCTCGTGTCTATCATCTCCTTCTTCTGACACATCAACATAATCATATGGATGGTGGTTGTGGAAAACCGGATGCACTTGCGTTTGTACTGCTGGCGGAGCATAAGTAGGAATAGCTTGAAGAGTCTCATTGACCAAAGGAATTGCTTGCTGTGTTGTCAAAGGAACTGTAGCACGGATACAATCTTCTGGCATGCCCAAAGTAGGGATGACAGGGACGATAGGAGGTTCTACCGTTGTGGTGACGATTTCAGAGACCACAGTGGCCTGAGTGTCCATCTTTGCTTTCATAACATTAATTGCCTCGAGGATTTGTCCCATTCCTCTTCTTATCTCATTCAGCTCATTGTTGACTCTGTCCATTTCTCCATAAGCCTCTGACATCCTAAATCGAGCTTGGGCCCGAGTGTTGTAGTTGTGTCTGGAATTCAGTGTGACGATTCTGGAGAGAACACAGTGACATAAGATGAAGACAAGGAAAGAAAATGCACACGAAGATGCAAATGAGGATGCAAATGCAAATGCAAGCTAAACTATCAAGAAACCAAATAAATTTTGCAAATAATATAGATAATAGATTCCTTGATAAAACAAACTTCTTCATTCAAGAGTCTGGTGAACATTACATCAGGAGCAGTGCATCCCATACTCCAAGTACATAAGTAGAAATACATCAAAACAAAAGGAACAATGATAACAGAAATGTCAATAGTAAAACTAGAGATTGAATCCACCGGTTGATGATCCTTCTCCCCCATTGATTACTCTCATTATTTTGATGATACGCTCCTTTGTTTCCTCCTTTGCGAGAACCAATTCTCCTAACTCTTCCAACATCTTCTGCTTTGTCTTGGTAGGTGATTCATGGTGGGGATGTGGCTTCATCATTACATGAGCTATATCACGGGACCATTGCAAGTGAGCCTCTGTGACTGGGCATTCAACCTTCCATAATTGTGTGTTAATCTGACTCCAAGCGCGCTCCAATCGCATCTTCATTTCAAAACCTCCTCTTTCATCATAAAACATCATCTGCATATCTTCGTCACCTGGAATTCCTTCCTTCAGATGACCCAACTGACGGCGTGCAAGGACAGGGTTGTAATTGATACAATCGTTTCTTCCCATGAGAGGCACGTTGGGGCAATCCCCACAACTATGGATTATGATGATTCCTTCTTCAGTTGAATCATACCATTCGATGTTGGTATGCTTCAACTCCATCAGGTTTTTGGACCAAATTTTACAGTCTTCGACCTCCCAGAAAGTCAGAGTCTTTGGCAGATAAGAAACGAACCACTTGTAAAAGAGGGCTACGCAGCAAACAATTGGCCCACAACCTCTTGTGTATCTGGTCTGTATGGAGTGGTAAACATCAACTAGCAGTGTTGGGACTGGATTGTTGACTGTAAAAAGCTGAATGGCTTGGGTATCCATGAAGTTCTTGTCATTTGGGAACAGGAACAATCCATATATCATCAGAGCTAGGGTTGATTCAAACAAAGCTTCACTTCCTCTATTTTTGAAGTATAGAGCTTTTTCCATCAAGAACTGGGCAGGCAATCCACGCTTCCCTCCTTTGTTAGTCAGGTTGGCTTGGATGTCAGATAGTCTGATTCTGGTTACTCTGGCGATATCTCTGGCGGAAGGCATTTCCTCAATCCCAGAAAAGATGGGAGCTTCTTTGACTGGAATTCCTATCATGGCTGAGAACTCTTCCAGGGTTGGCACCAACAGGAACTCAGGGAATACGAAACAGTGGTACGCGGGATAATACAACTGGACCAAAACTTCGAGGGGCCCCACAGTCACTGGTGTCTTCATCAGTGAAATGAGACATCCATACCTGTCAGCGAAGGCTAACTGATCTTCAATCATCTCTCCCAACCACAACAAGCGCTCCACCTCCGGTAGTTCAAAGAAATAAGGCCAGACTCTCTTCCCTGTAGCATCCATTTCTACAAAATCTGCAGAACAAAATTAGTAACTTGATAGTTTAGCAGGAATGCAAAATGCAATGCAAAGTTTCATGGAATTCAAACACTTGCAAAATATCAAGAGATATCAAAAGACCTCATTTTCATTAAATAAAAGGTGAATTACAAAAGTTGATACACTTTCAAAAGCCATAAAGCTAAATAAAAGCTAGAAAGTCCTAAGGAAATTCTCCTAAGAGCCTTGTGTTGAGTCTTCTGATTTCTTTCTCCATCTGATCCCTTTCTGCGACGAGGTTGTCAAGAATAGATTTCCAAGCAGGAGGCTGACTGTTAGAGGAACTTGGATCTTCTAGGGCTTTTCTCTTCTTGCATGAGAGTAACTCTTCATTTTTAGTCTGTAGCTGCTTCTGGAGTTCTAGGTTCTCTTCAACAACCACTTGATACTTGAGCTTCCAGGCTTCTTCTGACCATTGGGCTTGTCTTAAAGAAATCTCCATCTCTTCTTCTCTTGACATGAAGTACAAAATAGGCTCTTTCTTCAAAGTAATTGGTTCTTTCCTTTTGTAGGGCATCTTTAACTCTATAGCTCTTCTTCTAACCCATTGGAGATAGGGCTCCAAGGACACACAGTTAGGTCTTCCGAAAGAACTTCTTCCTCTTTTGCGCTTGCTACCCCAAGTGTTTAAGATCAATTTCTTCTGTTCTTCGTTCTTGTCATATGCTTCAAAGTAGATGCTTTCCATATGAACACTGAGAGGTTTGTCCTCCAAAGGATACCCTAATTGGCGTCGTGCCAATACGGGGTTATAACTGATACCTCCTTTAATGCCAAGAAGAGGCACATTGCCATAATTTCCACAGCTATCTATAATCAGGATTCCATCATACACCCTATTATACCAGTCAATGTCTGCATGAGAGAGTGCCATAATCTTCTGAGACCACCATTCTTTCTTGGAATCCCAGAATGCGCCTACCTTTGGTAGATGCGAAATAAACCATCTATACAATATGAGGACACAGCAGGTAATCTGTCCATTTCTATGAGCGTTTCTCGTATGGACTGAGTGGTAGGCTTCAGCAAGCAGGGTAGGTACTGGAATTTGTCTCAAGAAGATTTTGATTGCATTTAGATCCACAAAGTTATCTATGTTTGGAAACAAGAAAAGTCCATAGATAAGCAATGCAAAAACAGCTTCAAAGGCATCCCTGTTGGAGTTTTTAGCAAAATAACGAGCCTTTTCAAACAAGAACTTAGCAGTTAACCCAAAAATTTCTTCCTTAGAGATTAAATTACTTTTGATATCAACTAACTCCAGATGGGTTTCCTTGGCTATTTCCTCCTCTTTAGGATCCTTCTCGATGATAGGAAATGGGGACTCATCCTTGATAGGCAAACCAATTATCTGAGAGTATTCCTCAAGGGTGGGTAAGAGCTGATAGTCAGGGAACGTGAAGCAGTGATACTTTGGATCATAAAACTGAAGCAAGGTTGAGAGGAGTCCTTCATCAATGGTCTTCTTCAACAACACCCACAATTCCCATATCTGTTTATGAATCCTTCAGGGTCTGTTAGCAAATCTCCCAATTTCCTTAGGTCGTCCAATTTGGGACTCTTGAAAGTGTATTTGATGGTGTTTCTTCTTGAACTATCCATGATATCCCTCTGATATAAGAAAAGAAATCTGAGTTCCATGAAACAGATGCAACATGAATGCTTATGATGTATGAATGCAAAGCACACACAGAGCACACACAAACAAAGGTAAAGGGAGATAGGTTGAGCATGTAGCCAAGGGTTCACCCTTCCCATTGGTATGTTCTATTGGTTTTCACCTGCTGAACGGGGTTCTAAGAAGTTCCCAGAGTCGACAACCCATCTTTCAGATTTTAACGATTTCCCAGATGACTTGGTAATCAATAAAATTCTCAAGAGAATCTCGTCTGAGTGTAGTATCGCGTGACAACCAATTTAGAAATAGACTCCATCATGGTCAACGTACTACATCCTAAAAGGCTAAGTGGGGTTTGGTGACTACGGTTCTCAATATCACAGGCTCCTAGGTTGAGAGTAACATGTTTTCATGAACAGATTCGTTCAACATAACTAGACTCTCAAGAGGGCCTCAACTGAGTGATGGTGTTCTCAATTCAACTTTTCAGGATTCGACTCCCTCAAAGCCTCCTTGAATACCATCGTCCTATCCTAATTGTACTCAAATCCGGGTATAGGATTTATCTCACTACTCAAGAACCAAGCCAACCAAGAGATAATCAAGCAAAGCATACACATGCAATCAAACAGATATACATAAATATAGCAAGCAAGCAATAAATAAAACAAGCAAAAACAAGGTGGGCTTAACCCTAAAAAACAAATGAGTCCCCAGTGAAGTCGCCAGTTCTGTTGCGGTGAGAATCAGATAACAAGCTATTAATTAACTTGCATCACATTTCTTTGAATTCACAACCGACTTTGATTTATCCAAAGGAAAGGTTCAAGATCGAGAAAACCTAAAGGGGGGAGATCTAAGGTTCGGGGGTTAGTTATAAAAAGGGAAGGTATTAGCACCCGAAGTATCTGTAGTACTCTACAAGAACCTCTTGTTTTAACTTGTAATATCTTACTCGCTTGCAAAGGTGTTATGCTAAAGGTTGAAACCCTAGGGGTTTATCTCTAAGTATACTCGACAAAGCATCGCACTTTGTGCCTACGTGTCCTTACGGGAGTGGAATCAGAGTATTCGTAGTTCAGCGATCTAAGGGTGAGGGATAGGAACCATTGACTATGGACAAAGTTCCAAGGGGAAATGAGTATGAGCTCATTTTATAGTTCACAATAACTCTCTAAATCTAAGTTATAAGGGAAAGTGAGTTCTCATGATGATGAGAATCACATGGAGTTTAAGAACTCCAACCTACTTCTAAGTTATGATTTCATTGGCTCTCATGAGGCCAAGAAATAAGGGTGAACCTAGAAGGTAACTGTCGCTCCCGAAAGATTCGCATCCAACGGTACAAACGCGAGAGTGGCGCAGAAAACATAGAGTCGCCAGCAATGCGTATTTATCCCGAGAGAGGGAAATGAAACACTGCATAAACCTGAAGAGAAAGGGGGAAAGACATGGTCATCGCAACCGTAGTCCGGGTTCGGGAGTCGGTTATGCGAGAGGAAGGTGTTAGCACCCCACGCATCCATCGTACTCGATGGGATCCATGCTTGTTGTCTAAACGGAGGGTGAGCTGTCCTACTATCTATGGCTGAACAAAAGAAAACGGGGATGGGGGTGACTAAGACGGACTCGGTAGGACATATTCGATGCCCTAGGCCTACGTACTCCCTCAGTGCAATGGGAAAGTCAGAGTCAACGTAGTTCGGACAGGAACTGTGGGGGAAGGTTGCTCGCCAAGACAACCGCTGTCTTGTGCCTACATATCCTCAATCAGACGAGAGAGAGGAATCAAAGCTAATGTAGTTCGTGGGTACGACCACGAATGGGTAAGTGTTTTTTACGTGAGCGACGAGCTCTTTTCTGAAAATGAAGTTTGAAACCCAACAATCCCGAAGGATAAAAAGATTTAAATTTGTTGTGTTTTTTAGACAGAAGTGTTTTTTTTAAGTTAATTCATAACTTGCATTGCACCAAAGTCTAGGGAACAGGGACGAATACTTAACGAATCGTCCCAAGACAGGACGCCCGCTAAGCACTATAGAAAGATGAGAGGAAGCCCCTCATTTCTCATTCCCCACGCTTAAGGCTCGTGCGCAATACACTTTATCTTTATTAAGTTTTTTCAAGAAGTTTTGAGATGAGAAGAGAGAATACCCAAAGGAAACTCTAAAGGGAAACTAAGAGTCCTAATGTTATCATGCATGAGAGACATATGGTTAGTGAGGCTTAGGAGAGACAACTACCTAAAACCTAATGCTAATCCTACTCCAAGCTTAATCAAAAATTAAGTTGGACTAGGTAGCTCTAAAGGGAGAGAATCCAAGATCATACCATCATCAACCATTCTCATGTGCAAGAGAAGATCAAAACATGAAACATTATGCACCAAAGAAAGTCCACAAAAGGAAGTCAAAGTACAAGCACTTAAAGCATACCCAAACATGATCCACAAATTGCAAAATTTGGTCACAAGGGACCTCAACCAGGGGTAAACATCATATCAAATACTCATGCAAATAATCTCAAAGAAACTCAATCAAACAAACATGGCAAAGCAATTAGGGTTAATAGATGTCAAGAGATGATCATGCATAATTCACTTAAGCACAGATAATCAAACATATATCAAATGACATTCAAAAATTGTGGAATTAAAACCTAAGTGACCTAAGTCAGAAGCTAGCAACATGCCAAAAGATCACACATAGAACAAAGAAGAACAATGCACAAATAGAGGGACTAAAATGCAATATGAAATGAGTTTAAAAATGTGAGAAAAATACTTTTAAGGACCTCAAGATGTCCTCTGAAATCTGCAAAAAGAATGAGATGCAAATCATACACCAATGATGAGAAATAAAATCAATAAGACAAGGTGTGCACAATTGAGACAATTCACAAAGAAATTAATCAAACAATTAATTCAGATGCACAAAATAAAATAAAAATGGAAAATAAAATTTGCCAAAATTTTATAAAATTCCAAAGATGCTTCATGATTTTTTTTTATAATTTTTGGATGCTTAAAACTATTTTTAAAAATTAAAATGCAAAACTATGCAAAAATAAAAAAATAAAAAAAAAATAAAAAAGGAATAAAATGAAACCCAGGGGTGCAACAAGCAACAATTCCACGTTGAAAAAGTTGGGATGGATCAAAAGGAGGGTGTGAAAAGCAAAGAAGCCCAAAGCGCTTCTCACCCTAGACTCAGAGTCAACCTTTTTTACTCCATCATTTCCATCAGATCAATCCAATGATTCACACGTAGTCAACAAAACCAAAGTAAACCAGATGAAAGGCTCAGATTAACACGCGCATGATAATTAACATAGGGAGCCATACCAAAAGCACCATCTGAACAAAATAAAATTCACGTGAGCAACACATGACATTTTTAATGCGCTGGCAAGTTAATATCCTTCAGATCGATCCAACGCGTCTCACACAGTCAACGTAATCAACAATCATACATGATCAAAGGCCGGGATTCACAGCACATGGTAATTAACATGATGATGCAACCACACACATTAAAATGAGAAAATAAAACTCGTGAGATGCACATGGAAATTAATGTGTTGGCAGATTGTGGACCATTAGATCAAACAATGGACAGACAGGATTGTGTCCTCTACCTCAGAACCCTAATCCATCTGAAAATAAACCAGACGTCAGAGCTAGGGCTCCGGTCGTCTCCTCCGGCGACACTGAACGGAGATCTAACAATTTTTTTCCAGAATTTTATAACGCCACCACCATTCGAATCAGATTTCAACAAGGATCAAGAATATGCAATTTATTTCAACAGATCATCAACACACAAGGCAAATCAAAGAGATAAAGTTTAGATCTACAATACAGCCATGATACACGTCCAAAATCAAATCAAATTACATCAGGATGATCAGCAACTCTCAAAGAACACAATGCACACCATAAAATCAAGTTATATGATGATGAATTTCACACTAACCTGAGAATTGCAGAGCTTAAAATACACAAAGAAAACCCTCTGGAAGCTGCAGATCTACTCCTTAGAACCTCTTATTGCAAAATAAATGCAATTAGAGTTTGGAATCGTGCTAGATCTTGAGGTTTGAACTTGAACCTTCCAAAATTGAATCTGATGAAAAACTCACTCTCAGCTTCAATCAATGGTTGATTCTTGCTCTATTTACTTCACTGATCAAGAATGTGAAATAAAATCTCAAAGAAACTCCAAGGAGAGCGAGTTTCGAAGAGAGAAAGAGTGAGAGCAAAAATTGGAATTCTAAGCAAATGAGAGTGAATGAGGTGTGAATGAACATGTGAGTCTCTTTATATACACTTGGTGAGACCTCTGAGCATGATTAGGGTTTTGTTAATCCCTTGATTAAGGCTAATGGAAGTGTTACGCAAAAATGCAAGTTGTGATGCACACCCTTAATCACACGTGCATTGGTCATGAAATAAGTGTGATTCATCTCCATTTTACTTGCTGATCACATCTGAATTGGGGTTGGGCTTTGTAGTGGCTTGATTCATGAGATTTGATTCATCTTGCAAAAATGCATTTTGTGAAATAAGTGAAGTACATGGCACGAATTCACTTGATTCAAGGGTCAAAAATGGTCCTCATGGAGTGTACTTGGATGTGGCAATGTGACTTGAAGCATTAGAGCCAATTACAAGTCATTTTGAACCAAAATGCAAAAGGTGGAAAAATGGATTCATGTGAAAACCTTAAAAAGCACCTTGCCTTCTTTTGATCATAACTTGAGTTTCACAAATGATATGGACACAATCTAGTACTTTTTGGAAATGGGAGAGAAAGATCTTCAACTTTCATGTTTGAGGAAAATTCATTTGAAGCTTCTTTGATGATGAAAAGTCAAGTTGAAGATGGTTTGAAAAGTTGCCAAAAATGGAAGTTTCACATTATAGGTCATTTTCCAAAAATAGTAACTTTTGCACAAACTCTTGATTCTTGATGAATAATGCCATCCATGCCATTCCTTGACCAAATAAAGGTACATGGACTTGGGAAACATGATTTGAACCTTTGAAAACCCATGGTTGACTTTCCTTTTGAACTGTTGACTTTTGCTTACTTCACAAGTAACTGATCCACTGAACATCTTCCACTATGAACTACTAGCCAAGTCTTCCTCTATGAGTGTTTGTGAGCATATGGAACCCATGAGAGCATGCTTGAATCCACAAGGTTTTCTCAAGAAGCTCTTTGAACCCAAGAACCCTAATTTGGTCCCTCTGGTTAGGAGGAAACGATTCACTTGAAATCCTTTGCCATTCTTGATCTTATGAAGATAGGATGACCTCCACAAAACACCTTGAGGCTTGAGACTCCTTTGAGATGAACCAAGTACCTTGATCCCATGCTAAGAACCAATGCTATGCACAAATGCTAATGCAAGAAATGCAAAGAAACATAAGCCAGTTAGCTTCAAAACAAAAGAGCAAATTTTGGGGTGTTACAGTAAGATGACTTCAAGAGTCAATTTAAGGTGATCTCCCTTTGGAATGGGGGGAAAGATAATAGTTGTAAAGATTACCAAGATAAAGAGATTATAATGCAAATATGATGATGCAATAATACATGAATAAGATAATGAGATGAGGTAGAATCATGATATCAATGCAAAGTGAGAATTATATATGTTAGGCAATGATCAAACATGATATATAGACATAATATGGCATGATGAATAAGAAAGTGCAACAAAAGCCCTAATAAGCATTCATAATCTAATCATGCATAAAGGTCTCAAGAATTAATATTTTTACTAATTTCTTTTTATATTTGAAAAATAGATTCAATGAGGAAAATGTAGCAAAAAGAAGGGAAGAAAAAAGATAAAAATCAAGTAAGTTATGACATTTTGAAAATTGAGCATCAACTTAAAAATAAAGGTAAAGCCAACAAGTAATAAAAATGAGGAAATGGAATTTTGAGGGATTGAACTCATGTCATCTCGCTTGCAGCCTAAAATTATCACCACCAGGCCAACGCGCACATTTTAGCATATGAGGGATAGTACAAATATATATGTCAAAAGAAGCGAAGTTCAGAAAAATAAATAAAAGAACTGGGGCGAGGGGGATTCGAACCCCATTCCCAGAGGTAGGCAAGGCGTGTGTTTGTGTGTGCTTGCCATTGGGGTGGCTGGTACATCCAATATTATGGTTGCTTCAATAAACATATAACATCAACATGTGCGCATTTCCCAAATAAACCATACAAACCAAACAAGAAATACAAACTGCTCGTGACAACCATGTTTTCCTCACTATGCTATCCCAACCTCAGTCATATTAAATAAGAAACAGAGACATGGTTATTCATTCAAAATCACAAAATGCTACACATATCAAATGCCAAGTAAATGATCATACAAATTGTTCATCAAATAACAACAAACGCTTGAGTGCACAAAGCAATGAAAACCAACACATCATGGTAGCAGCATGTTAAAGGAGGCTCAAAAAATGATGAAAAGAAATTCACAAACAAGCACGTAGTTCACAGTTTCAAGACAGTATGGTAAGGTTTTGAACATAGGTTAACTGTTGACAAACAAAATAACACTAGTAGATTCATGTGCAAACATAACAACAAGCATCAATCAAATTTAAAGGAGGTTTAAAGGAAGTGAAGACCACTTGGAAAACGATTTAATAGACAGCATGTAGAGGTGGATCAACATGGCAAGTTCAATTATGGTGGATCAAAGTAATCTCAAAACTTTGACATGCCCAAGGTAAAGTAACAGAAATGTTCAGGGTTTGAATCACACAATTGGAAAGGTCAATGAGTTTTAAAAATGCAAGCAAACAAAAGATATGTTAAGGCATAATGCAACCAGTTTCAAGGATATCCTTCAAGGTTCAAATAGTAGCTCAAAGATAAGTCATATCAATATGAGAACATATCCAACTCCCATGATTAGAGCAAGGAATAATAAAAACACAAGCAGTAAACAAAATGTTTAATCATGACATTACAAAGCAGTGGTAACACACAACACATTCAAGTGGAATTTAGGCAATGGTACAGCTGATATACCACACATAGATCATGGAACCCAAAATATTCAAGCATGGACTAAACATCAACTTAATGCAAACAAGCAGACCAATGTAAAAGCAAGGTGAGTTAGATTCATAGCATTTTGGAAGTGTGGCATTGTCATAAAACAAGAGTTCAACAGAAATGTTGGTACATTTAAAACAGATAGCAATTAGGCATATACAACAAACCACATCTATCAAAAGGGAAAACAATCAGCCATGTTTCAAAGACAAGCACATAAGTAACATGATGATCAGAGGTGCTCATGAATTAGACACACATAGCCAAAATAGAACTAGCACACATCGTGATATTCAAGACCAGATTCCAACAAAAAGGTGTCATTCATACAAATAGCAGTGTATGAAAAAATAGGTAACATTAAGTAAGCATCTTCATTAGCCATACATATATAGAATCAGGATATCACAAAGCATAACTTAGGAAACAAATCAAACACAACCAGTCTAGCATACTCATCCTGAACGCAATGCAACATTATGACATTACAAAGACTTGGCTCCTGAAGTCACAGTCTAATGGAAACACATACAAAATGAAATGGCTAGCTGCAGAACAATGAGGCATATGACATGAACAATACCAAGGCAAAACATCCAAATTTATCATTCAAAACTCAAACATATATTGCCACGAAATTATTCCAACAGGGGTAATACAAGTCAATGGCTAACTGTTCATACAATCCAAACTTAAACATATGATTAAACAACAATAAAGACAGTAATGCATATCAGTTGTGAACAAAACCATCAATATTACAACATCCACAAAAATAAGGTTAAAACCATAACTGAGTACACAAACATGTTCTTACATTAATGATGGCAGAAAAGGACATTCATGCTATTTAAACAAGAACCATTTGACAACATCAACAATCATTAAATTAGCAAATAAGAAAGATAAGCTCAAGTATTCCATATCAGAAACTCAAAGAGGGACAAAGGTTCACGAGTTTTTCATTTCAAAGTCTCATACATATAACATCCAAGCAGTTTAAATACATCAAACATTAATCTTATCAAGATAAAACCACGATGAGAACTTAAAGCTACAACCACTTAGCTGACAAAACAGAGGTACTCAACACCATAGCATTCATGTTTATCAAATCAAACATCACTTTACTTTGAGAACAAGTGGAACAAGCAAAATATTCAAGCACATATCAATCAGACACGCATATAAAGAACAATGAGATACATAATGAAAACATTAAATGAGCATTATTAATAAAAGTGTGAGAATATAATACCAAGTGGATTGAAGTCCACTGCCTTCAAGTATGATGACTTCCTTCTCTTCCAAAAGCGAACTCCAAGGCCAAGCTCCAACTTGCTTGCTTGAGACTTTTAGGGAATTTAAGAGGAATGTAGAGTGTTTTTGAGAGAGTTGTTGATGATCCGACTGTGTAGAAGAGAGTCCCTTTTATAGGCTGAAACAAAGCGTTGTGCGAGTCCAAACATCAAACACTTGGAGTGCTGAGTAGGAATTGGAGCCCACGTTTCTTTTGAAATTCAAAAGACGGTCCACTCCTTGGAGATAAATCCACTGCCTATGCTGTGCGAAATCTCATATGTGTAGAGTTGATTCACCATTTCACGCATTGCTTCTGAGCTCCTCACTTGAGGTCATTGGGAGAGGTATCAAATGAGATAAATGTTGGAGATGGCGTGAAGAGGTTCGCAGGTGGTGGCAGATTGAATGCTGAAATTGGTAACTCTTCAGAATCACTTTTGTGAACCAAGCAGTTGGGAGCTCAAAAGGGAATGACCTCTTGGAGAATTCAAATTGAGCACAGCGCGCCAAGGACTTGTGGTTGAAATGGTTTGAATGAATTAATTAACTTGTTTGTTGTTTTGAATTTCCTTCCTTTCCAATCTGAATTTGCAAGTATGAACGAGGGAGGAGAAGCATTTGGTTGCTTTTGGTTTTGTTGTACGCCACATGTCGCTCCTTCATTGGTTGATAATTGAGTTGAAAAGTCAACACAACCATGATTGATTCCTATTGGTTCTTGGCAATGAAATTAAAATTAAATCCAATGTTCTTGTAGCATTTAGTCACGATGGGCTCACCAAATTGGGCTTATGAAATAAAATTAAGAATGGTTTTTATATTCTTGTTATAAAAGAAGGTGATTAGGAAAAACAAATAATAATGGATGATTTGGCAATTGATTAGGATTAGATGTGGTTTAGGAGAATTAAATTGAACAAATTGGATAAAATTGGTTAAATGAAAAGGTTAATGAAATAGGTTTAGAAAATGAAGGTGATAATTGAGGGTAGATAAAGTGGGTAGAAATTTGGTCATGTAGGGGTTAGGGTTATGGAGACATCTCCTTGAAATGAGAGACTTGCTTGGTTCAATGCTCCATCCAAAAACTTGATCAATCACTCCTTGAATCTCCTCAAGATAATACCTGAAAAAAAACAAACACAAGCAAAAACTGATAAAAAGGGTTAGCTATGTAGCATGATTGACCTAAAATGATATGCAAGAAATCAATGGATCTAAGGGAAAAATTTGGGGTACAACAGACCGGTAGATCCTAGAATCCAAAACCCATCCATGTATCAGAAATCTGGAAAAGAAACTGAGAAGTCGACAATGTACGACCAATCAGATAAAGCAAACGATGGTAAGGAAGACAACAAAAATGAAGAGGTCGTATAGAAAGAAAAAGCATATGTGCCTCCACCACCATATAAACCACTTATCCCTTATCCTCAGGGACTAGATAAACCTAAAAATGAAGGGAAATTTAAGAAATTCGTAGAGCTTCTTAAGCAACTTAATATCACTATACCCTTTACAGAAGTTATTACACAAATTTAATGAAACTGATACACTAACTGCAGAGTGTAGTGCTATAATTCAAAATAATATGCCTCCGAAATTAAAAGATCCAGGTAGTTTTTCCATACCACGTGTAATCGGAATATGTGTCATAGACAAAGCACTATGCGACTTAGGAGCTAGTGTTAGTCTAATGCCCCTTTCTATATGCGAAAAACTCAAATTAGGAGAAGCAAGACCAACGAGGATGTCTCTACAACTAGCTGACCGTTCTGTCGAATTTCCTGTAGGTATGCTAGAGAACGTTCCCGTTCGAATAGGTCAATTTTATACCCCTACTGACTTCATAATAATGGACATAAAGGAGGATTCCAACATTCCCATCATATTAGGAAGACCCTTTTTGGAAACAGCTGGAGTCATCGTAGATGTGAAGAAAGGAAATCTAACCTTTGAGGTTGGTGAAGAAAAAGTTGAATTCATCCTTTCACAATTCCTAAAGGCACCAGTTATCGACGATTCATGTTGCTCACTGGATATCATTGACGAATGTGTAAGAGAGATGGAGATGGAACAATTAAAGTATACTGAAATACTAAAGATTCCAGCCCCTCTTATAATGGAAGATGATAACTGGTGTAAACCATATGAAGATGATAGTTCGAGGGAATGTTTAGTACTAACTCCAGATCCAATGCCTTGCCTGAAGAAACCTTCCGTGGAACTTAAAGCAATACCCAAAAATCTAAGGTATGAATTCCTAGATACAGAGCTTGAACGCCCTGTAATAGTCAACGCAGATTTAGGACAGATAAAAACTGAGAAATTATTACATGTCCTAAAGAAATACCCTAAAGTTCTAGGCTATAACGTCTCATATCTGAAAGGGATAAGTCCCTCTGTATGCATACATCGCATTATGCTAGAGGAATACTGCAAAACCTCTAGGGAACCCCTAGAGAAGAATTAACCTGATCCTGAGTGATGTAGTCAAGAGAGAGGTATAATAACTATTAGAGGCAGGAGTTATATACCCGATATCAGACAGTAACTGGGTCAGCCCAGTACATGTCATGCCAAAAAAGGGAGGTGTTACAGTTGTTGATAACGAGAAAGGCGAATCTGTAGAGAAACGTGATGTAACTAGTTGGAGGATGTGTATTGATTATAGAAAGCTGAATAAAGTCACTTGTAAAGATCATTTCCCTTTACCCTTTATAAATCAGATGCTTAACCGATTGGCTAAACACTCTCATTTATGTTACTTAGACAGTTATTCAGGATTTTTCCAAATCCCTATTCACCCTGATGACCAAGAAAAGATTACATTATGTTGTCCCTTTTGGTACCTTCCCATATCGACGAATGCCATTTGGACTATGTAACGCTCCCGCAACGTTCCAAAGATGCATGATGCAAATCTTCGTGGATTTTCTCGATGACATCATGGAAGTATTTATGGATGATTTTTCCGTTGGTAGGCAAAGTTTTCAAGGATGTCTGACGGACCTATAAATGGTACTAAAGAGATGCGTAAAAGTTAATATCGTGCTTAATTGGGAGAAATGCCATTTCATGGCCTGACAAGGAATAGTGCTTGGACACATAGTGTCCGACAAGGTGATTGAAGTCGATAAATCCAAGATAGAAGTTATAGAAAACCTTCAACCTCTGAAAACCATTAGAGAAATACATATCTTCTTATCGACGATTTATTAAAGATTTCTCTTAAATAACTAAACCACTAACTAGCCTGTTGATGAAAGATGTTGAATTCGTTTTTGATGAAAAATGCTTAGAAGTATTTCAATTATTGAAAAAGGATCTGATTACCGCACCTATCATGCAGCCGCCTGATTGGAGTAAACCTTTCGAGATAATGTGTAACGCTAGTGACTATGCCATAGGTGCAGTTTTAAGACAGCACAAGGACAAAAATCTTCATGCAATTTATTACGCAAGTAGAACTCTAGATGAAGCACAAATGAACTACACCACCACAGAAAAGGAGCTCCTAGATGTCGTTTTCACATTAGATAAACTAGGTTCCTACTTAGTGGGAGCTAAGATAATTCTCTACACCGATCACGTCGCAATTAGGTACTTATTGAGCAAAAAGGATGCTAAACCAAGGCTTTTGATATGGATCCTACTACTTTAAAAATTTGATCTAGAGATTAAGGATAAGAAAGGAACTGAGAACGTAGTAGCCGATCGCCTCTCCAGAATTGATAACATAAAAGCTGAACAAGTACCCATCAGTGATGATTTCCCTTATGACAAACTAGTAGCACTGTTGGAAAGGAACACAAATGAATGTTCTCTAATCTATAATGACGCAGAAACTGATGAAGTTTTGGAAGCAGTCTACACTAAAACTGTTGTGCCATGGTATCCTGACTTTGTCAACTACCTAGCAGCCGGAGTACTTCCACCAGATTTAACTTATCAACAGAAGAAGAAATTATTTCATGACTTAAAGCATTACTATTGAGATAAGCCCCTTCTTTTCAAGAGAGGCGCCGATGGTATTTTCCGTCAATGTGTCCCTGAAGAAGCGGTGGAAGATATCATAACCCATTGCCATGCTGCACCCTATGGAGGGCATACAAGCACATCCAGGACATGTGCGAAAATTTTACAGTCAGGTCTTTTCTGGCATAGTTTATGGAAAGATGTCCACACCGCGATTATAAATTGTGACCGGTGTCAATGCACTGGAAATATCTCTAGGCGCGGCGAGATGCCACTAAAAGGTATCTTAGAAGTGAAAGTCTTTGATGTGTGGGGTATTGACTTTATGAGCCCCTTCCCATCTTCTTTTGGTAATAAATACATACTCATTGTTGTCAATTACGTTTCAAAATAGATAGAGGCGATAACCTCACCTACAAATGAAACCCGAGTAGTTATTGAAGGTGCGAGAAAGAGACAAGAAATGGGGGTTTGAATTGTGTATTTACTCTTTTTGTAACTTTTCGCATTTTGTTAATTTGACGCTCAAGAACCTTCAATGTTCGTTGAAAGATTCTGATCTATTAACTAAAGAGTATGAGAACCGTAAAGGTTCTGTTCATAAGATACGATACTCAGAACTTGCAGTGCGGAAGCTTATCAGAGATAGGCTGCAAGGTTCTGACTTTGCTTAATATGAGTTTCTGATATTCAATGCAGAAACATAAATAGAGATACTAAGCAAGGAAGTAAAGGACACACGATATATCCTGGTTCACCATGCGGGCTAATCCAGTCCACCCTCCTCAGGTGATTTCGCCTTGAGCACAAGGACTTAATCCACTATAACCAAATCATTGATTACACTTGCACGGGAAACAACCGGTGACTAACCACTTGCACAGCCGCACTGTGACTAACAACCCAATGAACTGTTCAGGGATCCAACAGGATATAACGTTCATTGACCGAGCAGACCCACTGCTGGGATTTCACAGCTAGCCATTCAGGGATTCATCACAATGAATATAACGCTACTGACCATATTTCAGGATTTTCCACAATGACCCTCAACCATTGTCATCTCAAGCATCTGATCACCATGTGATCTACTCAAGGACCTCAACTCACAGCTGAACCGTTCAGGGATCCCTTCAGGATATAATGTTCACTTGAGGAGTCTCAATTCATCTAGTTGAATTGGCAAACTGGAGATTACAAATTATGCTTCTTAATAAGCAAGTTTCTCCTAGGTTTAAGTACAACGAACACACACATGTGTTCAAGCAAGTTTTGAGCAATCAGCTCCTTGCTTTCCAAAGAAACTACAAAGATGTATTTAGATATTATGATTATTGACATCTTGTAGATCTTCTTCTTCTTCGTCTTCTGGTTGAGCAAGCTTTGAGCAACAACTCCTTGCTTCAGATCTTCAATGTAGCTTTGACGAGAAGGTAGGTTGATGACTTGACTGATCTTCAATGTTGTCTTCTTCATCAACAGCTTCTGTTTGATTATTGTTGTTCTGTTGATTTGTTCTTTGGAGATTCAACAACAATTGCCATGAGTGAAATAATGACAGCTTTGAATATTCTAAGTGTTACAACGAGAACTCATCGTTGTTGCTATCTTCACACAATGACTTGGTCAATTTTGTAGATGAGCATTCAGTTCGTAATTCTACAAGTGATCGACACATCAGAAGCAAAAAATCTTTCCATTAAATAGCCAGTAGAAATATAGCCGTTAGAGAGTACTGTTGGCTGTTTGGAAAAGAGACGTTGTGATATAATGAGTTGTACTAACACATCTTCTTTTTACAGAGGAGGAAGTGACCAGACATCTTTTCTTAGGCAGTGTGTACATTTAACTCACAACGGTAATATTTAGACTTCGAAACTTCAGTGGCTTCTGATGTTAATTTGATGAAGCATGAGTGGAGTCTTTATAGAAGAATATCTAATGCTTCAAGTCTCCCGTTAATTGATGAAGTCCATTAGGAATCAGTCTTCAGAACTTCAGCACTTGGTCGTTAAGGGCATTATCCTTTTCTGCTTTAAGTTTTCCGAATCTTCAGAGCCTGTCTTCAGAGTCTTCAGAACTTCTTGTTTGAAACCTTGATCTTCAGAACTCGCCAGTCTTCAGATTCTTTCTGCACTTGGTCTTCAGCGCCTTCAGCCATCAGAACTTCAAGTCATAGGAGTCTTCAGAACTTTGGTTCTTTTTTAGTGTACTTCTTTAGAAGCTTCGCTATCTTCAGAATCTTAATCACTTTCAAAGAGCATCCACAAGAGCATTGCAACAACAATCTTGGCATCCTTGGATTTGACTGATCATGACTAGATGAACAAGCTTTCTTGCTTCTCGCGACTTTAGTCGCACATAGTAACTTCGCATATGTGTATATTCAATCATAGTACATCTAGCTGGTGTATGTTGGTTCTGATGTATTTAGTTCTTATGATCTGCACACAACACACGTTAGACCATAAAATGGTTCTTTCACAAATACTTATTGTTATCATCAAAACATAGATTGACTTGTAGAGACAATTCTTGCTCTCACAATCTCCCCCTTTTTGATGATGATAAAAACTAAGTATTTTGATTGAACATTTTATACAAGGTAATCACCAAAAACAAACAAATTCAGAGTATGGAACAACAGCTCCCCCTGAATGAGTTATCCTCAAAGCTTTATCTGAGATCATATAGGATTTTATATAATCCAAAGATATACAGAGTAACAACTTGAGTTGCCAGAACAAAAATAGAAAAGAGTTACTCTTCTATCTTGTCTTTAGGAAAACTAGGAGTCCTTAACATCTGGACTAGTTCAACAGAACTTCCATCTACAGATCTTCAGAACTCAATTTCCTTTGTTGTCATATCAGAGCTTGTTATCTTCAGAGTCATCTGAAGCATTTCTACTTTTCAGTAGATTCAATTGAGCACAGAATTAGAGCAGTTCTTCGATTGATAAACATAGCTTCGCTGTATATCAAAAACTGTCTTTTGAGATACTCCCCTTGAGTTTCAGGCTATATGAAGATTTTAGATTTTGCATTTTAGTCTTCTGGGTAGTCTCCCCCTAATTTCCATAAGTCATATATTGGGATCTTTCAGAATCGAAATTCAGCGTTTCTAAATTTAATCACCAGTGCTGATCATGACTTTTCAGAGTTTGAATTTGAACACAGGTTTTATTTTAGACCTTGTTATTGTCACAACTCAGTTAAATTATCAAAGCTTGATTTTTTTGATCAGTTACCAATTGAAGATTAAAACTCGTGATCAATCAACGTTTGATTCTGAATCTGGTACATCTTGTTTTAGTCGTATGTAAAAAGATGTGCTGACTCTTATACCAGATTTTGTTGATTTTGATGCTGAAGGAGTTCTTTTGATATTACTTTGAAGAGTATTTCCTTTGTGTGCTGATAGGATACCAATGAAGGTACTTTGACAGTAATCCACAGCTTTGCTTTGATTAAGAGTCTGATACTAATCTTTGTGTACCGAATCTGATTTCCAATTGATGATTTAATCTGATACCAAATCGTCTTTATTTCAAATGGTTCCTGATAGAATAGTTTCTTGCTTGGATCTTTAATCCAGATCTTCAGACAATTCTTGACTTCTGATTTGCACAGATCTTTTGAGTGAGCATCTTGAAATGTAGATTTTGCCTTGACTGCTTTCAGAGTTTTCTTACAGATTTTGATTCTTCTTAGACAGCTTTTATTCTATGATCGTAGTTCTTCTTCTTATCCTGTCTTTAGAATGCCTAGTGCACTTGTTTAGAGTTCCTCGGATAACATCAAACAACAAATGTTAGTAGTAACGCATTTTATAAGAGTACTTTGTTTGAGTTCTGCATTCTTTCAGATTTCCTTCTTTCAATAGATTTCCTTCTTTCAATCAAAATCAATAAATATATTTCTCCCCCTTTTTGACATCATCAAAAAGTGTCAGGGCATATGAGCATTTAAGCATGTTGTCATTTATATTCAATTACAGAGTCATTTAAATATCTAGAAGCATTTAGACTCATTTTAGGGAAACACATCTATACTCAGCATGTATTTAATTGATGGTTAACACTTCAATTGAAGGTTGATAGATGGAATCAACTGATTACTTAATTGAAGGATTAAAGCATCTGTAGAGATTACATCATTTCATTTGTGAACAAAAAATAGAAGTAACAATATTTCAGTATTTTGTTTTGGTTTTATAAATCAGAACATAGGTTGAGCTTAATCTAGACAAGTTTACGGTAATCAAATCATAGATAATTTAAACACAGATTCCTAATGAAAAACATTTTAAGTACTCGTAGTCCTAATAAAGCTGGGTTTTCACGGGTCCTATTGAGTTAGACTAGAGCGAGCCTAGAGATGATGAAGATGAGAACAAGCTTTCAGAACCGTCAGTTCTTGAGGCATGCATTTTTTCTTCTGCTTGAGTAATTGCCAGCTTCTTGCTCTTCACAATTTCTTCTGAGATCCATTCATGGAACTCAATCCAGATAGTTCTTATTTCCATGGAGTCCGCACAGGAACTAGAAGCTTCTACTATGCAATGGATTTTTGTGATTGCATTATCCTTAAAGGATTTTTATGTATCATTCACGGTTTTTGATCTTTTAGATGAGGGTTCCTCATCATCAACCATTTTCTGCTTCTTACATCCTTCTTTCCAATTTGTGAGTTCTTGAAGTACATCAGTAATATTCTTCATGTTGATCCAAACACTGATATCTTCATCCTTAAATCTACTCAAATAGTTTCTGACTTCTGCCTGATTGTAAGTGGCAAATTTTGGAAAACCTTTAACTGGAACCCTGGGAGACAGAGTTAGTTCCCTAAAGAACGTATTGTCCAGAGTGGCGTCTTCCTTCATAAGATCCTCAAACTTGAGA
The DNA here is from genome assembly GCA_022829125.1 of Lathyrus tuberosus. Lineage (NCBI taxonomy): Eukaryota > Viridiplantae > Streptophyta > Magnoliopsida > Fabales > Fabaceae > Lathyrus > Lathyrus tuberosus. The sequence goes on from JALAZF010000145.1 coordinate 12,266,474, forward strand.
ATCTTCCCAGCGCTTTTAAGCAGCTTTCTTGATTCACCTTCATCGATTAAAATGTCATCCACTACCCCAGATTCAACTAAAACGTCAGAGATGAGTCTTCCGTATGGAATAAGTTTGGTCTCCGGATTAGAACCACTTCTGGAGTTTCTTATGGCTTTCTTCAGACGTTTGAAGAGAACAGAGGGGAGATTGAGCTTAATTCCTTTTAGGAGAAGGAACAAGACACACTTCTGAGTGTCGTTGAGTTGATTTGCAGGAAGATGATGAAAGATACTTCCCTGCAAGATTCTGAACCAAACTTGTAGTGGTTCTTTCAGGTTTGAGAATACTTGGTTCTCAACTGTTATTCCTTCTTTGAAAATAACGGCTATGACTTTGGCTTCTCTCTCCTCTCTGAGTAGATCCTTGGTAATTCTGAATCCATTATTCTTATGCTCCAAGAGATCTGCAATAGTCTTTTCAGATATGTAGACTCTTCTTCCAAACCGAAGAACTAATGAGAGTCGAGCCTGCATTATCATGAATCCAGAACTCTTTAACCAAACATCCATAGGTTGGTCCTTACAACCTCATGAAGTAGTTACTCCATCCTTGTGCTTCCATTAAGGGAGTAATATTACATCCGTTAGACTTTAGGTTGTTGAAGTTTACAATCGTTTCTGATAAAACGACAAGATGATCAACTGGATTTCGTATGGTTGTGGGAGTTGAAGCATTTTGAGAGACGAAGGCCATTTTTAGAGATGATGAGGAGTTAGAAGGTAATTAGGCTGAAGATTTGGATGAGTAAGGGATGTGTAGCTGTCTTGTGCTTTTATAGATGGGAAACTAGGGTAAATTTTGTGGAGAGTTTGAAACCACACCGATTGATTTTCCTAGAAGCATTAAGTAGCGTGGGAAAGAAAGTTAATGATTAATCAAGAATCATAACCCTAAAATGGAGTGACGAAGCCACTACTTAATTATGACCGGTGAGCGGTTTTATAATTTCTAGTTAGTCCTAAGTTAAAAAAAATATGCCTGTCTATTGGTAGATAAGTAATGAAATTTAATTAAGGATATTGTGAATTTAAATTGATCATAAAAGCATTTCTTAACTAGAATACTTCAGTAATTTAGGCAAGAGAATATATATCAACTTTAGATCATAAGGGCATACAAAGAGGGATCCTAGAAAAACTTGTGATCTTAAGAGAAACTTAATTTCTATCTAGGTAAAGAAGGTTATAGGTTGACAGAACTCGGGAAAAATCTTCTCAGCCATTCCATTTCTTCTGCAATGACTAACCACTCTTTGAAGATGAAGAATATGAGAGATGACCCTGCAATAGGGAACTTGGCAGATAGTGTCTTCCCTTGACAGGTTAATTTCTTTCTTTAGATGATTGTACATGGATTGAGGTAGGTTTATTTTGATTTTAGAAATTAAAAAGAAAATAAACAATCTCTCCATGTCAGATAACCATCCTCCTCCTCTTTCTCTCGGTCTAAAATTTGTTACCATCAGATTGTACCAATCTTTAGCAACTGGAGTGAGAGTGCAGGGTTGAGTGGGATGCCCCTCTGTTTTGAAAATAATGTGCAGATGTCTGTCGAAGCTATGGTTGTTGGAATTTCTTTCCACAGTCACACCATCTTCAACACACCTAATAGCTTTAGCTATGATGGTGGGGTTGATCAAGACTGGATATCCAGCAACTACGGACAAAATGGTATTTTTGCCATAGTCATATTCAAGTACACGTGCATTTGCCCAAAAATCAGTTACAAGAGAAGGGAAGACAGGTCCAACAAGCATGTCGAAGTAGTTTTCCCAATTCTGAAATATAATACCAGAGAAAATACTAGTTTTGTTGAGTTGTGGTAAAAGGTTTAGATCCAATGTGAATTCCTTTAGATGCTCTAGATCAGAAATTTCTCCTCTGATATTGTGTGAAGACATTTCGAGCAGGAAACGAAGGAGGGAGTTCTAACCTACTAGATAGTGATTCTTTCTAGAAGAGGAGTAGTGTTGTGAGGTGAACTTATGAGTGATGATTATTTATCACGCTTGGCACACACGAGGTTATCATTTTCGAGACAAGCTATGAATAGCTATGACGGTCAGTTGACAGGACATATGATGGACTTAAGTTACCGTATGCCTAAGGTTAGAGATAAGGTAGCTGACACATGCGTAATTTTGATTGTCTTGGAATTCATAAATATTTGATAATCTTACCATAATAAAAGGAGTAATGAGTGAGACCATACCTTAGGGATGCTTAACCTTTTTGAAGGAAATCTTTTAGCTAAAACTTTTCGTGAAATCATTCCTTTCTGACTCCTGAAGCTTTGAACATCTTTTTTATTTTGCCTATTTTCGAGTAAGCTATAGTTGTCTCTTAGATTCTTCAAGATAAGCTTGTCTTCTGACTTCTGATGAGAATATTTTCTTGGAAGATTATCTTAGTTGGATTATAGCTTTCTCTCTCTTTTCCTGTTCAACCTTGTCCTTTAGTTCTCTAGGTTACAGTAACCGAGATTAGGACTTAGCATGATCAGAGTGACCATTTTATTTGAACTTAGCCAATTCCATGCAATCCTTTTTTATAAGGTGACACTCATATGCGTGGGAGCAATACTGAGTGAACAGTAAATTTCATTTGATGACCCCATTCATAAATAATAGATTACATCTGTTTTGAATGTTTCTCACTTCTCATTTCCTTTATCCATAGAACCTGTTTAGTTCCGATACAGTTCCTAAGATATGGATCTGAATCTTAAACGACAAACTTTGAGAATTGGTTGAGTTCTCCTTTCATAGCCCGAATTCAGTTTGCGTTTGTGAAAATTTCTTTTCTTTGGGAGATGATTGATTTCACCAGTTCAGTGAGAACCTTTGAGAGATTATACGAGGAGGAATTATCATATCAGCATCTGACTTGTTCCTCAAGGTTGTTTAAGAACTTGTTCAGAACCAAAACATCATCATGCCTCATGTGTACATCACTAGACACGATTTACATGAACCTCTTGTTCTCACAGCGATGATCAACTTATTTGGGGTTGTTCACACATATCTATGGGTTAACTAATTTCTTCAAACGAACATCATTAACATCATCTTTTTATGACATCAGTTGGAGAACCTAGATACTTGAAATGATAGCATCCAATTTCATAGCACAAGTGGTTTTGAGAACACTTGATCTGTTGAAAATCAGATTATCAACATTTGATTTTTACTAGGATGATATCAGGTTGTTGGAGCTTGATCACCGAACCAGTTAAGTGTTCGTTCAGAATCAACTGAATCTTTGGGGTTCAGTTCTCCATTGAATCTTTTGATTATTCCAGGTTCTGACATTGAATCATTTCTAATAATTTGAATTCTTCAGATTTCGAGTTTAACAGAATTATTTCTGAAATTCAAAGTCTTAGAACGGAAATCTTTCTTCTTTACAAGAAGAGATCCAGAATGAGTTTTTTTAACGAGAAAGTCCAGGGTGGACCTAATCCGTTTCTTGAAAACATCTTAAAAACTCATAAAGGATTAATCTTCAGCAAACAAGATTTCTTGCTTTTTGATGATTCATCTTTTAATTATATACGTGGTTTTATCCACACGTATTTTCCAGAATGGGCATTCAACAGATACTTCCTTTTATCTGATGGATTTATCTTATCAACTGATTCTTCAACTTTAGTGAGGCTTCATCTCAAATCAGTGAAATGCTCATGAAGTAATCAGATTGATTATAATTTTGTACATAGTTAACTGCTAAACTGTTACAGAAATTGTAAGTGGATTTCAATCTCACCAAGAGTACTTCTACGCACCACATCTGGATCTTTTTCTGACACTGTTAAGTGTTTGATGTAAATCAATAACAGAACCGGAGCTCTGATACCAATTGAAGGTGCGAGAAAGACACAAGAAAGGGGGATTTGAATTGTGTATTTACTCTTTTTGTAACTTTTCGCATCTTGTTAATTTGACGCTCAAGAACCTTCAATGTTCGTTGAAAGATTCTGATCTATTAACTAAAGAGTATGAGAACCGTAAAGGTTCTGTTCATAAGATACGATACTCAGAACTTGTAGTGCGGAAGCTTATCAGAGATAGACTGCAAGGTTCTGACTTTGCTTAATATGAGGTTATGATATTCAATGCAGAAACATAAATAGAGATACTAAGCAAGGAAGTAAAGGACACACGATATATCCTGGTTCACCACGCGGGTTAATCCAGTCCACCCTCCTCAGGTGATTTCGCCTTGAGCACAAGGACTTAATCCACTATAACCAAATCATTGATTACACTTGCACGGGCAACAGCCGGTGACTAACCACTTGCATAACCACACTGTGACTAACAACCCAATGAACCGTTCAGGGATCCAACATGATATAACGTTCATTGACCGAGCAGACCCACTGCTGGGATTTCACAGCTAGCCATTCAGGGATTCATCACAATGAATATAACACAACTGACCATATTTCAGGATTTTCCACAATGACCCTCAACCATTGTCATCTCAAGCATCTGATCACCACGTGATCTACTCAAGGGCCTCAACTCACAGCTGAACCGTTTAGGGATCCCTTCAGGATATAACATTCACTTGAGGAGTCTCAATTCATCTAGTTGAATTGGCAAACTGGAGATTACCAATTATGCTTCTTAATAAGCAAGTTTCTCCTAGGTTTAAGTACAACGAACACACACATGTGTTCAAGCAAGTTTTGAGCAATCAGCTCCCTGCTTTCCTAAGAAACTTCAAAGATGTATTTAGATATTATGATTATTGACATCTTGTAGATCTTCTTCTTCTTCGTCTTCTGGTTGAGCAAGCTTGGAGCAGCAACTCCTTGCTTCAGATCTTCAATGTAGCTTTGACGAGAAGGTAGGGTGATGACTTGACTGATCTTCAATGTTGTCTTCTTCATCAGCAGCTTCTGTTTGATTGTTGTTGTTCTGTTGATTTGTTCTTTGGAGATTCAACAACAATTGCCATGAGTGAAATAATGACAGCTTTGAATATTCTAAGTGTTACAACGAGAACTCATCGTTGTTGCTATCTTCACGCAATGACTTGGTCAATTTTGTAGATGAACATTCAGTTCGTAATTCTACAAGTGATCTACACATCAGAAGCAAAAACTCTTTCCATTAAATAGCCAGTAGAAATATAGCCGTTAGAGAGTACTGTTGGCTGTTTGGAAAAGAGACGTTGTGATATAATGAGTTGTATTGACACATCTTCTTTTTACAAAGGAGGAAGTGACCAAACATCTTTTCTTGGGCAGCATGTACATTTAACTCACAACGGTAATATTTAGACTTCGAAACTTCAGTGGCTTCTGATGTTAATTTGATGAAGCATGAGTGGAGTCTTTATAGCAGAATATCTGATGCTTCAAGTCTTCCGTTAATTGAAGAAGTCCATTAGGAATCAGTCTTCAGAACTTCAGCACTTGGTCGTTAAGGGCATTATCCTTTTCTGATTTAAGTCTTCCGAATCTTCAGAGTCTGTCTTCAGAGTCTTCAGAACTTCTTGTTTGAAACCTTGATCTACAGAACTCGTCAGTCTTCAGATTCTTTCTGCACTTGGTCTTCAGCGCCTTCAGCCATCAGAACTTCAAGTCATAGGAGTCTTCAGAACTCTGGTTCTTTCTGAGTGTACTTCTTCTGAAGCTTCGCTATCTTCAGAATCTTAATCACTTTTAGAGAGCATCCACAAGAGCATTGCAACAACAATCTTGGCATCCTTAGATCTGACTGATCATGACTAGATAAACAAGTGTTCTTGCTTCTCGCGACTTTAGTCACACATAGTAACTTCGTATATGTGTATATTCAATCATAGTACATCTAGCTGGTGTATGTTGGTTCTGATGTCTTTAGTTCTTATGATCTGCACACAACACACGTTAGACCATAAAATGGTTCTTTCACAAATACTTATTGTTATCATCAAAACATAGATTGACTTGTAGAGACAATTCTTGCTCTCACAGTTATTAGGCTTTTTAAGAACATCATCTTTCCCAGATTCAGTGTGCCGAGACTCGTCATTAGCGATGGAGGCTCCCATTTCATTTCAAATATTTTTGGGAGACTCTTACTTATATATGGAGTCCGACACCGAGTAGCAACACCTTACAACCCTCAAATGAGTGGACAGGTTAAGATTTCCAGTAGAGAATTTAAGAAAATACTAGAAAAAAATTGTTGCAACTTCTAGGAAAGATTGGTCTGCGAAACTTCACGAAGCTCTGTGGGCTTATAGGACATCCTATAAAACTCCAATATGAACCACTCCATTTAAGTTAGTTTATGGGAAATCCTGTCACCTGTCGGTCGAGCTAGAACACAAAGCCTATTGGGCCATTAAGACCCTAAATATGAATTACACTTCCACAAGAGAGAAACGAATCTTAGACATCCATGAACTAGAAGAACTTAGATTAGATGCCTATGAAAATTCCCGAATTTACAAGGAAAGAACAAAACAGTGGCATGATAAGTGGATAGCAAGGAGGGAATTTAAAGAGGGTGACATAGTCCTTCTCTTTAACTCTCGACTAAAATTATTTCCAAGTAAATTACGTTCTAGATGGTCTGGCCCTTTTGAGGTCATAAAGGTTTTCCAAAGCGGAGCCGTAGAAATAAGAGGAAAATCCAATGAGACATTCGTTGTAAACAGGCAGGGACTTAAGCATTACCATAGTGTAGAAAACAAGGATTTCTACATAAGTTACAAATAAGAAGAGCTGTCCACTCTTTCAAAAGAATAGTCCTTTCTAAATTAATGTCGAGCTCCCGATATTAAATGAAGCACTACGTGGGAGGAAATCCACGATTCTAAGTTAGATTTTTTGTTTTTCTTTTGTTCTTTTTTTATTTTCTTCTATGCGGTACAATTAACTGATCTAATCACTACTAACTTAATCTTTGTCTACTTTTAGGCTAACTTAGCTTAGGTTAACTTGACACTAACTTTAGAGAATGCACCATGTGGATGATATGGAGGTTGTCTTTAGGAACGAAGCCCAGAGGCGGCGTTTCGAAGCATTAGCTCAGAGAGATATGGCATTGTCTATTTATCCTGACAGATCCACCATGACCATTTTAGGGATCCGTGATGAAAGCTCTAGGTTTTTAAACAAACTTGGGGAAAACATAATTGTAAATGCAACAATGAGATCAAGCTAAATAATCCTGCTGAAGAAGTGATGTCGAACAAGATGTCGTAACATGCATCTTGACATTTTGGACTGAATGGCTTAAGTTAGTTTTAATCTGCTGCAACACTCAAGGAGAAAGTGCCGCATGGATCAAGGACTGAAGACTGAAGCCCAAGGAAGCAGTAGCCTATAAATAGAAGACTTAGACCTAGGTTTTGGCATGCCTTAGTACGCTTGTTGTAACCTTGTTTTCTTGCGTAAGAAACAAGAGTTTAGGGTTTTGAGAGTCGTTTGCTTTCTAGGTTGTAAGTCTCCATTTGTATCAGTTGATACACTGTGGTAGATATAGGTGTCACACAGATCTATAAGCCTTGAGGTATTGGATTATGTATTGTTCTTGGATGAAACTTTTAAGCAAATACGAGTTAGCTTATTTGTCAAGTATGCTTGACAGATTTCTGTATTGATAGGGATGATGTAGAAATTACAGTTGGTGAGTAAGGGAAGTGAGGGGGGTATCTCGTATCAGGGTTCTAAACGTTTGAGTTTAACCTTGGTAAAGATGTTCATGGGGTAGATGTTAGGAATAAAGTTGTAAACGTGGAATTTTAACTTTGTAACAGTCTACACAATAGTGAAGTCTTCCTCCTGGATTGGTATCCCCCAGATGTAGGTGAGTTGCACCGAACTGGGTTAAAAATTATTGTGTTCTTTATCATTCTGCAGATTTACGTTTCTGTTAGGGTTCATGATGAACATGTTGGATCAGATGTCGTGACCTCTGTGATGGTGCAATTCTGATATTCAAGGTATCAGTCTGCTGTTGCGCCTCCAAGTTTAAATGGTTATGTAGCACAATGTCTTGACATGTGTTAGGACATCTGCTATCTGCATAGGCCAGAATTTCAATTGGTATCAGAGCAGGCATCCTGTCTGGTTCTGGATGAGATCTTTGGGAGATACTTTATGGCGTTTAAACAGGGAGGAGTTTTGGATATCAGATCAATCAACTCAAACATACCCAAGGGTATTAATAGATGAGATGAATGTTCTGGATCGAAGGGAGCAACCCGGAGGTTGTTCATGTTGCTGAGGAGATTCTACAACAACTACAGGAGAAGTGGCTAGTTCTCTTGTTGGTGTGTCTTATAAGATGTTGTGACATCTTATTAGGGCAAGCAGGATATGTTCCTTGGTGGTTCCGCTGCATGTGTTTCTGATGGAAGAGCTCTAGAATTATGGAATTCTGGAGTTGTTACTGAAGACAGTTGGTGGAAGGTCTCAATCGTCGGCCTCTATGTTTGAAGATATCTGCATTCTTTTATTCCAAAGTCAGGAGCAATGGAGTAAAGGGAGTAGTGGTTAGATATCTGGTATGATGACTTGGTACTTGGAAGCTTGGTTTCCTGGTGCAGTTTGGAGTCACTTGAAGAGGAGAGGAGTTGAGTTAAAGTTTATCAGGTTCTTGCTCTAGGAGTTTGATAAATGTTTGGTCGGCTAGGTTGTCAAATATACTTGAGAATTCTCTCAAGTCCACTCATAAAGACATCTATGTCGTGTATCTGGAGTCTTCTAGTTACTCTTCTGACTAGAAGGTGTTTCCTTGAGACACAATCTGGAGAACGTGGAGGTGATTTATTTTCACCATCCAAAAACAACAAGGAAGGATTCATCTCTCTTGACCCTAAAAGTGAATCCAATATGATTGAAGATTTGTTGAGGTAAATAAGACTTGTTCAGAAAAGTCTTAGTTACTTGAGTCAAGGGTGGCAGCCTTGGTATCTCAACATTGTCATTGAAGAAGATACTTGCAAAAAGATTGAATACTGTATAAGTGTTCATGACATGATCTGGTGGAGCTCAGCTACAGCAGTGAAGAAGGGTTATTATACAAGGATTTAAGATAAATTGCTACTTGTGGAATCCACATGTATTTAATTGATTATCCTTGAAAGTCAAGATTGAGGATGTTCTGTCAGATGTTCTAACATCTTTTCATCAGAGGATTGGAGAATCATGGGAGGGGTTCTCCAATTCTCTCAAAAGTCTTCTAGGTGTTGACCTGGGATTATTGGCTTAGCATCTGTTCCTGGAAAGTATTGTGAATGACTTGTCCAGATGGTGAGGCTGTTGAAGATGGAGATGGAAGACTATGAAGACATCATAATCTTAATGGTTACAGCTTGGGTCAGTTTATTTCTGATCCAGATGCTTTGGAGCATAGTGTTTTCTCTGGTTGAGTAGATCGAGGATAAGTGGCAGTTATCTCTGGCTTTATACTGACGGCTCTACTAAGGGAAGTGGCATTCCTTGGTATTGCTATGGGGTAGTCTTGGACTACTTATTTTCTGAAGATTCAGACGTGGCAGGTTTGAAGTCTTTGGAGTTTCAAAGCAGGATGGAGGTTGTCTACTCAAACTTGGTTGTTGAATCAAGTCTGTGAGAGCATGGAAATCTCTTTCTGCAAAGGGAGGAGGTTCTTCTAAGTGGCAGAAGGAAGAGCTGAATTCAACAGTTGGATGTCATAATGTTTTGACATCTAGCTTTACATCAGAAGTCTCAGCTGGTGATGTGGCACATCAGCTTAAGATAAGGTGATCTACAGGAGAATGGGAGTGATGTATTCTTTAAAAAGGTCTATCTCATGCAGTTTGCGGGAGCAGTGGATGAGAAGATGTTACATGACTAAGAGGCTTGGTGGATCCAAGATGTCTTGCTATAGGGAAAGTAGTTCATGTGACTTGAAGATCTGATTTTATTAGTAGATCAGGGTATCTTGTGGGAATTCTGAAGATGAGTGAGGTCAATCAAAAGGTGGCATTTGATTGATTTCACAATGTGCGTTCAAGCAGGATGCTTGAAACTGATTGCTCTTTTATAGAAGAGTAGTTAGTTGAAATTGTTTGAAGGTTCTGGTTCTCTGGGAGCTTGTGTCAGAAGTTCTGGGTTGAGAATGGAAGCATACCTTCTTGGTGGATGAGAGTTTATTTCTCTTTGGGTTTCTGAAGTCTTCTTTGTTCAAGCTGGTGGTGCAGTGTTGTGTAAAGATCTTCAGTGTGGATTACTATGATGATAGTAAGTCCAGTGGTGGAGCATATCAAGAACCATGGTGTGTGGTGTATGTGATGTGCTGAAGATGTCCTAACAGATGTTAGAACATCGTTGGGTTAGTTATCCTTGGTTAAGGTTTTCAGGTTCTGTAATGAACTGGTTACTTGCATCGTGTCTAAGAAGTATCTACATGATCATCCGGGAGAATGATGGAGTAGAAGGGTTCCTTGGAAGGAGGATGTAAGTGTTTGTGAAGACTGAAGTGGATCATGTGTTGATTTCATGGAAGTCTGTTTCCTGAATGCGTTCAGAAGTGGAGATTCACCATAAATCAGAAGTATTCTAGGTTATCATATGGGAGAATGATAGGAATGATTGTCTTGGATTGCGGGGTGTTTATCTCTGTTGCTGGCCTGGTGAGGTCAGTGGAAAATCTTGCATACGGCATTGGAGCCCTTGGAGCAAGTCATGCTAGTAGTGGATTAGTTTAGCAGCTGTGAAGTTCTGGAGCATGCATACGATAACTGACATCGTTATAGCAAACTAAGGGGCCCTGTGCGTCTCTTTGAGGAATGTGAAGCATTCTGATTCAATTGGTTTGTGCCTCAAGCAGCTGGAGGTCTATACATAAGAATTCAAGAGGAGTTCGTGTGGTGTGTAGATGGTTGCAGGATGAGGGGGATCAATGGGACTTTGATCTTAAGCCAAGAGTTTGTTATGGTTGGTATACACGTCCTCACGGGATGCATGACATTGATCATGTGTGAGTGATTATTGTTTCTTGTCAGAGGGAACAATAAAGAGTTAATGGTTGCATTCAGCAGGTGTGTTGAACAGAGGGTGCGCTCTTGAAGACATGAAGATGCGTCTTATGTTTTCCAGTCATTAGCTTGGGTGTTCAGTGGAGGAGCACCAGTTACCTTAGTCAGGGGGAGAGGCCTCTTGATCTGAGATGAAGTTCCAGCTTGCATTTGCGCGTCAAGTAAGTTGAGATGTCAAGGAGGATGGCTTGACATTATTGTTTAAAATTCCAGTTTGTATTTGTGCATCAAGCAAACTGAGATGTCAATGAGGATCTCTTGACATTAGAGTATTGTTGCAAGTTATGGGAAACTTGGCAATGCATACTTGAATGGTTCTTATTGGATGCTTAAGAATCATTGATAAGTATGGGAGAATTTATTTTTCTCTGCAGATTGCGATCACAATACGGTGAAGATTTTATTTAATACAGATATTTTCTTTAACATTGTTGGGTGGGACTTGGTCGAGGACGTCATTGAAGTAAAGAGTGTCTGGAGAATCTCTGACAGTCTAATGACAGAAGTTTTGATTCCGTCTTGGGAAAGCGCTTAAGGTGTATGCTTGTCAAAAGGACGTGTAAAGTCTTGTCCTTGAATATACACTCACATGTGTTAGAACTTGTACTCCAAGAAGAATCTGTCCAAAAATGAATAAAGACAAAAAGACGGGGTAGTGGTTGATACAATACAAATAAGTGGATCTCGGAATTCATCTTACTTATTACTGTATCTATCTTACCGGTGTCTTTATGGCTTATATAAGGTTCTGGGTGAGCACTCTTTGGATCTGGATATACCTTGGTAATACTTGTCAAATTGTGTCTAAAAAGGGGGAGAAATGTTCTGATCTTCTCATAAGGATCTCATGTCTGATAAAGCAGCTTGTCAGAATGCTCAACAGGATGTTTCAACATTCTAGGTCTCAGCTCTCAAATAGGCTTTTGTGTCTTGTGATCTGAGTTATGAACACAGTCATGTCCTGTGTTCTGAGTTACCCAAGGTAGTACTTTGCTACTAAGGGTATTACTACTGCTTTTTCCTAATGGTTTTCTTACGCCTCTTAAGAGGAAGATTTATCCTTTCGTGACAAGTATTGGTTCATGGGTTGAGGGGGGCGTCTTGCATCTTCTTTCTCATGTACTTCATCAATGGTAATGTATAGGTCACTTCATGCACCATCGATCTGGAGCTTACCATGCATATGTGTTTTAGCCAAAATTTGCCAAAAAGGGGGAGATTGAAAGCTCTAGGTTTTTGAACAAATTTTGGGAAAACATAATTGTAAATGCAACAATGAGATCAAGCTAAATAACTCTGCTGAAGAAGTGATGTCGAACAAGATGTCGTAACATGCATCTTGACATTCTGGACTAAATGGCTTAAGTTAGTTTTAATCTGCTGCAACACTCAAGGAGAAAGTGCCGCATGGATCAAGGACCGAAGACTGAAGCCCAAGGAAGCATAAGCCTATAAATAGAAGACTTAGACCTAGTTTTTGACATGTCTTAGTACGCATGTTGTAACCTTGTTTTCTTGCGTACGAAACAAGGGTTTAGGGTTTTGAGAGTCGTTGGCTTTCTAGGTTGTAAGTCTCCATTTGTATCAGTTGATACACTGTGGTAGATATAGGTGTCACACAGATCCATAAGGCTTGAGGTATTGGATTGTGTATTATTCTTGGATGACGCTTTTAAGAAAATCTGAGTTAGCTTGTTTGTCAAGTATGCTTAACAAATTTCTGTATTGATAGGGATGATGTAGAAATCACAGTTGGTGAGTAAGGGAAGTGAGAGGGGTATCTCGTATCAGGGTTCTAAACGTTTGAGTTTAACCTTGGTAAAGATGTTCATGGGGTAGATGTTAGGAATAAAGTTGTAAACATGGGAGTTTAACTTTGTAACAGTCTACACAATAGTGAAGTCTTCTTCCTGGATTGGTATCCCCCAGATGTAGGTGAGTTGCACCAAACTGGGTTAAAAATTACTGTGTTCTTTATCATTCTGCAGATTTACGTTTCTGTTAGGATTCATGATGAGCATGTTGGATCAGATGTCGTCACATCTGTGATGGTGCAGTTCTAATATTCAAGGTATCAGTCTGCTATTGCGCCTCCAAGTTTAAATGATTATGTAGCACAATGTCTTGACATGTGTTAGGACATCTGATGTCTGCATAGGCCAGAATTTCATGTGATAGTGTGATGTATCTTCTTAGTTAAATAGGCTGGGATAATTTTGCTGTGAGGAGGAGGTTTAGCACATATCGTAGGCTAACCCTTGAGTTCCTAAGCTCCTTTTTCTATCATCCTAACAGAGGTTTAGGATTTAATAGGGGTCTGGCTACCTTTAGGCTTTTTGGGACGAAGTACCGTTTCAGATGGCTGAGCTGTTAGGATTCCCTAATGGTCCAGATGTTTTTACCATAGCCCAGGAAGATGCTTTTACTGATCCTGACCTTGAGATTTTCTGGGGTAGCATAACTGGATACTACCATCCCAAGCCTAATTCCATGTTTTCTGAGAGCATTCAAAATCCTGCTATCAGATACTTCCATAAAATCCTAGCCCACACACTTTTTGGTAAGGATGAAAACATTACATCAGTGTCGAGAGATGAGCTATTCATCATGTTCTTTGCCTCACAAGGTAGACTCGTGAATGGTGCTACATTCATGTTAGATAACCTTGATAGGATTTCCTGAGAGACCCACTGACCTATCCTTGTAGGAGGATTAGTCACTATGATTACTGCTACCATTGGCCTGAGACACCCCATTAGCCATTTGCATGCTTTGGGAGGTATTCGTCCAATGCATATCCACTTTTGTTTTAACCGTGGCAGTGTTGAAAATCTAGGACCTATAGAATTTGAGCTGCTTATTGATAACCAAGTGGTACACCATTTTACATTGCACAACCATGAAAGGCCGAGTGTACACAATAGGAATAACTGGCTATATAATTTGGAGGGCTAGAGTTGAAGGTGCGAGAAAGACACAAGAAAGGGGGGGTTTGAATTGTGTATTTACTCTTTTGACAACTTTTCGCTTCTTGTCGTTAAAGCACTTAGGACAACATCAGAGTTTGTTGAGAGACTCTGACTGGCAAAGTTACTTTCAGACTTGCTATGCGTGAAGCATGAGAACCAACAAGAGTCTGAACATAAACTACATTTCATAGAACTTGTAGTGCAGAAGCTTATCAGAGTTAAGCTGCAAGGTTTTGACTTGCTTATGTAAGGTTCTGATACTCAATATAGAAACATAAATAAGAACATTAAGCATAAAAGTAAAGGACACACGATATATCCTGGTTCACCACAAAGGCTAATCCAGTCCACCCTCCTCAGGTGATTTCGCCTTGAACACAAGGTCTTAATCCACTATAATCAATCTCGATTATAGATGCACGGGCAACAGCCGGTGACTAACCACTTGCACAACCGCACTGTGACTAACATGCAATGAACCGTTCAGGGATTCAACTTAATGAATATAACAAACATTGACATGCAGGTTCCAATCTCGCAAGATCTACTGCTAGGCTTTCACAGCTAGACTTTCAGGGATTCATCGCAATGAATATAACGCTACTGACCCTATTTCAGGCTTTTCGCACAATGACATCTCGCCATTATTTTCTCTAGTCTCCGGTCACACTGACCACTCAAGGAATCCTAATTCACCAAGAATTAGTTTAACTGGAGATTACAATAATGCTTCTTAACAAGCAGATTACTCCTAAGTTTAAGTACAAAGAACACACAAGTGTTCAAGCAAGATGTGAGCAGCATCTCCTTGCTATTCTAAGAAACTACACAGATGTATAATGATTTGAAAGTTGTTGACATCTTGTAGATCTTCTTCTTCTTCGTCTTCTTGGGTGAGCAAGCTTTGAGCAACAACTCCTTGCTTCAGATCTTCAATGTAGCGCTGACGAGAAGTTGGTTGATGACTTGACTGATTTGCAAAGTTGTCTTCTTCATCAACAGCTTTTGTACCAATTCATTGTTGTTGTGTTGAATGATGATCTTTGAGCTTCAACAACAATGGCCATGTGTAAATGGTGATAGCTTTGGATATTCTAAGTGTTACAACGAGAACTCATCGTTTTTGCTATCTTCACACAATGACTTGATCAATTATCCTTTGATGGAATGAATCGATGACTTCAGAAGCGAGAACTCTTTCCTTTAAATAGCCCAGTAGAAATATAGCCATTTGAAATATTGTTGGCTGTTGGAAAAGAGATGTTGTGTAATAATTAGATGTACTGACACATCTCCTTTTTGCTATGGGAGAAGTTACGGGATATCTTCTTGAGCAGTGTGTACAGTTGTTCACAACGGTAATATTTTGACTTCCAAACTTCAGAGGCTTCTGATGGTAAACTGATGAAGCATGAGTAGAGCCTTCTTAGCAGGATATCTGATACGTCAAGTCTTCAGTCATTTGAAGAAGTCCATTAGGAATTAGTCTTCAGAACTTCAGCACTTGCCTTTGAGCACGTTATCCTTTACTTCTTCAAGTATTCCGAAACTTCAGAACTTGTCCATTAGGAATTTGTCTTCAGAGTCTTCAATACTTGATCTTCAGAACCTTAATCTTCGGAACACATAAGTCTTCATAGTCTTTCTACACTTAGTCTTCGGAGCCTTCCGTCTTCAGAACTTCAAGTCATGAGAGTCTTCAACACTTCGGTTCTCTTCTTCAGAAGCTTCGCAATCTTCAGAATCTCGACCACTTTCAGAGAGCATCCACAAGAGCATTGCATCAGCAATATCGACATCCTTGGATCTGACTGATCACGATCAGACACATAAGCATTCTTGCGACTTGTGTCACACATAGTAACTTCGCATATTATCAATTACGCTCATCTGGCTGGTGCTTATTGGATATGATATTTTCTATAATTATGATATGCACACAACACACGTTAGAACATAAAATGGTTCTTTCACAAATACGTACTGTTATCATCAAAACATAGATTGACTTATAGAGACAACTCTTGCTCTCACAATCTCCCCCTTTTTGATGATGACAAAACCAAGTATTTTGATTGAACATTTTATACAAGGTAATCACCAACAAAACATATTCAGAATCTGGAACAACAGCTCCCCCTGAATGTGTTATCCTCAAAGTTTTTATCTGTGATCATCTAGAATCTTATATGATCCAAAGACATACAGAGTAACAACTTTAGTTGCCAGAACGAAGAGTAGAAAAGGACTACTTCTCTATCTTGTCTTTAAGAAAACAGAGAATCTTTAGCATCTGGACTAGTTCATCAGAACTTCCATCTTCAGATCTTCAGAACTCAGTTTCCTTTTGTAGTTATATCAGAGCTTGTAATCTTCAGAGACTTCTGAAGCATTTCTATCTTTCAGCAGATTCATTTAAGCACAAGCAGATTAGTTCTTATCTGATAACATAGCCTCGCTATTCATCAGAGACAGACATCGTCTTTTAAGAAACTCCCCCTGAGTTTCAGACTTTGTGAAGATTTGAGATTTTGCAATTGGATCTTCAGGGAAGTCTCCCCCTAATTTCTATAAGTCAGATATTGGGATCTTCAGAATCATAATTCAGGATGGTAAGATTTTAATCACCAATGTAGATCATGACTTTTTTAGAGTTTGACTTTTGAACACAGGTCTTCATCTCAGAACCTTGTTACTGTCATAACTCAGTGGTTCATCAAGGCTTGATTTTGGATCAGATACCAATTGAAGGTTTAATTATAGTGATCAATCAACGCTTGATTTTGAATCTGGTACTCATGATTTGATTCTGGTCTGATACCACGTGATGTGTCGAGTCTTATACCAGAGTATGTTGAGTTTGATACTAAGTGAAAGACTTCTTCTCATACCACTTGAGAGGTGTTTCCTTAGTGTGCTAAAATGATGCCAATGAAGGTATTTTGATAATAATCCACAGCTTTGTTCTGATTGACGGGTCTGATACTAATCTTTGTGTACTGAGTCTGATTACCAATTGTTGATTTAGTCTGATACCAAATCATTTTCATTTTAATTAGTTTCTGGTAAACATCAGAACTACTTCTTCTTGGATATTTAATCCGGATCTTCAGACAACTCTTTGTCTTCTGATTTGCACAGTTCTTCTGAGTAATCATCTTGAAATGTATATTTGTCTTGACTGCTTTCAGAGTTTTCCTTCTTCTTCTGATTCCTAGACAACTTCTATCATATGACCGATAATTCATAATAGAGTTCTTCTTTCTTGACCTGTTCCTGTTCTTAGAATTTCTAGTGAACTTGTTTAGAATTCCTCAGATAACATCAAACAACAAACGTTAGAAGTAACGCATTTTATGTTTTATATGAGTACTTTGTTTGAGTTCTGCATTCTTCAATCAAAATCATTATATTTCTCCCCCTTTTTGACATCATCAAAAAGTGATAGAGCATATGAGCACTTAAGCATGTAATTCCTTCATCAGTCAAGCATTTAAGCATATCAACATCATTATAAATCATTATGGATATGTTAAACAACATAGAACCATAGAGCCAGCATTTGAGCAGTTAAGAACAATCTGAGTCATTTAGTGATAACCATCTACAACCATAGCATATTCCTTTTAAGGACAATTAGATGGAATTATCTGATTACCAATTGAAGGTTTTAGATTATCTGTAGAGATTAATTATAGCATTTCATTTATGAACAATCAGATAGAAGCAACAACATAAAATAGTTTTAAGATGCAGAGCATAGGTTGAGCTTAATCTTGAAAAGTTCAGGATGATCAAAACATAGACCTAATGAGGATGGGTTCCTAGGGTTTAAACTAAAAGGAGCCTAATGATGATGAGGAAGATGAGAACGAGCTTTCAGAACCATTTGTTCTTGAGGTATGCAACTTTTCTTTTGCTTGAGTGACATCCAATTTCTTGCTCTTCACAATTTCCTCTGAGATCCATTCATGGAACTCAGTCCAGATGTTTCTCACTTCTAAGGGATCTATGCTTGAACTGGAAGCATCTATTAAGTTCTGAATTCTTGTGATAGCATTATCCTTGAAGGATGTTAATTTATCGATCATCGTTGGGTTATGATAATGTTTTAAGTGTTTTATTTAAGTAGTGTAAGCATCTCAGAGAATGATAAAAATTTTAAGTTATGGATTTAATACTTATATGGTCATAGATGATAAAACAGAAAGCAGCATTGATTTATTGATTAAAATGATATAGAACCATCAGCACAAAACTACACAAAACAATTTGATATTTACTAAGGTTTAAAGCTTAATCATCAAAATCCTCAACATTGTCCACACTCTGACACCTGGTTTCAACAGGTGAAGATCCTGGTTCAAGCTTGCTGATCAGTCCCCAGGCCTTTTCTTTAAGAAGTATTTCAGATATTATTCTTGCATATGGAATGAAGGCATGCATCTTGTTTCGTGAGACTCTGATAGAATGTCTCATGTGGTTAAAGATGGTCTTAGGAAGGTCTATTGTAACGTGATGTGTTAAGAGGAAGATGAAGATTCTGTCGTCATGAGTCATAGTGCTTCTTGCAGAAGCACGCGGATGAAGGTTGGTTAAGGAAAACTTAAACCAGGTTTTTGGAGAAGGGAGAAGCTTCTCTGGGTTATTCGGTTCATAAGGAACTGAATCGTCAAACAGAATTCTGCACCTTTCAACCATGCTTAAGTCTAATTGATAGTCATCAATTGTGGCTCCGGAGGAGACACATCCCGTGATTCTCTCTATCGAGGAGACAGAGATAACAATGGGTTGATAGTGGACTTCAGACCAGATAGTTTTTCCATTATTGCTGACTCTTGCGTAGTTCCAGAATTCTTTAACAAGGTTTTAAAAGATGGGACCATACATGAGAGAGTAATAGCACTGCCAAGACTGAGCTTGCATGCTTCTGATTATTTCCAGACCATCGTTTTTGAGACGAGCAAGGTTTGGCCTTTTCTCAGCAATGATATATAAGTTTTATTTTCTTCCTAGAAAGGTTGGACCAGTTCTTTGAGAGGTCATCATCTTGTTGAAATGAGAGTTTTATCAGAAAAAAGAGTTTAGATTTGAGGATGAGTTATGCAAGGGAAACACCCAACTATTTATGGCGAGTTAAAGTGAAGAGAGTGACTGGTTTGGTGCAAAAGATTTGTGTTTACTATTTCCTAGGTAGGTTATGATTACTTAGGGTATACTAAGGGTTGTATCTGTGTGGGAAAAGAAAAACGGAGCAGTTACTAATTTATTTGGGAAGAGTTAATGTGTTAACAACTGTTTTACAGCGAGTACCCAAAGGGATGATAAGTTAATAATGACGATTTCTTGAGCCACTAAAAGATCTTGCAAATATCTTTCGATAGATAATATTAATTAATGCTTTGTCAGATACTTGATTTTCTTAATTCTAATTAATGGTTAGTCATGAGGGAATCTCATATTCTTAGAATAACAAAGAAGAGATATTTCATTGATTTAGATGATAGGCTTGACACTTCATTTACCCTAAATCGTTTAGAAGCAACCTGAATACAACTACCTAGACAAAATATGATTAAACCAATACATAATAAAATCCAGACCTAGATTAAACAGAGATTGTTTTTCTAGTTGCTAAAAATTCCACATTTAGTCTTCAACAAGCAGTTATCTGGAAAGCTTTCAGGATCATCTTCTTTAATTTTCTCTTTGATCATGTCCACAATTCCATCTCCAAACAAAATCTCAGACAAAATTCTTCCATAAGGAATGTAGGACTTTGTGAGGTTTCTAGACTCAGAGATGGTTTTCCAGAGACAGTTAAAGATAGTGTGTGATAGATTTATTTGAAATTCATTCATTAATAAATAAATGAATTCATGGTCATGAAATCTAAGTAAGTTATGACTTTCTCCTCTGGGAAGAAAGTTGGACAACATGAGCTTGTACCAAGCTTTGGGAATGAGTAGGAGATTTTCAGGATTGAAGGGTATATATCCTAAAGTTAGGTCATGAAGGGATGCAAAATTTTTAGCAGCAAAAAATTTGTTTTTGTCAAAGTCAACAGGGATTCCAACATTCTCACACCCAGTCGCAAGCGTGACTAAGAACGGATTGATGGTGATTGGGATTTCAAAAACTAAAGAGGTGATACACTTGCTTTCAAGATCAAGATCAGCATGTTTCCAGAAATCCTTAACAAGATTTTCGTAGATAGGTTTTTCTAGCATCATGGAGTACCTAGTCCATTATGAGTGTACAACACATCGGCTAGACTGCAAGCAATGTGACTCGGAAGAGGAGGGGTGTTGATTACAAACTGTTTTTCAGGAATGAGTTCAAGGAGGTCTTGGTTTCCTAGAAAGGTTATTGGAGGCATGATGATGGATGGACAACAAAGTTTTGACCCTTATGTTTTACGAAATAAGGATTTAGGTATGAAATTATTTGACGGGGAGAAGCTTATTTTTATACACATAAATAGATAGGATGAGTTGTGCCTAGTCTAGAGAAAAACATAGATCAAGAACAAGAAAGATTTTATTAAGATTTCTAAAGAGCTCGTGTTGTCAGAGATATGTTATGATTACCCAAGATGTGCAATTAAAGTTACTTTTGAGTGCACGTATAGTCAAAAGATTTTTCTTACAAGACAGGAATATTTCAGATCATATATTTTTAGTTTAAGTGAAAGGAGTCGTACCTTGGATATTCTGAAATCTCTATCGTCATACTTTGTGTTTAGTTCTGACTCAGAACTGCTGATCATCATCTTTCTGAATTTGTTTGCATCTGAGTGACTTGTTGCTGGTTTCCACGTTCTTCAGGGGTTTGCCTTTGTATTCTGACTTCAATGCTGAACTATTGATCATTAATTTTCATTTCCTGCTTCCTTCTGAGTGTCCTGTTGAACACTTGCTGATCTTCTCAAAGATCGGAGTTTGAAGTCAATTGACATTTCTTCCATTCTGATCTTCAAGAATCATATTCCAGATGATTCTGTCTTTTTCTGTTTAGAGTTATTCATCTGACAACCAATCAGAGATTCTAAATCTTCATTGTCAGAACAACAAGCTTTTTGGTTTTTAGAAGATCAATAGTTTTTTTTTATATTTTTTTAGCTTAATCATGAACTATTATGAGATAAGAGAATCGATTTCCATTTCATAGCTTCATTTGACTTTGTTTCTCCAGACACACACAAAGTTAGTCTGGTTTGACATCTTCTGATTCCAGTGCATGAGAGGTTCTGAACAACTTACCAGATAGTGATCTTATCACTAACATTTGATTCACCTGAGAGATAGTTTCAAGTTATCAGAACTTAGTTATGCTGATTCAGACAAAACTTAAGAGTTCATTCTTGATTAAGCATTTGATGAATCCTTGAGATTCTTCTTCCTGAATATTCTTTCATTTTTCTGCATAGCTCTCCATGAAAACAATATTCAGTTCTTCATTGAATCTTTTAACTTCTGATCATTCAAGATTCAGATGTTGAATCATTCCTAAGAGTTTGAATTCTTCAGATTTTCTGACTTCAACAGACTTCACCCTGAAGTTCAAAATCATAGAACAACAATCTTTCTTCTTTACATGAATAAATTCTGAATGAGTTTTTATACGAGAAAGTCAAGGGTGGACCTAATTCCTTTCTTGAAAACATCTCAAAAACTCATAAAGAATTGATCTTCAGCAAACAAGACTTCTTGTTTTCTGATGATTTAACTTTGAGCAAATACGTGGTTCATTCACACGTATCTTCCAAGATTAGCATTCAATAGATACTACTTCTTATCTGATGAATCTATCTTATCAACTGATTCTTCAATCCTCAATAAAACTTAAGTGAGGAAGGTTTAGTTTTTTGACGACGGCAGAAACTTCCAGAATCAGTGATTTGCTCAAGTACTCAGATTGATTACAATTTTGTACACAGTCATCTTCAAAACTGTTACAGAAATTGTAAGTGGATTTCAATCTCACCCAGAGTATTTCTACGCACCTCATCTGGATCATTTTTTGACATTGTTAAGTGTTTGATATCCATCAATAACAGAACCGAAGATCTGATACCAATTGAAGGTGCGAGAAAGACACAAGAAAGGGGGGTTTGAATTGTGTATTTACTCTTTTGACAACTTTTCGCTTCTTGTCGTTAAAGCACTTAGGACAACATCAGAGTTCGTTGAGAGACTCTGACAGGCAAAGTTACTTTCAAACTTGCTATGCGTGAAGCATGAGAACCAACAAGAGTCTGAACATAAACTACATTTCTCAGAACTTGCAGTGCAGAAACTTATCAGAGTTAAGCTGCAAGATCCTGACTTGCTTATGTAAGGTTCTGATACTCAATATAAAAACATAAATAAGAACATTAAGCATAAGAGTAAAGGACACACGATATATCCTGGTTCACCACAAAGGCTAATCCAGTCCACCCTCCTCAGGTGATTTCGCCTTGAACACAAGGTCTTAATCCACTATAATCAATCTCGATTACAGATACACGAGCAACAGCTGGTGACTAACCACTTGCACAGTCGCACTATGACTAACATGCAATGAACCATTCAGGGATTCAACTTAATGAATATAACGAACATTGACCTGCAGGTTCCAATCTCGCAAGATCTACTGCTAGGCTTTCACAGCTAGACATTCAGGGATTCATCGTAATGAATATAATGTTACTGACCCTATTTCAGGCTTTTCCCACAATGACATCTCTCCATATTCTTCTCGAGTCTCCGGTCACACTGACCACTCAAGGAATCCTAATTCACCAAGAATTAGTTTAACTGGAGATTACAATAATGCTTCTTAACAAGCATATTACTCCTAAGTTTAAGTACAAAGAACACACAAGTGTTCAAGCAAGATGTGAGCAGAAGCTCCTTGCTATTCTAAGAAACTGCACAGATGTATAATGATTTGACAGGTGTTGACATCTTGTAGATCTTCTTATTCTTCGTCTTCTTGGGTGAGCAAGCTTTGAGCAACAACTCCTTGCTTCAGATCTTCAATGTAGCACTGACGAGAAGGTGGTTGATGACTTGACTGATTTGCAATGTTGTCTTCTTCATCAACATCTTCTGTACCAATTCATTGTTGTTGTGTTGAATGATGATCTTTGAGCTTCAACAACAATGGCCATGTGTAAATGGTGATAGCTTTGGATATTCTAAGTGTTACAATGAGAACTCATCGTTGTTGTTATCTTTACACAATGAGTTGATCAATTCTCCTTTGATGGAATGAATTGATGCCTTCAGAAACAAGAACTCTTTCCTTTAAATAGCCCAGTAGAAATATAGCCATTTGAAATACTGTTGGTTGTTGGAAAAGAGACATTGTGTAATAATTAGCTGTACTGACACATCTCCTTTTTGTTATGGGAGAAGTGACGGGATATCTTCTTGAGCAGTGTGTACAGTTGTTCACAACGGTAATATTTTGACTTCCAAACTTCAGAGGCTTCTGATGGTCAATTGATGAAGCATGAGTAGAGCCTTCTTAGCAGGATATCTGATACGTCAAGTCTTCAGTCATTTGAAGAAGTCCATTAGGAATCAGTCTTCAGAACTTCAGCACTTGCCTTTGAGCACGTTATCCTTTACTTCTTCAAGTCTTCCGAAACTTCAGAACTTGTTCATTAGGAATCTGTCTTCAGAGTCTTCAATACTTGATCTTCAGAACCTTAATCTTCGGAACACATAAGTCTTCAGAGTCTTTCTGCACTTGGTCTTCAGAGCCTTCCGCCTTCAGAACTTCATGTCATGAGAGTCTTCAGCACTTCGGTTCTCTTCTTCAGAAGCTTCGCAATCTTCAGAATCTCGACCACTTTCAGAGAGCATCCACAAGAGCATTGCATCAGCAATATCGGCATCCTTGGATCTGCCTGATCACGATCAGATACATAAGCGTTCTTGCTTCTTGCGACTTGTGTCACACATAGTAACTTCGCATATTATCAATTACGCTCATCTGGCTGGTGCTTGTTGGATCTGATATTTTCTATAATTATGTCCTGCACACAACACAAGTTAGAACATAAAATGGTTCTTTCACAAATACATATTGTTATCATCAAAACATAGATTGACTTGTAGAGACAACTCTTGCTCTCACAAGAGTGAGTCACCCACTCCACCTGATACCCCTCAGTCCTATGAAAATAGAAATGCCATTTTCTCTGATGCTGCTTCATTCGCTTCTGGTGCTTGCGGAGAGCCTTCGGTTGATCATACTGCAGCAATCGACGCCCTCAGGACGAAGATTACTACACTTAGAGGAGATCTCACCACCTTGCGTGTAGAATTTCATGGATTCATGGATGTTGCTAATGAGAAGTTCGATCACTTATTTCAGCAGATATATTATATGAGGCGATTCTTTGAGCCTAATATTGTTCGTCGTAGGGACTAATGTTGGTTTATCTATACCGTTTCATGTTTCCTTTTTATTTAGGCATTTTATTGTATTTCCCGAACTACATTTTATTGTTCTTGTTATGTTACTGTATCGTCGAGCTATCGACGTAGACATATGTTTCAGTTTTATCATGTTTCCATTAATGCAAAGTTTCATTTATGTTTCAATTTCATTCTGTTTGTTCGTTTTTCCTTATTCTAAGTTTAATAAATTTTCTGTTTATTTACTATTTATGATTTTAACTAAGGCCTTATGCAGAGACCGTTCCAACTAAAAAAATTTATGGCCTTAATAGCTAAAATATTTAGAAATTGCACTGACTTCGGGCCTAAATTCGAATTTCTGCATGTTCAAAGCATATGGTGGTCACCATAATGCTAATGGTGTTCTCCATTAGCCTGTTTTTAAATTGTAACATTTTAAGCAAATGGTGTTCGCCATGAGCCTAAAGTGTGAACGCCATATCAGTCTGAGAGGCAGTTACGCTTTTCAAACTTCTCTCTTGCGTGTTTTCCAACTTCGTCCACATTTAAACCTTTGCAAAACTTTTACTCTACTCCACTCATTAACTCCTAAACCTTCCAACTTCTTTCCATTACCATAAATATCAAATTTCTAATCATTTTCTCACGTTCCAATCCAAAAACTCTTCTACTAATCCTTCACCCATTCCAAATTTCTTAGCTTTTCCATCCAACACTTTCACTTACTCATTCACCATGCCTCCTAGAGTAGCAAGACAAAGGGTAGAAGTTGATTATCTGGGCATTACTTTCTCAGAGGGAATTGAGGGAGAGAACCAGAAAGCGACGTATCACAAATTATTCGAGAGGGGTGTCGCGGCAATGAGGTATCCCCACAACGTTGCCCTTCATGATTTAGGTCTGATAGAAAGTGTCAATGGCTAGCCCTGCTTATGTTAGGCTGACATATGAATTCCTAATCACTTATAGATACGAAACACCTATAGGAGGTTCCCGCACAGTAGGCACTGTCCATTTTAGGATGTTCAATAGATATTACACCTTTGATCAAAACCGAATGGCCAACACATTCCAATTTCCTTGTGGAGATTGCTTTGCATGCGAAGCCCCTCTAGAGAGTGAGTGGCAAGCTGATGCTTTTGGCGTCAGATCACTGGCCAAGACACCAATGATTGGGAAGGCCTTAAGGCCAGTGCTATTCATAATCCGACAATTCGGTATCTTCACCATATTTTAGCTAATACCATTTTTGGTCGGAAGAATAATGAAAAGGTGAATTCCAGGGACCTCTTCTTTTTATACTGCGCTCTGACACAGACACGGGTGAATCCTACACCCTTTCTTCTTACACATCTTCAGTTTGTTAGTGTTAGAGTGGAAGGCCATGTATGTGTTGGAGGGGTGATCACATCCATTTCCCTAGCATTGAATTTACGTGATTAGTTGGCTACACTACAACCACTTGAGATAACATTTTTAGACCTTGATGCTTGCCGTAGTATGCGCCTGATAAAGAACAAACCTGACGGCAGGTATTACTTAATGGTGAGTAACAGAGGAATTAGAGGATTTACTTTGCCCTTCGCTGCACGTACTAATGTGCGAGTGAGGGGAAACTGGATTTTTGATTTAAATGCCCCTGAGCATGGTGACAACATTAATGTCTAGGCTGGTGTGGGAAATGACACTGACGAGGAGATTGAACATATGGAGGATGATGCTCACATGACCGATACCACCCATGCACACACTACATATGGTTATGCTGACTTTTCTGCAGGTACTTCATCTGGACTTCAGTCACGCGAGGAGTATGATTACACAGCTATCAGGACAACCCTTGATGACATCCTGTGTGAGCTTAGACACCGCAATGATATCGACGCGGAGCGTGACGTACTACTTAGGAGTATGCTGAGGCAGCAAGAGGAGATGATGGCCACCATACACTAGATCAGAGAGCACCAGATTGACTTTGCTGACAGGACCGAGCATAATATAGGTGACCTCATCGAGCAGATGAAACGGTTACACGTGGAGGTATCAGACATGAGAGAGCTTATGCAGCATGTACCACACCTAACTTTTGGTAGAGGCGGCATTGGATGTCATAGAGGTTGAGGTCGACATTGAGCCTCATACCAGGTTTTATTCGCTCCTATTTCCACCTTGTACTGAAACATTGGGGACAATGTTTGGTTCAAGTGTGGGGGTGGAGCTTTACCGCTTTATTTTGTTTTCTTTTCCTGCTTTATTTTTCATTTTTTTTCTTTCTACTGCTTTCTAGTTAGTTTTTGTTTGTTTTTGTTGTTTTGTGTTTAGTTGAGTCCTATTGCATGATACTCTGTTTACTTGTTAGAATTCTCCCTTAGATTTGACCCCCATTGGAAAAAATTTGTTCTGATTCACTGGCTTGACACCCTTAGAGTATAGGTTGTTTCTCACCTTTAGGCTATGTTAGATAGACTTGGGAAAGTTTCGATAAAATCGGTACCGTCCTAACACCCTAAACTTCCTAAGTATATGATGTCAATTTGAATAGCCATTATGCCGAGACCTTGAGTTCTAAGTTTCTAAAGTAACCTCTTAAGTAATTTATATTAGCAGTCAGCACCATCCTAATGCCACACTAAGTAAGGAACCGATGCAAATATGTGTGTGATCTCAAAAATTTGAAAAATATATATTTGTAGAGAAAATCGAATGATAGGATAAGTCCCTTCTAAGTTAGGTGGTCCTCGCCCGACCATTTATCCCAACGGGATGGACTCTTTGAATTCGAAAGAATAAACAAAGGAAAAAAGAAATATAATAATAATGAGATCATTAGACACTAACAGGTTCGCGTACCATGTGCGTGCGGGGATAACAGACTTAATGTGATTGCGCTAGACTGAAAAGAGGTGAAAAAGAACAAAGAATGTAGGTCGATTTATAATGGCACAATTTGGATTGGTTTACATAGGGGGAGTTTTCATTCGCGATATGCGAATGTGTGTCACTACGGTATCCTTAGTGTCGATGTATAGTACTTATCTGTTTAGCATTAACCTAGCAACCTTTATCTTTTAGAGTTTTTGTCATGCCTATGTCTCAGACGCTGCACTTATTTGTTTATTGCGTTAGGGATTGCTTGAGGACAAGCAATGGTCTAAGTGTGAGGGAGTTTGATAACGTGAAAACATATCATATTTATTAGGCTCAAAACGTATGATTTCGTATTTATTTTAATTTGTTTTTATTACTTTTACGTCATTTTGTGTTTGTTTTGCAGCTTGTTGCATTTCAGGAGCACTCAAGCGAGGTTGGTGGAAAGAAGAGCAGAGAGCATATTTTGGGCATTCTGGCACAATGGCGTTCGCCATTCCCTAATGGTGTTCGCCATCCCCTAATGGCGTTCGTCATTGTCAGGGATGCCACGTCATTTAATGAGGAGCCCAATGGTGTTCGCCATCTTCCTTAATGGTGTCCGCCATTATCATGCAGACTAGTTTTTACGAATTTCTATTGAAACTTCCCTTTGCCACTTCCTATTTTCCCTCCAACCGCCCCCTGCACGTTCAAAAGGCCTCTCAGCAGTTACCTAGACTATATATAGGTCTCCTCTGAGAGGAAGCGCTGTAAAAATTCGTGCGGAAGTGCTGTAGAAATTCTTAGGCATATATTTTACTTTTAAAGTGACAATAACTCACATCGAGGTATTGTCACAATATTAATCTGTATTTTCTCGCATTACTTTCTGCACCTTTGGACCGAAGCAATCTTGCCAGAATAAAGTTGTTTTCTCCAGTTCAGTTTCGTGCAAATTTATTTACAGGTTTTTTGTTTACCGTTTTCTTTACCTTAGCAAAAATTGTTTTATTGCTCTACTTGCTAGCATGCTGTCTTTAAATTTGAATGCCATGACTATGCTGTTTTCGTCTGAAATAATGGATTGCTAATCTTGTCTGAGTCCAGCGTATGAGGACCGTCGTTATCGACGAGACTCAGTTAAAAATAATAGGCGCGTAATTGTGTTTTAAATTCTGTTTTGGTTTTAGTTTCTAAATTGTGTGTTTTATTGTTTCGTCACGAGAGTGAGTATCAAATTAAGGTTCGAGCCGATGCCGCGAGAGTGTGAGGATTAAACCGGATACTGCAAACTAGGCATCGATCCTAAACATAGTGAGAGAGCTTTAGGTGTCGATTAGGATCTAATTGATTTTCAAAATAAGCTTTCTAAGTAAAATGGGCGAAGGAGAGCAAAATCTTGTGGTTAAGGAGTATGGCTCAGTCAATTGCGCGAGAGTGTGAGACGGTGTCTTTAAACCATGGCCTTAGCTTTACACAACATCAATAGTTAACGGTAGATTGATTATTAGTCTCTGTGGGTTCAATATCTTTAAAAACTACGCGATAGACTGTATACTTGTAGTTAGGTTTCATTAGAATCGTAAAGTCATGATCACCTGCTCTGATGCCAATTGGAATTCTGTCACGCTAATACCAGATGTCGAGACAGATGTCACAACACTGGGATCAAAACACAGTTTAAACACACACAACCAATAACTATAAATTGTAGAGAGTAAATAACACTAGAATTGTTAACCCAGTTAAGTGCAACTCACCTACATCTGGGGGCTACCAAGCCATGAAGGAAATCCACTATTAGCAATATTAATTCGAAGCTAAACAATCCCAGTTTATAACTTCTCATTTAATCCCTACCCAGTGCAACTTCTACCTAGAAATTACCATCTAGATATGAGAAACCCCTCTCACTTCCTAAATCACCTCGGTGGTATCAAACATTCCCAATCCCAATGACTGTATACAAAACAAACGAATAGAAGACCACACTTCCAAAATAATACTCGATTTTGCTTAAAAGTTTCAACGAAGAACAATACACTCTTTGCTTTAAAGCTTAGAGTAAACAATGAACAATCAGTCAAACTCGATGCATAAGAAGATACATGAGTGACATACAATTAACAAACCAAAACCCTATAGACCAACCAAAACTACGACTAATCCTAATTCCACAATTCTCACGTTATGCTCTCTTCTTCAAATAGGGGTTTTCTTCTCTTTAAATAGCCTTCAGACCTATGGACTTGGGCTTCTTGAGGCGCATAAATAGCAAGAATCAGTATAAACTGACTGCAAATTAACCTGCATCAAAATGGAAGGAAAATACAAACTTTCCTAAAAAGGCTCAAGGATCATTTTTACAAAAAGTAACAGAATCTGCAATAACAGAAATTCCCACAATATTCTCCCATAACAGTCGCCCACGTGTGCATAAAAACACACTCAAAAAACACACCAAAATTACCAAAATAGTCATGCCTTATTTACCTGGGATAACATGTCCCAACATCATGTAGAACATGATGTCTGACTGACATGACAGAACATCTGGTTCAACATCTTGCTTAACAGCATGTTGTTTTACCAAAATGCAGCCAATCCAAAAACCACGGGACTTACATGAACTATGAAATGATTTGTGAAACGGTTTGAAATTAGTTTTGAATTGATGGTAAAAATGGTTAAAGAATAAATGAAAGGAGAGAACCGTAACACAGTTGCGAATTGCATCGCAAGGGCGTGAATTCTAGTGTGATAATGTGAACACTAGCGCGAGGCATAACATAACGCCGCAAGCCAATCAAATCACAAAATGACATAGGATGCACCAAAATAAGAAGATAGAAGTGCATACACAAATAATTACAACACTCATTCATCGCAATTGAATCGAAAAAGTAAACAAAACCGACGTGTGCACGTATCAAGATATTATAACGCGGGGATGCGAATTGAAGTCACATAACACCAATATGTGTGATGCAAAGCAGCTAATTCATAATATAAGTTTGATTTAGATATAACGATATTGAATCTTGTATCTCAACACAAATCAAATTACAAGTTGCTAACGCGAAACGCGGTCATCACAAATGATTTTAACACAATAAAGTATTACACCACGAAAGCAAAAGGCACGGGTCGAAAATGCAAAGTAGCAAAAAGTAAAAGTGAATTGTCCTTATGCAAAATTATTAAAAGCGTATTCAGTCGAATCTAAACGTGACTGAATCTAAATAAACGTGACTTAATCTAAACGTATTAAAATAATCTACGCAAAATAAATTTATGTAAAACAGACAGTCGCGTATCAAATCTCGCAGTAAAAAGTACCCGGATGAAAACGCTCAGACAGATTAAAATGCGACCGCACGAAGATGCGAAAAAATATACCGACACACCGGGTTAAATAACGTGTAATGTAGATTAATAAAAGAGATTGTTGCAGGCCAAAACCTAAAAAGTTATTCACTGCTTTTACGCGCTGTTAAGAAATTGATTCAACCGGTATATTTGTAAAACCGAAATTTTATTCTAAGCAAAACAAAATAAAGTAGGATGCATGAATGTTTACAATGCCCTGACAAAATTGGGGTATGATGGTATTCGCTAGTCTATCTGCCTTGACTACTCGGGTGTGTTCTTTCATCTCTCTCATCCTTATTTTATAATGTGTGTCTTAAGATTGAGGGAGGGAACCATTTACATTGTTTTCTTTCATTCTGTTTTCATTGTTTTTGTTTTTTCTTAAATAAATAAAAATGCATGTTTTTTCTTTGGTTTTTAGGTAACAATTGTGAGTATTTTCTTAGTTCTCTTGACTAGAGACTCGTGGTGTGATGTGACTAATTTGTTGTGCATTTTTAGTATGACAAGTAGGATTAAATGTTGAATTGTGCATCAATTGTGGTAGATCATTAACCTTTGTGAGATTTGAGCCTTTTAATGGATAACATTAAAAATCCATCTCTTTCTTCTTGTGTGATTTCGCTCAGGTCTCTTAGTCACTCTAGAACTTGAATTGACTCTTGTTGAAGCTTTTTGTTTACTTGTGCATGTAACACCCTTCTACACCCCAAAACAATAATCTGATATTTTAATTAGAAACGTAACCACAAGGGTGTCACACACATCAAATCACATAACCTGCTCCGTAACACGGGTTACCACAGAAATAAATTCAAATGCACATACTTATACCTGGGATGTTACACGACATCCAACACATCTTATTTGTACTTGGGATGTTACACGACATCCAACACATCTGATTTTGGTCAGGTAATTGTATAATAAGACATTCAGTACATGTCCTCTCATGCTCAACCAAGAATTTACGATATCGTTGTAGCGGAATCATTATAAACATGCAACAATAGTATTGTAACCCAAGACATTAAGTCTCATGAATTTCAACTTAATAGCATAATCAAAAGAGTATTAAAATCAACTCAAAACAACTTAAAAATCGCAACAACACAAAAAGTTTGTAACGTCGACAACAATGACACAAAAATCAAATCAAGCGTTTATCCCAACCCGATGTTACATGATCAGAGTAAGGAACCACTAAATAAAAGCGATAAACTACATAAGTCACTTCAAGATCTATCCTTCCACTTACTTCAGTCAAATTTACTCTGGAGTATCTGCATGATGCCCATGTAAAGGCACATTCAATGGTGGAAAACAATCAGGATTAGATTAACTAATAATATCACACACTAATTGCAACCACATCAACATATCAAGTATTCTCATCCACATGTCATAACACCAAAAATAATCACCAAATGCAACGCAAATGTAAATGTACTCGACAACTGACTCAGCATGCATGTGGTACCAAATTGTGAACACTCACGTCCATTTCACTCCACGATCCCCACCATAGGATCGATTCCCTCTTGGAATCGGAGCACACCAAAATCGCTACCATCACCATAGGCAACGCTTCACTAACTCCTCAATAGAATTGGCTACTCGCACTCGATCCCCAGCATAGGATCAAAGCTCACCAAAACTGAATTAAAGTCTGTACACCATGATGCATGAATTCACAATAACATGCAATATCACCAAATTAATCACCAAAATAATCACCAAAATTAACACCAAAATGATCATCAAATAATCGTTCAAGACTAAAATCAAAATTATCATCCAAAATTATAACTCCAGAGAGTTCCCAAGGAACTCTAAAACAACTCTAAGGTACTCAAAAATGTTCTACGGACAACTGTTGCACATAAAGATAATTCTTATGAACACAATCGGTAACTCCGACAATTCTATGGACAACTCTAATAAAATTAGAGATAACTTAATTTTGTCTTTTAACCTGAATATTTATCTCTAAATTGAAACTAAAAAAAACATTATAAGAATAATGTTAAATTATTATTATTATTATTATTATTATATAATGAAATATATGTATATATTAGTAAACTTAGAAACATTTTTGTCAAATTCACTCGCTAGCCTATTAATCCAACTAACTGCTACTTGATATACATTTTCGTTTATAATGTCGCTACAATGTCGTACTACGCTTAGAGTGACGCTAGCATACACATATGTTATCATAGTAAATATTTTGCCATATAAATAGTGATGATTTTTTTTTTCTAAAAGCAATATGATTACTCAAAAAACCTGCACAAGGGGTGCAGAAACCCTTACAACAAAATGACATTACCCTATACTACACTTAAGGGGAGTCGTATACCAATCGTAAAAAGGAACATTACAGTTTCTAGCACTGATCAACCACTTTCAACTGAAAAATTTTAAAGAGTTCAGAATATCTAACACATTCATTTTTTTTCTTCCCTCAAACGACCAGCAATTTCTATTATACCACAAAAACCAGACAACTACTCCCCATATATCTCTGCCTACTCTACTACCAGAATATTTATGCACAACATCCTCAAAATGATCCAAACATTCAGTACAATCTTCAGTCCTCACGCTACAAATCCCCAGCCATAGTTCTACACCTCTCCAAACTTCCATAGCAGTCTTACAAATCAGCAAAACATGAACTATAGACTCCTCTTCAATCCCACACAAACTGGACACGACAAACAACCTCCTTCTATTATTATGTTTCTCTTAGCCAGCAAATCCTTTGTAGCAATCCTTTCCCTAATAACTCGCCACAAGAAGATTTTTATTTTCGTCGGTAAAAAGACCTTTCCAAATGCTTCTTAACGCCTTTAACTTCTCTCCAAGACTCGGATCTTTTCTGTTGATATTAAAAAGATCATAGTCGGACCTATCAGAGAACCTCTCATCCTCATTAACCTTAACTTTATTAACAATTCTCCATTCAAAAACGTTTTCAGCCAACTTCTTAGGAGCAACATCCTGCAGTAAGACAAACAGTTCCTCTTTCTCAATCTCCATAACAGAACATGGTTGAAATGCTTTGAAGGAACTGTTCCAGCTCCATTCGTCTTCTTTCCAACTACCAGAACCTTCAACAGACACCCTGGAATCAATCACAAATTAGAAAAGGTTAGGATAAACATCCTTAAGAGGTTCTGCAATTATCCAGGAATTATGCCAAAAAGAAATTTTCTTCCCATTTCCAAGCTTGCACCTTAGATTATCCACAAAAGAATCTCTCCTAGCCCCTTCTTCATAACTCACCCCCCTTAAATCCCTCCACCATATGGATTCAGAGGGTTTAGCTGTTTCACCTTCAAAATTATTGAGTTTCAGAACCAAATTGCTTCCATACTTACTTTCAAGCAGACTCTTCCAAGCAATATCTTCTGATTGCATCATTCTCCATTTCCATTTCAGAAGAAGAGCTTTGTTAAAACTAGCTAATTCCTTTATTCCCAACCCTCCTTTCTCTATTGGTAAGCACACCGAATTCCATCCAACCCAATGTAATTTCCTCTTGTTTTCATTACCTCCCCAGAAAAAACTACTAATCAATCACTGTAAGATTTTCAGAACCCCTACTGGCACTTTATAAAAGGAGAAGCATATAGGGGAAGAGCATTTAAAATAGAATTAATGAGAACCAATCTTCCACCAATAGAAAGCAGCTTTCCTTTCCAATCTGACAGCCGATTCCTAACTTTCTCAACAATTTTTCTCCACATATATTTCCTCCTAGGACTCTCTCCTATGAATACTCCAAGAAATTCACAAGGAAAATTCATCTTCTCACAGTTCAAAAATATAGATGCTGCATCCAGAAATTCTTGGCTCACATTAACTCCACCTATTCTACTCTTCATAAAATTAACCTTGAGACCAATTACCATCTCGAATCCTCTAAGCACTGCCTTGATGCTCCATAAGTTTTTCCAATTCGCTTCTCCAAACAAAAGAGTATCATCGGCAAACTGCGTTATACAATACCTGTTCTCCGAACTAACTCTAAAACCTTCATACAACCCTCTCGCTTCTGCACTCTTTACTAACTGAGACAATACTTCCATAACCAGCAAGAAAAGAAAAGGGGATAAAGGGTCCCCTTGCCTCAGACCTTTAGAAACTTTGAACTCTTCCGTGGCACTTCCGTTGACCAAGACAGACATCCCTCCATTAGAAACTAAAGTCGAAAACCAAGTTAACCACCTCTCTCCAAAGTTCATTTTCACAAGTAATGCCTTAAGGAACTCCCACGAAACACAGTCATACGCTTTCTCAAAGTCAATTTTCATAACCACGCAACTCTTCTTATAACGTTTCGCGTAATCTATCAGCTCATTCGCTATCAGCACACCATCAAAGATACACCTGCTATTAACAAAAGTCGTCTGCTCCTTCGACACTAAAGAGTTAACAATTGCCTTCATTCTTCCAACTAGAAGTTTTGAAAGAATCTTTTGATAACAATTAACCAGACATATTGGCCGATAGTTATAAAGAGACTGAGGGTTCTTAACCTTTGCTACCAAAGATAAAAAAGAAGCTTTAGCAGCCCTAGTCAACACAGGCCTAGAGAAAAATTCAAGAACGAACCTAACGATGTCATCTTTCACAATATCCCAACATACCTGAAAAAAGGCAAATGTAAATCCGTCTGGCCCAGGACTCTTACTGCCATTACAGTCCCAAACAACTGACTTAATTTCGTCTTCCAAAAAATCCAATTCCAGCCAGGTTTTTTCCACTTCTGTCAAACGCTTCAACTCTAATTCATCAATATTTGGGCGGGAGTAATTGGTCTCCCTAAAATTGTCTTCATAATATCTTCTCACCTCCTCTTTAACTCCTTTCACGTCTTCTATTACACCACCATTCTTGTTAACAAACCAAATACAGTTTCTGATTCTCCTCCTTCTAACTGTATAATGAAAGAATTTAGAATTGCAATCTCCCTCCTTCAACCATAATTCTCTCGCTTTCATTCTTATCAACTCTTCTTTGTGGTTCAAAGACTTCCAAACCGACTCACTCGCTTGAGATCTCTTATCCACTATTTCCTTAAAGCTTGTAAAACCAAGCCTACTGACTTCTTCGTCCAAATCGTTAAGATGTTTTATAGCTTCCTCTGCCTTGACATCAATCCAACCAAAAACCTCTTTGTTGCACACCCTAAGCTTATCCTTTAACTTTCTTAACTTCATCTTAAGAACATAATCCCCTCTCCCTTGAATCTCTGTAGATTCCCAAACTGACTTAACAAAAAATTTGAATTCAGGGTGCTTCATCCAACTATTAATAAACCTAAACGGCTTAGGCCCCCAATTGACATCATTAGTTTTCAACCACACTGGACAATGATCAGATATCTCCCTCCTCCCGATATGTTGACCAGTGATACTCCAATCCTCAACCAATTTCTCAGACACCAAAAATCTGTCCAACCAGCTTATAGAGTTCCCAGCCCTATTGTACCAAGTGAATTTGCCTCCCTCACAAGGGACATCTATACACTATATATCAATTATGAAGCTCCTAAAATCTTCCATCTCTTTACTCCTCGTACCCTCCATAGCCCCTTTCCTCTCTTCTTTATAGGCCACTGAATTGAAATCTCCCCCCACTACCTAATCACCCCTGCCAAACCACCTCTTCTTTCTAACCAAGTCTTTCCACAACTTCCTCTTCTTAACCAAAGAACAATCTGAGTAAACATTAACAAGGAATAACTCCCTACCCTTCCACATCACATTAACCCCTACATATCCTTCATCTCTAAAACTGCTAATTAATTCCAAATAATCTTTCCTCCACATTATAAGCATACCCCCTGCACTACCTAAAGCATCAGAAGCCGTCCATTCCATTTCTTGATTACCCCACAACGAAGAAACAAACTTAACGTCTAAACCCGCTCTTTTAGTCTCTTGAAGAAAGCAAACATCAACACCTACAGATTGGACCATTTTTGCCACTCTCTTTCTCTTCACAGAGCTACCGCTACCTCTCATGTTAAAAGAGAGAAAATTCATAACTTACCGTTTGATTTAGCCTCCCTCAATCTCTTATTTTCTTCGTCTCTCCTCTCCAGTTTTCTAATCTCATTCTCCATACCTTCCTCCTCTCCCCTCACTCCTACACCTAGAGACACAACAATATCACGAACCCTGCTTGCCACCTTACTTTCAAAGTCATCCCAAAATCTTTTATTCCCAATTAACACCTCATAATCTGTCACTGAATGGCAGCGCACACTCTATTCCTTTACCTCAGAATCAACTGGTCTTTGAGGAGAAAAATTTTTGATCTTACTGTTAAAACACTTTGACTGAGAATGAGAAGTTAAACCACACGCAATCTGTAGCGAGTGATTTTTGGATGTGGTTGCGAAGCACAATCGCTCTAGTACTACAGCTCGATTCATTTTTTATCCTATTGAAGCTGATGAAGGAAGGGAAATAGATGTCTCCAACTAACCCTGCTTACATACTGAGGTTAAACAGTCAAAACTGTTGGTTTACAGATGCTACAAAGATTCGGGGTCTCTCCTAGGTTATTTTGTTAAAAAAAATGTTTTAGGCTATCAGTTGAAATGTTAGGACGGATGTATGAAAGTACGGGATTTTGGGTTTTTGTTTAGGGTGCTCGCTAAGATTTTTCTTTCAATCTTATGCCTACGTATACCCGTTTACCGAAACAGGGAAATCAGAGCGATCGTAGTTCCTCCTATTCTACGGGAGGAAATGGTGTTTTGGTGTCTTGTTCAAAGCCCAAGACGTGAAGCTAAAGGTAGTTTGTATCTTGTTCAAAGCCCAAGATATGAAACTAAAAAGTCTATTTGTATATTGTTCAAAGCCCAAGATATGAAGCTAAAAGAGTTTGACTTTAGAGAGAATTTGTCATCTCTAAAGAGGGGTTTGTATGTCACAACTGTTTATAAAGGAGAATTACTTTAACCGGGATTTGTGAATCCGGCAATGCCATAATTTCCTTTATAGGGGATTTCCAACCTGAAGGAGAAGACTTTAACTCAGTTTAGAGCAATGCCATCTTTCCTTAGGAATTTCTCATGCTAAAAGAGGGACAGTGGCGTGGATGTAAATAATCCAAAGGCTTGCCGCTTACAGCGATTAGATGAAGGGGGAGGAGTTGTTGATGTTTGTGTACTGTTAACGAGGCACAGCTTTGATGCTAAAAGGTTTATTGGATCAACCAGTGGTTTTCTTATACAAAGTCTAAGAGGTGGCTAATATGTGTCTCGTACAAAGCCCGAGAGAGAGGCTGAAAGGTTTTGACTCAACGAGGGAGTCTTTTGGTATCTCGTATAAAGCCCGAGATGGAGGCTATTTGACTCAACAAGAGAGTTTTTTTTTGTATCTCGTACGAAGCCCGAGATGGAGGCTAAAGATGGTGACTCACCAAGAGAATCTTTTATACTCAACAAGAGAGTGATTTTGTATCTCGTACGAAGCCCGAGATTGAGGCTATTTGTTAGCTCCGCTGGGGAGAATCATTGTATAAAGCCCAAGAGAGAGGCTATGGTGCTATTTCAGTTGAGTGACAGGTCCAGTATGTGGGTTCAAAGAGAAAATCAGTTCTTATATGAGTAATGTTGTACTCATGGATTTGTTCTAAGGATCGGGGTTATTTCCTGTTCTTTAGGGAAATGAGAAATCCAAAGGGTATTGAGATTGTCCGAGTCTACGGGGTTCCTTCCTATTCTTGAAGGGTGCTTGAGAATGTCTTTGAGACTCAAGGAAATTAGACTGTCCAAGTCTAGAG
Organism: Lathyrus tuberosus; assembly: GCA_022829125.1. Lineage (NCBI taxonomy): Eukaryota > Viridiplantae > Streptophyta > Magnoliopsida > Fabales > Fabaceae > Lathyrus > Lathyrus tuberosus. The sequence goes on from JALAZF010000145.1 coordinate 12,304,946, forward strand.
TTTTATCTTTTGTACTATGTTTTGAGAAACAACAGTAGACTCTTGGAAAGACTGTTCTATTAAGATGACTGATTTCTGTTCCTATACCTTTAGGAGGTCGTCAAGACAATTTGTACGAAGCCCAAGAGGAGGCTGGAAACTTTTAAGAAGCCGAGTGGTCCTTGTATGAAGCCCAAGAGGAGGCTATCATTCCCGGAGGAAAGAATCATTATATGAAGCCTAAGAGGAGGCTATGAATACTTCTAAGAAGCCGACGGGTCCTTGTACAACGCCCAAGAGGAGGCGGGGATGCTTTTAGGAAGCCTGTGGGTCCCCAAACCCCGAGAAATTCAACACATACTATTCGCAACGAATAGATCAAGCCAGGAAAGTTCGAGAATTTGGAAGAAACTCAAGAGATGCAATTCACGGAGAAGAGATCATCTCTGGGGAGTAGAGTTTCTTGACAAGTGCTTTTAAGAAGCCTGTGGGTCCCTAAACCCCCGAGAAATTCAAGACAGGCTATTCACAAAGAATAGATCAAGCCAGGAAAGTTCGAGAATTTGGAAGAAACTCAAGAGATGCAATTCACGGAGAAGAGATCATCTCTGGGGAGTAGAGTTTCTTTGACAACTTCTACGAGTGACAGTCTATGAAAGGGTTCACCGAGAATGCTGCCTTTCATGTCTCCTTTTTGTTTAACCCCAAGAGGAGGGAAGGCTGTGTCTGGTAATCCTATGGGGATCTAGTTTTGACTATTTAAGAGTGATCAACAAGGCTTAGTGCTAGACGTAATTGTCGGGGAAACTCTAAATATCTATACTATTATTACACAGTTGATATGAGTTTATGAAAGAAGACTTACAGCGAAACAGCCCCACAATACAGTTATATGTATATGAAACCGGGAAATGAAAGCGTATAAACACTTACTCGGTTGTAGAGCTTCCATGCTGTTTGGTTAGTTGTTCAACAAAGAAAGATTGAAAACAACAGTATATTTCAAAATCAAAGGAGAAAGTGCTTTGAAAAAGAAAGATTTGGGGCTTACAGCTCAAGGAGAGGCCCAGGGTTTTATCAGTGATTGCACTGTTGAATTTGTACAGAGGGACTTATACGAGTGACTGACGCCCAAAAATTGTTTTCTGTACAAAGGAATGGGTCTTACACTCTCTCAAGAGGCCCAAAAGGTTTAAAGAAAAAGAGTGGGGCTTATAACACGAGGGTAGGCCCAGATGATTTTTCGTTTAAAATGGCGATCGCGCCGAGATTTTTTTTTAACGCAAAGGGGCTTATACAATATCTGAGGCCCAAAATTGTTTTGTTTAAAAGGGGATTGGGTTTTACACTCTATTAGAGGCCCAAAAGTTTTGAAATGGGTCTTACTACTCGAGGGTAGGCCCAGAGTTTGTTTTTCAACGGACGATGATCGCGCTGAACTTTTTGAAATACAACGGGACTTATACAATAAGTGAGGCCCAAAAAGGTTGTATTAACAAAGGGTTGGGTCATACACTCTAATAGAAGCCCAAAAGTTTTGAAATGGGTCTTACTACTCGAGGGTAGGCCCAAAGTTTGTTTTTTAACGGACGATGATCGCGCTGAACTTTTTGAAATACAATGGGCCTTATACAATAAGTGAGGCCCAAAAAGGTTGTATTTACAAAGGGTTGGGTCTTACACTCTAATAGAGGCCCAAAGTGTTTTGAAAATGATTTATGAGGGTTGAATTAATCAAAAACCCTAATTTGTTTTCAAAATGTGTTTTAATTGAATAAAAATTCAATTAAAATGATCAAACTTGTTTAACATATGGAAAACAAATTGTGATCTTGGATTAATGCTTCAAAAATTAAGTATTGACCTACAAAATAATTAGAAGGCATTAAAAGTTGCAAAATCAAGGTGGAAAAAATATTCAAAATGTCAAAAAACAATTAAAATATTAATTCTTTGCAAAAATATCAATTATATGAAATAAATAATATTTTTGGGATTTTTTGGGAAAATAAAATATTTTAACATTTTTGTGAATTATTAAAAAAAGACTCAACTCAAAATCATTAAAACTCAGAGAGAAATTAATTTTTGAATCAATTAAATAAAATCACAAAATTCAAATATTTGAATTTGAGAGAAATGGCGCCAAGAACAGCTGAAGAACACGCGCGTTTTTCAGTTTTGCCCAGATTTACATTTTCTATCCAATCTCACTGAATACTTGATCATATCATGCAATCCACATACCAATCAACTCGTTTCAACCTCACGGTCATGTCTATGGCAATTAATTTTATTTAAATTAAGCATAAAACAAGAAATCACGAAAAATCCTCAAGAACCCTAAATTCTGCATGAAGGCTGGGATTTTTGATACACGATTCAAACAAAGCAATTACATGAGGGGAAACATTCCATGCATGATTATGAACATTTGGCAAAAGTACTGTGCGAGGAAATATGCATAGATTGAGAGATGACCAAGTTTAGGCTTACCTCTAGGTCGTGACAGCAAGAGCAAATTAATTTCTGAGTAGGAGGTGTTACAGATGAATTGTGATGATCTAAACAGCTTCCCTACACCCTATGGAGTGTGTTTGAATGCTTGGACTTGATGGAAATTGGCTGGATCACTTCATGGCATCTCAACTGCAACTTGGTTAAAACCTTGAGCAATTGACTGGTGATTCTGAGAAATCAGTGTTCCAGATGTTGTTTAAGTGTTTGATCAGCTCACATATGATGTATATGAGGTGTGTGGGTGTGTGATTGGTTTGAGTGGAATTGCTCTCTAATGAAAAACCCGATAGTGACTTGCTAAGAAAGGCATTTTTTAGAGTGAGAAGTGGATTTTGGGAAAGGAAAGTGTTGTAGGCCTTTGGTGTACTTAAACTGGTCACAATTGAGCTCTATTTATAGTAGAGCAAGTTTGTTTTGCAAGGAATAGTGAATGGCAACTGCTGAGTAGGTTTGGCCAATGTTGGCAAATGAAAATCCAAGTCTCCTCTAGCCATTGACTAGAGGTTAGGACACAGGCTGCTGGTCCCCTTGGTCTTGGATAAGTCTTGACTGAATTCAGTTGCTAATGGCTCAGTCCATGCCACCTTGGTGCTTCCATTGAATGCTCCAATCCAAAATTGGAGTCTTGTCCCTATTTTGGGCAATTCTAGGTTTAGCATGCTATTTCTTGTTCCAAGGACTTTGGAGGCTTGGCTCAGTGATTGCCCCCTTTAGATTCAATCCTCAGATGTGTCCAAGGTGATGATAAGGCTTGGAATTGGCTGATTTTGGCAAATCGACCAAAAGTGCAAAAATCTGCCTTGCCTTGGCAGGTTTCAGCAAGGCAACTTGCCAATGTCATATCTCATGGCTCAAGTTGAATTTGGTGATGTTCTTGGCCATTTTGGAAAGCTCTTATATAATACAACAACTGTTTGATCATATTTGGTTTTGATACTGTTTGGATCCAAGTGAAAAATGTCCCTACATTTGGAAAAAAGTAAGGCAAAATCTGACTTAGTGAAATTTTCACTAAGTGTTGGAACAAAGTGACTTTTCTTGATTTTGATCACTCCATAACTCAAAATCCATGAGGAATTTGGACATAGGTCAGTATGACGCTTTTGTAGAGGGCAGTGAGATCTACAAATCAAGCTTTGGATGGAAAAAAATGGCTTTGTGGTTTAGGAGTTATGATCCTCCAAAGTTGGTACCTTTGTCACTTTTTTTCATAACTTAGAAAATTTTCCAAGTTTTTATGGTTACCCCTTTTACAAGTTATCCCATTTTCTTTGATTTTTCTTGATGAATGATGATTCAAATCATACATTAACATCATTTTAGGGTTAAAAATCCATTTTGTGAAAAATCTCAAAAAGTCAAAGTTGACTTTTGTGCACAGTTGACTTTTTGTCAGATGAATTCCAAACTGTGCAATTCTTCAGGAAATCATATCCTTGACCTAAATCAAACTTGATGGACATGTTCCATGGGTGTTATAGGGTATGTTGAATCATGTCTTAGGGCTTGGGAGCATGTCCTGGTTAAAAGTCAAAGTTACAGTTGACTTTTCCCACGAAATCATGTCTTGAGGTCTTGGTTCATAATTTGTCCCAAAAGTCAACTTAGGGGTGAATTAGGTCAAGAAACCCTAATTCCTGATTTTTGATGAATGCATCTCCTGAGGCGAGATTGACTTAATGATTGGGTTTATGAGGTTCCATGGAGCATATTAGGTTATGTTTTGGATCTTTGGCTTATGCCCAGATGAAAATTTCCATCTGGAGGCCCTAGTCGACCAAAACCCTAATTTGGTGACACTGGCGATCTTGAAGCTTGATCCATCTAGGAGGGAGCAACCTTGTGCTTAATCCTTGAAGTGGGAGTCTTCTTGATACATTGTGGATGTTTGAGAGGTTAGACAAGTTGAAGATCATGTCATTCCTTGATTGATCCTTTGTCTAAGCACTCAGAGTGGGCTTGAAACCCTAATTTTGATTGTCGTGAATGCTCAACAATTCCTTTAGGAGATTGAGGAGGCATAAAGGTACATCCATATTGTGATGAGGATTTGCACAATGATGGGAAATCTTAGTGGTCAAAATTTGGGATATGACAGATGCCCCTATTTAATCTTCTTGGACCCGAAGGTGTGAATGATGAAGGTATTCGGGCATTCGGGGTGCAAGAGGATTAAATATCGGAATAACCGAAATTTTGATGGTGGTTATGAATGGTAGTTCACGCATCCATCTTCTTTCGCTAAGTGTTGATACTTAGAAAAGGTAAAACTTCCCCTCGATCTTGGTTTCCTACCAAGGAACTGGTCTTAGTTGCGGAAATAAACTTCACCTCGATCCTGGTTTCCTACCAAGGAACTGGTCTTAGTTTCTGATTTAAACTTCCCCTCGATCCTGGTTTCCTACCAAGGAACTGGTCTTAGTTTCTGATTTTAACTTCCCCTCGATCCTGGTTTCCTACCAAGGAACTGGTCTTAGTTTCTGATTTAAACTTCCCCTCGATCCTGGTTTCCTACCAAGGAACTGGTCTTAGTTTCTTTTGTCAATAAACTTAATTGACAATGGACGCTATGCGTAGCAGTTTTCCTTAAACTTCTCACCGAATTTTCCTGGGGAGATGCCATTTGATGGAAAAAGTTTCGATGCCAGACTTGCTGGGGAACCCAGTCGTCTGAGTTGTAGAGGTGTACAAACTTCTCTGTTGGAGATGCCATTTGTTGACTCTATTTGGGGAATGCGAGTCCCTTGAGATACTGCTTTCACGCTTGGGGATATTACATCATACTTTTCTCGGGATCTTCCCGGAGAAATACCATATGATAGGATCCAATTTTGAGGTGCCGATGACCTTTTCATCAGTGGTTTTTTCGGAGAAAAACTGTTGTACCACCGAATCTCTGATTAAGAGGCTTTCTCTAGGGATTTTCCTTAATCCGGGAAAGCAAGGATATCATCTTCAATGGCGAAGAGTGATGTTGACTGAAGGTTCTCTGGTTTTTCAGAGGTTCAAGTTATCAAAGTGGTCGAGGAGCCAACTTCCATCCAGAAATAAACTAGAAGAGAGAGATTGTTCAGACGCAGCATTTCCCGACAAGGAAAGAAACGACAACTGATTGAGAGGACTTTTATCACTAGGGGATAAGACCGACTAGAGTGACAATGATGCAATGTGAATGCGAATGCAAATCAACAATGCATGATGTATGTATGTTTATGCTGATAAAACTGACGCGACATACAAACTAAAAGATGAACATGACTGGATACTCGGCCATCGCGGGGCGAAGAATTACCGTTGGTCCAAAAGTAGCAATTCTACCTTGCTTAGGAGAAGTAGTCCTCGCGGGGAACTATGTTGGTTGGGCTTAGGGAGACGAGAACTCGGCCGAAGCGTGTCACACGAAACAAGGTCTCTGACACAGTTGATCCCTTCATTCAGGCGTACTGGGTTAAAAGGAATACTTTGATTCTGCACTTTGAAGTTTGCTTAATTCTAGATAAGCGATCGATGTTCTTTCGATGTTCAACAGTCAAAAGAAATTGCCATCTTTATTTTAAAACAGAAAAAGTTTTATAAGTAAATTCATTTTTGTTTTATTTCAAGAATCGTTGAGCATGTTAAAATGTCGTTCTATAAAGCTAAAACAAATGAGAATTACAAACAAAAGCACAAGGGCTCAAATTTTATTGATAAGATGGAGATCAGCCAAACGCGTGATTCCAAAGAATATTTACAAAGTTAGAAAATGGTAATTTACAGGGAAAAGGGCTACGTTGAAACATAACGACCACTATCCTTCTACCAACTTTGAATTCGGGACATCCTGAGCTTCTGTCGAAGATGACCTTGACTGGAGTTTTCCTCCGATGGATAGTGTAACTGCTGCTAAGGGACTTGCCTTTGTCGAACATAGTTACTTGCCATTATCCCTAAATTTTGCCTGGATTGTACTGTGATGTTTCCAATCCACCGGGATGATTTTTTTTATTGTCTCTAACTTTTTCCTAGACCGCTCTTTCGGGTTTTCAATCCACCGAGACGTTTTTTTTAGGCGAAGTATTTCTTGACTACATCAACATTCGTGGGGTAGGAAAATTCCTCTCCGTCCATGGTTGCAAGTCTCAAGGCGCCGCCTGAGAAAGATTTCGTGACCACATAGGGGCCATCATAATTCGGGGTCCACTTGCCCCGAGAATCAGTGAAAAAAGATTGTATCTTCTTGAGCACAAGGTCTCCTTTCCTGAAGACGCGAGGTCGGACCTTTTTGTCGAACGCCCTCTTCATTCTTTGCAGATACAACTGACCGTGGCATAGAGCTCTGATTCGCCTTTCTTCGATCAGATTCAGTTTGTCGTGTCGACTTTGACACCATTCAGCTTTTGTTAGCTCAGCTTCCATCAATACCCGGATTGATGGGATTTCTACTTCTATGGGGAGCACTGCTTCCATGCCATAAACTAGAGAGAAAGGGGTTGCCCCTGTTGAAGTGCGGACAGACGTTCGATAACCATGAAGAGCAAAGGGTAGCATCTCGTGCCAATCTTTGTAGGTTACAACCATCTTTTGAACAATCTTCTTGATGTTCTTGTTAGCCGCTTCTACCGCTCCGTTCATCTTGGGTCGGTAGGGAGATGAGTTATGGTGTTCAATCTTGAACTCTGCGCACAACTCTTTCATCATCTTATTGTTCAAGTTAGATCCATTATCAGTAATGATCTGGTTTGGAACACCATAACGGCATATGATATTGTTTTTGATAAATCGGACCACCACTTGTCGGGTTACATTAGCATACGAAGCTGCTTCGACCCACTTGGTGAAGTAATCAATGGCTACAAGGATGAAACTGCCACTCAGGAAGAAACTGCCAGCCAGCCTTCTGAGGGTTTTTCTGTCCTTCCTTGGTGCCCCAGGTGGGTACTCTTGTTTTTTAAGGAAGCATTTGATATCGTGATACCGAGGTTTGTCGTCTATGACTGCTTCAATCGTGAAGATGTAAGCGGGCCTTTCAAGGCGCATTACATCGATCTTAGCTATGTCATTCCATTGACCTACACTAATCATGGAAGAGAGTGTGGCTAATGCATCAGCCATGTGATTCTCATCACGAGGGATGTGATGAAACTCGATTCTGTTGAAGAAAGGTAACAACCTTCTTGCATAGTCTTTGTAAGGAATCAATCCTGATTGGTATGTGTTCCAATCTCCTTTAATCTGATTGATAACCAAGGCTGAGTCACCATATACGTCCAAGTTTTTGATCCTTAAATCAATCGCTTCTTCGAGACCCATAATACAAGCTTCGTATTCGGCCTCGTTGTTTGTACATTTGAACGTAAGTCGAGCGGTGAAAGGAATGTGGGTATCCTGAGGGGTAACAATTATTGCCCCAATTCCGTCTCCGTAATGATTGATAGCTCCGTCAAAGATAAGTCCCCACTGGGAACCTAGTTCTGGCCCTTCACTGGGTAGCGGTTCATCGCAATCTTTCATTTTTAGATACATGACATCTTCGTCTGGGAAGTCGAACCCGATTGATTCTTGATCGTCAATCGAATGATGAGCCAAATGATCGGCTAAAACACTCCCCTTAACGGCTTCCTGAGCGTGGTACTCTATGTCATATTCTGATAACAACATCTGCCAACGGGCAATCCTTCCCATGAGAGCAGGTTTTTCAAATACATACTTGATTGGATCCATTTTGGAGACCAACCAAGTAGTGTGACAAATCATGTACTAACGAAGACGTTTGGCTGCCCAAGCCAAAGCACAGCAAGTTTTCTCGAGCATCATGTACCGAGTTTCACAGTCGGTGAACTTCTTGCTTAAATAGTAGATGGCAGACTCCTTCCGTTTGGTTTTGTCTTGTTGGCCAAGTACACACCCCATTGAGTCCTCTAAGACTGTGAGGTAGATGATCAGTGGTCTTCCTTCCACTGGAGGTGATAGAATAGGAGGATTCAACAGATATTCCTTAATACTATCGAAGGCGGTTTGGCAATCTTCTGTCCAAACGCAATCCTGGTTCTTTTTGAGTAATTTTAAAATCGGCGCACATGTCGCGGTCATGAGGAATATGAATCTGGAGATGTAGTTCAAACGTCCCAGGAACCCTCTGACTTGTTTTTCAGTTTTCGGAGAAGGCATTTCTTGAATGGCCTTGACCTTGTCAGGATCAACCTCAATTCCTTTCTGGTTGATGATGAACCCTAAAAGTTTCACTGAACAGACACCGAAGATGCATTTGTTGGGATTCAAGCGGAGTTTGTACTTTCTCAGACGTTCAAATAGTTTCGACAGGTGGGTCACATGCTCCTCCTCTGTTTTAGATTTTGCAATCATATCATCGACATATACCTCGATTTCTTTGTGTATCATATCATGAAACAGAGTAGTCATGGCCCTTTGATAGGTTGCCCCAGCGTTCTTCAAACCGAACGACATTACCTTGTAACAAAAGGTACCCCATGGGGTAATGAAAGAAGTTTTCTCCATGTCTTTCGGCGCCATTTTGATCTGGTTATAGCCCGGGAATCCATCCATGAAGGAGAAAACTTTGAACTTTGTTGTACTGTCAACCAGCATGTCAATGTGTGGTAAAGGAAAGTCGTCCTTTGGACTTGCCTTGTTCAGATCCCTGTAGTCGACACACATTCTGACCTTTCCGTCCTTTTTTGGAATAGGTACTATGTTGGCTAACCATTGAGGATATTCAGATGTAGCGAGGAAACCCGCGCCAATCTGTTTTTGTACCTCCTTTTGATTTTGATGGCCATGTCCGGGTGAGTGCGTCTCAACCTCTGCTTTACTGGCGGACATTCCGATCTTAATGGTAAGTGATGTTCCATGATGCTGGTATCCAACCCTGGCATGTCCTGATAGGACCAAGCAAACACATCGTGAAATTCTCTGAGAAGCTTTGTCAAACTCTCTTTGGCAGTTGGACTGAGCAGTGCCCCAATCCTGATTTCTTTTCTCTCTTCTTCTGAACCTAAGTTTACCGTTTCCAACGGCTCTTTGTGAGGTTTAATGGACCTTTCCTTTTTTCTGAGTAATCGGGAGATCTCTTCTGGAATTTCGTTGTCAATTTCTTCTTCAGCCCCAAATACCGGGAACTCAAAGTTGGGAGAAGGCATCGGATCGTATGTTTCAACGGGGTTTAAAACAAGCAATCTGCATGACGTGATGATTCGTGTTTAGAAGAGACAGAGAGAATGCAAAAGTGTGTGCAGTGTATTTTTTTATTACTGCTTGTTTTTATTATTGAATTATTTTTTAGGATTACCATTTTCTGAGAAAAAGCAAAAAGAGAAAACAGCAATTAGTGCGGAAATTACAGAACGACGTTATTTTATTAATGAACAAGTCGATTCTTGAAACTGCAGCCCTATAAAACAAAACTCTGTCGCTTTGGGCAAAGCGAAGAGGGAAATTTTACAGAAAGCGAGCCCTATCAAAACATCCGTTTCACCTGGGCAGGGCGAAAGGTTAAGGATGGCAATTACTTTGATTGGCGAACGACCTTCGGAACATCGACAGCAACCCATTGGTGGCGAACTCCTCGGTGAATCGCAAACTCTGGTACCTTCCTTGATTTGTCTTCAGAAATAACGCTGATTTCTAGTGGAGCGGGATCATTGGAATCTGTCTCCCAGGCAGAGTTGTCGTTGGAGGATTCCTCTGTTGCATTTTGCATAGCATTTGTGCTCTCAGCTGTATCTCCCCATCCAGTTGCCTGGATGTCTTCAAGCCTGATACGAGAGCTTTCAGGAGTGGTGTACTTGACCATATAGTCGTATTTCCCACTCGGTTGTCCCAAGGTGTCCCACATTTTTCTGGAACTGGAAGGGTCATCTCTCTCGATGACGTTGACCTCGGGAAAAGCATAATTAATGAATTCTAGTCCTGCAAATGTCGCAAATTCATCGTCATGTTGCGTAGTTTCCGAATGACCTGAGTGTTGATCCCATGACATGGTGGGGACACAGGTATTCTGTTCAATGATGCTCAGCTGAGTTTCATTACTCAGTTGACTTTCTGGCCTCAAGTCTCCTGGGTAAGGCTGTCACATTGGCAGACCATCCATCGGGCCATAGTAATTGTGGTCAAAATTGTCTTTCATCAGAGTGTCCTCCTCTAATGAATTTGGCGGAGCACGGTATCCCTCCGGATCACAATATCCGTATATCATTTCGACATCTGACCGTGGTATAAATCTTGGACTCTGTGCGGGATAGCAAAATGGCGTAGGCACCTCTTCCTGAGACATATAACCGTCCTCGTTAAGATAGGACTTCCATCCTTCATCCATGTCAGAGGAATCCCCCTCATTGATAGCATGGATTGCCTGAGGCACTGGGTGAAGGAACTCACCACTGTGAAAGAAGTTCTGAATGGGATGAAGACTTTCATCGTTAAAAGCTATCCGGGTACAGGTTGCAGAAAAACTAAGACCCTTCTTTGTTGTATTGCTAGTAGGAATGACAAGCTATCCCCATCCTGTTGTATCAGTACTCTCGGCCGCTTTAATAGCATCTTTGTATGAGGAAATTGAAGTTCCTCCTCCGGATTGTTCGTCCTTATGTAGCGAAAGTGCTTGGAACTGGGTTCCAATTATCCCTTCTGGTTCCACATAAGTGGATGACGATAAATTACAGACGAGCAAGGCCTGTTCCCCATAGACTGTGATGAGTTGGCCGTTCTGGACGAACTTTAGCTTTTGGTGAAGGGTTGAAGTGACCGCTCTAGCCTGATGTATCCAAGGTCTTCCTAATAAACAACTGTACATTACCCGGATGTCCATGACCTAGAAAGTGACTTGGAAAGTGTGAGGACCAATAGTTATGGGAAGATCGACTTCGCCGATAACCATCTTTCTGGACCAGTCGAATGCTTTGACGACGACCTCGCTGGTTCTCATCGGAGGGCCTTTGAATGATAATTGCATCAAAGTGGACTTCGACATAACATTCAGGGCTGACCCTGTGTCTACCAGTATGCTGGCTAAAGCATCGTCCTGGCAGTTGACTATAATATTGAGCGCCATGTTATGACGGCGACCCTCTTCTGGTAATTCCTCATCACTAAATCCCAAGTTATTGCAAGAAGTGATGTTAGAGATAATACTATCGAACTGTCTGATTGTTACATCCTGTTCCACAAAGGCTTGCTCCAAAACTTTCTGTAGAGCCTCCCTGTGCGCTTCTGAACTGAGTAACAGTGATAATACTGAGATCTTTAAAGGAGTTTGTAATAGCTGATCAACAATGTTGTATTCACTCCTTTGGATGAGCTTCAGCATCTCATCATCGTTTTTTGAAAGGTCGGGATTACTGGATTGACCGACTGGTGGATCGGGAGCTTCTGTCTGAAGTTTCTTTTCTTTGTTGGACTCTCCAACTCCTCTGTTGAAGATTCTACCACTCCGTGTTACACGACTGATGTCTGCAATATTCACGACGGAGGGTAATGAAATTTCCTTTCCATTTTCAATTATCGTCGCACCGTATTTGTAAGGGATTGCCTTAGCTGATTCATACGGTAGTGGTCCCGGCAGATAGATGATTATGGGAACCTTCTGGTTTTTCCGACCATCGTAAGCAATTTCGATCCGCTCCTGGTTGGGAACTCTCGATTCGTCAAGTAGAGGGATGATGGTACAAGCATCCCTGGTCCTCTGATGATCTGAGATGACGACAACGTCCTCAATTTGATTGGCAAGGTAGTTCGGCGGCCAATTGATGGGTCCGGAACCTGGATATGGGCGGATCTCTCCACGATCCACCTGCCCCTGGGGAGCTGCTCGCACAAGGTAGCACCCTTGGTTACTTTCCGAACAGACTCCACAACGTTCATAATTGTGTGGTGGCACCTGGCCACGCCCACATTGAATACAATGTAACATCACTAGGTTAGCTTCCACGGATCGGACATCCTGACTCTGACACCGAGTAGGATTCCTGTTATTGATACTAATTTGCTGAGTATCTTCATCCATGTAGATTGGCATCCATCAATGATTTAACAAGTGTTGGAGTGCTTCCTGGACAAGGGCACATCCCTGATCATTTTCGCAACCCGCTTTACAGCTGTGATAATTATGTGATATCAGGAATCCAAGTCGGACCTGCTCAGCATGCAACTCTACCAAGTTGGTATTCATCAAGCGAATGTCGAAGATTTGAACCATATTGATCTAATAGGGATTCCTATCATGGTAGTCTTGGATCCATCCAAGATCCATCTGACGCTGGAGGGCCTCCTGTAAGAAAGAGCATCCCTGTTTGTTTACCGAGCAAGTCAGACAAGAACTCTAATCGTGTCGCGGCAGATTATGATATTGGCTTTGCCTTGAATCTGTTGCCACCAGGTTGACATTCATCGCACGGATGTCGTGGTTCTAAATGACGTTAGAATTCGTATAGACCATGTTAACTCCACGAACTCGGTGCTCCTGGATCCATCCGAGATCCATCTGTTCCTGTAGGGCTGCTTGCACCACAGAACATCCTTGATTGTTTTTAGAGCAGACATCACACTGATGATAATTATGAGATGGCACATGGTCGTACCCACTCTGTCTACAATGCATCTTGACCAGATTGGTCCTCAACAAGAGTACATCGTGAATTTGATAGACATTGTTAAATTCTTTCTCAATCAGGTTGACTGCAGCTTTCTCATGTTGAGGCAGCGGGTTAATAAGAACATTGGGATTTGTATCTTTGAAAGATAAGAGCCCGCTCCTAACAAGCTTTTGCACGTCGGACTTGAAATTGAGACAGTTCTCTATGTTATGCCCTGGTCCTCCTTAATGATAAGGGCATGTTTGATCCACCTTAAACCAAAAAGGCGGATTTTCTGGTACTGTAAGAGGAGACTTAGTCTGGATGTGCCCTTTAGCCAGTAGTAACAGAAATAGTTCTGCGTACAACATGGGTATAGGATCAAACCCTGGTGGCCATGTTGTACGGTTGTTGTTGTATTGAGGACGAGCCTGCTGAAGAGGCTGTTGTGTCCTTTGCTGATTAGGTTGGCTCTGCGCAACCTGAGGTTGATACGTAGGAATAGGCGCAGGGTTGATAGCAGGAGTTACAGCTGCTACCGGTTGATAACGTCGCCTTTGCTTTCCGAGAGAGATATTCCCAATATCTTGCTCTTTTTTCTTAGGAAGAGCACTACCGTATCGTTTTGTACTACTTGATGATCCAGCGTCTTTTATTAGACGTCCTTCTCGGACGGCTTCCTTAAGACGAACTCCCATGCCCACCATCTCGGTGAAATCACTAGGCGCACTGGCAACCATTCTATCATAGTAAAATGAGCTTAAGGTCTTTAAGAAGATCTTTGTCATCTCTTTTTCCTCAAGAGGTGGACAAATCTGAGCGGCAATTTCGCGCTATCTTTGAGCGTATTCCTTAAAGATTTCCTTGTCCTTTTGTGACATTGATCTGAGTTGATATCTGTCTGGCGCCATGTCCAAATTGTATTTGTATTGTTGGACGAAGGCAGTGCCAAGATCTCTGAAAGTGCTGATCGTAGCACGGTTTAAACCCATGTACCATTTGAGTGTTGCACCGGTTAAACTATCCTGAAAGTAGTGAATCAGTAGGTCCTGATTCTCCGTCTGAGCTGACATTCGCCGAGCGTACATCACCAGATGGCTCTGGGGGCAAGAGTTACCCTTGCATTTTTCAAAGTGGGGCACTTGGAACTTGTGCGGGACTTTCACATTGGGGACCAGACAGAGGTCTGCGGCATCCTTTCCAAATAGATCCTGATTGTGGATGGCTTGCAGTTCCGTCTGCATTTCTAGGAATTGTTCCTGGAATTCATCCATTCTATTGAACATAGTTTCCTTCTTACCAGAAGGTATTGGTGGAACCTGTCCTTCCGGGACAGTGTGCACCACAGGGGGTGGTACCGTGACTACGGCAGTGAATCTTAGCGTTTCCCAAAGTTTGTAACCTTCAAGAGTCTTCAGTATGCCCCTGGCATCTTTGCTTTCCCGAAGTTTGTAACCTTCAGGCTCAGCGGCTTCTGTTATGACTCCCTAATCTTCAGTGATCGGCGGAACATTTCCTTCTGGGATATAGTTAACAGGCATGACCCAAGGACGATCTTTCGGCATTTGATACCTAGGATCATACTTCTCCACTATGGGCGCTGAGGTGATCTCCGAGATCACAGTCCTTTGTAGCTGAGCTTCTGCCATGACTTGCATGTCGTTACGAAGCTTTCTCATATCCTCTCTCAGAGCATCGATCTCTTCTTTCAACTCTCTATTTTCTTCCTCAAGATCATCCATCTTTTTCTGACGATTGGCCCGAGTATTGTACGAATGAGACAGTTTGACTCTAGAACCGAGACACAAATGTGAGATTCGTAGGTAAGAAGAATACGCGATGTGAGAATGATGAATGCAATGATTATATTAATTATTTTTTGGTTTAATCAAAATGAACTTCGACAATTAGATTTCAAATATCAAACAGTGGGGAAACCCCTTTTTATTGAATTCAAAGGATTACAGAAATGGAAATACAGTAGATTACAAGGTGCAGAAACAGAAACCTAAGCTAATGGGTCCCGAGTCCTCTCTGAAGAGAAATCGGGTGCTGACTCTGGTACTTTCCTTTTCTTTGACCGGGGCTCTTGGGCCGTTGTCGGGTTGTTATTCCTTTTCCAGGTGAAAGGAGCGGGAAAATTCCTTTGGTCATCTTGATTCTCTACAGCATGTTGCTCCAAAATTTCAATCAGAGCGTCCTTATCTTTCAGTAGTTGTTGTATTTTGATGCACTCCACGTTGAGGGTGCGGTACTTCTTCTTCCAAGACCTCCTCTCTCATTGAACTCTGTTTAGAGTAACCTGAAGCTTTTCAGTCTCAGTCATGAAGTACATGACAGACTTCCTCGGTGGAAGAACTCCGTGACGAGGATAAGGCATCTTTAGCTTGAGAGCTCTAGTTTGCACCCAGTGGAGATAAGGCTCCACCGAGACATAATCCGGTTTTCCTAGAGACTCCCTTCATTTCTTATGAACATGTTTCCAAGCGTGCACTATTTCCGTCTTTAGTGCTCTGTCACTTTCTCCTTCCTTGAAGAAAAGACCTTCCAGATGAGCACTCCATGGGTCGTGCCTCATCGAATATCCAAATTGACGACGAACAAGAACTGGATGGTAATTGATTCCTCCCTTAGTTCCTATAAGGGGTACGTTGGGGAAGTTTCCACAACAGTCAATGATCCTGATCCCATCATAAATCCTATTACACCAATCAATGTCAGAGTTGGTGAGGGACATGATTTTCTGCGACCAACGTAGGGCACTCTTGTGATCCCAAAAAGCAGCAGACTTAGGCAAATGGGAGATAAACCATTTATAAAGCAGAGGTACACAGCATGTGATCTCCCCTCCGCTGTACAAATTTCCCAAGTGTACAGAATGATACGCATCTGCGAGCAAAGTTGGCACAGGGTTTCCAATGAGAAAAACCTTAATGGAGTTGATATCGACGAAGTTATTAATGTTGGGCAACAAAAATAACCCGTAGGTGAGTAAAACAAAGATGCTTTCAAAAGCAGTCACGTTCCCAATACTGGCGAAGTACAGGGCTTTCTTTGTCAAGAACTGGGCTGGAAAACCTTGTATGCCACCCTAAATGGTCATGTGAGTCCTGACCTCAGACTCGTCCAAATGAATTGCTCTTGCAATGGTCTGATCCTTTGGAATTTCTTCCAGTCCAGAAAATGGAGCTCGATCAGTGATGTGTAAATCAATCAGGTGAGAGTACTCCTCCAGCGTTGGTGCTAGCTGGTAATCCGGGAATGTGAAACAATGATAAACCGGATCGTAGAACTGAATGAGCGCATCCATGATTCCCTCAATCACATGGACTCTTAGCAGAGATAACAAACCTCCGTACTTGGCTCTAAAAGCCCCTTGGTTTGTGATCATCCTCGGCAAACCTCTTAAATCCTTTAGTTTTGGAATCCCGAAGGTATACTTATGAGTTCTCCTTCTACCGAAATCCATTAGCGCAATCCTTTTCTCTGATATTTGCAATCACAGTCTTAGTTTATTTTGAAAAAAACAGAGAGACTAGAAGAGAAATTTTTTTTGAATGTTTTAATGTTTTTTAAATGAATGCATGAATGCAGCACACAAAAACATAGAAAAAACATGGGGCCAAAGGGTCGTTGTCATGGAGTCAAGGCTCTACCCATCCCCAAAGGTTCATACTAGGGTGATTTTTTGTACCTGTGCTCAAAATCATCAGCTCCTCCCAGGATAACAAACAGCAAGCGAATCGCCAGTGAGCTGTATGAAATCTTAGAGTAAATGCTATTCACCGAGAATAGATCATCAGCCTCAAATGAGGGTAGCATCGTGTGACAACTATTTCCGATAATTTCCGCACTACAAAAGGGTTGGCTCCTCAGCTTCTCAGACATCACAATCGGCCCATTGCCTATGAGAGGGAATGGGTTGCATTGGGAAGCCTCCACTGAGGTTGATGGTCGACCTCGTTGCCATCACTTATCTTAGGTGTATACTCAATCTTTCCACATGCGGCATCACACGCATTCCCATTAGCAGAAAAATAAACACAAATATCAATTAGGAAAAGCAGTATATATATATATATTTGTTCTAATGTCCTAGACTTTTGAAAAGCTAATAATTTTATGTTCCTGACAGAAAATGGCTCCCCGGCGGAGACGCCATTCTGTGGTTCTTTCCCAACTTAAAGGTTTTGACCTAAGATCCTAGCGAAGTAAACAAAAAGTCCTATCCTAGAAAGAACAAATTTTCAAGGTTTCTACCTAAGAGATGTGAAGAGAACAAGATCTCGCAGTCCCCAGCAGAATCACCATTCTTCTGTAGCGAGTGATTTTTGGATGTGGTTGCGAAGCACAATCGCTCTAGTACTACAGCTCGATTCATTTTTTATCCTATTGAAGCTGATGAAGGAAGGGAAATAGATGTCTCCAACTAACCCTGCTTGCATACTGAGGTTAAACAGTCAAAACTGTTGGTTTATAGATGCTACAAAGATTCGGGGTCTCTCCTAGGTTATTTTGTTAAAAAAAATGTTTTAGGCTATCAGTTGAAATGTTAGGACGGATGTATGAAAGTACGGGATTTTGGGTTTTTGTTTAGGGTGCTCGCTAAGATTTTTCTTTCAATCTTCTGCCTACGTATTCCCGTTTACCGAAACAGGGAAATCAAAGCGATCGTAGTTCCTCTTATTCTACGGGAGGAAATGGTGTTTTGGTATCTTGTTCAAAGCCCAAGACGTGAAGCTAAAGGTAGTTTGTATCTTGTTCAAAGCCCAAGATATGAAGCTAAAAAGTCTATTTGTATCTTGTTCAAAGCTCAAGATATGAAGCTAAAAGAGTTTGACTTTAGAGAGAATTTGTCATCTCTAAAGAGGGGTTTGTATGTCACAACTGTTTATAAAGGAGAATTACTTTAACCGGGATTTGTGAATCCGGCAATGCCATAATTTCCTTTATAGGGGATTTCCAACCTGAAGGAGAAGACTTTAACTCAGTTTAGAGCAATGCCATCTTTCCTTAGGAATTTCTCATGCCAAAAGAGGGACAGTGGCGTGGATGTAAATAATCCAGAGGCTTGCCGCTTACAGCGATTAGATGAAGGGGAAGGAGTTGTTGATGTTTGTGTACTGTGAACGAGGCACAGCTTTGATGCTAAAAGGTTGATTGGATCAACCAGTGGTTTTCTTATACAAAGCCTAAGAGGAGGCTAATATGTGTCTCGTACAGAGCCCGAGAGAGAGGCTGAAAGGTTTTGACTCAACGAGGGAGTCTTTTGGTATCTCGTATAAAGCCCGAGATGGAGGCTATTTGACTCAACAAGAAAGTTTTTTTTTGTATCTCGTACGAAGCCCGAGATGGAGGCTATTTGTTAGCTCCGCTGGGGAGAATCATTGTATAAAGCCCAAGAGAGAGGCTATGGTGCTGTTTTAGTTGAGTGACAGGTCCAATATGTGGGTTCAAAGAGAAAATCAGTTCTTATATGAGTAATGTTGTACTCATGGATTTGTTCTAAGGATCGGGGTTATTCCTGTTCTTTAAGGAAATGGGAAATCCAAAGGGTATTGAGACTGTCCGAGTCTACGGGGTTCCTTCCTATTCTTGAAGGGTGCTTGAGAATGTCTTTGAGACTCAAGGAAATTAGACTGTCCAAGTCTAGAGTTTCATCTTTTGTACTATGTTTTGAGAAACAGTAGTAGACTCTTGGAAAGACTGTTCTATTAAGATGACTGATTTTTGTTCCTATACCTTTAGGAAGTCATCGGGACAATTTGTACGAAGCCCAATAGGAGGCTGGAAACTTTTAAGAAGCAGAGTGGTCCTTGTATGAAGCCCAAGAGGAGGTTATCATTCCAAGAGGAAAGAATCATTATATGAAGCCTAAGAGGGGCTATGAATACTTCTAAGAAGCCGACGGGTCCTTGTACAACGCCCAAGAGGAGGCAGGGACGCTTTTAGGAAGCCTGTGGGTCCCCAAACCCCGAGAAATTCAAGACAGGCTATTCACAAAGAATAGATCAAGCCAGGAAAGTTCGAGAATTTGGAAGAAACTCAAGAGATACAATTCACGGAGAAGAGATCATCTCTAGGGAGTAGAGTTTCTTGATAAGTGCTTTTAAGAAGCCTGTGGGTCCCCAAACCCCGAGAAATTCAAGACAGGCTATTCACAAAGAATAGATCAAGCCAGGAAAGTTCGAGAATTTGGAAGAAACTCAAGAGATGTAATTCACGGAGAAGAGATCATCTCTGGGGAGTAGAGTTTGTTTGACAACTTCTACGAGTGACAGTCTATGAAAGGGTTCACCGAGAATGCTGCCTTTCATGTCTCCTTATTGTTTAGCCCCAAGAGGAGGGAAGACTATGTCTGGTAATCCTATGGGGATCTAGTTTTGACTATTTAAGAGTGATCAACATGGCTTAGTGCTAGACGTAATTGTCGGGGAAACTCTAAATATCTATACTATTATTACACAATTGATATGAGTTTATGAAAGAAGACTTACAGCGAAACAGCCCCACAATACAGTTATATATATATGAAAGCGATAAATGAAAGCGTATAATCACTTACTCAGTTGTAGAGCTTCCATGTTGTTTGGTTAGTTATTCAGCAAAGAAAGATTGAAAACAACAGTATATTTCAAAATCAAAGGAGAAAGTGCTTTGAAAAAGAAAGATTTGGGGCTTACAGCTCAAGGAGAGGCCCAGGGTTTTATCAGTTATTGCACTGTTAAATTTGTACAGAGGGACTTATACGAGTGACTATGGCCCAAAAATTGTTTTCTGTACAAAGGGATGGGTCTTACACTCTCTCAAGAGGCCCAAAAGGTTTAAAGAAAAAAAGTGGGGCTTATAACACGAGGGTAGGCCCAGATGATTTTTCGTTTAAAATGGCGATCGCGCCGAGATTTTCTTTTAACGCAAAGGGGCTTATACAATATTTGAGGCCCAAAATTGTTTTGGTTAAAAGGGGATTGGGTCTTACACTCTATTAGAGGCCCAAAAGTTTTGAAATGGGTCTTGCTACTCGAGGGTAGGCCCAGAGTTTGTTTTTCAACGGACGATGATCGCGTTGAACTTTTTGAAATACAACGGGACTTATACAATAAGTGAGGCCCAAAAAGGTTGTATTTATAAAGGGTTGGGTCTTACACTCTAATAGAGGCCCAAAAGTTTTGAAATGGGTCTTACTACTCGAGGGTAGGCCCAAAGTTTGTTTTTCAACGGACGATGATCGCACTGAACTTTTTGAAATACAACGGGACTTATACAATAAGTGAGGCCCAAAAAGGTTGTATTTACAAAGGGTTGGGTCTTACACTCTAATAGATGCCCAAAGTGTTTTGAAAATGATTTATGAGGGTTGAATTAATCAAAAACCCTAATTTGTTTTCAAAATGTGTTTTAATTGAATAAAAATTCAATTAAAATGATCAAAATTGTTTAACATATGGAAAACAAATTGTGATCTTGGATTAATGCTTCAAAATTTAAGTATTGACCTACAAAATAATTAAAAGGCATTAAAAGTTGCAAAATCAAGGTGGAAAAAATATTCAAAATGTCAAAAAACAATTAAAATATTAATTCTTTGCAAAAATATCAATTATATGAAATAAATAATATTTTTGAGATTTTTTGGGAAAATAAAATATTTTAACATTTTTGTGAATTATTAAAAAAAGAATCAACTCAAAATTATTAAAACTCAGAGAGAAATTAATTTTTGAATCAATTAAATAAAATCACAAAATTCAAATATTTGAATTTGAGAGAAATGGCGCCAAGAACAGCTGAAGAACACGCGTGTTTTTCAGTTTTTCCCAGATTTGCATTTTCTATCCAATCTCACTGAATACTTGATCATATCATGCAATCCACATACCAATCAACTCGTTTCAACCTCACGATCATGTCTATGGCAATTAATTTCATTTAAATTAAGCATAAAACAAGACATCACGAAAAATCCTCAAGAACCCTAAATTCTGCATGAAGGCTGGGATTTTTTATACACGATTCAAACAAAGCAATTACATGAGGGGAAACATTCCATGCATGATTATGAACATTTGGCAAAAGTATTGTGCGATGAAATATGCATAGATTGAGAGATGACCAAGTTTAGGCTTACCTCTAGGTCGTGACAGCAAGAGCAAATTGATTTCTGAGTAGGAGGTGTTACAGATGAATTGTGATGATCTGAACAGCTTCCATACACCCTATGGAGTGTGTTTGAATGCTTGGACTTGATGGAAATTGACTGGATCACTTCATGGCATCTCAACTGCAACTTGGTTAAAACCTTGAGCAATTGACTGGTGATTATGAGAAATCAGTGTTCCAGAAGTTGTTTAAGTGTTTGATCAGCTCACATATGATGTATATGAGGTGTGTGTGTGTGTGATTGGTTTGAGTGGAATTGTTCTCTAATGAAAAACCCGATAGTGACTTGCTAAGAAAGGCATTTTTGAGAGTGAGAAGTGGATTTTGAGAAAGGCAAGTGTTGTAGGCCTTTAGTGTACTTAAACTGATCACAATTGAGCTCTATTTATAGTAGAGCAAGTTTGTTTTGCAAGGAATAGTGAATGGCAACTGCTGAGTAGGTTTGGCCAATGTTGGCAAATGAAAATCCAAGTCTCCTCTAGCCATTGACTAGAGGTTAGGACACAGGCTGCTGGTCCCCTTGGTCTTGGATAAGTCTTGACTGAATTCAGTTGCTACTGGCTCAGTCCATGCCACCTTGGTGCTTCCATTGAATGCTCCAATCCAAAATTGGAGTCTTGTCCCTATTTTGGGCAATTCTAGGTTTAGCATGCTATTTCTTGTTCCAAGGACTTTGGAGGCTTGGCTCAGTGATTGCCCCCTTTAGATTCAATCCTCAGATGTGTCCAAGGTGATGACAAGGCTTGGAATTGGCTGATTTTGGCAAATCGACCAAAAGTGCAAAAATCTGCCTTGCCTTGGCAGATTTCAGCAAGGCAACTTGCCAATGTCATATCTCATGGTTCAAGTTGAATTTGGTGATGTTCTTGGCCATTTTGGAAAGCTCTTATATGATACAACAACTGTTTGATCATATTTGGTTTTGATACTTTTTGGATCCAAGTGAAAAATGTCCCTACATTTGGAAAAAAGTAAGGCAAAATCTGACTTAGTGAAATTTTCACTAAGTGTTGGAACAAAGTGACTTTTCTTGATTTTGATCACTCCATAACTCAAAATCCATGAGGAATTTGTACATAGGTCAGTATGAAGCTTTTGTAGAGGGCAATGAGATCTACAAATCAAGATTTGGATGGAAAAAAATGGCTTTGTGGTTTAGGAGTTATGATCCTCCAAAGTTGGTACCTTTGTCACTTTTTTTCATAACTTAGAAAATTTTCTAAGTTTTTATGGTTACCCCTTTTACAAGTTATCCCATTTTCTTTGATTTTTCTTGATGAATGATGATTCAAATCATACATTAACATCATTTTAGGGTTAAAAATCCATTTTGTGAAAAATCTCAAAAAGTCAAGGTTGACTTTTGTACACAGTTGACTTTTTGTCAGATGAATTCCAAACTGTGCAATTCTTCAGGAAATCATGTCCTTGACCTAAATCAAACTTGATGGACATGTTCCATGGGTGTTATAGGGTATTTTGAATCATGTCTTAGGGCTTGGGAGCATGTCCTGGTTAAAAGTCAAAGTTACAGTTGACTTTTCCCGCGAAACCCTAACTGTGGTTCAGATGAAATTGAAACTTGTTGCTCCAGCTTCTTGGATCAATCCAATGCCCCAAATGGATCAACATGGTATATTAGAGACCCTCAAATCATGTCTTGAGGTCTTGGTTCATAATTTGTCCCAAAAGTCAACTTAGGGGTGAATTAGGTCAAGAAACCCTAATTCCTGATTTTTGATGAATGCATCCCCTGAGGCAAGATTGACTTAATGATTGGGTTTATGAGGTTACATGGAGCATATTGGGTTATGTTTTGGATCTTTGGATTATGCCCAGATGAAAATTTCCATCTGGAGGCCCTGGTTGACCAAAACCCTAATTTGGTGACACTGGCGATCTTGAAGCTTGATCCATCTAGAAGGGAGCAACCTTGTGCTTAATCCTTGAAGTGGGAGTCTTATTGATACATTGTGGATGTTTGAGAGGTTAGACAAGTTGAATATCATGTTATTCCTTGATTGATCCTTTGTCTAAGCACTCAGAGTGGGCTTGAAACCCTAATTTTGATTGTGGTGAATGCTCAACAATTCCTTGAGGAGATTGAGGAGGCATAAAGGTACATCCATATTGTGATGAGGATTTGCACAATGATGGGAAATCTTAGTGGTCAAAATTTGGGGTATGACACAATCCCTATTCCTTTTTCTCTACTAACCAAATCCGATAAGGTCAATTTCACCGTACTACCTTGGGCTTTGTCTGATCCACTAAAGAAACATCGATCCTATCAATAATTAAACCAATATATAAAACATGATGTTATCCTCTCAATAATTCAAAGCATTATAATAATAAGAACAATATAATGAATGACAATACAGTAGAACATACCTATATATGATTGTTGCACGATTTTCGAGGTCGTCGCACAGGTGAACTTTTAATTTATCCTAAAAGAGGGAATGGGAAAAAAATATAAATAAACCCGTGAGTGTGCAATGTAAAACAATGCAATAAGAGATCGGAAATCGAGGGTCGGTTATACTAAGGGAAGGTACTAGCACTCTAAATATCTATAGTATCCGGCTCCGTCTACCGTGAGAGACCTCAATAGGTCTCTCACGTGAGCAATGCCATTAGCGACGAATTTTTACCGTCACTAAATGTTACTATTCATTTAGCGACGAATTTTTACCGTCACTAAATGTTACTAGTTATTTTAGCGATGGATTTTTACCGTCACTAAATGTTACTATTCATTTTTAGTGACGGTAAAAATATGTCGCTAAATGAATTGTAAGACTTAGTGACGGATTTTTACCGTCACTAAATGTTACTATTCATTTTTAGTGATGGTAAAAACTCGTCGGTAAATTAATAGTAACATTTAGTGACGGTAAAATCCGTCTCTAATAGCATTGTTCACGTGAGAGACCTATTGAGGTATCTCACAGTAGACGGGGCCATAGTATCCTATAAGAACCTCTTGTGTACATTTGTGTTACTGTTGATTAAGTCATCTGCTATGTATTGGTGATTTGTTGATTGTTCTGAGTGAGTGATAAGAGTGGGAAATGTTTTTGTTGTTTTTGTAGGGTATGTTTAAATAAACTAAGATAAAGGTGCAGGAACCTAAAGGTTTTACTTATTATTGTGCTCGCTAAGATCTCGCAATCTTATGCCTATGTATTCTCAAAAGGAAGTTAAGAAATTAGAGCGCTCGTAGTTCCACCTACTAATGGGTGGAATAGGATTTGAGAGAAGAGACAGGTTGTCATCTTAAGGGAGATATCTCACTTATTAACCACAAACATTTTGAAAAAGAAGATAATAAGGGAAGAAGCTTTAAACTTGGATGTAGAAAATTCAGAGTAATGTCACATCTTCCTTTAAATGAGTCTTTGCTTACTAAGAGACGGACCTTGACTTGGCTATAGAATCAACAAGTGTGCCACTTATATCACTTAAATGAAAGAATTGTTTTTGTACCATAACAAGAGAAGGACCTCAGCTTAGATTTTGAATCAACAAGTGTGCCACTTACATCACTTAAATCGAAAAAAGTTTGAAATGTTTGATTTATGTTGTGGGGAATAAAAGAGACATCTCTTCTATAGAGATTATTCATGTCTCATCTCTGGGGGGAAAAGTTTGATTTTTTTGAAGGTTTAAAGCCTCAAGGGGCCACGATTTTGAGCTTTGAATGAAGTTGAAAACTTCAAGGGGAATCCTAATGTTTAATTGAAGTTGAGAACCTCAAAGGGGATACTAGGGTTTTAATTGAGTTATAGTTTGAAGAGGATCCTAAAATTTGAACTGAGTCTAAACTTAAGGATGAGTATTGAAATGCAACAGATGTATGAATGCAAGTTTCATAAACATAAATGTCAAGAGAAACTTATCAAGACAAAATTGATTAAGCTTTTAAACAAATGTAGTCATCAAGGATGAAATGAACATGATTGTGATCAAGCATGGTATATCAACATGTGAGTAAGCATCAAACCAGTAGATATGTTCATCATGGTGAGAGTTTATGGAAGTACTTGAATATGTGAGAAAAGATTTAATCAATTGAAGCAATCACAAAGAAGTTCAAGTAAGCATGTATTCAAAATGAATTAAAGATCAGATGAATATAGCAAAGGGTAAACAAAACCCTAATGGAAATTTATGGAGACAAGCACATGAACAAGACATTTAAACATGGTTGAATCAAGGGCTTTGGGGAATCCAAACTCAAGTGGAAGCCATAGTCATGTATCAAGATGTTTTTCAAAAGATTAGCTGAAAAAACCCTAAGTTTTCAACTAAACATCCAATAATCAAAGTATTTTTCAAAAGAAATAATATTTAATCATGGTATATGAATGGTGTATAAGTCAAGATAACATGTTATGTACATTAACAAAACTTAAACAAAGTACATTATGACCATAAAGACACATATGTACAATTAGGTCAAGGGAATAATCAAAAGATATTAAGAAAAGGTATGAAAAACACTTTAAAAAGCACTAATTTTCAACCTAATAAAAATGACAAAAATAAATATTATTTTTGAGATTTTTTGATGGATTCTCAAAATACACAAGATAAATGAGAAGTGTGCAAACAATTATTAAAAAATAATGATTTTTACTTGGTGAAATAATTGGATGAAGTTGTAAAAAAACCATAAAAAATAGTGGGAAAAAATAAGGAATGCTCCTACCAAGGCTTGAACCTGCGCCCTTGGAGTGATAGGCTTAAAACTTTACCAGTGGGCCATGTGCTTACGTGGTGACAAGTAACGCGCGTGTTAAATAATATATGAAGTTTTGTGTTAGAAAATGCTAAAAAAAATAACATCAAAAGTGTAGCACCCCAAAATTTGCTCTCTTACCTTAGTACTAACTGGCTTATGTATCATTTCATTTTTTGCATTATCATGTGTGCATATCATTGGTTCTTAGCATGGGGTCAAGGTGCCTGAGGCAGTTCAAGAGGAGAAGATGTTCTTCAAAAGGGTCAAGTTTCATACCATTTATCAGGAATCAAGGGGTGGTACAAAGTTACTAAATATGGAAATGACCTATAATTTGAAAGTTTCCATTTTGGGCAAGTTTTTGCACTACATTCAACTTGACTTTTCATCATCAAGGAAGCTTCAAATGAATTTTTCTCAAACATGAAAGTTGAATATCTTTTTCTCCCCTTTCCAACAAGTACTAGATGGTCTCCATATCATTTGTGAAACTCAAGTTATGATCAAAAGAAGGCAAAGTGGTTTTTAGGGTTTTCTCATGATTCCATTTTCACACCTTTTGCATTTTGGGACATATTGACCTATAATTGGTTCCATTGCTTTAAGTCACATTCTAACATCCAAGTGCACCTCATAAGGATCATTTTTGGCCTTTGAACCAAGAGATTTCATGACATATTCATCACTTATTTCACATTATGCAAAATTGCAAGATGCATCAAAACTCACAAACCAAGACATTTCAAGGCCCAAATCCAATTCAGGTCTAATTAGCAATTGATAAGTGAGTGATCCATCATAGAATGCATGGGTGTACACGCATGGAGGGGGGTGTGTGATTCAAAATGCAAATTTTCCAAATCACCCAAAACTCATTAACCAAGGAATGAATAAGACCTAAATGCTAATCAGTGGAATAACCTAATGTATTTAAGCTTACTCATGCACTGATTGGAGGGGGAGGCACGTGATTTTGAGGAGAATTCAAGTTTCAACCCTAATCCTTCATTCCTTCAAATCTCATCATACACAAGAGCTTTTCACAAAATTCTTTCACATTCTGAGTCCTTGGGATCCATAGAATACAAAGCTCCCATCATTTGAAGCTAACAACAAGGGTACGGATTACGTGATCTCAGGTTAGTGCAATATTTTCATGATCTTAAAGCTCTATTTTTAGATGTGCACAATGATCTATGATACTCACTGATGATTCTGATGTATTTTATGTTGAGTTTAGACGTGTAATATGGTTGTATCGTGAGTTTTAAAGTTTTGGATCCAACCTTGTTTCATTCGTTTTGACTTATGTATTAGTTGTTTGTGATTTTGAGTTGCATATTTGAGATCCTGGTTGAATTCTGGTTCTAATGATGTAAGAGTTGTGGATTTCTGGAATTTTTTTGTGAGAGCTCCGTCCAGTGTCGCTGGAGAAGACGACCGGAGCTAGGGCTCCGACGTCTGGTTATTCTCTCAGGCGAGCTAGGGTTTCACGAGGAAGACACAATCATAGCCGTTCATTTTTGTGATCTGGCGGTTATAAGCGTGCCAACGCATTAAAAAGGGATGGTGCTGGTCACGTGCTTTTTTATTTCAAATTAGTCCTTGTGTGTGCATGTCTATGGTAATTATCATGGACGTGTTGATCATGTATGTTGATCTGGACTACTTGGGTGAAGTGTTGACTTGATATGGAGTGTGGATTTGATCCAATGGCAGGTGTGAGTCCCTATGGTTGACTGAGGTCCTTGGTGTGGGTTGTTGACTGCGCTGACCTGGGTTTTGGATTGGGCTTCCTTTTCCCACCCCCCTGTTGAGCCCAGTTTTGGATTCCAACGTGAATTATTTACTATTTACACCCCCCATGCTTTTTTCAATTATTTTCTTTTTTTCATTTTATTGTTTTGTTTGCATTTTTTATTTTTAAAATCATTTTAATGAATCCAAAAATTACCAAAAAAATCATGAAGCATGTTTACCATTTTATAAAAATTTTCCAAATTTTATTTTATTTTTGGTGTCTTAATTAATTGTTTAATTGATTTTCTTTTGATTTGTCTCACATGTGCACACTTCTACTTGTGGAATTTATTTCTCACCATCTATACATGATCTTGAATTGATTCTTTTTGCATTGTTTCATAAACATTCTGAAGTGCATAAAAACATTTTTGTTTCATTTTTAAAACTTTTTTCATATTGCATTTTGGTCCCTCTCTTTTGCATATTGAATCATGGTTCTCACTTGATCTTTGCTTAATTGTTTGAATTTCTTAACTTGTGAATTTTTTTGAGATCTTTTAGCATGTGATTGTCTTCTGACCTAGATCATTGGAGTTTTAATTTCACAATTGTTGAATGACATATGATACATGTTTGCTTATTTGTGCTTAAGTGACTTATGCATGATCATCTCTTGACATCTCTTTACACAAGTTGATTTGCCATGCTTAATTGATTGAATTCCTTTGTGATTCTTTGAATGAGCTTTTGACATGATGTTTTCCCCTGGTTGAGGTGTTTGGAGAATTAATTTGGTATTTGTTAAAGATGTTTTGCTAATTGTTTGATTGCTCTTTGTTTGAGGTCCTCTTTTATGCATATCCTTGATCATGTCTGGTTACTTGTTTGAGAAGGCACTTGTGCCTTTGTTTGGGATTACTTCTTTGACTTCATAAATCATGTTTGAATCATTATAGGTCATTTGATTGTAACTATAGGTCATTGGTGTGAGGTTGTTGCATGTTTTATGCCCATGTTCAATGTTTGATTTACATGCCTCTTTTTGACTTATTTTCTCACTTCTTCTCATCTGTGTCTCTTCATTATTTATGTTTGGTTTATGTATGCCATGCCATATCATTCATTTGCATTTCATTTGATGTATGTTTTTTACTTTGGAGCTTTGCATTCATATCATATGTCATTCACGTTTCAGCTTGCATACTTGAACATGTTCCACTTATATGTTTCCTTCTTCTTCTATTGATGTTTGATGCTTGGATATCTGTTTGCATGTATCATGTGACATTTGCATAGCATGTTTAGGCACTTGTTTAGGTCATCCACATTCTGACTTGGATACTATTTGAAGCATTCTTGCATTATCACCTTGCATATCCACTCATTCTTCTTCTATTCCTTTTTTGATGACTTTCTTGTGTGTTTTGCCACTTGTTTGCATTCTATTTGCTTGATCTTGTTTGGTAAACATTATGGGTCACCTCTAGGGTGTATATTATGTCTTGTATGAGTTTCACTTGGTTTATAACCATTTCTCTTTGGTTTGTGACTTGCTTGGGTTTCATTTGGCTTATTGTTGCTTATGCCTGTTTTGTACTAACCTTTTATGCAGGGGCAGAGGTAAGTTATTTGAGGGTGTGGATAGTTATCCATGTTCACCCTCAATCTCTCTTTCTCATCTTCATCTCATTTGTTTTCCTTTAAGTTTTGGATTTCACTTTGTCTGTGATTGAACTGGTTAATGTTTACTTGTGTTTGTTCACATGATCCCCTTAGGATTCCTAGCTCCACTTAATTTTTGATTAAGCCGGAGGTAGGAGAGACATTAGGCTTTCAATCCTTTGCATGCTAACATTAGGTAGTTGTCCCTCCTAAGCCTCACTAACCCTAGGTCATCCATGCATGATAACGTTAGGACTCTTAGTTTCCCTTTAGAGTTTCCTTTGGGTCTTCTCTCTTCTCATCTCAAAAACTCCTTGAAAACACTTAATAAAGATAAAGTGTATTGCGCACGAGCCTTAAGCGTGAGGAATCAGAAATGAGGGGCTTCCTCTCATCTTTCTAGAGTGCTTAGCGGGCGTCCTGTCTTGGGACAATTCGTTAAGTATTCGTCCCTATGCCCTAGACTTTGGGTGCGATGCAAGTTATGAACTAACTCAAGTCACTTCTGTCTTAAAAAATACAAACACACTTCAAACATTTCTGTCCTTCGGGATTGTCAAACTAAAGGCTATTTTCAAAAAGGGCACGTTACTTTCCGTTTTGTCGCAAACAGGCATCGACCCTAACTGCCGGACGCGAACTTAACGTCGCTCATAAAAAACACAAAAAGAACTTGGTTCGAACTACGTTGACTCTGAATTTCCCATTGCACAAAGGGAGTACGTAGGCCTAGGACGTCGACGTCCTACCGAGTCTGTCTTTGTTTTCCCCTTCCTCGTTTTAGTGCAGCCATAGATTTTAGGATAACTCACCCTTAGAATAGACAACAAGTGTGGATCCCATCGAGTACGATGGACGCGTGAGGGTGCTAATACCTTCCCCTCGCATAACCGACTCCCGAACCCAGGCTATGGTTGTGATGACCATTCCTTTCCCCCGTCCTCGGGTTTATGCGGTGTTTCCTTTCCCTCTCTTGGGATAAATATACATTGCTGGCGACTCTATTTTTTGCGCCACTTTCGCGTTTGTACCTGGATGAAAATCCTGGGAGCGACAAAAAGGTCTGGGGCGAGGGGGATTCGAACCCCAGACCTTGTTGATAACACCGAAACACACTGCATATTTGACTCGGATTGCACATGGTTATTATAGTTTATTTACTGTTTTTCTTGCATTATGTCTATGTTTTATGTTGTTTTCAGGTAAAGTGCCTTAAGGGAGCCTTTCATGAAGAAAAGAAGCAAAAAGAGCAAGAATCGGAAGATTTCGGTGGAAAATACACACACGGCGTTTCACATGGCGGGCGCCAAGGAGGACGCTATGACGTGTAGGGTTTTACCCACGTCTCAACGGGCAGAAGACCACGTCTTCCCCCATTTTCACACACGGCGGGCGCCATGAGTAGACGGCGCGCGCCATTTTCACAAAACTCGCCTTGGTCAAAGGCAGTTGAGGGAAGTGGCCATGACTAGAGGAATTCTCTCCAAATGTTTTCTAAATGTTTCGTGTAAATTCCAAGGGTTCCCACACTATAAATAGGTCTTGAGTTTCCATTTGCTTTTCATCCTTTCTTAGTTACAGCATAGGCATAAATTTAGTTTATTTAAAGCGATAATCTGTCACATCGAGGGGTTATTACACCATTGTTGTAATCGAGATTTGAGCACTTTAGAAGTAGATTAATCTTGACGCCATTTTACTTTTCAAGTCAGATTTACTTTCCAGCATTGTATCAGATTGAAGTCTCCGGTTTGGAGTAGGTTTATTATTCAATTCGCATTTTATTTACTCGCTTCGTCTTTACTTTATTTACTTTCCCGCACCGCTTTACTTTATTTACTTTCCGCCCTACTTTAAATTCATTTATTTTCCCGCACTGCCCGTTTTAAATACCTTTATCTTAAAAGATTTGTTTTCAAACCGAACTTAAGCGTGACACTTCGTTCTCGTCTTTGAAAATCAGTCACACCCTTTACATGTTTTTTTATGATTTATCCCGCATATCTATTTCATGCCATGTTTACCATAATCATGTCTAGGTAAATCCATTATGATGGGATGTGAGGACTGTCGTTTCGACGGTACTCCGTATGTTGTGTTTGTAGAAATACTTTAGGGGTTGTTTTGGTTTTATTTCAACTTTTCTGAACTTAACTTGATCGGCCATTACGCAAATGGGACCGTGTTTCTATTTGAGTAATAATCGTGACTATGTCGAGTAAGATCGAAAGTCGTCCAATACTCAAGATAAAAGTTGGTTAGTTTTTAATTAATAAAAATAGCGAAAGTGCTTTGTTAATTAATTAGGAAAATTTAATATTAGTAGAAAGTGATTTTAAAACTATTTTTGGACGTGTTTATAGAGTTAGGATCTGGTTGCCCGAGCATATGCCGGAAACCCTTTGATATTAAATGTTTCCAATCAAAAGCACTTTTTAACCGAATCTTAGAGGTGGTTATATAAAAAAGGACTTCACCACTTTAACGCAATACGCGACCGATGCAGTGCGAGCGACTGCTATAAATTAGAGGTTAGGTCCGGTTCCGATCACGCTAACGCAGCGGTTCCTTTTTAATTAACTCTTTTTCAAAGAATAAAATATTTCCCCGTAAGTGTCTCTATTTAGACAATTGGAGTACTGTTTGATCGATTTGAATTACATACCAGTGCCATTTATCTAAATTCGTTTTTACTCTTTATTCTCTTTTGCCTGCGTACTTTATACTGTTTCTATTAGCATTAGATAAACAACGTGACAATAGTAATCGATAGATTGACATTGGTCTCTGTGGGATCGATAATCTTTTATATTAATCTGAAGTATTCTGTATACTTGCAGAAAGCACGCATCAAGTTTTTGACGCCGTTGCCGGGGACCAACTACGTCAAATTTTGTACCCTGTTGTTACACCGTCTAGACTAAGGCAACCCTTTTCTTAGACTGTCGATGCAAAGATCTCGCAGTACCGTAAACTTAGTTGATCCAATAGCTGAACCCGAAAGATACTCTCGTGCCCGTCTTTTGCTCTGCAGAATTAGAAGAGCAATGGCAGAAGAACAAAACCAAAGACTACTTAAGGACTCCTCCTTGCCATTCAACGAAGAACCCCACTCTAGTATTGTAAACCCGACCATTCAAGTTAACAACTTCGAATTAAAACCTTCCCTATTGCAACTAGTGCAACAGAACCAGTTCGCAGGTCTTCCTACGGAAAACCCGAACCAACACTTAAAGGTTTTTATTCAAGTAGCAGACACCTTAAAAACAAACGGTGCTTCTCCTGAGGCGATACGTCTAAGACTATTTCCCTTCTCCCTCAGAGATAAAGTCCGATCATGGTTAGATTCCCTTCCAGCAAATTCAATAACCACTTGGAATGACCTTAAGAAAGTATTCCTAACTAGATATTTTCCACCGAGTAAGACTGCTGTCCTACGAAACCAAATAACCAGATTCAATCAACAAGATGGTGAATCACTTTTTGACGCATGGGAAAGATACAAAGAGCTATTAAGAGCTTGTCCACACCATGGTCTAGAACAATGGCTTATAATTCATACCTTTTATAACGGACTCATGTATAACACAAAGATGACCATCGATGCTGCCGCCGGTGGTGCTCTGATGAACAAACCTTACCCCAAAGCTTGCGCTCTCATTGAAAATATGGCGCAAAACCATTATCAATGGGGAACCGAACGAACTCCGGTGGAGAAGAAAGAGACCAAATGAGGTATTTACGAAGTTAGTTGACTCGACCACATGAAAGCCAAAGTGGATGCCATAACCCAAAAAGTTGAAAGTTTAACTATTAACCCTACGGGCACCGTAGCTTCAGTTCAACCCAGATGCGAAATTTGTGGAACCCAAGGGCATACTATGGCTGAATGTCATCTTTTAGCCGAAGCAAGCACATACCAGGTCAATTATGCCCAAGGTAATCCCTATTAAAACACTTATAACCCTGGATGGAGGAATCACCCAAATTTTTCCTATAAGAATACTAACCCTTCTCAGGCTACTACACCCCCAAAGACCTCCAATTTACCAAGCCCCAAGACCGAATCAACCTGTGCAAGCTGCACCTCAAAATTTATATCTTAAGAAAATGTTGGAAGGTTTCATTTCCTCCCAAGCCCGGAAAAATAAGGAGTTCATAAACCAAAACATTCACATGAATGGATTAATTATTCAATTAACAACCAAGGTCGATTCCGTCATTACCCACAATAAAATGCTGGAGACTCAGATCTCTCAAGTGGCACAACAATAGGCTACTCAAGCCACACCATAAGGACAATTTCCTGGACAACCTGAACCTAACCCCAAGGGGAACGCAAACGTTATTTCCCTACGGAGCGGAACTACTTATCCCAAACCTGTAAACCCTAGGTTGAAAGGTCCAGAATCCCCTAGGAATATTGCGACCACACCTAAGAAACAAGTAGAGAAACCAGTAGAGTCTGAGAAAAAGAGAGATGAAAAGGTTAAAGATAAGGAGGGAGAAAAGGATAATGAAGTTTACGTACCACCTCCACCTTACAAACCTCCAATTCCATACCCGCAAAGACTTAAACAAACCAAATTAGACAACCAATATAAGATGTTCGTGAAAGTGATTGAGGAACTCCACGTTGAGATTCTATTCACCGAAGCTATTACCCAAATACCCTCTTATGCCAAATTCCTGAAAGATATCTTGAATAAAAAACGAAGACTTAATGATCTTAAACCCTTAGAGTGCAACTCTATTGCAGAGAATAAGCTTGCCAAAAAGGAGAAAGACCCCGTGAGTTTTTCTATACCCTGTGTTTTAGGAAATCATGTCATCGACAAAGCACTTTTAGATTTAGGAGCCAGTGTAAGCCTAATGCCCTTAGCCATTTGTAATAGATTGAACCTAGGAAAAATGCAACCAACTAGGATGTCTCTTTAATTAGCCGATAGATTAGTTAAATATCCAATAGGCATTTTGGAAGACATCCCAGTTAAGATATGCCAACTCTATATCCCTACAGATTTTGTCGTCATGGACATAAAAGAGGACGACGAAATCCCGATCCTTCTAGAAAGACCTTTCTTATCAACAGTTGGAGCTATAATAGATGTCAAAAGAGGAAAAATGACCTTCGAAGTAGGAGATGAAAAAGTAGAATTTATACTATCCAAATTCCTAATGGCACCAGCCATAGATGACTCATGTTACGCCATCGATATCATCGGTTAGTGCATAAGAGAGTTAGACCAAACAGATCCAGTTGAAATAATTAAATTACCCTCAACCCCCATAATGGAGGACGACGAATTTGAAAAGTTAATTGAACCTTATATTGACGACAGCCTTTACGAATGCTTAGCACTCACCCCAAACCATATGCCATGCCCTAGAAACCAGCAGTAGAACTCAAGGAATTACCTAAGAATCTGAGATACGAATTTTTGGATGAAGAACTAAATCTTCCAGTGATAGTTAGCGCCGCCTTAAACGGTGATGAAACCAATCAACTCTTAGATGTTTTAAGGAAATATCCCACAGCTCTAGGTTATAACATTTCTGATCTTAAAGGGATAAGCCCATCCGTGTGCATGCACCGGATTATGCTGGAGGACGATTCCAAACCTTCGAGAGAACATCAAAGAAGGAAAAATCTCATAATGAGTGATGTGGTAAAAAGGGAAGTGTTGAAGTTACTAGAGGTTGGGATAATTTACCAAATTTCGGACAGTAAGTGGGTAAGTCTCGTACATGTGGTACCTAAGAAGGGAGGTGTCACAGTAGTACAAAACGAAAAAGGAGAACAAGTAGAGAAACGTATAAAAAACGGCTGGTGTATGTGTATAGATTATAGAAAACTCAACAAAGCAACTAGGAATGACCATTTCCCTCTTCCGTTCATAGATCAAATGATTGAACGTCTAGCAAGACATTCTTACTTTTACTATTTGGATGGATATTCGGGATTTTTCCAAATTCCTATTCACCCCGATGATCAAGAGAAAACAACCTTTACATGCCCATATGCAACATTTGCCTATCGACGAATGCCATTCGGACTATGCAATGCCCCATCCACTTTTAAACGACGTATGATGTCAATTTTCGCAGATTTCTTTGACGAAATCATGGAAATTTTCATGGATGATTTCTCGTTATGTGGATCCAGTTTTATAAACTGCCTAACTAACCTTGAAAGAATTCTGGAACGATGCGTAGAAGTCAATCTCGTTCTGGAATGATGCGTAGAAGTCAATCTCGTTCAGCAGCTTGAGATCTCACAGAGTTCCCGACACCGCAGCAGGAGTCGTCACCCTGACGTTCAGAGCAGGGAGGAGAGGGTACTAGTGGTCAGCAGTAGCATTATCCAGGTTCCACCTATATCTTTTCCACCTTTTATCGAAGCATTGGGGACAATGTTCGGTTTAAGTGTGGGAGGTGGTATTTACCGTTTTCAGTTTTCCTTTATGTTTTCATTTTATCGCTTTCTAGTTTATTTTTCTAGTATGTTTTTCTAGTTTATTTTTACTTAGTTCTAAATAATACATGTGCTTGACGAGTCATTTGTGTAGTTTTGTCTATTCTCCCCATTTCTTGAGCCATAACAAAAAATTTAAGAGGTAAACAACATCTATTTTCAAAATTTTGGGCTGTTAGACAAGTTAAGATCATATGTAGAGACTTGGGAAAACTTGTGAAAAATCGATATCGTTTTAACACCGTAAGTTTCTCAATTATAGGACCCTATCCAGATACTTATTATGTTGTGGCCTTAAAATTTCACCTTTAAAATTCACTCCCTAAGTAGTTTATTTCAGCAGTCAGCACCATCTTAGTCACTGCTAAGTGAACAAACCGATGGAAATAGGTGAATGATCCCAAAAGAGAAAAAGAAAGAAAATTTATATATATATATATATATATATATATATATATATATATATATAATAAAAGCAAATAATTTGAAAAGGATTTGCCTTCTAAGTTAGGTAACCCTCACCCGGTTTATTTAGCCCAACGGTAGCGAGACTTCCAAAAATTATGCTTGTGTCTCTGTGTTAAAGTGCAAAAAAAAAAAATTTGGCACAAATATGGATCAGGATCACCAACAGGTTTTTTCACCATGCAAGTACAAGATAACAGGCTTAATGTGATTGCGCCTGAATGAAAAGGGGATGAGAAAGGAA
The DNA here is from genome assembly GCA_022829125.1 of Lathyrus tuberosus. NCBI lineage: Eukaryota > Viridiplantae > Streptophyta > Magnoliopsida > Fabales > Fabaceae > Lathyrus > Lathyrus tuberosus. The sequence goes on from JALAZF010000145.1 coordinate 12,341,512, forward strand.
TGAGTAAAGTAGGCCTAAGTATAATGTCATGATATGGATTCGTTCGTATAGGAGAGAAACTTATGACCGTAATATGCGGAAAGTGTTACCACGATATCCTTGGTTCACGAACCAGTACCTATCGGAGCAGTCTTGATCAAAACTAAAGTCTCTAGCCCAGATTCAATCCTTGTGTGTTGCTGTTTATCTTTTGTGCTTATATGAGTTTTGCTTGAGGACAAGCAAAGGTTCAAGTGTGGGAGAATTTGATAACACCAAAATACACTGCGTATTTGACTCGGATTGCACATGGTTATTATAGTTTATTTACTGTTTTTCTTGCATTATGTCTATGTTTTATGTTGTTTTCAGGTAAAGTGCCTTAAGGGAGCCTTCCATGAAGAAAAGAAGCAAAAAGAGCGAGAATCGAAAGATTTCAGTGGAAAATACACACACGACGTCTTTGTAAGAGGAAATGGATGCCTTTAGTGGTACCATTTTCCACCACTCGAACTGCGTATTTGTAAGAGGAAATGGATGCCCATTTTCTCTTACTATCTTTGTTACTTACAGAAAGTGCCTGGAACTGAGTTCCAATGACCTCTTCGGATTCCAAGTAAAAGAATGATGACAGATTGCTTACAATTAAAGCCCGTTCACCATATACGGTAACCAACTTGTCATTTTTCATAAACTTCAGCTTTTGATGTAGCGTTGAAGTGACTGCTCCTAGTTCATGGATCCAAGGATGACCCAACAAACAAATGTACATCACTTGGATATCCATCACCTGGAAGGTAATTTGAAATGTATAGAGGCCAATAGTTATGGGGAGATCGACTTCACCAATAACTGTCTTCTTGGATCCATCAAAGGCTTTGACGACAATTCCACTGCCCCTCATAGGTGCGCCTTGAAAGGATAACCTTGTAAGAGTTTATTTTGGCATGACATTCAGTGACGAACCAGTGTCCACCAATGCACTTGACAAGGTGTCATTCATGCAATTGATCGAGATGTTTAGTGCCATGTTATGATTTCTCCCTTCTTCCGGGAGATCTTCATCGCAGAAGCTCAAGTTATTGCAAATGGTAATGTTAGCAATAATATTGCCGAATTGACCCACTGTTACATCGTGGTTTACAAAAGATTGCTCCAAGACTTTCTGTAGAGCTTCACTGTGAGCCTCAAAACTCATTAAAAGGGATAATATGGATATTTTGGAAGACGTGTTTAAAAACTGATCCACAATGTTGTACTCACTTTTTCTGATTATTTTTAAAAGCTCATCATTATCCTTCATCTGATTAGTGTCACTTTATTTACCAATTTGTTCAAAAGGATTCTCAACTTGCTTCTCCTTTCTTTCAATCACATCCTCAACTTCTTTTTTGAACACACGGCCACTTCTGGTGACTCGGCTCACATCAACGATGTTGACAATTGATGGTAAGGGCACCTCCTTCCCATTTTCAAATATGGTAGCACCGTACTTATAAGATATGACTTTCTAAGATTTATATGGAACTGGACTTGGAAAATAGATGACCAAAGGAGTCACAGTGGTCTTCCGACTATCATAGGTGGTCTCTATTGGTTCAAGCTTGGGAACACTAGGAATCCTTCTACTTTCAAAAGGAATTTCCACGTGTTTAGGTTTATTAAACTGAGGAGTTATGGTGTAAACATCCTCATCCACTCCATAATCAATGGGTTCCCTTTCATGGAAGACTGTGATGGTTCTTCGGTCTAGCAATCCTTGAATCTCATTTTGGATAAGAAGACAACCACGTTGGCTTCTGCGACATTTTCTACAAGTTGCATGATCATGGTGATTGGGACCAAAGTAATCAAGTCCGCACAGGCATTTGTGAAATTTGACTAATGACTCCCTAATATATCTGATGTCATAAACTGCGTACTCCCATGGACAACCTTGTATCATATTGATTGGTTGGTAATCCCTCATTCTGTATTCCTGGATCCAACTTTGGTCCATTTGTTCTTGTAGAGATGCTTGTACAAGGTCTCCTCGTCGTTGAGGGCAAGGGCAGTCTCTAGAACCCTCATCATAGAAGTTGCGTCCTTGAATAGTGTTTTCCTTCTGGGCACTTTGTCGATGACCAGGATTTCCTTCGAATCCAATTCAGGCACAGCCAGAGAGTTGTCCCTACCGAAGAGGCCCCTATGAAGATAACAGGGGGGTAACATAAACTTCTCCCCAACAACCCCTCCGTGAGATCGACGATCTCTGGTTTTTCGCCATGTTGCCTCTTCTTTGATGGATTCTCCTGAGAAGCAGGAGAATGGCTGCCCTGGGGCGAAGAGGAAGAACTACCGAGGATGTCGTCAATCTTCGACTGCTTTTGGACTTGGGAAACATGACCCTTGGGGGTTTTCTTGGGACCCCTGGATGTCGCTATCTTGAGCATGCGCTCCTGGAGGCTCGACATTTAACCTGCAACAAAGGAAATTACACAGGTTACTATAACAAGGAGAAATAAGTGGACACATAAGTTGGGAACACGCTCGCTACATAAAATCCTTAAGGCTTCCTCGATGAAACTACACTCGAGGAGCTCCTTGGTGTTGATTAGCCGGGCCTAAAAAACAACCTCCCCTTCCTCGGTAAGGATGAAACTCCTATCCTTGTTCACACACTTGGCGAGGACGGAGCCATCAACAAACGCCACAGGCTTCTCATAGACAAGTTGATCCTTGCGTCTAACTCATTGGGCTTCATAATGCAATGATTCGTCCCTTTGTTGAAATGGACCTTCTGCCACTCGAGGGGAAACTTTACTTCTAGCCTCGCCACCTCCTTCCTATCCTCGAGCTCGACCACATGTTCGAACAAAGAATCGACAGCGGCCTCCTGCACAGGTTTCACGAGGTAGTATCTATCTTTGAAGGCACAGACATAGTCCATGTATGTTCTAAACAACTTCCTCGGCTGCTTGAAGGACACCCAGTTGTGCTGCCTGTGCGAAGATTACCGCTGAAAGTGGAAAAGACGGAAGAATAATGGGAGTGTAGCACCGATATGAAGGTGTTGGCATACGAGCTTGAATGCCCGCACAAACGCGATCACGTTTGGGTGGAGCTGAGAGGATGCCAACTCCAGCCATTGGAAAATCCCCACCTGGAAGTCATTGAATGGCAGACGAAACCCTTTCTCCTGGAAGGAAAACTCATACATGGGGAAGCGCTTCCCCTCGTATGTCGAGCAGACCCGGTCCGTTCCTTTAGGTTTGTATGTCTCCCAAGTTTCAGGGACCCCTTCCTCTCTGTCCTCGACGATGGTAATAGCATTCGAGTCATCAAAGGCGAAACGCGAAGGAATTTTTCGGGGTTTTTGCTCAACCCAATCAATGTTGGGTTCAGTATTTGTGTCTGCCAAGTCAGGTTCAGCATTCGCGTCGACCATGTTGGTTTTAGTGTTTACGTAGACCAGATTGGTTTCCTAGGCCTGTCGAGCCATTTAACCTGAAAATCAGAGGAAAATAGTGAATTCGACATTAAGATCAAATCCACCCTTCCACTGCAAATCAAGTGAAAGAGCGAGGAAAGGCTCAAGGACACGTCCTCGACCAAAGCCCTTGTCGACGAGCACGAAATTGTGAGGAACTTCTCCTCGACACAAGACGTAAAACCCACTCTTCGCGGGGAAGAGCCTCCCTGACACGAAATAACATTGAAAATTTATACTTACGAGGAACAACCTCCCCGGCGCGAGACCCAGCAAGTTTCACGAACTTCATCGAGAAATTCATAAAGCTTCGCCGAAAATTTCATAGCTTCATCGGAAACTTCATAGTTTCGCTGGAAACCTTATGACCTCGCCAGAAAATTCACGAGACTTCATCTGAAAACTCATAGATTCATCGGGAGATGCGTGAACCCTACCGAAAACCTCATACACTTGCCGAAAAACACGAAAAGAAACAACTCTGCACCCTAGAACTAACATGCAAATTACTTAGGGGGAGAAAACCACTTACTTGGTTGGCAAACTAAGAGGGAGTTTACGACGGGGACAACGGCAGTGGTACTCAACAGTGCGACGGAAGAATAGCAGCGAGCGCAAGAGCAGAATGAGAGCAAAGTTGGAAATGAGAAAATGATCCCCCTCTTTCCCATTTATAAGAATTCTCATCGCGCGGGGGAACGCGACGCCGTAGTCCATCATGACCTAGGCCCTAGGCTATGATAGGCCATGATGGTGCATTTAATAGTCGTCACGCGTGGTACGAGGAAAGATTAGACGTTTATCTTTCTAAGATTCCCAACTTCACATATTCCAATGTGTCGAAGATAAGTTATTACATTGTCGAGCACGCACGTCAACTTGCCATATTCCATCGCGAGCACGTCCTTGCAAAGAGAAGTTATTACGTCGTCGGGCACGATCGACAATCCTCACACTCTTAAGAAATAACTTGTGACAATCTCATATTATCGGTCACACGTGATGACTTCCAGCAAATCCCCCGCGAGCACGTCCTCGAGGAAAACTCGATGCGAACCTGCGGGTGTAACTGCATCCTCGGGTATACAGAACCGCGGACATGGGACCCCCATAGCGAACACCATCCAAGATGATTTGGCTCTTAAGTCATTGCTCATTCGCCTAGGAGCAACAACTTGGGAGGCTCCTGTTCTGAACTGGGTCTATGGATGACCCACAGTCGAGCAGACCCAATCTAGTGGCTCGCATAGGACAACCTAATTCAAAGGTCGAATCCTCCATAGCCATTGGAGGCCATGTTCTCCACGTGATCCTCACGCGATGAAACGTCACCAACTGAACCCACGCCTTTCGCGGGACAGTTTCGCCCCCAAGAATGGGCAAATCCACTACGAAGTTTGTGGGGCAGTTGACCCAGGATGAAGACCACGTGCTGGTCTTCCCTACTTTCACGAAGGATCCTGGCATTCTTCTGTTGTGGGCATAACGATCCATCCCACAATAAATGCCCTTTGGCCCATCGTTGGGGGAACACTATAAATACCCTCCTCCACACGTGGGCCAAGTATTCTGAATTCATTCTCACTACTCTGTACTTGCTCTTTCTCTTTTCACTCTGAACCTTACTTTAGCATCAGAGTGCCTTGCAGGTACACCCTCTCCTCTTCTCCGTCACTGGTGAATTTGGAGTCCACGACGTGTTACTGGCCGCTGATTGAATCTCTGATCCCGGTAAGATCACTACCCAAGTCACAAAAATGTCATGTGATCTAACAAAACCTTTTATCATAATACTTGTGTGTACAATTACCCTTTTTCCCAATAGGTCTATATTGAACACAAGGCATATACCGTGTCATCCTTGTCCAGTTCAATATTGGGCCCTTAGACATATATCTTGTTATGCAGGATGGGCAAATTCCATCTAGGGACTTTATTATCTTGGAAAAACAAATATAATAAAGAAATTCCTTTTATTATTAATAAATAATTTGATACAAGTACCATAAGTAATGGCCTCTAGGGCTTACACCAATAGCGGTTTGGAAGAACTCTAAAGCCAGCTACAAAGGATTCCTTGATGATAACAGAGGCAACTGGATAATGGGTTATACCAAAAGTTTAGGAAGATGTAGTACTCTGAATGCTGAACTTAAGAGTATTTTGAAAGGCCTGAAAATGATACAGAACAAAGGCAACATTAAGTTGTGTATTCAAATTGACTACAGGCAGACGATTCAAGCCATAACGAGAGATAGTATGATAGTTGGAATCGGAAAAAAATTGGTGTGGTTGATTCAAAAGGATTTAAGTAACTTAAAGGAAATCCATATCAAGCATATTTTGAGAGAATGTTTTAAGAAAAACAAATTGTTGTGTTCATGGTTTGGCGAAATTAAGTGCTAGTCTCAACTTGAGATATCAATTGTATGATAATTGTCCCATAGCTATCCTTAGGGTGTTCAAAGATGACTTGGAGGGTGTCTCCAAGAAAATGCTTGTGGTAGTGTATTATATTTAAAAAAGAATAAATATATCTTACAATTTAAAATGAGACTCAATTCACTAAGTTTCAAAAAAAATTGCATTAAAAACAAATCAAAGAAGCATATTCAAAAGATCAAATAGATGATCCTAATCCAATTAAATAACTGGCTAAGAGAATCAAAACTATATTAAACATTAATATTAAAGTTCTAAAACTCATAACAAAAATAGATTTTTTTTACCCAAATAATCCATATTTTCAAATTTAATCTCAAAATAACCCATGTTTTAAAAAAATTTCAATCTACCCCACTTCAAACAAAAAAAAAATTGGAATGAAGTGGTGGTGCTAGGCGAATTAGCGACTTCACCTACTTTTCCAATGGTGGAGCTAGTTGGATTGACGACTGCATATGGTGTTTCCAACTCAATTTGCACCAGCGTATACCTTTTTAAAAGGTGTGCCAATTCATCTGGTGCTAGTGTGTATTGATATTTTTTTAAACATAAGTAATAATCATTAACATTTAATTTAAAGTACTTTTACAAACATTAACGATGACGACCAGGCTGGCCATACCGGTAACCAGTTCCACACCCCTAGATACTCTAACTCATTGCACTCGTTGTTGATTCACCTCGTGTGTTTGAGGATTTGAGGTCTTAGGAACATCATTAAAATTCCTAAGAAGTTCTTGCATTTTTATGAAATCTTGTGTATGGCCGACACACTTCCGTAACTAAGTTTACGACCCATGCCAAAGTAGTTGGGATGTGTTGATGGGGTTATTGGTATGCGGCATGAACGATTGAAGGGAGACATTGGTGTAGATGATTCATTGGAGAAAGGTTTAAATGATTATTATGGTGTTTGATAGCCATATGGTTATTATGATGTGTGGGCGTTTTGGCTATGGTAGGAGGAAAGGTTGGTGTTATATGATTCTTAGGTGCTCTGGCTATGGTAGAATGATGTGTTGGGTGTGACGCCCCCAATCTACACCCCCAATTAAAGCGGTAAAAAGAAAATTCAAAAATTGATCAGAGTATATTTGAATTCGCGGCATAGAAAGGGAGGAATCACATCAATTTGAAACAAACATACACATAACATGCAACACCTGCCCATAAAGATATGCAACTGTGGGGTAGCAATCACACAGAGGAAACTTTGTTCCTTACACCCACTTTTCAGAAATTAGAATTAAAGCGGAAAATCTAAAATCTGAATAACACATATACATACATATATACATATAAAAAGTTTGTCATACATCAGGCATCATATGTACAACCAAAATATATCATCAGATATACAAAATAATAACGCGCGGCCACCCTAACTACCCGGAGTCACATATCAGAGCCGACCGACCAAAATAATGAAGACGCAACGCTTCACCAAAAAGGAATACCTCCAGCAGCTCTAATCTGCAACGCCTCATAGAGCGTTATCAAACAGCAGAAGGGTGAGAAAAACAACCATAATATAATTGCATAAAATTATATATTAACGCAAAAATGCACAAATAACATATTCTCACCACCAAAGCACCCAGATAAATTATAACAACACACAGTACAATTCACACGTATCAATTACCACTGCACATCAATTATTCACAATACAATCACACATATTCCATTTCATTAATCACATTCACAAATTCACACATAATTAATTCATGACTTATGCAATGCACATAGACCGACACAACGACTCTATGCACATGCCATGCGGTACCGACTTCCAATGTCTCATGTCTCATCATCAGTTCACTCAGGAACTATTGGAACCATCGCTCGTTACTGAGAATCTCAAGTAACTCCCCGTCGGGCCTACGATGTTCACCCGTCGCTTTAGGTCCTCAGGCATCGCCTCATATTTTCGAGGCACACGACGTTAAGGATTGCTTTAAGTCTCCAAAGGAGCCCACAATCGTCTATACCCATCGCTTTAAGTCCTCAGGCATCGCCTCATATTTTCGAGGCACACGATGGTATAGCATATTCCCTCAGGAATAAAATCGTCTCTCAGGACGTTTCCACAATGCACATTATGATGCTTGGCATACAATGACTCATGACACTCACATTGCATCCATGCACACATTCATAATCATGCATAAATCATCAAATACCACACTTAGCATTTTCTTGCCTTACGGCCACAAATCATCCTCACAACAGCATATAAGGCATACATATCCAAAGCACACACATATAGCATAATACATGACAATTATGCACCATTAAAACGACAAAGTAGACCATTGACACTATTCACATTTACCGACAAAATAAAATCGGCTAACAAATTCTAAACCATCATAATAAGAAATTACAGCTCAATGGCTTTCCAACGCATCAAACCACGCCTCAAACCGAATCACAGATCAAAAGTTATGCAGAAAACAAAATTACACGAACAGCACTGTTCGCTGGGCGAACCTCCCTCGCGAGCATTCGCTAGCTGCTTCGCTAGGCGAACGTCCCTCGCGAGCATTCGCTAGCTCCTTCGCTAGGCGAATGTTCCAGCGAACCAAGTCAGAACCAAACAGAGCCAAAAACACCCAAAGTTCGCTAGGCGAACACTCTAGCGAACCTTCGCTCATGCCTTCGCTAGGCGAATACCCGTAGCGAACCTTCGCTACCCTTCGCTGAATGGTTCGCTAGGCGAACCCGCGAAAACCTCACTCGCTGCCACCTTCGCCCCAGGTTCGCTAGGCGAACCAAGGAAAACCCAGAATTTTTCTGCGCTGTTTGAAACCCCAAAAGTGATATTTCCCAACCAAAACATTTCCCAATCAACATATATCAATCAGAACCTATCCTAATCATGCCAACAAGCAAACTACCACCTTTACATCGATTTCCAACCGTTAACCCATCGATTCTACTCATTTTATCATTTTCGACCTAAAAGTGAAAAACATAGAAAGCAAGAGAATCATCCAATCACATACATACATAATCATATACAAGCATAGTATAATCGAGTTTCGCACCCTTACCCGATTTAATTCGATTCTAGGAATTGATCTTGATGATTTTTCCACACTATCCCAATTTTTCTCTCTTCTCCTCTTTTCTTCTCTTTTCCCTTCTTTCTTCTTTCTTTCTCTCTATTTTCTCTCTTTCCAATTCTATCTTACTAACTTAATGAAAAATATCTATGAAATGTCCAAAATACCCCCACACTCAAATATCTCGCAAACGTTCCCAAAACGCGATAAAATATATTCATGACTAAAAATAACACATTTTCACACAAAAGTCGAAATTACAATAAAATAATAATAAAATAATCCAAAAAGACTCAATAAAACAAAGTTGGCAAAACGGGGCGTTACAATTCTCCCCCACTTAGAAATTTTCGTCCTCGAAAATCTTACCTGATACAAACAACTCTGGATACGACTCCCGCATCCTACTTTCCAATTCCCACGTCAAATTACCCTCAGCAGCGCCTCCCCACGCCACTTTCACAAGTGCAATCTCTTTACCCCTCAACCGCTTCACCTCGCGATCCAAAATACCAACCGGTAATGCCTCGACCGTAAGGTTATCCCTTACCTCAACCTCGTCCATCGGAATCACATGTGAAGGATCCGGAACATACTTCCGAAGCTGTGAAACATGAAAAACATCTTGCAAATCCGACAGATTCAGTGGTAACGCCACACGATACGCTACAGCACCAACTCTCGCAGATATCTGGTAAGGACCAATAAATCGAGAAGTAAGCTTCTTAGATTTCAAAGCACGACCAACACCCGTTACTGGCGTAACTCTCAGAAATACGTGATCACCCTCTTGAAACTCAAGATCCTTCCGTCTCCGATCATGATAACTCTTTTGTCTACTCTGAGAAGCCTTCATTTTCTCACGAATAAACTTTACCTTTTCCGTCGTCTGTTGTACCAATTCCAGTCCAACCACAGAACTCTCACCAGTTTCATGCCAACACAACGGCGTTCGACATCTTCGTCCAAATAAAGCCTCAAAAGGTGCCATTCCGATACTAGAATGGAAACTGTTATTATACGTGAACTCAATCAAAGCAAGATAACTGTCCCACACACCACCTTGTTCCAAAACACACGACCTCAACAAATCCTCCAACGACTGAATAGTTCTTTCGGTCTGACCATCTGTCTGCGGATGATAGGCCGAACTCAACCTCAATCTAGAACCCAAAGCCTTCTGTAAACTTTCCCAAAATCTAGATGTAAACCTCGGATCTCGATCCGAAACAATACTTAAAGGAACTCCATGCAATTTCACCACCACACTGATATAGATCTCAGCTAACCGTTCCAAAGAAAAACTGATGTCAATCGGAATAAAATGCGCCAATTTAGTCAGCCTGTCCACAATCACCCAAATAGCATTATGCCCACGCTGAGTGTTCGGTAATCCCGTCACAAAATCCATCGAAATGCTATCCCATTTCCACTCAGGAATATCCAACAGTTGCAACAAACCACTAGGTCTCAAATGTTCCACTTTCGATTTCTGACAAGTCAAACATGCATACACAAACTGAGCCACATCTCTTTTCAAACCAGACCACCAGAAAATCTTCTTCAAATCTTGGTATATCTTATTCGCACCCGGATGAATACTTAAATTACTCCGGTGTCCTTCTTCCAAAATCATTCTTTTCAACTCCGCATCATCAGGTATACAAATACGACCACGGAATCTCAAAACACCAAAATTATCAATCTTGAAATCCAAATTCTCATTCCTCATCAAATCAACGAATTTCAAATCCAGCTTTTGTTTCTCACTAACCGACAACAAAAATTCATTTGTAACTTTCAACATTCCAAGCCTTACACTAACCGAAGTCACTTCACATACCAAACTCAAGTCTCTAAACGACTCCAAAAGTTCCAACTCTTTCACCATCAATGCGGACATATGCAACAATTTCCGGCTCAATGCATCGGCTACCACATTAGCTTTACCAGGATGGTAATTCAAGCCAAAGTCGTAATCTTTCAAGAATTCCAACCATCTCCGCTGCCTCATGTTCAACTCTTTCTGATCAAATAAATATTTCAAGCTTTTATGATCACTAAAGACTTCGAACCTTGCACCATAGAGATAGTGCCTCCAAATCTTCAACACAAAAACTACAGCCGCTAACTCAAGATCATGAGTAGGATAGTTTTTCTCTTGAACTCTTAACTGCCTTGAAGCATAAGCTACAACTTTACCTTCCTGCATCAAAACACCACCCAAACCAATTAAAGAAGCATCGCAGTACACAACAAATGGTTCATTAGGATTAGGTAAAATAAGAATCGGAGCTGTCGTCCATCTTCTCTTCAGCTCACAAAAACTCTCTTCACATTGAATATCCCAAATGAATGCTTTGCCCTTACAAGTCAACTACGTCAAAGGAAGAGCAAGCTTAGAAAAACCTTCAATGAACCTCCGGTAATAACCAGCCAAACCCAAAAAGCTTCGAATTTCAGTAACGGATCTAGGATCCTCCCATTGTAGAACTGCTTCTACTTTAGATGGATCCACAGCAATACCATTACCTGAAATTACGTGCCCAAGAAAACTCACCTCAGACAACCAGAATTCACACTTGGACAATTTGGCAAAAATCTTCCTTTCCTTCAAAACCTGCAAAACAATACGCAAATGTTCTGCATGTTCTTCCCGAGACTTAGAATAGATTAAAATATCATCAATAAACACCACCACAAAACGATCCAAATGCTCGTGGAAAATACGATTCATGTATTCCATAAACATACCAGGCGCATTAGAAACCCCGAACGGCATCACCGAATATTCATAATGACCATACCGTGTTCTAAAGGCCGTCTTCTGAATATCCTCTTCTTTCACCCTTATCTGATGATACCCCGATCTCAAATCAATCTTACTAAACACACAAGCACCAACCAACTGATCCATCAGATCATCAATCCTTGGAAGCGGATATTTGTTCTTAATCGTCACCTTATTCAACTGGCGATAATCAATACATAATCGCATACTCCCATCTTTCTTTTTCACCAACAAAACTGGAGCACCCCAAGGAGAAACACTTGGCCTCACGAACCTCTTTTCCAACAACTCATTCAACTGCCTTTTCAACTCCACCAATTCAGATGCCGACATTCTATAAGGTGCCATAGAAACAGGTCTAGTACCAGGAACTAGATCAATAGAAAATTCAACTTCTCTCTCTGGCGGCACATCTGAAATATCATCAGGAAACACCTCAGGAAATTCGCACACAACAGGAAACACATCAAGAGAAACTTGACTATCCACAGTCAATGAAGCAAACAACCCAAACAACTGAGCTTCATCCGCTAAAAGTCTTTTCAACTCTTTGGTAGATAAGAAACTCGAGTCTTCGTCTTCCTCAAGAGAAGGAAACCTTACAAGCTTATGGTAACAATCAATATGCACCCGATTAAATTGCAACCAGTTCATTCCCAACACCACATCTAAACCTTCCAATGGTAAGCACACCAAATCCATCGCAAAATCTTTACCATAAATGGTCAAAGGACAACTCAAACACACTAAAGAAGTAGTTACTGACCCCATCGCTGGAGTATCAATAACCATCTCACCATCCATCAAAGACAACCCAAGATTCAAACGTCCCGCGCACTCAGACGAAATAAACGAATGAGTCGCTCCAGTATCAATAATAGCAATTAAAGGCATATTATTAATAAAACAAGTACCTCTTATCAGACGATCTGCACTTGAAGTCTGAGTTCCCGCCAATGAAAACACTTTGCCACTAGCCTGAGCTTTCTTCTGATTCAGACACTTCGAACTAATGTGACCAGGTTCCCCACAATTGTAACACTTCACCACATTCTTCCTTTTACAATCAGCTAAAACATGTCCGATACCACCACAATTAGAACACTTAATCACATTCCTCCTACATTCATGCTGGCGATGACCCAATTCACCACACTTAAAACACCTAGGAGCATTAGACATACCTCCTTCACTTGACCTTCGATCAAAATTACCCCTTTGTTTACCTTTATCAGCCGGTGACACATACGGACCACCACGGAACTGTTGTTTCCCTTTCCTGTCACTTACACTTTTATAGTGAGCAGAACGAGCCTTACTGTCTTCATCATAAATCCTACAGCATTCCACCAAATCAGCAAACCTTCGAATCCTCTGATAACCAATAGCCTGCTTTATCTCAGGACGCAAACCACTTTCATACTTCACACACTTTGAAAATTCAGCAGTCGCTTCCACATAATGAGGATAAAACTGCACAAGTTCCACAAACTTAGCAGTATAGTCAATAACCGACATATTACCTTGTTTTAGCTCTAAAAACTCAATCTCCTTCTTTCCTCGGACATCCTCGGGAAAATAATTCCTTAGAAACTCTCGGCTAAACACCTCCCAAGTGATCTCTTCTTCCTCCTCATCAGCTTCCAACACCTGACGAGTACTGACCCACCAGTCGTCAGCCTCTTCATGTAGCATATGAGTGCCCAGCCTCACCTTAACATCATCGTCATCACAATCCATTACCCTAAAAATCCTCTCAATCTCTTTCAAACACAACTACGCACCATCCGGATCATGCTTCCCTTTAAAGACCGGTGGCTTATTCTTTCTAAACTCATCATTTCCTGCAGCATTCGGTGCACCCTGCACAGCTCGTGCCATAGCCTCCATCGCAGCAGCCAAAGCAGCATCATTACGACCAGCCATATTCTGTTCGTCCAAAACAGAAACTATTGTTAAACAACAACTCGCTCAACACAACTCGCCTAATATGCCAGACACAACAGACACAAACTACACAACTGACACGGACTGGCTCTGATACCACTTAATGTGATGCCCCCAATCTACACCCCCAATTAAAGCGGTAAAAAGAAAATTCGAAAATTGATCAGAGTATATTTGAATTCGCAGCATAGAAAGGGAGGAATCACATCAATTTGAAACAAACATACACATAACATGCAACACCTGCCCATAAAGATATGCAACTGTGGGGTAGCAATCACACAGAGGAAACTTTGTTCCTTACACCCACTTTTCAGAAATTAGAATTAAAGCGGAAAATCTAAAATCTGAATAACACATATACATACATATATACATATAAAAAGTTTGTCATACATCAGGCATCATATGTACAACCAAAATATATCATCAGATATACAAAATAATAACGCGCGGCCACCCTAACTACCCGGAGTCACATATCAGAGCCGACCGACCAAAATAATGAAGACGCAACGCTTCACCAAAAAGGAATACCTCCAGCAGCTCTAATCTGCAACGCCTCATAGAGCGTTATCAAACAGCAGAAGGGTGAGAAAAACAACCATAATATAATTGCATAAAATTATATATTAACGCAAAAATGCACAAATAACATATTCTCACCACCAAAGCACCCAGATAAATTATAACAACACACAGTACAATTCACACGTATCAATTACCACTGCACATCAATTATTCACAATACAATCACACATATTCCATTTCATTAATCACATTCACAAATTCACACATAATTAATTCATGACTTATGCAATGCACATAGACCGACACAACGACTCTATGCACATGCCATGCGGTACCGACTTCCAATGTCTCATGTCTCATCATCAGTTCACTCAGGAACTATTGGAACCATCGCTCGTTACTGAGAATCTAAAGTAACTCCCCGTCGGGCCTACGATGTTCACCCGTCGCTTTAGGTCCTCAGGCATCGCCTCATATTTTCGAGGCACACGACGTTAAGGATTGCTTTAAGTCTCCAAAGGAGCCCACAATCGTCTATACCCATCGCTTTAAGTCCTTAGGCATCGCCTCATATTTTCGAGGCACACGATGGTATAGCATATTCCCTCAGGAATAAAATCGTCTCTCAGGACGTTTCCACAATGCACATTATGATGCTTGGCATACAATGACTCATGACACTCACATTGCATCCATGCACACATTCATAATCATGCATAAATCATCAAATACCACACTTAGCATTTTCTTGCCTTACGGCCACAAATCATCCTCACAACAGCATATAAGGCATACATATCCAAAGCACACACATATAGCATAATACATGACAATTATGCACCATTAAAACGACAAAGTCGACCATTGACACTATTCACATTTACCGACAAAATAAAATCGGCTAACAAATTCTAAACCATCATAATAAGAAATTACAGCTCAATGGCTTTCCAACGCATCAAACCACGCCTCAAACTGAATCACAGATCAAAAGTTATGCAGAAAACAAAATTACACGAACAGCACTGTTCGCTGGGCGAACCTCCCTCGCGAGCATTCGCTAGCTGCTTCGCTAGGCGAACGTCCCTCGCGAGCATTCGCTAGCTCCTTCGCTAGGCGAATGTTCCAGCGAACCAAGTCAGAACCAAACAGAGCCAAAAACACCCAAAGTTCGCTAGGCGAACACTCTAGCGAACCTTCGCTCATGCCTTCGCTAGGCGAATACCCGTAGCGAACCTTCGCTACCCTTCGCTGAATGGTTCGCTAGGCGAACCCGCGAAAACCTCACTCGCTGCCACCTTCGCCCCAAGTTCGCTAGGCGAACCAAGGAAAACCCAGAATTTTTCTGCGCTGTTTGAAACCCCAAAAGTGATATTTCCCAACCAAAACATTTCCCAATCAACATATATCAATCAGAACCTATCCTAATCATGCCAACAAGCAAACTACCACCTTTACATCGATTTCCAACCGTTAACCCATCGATTCTACTCATTTTATCGTTTTCGACCTAAAAGTGAAAAACATAGAAAGCAAGAGAATCATCCAAACACATACATACATAATCATATACAAGCATAGTATAATCGAGTTTCGCACCCTTACCCGATTTAATTCGATTCTAGGAATTGATCTTGATGATTTTTCCACACTATCCCAATTTTTCTCTCTTCTCCTCTTTTCTTCTCTTTTCCCTTCTTTCTTCTTTCTTTCTCTCTATTTTCTCTCTTTCCAATTCTATCTTACTAACTTAATGAAAAATATCTATGAAATGTCCAAAATACCCCCACACTCAAATATCTCGCAAACGTTCCCAAAACGCGATAAAATATATTCACGACTAAAAATAACACATTTTCACACAAAAGTCGAAATTACAATAAAATAATAATAAAATAATCCAAAAAGACTCAATAAAACAAAGTTGGCAAAACGGGGCGTTACATTGGGGCATATGCATTTTGGGTGTCTTGATAATAGTCATCGTGTTGGCGATGGTATATGGGACGCTCTTGGTATTGTGGTTGGGTGTTTGGCATGTTTTGGTTTTAGGTTTGTTTGTTTGGGGGTCAGTAATTTTGTTGGGTATGAGGTCGTGAGTAACAGGTCTGATAATTTTATGGGGGTTAGACGTTGAAGTTTCTTGTGTTTAAGTGGTTTGGTGTGGGTCGTATAGATACCTATCTTCAGAGATAAACCCATTTGCAATCGATCTGTACCAAGCCATATAATTATTAGTTGGTTTAGATTAGGGTGGCATCACAGCGTCACATAAGACATGGTCACAGCGATGCCTCCATTTACAACACTCAGATTTAGCGAAGTCCTACCAATTCTCAAAGTTCCATTGTTCATTAATTTTTCGTTGGTGCCATTGTCCGAGGCACGTCGAGGGATCTGGGATATTTTGAAGCATTCTGAACTGCACTTTCACACGGTCACTCTGGTGTTCGGTGTTACGGTTGGGGAAATTATTCAGTGAAAGTTGCATGAAAGTGATGGAGGAAATTCTCAAGGCTAGCACACATGACTTTACAATTTTTGACCATGATATACACACTTTTAGTGTAAAGGAAATAATGGACCATAATGAGGGGAGGTCGAATTAAGACAATCGTGTCCAACTGAAAGAAGGTTGGTACGACTGTGGCAAGTTTCAAGCCTTATGTATGCCTTGCTCCCATGCCATTGCGACATGTTCATATGCTCGCAAGAAGCTTCCAAGCATCTATCCAATGTTTACAAAGTCATAAATCTTTTAAATGTGTACAACAATAACTTCCTAGTGGTAGTAATGCAAGATTATTGGCCTACATATCAAGGGGACATAATTTGACACAACGAAAATATGTGACGAAAGAAAAATGGTCACCCTAACAGCATGTGTATTAGAACATAAATGGATACGACTGATAAAATGGTAAGATTCTGTGGTATATGTCGTCAATCCAGACACAATCGGATGAATTATCCTAATGTTGGAGCAAGCTCTACATGATCATTTATTTTTTCTTTAAATTTTGGCTTAATACCCTTTTTGGTCCTCTATCTTTGACTCGGGGTCCATTTTGGTCCCCTTCCTTTTAAAAGCTTAAAGTTGGCCCCTTACGTTATTAAAATGGTCTCACATTAGTCCTATCTGTTAGAAATGTTAGTTTTTCATTAAAACTCTTGCTGACATGGTGTGTTGTAACTTATGTGTAAAATCAGGAATGGTAATGTGGCACGCTGACTAAGCTCATTGGTGATATGATTACTGTCATGAAATCCTAAGGACAAATCTTGGTTCAACTATCAAGTTAAATGTCACACTAGTCCAAGAAAGTGTTGAGGATAGAAGACCTTATTTCAAAAGGTTGTATATTTGCTATGCTGCATGCAAAAAGAGTTTCAAGTTATGTAGGCCTATTATTGATCTTGATGAATGCTTCTTAAAGGGGCTTTATGGAGGTCAGGTTTTGGCAGCCATTGGTACAGATCCTAATGACCATATGCTACCTATAGCTTTTATTGTAGTGGAAGGGGAAACTAAAGAAAGCTGGTATGATTCTTGGAACTCCTCATTGATGATCTAGGTGGTAGGGAAGAATGTAGAACATATACATTCATTTCTGATAAGCAAAAGGTACAACTCTATGTATTTAACATTTTCAAGGGTACACATTTCTCATTTAAATCAAATTAATACACTTGCCCTATAAACAAAAGGGATTTTCTTCAAAATAACTCAAAAGCCTTCACATGGCAGCAGAACTCAAAATTCTCAATTAAAAGGTTTTCAACAAACATTGTAATAATCCAAAAAGGTTTTCAACATATAAAACCATATCATCAAATGACAACAAAATAAGAAGAAAACATAGTTCGACTCAAAGGACCCCAACCCGATGTTACACTATCATAGCAAGACCCTCTAAATCGACTAAAAGCAAATAAACTTCAAGATCCTCGAAAGCATCCACAGCTAAACCTGATCACCTGCACGTTACCCACGTGGAGGTAACATTCAAACAGGCAGGGTGAGTAATCACAATCCATAATAATCATTATAAAACAAGATATACATAAAATGGCATTATCTTCATATACAACATCTTCAGGGTCATCACAAGGAAGCATCAAAATCACGAACAACATCATAAAATACAGCAATGCCAATTAAATGCAAATGCACAACAAGACTCATGCATGTGGTACCAATCGTCATAATAGATGGACACTAGGCCATTAACCCTCCAAAGATCCCCGTCAATAGGATCGATCCCGCAATTGGAACCGGAGCACGTCATAATTACCTCATATTCACACAATGGGAATGAAGCGTCGTCAGAGAGTATGCATATGAATGTAGGATACACGACATCACTAATCATTATCATCTAATAAACATCATAATGGGCATCATCATTCATCAATTCTCATATACGTCATGTCATCACATATTCGTCAAATAATCACCAAAACATCATCATATAATCATCAGTAACATCATAGAAAATCATCATAGAAATCACAGCATCAAGACATCACAGCAGCATAAAAAAAATTTCGCGAACAGCAGCAGTTCGCTCTAGGATTCACCTAGCGAACCTGTTCGCTGTGGCCTTCGCTTAGCGAAGCGGCCAGCGAATCTCACAAACCCCACACTCAACACCATAACACAATCATCTGTCACACTCGCCGATTGACTCGCTTAGCGAACTTCCTCGTTGATTCCTTCGCTTAGCGAAACTCCCAGCAAAGCCCACTTTTCCTCTCCAGAATCATCTAAGTACTCCCTCACACGTTATCGCGCATTCGCTGCGCTGCTCGCTTAGCGAGCCTTGGCGAACATTCGCCTAGCGAAGCAACGGTTCGCCTAGCAAACCTGCGATTACAGCAAATCGCTGCTATGCCTCAGTAGCTCCACAACCTCCAAGCACCTGCGATTACAGCCCCAAATGACCCAAAAACATCCCTATAACAGTTCTAATGACTCACGAAATCTAAAGGCCTAAAATCTACGTCTGTTAGGTCGATTCAGGACACTACGGGAAACCTTAATCTCACTAAACCTTCAAAACTCTCAAGCTTCATATAAACTCCATAAACCAAAGGGTTGAAACAACAACGACGGGGAAATCAGCCCCAAGGTCTATTTTACCCGATTAGATTCAACTCTTATTAATCGATTCACAAAATACCCTCAAAATCATCAGTTTATCTCAAAACCCATAAACCCTAAAAAAACTTCAAAATCCCAAAAAATCCACTTTAATCGCATCGAATCCTATAATGAAAACAATGAAAGGCAATTACTCCCCATACCTTAGATTGTCGATCCGATGAGTTCTCTCTTGAGCCTTTGGAAACTTTCACGAAAATCCTCGCCTTTTTCCCGTTTTCCTCAGAGCTCTGCACTTTCTCCTTATTTTCACGATCTCCACAAATGAATCTTAATTCTCCTCAATTCCTCCTTTTTGGTTAATTTAACTCTTGGGCCTCAAATATGGGCTTTCCCATACTACTCCCACTAATACTCCTCAAATGTCCATCTTACCCTTAATTCCTCTAATATTATTTTAAATTAATAATAATACTAATATATTCATATTATATACTATTATTTAATTAAAATAACCAAAACTTCACAAAAATACCGACATCGACACAATCCACCAAAAATCACAGAAATTCGTGAATATTATATTTAAATAAATTAAATAAATATTCTTACGAAATTTGGGTTGTTACAACCCTCTCCCACTTAAAGGATTTTCACCCTCGAAAATTACCTCAAGGAAATAGAATCGGATACGACTCCCTCATCTGATCTTCACGTTCCCAAGTCCAACTTTCACCAGCTGGTCCCCCCACAACACCTTCACCAAAGATATGTCTTTACCCCGCAATTGCTTCGTCTCTCGATCATCGACACACACAGGCAATGCTTCCACAGTCAGATTATCTCTTACTTGTACATCATCCATCTAAATCACATGCGACGGATCCGGAATGTACTTTCTCTACTGAGACACATGGAACACGTCATGCAAATTCGTAAGTGACGGCGGTAATGCAATCTGATAGGCTACCTTTCCTATCCTCTGCGATATCTGATATGGACCAACAAAACATGGAGTGAGCTTCCTAGACTTCAAAGCTCGACCCACACCAGTCACTGGCGTCACTCTCAAAAACACATGATCTCCCTCTTGGAATTCAAGTGTTTTCCTCCTCTTATCATGATAGCTCTTCTGACGACTCTGCGAAGCTTTCATCCTCTCTTAGATCTCCTTAATCTTCTCGGTTGTCTCTTTCACAATTTCAGGTCCGAGTACAGCACTCTCGCCCGATTCATACCAACACAACGGAGTCCTACACCTTCTCCCATACAAAGCTTCATAGGACGCCATTCCAATACTAGCATGAAAACTATTATTGTACGTGAACTCAATCAACGGTAAATGGCTATCCCACGATCCTCCATGATCCAACACACAAGCCCTCAACAAATCCTCCAAAGATTGGATAGTCCTTTCTGTTTGACCGTCCGTCTGCGGATGATATGCAGAACTCATCCTCAACTTGGTACCCAACGCATCTTGCAAACTCTTCCAGAACCTCGATGTAAACCTCGGATCTCTATCCGACACAATACTCGAAGGTACCCTATGTAACTTCACAATCTCCTCAATATACATCTCGGCTAGCTTCTGCATGGAATGATTAATATTCATCGGCAAGAAATGAGCCGACTTAGTTAATCTATCCACGATCACCCAAATTGAATCATTTCCCTTAACAGTCTTCGGAAATCCCACCACAAAATCCATGGAAATAGTATCCCATTTCCATTCTGGAATCCTCAATGGCTGCATCATACCTAAAGGCTTCTGATGCTCAACCTTCGACTTTTGACAAGTCAAACACGCATAAACAAACTCCGCAACATCCTTCTTCATACTTGGCCACCAAAACAACTTTTTCAAATCTTGGTACATCTTCGTAGCACCGGGATGAATACTCAACCTACTTCGATGTCCTTCTTCCAGAATGCCCTTCTTAATATCTGGGACATCTGGAACACACACCCTATCTCTGAACATCATCACACCATTTTCGTCAATCCGGAATTCACCTCCGTTACCTTGGTTAATCAATGTCAACCGGTCAACCAACTTTAAATCAGATTGCTGCCCCACCCTGATTTCTTCCAGAATACTACTAGTCAACTTCAACATTCCCAACATCACACTGTCAGGAGTCGCTTCACCTACTAAACTCAAATCTTTGAATTGTTCAATTAATTCCAATTCTTTCACCATAAGCATCGACATATGCAATGACTTTCTGCTCAATGCATCAGCCACTACATTTGCTTTGCCTGGATGATAACTCAAATCAAAATCGAAATCCTTCAACAGCTCTAACCACCTCCTCTGCCTCATATTCAATTCCTTCTGATCAAATAAGTACTTCAGACTTTTATGATCACTAAACACTTCAAATTTAGAGCCAAACAGATAATGTCTCCAAATCTTCAACACAAACACCACATCGGCCAATTCCAAGTCATGCGTAGGATAATTCCTCTCATGAACTCGCAATTGTCTCGAAGCATAGGCAATAACTTGTCCATTCTGCATCAATACTCCACCAAGACCCATCTTCGACGCGTCACAATATACCACAAAAGATTCACTTGGATTAGGCAAAATCAACACTGGAGCAGTAGTCAATCTCTTCTTCAATTCCACAAAAATCTCTTCACAAGTTACATCCCACACAAAAGCTTGACCCTTTCGAGTCAACTGAGTCAAAGGTAATGCCAAAATAGAAAAACCTTCAATAAACTTGCGGTAATAACCCGCTAATCCCAGAAAACTTCGTATCTCAGCCGCAAACTTCGGAGTCTCCCACTATAACACGACATCAATCTTAGAAGGATCAACATCAATCCCTCCACTCGAAATTACATGGCCAAGGAAACTCACTTCCTTCAACCAGAACTCACACTTCGACAGCTTTGTATACAACTTCTTCTCTTTCAACACTTGCAACACATTTCTCAAATGCTGGGCATGTTCTTCTTCAGATCGAGAATATATCAAGATATCATCGATAAACACCACCACAAACTTATCCAAAAATACTCATGAAAAATCTAATTCATATACTCCATGAACACACCAGGTGCATTGGATACACCAAACGGCATCACAGTGTATTCATAGTGACCATACCTCGTCCTGAAAGCCGTCTTCAGAATATCATCAGGCTTAACTCGAATGTGATGATAACCAGACCTCAAATCAATCTTGCTAAACACACAAGCACCTACTAGCTGTGAAATTCTGGTATCAGATGTGTGATGTTAAGTGTGATGTCACAACAACACAATCTGTTATATGAACAAGGTAATAAAAACAACAGCTAATCAACACAATGAATTGTTTACCCAGTTTGATCTAACTACCTACATCTGGGGGCTACCAAGCCAGGGAGGAAATTCACTATTAGTAGAATTAAACTATAGACTCAACAATACCAGTTGACAATCAACTAACTTAATCTCTACCCAATGACATTTCTACCTAAGTTACACTTAGATATGAGAAACCACTCACTCCCCCTTAATCACCTCAGTGATACAACTCAAAGATTACAAAGTTCCCAACTTGATCTTGCTTAAAAGCTTTGATCAAGAACAATACTCTCTTGCTTAAAAGCTTTAGAGAGGACAAATTACAACTCAAACAATCACACCAATTCAAGCATCAATGATGAATGAATGGTTTACAAAACACAGACGAAAACACACTTGACACTCAGTCTCTAACCTTTTGTCTTCGTATCTTCCAAGTAGGGTTGTGGTTGCTTTAAATAGAAACTC
Source organism: Lathyrus tuberosus (assembly GCA_022829125.1). Taxonomy (NCBI): domain Eukaryota; kingdom Viridiplantae; phylum Streptophyta; class Magnoliopsida; order Fabales; family Fabaceae; genus Lathyrus; species Lathyrus tuberosus. The sequence continues at coordinate 12,364,617 of JALAZF010000145.1, forward strand.
AAATTTGGGCTTGGACTCCTGGAAAATCTCTTATTTGATTTGAAATTAAAACAAATTTTATCTTCAAATCTTTTCATATCATTCAGCCCTAAAAACAGCAACAAGATTTGCTCCATATCTGATTGCACCAGAAAATATCTTTACCAAGATATTCGCCTGCAATCTCTCAATCAGATCTTTCAAAACAAACTGATACACGCAGCCCTAACAAAACACACCAGACTGATGTTCTGATGTTCTGCCAACTGATGTCAAGACATCATGTTTAACCAGCACACAAAACTGCAACCCTAAATAACTTAACATAAACTGAATATTAAGAACTCATGTTAAGACATCAGACATATGACATCTTCAACAACAACATTGTTTTACCAAAATTGCAGCCAATACAAGAACTAACAATCTCCCCCTTTGGCTAATTTTGGCAAAAACAATCTTAGCCAACATCAGAAAAACTTGCAGCGGATAAACACCAAATAACAATCAACTACTAACATTCACTACACAACCAGCATCAGCAACATCCAACAGCTGTACCAGGCTAACTCTCCCCCTTTTTAGCCATAATTAGACAACCTCTTTACCTGGTAAAACAAGGTCAAATTTGACAAGGCAGTAAACAACCAAGGCAGCAAACACGAAGTTCTGACATCCAATTTGACAAGGTCAAATAAATGGCTTTCCAAGAAAAACAAGTTCCCAAACCAAAGACCACTTTGACTGGTCAGGCGATACAAACAAAGACTCTTTATGCAGTATAAAAACTAAACCTCCTAGCTTCTAACAACAGAACTAGGAAATAACCATGAGTCAGTCTAACAGAGATGCAGGAAAGAAACACATGCAAGAGGTCAAGAAACCAGATCCACAGAAGTTGAAGAACAAAACACTGTCTACAGCTGGGGCAACTTCAAGAGCAACTAGAACAAGAAAAACATCAGAGACAAGGATGAAAACCATAAAAAAACCTCCAGTGCAACTTCATGCTTCTGATGATGAATGGGATGAAGATTGGAAAACTTTTCTTGATTCAGGGGGTTGGGATAATCTTTAGACCCTTTGTTTGTTGCTTTTGATGTACTAAAATCTAATCTTGTATGCTTTCAACAGTTGAATAAAAATCTGTTTCCTTTAAACTAAACATAAGCAATAAAGTTCACAACTGCACACGACACCTCCCAGCACACTTAATCCTCATATATGCAAATTCCCAATTTGCTTCTTAATTTTTCAAATTGATTTGCATCTAAGGCCTTTGCAACTACTTTGTCTTCAACCAAATCTCTTATAAAATGATGACGTATATCAATATGCTTAGTTCTGCTATGTTGAATAGGGTTCTTGGAGATATTGATAGCACTAAGATTATCACAGTACAATGTCATGACATCTTGCTTGACATTGTATTCAGTCAACATTTGCTTCATCCAAACAATTTGAGAGCAACTACTCCCTGCTGCTATGTACTCAGCTTCAGTAGTAGAAAGAGACAAACAATTCTGCTTTTTACTAAACCAAGAAATCAGATTAGTCCCTAAGAAGAAATAACCTAGTGAAGTACTTTTTCTATCATCAGCACTCCCTGCCCAATCAGCATCACAATAACCACTTAGCTCAGTACCTGATCCATGACTGTAAAGCTTGCCATAGTCACTAGTCCCATTCACATACTTCAGAATCCTCTTTACTTGATTCAAGTGACTAACTTTAGGCTCAGATTGATATCTGGCACAAACTCCAACAGCAAAAGAAATATCAGGCCTGCTAGCAGTGAGATACAATAGACTACCAATCATGCTTCTGTATAGACTTTGATCCACACTCACACCATGTTCATCCTTTGACAACTTTAAGTGAGTAGGAGCAGGTGTCCTCTTGTGATTAGCACTTTCCAGACCAAACTTCTTAACAATGTTCTTAGCATACTTGCTCTGAGAGATGAATATGGAGTCTTCCATTTGTCTAACTTGTAGACCTAGAAAATAGCTTAGCTCTCCAACAAGACTCATTTCAAACTCAGACTGCATCTGTTTCACAAAATGTTTAACCATTGCATCTGACATCCCACCAAATACTATGTCATCAACATATATTTGAGCTATCATCAGTTTTCCTCCTTCATCTTTGACAAACAAAGTCTTGTCAATCCCTTCTTTTCTGTAACCATTTACAGCCAAGAATTCAGTAAGCCTTTCATACCAAGCTCTTGGTGCTTGCTTCAAACCATAGAGAGCTTTCCTTAGCTTGTATACATGATTAGGAAATGTTGGATCAATAAACCCTTTTGGTTGATCAACATAAACTTCTTCATTTAAGTACCCATTTAAGAAGGCACTCTTAACATCCATCTGAAAAAGCATGAATTTGAGAATACAAGCCACACCTAAGAGTAATCTGATAGATTCCAGTCTTGCCACAGGTGCAAAGGTTTCATCAAAATCAATTCCTTCAACCTGAGTGTATCCTTGTGCTACCAATCTGGCCTTGTTTCTGGTGACCACTCCTTGTTCATCAGATTTATTCTTGTAAATCCACTTGGTGCCTATCACATTAACTCCATCAGGCCTTGGTACAAGATCCCACACTTCATTCCTCTTGAATTGTTCCAGCTCTTCATGCATTGCATTAATCCAAAATTCATTAGTCAATGCTTCTTTGACATTCTTGGGCTCAATTTTGGAGACAAAGCAAGAATTTGACACAACCTCTCTTGATCTAGTGCTAACCCTTGATTTTGGATCACCTATGATAAGCTTTTTAGGATGATCCTTTTGCACTCTAATAGATGGTTCTTTATTAGGTTGTTCAGGTTCAGCCTCAGCATCAACAGGACTGGGAGCAACACTTCTATCTTCAGTTTCTGATGTAACATCTTCAAACGATGTTCCAACATCATCCGGGACATCATCATCTTCCTGCTTATCACTGTCATTAACAACAACATTTATAGACTCCATCATCACCTTGGTTCTGGAGTTGAAAACCCTATACGCTCTGCTATTGGTAGAGTATCCCAGAAATATTCCCTCATCACTTTTAGGATCCATTTTTCTTCTTTGTTCACGATCTGTTAGAATATAACATTTACTTCCAAAAACATGAAAATACTTCACAGTAGGTTTTCTTCCCTTCCACAGTTCATACAAAGTAGCTGAAGTGCCTCTTCTCAAGGTAACTCTGTTGTGAATATAGCAAGCAGTATTCATGGCTTCAGCCCAAAAATGGTAAGGAAGCTTTTTGGCATGAATCATTGCCCTAGCAGATTCTTGAATGGTTATGTTCTTCCTTTCAACAACTCCATTTTGCTGAAGGGTAATAGGAGAGGAGAACTCATGACTGATGCCTTCAGTAGAACAGTATTTAGCAAACTTGCTATTTTCAAACTCTCTCCCATGATCACTCCTTATTCTGATGACATTGTTCTCCTTTTCTCTTTGGAGTCTTTGACATAAATCTTTAAACACATCAAACACCTCTGTTTTGTCTTTGATGAAGCTTACCCAGGTGTACCTAGAATAGTCATCTACAACAACATAAGCATACTTCTTCCCACCAAGACTTTCTACCTGCATAGGTCCCATCAAGTCCATATGAAGAAGTTCCAAAACTTTGGAGGTGGTGTTATGTTGAAGCTTCTGATGTGACACCTTGGTCTGCTTCCCTATTTGACAATCTCCACAAACTCTTCCTTCTTCAATTTTGAGTTTAGGAATTCCTCTGACAGCTTCTGAGGATATAATTCTCTTCATTCCCTTCAGATAAAGATGTCCCAACTTTTGATGCCAGACTTTGACTTCATCTTCTCTAGCAAAAACACATGTTGAGGGACTTAAGTCTTGTTGCACCCACAGATAACAGTTGTCCTTAGACCTAGCACCCTTCATGATGACTTCACTTTTCTCATTTGTGACAATGCACTCAGTTTTGGTAAAGTCAACTTTGAGCCCTTGATCACATAGTTGGCTAATACTGATCAAATTTATTGTCAACCCTTTGACCAGTAGTACATCATCCAGCCTAGGAGCACCAGCACAATTCAGCTTTCCCATACCCTTGATTTCTCCTTTGACACCATCATCAAAAGTTACATATCCAGAAGAATGTAGCTTAACATCCACCAATAAATTCTTCACTCCTGTCATGTGTCTTGAACACCCATTATCAAAGTACCAGTCTTATTTAGAAGAAACCCTAAGAGAAGTGTGAGCTATTAAGCTGGCAACTTTTCCTTTTGGAACCCAATGCTTCTTTGGTTTGATGACCTGATTACCTTTGTGAATGTTCTGTCTGGGAGCCAACTGATGTGCCTTCTGAGGATACCCATGTAGCTTATAACAATAAGCTTTTATGTGTCCAAAACGCCCACAATGATGACATCTCCAACGCCTGAATTTCTTCCTAAAGGGAGTCATGTCAGGATGTTTAAACATCTGTTTTAACATCACTGGCTTGGAAATAGGAATATCATTATTTGAAGCTGAAACATTGTTGAATCCCAACCCACTTTTGTCTTCAGCAGTTTTTCCAATATTAAGAATATTGTCTAGAACATCAGTTCCATTATTCAACATTCTGACAGATTTTGACATAGATTCCAGTTTAGAGTTTAGCATACTGACTTCCTTTTTAAGCTCAGTCTTTTCAGCCTTTAACTGCACTATGACTTTCTTTTGTTTCTCTCCTTCTATACAGACTTGTTCACTTCTAATGCACAACTTTCTATAAGAGGCAGCAAGCTCTTCATAAGTAACCTCTTCATCACTTGAATTATTGTCAGACTCACAAATCCCAATCATAGCTCTAACATGATTGGCTGATTCTCCTTCAGGTTCACTATCAGTATCCTCATCAGACCAAGTAACAGACATACCCTTTTTCTGCTTCTTAAGGTATGTAGGACATTCTGATTTGATGTGACCATAACCTTCACATCCATAACATTGTATTCCTTTGTCATCATTGGACTTTTATTCATCTCTAGTTTTCTTCACCTGATCACCTGACCTGTTGGTGTCAGATGTGATGTTCTTGACATTAGGTTTATAGCTCCTGTCTATCCTCTTTAGAACCTTATTAAACTGTCTTCCCAGCAAAACAATGACATTAGATAGCTCCTCCTGAGTTTTAGGTCCACACTATTTCCTTTCATCTTTAGACACCAATGCTATGCTTTTGTTCTTCTTTTCAGATTCCTCATTCATCCCTAATTCAAATGTCTGAAGAGAACCAATCAACTCATCTACCCTCATCTTGCTGATGTCTTGAGCTTCTTCTATAGCAGTCACCTTCATTTTATATCTCTTGGGAAGGGATCTAAGAATCTTCCTCACCAGCTTCTCTTCAGTCATCCTCTCTCCTAGGGCACTAGAAGCATTTGACAGCTCAAGAATGTTCATGTGGAAATCATGAATGGTCTCATCATCCTTCATCTTCAGATTTTCAAACTTTGTTGTCAGAAGTTGAAGTCTTGACATCTTGACTTTGGAGGTTCCTTCATGAGTAGTTTTCAAGACATCCCAAGCTTCCTTAGCCACTTCACAAGTGTTGACCAGCCTAAAGATGTTCTTGTCAATACCATTAAAAATGGCATTCAAAGCCTTAGAATTTCCAAGCGCAAGTTCATCTTCTTCCTTGGTCCACTCTTCCTCAGGTTTCAGCTTTGATGTTCCATCTTTTTCAACAATAACAAGATGTTTCCATTCTTTTAAAACAGCCTTCCAAGCCCTGCTGTCCAAGGACTTCAAGAATGTAACCATGTGAGGTTTCTAATAATCATAATTTGAGCCATCTAGAATAGGGGGTCTATTCACAAATCCACCACTCTCCTTGTCCATAGTACCAGAAAGTAACAACCCTAGATCTCACCCAAATGCAGAGCAGGATGCCTGCTCTGATACCAATTGAAATTCTGGTATCAGATGTGTGATGTTAAGTGTGATGTCACAACAACACAATCTGCTATATGAACAAGGTAATAAAAACAACAGCTAATCAACACAATGAATTGTTTACCCAGTTCGATCTAACTACCTACATCTGGGGGCTACCAAGCCAGGGAGGAAATTCACTATTAGTAGAATTAAATTACAGACTCAACAATACCAGTTGACAATCAACTAACTTAATCTCTACCCAATGACACTTCTACCTAAGTTACACTTAGATATGAGAAACCACTCACTCCCCCTTAATCACCTCAGTGATACAACTCAAAGATTACAAAGTTCCCAACTTGATCTTGCTTAAAAGATTTGATCAAGAACAATACTCTCTTGCTTAAAAGCTTTAGAGAGGACAAATTACAACTCAAACAATCACACCAATTCAAGCATCAATGATGAATGAATGGTTTACAAAACACAGACGAAAACACACTTGACACTCAGTCTCTAACCTTTTGTCTTCGTATCTTCCAAGTAGGGTTGTGGCTGCTTTAAATAGAAACTCAAATTTGGGCTTAGACTCCTGGAAAATCTCTGATTTGATTTGAAATTAAAACAGATTTTATCTTCAAATCTTTTCATATCATTCAGCCCTAAAAACAGCAACAAGATTTGCTCCATATCTGATTGCACCAGAAAATATCTTTACCAAGATATTCGCCTGCAATCTCTCAATCAGATCTTTCAAAACAAACTGATACACGCAACCCTAACAAAACACACCAGACTGATGTTCTAATGTTCTGCCAACTGATGTCAAGACATCATGTTTAACATCAGCACACAAAACTGCAACCCTAAATAACTTAACATAAATTGAATGTTAAGAACTCATGTTAAGACATCAGACATATGACATCTTCAACAACAACATTGTTTTACCAAAATTGCAGCCAATACAAGAACTAACAAGCTGATCCATCAAATCGTCGATTCTCGGAAGTGGATACTTATTCTTGATCGTCACTTTATTCAACTGCCGATAATCAACGCACAACCTCATACTTCCATCTTTCTTCTTCACTAGCAACACCGGAGCACCCAACGGAGAAACACTCGGTCGAACAAACCTCTTCTCAAGCAATTCTTCCAGTTGTTTCTTCAATTCACTTAGCTCCGAAGCTGACATCCGATAAGGAGCCATTGACACTGGACTCGTACCTGGTAATAAGTCCACTGCAAACTCTACTTCACGCTCTGGAGGCAAATCACTGATGTCATCTGGGAACACCTCTGGAAATTCACAAACAACAGGCAACTCCACACTCGCAGCTTCACGATCAATTTGCAACGATGCAAACATTGCAAACACCAAAGCTTCGTCTTCCACAAGTTCGTCTACTGGCTTAGCAGATAAGAACATCAACTCCCCACTATCATCAATCTCGGGAAACTCTACAGTCTTGTTATAACAATTGATATGAACCCGGTTGAACTTGAACCAGTTCATTCCAAAGATCACGTCAATTTGGTGCAAGGGTAGGCACACCAAATCCATCACAAAGCTCTTCTCAAAAATCGTCACAGGACATCTTAAATACACAAGGGTAGTAGTAACAGAACCATTAGCTGGAGTTTCTATTACCATATTACCATTCATATCAGATAACTTCAAACCCAATCTATTAGCACATTCAAGCGAGATAAAAGAATGAGTAGCACCAGTATCAATAATAGCAACCAATTCGATATTATTAATAAAACAAGTACCTCGAATCAGGTTGTCCTTCTCTGGCACCTCTGCACCACTCAAAGCAAACACTCTGCCACTGGTCTGAGCAGTAGTCGCAGTCTTATTCGGCTTCTGACATTGAGTACTGATATGACCCTTCTCACCACAATTAAAATAGGTCGGACCCTCATCTTTGCAATCAATAGCTCAATGACCCTTCTTACCGCATCTATAGCACCTCAGCACATTATTGGTGTACACATCAGCACGGTGACCTTGCTCACCACACTTATGACACTTTCCAGAAGCGGGAGCTGCTCCCCCACTTGATTTTTCCCATCTGAAGCCTTCTGCTTCCCTTTGTCAGCTGAAGTTGTATAAGGCTTACCCCTATACTGCCCTTTCTTCTCACTCAACTGCTTGTAGTGAGCAGATCAAGCTCGACTGTCCTCATCGTAGATTCTGCTCTTGTCCACCAACTCAGCATACCTGTGGATCTGCTGATACCCAATACCCTGCTTAATCTCTGGTGTCAGCCCATTCTCGAACTTGAGACACTTGGACATCTCAGCATCAACACGACTGTAGTGTGGACAGAACTTCACCAAAGCCTCAAACTTTGTGGCATACTCTGCCACTGTCATATCTCCTTGCTTCAGCTCAAGGAATTCTACTTCCCTCTTGCCACGAGCATCCTCAGGAAAATACTTCCCCAGAAACTCCTGCTTAAACACAGCCCAAGTTATCACAGTGCCAACATCCGCAAGTCTCTGACGGGTGTTATCCCACCAGTCCTCAACTTCTTCTTCCAGCATATGTGTTCCGAACTGAACCTGTTGCTCATCAGAACACCCCATCACCCGGAAGATCTTCTCGATCGCCTTCAGCCACTTGTGTGCACTTGCTGGATCATGCGTACCCACAAAAGTCGGTGGATTGTTCCTTTGAAACTTCCCCAAAGCACGAAACTCATCAGGAGCTCCACCATTTGGATTCAGTTGCGCCACCACATTAGAAACCGATTCCAACGCATCAGCAATTGCACGATCGTTTCTTCCAGCCATCCTACACACCACCAACAAGGTTAGAAGAACTAAAACATCGACCGTGTACACACACTCGTTGACTGACAGGGGAGTGACAACACGTAAAAACCTGGCCGGACGGACCGACCTGCTCTGATACCACTAATGTAACACCCTTTTCTACCCCCACAAATGTTGCAGCAGAAACAACTCAAATATCAGAGTAAAGTATCAAAATCACTTCAAGGGTGCACATTTCTCATTTAAGTCAAATTAATACACTTGCCCTGTAAACAAAAGGGTTTTTCCTCAAAATAACTCAAAAGCCTTCACATGGCAGCGGAACTCAAAATTCTTAATTAAAAGGTTTTCAATAAACATTGTAATAATCCAAAAAGGTTTTCAACATATAAATCCATATCATCAAATGACAACAAAATAAGAAGAAAACATAGTTCGACTCAAAGGATCCCAACCCGATGTTACACTATCAGAGCAAGACCCTCTAAATTGACCAAAAGCAAATAAACTTCAAGATCCTCGAAAGCATCCACAGCTAAACCTGATCACCTGCACGTTACCCACGTGGAGGCAACATTCAAACAGGCAGGGTGAGTAATCACAATTCATAATAATCATTATAAAACAAGATATACATAAAATGGCATTATCTTCATATACAACATCTTCAGGGTCATCACAAGGAAACATCAAAATCACGAACAACATCATAAAATACAGCAATGCCAATTAAATGCAAATGCACAACAAGACTCATGCATGTGGTACCAATCGTCATAATAAATGGACACTAGGCCATCAACCCTCCAAAGATCCCCGTCAATAGGATCGATCCCGCAATTGGAACCGGAGCACGTCATAATTACCTCATATCCACACAATGGGAATGAAGCGTCGTCACAGAGTATGCATATGAATGTATGATACATAACATCACTAATCATCATCATCTAATAAACATCATAATGTGCATCATCATTCATCAATTCTCATATACGTCATGTCATCACATATTCCTCAAATAATCACCAAAACATCATCATATAATCATCAGTAAAATCATAGAAAATCATCATAGAAATCACAACATCAAGACATCACAGCAGCACAATAGCATAAACAAAATTTCGCGAACAGCAGCAGTTCGCTCCAGGATTCGCCTAGCGAACCTGTTCGCTGTGGCCTTCACTTAGCGAAGCGGCCAGCAAACCTCACAGACCCCACACTCAACACCAGAACACAATCATCCGTCACACTCGCCGGTTGACTCGCTTAGCAAACTTCCTCGCTGATTCCTTCGCTTAGCGAAACTCCCAGCGAAGCCCACCTTTCCTCTCCAGAATCATCTCAATACTCCCTCCCACGTTATCGCGCATTCGCTGCGCTGCTCGCTTAGCGAGCCTTGGCGAACATTCGCCTAGTGAAGCAACGGTTCGCCTAGCGAACCTGCGATTACAGCAAATCGCGGCTACGCCTCAGTAGCTCCACAACCTCCAAGCACCTGCGATTACAACCCCAAATGACCCAAAAACATCCCTATAACAGTTCTAATGACTCACGGAATTTAAAGGTCTAAAACCTATGTCTGTTAGGTCAATTCAGGACACTACGAAAAACCTTAATTTCCCTAAACCTTCAAAACTCTCAAGCTTCATATAAACTCCATAAATCCCTTCACCACAGGGTTGAAACAACAACGACGGGGAAATCATCCCCAAGGCCTATTTTACCCGATTAGATTCAACTCTTATTAATCGATTCACAAAATACCCTCAAAATCATCAGTTTATCTCAAAACCCATAAACCCTAAAAAAACTTCAAAATCCCCAAAAATCCACTTTAATCGCATCGAATCCTATAATGAAAACAATGAAAGGCAATTACTCCCCATACCTTAGATTGTCGATCCTATGAGTTCTCTCTTGAGCCTTTGGAAACCTTCACGAAAATCCTCGCCTTTTTCCCGTTTTCCTCAGAGCTCTGCACTTTCTCCTTATTTTCACGATCTCCACAAATGAATCCTAATTCTCCTCAATTCCTCCTTTTTGGTTAATTTAACTCTTGGGCCTCAAATATGGGTTTTCCCATACTACTCCCACTAATACTCCTCAAATGTCCATCTTACCCTTAATTCCTCTAATATTATTTTAAATTAATAATAATACTAATATATTCATATTATATACTATTATTTAATTAAAATAACCAAAACTTCACAAAAACGCCGACATCGACACAATCCACCAAAAATCATAGAAATTCACGAATATAATATTTAAATAAATTAAATAAATATTCTTACGAAATTTAGGGTGTTACAGATGAGAGGTATGAGACAGATACATGAAGAGGCATGCAAGCACATGATGCAGACTCCACCAAGATATTGGAGCAAGTCATATTTTTGGACAACTTCAAAGTGTTGTATTGAATAACAAGTCAGAGGCATTGAATAGTGTGATTTTGAAGTCGGTTTCTGTAACAATGCCATGTTGTGGTATTCTGATGTGTCTGTAACAATGACATGTTGATCAAGTTTTGTGTTGTACCAAAATTATGTTATGTTCTCAAATTTGAACAAGGTTTCTGTTCTCAAAATTCTGTCAATTTGGTACATTATTTAATGCTAATGTTAACTAATGTTAACTTAACTTAAACACACAACTATCTTTACACAAATTCTGTCAAAGTAATCTAATGTTAACTTAACTTAAACACACAACTATCTTTACACAAATTATGGTCCAAATAACATTTATACAAAAACTCTGTCAAAGTTATGTCAATGTTATGGTCCAAATATTCTGTCACAAGTTTTACACCAAACCACAATAACATTTCTTACACCAAACCACAATATTCTGTCAAAGTTATGTTAACACCAATATTAGAACAACTAAGAACAAATATTTTGTCACAAGTTTTACACCAAAACACAATAACATTTCTTTCTGCAATGCAAGTTTTACACCAGTTTTACACCATACTAGGAACAAACATGTCACAATAATATTTCTTTTACAACATCTTAATTACTAAAACAAACAACACAAAATAACAGAAAATCTTCCAAATCTTTTTCCACTTCATTGTGTTATTCAAAGCTTCCTCTAATTCCATATTCTTGAGCCTCAAAGCTTCCACATTTTTTTTGGATTCTTCCATCTCTTGACTTACCACTTCTATCTTCCATTGCAGCTTTCTCAAGGTTTCCTCCTTTTCAGCTGTAGAATCTTCATAGAACCATTCAAAAAACCCACATCCAGCATTTCTATGTCCCTTTACAAATTCAGAGCACAAAATGGAATGCAATTAAACACATGATTAAGAACATAAATTACTTGTATATGTTGGGAATGAACATTACCTTAAAATGTTGACAACCCCAAAAAAGTTTTCTGTAATTGTTGGCGGTTCTTGCCTTATGAAGTACAGCAAGGTCTCCACACCCACATAAAAGTTTTCCAAAGCTGGTATAAACTTGCGAATCACTATGGCTACTTAGAGAAGATGAAGAACCGCACCCAGAATTCATGTTTAGATGGGGAATTAGGTTTCAATTGGGTGTTTTTTTTTTGGGAATGTTACACTTAGGTCAAAATTTGGGGGTGAACATATAAGCCTCACAGTAAAAAGGAAGAAGAAGGTGTTGATTAGGCAATCCATTCTTCCAACTCAGCTTACATGTCAGCAAAACTAACACCGTTTGCCTTTATTTGACGGAAAGGACCATTTTGCTTCTGTTAGACAACGTAAGGGGACAAAAATGGGCGCCGAGTCATAGGTAGAGGACCAAAAAGGGTATTAAGCCTTAAATTTTTGTAACCTTAGTGTGTGTGTGTGTGTGTGTGTCTATATATATATATATATATATATATATATATATATATATATATATAATTTTGGTTACAACATAAATAACATAAACACCCCTAAACACCCTTAAAAAAACAATTTCTGCACACGAATAACACACGACATAACATACCAACATAAATACACATAAAACAACAACACAAGCAACAAATAAAAAAGACTTAACACCACAACGTGTCTAAGAGATTACAACAATCAAAATAATGTCATTTACTGCAGACATCATATCTCTAACACTAGTGTCATCTTTAACTCACACCCACTTGCGCTGGATAACATTATTGTCATCTGCAATTGAGATGTACGAAACAAACCTCTCGATACTTCTAATCTCTCTGTCTAACCAATTTTTAAAACTCCTTTCAAGATGCTCGAAACTTTGGATATTTTAAAAAAACATTTACATGCGCCAAATATCATTATTGTCACATGAATTGGCGCCACCTTTTAAAAAATACACACCGACGTCAATTAGGCTAGCAATATCATATGCAGTCATCAACCCAATTGACGCTACCATTTAAATAGTAAGTGTGGTCGACAATTTATCTGGCACCGCCACTTCGTTCTAAATTTTTTTGTTTTTAAAAAGGGGATAGATTGAAATTCTTTTTAAAATATGAATATTTTAAAAATAAACTTAAAAAATAGATTTCTTAAATAAAAATAAGAAAAATGCTCAATTTTTACTTCATAACAAATAGCAGCTCAATTTAAAATGAAAAGAAATACAAATAATCAAAGAATGTATTTATATTTTTCAAATAACAAAAAAAAAAAAAAAACATTGCTCCATAGACTACACTTTACAGGAACAATAAAATCAATTAAATAAAAAGGAGTAAAACAACAGGTGAGAAATTTACAAATTAATTGTGCTACTGTGCTGATGAAGTGGTAGTTGTAACAACCACGGTAGTTGAAGCACTAACAGAAGAAGCATTGGTTGTTGAAAATCCTTCCGTTTCACCACCGTCCAAACCCGCCGCCCACCGCCGCAGAATCCTCAACAACGTTGCCGCCTTCCTCCTCCCTCTCACACTCCCCACCGCCATCAACTCCCAAATCACCCTTTCCACACCATGAATCGCTGCAAGCTCAGTCACAATCTCCGATCCACCTTTCCTACACATCGTCACAAGCGTCGCCGCCGCACTCTCTCTTGCTCTCTCCGAACCCTCCCTCAACACCTTCCCTAATTTCTTTATCCCCATAAAAGCCGCCGCCACCGCCACCAATCCTCCACGCTTAACCACCGCTTCAAGTATCGTCACAGCCTCCTCTGGCATTCCCGCCATAATCTCCGCCGTCATCTGCACAGCACCACTCTCAACTAACCTCGCCACCGTCTCACGATCCGACGCTAGATTCAAAATCGCCGCAAGCGCGTCCCGCTTAGCTCCCTCTGGCCCACACTTCGCTAACTCCACCAATCCACTAACGACACGCGCTTTTCTCCCTAACCGTTTTCTAAAAGCCACAACTCCCGTTAAACTAAACACTGTTGCAGCAGCATTCGATTTCGCCTCCCACGTGGCACCTGTTCGTAAAACCTCCGTTATTCCGTTTAACGCGCCGTCACTTTCCATTATCCTTATCTTGTTCGCTTCAAGTATCGAAAGATTTAAAATCGTTGTAACGGCGTTAACCTGTAGGCTCGGGTTTTGCGAACCAACTTCGTAGCTTAAAAACCGAACCAAAAGCTCTATGGCTCCAGCTTCGGCTATACAGGCTCGGCTCTCAGAATCTGTTTTCGCTAACACCCGAAGCTCGTAAACGACAGCGTTTGTATCTTCCCCTGAAATTAAAGACCCATTATTCAACTTGTTGACTAAAAACGACGCCGTCATTCTTGTAGCTTCGAAGGCCGTTTTATTCGTCACACCGCCGTTTATTTTAACGGTAACCGTTTCATCATCAAATGGAATTTTCTGTTCACGGCACCACAAAGCTATCATGTTTCTCAAAGCATGGTTAGGTATTAAATCCGTGTGAGCCAGGGTCTGACCTGTTTTAGGACACGTGTTGTGTCCAGATTCAATCCATAACTTAATGGAGGCACGATCATACGTCTGTCCTGTTGCCACGACGACAGGATCCCGAATCAGTTCTAAGCTTATCGGACAACGGTAATCCGACGGAACAACCACATCCAACGACTGATTCCGCCGTAGCGTCTCGTTTCTCGTCGACGGCGTTGATGCGCCAAAGAGAACACACTTCGCATAACGAACGAGGCCGATCAAAGCAACGATCTCGGATTTCGACTGTTCTTCGCTTCGATTCTGAATCTCTTCTTGAAGGTTTTCTATCTCACTTCTGCAGCTTGACGAATCGCGAATCTCCAATTTCTCGAAAATCGAAGCAAGCTTTTCCTGATTCGGAATAATCTCTCTTTTAATCCCTTCCAGAACAGAAACGACATCGTTTCGGAGCTTAGTTTGTTCTTCTCCTAATTGAAGCTTTGATTCTGAACACTGTTTTCTGATGAGATGAACAATCTCCAAAACGTCGTCGTTGAGGCTAAACTGTTGAATCGGAAAAACATCTAGAAGAGTTGATAATTCTCCTGTGAGTTTGTTAAAATTATCAGCGATAGTTTCAATTTGCATCAAAACAGCGAATCTGCTTCCATTGGAACAATCTTCAATCAAGGTTTTAATTCTGTGCAACACTATGTACATTTCTTCAAGACAAAGAACGAACGAATTTGAACATAGAGTAGTTGAAATTGAAATTGAAATTGAATTTGAATTGCAAATTAGGTCTTCGAAAACGACGCCAAGTAGCTGCGTTTTACGGATGGTGGAAGAGGAGGTTTTGTTCAACAGAAAACGACACCAAGGAGCTGCGTTTAATGAACTTATTTGGTGTGTAAGGTGTAACAGGGAGTGGAGAAGATTAAAGTTGGTTAGGTTTGGAGAGATAAACGACGACTCTGAAGGTGGTCGTTTATTTGTTGGAAAAGTTTGAGGTGATATCGCCATGTTTTTTGTGAACTGGTGATTGTGGTTTAAGTGTATGATAGAATTGTTATTATCAGAAGAAGTAAAAGAAGAATGAAGATGATTATGATGACTTTTCATTGAAGAAGCCAAAAAAAAGGGATTATTATTTAAGCGATTAAAGAAAGAAACTTATATATTCTAAAACAATTGGGGTAGCCGTTGTTTTTTTCTATGCGTGTAGAACACAAACTTGTTGAATCAATGAAACATGGGTCTGCTTTGCTGGCTTGGTTTTGTTATCAATTAAGAATAATAGTATTAGTAGAATTATTATTGCAACTTGTAATGGGTTTTGAATTTTGACTGTGTTTTTGTTTGATAAAAGTTGCTGTTGATGTTATATATATATATATGCACTAGCACACCGATTTCCTTGGTGGTGAGCTCGTTGACAATTATTTTTTGTGTACAATTATTTGGTCAAATTCATTCATATTGATCATGTGTGTGTAAAAGTATATTGCGGCTATTTGTTGAACTAGACTTTTTAAGTTTTAAGTTTTAAGTTTTGAGTTTTAAGTTATTTAGTCTATTTATAAATTGTGCAATTAAAATGTGAATTTTGATTATCTCAAAGATGTAATAGTCAATGGAAGTTTATTAACTATTTTAGTCTAACTAGTTGATTAATTGAATATTAATATTACATATAGTACTGTTTTATGTGTATTATAATAATAATTATTATTTTTATTGGCATTTTCTTGACTTTGTATGTTTTGCCTGGTAGTGGTTTGATCAAGTTAGTGAGGCTGCCAATTGGTAAGGGTTGGTGTAGAATTAGTTGTCAATAATATTTCATGGTCATCCATCATTCATCATTGTATTAAAATATATACTAAAAATTATATTTCTGAACCAATCAATTGTTTGAGAATCACTCTTTGGGATGGTGGTATATATCCATTCTAGATTTTTTATTCAGGAAATTTCTTTTGTCAACTTTTTTTGTTCTCTTTTGAAAAAGTTTTCCTTTTACTACTTTATTACGATAAAAATAAAAAAAGTATATAGAATATATGCATATTGAACATTATGTATTATTAGCAATGATTTTGTCTTACTTTTTACTTATTTTTCGTTATCTTACTAAAAAAATAATGATTCTATTTTTTTATATAGTAGAGAACAAATTTAGATAAAAAGTTGAAGATAATGGTTATGGCTCTTTAATGATTCGAAGATATTTGCAAAATGTTAGTAGTAATGCTTTATGGTTTAAATGAGGTGTAACTTTGTAAGTGTTTGTTAAAAAAGTATTTATATATAACTGAATGTCACATTAAATAGGAGGTTATTATAACCATTCTCAATTTGTCTGATATTTGGTGCAGGCGATGGTTGGATGTATACTCTTATAAAGGGTTCAAGAACGAAGATCCACATGTATGTTAATGAAAAAAACACTTTTACAATATAATTAGGTCAATTTTAATGAAGATTTGGTACATACAACTAACGCATCAAATAAATTAATTTAATTATAATAATAAAATACTTTGACAATAAATTTTAAAAGGTTGTATTAAGGACATTTTAATTATAGGAAAAAAATTATTGTCGGGGTCTTTTAAGTTATTTAAGTTTTGTTTAATCAGTCAGTCTTTTATGTTTTTTTTTTATAAACAGATCCTATTTATTTTTAAATTGTTACAAACAGACCCTTTAAGTTTTGTTTGTTGTACAAATTACGACTATACTATAACAAAATTGATATAGAATTATAACAAGTGTTATACTCTCTCCGTCTCACAATAGGTGTCCTCTTTCATATTTTTATTTGTCTCAAATTATTTGTCCATTTAAAATATCAATGTGATATTTATTATTTTTTTCCCACTAACTTACCCTTATTTATTATATTTTAAATCATGTAACCACTCCACTACCTATTATTAATAAGGTTATTTTAGTAAATGACATTCATTTTACCATTGAAATCAACGCAATAAATCATTATCTTAAAAAGTGTGAAAATCTCAAAGAGGACACCTATTGTGAGACGGAGGGAGTATGAAGGTACCAAAAGTCATGTCTTACAACAAGTGTTACATAAAGATACCAAAAATCATGTCTTACAACAAGTGTTACATGAAGATACCAAAAGTCATGTCTTACGGCACTAACATCAAAATTAACAATGATCACCACTTCCGAACCAAAATACACATCAACACTATAAAAATCAAAACTAACAACATTATGACAAAAAGTTAATGCGGTAATGAGGGTCGATCGTTGGCTAAAGGTCCAGAAGAAAGGCTTTAGGTTTTTGCAGAAAGATAGATGGGATGTTCACAAAGTAGGTGGTGGTTTTATGGAAGGAGGGAAGGATGTTCATTCCTTCTATTTTTCGGAGATACCAGATAGAGTTAAAGCTAGTGAGATTTTTCAGTTATTTAGCAACTTTGGCAAGCTTATTGAAGTAGTGATTCCTCCCAAGAAGAACAAATTTGGCAAAAGGTTCGGTTTCGCAAGATTCTCTGAGGTTGAAGATGGAAGGGTTTTGGCGGTCAAACTTGACAACATATTCATTGACAATGTTAAAATTCACGCCAACATACCTAGATTTTCAAGAGGGCAAGGAGATTACAAGGCGGAAAATAGTAGAAGAGGGGTTAATCAGATGTTCAAGAAGGGAAAGCAACAGGAAGGAAGAGTTTCGTGCATCAATTGAGTAACGTTAGAGTCATATCATTTGCTGAATCTGTTATTAGAGTTGGTGCTTCTTCTGCTGTTCAGCCACCTCGTAAAGTGCCGGTTCATCTTGTCTTTAATCCAGAAGAAGAAGATATCTCAAGATTTAACAAAGCCTACGTTGGTGTGGTCAACAATCCTGCTTTAATAGCTGCTAAGGCAGCTAGAGCAGTGTAGGACCCTAATTTTTGACCCCTAAGATTCCACAAATCATTCACATCTCATTTTGCATCTTTACCACAAACAAGATCACAACCTTATTTCTTCCGAGTATCTGTGTATTTCTCACTCACTTTATTTGCTTATGTATACTAACCTTTAATAAAAATCCAAAAATATGTTTGTTTTGGTCTTCACTAACTTTTTCAGGAAGGGAATCAAGGATATCAAATACCAGTCCCTCAGCTCGAATGAAATTCATCTGAACAAAGTCAAAGTTGATCTGCAAACAATTCAAAATCATCTGATCAAGAGTTTCCAAGATTTAATTGATTATTATTCAAGAGACTCCAAGGTTCATGTGTTTATTTCCATGCCTTCTTTGACAAGTCAAGAATCGAGCCAGAACCAGCATAATCCAGCCATCAGGGCATTTTCAAGTTTTTCAACTGTGCAATCGATTGCACTATTGGTCCAATCGATTGCACCATGCTTTTTTTCCTTGATTTTGAAGTTTTCATCAGTGCTATCTATTCGCGCTACAGTGCAATCGATTGCACAAGGACATAATTGGCCAAAATCAGCATTTTTCAAATTTTGAAGCATTTGGCACCAATTTCATCATTTGAGAATATTCTAGATCACCCAAAAATAATTCCCCTACATAATCACAATTAATTCCCGCCATACACCTTCACTAATCACCACTTGATCGTGATTTTCCCTACAAATTCAAATTCCAAGCCTAATTTTCATTTCCAAACTAAATTCTAATCCACCAAATTTTTCAAGCCTAAACTCTATAAATAGAACCCTCATTTCATTCATTCTTCAAGCTTTTGATAGCCAAATTCACCTTACTAAATTTTCTCTTGAAGCTTTTGAGAGCCAACAAACCTCTTGCAAATTCTCTTCCCAACTACAATATTCACTCAAAGCTCACTTTTCTTCTTTTGAAAGTTAACAAGAATTCACATTGAATCTTGTTCAACTTTGAGCAAAGCCTTCATCCAAACTTGTTTTCTTCATTAATTCTTGTAGATCAAGGCTTTGGTGTGTGGATCTTGAAGCAATTTGAAGGAATTTTCATATTTGAAGTGGTAATTCATCTCTCACCATTGATGAAGCTTCATCTTCATCTTCCATAATGTAGATGTTTGGAGATCTTTGTTACTTGATCCTTTGGATCTTGTAATTGTGTTTAATTGCTGTTTTTCACTGTTGTTTTACTTAAAATTTCGTGCAATTTTGATTCCATGATCATGAGGTGTTTGGAGAAATGATTGATCATGGTTTTTCCCTTTAAATGCTGATTTTAGTGCTTCCTGTCAGTGTGCAATCGATTTGCATTTCTGTGCAATAGATTACACAGTGTATTTTTTGCCTAAGAATTGCTGATTTTCTGCTGTGCAATCGATTTGCACACTGGTGCAATCGATTTGCACAGTGCAGAATGGTGTTTTTCACTTATTTTTGGGACTGTTTGGTTGTTTCTTCATTCCTAACCCCTTCCCTTTGTTCTTAGCCTTAGATCACATAATTTTGTGGTTTAATTCGGCTTTCTCTTCATCTATTTCTCTTTTATTTGGATCGATGAAAGTCTTATGGACCTTAGAATTTCTTTGTTGAATTCTTGATCAAGACTAGATCATTACCTTCTTTTCTTTTCGTGCGGTATTGCTTTTGGATGACGATTTACATATCGTTCATCTAGCATGCATTAGCACAAAAAGCACTATTGACCGGCCTCGAGTAGGGTGACTTCTTTATAAGTCACTTGGCGATTGCTTAACATAGCGCTACATATGTCCCGTACCGGAAAATGATCAAGGATGGTTGATTATTTGTCTTTTGGTTCAATACTTATGAAACTTGTTGCTAGGAGACTTTGGTCTTATCAATCCTCTAATGAGTTTTCATTAACATTGACCTAAGTACATTATTCAATCATTATTGTCACTTACTCTAACTACTAATTACTAACTTACTAACAATACTATTGTACTAATCTTGTTTACGATTCCTTCTCGCTCTCTATCTCTCTTTTACTTTTATGCTCCATTATTATCATTTCATATCATGTTTATACTTCCGCAATTTTTCCTTTGTCCGTTGGACATATGTTTATGTTTATGCCTTTTTCTCTTTGTCCACTTGGACCAAAAACATTAATAAAGGTCAAAACCTCTAAAAAAACTTGTGCTTCTAATCTTGGACTATGGTTACTATCCTTTGCATTGGACATGGAGTTTTGCACCTAGACCTTGGACTTCAATGCTATTCTTGGATCCTTGGACTTAGAACTAGGACCTTTTCCCTTTGCTTTGGAATTATGGTTCGAAGACTATGGAGCTTACTTGTGTGGATAGACTATTCTTATCCTTAGTTTTTACTTTATGCTTTAGGATAGTCACTTCTTCTCCACCCATTCTTCAATTTTCAAAACTTTCTCCCTTTTTCAAACTTTCTTGATTTCAAACTATCACCTCTTTCATAATCAAACCTTGACTTTGTCAAGTGATTTTACTCTTTTCTTTTCATTTCTTTACAAATGCTAAACTACATAAGCATATTGACACCTTTTTCAAAAGACTTTAAAAAACACCAAACTCATCAAACTTTTTTTGTGCCTTATGCACTTTTCCTTTAAAACTTTTTCATAAGTTTAGACATGATTAATTCCTTTAAGAGGAATTATTCGTTTGGAAATGATGACTTATCTTTACATTTAAAATCAATCAAAACAAACAAATTTCATTCTTTTTACCACGAACTACGGGGTTTTGATCCTATATTTCACTTTGTGGGTACGTAGGCATGAGACGACAAGTCTCTCCAAACACATAAAAATATTAAAAAATATTTCTCTTCTCACCTCCCCAATCTCTTTCAAACAAACCATTTTCAAACCAAAAGCATAGATATTTCAAAGGGTTCCTATAGAGTACTATAGACGTTTTGGGTGCTAACACCTTCCCTTAACGTAACCAACCCCCTTACCCAGACTCTGTTTGTTCTTTTTTTAGAACTCTTTTGGTTTTGTTCGTTCTTTTTCCCTTCCATTTTTTGGATAAAATAAAAGTGCGGTGGCGACTCTTGCTTTTCGAGTTAAGTTAATCAATAGCTTACACTCACGATTTTTCCGCTACAGAAAAGTGGCGACTCTGCTGGGGACGTTTAATCCCTTGAGGGGTTTAGCCTACTTTGATTTATTTACGGTTTTTCGTTTGATTTGCTTGTTACTTGTTTGTTCTGTTTGGGATTTCCTCTGTGTGTGTGAGATAGGTCCTATACCCGGACCAGAGTGTACTTTGAGATAGGAGGATGGTATAGTCAAGGGAGCTTTGAGGGAGTCGAATCCCAAAAAAGGAGAACTTGAAAATCTATCCACTCGGTGGTTACCTCTTTGGAATTACTGATGCTGATCGAGCGATCATTGAAGGCATTACTTTTTCCATAGAAGCCTATAACACTGAGGACCTTAGTAACCCTTAACCTATCTTAGCCTTTTTAGGATCGTGGCGCGGAAGCTATGAGGATGCAAATCCGATTTAGTTGTTACGCGATGCCACACTCAGGTTAGATTCTCTTTAGGATAACTAGTAACCTCCGAGTAATCGGTGCGCTAGTGTGTCTGATAGTGGATTGTGGACCCTGGGCACTCTGTGTTAGAACCACTATTTTCTGCAGGTACAATGAAGACAAAACCTTAGTACACACCTTTTGTGGGATTGGTTCTTAACCTTAACTTCATGCTCGTGACTCGAACCGTTGAACCCGTGTGCTTTGAGTGATCTTGTTTGTGGTTGTTGCATCCATGAGCATACATCTGCATTCTTCCTAGTCATCTCAGAAACTCATTTCCACTGTCTCCTTCTCCAGTTATCTGTTCACCGTCAAGCTGTTTCCTCAACATAACTACGGAACTAGAGCTGCCATCAGATTGAGAATGGAAAACCAAGAACAACACAACGCCGAAGTCAGAATGGAAATTGATGAGTTGAAGGCCAGCGTGACCAAACTCACAAAAATGATGCAAGTTCTGATTGCTAGAGGTGAACCACCTCAGAGGACCGTGATCTCTGAAATCTCAACTGCTGCTATTGACCCTCCACTGACTCAGCAACTAGCTTCTACTTGGCCAGAATTTGGGTTACCTCTGAATTACTCGCCACCCTTTGCAACTACTCCTGTGTTTGTCTCATCTGTACTGCCAGTACCTTTAGCTCCATTGTTCACTGAACCTTAGCCTGTTGTGCATTCTGTTGCTCAAGCTATTCTTGAGAATCCTCCTTTCGTGTACCATGCTGCTGGTCCATAATCTGAAAGTCAGGGAGAACCGGGATACATTGAAGAAGTCAGAGAGCAATGGCAAACTCTAGACAAAAGGATAAGAGTCGTAGAAGGAAATGATGTCTTCGGCACTGCCGTAATGGACATGTGCTTGGTTTCAGACTTGGTTATGCCTGCAAAATTCAAAACTCCTGATTTTGAGAAATACAAGGGGCAAACCTGTCCCATAAGCCACTTGGTGATGTACTGCCGCAAGATGGCAGCTTATACCAAAAATGACCAACTACTCATTCACTGTTTCCAAGATAGCTTGAGTGGGGCTTCACTAAAATGGTATATGGGACTTGAGAAGAACCGTATCCAAAGCTGGAAGGACTTGGCTAATGTTTTCTTAAATCAATATAAGTACAATCTGGACATGGCACCTAACCATCGCCAATTGAAGAATATGTCTCAGAAAGAAAAAGAATCCTTTAAAGAGTACGCTCAGCGCTGGAGAGAGCTAGCTGCTCAAGTGAAGCCACCTTTGGCAGAAAAGGAATTGACTAGTTTGTTCATGGACACTCTTCAGCCACTCTTTTAGGAAAAGATGATAGGCAGTGTATTATCTAGTTTTTCTGACCTAGTCACTATTGGAGAAAAACTAGAATAAGGTAACAAGAAAGGAAAGATTGCTAATGCTGAAGCCTTTAGTGGTGCTAAAAAGTATGCTGAGAATTTTCAAAAGAAAAAGGATGGTGATACCCAGGTTGTTTCAGTTGAAGGGAAACCACGTCGCAGGCAACAACAATATGTAGCTGCAGTTGCTTCTGTTGTCATTGATCAACCAGTTCAAGCTCCTCGTCAGGCTGTTAGACAAAATCAGAATCGTAATAGGGTTAACTATGATCCTATCCCGATGTCTTACATTGAGCTGTATCCATGTCTTTGTAAAGAAAGGTTTGATTACAATGAGGGCTCCACCTTCTCGTCCAAATCCTCTCCCAGCCGACTATAGGGCTGATCTTCACTATGAGTTCCATCAAAGTGGGGCAGGCCATAACTTAGAAGGTTGCTATGCATTGAAAGATAGAGTACAAGAATTGGTGAACTCAAAGATTCTGACTTTTCTTGATGATAATCCCAATGTTGTCAACAATCCTTTGCCAGAGCATGCCAATTGAAGTTTGAGTCAGTTCAGACGGATCATCTCTTAAAGCCAGTATTTCAGACAGGGCAACTCATCCTTGTTGCTGATTACTCACTAGGCCTTGTTTCTTTCTGTTTGCACTTTTCTTTGATTGTATTGTTTGTTTGCTCTCGACCTTTATTCGTACTTTCATGGTAATTTCAATTAAATGAGCATTGCAATATTTTGATTCAATTCATTTATATCCAATGTGTGCATTTTTATGCTTTCTTTTTCACAAAACAAAAAAACATATCTCCTGTTCACTTTCTTTATCAAACTTTTATTTATGCAAAGATTAGAGGGAGGGTGATGAAAACAAAATACCTAAAATTGTTGGATTATATGCTTTCAATTAAAACTTGGCTGATGATGTACATGCATTATTTCAACTTCCAAACACTGGAGAAATAAGGAAGTTAATCCCTTGTCAACCCCTTTGAGCCTAGAAGTTGGAGTTTCTTTCTGTACGAAAAAACCCACAATCTTAACCTGGGGATGGGTAGTTCTCAGTTAATTTGACTGTGTATTTAAACACAAGAGAATCATTGCAATCACAAGCTTTCCTTCGCATTCATCAAAGAAGTGTCGAAGATGTCTTTCAAATCAAAAGCCAATGATGGTTCACTGTAATCATTAAGCTAGGCAGTCGCTATCTTTAAAAAAAAATGAAAAAAAAATTCAAAAGAAGATCCCGCTAAGTCAAAACCTATGAAGGAGACTTAGGCAAAAATTGGGGCATCCCGCCGACTGTAACCTCAAATAACGCAGTTCAGGCAAAAGTTAGGGATAACAAAAAGAAAAATCAAGAGGTTACCAAAATCCTCAAAGACAAAACGAGTTGACTAAGGCCCTCATCAAAAACAACAAAATGTTGTAATAAAGAGTGACTGCCATCTCAAAAATCTCTTGAGCCATCATCATAACAGTGTTGCAATTTCAAAATCACTTGGAACCTGAATGCATAGCTTGAATTAAGTGAGCATAGGACTGAAGATCATCACGAATAATGGGTTGGGTACAAATAAACTTTGAGCCTATATCCTTTGTTTCGAAAACCGTGAACCAGACCACGTTACAACCTTCAAAAGACCTAATTGAAGCCAGGTTTCTTTTGAAAGCATACTACATCAAGGTTGCGTAAATTGACTCCTAAGTTTATTGCCAATCATTTGTTTTGCTTTCTCTTTCACTTTGTATGTCTAAACCACCGTGTTGTGACAACTGATTCATTTACTTTACATCTATAATATCATTCAAAAAATGATTTTGATTTCAAAATTGCATTGAGCTTTGCATTAAAATTACCATGTTTGTTTGAATAATCCTATTTGCAGACAAACTTGCCTCATCAAGAAATTTCAAACAGTTGAGAAACTTGGTCAGTGATCCTATCAGGGGCACATTACTTCCAGATCCTGTTGTGAATTAATTCAAGATTTGTTGCTCAGTGCAAGTTATTCTCATATTTGGTTAGTCAAAAGATCTATTTCAAGACCCATACTGAGTTTAGCCTTCTCAACAGTCATTTCAAGAACTGAAGCCATGATCAATTCATCCCCAGCAATAGCCAAGCTGAAGCCATGATCAGTTTGTTCTCAACAATCATTTCAAGAATTGAAGCCATGATCAGTTCATTTTTTCCCTGCAGCAGTCAAACTGAAGCCATGATCAGTTTATCCTCATCAGTCGATCAATCTGGGGCAGTCTTCTCCAAGAAACCTCAAGATGTCTTTCATCAAAAGACTATCAGCCTGATGTAATTCATGTGTGACAGAGATATGTTCAATATCTTTTCTTCAAGCAGAGTGGGCAGTGTTCCCTGTGTTGAGGAATCAGAGTTCCTTTCTTCCCTCACAAAAGAATCTATCTTGGTTATTCCAATCATCTGCATTGCATACATAAATCATTCATCTATCATACATAGAAATATTTTGATAGCTCGAAGTGTGTTTCGTGCTCATATGCATTTCCCGAGGTCCTGTTGCTTTCAACATCTTACCTTATGATCAAAGTCCAACTTACTTGGCGCCTACCAAAAACAGTTACCTGTCTTTTCATTCAGTGCCATTCCTGAATGTTATTGTTTCCCTGTGCATCTAATCTTGTGTTAGATGTTTGTCTTCTTTCATTCCAGTGCTATTCCTGGATCTTTGTATTCTTTCACTCTAGTGCCATTCCTGGATGTCCATCTCTTTAGATCTCAAGTGTCATTCCTGGATATCTTGTTCTTGTTGTTTATCCCAGTGTTATTCCTGGAAGTTTTGCCTCTCTTCTATAATTCCCATCAGATTCCTTGGATATCTTTCAATGCCATTCCTGAAAGTTTTATCTGTTCATTCAGTGCCATTCCTGGATGAGTTTTCTCCTTTGCATTCAGTGCCATTCCTGAATGTAATAATTTACCTTTACTTTCAGTGCCATTCCTGAAAGTTCTTTTTCACTTTATCCAATGCCATTCTTGGATATCTTTTCCTCAACGGAGTCCAATGCTATTCTTGGGTGTCTTTGATATTTACCCTTTTTTTGTCCAATGCCATTCTTGGATGTCCCCAGTGAAGTTTTAAATGGAAGTTTGTCTCTGTCCAATGCCATTCTTGGATGTTTCTGATGTTTGTTGTTGCCACATTCAATGCCATTCTTTAATGATGTAGTTTCTTTCATCCAATGCCATTTTTGGATGTCTTATCCCCAATAGAGTGTTTTTCACCTCCATCCAATGCTATTCTTGGATGTCACTGTTGTTTTTACCAGAAACTTTATTGTTATTGTCCAATGCCATTCTTGGACATCTATTGGCATACTTTTGTCTCGTTTGTAGCTTTCATCCAATGCTATCCTTGGATGTCACTACTCATCTTCCCAGGGTCTTGTTCCTCTCTCTCCAACTATTGATGGATACTTCTTGTCACCTTGACAGATCGCCAGAAATATCTTGTGTTCCCCGGAGTGTCTTTTCGCATCATCTCTCTCAATTTACCGTAAATCTTTGTTTCAAGTTTCCCCGCAGGGTGTTTGTCCTTTGCATTCATAATCATCTTGTGGCATCTTAGGGCTAAAAATTTGGTTTTCTGTATTTAAGTATCTTCAATCTTGTCGAGACAAACTTTTTAACCTTCATATCTCCCGATAGAAGAGACTTAAATAGGGGCAGCTGTAGGACCCTAATTTTGGACCCCTAAGATTCCACATATCATTCACATCTCATTTTGCATCTTTACCACAAAAAAAATCACAACCTTATTTCTTCCGAGTATCTGTGTATTTCTCACTCACTTTATTTGCTTATGTTTACTAACCTTAAATAAAAATCCAAAAATATGTTTGTTTTTGTCTTCACTAACTTTTTCAGGAAGAGAATCAAGGATACCAAATACCAGTCCCTCAGCTCGAATAAAATTCATCTGAACAAAGTCAAAGTTGATCTGCAAACAATTCAAAATCATCTGATCAAGAGTTTTCAAGATTTAATTGATTATTTTTTAAGAGACTCCAAGGTTCATGTGTTTATTTCCATGCCTTCTTTGACAAGTTAAGAATCGAGCCAGAACCAGTACAATCCAGCCATCAGGGCATTTTTTTTAAGTTTTTCAACAGTGCAATCGATTGCACTATTGGTCCAATCGATTGCACCATGCTTTTTTGCCTTGATTTTGAAGTTTTCAGCAGTGCAATCTATTCGCGCAACAGTGCAATCGATTGCACAAGGACAGAATTGGCCAAAATCAGCATTTTTCAAATTTTGAAGCATTTGGCACCAATTTCATCATTTGAGAATATTCTAGATCACCCAAAAATAATTCCCCTACATAATCACAATTAATTCCCACCATACACCTTCACTAATCACCACTTGATCTTGATTTTCCCTCCAAATTCAAATTCCAAGCCTAATTTTCATTTCTAAACCAAATTCCAATCCACCAAATTTTCCAAGCCTAAACTCTATAAATAGAACCCTCATTTCATTCATTCTTCAAGCTTTTGATAGCCAAATTGACCTTGCTAAATTTTCTCTTGAAGCTTTTGAGAGCCAACAAACCTCTTGCAAATTCTCTTCCCAACCACAAAATTCACTCAAAGCTCACTTTTCTTCTTTTGAAAGTTAACAAGAATTCACATTGAATCTTGTTCAACTTTGAGCAAAACCTTCATCCAAACTTGTTTTTTTCATTAATTCTTGTATATCAAGGCTTTGGTGTGTGGATCTTGAAGCAATTTGAAGGAATTTTCAGATTTAAAGTGGTAATTCATCTCTCACCATTGTTGAAGCTTCATCTTCATCTTCCATAATGTAGATCTTTGGAGATCCTTGTTACTTGATCCTTTGGATCTTGTAATTGTGTTTAATTGTTGTTTTTCACTGTTGTTTTACTTAAAATTTCATGCAATTTTGATTCCATGATCATGAGGTGTTTGGAGAAATGATTGATCATGGTTTTTCCCTTTAAATGCTGATTTTTGTGCTGCCTGTCAGTGTGCAATTGATTTACATTTCTGTGCAATAGATTGCACTGTGTATTTTTTGCCTAAGAATTATTGATTTTCTACTGTGCAATCGATTTGCACATTGGTGCAATCAATTTGCACAGTGCAGAATGGTGTTTTTTACTTATTTTTGGGACTATTTTGGTTGTTTCTTTATTCCTAACCCCTTCCCTTTGTTCTTAGCCTTAGATCGCATAATTTTGTGGTTTAATTCGGCTTTCTCTTCATCTATTTCTCTTTTATTTGGATCGATGAAAGTCTTATGGATCTTAAAATTTCTCTTTTGAATTCTTGATCAAGACTAGATCATTACCTTCTTTTCTTTTCGTGCGGTATTGCTTTCGGATGACGATTTACATATCGTTCATCTAGCATGCATTAGCACAAAAAGAACTATTGATCGGCCTCGAGTAGGGTGACTTCTTAATAAGTCACATGGCAATTGCTTAACATAGTGCTACTGATTGGAAAAATAGCAAGTGTACTATTTTAACAATGTATTAATAAGTGGGGTTATCCCCATAATCGATCTCTTGAGGACTACGTATAATTTGTAAGTGCAGATGTTATTTCAATTAGACAAAAGTTCCTTTGGGGGGTTTTGATTTTCAAACTAATTCTAATCACAGAAAGAAATAAGCAGAATAATAAAATGACTTTAACAATTATGAGAATTTATGCTAGGAAAGGTGTATGAGTTACTCAGCAAGAACCCTAAATTATCATCAAAGAGATATTCCTCCAAACCTTAATTTTACTGACCCTCAAATATTTTTCTTAAATTCCTTAACCGAAAAACCTTTGATATTCCCTCCTGACCCTAATTCCTTAGCAGTCAAGAGAGAACATCAAGCAATAGTTCTGACAAGGTCTTTTAGTAACTTCGGGGTATCCCTATTCCTAGGCAATATCTACCATAATGTATTATGCAAAAACAATAGATTGGTTTTTCAGGCCAAATCCCTAACCGTAAATCGTTCCCAATTTGTACGATCGAAAAAAAGTATTAATTTATTTGTATAACAAAAGATTAAGGTAAGAAAGCATAAACTCATCAAATAATTCAACAACGGTTCATTACATCACAATTCAGGGATATCCCCCTAGCATTGGGGGGGTTTAGCTACTCATAATATTCAAAGAAAACAAAATACAAAATAAAGACATTACAAGAATTGGTGATAAAAGTTGATCTTCAATTTCTTCCGATTATGAAAATCTCCTCTTTTCCCAATCCTCCAGAGCTCTATTCTTTCTTCTGTAATTCTTTCGTACGATCCAAAAGTCCCCATTTTTCTCTCTCCACACAACCTAAGTAGTTCCAAATCACTAAAACAGTACAAAATTCCCAGAATACCCCTCAGAGCACTACACTCAGAAAGTATAAAAAATCACAAAATTTTCTCTCCCAGGCTTGCTGACACGGGCCGTGTCAGGCGACACGGGCACCCGTGTTAGACCTCTGTTTCTCTGTGCAAACTTTACCCACTCCAGGTGTGCTGACACGGGCTGTGTCAGATGACACGGGCACCCGTGTCAGCTCTCTGACTTCCTCCTAAATCTTTAATTTCAAATGCGTGTTGCTTCAGGCACTCTGACACGGGCCGTGTCAGGCGACACGGGCACCCGTGTCAGCCCACTGTCCTCATTCCAATTTCATTCCAAATTTTGCGATTTTTCTCGGTTTTTCACTTTGATTCTTCCTGAATGTTTATGTGAACCTGAAAACACAAAAGAACACAACCAAGGCATAAAATGCGGTAAAAGAGATGTAAAACAAATAACAAATAACAAGATAGTAATTAAAACAAATAGCGAAATGACGTATGAAAACCACTGATCAAACTCCCCCAAACTTAAACCGTTGCTTGACCTCAAGCAACAGGCTTGCATAAAAATTTTTAGATCAAACGATACAAATCCAATGAAAGACCTGTGAAGGTAAGGTGTGTCGATACTCATACGTGAGCCTTTGTTCCGATCGGTTAAAACTAGTTCTCTTGGTAATCGTCTGTTAACGAAGGTGTTCCACAAACACAAACCGCGATAAAACCACGGACCTACATCCCCCTTTTCGGTTACCTCTCCAACTATGCTTTGGGCTTAAGTCTTTTCTTCAATTCTCTACCCCTTTCATTCGGATAATCAGATTAAGGCATTTTTTCGTTTTCCCTCACATGTACAAAATTGATCGAAAGTTTTTCTAGGCACCATTATCTCTTTTTCTCGCTCATTGGCATTTATTAGTCCACTTTGGGACGACAATTGAGACTCAACCGCCGTTAGGCTAAGTAACCGGGTGAGGGTTACCAAACTTAGAAGGACAAGTTGTCTTTATCGCCATTATTCATTTTTTTGGTGCCTTAGGTCATTCTCTCAATCAACCCTATACATGCAATTCTTTTTAGTCATGCCGGACTATACTATGAACTAATCGGGGAATACTTCTCAAATCCAAGTACTATGGCACAAATCTACACGTTGGACTCGTTTCCTTACTCTAGGGAATCTAGGGTGTTCGGTCATTCCTAAGTTTTCAAACTTTCCCAATGTCCCTAATTCTAACTCCTCTTCCCTCAAACTCTATATACTTTCTTGACCACCTCAAAATCACAGTATTCACAAGAAAAATTTCAACAGTTCAAATTCGGGGAGAATTCAGAATGGTTTTCAACACACAAAACAAACATGACCCGTATAAAAAGGAAAAACTAAAAGCAGTAAATCCTCCCCCAAACTTGAACTACACATTGGCCCCAATGTGTTAGAACAAGAGCGAGAGAGGTCACTCACAGAGATCCTTCTCAGGATGCTGACGGTAATGCAACACCACTGCTACATCATCGTTTGCACATGTAGGATCCAGATTATTTCCTGCAACCAAAACAAAACAAACAGCAAAAAGAAAGAAATTAATCAGACAAGCGTGGGTTACCTCCCACATAGCGCTTCGTTTAACGTCGCATGGCTCGACGGGTTACTCCCCAATGCTATGGGGGATACTTCAGCTTACACGTTTTGTTGCGTGACCTTTCCGCAACATAGCACCGGTCCGGTTCAGAAATACGAACTACTTCTTGCCTCAATTCAACTCCAACTTCCTTATCCTTCCTTCGATGTTTCTTTTTCTTTCTTTTCTTGATTTCACGAATGGATGTTACAGTGTTGACATGTGCACTATATGCTCGAGAGACTTCAACCTTAGAGATGATGCCGGAAAATTTTTTTAGAGGGGATTTCATACTATTGCTTTTTCCTACCATTTCGATCATTCCAAGTGAAGCTTTCTTACCTTTACCTTCATTTCGTTTCTTGATATCCAACACTTCTAAAGTGATTTCCTCATCAAAAGATTTAAAAGTCACCGTGCCTTTTTCAATATCGAAATTGCACCGACTAGTGAGCAGGAAAGGTCGACCGAGGATGATAGGGATTTCTTCATCTTCTGGAATATCCATAATCTCAAAGTCAACTGGAAAGACAAATTCACCGATCGTCACCAACACATCTTCAGCTAGCCCATAAGATCTCTCAGTTCTGTTGTTTGCAAATTTTAAATTCGTTCCCGCATCGCTCACCCTTCCAATTCCCAACTTTTTATAAATAGATAATGGCATGAGACTAACACTAGCACCTAAATTAATCATAACTTTTTTGAAATTTCTGTCTTTTATAGTGCACGGTATTGCAACAGATCCAGGATCCTTCTGCTTGGCGGGGATTCTCCTATTTTACGGTACTTCATTGCACTTCTCATTTACAGTTTTCAGCTCTTCCTCAATAGGTCTCTTTTTAGTGATCACTTCTTTCATAAATTTCTGATACAAAGGCATTTGCTCTAGTGCCTCAAAGAATGGCAAATTAACCTCCAACTTTTTGAACATTGTGACAAATTTCTCAAAGTCCTTCTATTTTTGATGCATTTGTCGCACTCTCTGAGGGTAAGGTAACTTAATCGCCTGTTTCTCTTCCTTTTTATTCTTCTTTTCAGGTGGATATATAGGTGATATGACTTCTTCCTGCGATTTCTGATGATTTTTTATTTCCAAGTCCACCTCAATCAAACCTTCATCTTCTTTTCTTTCTTCTTCAGAATTCTCACTTGACTCACCACTTCCATTCATGACGGCATTCATATTCTGATGATCTCTTGGGTTTGTCACCGTTGCACTCGGTAGAGTACTTTGTGCTTGAGAACCTGCTATTTGTTGTGCTATCTGACTCATCTGTACTTCAAGATTTTTTATGGAAACACCTGTGTTTCTAAGGTTGTTTCTTGTCTCTTCTTGGAATTGAGAACTTTGAGCTGCCATTTTTTCAATGGCAATTTCCCAATCCGCCTTTCTTGGTACCTACTGCTGAAATTATTGCTGATATTGTTGTGGATACGGCTGCTGAGGGTGTTGTTGTTGAGGATGGTACTGTTGTTGTTGCGGTTGGTTCGGAGGTGGAGAGAACCCTTGCATTGGAACATTCCATTGCTGATCTTTCCATGAGAAATTCGGATGATTCCTCCATCCCGGATTGTAAGTTTGAGTGTAGGTATTATTCTGCTTCAAGAATTTTATCTCTTCAACCTGTTGCGGAGTTGCAACACAATGTGCAGTATAATGAGGTCCACTACAAACCTCACAATTCACCGCTTGAACCGGTTGAATCTGTGCTACAGTTTGGGTATCAAGACTCAACTTTTTAATCCTCCTTTCTACCTCAGCCGCAATCTGCTCTTCCTTTTTTACCACTTGCTCCGTAAGCTTCATATTAATAATCTTTTTCGATTGGCTTACACTGCGATCATACAACTCTAAGTGCTCATTCGTTGCAATAGCCTCAATTATTTTTTTGATACCAGTGGCTGTTGCAAAGTTGGTTGAGCCACCGACAGCTGTATCGATGAGCTGCTTAGTCTTCATCTTAAGACCATTCACAAAATTCTGCATATGTTCAGTTGCGTCCATGTTATGAGTGGGGCACGCAACCAAACACCTATTGAACCTCTTATACGCATCTCCAAGTGACTCTCCCTCTTTCTGTTTAAAGTTCACTATGTCATACTGTTTTTGGATGTAGACAGAAGCAGGGAAGTATTCATTTAAAAATGTGGTTTCCATCTCTTGCCAAGTAGTAATACTCCCAGCAGGTAGTGAGTAAAACCACTCTCCGGCTTCATCAGATAGAGTAAACGGGAACATCACCAGCTTCTTTGCTTCTTCAGAGTGTCCCTCAATTTTTAAGGACGTACTCATGGTAAGGAACCTTTGTAGGTGCTTATTGGCATCTCCGTTGATCCTTCCTGAAAATGGCATACTCTGAAGCTGTCGGATGGTGGATGAGTGCATATGGAATTACGCAACAATAACTGGTTGATTAACGATTGTCAACCGCACTGTTGGAGCATTCACCCTTCCATAGTCACCGAGAAGTCTTTCTGCTGGTGGATCTTCAGCCATAATAACAATTTTCGGCTCTGAGTCTGTGCCGAAATTTGTGTGCTCGGCGTGGACTGAAACTGCTTCTTCTTTTTCTTGCTCAGAACTAATTGGTCCTGAACCCGACACTGCTAGTCTCTCTGGTTCTGCGTCAAAATAAAATTCAGCTGAGGCTTTACCTCGCATACACAGGTTAGGAAATTATTAGTAATAAAAAAAATAACAGGAAAAAAAAATTTGGTCATAGAGTGACAAATTCCAATTGAATTAAAATCAACACTTATAATTTGGCAGTCCCTGGCAACGGCGCCAAAAACTTGATCGGAAAAATAGCAAGTGTACTATTTTAACGATGTAGTAATAAGTGGGGTTATCCCCAGAATCAATCTCTCGAGGACTGCGTATAATTTGTAAGTGCAGATGATATTTCAATTAGACAAAAGTTCCTTTTGGGGGTTTTGGTTTTCAAACTAATTCTAATGACAGAAAGAAATAAGCAGAATAATAAAATGACTTTAACAATTATGAGAATTTATGCTAGGAAAGGTGTATGAATTGCTCAGCAAGAACCCTAAATTATCCTCAAAGAGATATTCCTCCAAACCTTAATTTTACTGACCCTCAAATATTTTTCTTAAATTTCTTAACCGAAAAACCTTTGATATTCCCCCTGACCCTAATTCCTTAGCAGTCAAGAGAGAACATCAAGCAATAGTTCTGACAAGGTCTTTTAGTCACTACGGGGTATCCCTATTCCTAGGCAATATCTACCGTAATGTATTATGCAAAAACAATAGATTGGTTTTTCAGGCCAAATCCCTAATCGTAAATCGTTCCTAATTTGTACGATCGAAAAAAAGTATTTATTTATTTGCATAACAAAAGATTAAGGTAAGAAAGCATAAACTCATCAAATAATTCAACAACGGTTCATTACATCACAATTCAGGGACACCCCCTAGCATTGGGGGGTTTAGCTACTCATAATATTCCAAGAAAACAAAATACAAAATAAAGACATTACAAGAATTGGTGATAAAAGTTGATCTTTAATTTCTTCCGATCATAAAAATCTCCTCTTTTCCCAATCCTCCAGAGCTCTATTCTGTAATTCTTTCGTACGATCCAAAAGTCCCCATTTTTCTCTCTCCACACAGCCTAAGTAGTTCCAAATCACTAAAACAGTACAAAATTCCCAGAATACCCCTCAGAGCACTACACTCAGAAAGTATAAAAAGTCACAAAATTTTCTCTCCCAGGCTTGCTGACACGGGTCGTGTCAGGCGACACGGGCACCCGTGTCAGACCTCTGTTTCTCTGCGCAAACTTTCCTCCCAAATCTTTAATTTCAAATGAGTGTTGCTCCAGGCCTTCTGACACAGGCCGTGTCAGGCGACACGGGCACCCGTGTCAGCCCACTGTCCTCATTCCAATTTCATTCCAAATTTTGTGATTTTTCTCGATTTTTCGCTCCGATTCTTCCTGAATGTTTATGTGAACCTGAAAACACAAAAGAACATAACCAAGGCATAAAATGCGGTAAAAGAGATGTAAAACAAATAAACAATAACAAGATAGTAATTAAAACAAATAGCGAAATGA